>OV816024.1:158726119-160213785 GCA_929113105.1 Agrypnus murinus
AGTATGTAATTACAAAATTTGTAGATTTAAGAAAAGCATGTGATACAGTAGAATATGATAAATATTGAATAAATTATAAAGAATGGGCTGCAGAGCTAAGGTACATGCACTGATTAAATCTTGTTATTCTAACCGATCACAATATGTGCAAACAGGTCAAACTAGAAATTAAGTTCAGCAAGTAAGCTGTGGAATTCCGCAAGGCTCTGTAGTAGGCCCATTATTGTATTCATTATACGTTTTAAATTTAAAAATAGCACAAATATGTGCACGGTACTGTATTTTTGCATATTATACCATTCTTGTATATAATTATAATACTATTAAAGGATTACAAACTATAGTAAATGAAGATTTAATCAACTACAAAAATTGACTGTTACAAAATAACTTGAAAATTACCGAAAGTAAATCGGTTTAAATGATGTTTTACCAGAAAAACATATTAAGTCAAGATATAAATATAAGTTTAGGAGTTTCAATAGAAATAGTTAACAAATATAAGTATTTAGGTCAGTAGGGAAAAAATGAGAGTTCTGGAACCACCCCCCACTCCTGACCTTGACCTTGAACCTATCTCGCTCTAACACATGGTGACCTTGAATCTATCTCTGTCACCTAGACGTGGCAACACCGCATTCTCAAGGTCAGCAAATGATGACCTTGAATCTGTCTCTGTCACCTAGACGTGGCAACACCGCATTCTCAAGGTCAGCAAAATGGTGACCTTGAACCTATCTCTCTCTAACACATGGTGACCTTGAACTGATCTCTCTAAACGTGGCAACACCGCATTCTCAAGGTCACCCAATGTTGGTGACCTTGAACCTATCTCTCTGGTGACCTTGAATCTATCTCTCTAAACGTGGCAACACCGCATTTGACCTTGAGCCTATCTCTAACACTAAATAATGTATCAAACATTAAATTTATTGACCTTATCAAAGTTAGAAATGATTACGACAGTTTTAACAAATTTTAATATATAGGTTTAATATATCCAAAGAGGAAAATAATTAAATGAAAAATAAATTCTTAACCACATTAAAATTATGTGTAATTTAATGCAATTATAGGTTATATTTTGCATTTGATAATTGCATTGTTTATAATCAATATACTTATAAGTGTTATATTATATATTAATTTCCATTTTCAATCGCATAATAATGCTCCCATGTAAACATAGTTGTCTACCCGAGATCAGAGATGTGGTCCCAGAACCGGCTATTTACCCTCTCTCGCAACCATTTATACAGAGGAACATATGGGATAATATATTATCGGCTTTCTACATTCGATTTGTACAGTTTAGAATTATTTAAAATATAATGTTTATATAAATTAAAATGTAATACAATTGAAATACCCAAGAGATAAAATATTAAAACTTTATAATTACGTAATTATCAAGCCCAACCAACTGGGTGCTGAATGGGTAGTTAAGTGACAATTTCGTGTAGTCGAATGTATAGGTATAAAATTACGGCGAGTCCAGGTTTTTAAACTGTAATAACTAGAAACAGTAAATCAACTGTTCAACAATTCTTTATAATCATAGAATAAATTACGCAAAAAATTAAAGCATTTAAGGTTTAATAGTTTCCCTATCTATAATTTAAATTATAATTTTTCCACCTCCTCAGCCCAGAAATACTTTACGATGTATAAATTTCAAAATTTAAATCAATTTCGAGAAGAAACATTTCTGTCTACGGAATTAAAAAGGTTTGTTAAAAAAACAGGTCGCTACATTTTGTTTTAACAAAGATGCAATAATTTAAAATTCGTAAATTGGCGTCATCGCGTCGGCGGCTAATGTAAAACGATATATAAAACAATAAGTTGCATTATCAACCGGTCTGGGCCGTATTGTTTGCATATACGAAATGCATACCAGGTAAGTTCAGTAAGATTTAAAATCTTATTTAAAAATTTAATTCAATAATTGTAATAAATTATCCGTCTTTGTTTAAATATTGCTTTACAGTAAGCATACAGTCGTGCACAGAAATTAGTTAAATATGGTTAAAAAAATACATAACTCAACGGAACTAAAAAGGTTATTTAAAATATAATTATAAAAAAGTAAATTGGCGTCGTCGTCTCGTCGACTAGGGAATTTAAAACAAAGAATAAAATGCATTATCAGCCGGTCTGGACTGTATCGTTTACACATGCGAAATACAAAGTAAGTTTTAAAAATTAATCCACTAAATAATTTATCTTTTTCTAAATATTGCTATCGGAATAATCGGAATAAGCATTCCGTACTTCAGTTTACATAATCGTAAGTACGCATAACAAAGTATAGGTAATTTTATACCTATACATTCGACTACACGAAATTGTGCACTTAACTACCCATTCAGCACCCAGTTGGTTGGGCTTGGTAATTATTAATAATATTAATGAAATATCTAACAAATATTTAATGCATCTTTTTTCAATTCTTTCCTTATGACTAACATACATAATGTTGAGAATTTGTACAGATAGGGTGAATGCGTGCAAATCAGGATTGCAAGCAAATTTGATATTAGTGTATAAAAAGTTATTCAAATTTGATCCAATAATTGAATAATAAACCAAGTAGCTTATGCGTATGTATGAAGGTCAACCTGTTTACATTCGAATTCTTTACATAGCAAAAACTGCAAAACGAGGCATAAAGAATATATGCACGGCGGGAATCGAAAGTTAATATTAAGACTGTGGAAACGAGTTCATTTTTATACACAGAAAAATTTTGCTTTTAAATAAAAATTGCAGGTAACATCAAAATTCTTTCCTTTCAAAAATGCCCCAACAAAAATATTTGTTTCAATTTAAAAGTTGAAGCAATGAATCATCAAAACCAGATTGAAAGTTGTCAGAACGGGTTTGCTTTAAATTAACATTAGGTTTCTTTTGTTTACTAACAACATAAACTCCTTTATATATAGGATGTTTCGCTTTTCTTTTTGTTTTGATACTATTCAATTTAATTTTGCGTCTTGCCAAGCTTTTTGTAAACGATACTTGAGTTCAACCACTTGAATGTGTGTAGTAGATGTTTTATGTAAAATAAACTTATTTATCCCACTGTCTAATTGTCAGTACAGTTTAGAATTATCTATGTCAATCGTTTATTAATTATTTGTTTCGAACTTTTAATTCAATGCAGTATGCATTTAAATACAAAACTTATTTCAGAGGTTGATTTAAATAGTTTTATTGTTAATTTAAAATTGGTATGCAGTGCTTTTTATATGAATGTTAGGTTTTGTTTTAAGTATTGCTATTTTTAGTTTTAATATTTTTTAATAACTAACCAAGTAATAATAATTAACCAAGTAGTTTATTCTTATGTTCTGAAGTATGAAGGTCAACCTGTTTACATTCGATTTGTACAGATGAATCAAATAGGGTGAATCCATCAGTTAATGACCCAATCAGGATTGCAAGCAAATTTGATATTAGTGAATTCAAATTTGATCCATCTGTCTAGTTGTCAGTACAGTTTAGAAAGAATTATTTATGTCAATCGTTTATTAATTATTATTTTTTATTTAAGTGAAGTCACAAAACCCTAATGAATGATCAGTGAATTCTAGTTAATGACCAAAAACCAGTGAATGACCAGATAACTTTTATTTCAAAAAATGTTTACATAACTTGTTAACATCAAAGCAACTTAGACTACAAATAATCTTTATTTGAGAAACAGCATAAGAGTTGCCCCTACTGCAGGCTAACTGTGGATGTTCGATTTTCTGTAAAATATTTATATGATTGTACCAGATTTGGTCAACCTTTTCAGACCATTTCCCATATTGAGGACCACTTTTGTGCATTACCCTAACTTCATATTCAGTGCCCTTTTTGGTAATAATCACACCTGGAAAGTAATCCATTTCATATTTTAATATTACAAAATTTGCAACTGAGAAAGTGGTTCTTGATTTTAATTTGCTCCTAGTCTCATTTTCCATCCCTGTTTCAGATTTGCTGGATGAAATCAATTAATTCTTTTCACTGTTTAAGATTGTCTGGCATTTTTCGTCATTGCTGTCATATGATTTGCCCGAGGCTGAAAGTATCTGAAGACAAGTCTGAGACAGATATTTTCTTTTTCTTGGTGTTTGAAATTTTTTTTCTGTAAAACTTTCTGTCTTTTAATAGCTCTATTAATAGCTTATTAAGTTTCTTGGTTTAACACTATATTATATAAATAAAATTATGTAATAATATATCTACGAAAATATAATAAATACATTAATCAATATGCAGTCATTTACTAGATTTAATAATAAATCCAGTAAATGACCGCTTTTATTTAAATTGTGACACAGACATTAAAACCCGGTCAAATATTGGTTCATAAAATCATAACCATTCGTACATTTGAAATATTACTAACAAACCCACCTCGTGTTGTTACATAAATATTATTTAAGATTTTTCAAATTTTGCCGCTAAACCAGTGAATGAGACCACTTCGGTCAATTACTGGGTTTAATGTAATTTATTGAACCAATATATGACCATGCATTATTAAAAAGTTAAACTTATTAATTATGCCTCTTTTTGCATAGAAATAATAATTGTAGACTCCTTATAAACCATTAAAACTATAATTCACTATACTTCAAACAAAGTGTTACCATTCTATGACACTACATCACAGAACACAATGTACTTACCTTATTAGTTTGTTAGATATACAGAACAACACGCTGTACTTGCAACTTCATTCGTCATTTGTAAAAACTGGAACGAAATTGTGATGTTGTCGCTTTTAGCACAAAGTTACTAAATGTTAGAAAAACCGCTAATATAATTATGGTTAGCTTTATTAAAAATTTGACAACTTCTGTAGTGTAGACGTGAAATAAAAAATATACGTTTTTCTCAATATGTTATTTTATTTATAGTATATAAGATACAAAAGCCAGCTTATAATATGCATTACAATCAAACCTTACTAAAGCGATCAATATAAATTTTATGTCTATGTTCTATATCTAAAATTCTATTTACACTACACTACACCACATTTCTCGATACGTCTTTGAAACCGACACCGAACTACAACACTTTCCATCCACAATGATATTCGTGCTTGTCCGTAGGCGTAATTCCACGTAAATAAATAATGTATTTTATTATTCTCCTCCTTGATCGTAACACGTTTCTTTCGGTTACTCATTTTTTGTTGTCTACAAACTCTTCTATTGTAGACGTAAATGATTCCAAACCTTCCTTATTTAATTTATCCAACAAGCAATCTATACATATATTTCCTTTTAAATACGATTCACACAAGTCTACCCCTTTCTGAAACTTTAGAACTCTTTCTTTACACTCTGCATCGGTATAATATTTCCCTAGGCCATAGACTGCTTCGTGATCGGCATCAAAGCGTAGATCGCGTAACTCTTCCTGCACTCTCTGTACTGCACTTTTAATATCAATAGCCTTAGGCCACGATTGTGAGCTATAACACATCCACATCTTTATACAAGAACGTTTTGCAAGTCGATGTCACACTGAATTCTTTCCGGATACAATGCCACCAGTTCTAAAGCACACACAACGTTCTCGGACGGTGGTAAAGCAGATAACACTTGTTTAACGTTTTCGGTGGAATCCCCGCTTAATACACTCGATCCTTTTAATAAAATTGAACAAAATTTTACAAAATTTTTTAAACAAATTTCTAGCAGAGGAAGTAGTTCTAGAAGCTGAATGATGCTTTCAAATGTTTGGATCTAGCTGAGTGGTGCGGCTTGAAGTTATAGATATATCTATGCCCCCACTCCTTTCGGTGTAAATACAATCTCGTTGACCTTGCCTTGTTTCGTCTGTTCTCAACAACGTCTGCTTGAAATTAAAATAGCATTAAAATTTTTCTTTTTAAATCTTAGGTTCGCTTTTTGATTTTTCTATGTATGTGTAGGAGTTCATTCTTAAATGAAACAATATAATGTGACATATTTGCATGGTTTATTTAACTCACTACATTTTACAATACCTATAGGATTGTTTACACATTATGATTGACTTTGATATATTAGAGGATTACATATTTCAAATTTTACAACCTTGTATTTACAGAGCACATTTATCTTTTATTTAAGGAATATATCGTTAAGTCCCGGCGTAATTTTCACGTTTCTAATCAATGTATGAATGCGCTGGATGTTTCAGCACCTTGATTCATTGTTCTTTACGCGGATAAACATCACAACACTTTAACTCTCCATTGTTAAGATGGTGATACGACACAAATGTTCCGTTCGAAACTTGCCCGCATTATACTTGTCTATACATGTCATGATGGGACTTTTTATATTTGTATCGTACCATTCGTTTAACGGCTCTTCCAACTGTTTCGGCGATGTCGCACCTTTTCCATCCAACCATATGCTTTCCCCATTTAAGTCCATTGAATATGCAAACGTCACTAGCGCAAACACCAGATAACCAGCTTCAAGAACACGCTTCTCTTTGACGCGTTTAATGAATGCCTCTTTGTGGTGGTCTAAAGTTTTCTCGACGTTTCTACCGTATAGTTCTTCGTCTCTCATTTCATCGTCGTCGTCCTCAAAATCGAATGTTACTAAAACGGTTGCCTCTACCACGTTCATGATGCTGTACTACTGAAGTATTCTTGCATATGCGTTTATATATACTGAGTTGACGGGTGGGGTACAAGGTCATGGTCTTTAATGGTAACGATAACGAGCGATACAATATATTCCCATGCTTACACCCACTACTGCAACTAACAGGGTGCCCAAGGTCACCACGGAAGCATAACACGTTTCAATGCTGACTTTACATTGTTATACCGGACTATTCCCGATGGTTTGCCACTCACTGTCCTTAGTATGTGTTGGGTACACGAATTTGACCCTGAATCGTACTTCTTGCGTTCTATTGCCGACCTCGTGTTTAAACATTCCCATTTGTTGCAACGTCACTGGTTGCATTCCATACCAAACACTCGTATTGAAGTCATAGGAAATAAAAGCTGCTGTTGTATCTGGGAGTTTTGCAACGTACACTACACCCTCGTACAAGGTTGCTAATAATATTACCGCCTTGATTGGCAACATCTTCCTTAGTGTTATATTCTATGTTGTATTTGGTTCTTGCATCTTCTTTTAACCACAAACATCTCTACCACTTTCATCGTTAATGGGTGCTAACACGTTTGCAAACACGCAATGTGGTGACCATTTCAGGTGCTCTACGATTGGGCTATCCGATGGTTCCCATTTGAAAATGTTCACTCGGCAATAAAAACATTCTACTCTATCTTCACGTCCCGTGTAGACAAATCCGGCCTCAGCTAAAGATTTTGGGGTTTGTATACCCTTCCAATTACGAAATGATAACACTCGTTCTGTCAAGCACGTATTCTGCAAGCTAGCTTCTACACACATTTTGAACTTTCAATACTTGCAACCTGCTATATATACCTAGTGAAATTTCAAAAAGAAGTTAATTTAAATTTTAATTTTAATCGAAGGAAATTTGTTGTTCGAAATTAGTATTTCCAAACCATTTCTTAAATTTAATTGCTCGGATCAAACTGTTTTAAACTACCTATGTAGTAACTGCGAATTATAGATTTTCAATGCTTATATTAAATAGCTGTTTAACCATATTATTGTTTTATATGTTTATTTAGTTTTTGTTATGTATTGTATCTAGTTACCTATTTTCTGTATGTATTTATCCTTAGCAACGGGTTTGTCTATCAATCTTATCTACCTTTGATAATGACACAAAGTGTCGAAACAATATTGTCAGGTTAAGATATTAATAAAACTTGTGAAACTTTAATTAATCTTTGTATTTATATTATATTTCATGATTATGGAGTTCCACAAAGTAAGGCTGGAGACAGTAAACGATATTATTGTTTATTTTTAGCTAAATTTCAAAAATTGTAAACAAAATTATGCGTTTTCTAAAATGTTTTATTGTCTTTTATTTTTATGTTTTATTTTGTAAGTTACTACAAGTCTACGGTTAATCAACTCATGCGTTGCATTCGATGACCTAGTACTACAAATTAATCTGATGAAATTCCATCCGGAATATAAAAACAATAGGGCTCGTCCAGGATTTGAACCCGGGACCTCTCACACCCTAAGCGATAATCATACCTTTAGACCAACGAGCCTGTTATATATGGAAAAATTTTGCTTCGAGAAGATTAGTATGTTTCTCATTGCATCTGAATAATATAAAATATAGAACCGATCTTGATACAGGCATTTTTAAAATTTGACATAATGTTTTAGCTAAAATTATAGGTCGCTTTGCTCTTATACACAACATTATTAACAGATTTATTTATTATACGATTTACTTCGAGTAATGCAATTACGTGAGTATCCAGTGTGAAAGTAAATATTGCGATTATGTATTATATAATTTTACAGTGTTGAGTAGAATATTTGGCAAAACAAACCTTACAAGACATTCAATCGGCTGACCGAAGAACAATTTGACAATTACTAATACATTCTTGCTGACAATGCAACGTATTTCGCAAGCTAACCCTCAAGTGGAAGATTTATACCAGAGGTATTAAGATTTCTTCGAATAATATTAAGGGGTAAAAGACATACGATGAACAGATATCGAACATACATCAGTTAACATTCTGAATATACTAAAATTATATGGGGTATATAATAAATTAAAACTTATTATTATAAATTTAAAGAGCGCGACATATTTTTCAAATTCTATTCTCTCTATAAAACAACCCGGCTATTGGAGACATAAATCACTCTAAAATATTATTATTAAAATTAAGAAATGTATTGCTTGTTATAATTTGCGCGCGGAAGGGTATTCTACCCAAAACTCTGCAGGTTCATCTCTTCTAAAATATTTAAATTAATCAATCGTTTTATGAAATCCATAGAGAATTATACAATCTTATTAAATAAGTCTAGAAACAGATTTATACCAGAACGTTTACTGAGACAGAGAGAGGTTGAGAAATAAGAAGCTTTTATAGAATGTATTTCGTTTATTTTGTCATCATATCAAAAATATCATATTACATATAAATACTATTACAATACGACTATATTCACGCTACTTTATTTTTAATTCTGTATAAAGTTGGTGGTTGTATGATCGGAAAGATTGCACATGTTTATAAATATTTACATTGTATAATACAACATTCCTATAGTCTTCCAAAGTCAGTTCTTTTTTGATAACATCCTTCTAGATACCTTTAGCTGTTTTGGTAAGCTTGCCCTCTACATCTACAGCATATGCTTTTGCCCCTGTTCCCAGAAATTCCAAGAGAATTCTACCCTAGTAAACGTAGTAAACGTAGTAAACGTAGTAGACGTAGTAAACGTAGTAGACGTAGTAAACGTAGTAAAAGTAGTAAACGTAGTAACCGTAGTAAACGTAGTATACGTGGTAAGCGTAGTAAACGCAGTAAACGTAGTAAACGCAGTAAACGCCGTAAACGTGGTAAACGTAGTAAACGCAGTAAACGTTGTAAATGTAGTAAACGTAGCAAACGTAGTAAACGTAGTAAACGTGGTAAACGTAGTAAACGCAGTAAACGCAGTAAGCGTAGCAAACGTAGTAACATTAGTAAACTTAATAAACACAGTAAACGCAGTAAACGTGGTAAACGTAGTAAACGCAGTAAACGTGGTAAACGTAGTAAACGCAGTAATTTGTTAACAAACTTTTCCAGTTTAAAATTATTTAATAGCGTTTACCTGCAACGATAGATATAGAAACTCAGAAATTGTTCTAAGTCCTTCAATAAGTTAAAATTTTTAATAACTCGACAACCGCTGGAAATTCGACCAAAATAACATTTTTAAGACTCTTCCTCGTACCCCTAGAGCCGTTTTCAGCACGAACCAATCGATTAAACAGACTCCAAAAGGCCCAATGCCAAAAAAATTTTTTGAAAATTTAAAAATACCGATAGAAATGATAGAAAATATTTTTAAAAAGTAAAAATCGCAATTTTTCATCGACATTCAGCACATGCTCATTATTTTAAAACGCGAACTTAATTTGTTAACAAACTTTTCAGTTTAAAATTATTTAATAGCGTTTACCTGCAACGATAGATATAGAAACACAGAAATTGTTGTAAGTCCCTCAATAAGTTAAATTTTTTAATAACTCTTTCTCAAATTTGTTCAAGGTCAAAACATTGTTGTCATATTGTTGACCTTGAGAATGCGGTGTTGTCACGTTCAGGTGACAGCAATATATTCAAGGTCACCAATATGACAACAATGTTTTGACCTTGAACAAATTTGAGAAAGAGTTATTAAAAAATTTAACTTATTGAGGGACTTACAACAATTTCTGTGTTTCTATATCTATCGTTGCAGGTAAACGCTATTAAATAATTTTAAACTGAAAAGTTTGTTAACAAATTAAGTTCGCGTTTTAAAATAATGAGCATGTGCTGAATGTCGATGAAAAATTGCGATTTTTACTTTTTAAAAATATTTTCTATCATTTCTATCGGTATTTTTAAATTTTCAAAAAATTTTTTTGGCATTGGGCCTTTTGGAGTCTGTTTAATCGATTGGTTCGTGCTGAAAACGGCTCTAGGGGTACGAGGAAGAGTCTTAAAAATGTTATTTTGGTCGAATTTCCAGCGGTTGTCGAGTTATTAAAAATTTTAACTTATTGAAGGACTTAGAACAATTTCTGAGTTTCTATATCTATCGTTGCAGGTAAACGCTATTAAATAATTTTAAACTGGAAAAGTTTGTTAACAAATTACTGCGTTTACTGCGTTTACTACGTTTACCACGTTTACTGCGTTTACTACGTTTACCACGTTTACTGCGTTTACTGTGTTTATTAAGTTTACTAATGTTACTACGTTTGCTACGCTTACTGCGTTTACTGCGTTTACTACGTTTACCACGTTTACTACGTTTACTACGTTTGCTACGTTTACTACATTTACAACGTTTACTGCGTTTACTACGTTTACCACGTTTACGGCGTTTACTGCGTTTACTACGTTTACTGTGTTTACTACGCTTACTACGTATACTACGTTTACTACGGTTACTACGTTTACTACTTTTACTACGTTTACTACGTCTACTACGTTTACTACGTCTACTACGTTTACTACGTTTACTACGTTTACTAGGGTAGAATTCTCTTGGAATTTCTGGGAACAGGGGCAAAAGCATATGCTGTAGATGTAGAGGGCAAGCTTACCAAAACAGCTAAAGGTATCTAGAAGGATGTTATCAAAAAAGAACTGACTTTGGAAGACTATAGGAATGTTGTATTATACAATGTAAATATTTATAAACATGTGCAATCTTTCCGATCATACAACCACCAACTTTATACAGAATTAAAAATAAAGTAGCGTGAATATAGTCGTATTGTAATAGTATTTATATGTAATATGATATTTTTGATATGATGACAAAATAAACGAAATACATTCTATAAAAGCTTCTTATTTCTCAACCTCTCTCTGTCTCAGTAAACGTTCTGGTATAAATCTGTTTCTAGACTTATTTAATAAGATTGTATAATTCTCTATGGATTTCATAAAACGATTGATTAATTTAAATATTTTAGAAGAGATGAACCTGCAGAGTTTTGGGTAGAATACCCTTCCGCGCGCAAATTATAACAAGCAATACATTTCTTAATTTTAATAATAATATTTTAGAGTGATTTATGTCTCCAATAGCCGGGTTGTTTTATAGAGAGAATAGAATTTGAAAAATATGTCGCGCTCTTTAAATTTATAATAATAAGTTTTAATTTATTATATACCCCATATAATTTTAGTATATTCAGAATGTTAACTGATGTATGTTCGATATCTGTTCATCGTATGTCTTTTACCCCTTAATATTATTCGAAGAAATCTTAATACCTCTGGTATAAATCTTCCACTTGAGGGTTAGCTTGCGAAATACGTTGCATTGTCAGCAAGAATGTATTAGTAATTGTCAAATTGTTCTTCGGTCAACCGATTGAATGTCTTGTAAGGTTTGTTTTGCCAAATATTCTACTCAACACTGTAAAATTATATAATACATAATCGCAATATTTACTTTCACACTGGATACTCACGTAATTGCATTACTCGAAGTAAATCGTATAATAAATAAATCTGTTAATAATGTTGTGTATAAGAGCAAAGCGACCTATAATTTTAGCTAAAACATTATGTCAAATTTTAAAAATGCCTGTATCAAGATCGGTTCTATATTTTATATTATTCAGATGCAATGAGAAACATACTAATCTTCTCGAAGCAAAATTTTTCCATATATAACAGGCTCGTTGGTCTAAAGGTATGATTATCGCTTAGGGTGTGAGAGGTCCCGGGTTCAAATCCTGGACGAGCCCTATTGTTTTTATATTCCGGATGGAATTTCATCAGATTAATTTGTAGTACTAGGTCATCGAATGCAACGCATGAGTTGATTAACCGTAGACTTGTAGTAACTTACAAAATAAAACATAAAAATAAAAGACAATAAAACATTTTAGAAAACGCATAATTTTGTTTACAATTTTTGAAATTTAGCTAAAAATAAACAATAATATCGTTTACTGTCTCCAGCCTTACTTTGTGGAACTCCATAATCATGAAATATAATATAAATACAAAGATTAATTAAAGTTTCACAAGTTTTATTAATATCTTAACCTGACAATATTGTTTCGACACTTTGTGTCATTATCAAAGGTAGATAAGATTGATAAACAAACCCGTTGCTAAGGATAAATACATACAGAAAATAGGTAACTAGATACAATACATAACAAAAACTAAATAAACATATAAAACAATAATATGGTTAAACAGCTATTTAATATAAGCATTGAAAATCTATAATTCACAGTTACTACATAGGTAGTTTAAAACAGTTTGATCAGAGCAATTAAATTTAAGAAATGGTTTGGAAATACTAATTTCGAACAACAAATTTCCTTCGATTAAAATTAAAATTTAAATTAACTTCTTTTTGAAATTTCACTAGGTATATATAGCAGGTTGCAAGTATTGAAAGTTCAAAATGTGTGTAGAAGCTAGCTTGCAGAATACGTGCTTGACAGAACGAGTGTTATCATTTCGTAATTGGAAGGGTATACAAACCCCAAAATCTTTAGCAGAGGCCGGATTTGTCTACACGGGACGTGAAGATAGAGTAGAATGTTTTTATTGCCGAGTGAACATTTTCAAATGGGAACCATCGGATAGCCCAATCGTAGAGCACCTGAAATGGTCACCACATTGCGTGTTTGCAAACGTGTTAGCACCCATTAACGATGAAAGTGGTAGAGATGTTTGTGGTTAAAAGAAGATGCAAGAACCAAATACAACATAGAATATAACACTAAGGAAGATGTTGCCAATCAAGGCGGTAATATTATTAGCAACCTTGTACGAGGGTGTAGTGTACGTTGCAAAACTCCCAGATACAACAGCAGCTTTTATTTCCTATGACTTCAATACGAGTGTTTGGTATGGAATGCAACCAGTGACGTTGCAACAAATGGGAATGTTTAAACACGAGGTCGGCAATAGAACGCAAGAAGTACGATTCAGGGTCAAATTCGTGTACCCAACACATACTAAGGACAGTGAGTGGCAAACCATCGGGAATAGTCCGGTATAACAATGTAAAGTCAGCATTGAAACGTGTTATGCTTCCGTGGTGACCTTGGGCACCCTGTTAGTTGCAGTAGTGGGTGTAAGCATGGGAATATATTGTATCGCTCGTTATCGTTACCATTAAAGACCATGACCTTGTACCCCACCCGTCAACTCAGTATATATAAACGCATATGCAAGAATACTTCAGTAGTACAGCATCATGAACGTGGTAGAGGCAACCGTTTTAGTAACATTCGATTTTGAGGACGACGACGATGAAATGAGAGACGAAGAACTATACGGTAGAAACGTCGAGAAAACTTTAGACCACCACAAAGAGGCATTCATTAAACGCGTCAAAGAGAAGCGTGTTCTTGAAGCTGGTTATCTGGTGTTTGCGCTAGTGACGTTTGCATATTCAATGGACTTAAATGGGGAAAGCATATGGTTGGATGGAAAAGGTGCGACATCGCCGAAACAGTTGGAAGAGCCGTTAAACGAATGGTACGATACAAATATAAAAAGTCCCATCATGACATGTATAGACAAGTATAATGCGGGCAAGTTTCGAACGGAACATTTGTGTCGTATCACCATCTTAACAATGGAGAGTTAAAGTGTTGTGATGTTTATCCGCGTAAAGAACAATGAATCAAGGTGCTGAAACATCCAGCGCATCCATACATTGATTAGAAACGTGAAAATTACGCCGGGACTTAACGATATATTCCTTAAATAAAAGATAAATGTGCTCTGTAAATACAAGGTTGTAAAATTTGAAATATGTAATCCTCTAATACATCAAAGTCAATCATAATGTGTAAACAATCCTATAGGTATTGTAAAATGTAGTGAGTTAAATAAACCATGCAAATATGTCACATTATATTGTTTCATTTAAGAATGAACTCCTACACATACATAGAAAAATCAAAAAGCGAACCTAAGATTTAAAAAGAAAAATTTTAATGCTATTTTAATTTCAAGCAGACGTTGTTGAGAACAGACGAAACAAGGCAAGGTCAACGAGATTGTATTTACACCGAAAGGAGTGGGGGCATAGATATATCTATAACTTCAAGCCGCACCACTCAGCTAGATCCAAACATTTGAAAGCATCATTCAGCTTCTAGAACTACTTCCTCTGCTAGAAATTCGTTTAAAAAATTTTGTAAAATTTTGTTCAATTTTATTAAAAGGATCGAGTGTATTAAGCGGGGATTCCACCGAAAACGTTAAACAAGTGTTATCTGCTTTACCACCGTCCGAGAACGTTGTGTGTGCTTTAGAACTGGTGGCATTGTATCCGGAAAGAATTCAGTGTGACATCGACTTGCAAAACGTTCTTGTATAAAGATGTGGATGTGTTATAGCTCACAATCGTGGCCTAAGGCTATTGATATTAAAAGTGCAGTACAGAGAGTGCAGGAAGAGTTACGCGATCTACGCTTTGATGCCGATCACGAAGCAGTCTATGGCCTAGGGAAATATTATACCGATGCAGAGTGTAAAGAAAGAGTTCTAAAGTTTCAGAAAGGGGTAGACTTGTGTGAATCGTATTTAAAAGGAAATATATGTATAGATTGCTTGTTGGATAAATTAAATAAGGAAGGTTTGGAATCATTTACGTCTACAATAGAAGAGTTTGTAGACAACAAAAAATGAGTAACCGAAAGAAACGTGTTACGATCAAGGAGGAGAATAATAAAATACATTATTTATTTACGTGGAATTACGCCTACGGACAAGCACGAATATCATTGTGGATGGAAAGTGTTGTAGTTCGGTGTCGGTTTCAAAGACGTATCGAGAAATGTGGTGTAGTGTAGTGTAAATAGAATTTTAGATATAGAACATAGACATAAAATTTATATTGATCGCTTTAGTAAGGTTTGATTGTAATGCATATTATAAGCTGGCTTTTGTATCTTATATACTATAAATAAAATAACATATTGAGAAAAACGTATATTTTTTATTTCACGTCTACACTACAGAAGTCGTCAAATTTTTAATAAAGCTAACCATAATTATATTAGCGGTTTTTCTAACATTTAGTAACTTTGTGCTAAAAGCGACAACATCACAATTTCGTTCCAGTTTTTACAAATGACGAATGAAGTTGCAAGTACAGCGTGTTGTTCTGTATATCTAACAAACTAATAAGGTAAGTACATTGTGTTCTGTGATGTAGTGTCATAGAATGGTAACACTTTGTTTGAAGTATAGTGAATTATAGTTTTAATGGTTTATAAGGAGTCTACAATTATTATTTCTACGCAAAAAGAGGCATAATTAATAAGTTTAACTTTTTAATAATGCATGGTCATATATTGGTTCAATAAATTACATTAAACCCAGTAATTGACCGAAGTGGTCTCATTCACTGGTTTAGCGGCAAAATTTGAAAAATCTTAAATAATATTTATGTAACAACACGAGGTGGGTTTGTTAGTAATATTTCAAATGTACGAATGGTTATGATTTTATGAACCAATATTTGACCGGGTTTTAATGTCTGTGTCACAATTTAAATAAAAGCGGTCATTTACTGGATTTATTATTAAATCTAGTAAATGACTGCATATTGATTAATGTATTTATTATATTTTCGTAGATATATTATTACATAATTTTATTTATATAATATAGTGTTAAACCAAGAAACTTAATAAGCTATTAATAGAGCTATTAAAAGGCAGAAAGTTTTACAGAAAAAAAATTTCAAACACCAAGAAAAAGAAAATATCTGTCTCAGACTTGTCTTCAGATACTTTCAGCCTCGGGCAAATCATATGACAGCAATGACGAAAAATGCCAGACAATCTTAAACAGTGAAAAGAATTAATTGATTTCATCCAGCAAATCTGAAACAGGGATGGAAAATGAGACTAGGAGCAAATTAAAATCAAGAACCACTTTCTCAGTTGCAAATTTTGTAATATTAAAATATGAAATGGATTACTTTCCAGGTGTGATTATTACCAAAAAGGGCACTGAATATGAAGTTAGGGTAATGCACAAAAGTGGTCCTCAATATGGGAAATGGTCTGAAAAGGTTGACCAAATCTGGTACAATCATATAAATATTTTACAGAAAATCGAACATCCACAGTTAGCCTGCAGTAGGGGCAACTCTTATGCTGTTTCTCAAATAAAGATTATTTGTAGTCTAAGTTGCTTTGATGTTAACAAGTTATGTAAACATTTTTTGAAATAAAAGTTATCTGGTCATTCACTGGTTTTTGGTCATTAACTAGAATTCACTGATCATTCATTAGGGTTTTGTGACTTCACTTAAATAAAAAAAAATAATTAATAAACGATTGACATAAATAATTCTTTCTAAACTGTACTGAAAACTAGACAGATGGATCAAATTTGAATTCACTAATATCAAATTTGCTTGCAATCCTGATTGGGTCATTAACTGATGGATTCACCCTATTTGATTCATCTGTACAAATCGAATGTAAACAGGTTGACCTTCATACTTCAGAACATAAGAATAAACTACTTGGTTAATTATTATTACTTGGTTAGTTATTAAAAAGTATTAAAACTAAAAATAGCAATACTTAAAACAAAACCTAACATTCATATAAAAAGCACTGCATACCAATTTTAAATTAACAATAAAACTATTTAAATCAACCTCTGAAATAAGTTTTGTATTTAAATGCATACTGCATTGAATTAAAAGTTCGAAACAAATAATTAATAAACGATTGACATAGATAATTCTAAACTGTACTGACAATTAGACATATTCTTTATGCCTCGTTTTGCAGTTTTTGCTATGTAAAGAATTCGAATGTAAACAGGTTGACCTTCATACATACGCATAAGCTACTTGGTTTATTATTCAATTATTGGATCAAATTTGAATAACTTTTTATACACTAATATCAAATTTGCTTGCAATCCTGATTTGCACGCATTCACCCTATCTGTACAAATTCTCAACATTATGTATGTTAGTCATAAGGAAAGAATTGAAAAAAGATGCATTAAATATTTGTTAGATATTTCATTAATATTATTAATAATTACCAAGCCCAACCAACTGGGTGCTGAATGGGTAGTTAAGTGCACAATTTCGTGTAGTCGAATGTATAGGTATAAAATTACCTATACTTTGTTATGCGTACTTACGATTATGTAAACTGAAGTACGGAATGCTTATTCCGATTATTCCGATAGCAATATTTAGAAAAAGATAAATTATTTAGTGGATTAGTTTTTAAAACTTACTTTGTATTTCGCATGTGTAAACGATACAGTCCAGACCGGCTGATAATGCATTTTATTCTTTGTTTTAAATTCCCTAGTCGACGAGACGACGACGCCAATTTACTTTTTTATAATTATATTTTAAATAACCTTTTTAGTTCCGTTGAGTTATGTATTTTTTTAACCATATTTAACTAATTTCTGTGCACGACTGTATGCTTACTGTAAAGCAATATTTAAACAAAGACGGATAATTTATTACAATTATTGAATTAAATTTTTAAATAAGATTTTAAATCTTACTGAACTTACCTGGTATGCATTTCGTATATGCAAACAATACGGCCCAGACCGGTTGATAATGCAACTTATTGTTTTATATATCGTTTTACATTAGCCGCCGACGCGATGACGCCAATTTACGAATTTTAAATTATTGCATCTTTGTTAAAACAAAATGTAGCGACCTGTTTTTTTAACAAACCTTTTTAATTCCGTAGACAGAAATGTTTCTTCTCGAAATTGATTTAAATTTTGAAATTTATACATCGTAAAGTATTTCTGGGCTGAGGAGGTGGAAAAATTATAATTTAAATTATAGATAGGGAAACTATTAAACCTTAAATGCTTTAATTTTTTGCGTAATTTATTCTATGATTATAAAGAATTGTTGAACAGTTGATTTACTGTTTCTAGTTATTACAGTTTAAAAACCTGGACTCGCCGTAATTTTATACCTATACATTCGACTACACGAAATTGTCACTTAACTACCCATTCAGCACCCAGTTGGTTGGGCTTGATAATTACGTAATTATAAAGTTTTAATATTTTATCTCTTGGGTATTTCAATTGTATTACATTTTAATTTATATAAACATTATATTTTAAATAATTCTAAACTGTACAAATCGAATGTAGAAAGCCGATAATATATTATCCCATATGTTCCTCTGTATAAATGGTTGCGAGAGAGGGTAAATAGCCGGTTCTGGGACCACATCTCTGATCTCGGGTAGACAACTATGTTTACATGGGAGCATTATTATGCGATTGAAAATGGAAATTAATATATAATATAACACTAACTTATAAGTATATTGATTATAAACAATGCAATTATCAAATGCAAAATATAACCTATAATTGCATTAAATTACACATAATTTTAATGTGGTTAAGAATTTATTTTTCATTTAATTATTTTCCTCTTTGGATATATTAAACCTATATATTAAAATTTGTTAAAACTGTCGTAATCATTTCTAACTTTGATAAGGTCAATAAATTTAATGTTTGATACATTATTTAGTGTTAGAGATAGGCTCAAGGTCAAATGCGGTGTTGCCACGTTTAGAGAGATAGATTCAAGGTCACCAGAGAGATAGGTTCAAGGTCACCAACATTGGGTGGCCTTGAGAATGCGGTGTTGCCACGTTTAGAGAGATCAGTTCAAGGTCACCATGTGTTAGAGAGAGATAGGTTCAAGGTCACCATTTTGCTGACCTTGAGAATGCGGTGTTGCCACGTCTAGGTGACAGAGATAGATTCAAGGTCATCATTTGCTGACCTTGAGAATGCGGTGTTGCCACGTCTAGGTGACAGAGATAGATTCAAGGTCACCATGTGTTAGAGAGAGATAGGTTCAAGGTCAAGGTCAGGAGTGGGGGGTGGGTCCAGAACTCTCATTTTTTCCCTACTTCCATTCTTATTGGAGCATTCTTATTAGAAAATTAGAAGTATTTTTTGCTGGTTAACATCGCGATGACAAAAATGAAACTAACGTAGCGTTTTCGAGTTATTTTCAAAACGAACATTTTCTTTTAGATAGGTATTCTTTTTTACTAGAATCGATAGAATAGTCTGTTCTGTTTTCAACCATAATAAATATTCATATTCTTACATAAGAAAATCTTCAAAAAAAAAGTGAAAAATGATTTACGACTATAGTAGGCTATAGTAACTTTAGTTATTCTGATCGTCTTTATTCTTCAATTAGACAAAATGTAGGACAAAATAGTCCAAGAATAAATAATTGATAGAATAAATGATTAAAAAACTTTTTTTAGAATTCCGCTAACTGGACATCGACCTTTGTGAATGTTTGGTAGCATTCTAAATATAGCATACTACCTAATACTTTAAAGTAAGCCGTAATTGAAGCTTTACGTCTTTGACTAACAAGTTTATACGAACGTCCGGGTGTTCCGTTCCGTCTTATCTCTAAGACACGAATTGAGATACGCTCAATTAGCACGCATTGCCTACACATCACAATGCCACCAGTAGCTCACTGGTGGGAGGTTACTATCCATCCTCTACTAGCTCTCCAGGCTTGTGCCGGAGCTGAAACGCGATCACCCGCAGGCACCTTCTCCGAGAATATGGTACCTCGTCCAGCTTCGGACTATCCCTCAACATTAAATGTTGAGGACCAACTGCCCGATCGAATCCAACCTCAAATGTGACCTGACTTGATTTTTAATGGTTTTGCCATTACGATCTACCGTTCTTACGTCTACACGTTATAGATCTCCGGTATGTATCCGTTTCAGGGTGAACTTGTCTTGAGCGTGAGAGACTGTGTTTTCGCTTCAACACCTCTTAAGCGTAATGGCTCTGGAGTTTCTTCATGTCACAGGACTTGGCATGCATTTTCTCATTGGACAGAATTTACCCCTTCTGTCTGAGATAAACCTCACTTAAATTCTCTTCCATAGGATTTAGTCAAGCAGCGTAAGAATCAAATCCACCCACACCGGTCCTCATGTTAGCAGAGGTTTTCCTGCAACGTTTATGAGTATTCGTCGAGTTACACTTGCGTGTAACTCTACCTGACTATTTACTCTGTCCTGAGTCATCGTTACCGTGGCCAGTTCTGTGGGCAGGTGACGGGTAGTCTGCTACATCCACCCCAGCTAACTGGACAATTAAAAAAATAATTTTCGCAATCATTTCTTACTAACATTCATTCTTTAATTAATTGTGTTAGAAATTAAATACACATAAAGCCATAATTAAATTGAAGAATTATAGTAAATAAGGTTTAATTTATGCTGTCCATTTCTAGCATTTAAACAAATCTGGGAGAATTCCAGTCCCAGTAGGGATCTTTATGGTGCCAAACATCACATTGACACGGGGCCTACAATGTTGCTTTCTATTCGAAAACAAGGCTTTAATTTTTCTGTTACGAAAAATTACCAGCTCAGATGGTGATCGAACCTGCGACCCTTCAGCTACATTTACTACCCACTTTACCAGAATCATTTATTGAAAAACCGATATTTCAATCATTTTTTAAATATTCAATCCCTACAAACAGCAATACCATCACTAATAACCCTTTAGTGTCTCGTTGAGTTTTTCGTTTGTCTTTTTCTCAGGTCATTAAGATAAAGGAATAAATAAACTCGGTGTCATAAATGCTCATTGTCTTGTCTCTTATTACAACAGAATTAATAGAATAATGATAATTTTTATTTGTCAATCTGTGCAAAACTTACAATTGAGCATTTATGTACATTTGTACGTACATAATGAAAGTATGTTTTATATACCTAAATTTTGAATATTACCAATTAGTCCGGTTTTACACTTTCACTAGACATTTCTAATTTTCAGGAATACACACCAGAGAAAATTTTCAAGTTAGCAGAAAATTTCTTCATATCCTTAAATCTAAGTGCTGTGCCACCCTTGTTTTGGAAAAACTCCATATTAGAAAAACCACAAGATGGACGTGAAATTGTTTGTCATCCTTCTGCTTGGGATTTATACACCAAAGATGACTTTAGGTAAAAATTATGAAAGAAATGTAAAAGTTGATGTAAATGTTAATTTTTAGAATTAAGCAATGTACTACTATTGACGAGAAAAGCATGTTAACTGCACATCACGAAATGGGTCATATACAGTATTATATTCAATATAAAGACCAACCTTACATTTTTAAAGATGGTGCAAATCCCGGTTAGTAAGATTTTTTAAGCTGCAGTAATAAGAAAGCATGTACATCTGTATAACAATTATTGTTCGGTTGATATAGGCTTCCACGAAGCAGTTGGGGATGTCATGGCCCTTTCTGTGTCAACTACCAAGCATTTAAAGAAAATCAAATTAATCGATTCTAACATACCAGAAAATGATGACATCGAATTAAATAATTTATACAAGGAAAGTACACTTTCAAATAGACAAAATTACAATTTCTTATAAACTTACAATTGTACAATTTTATACAGATGGCTCTTGAAAAGATAGCAGTGGTACCTTTCGCTTATATAATGGATCTTTGGAGATTGGATATATTTAGAGGAAAAGTGACACCAAAAAATTACAATTGTAAATGGTGGCATTATCGTCACCATATACAAGGAGTTGAACCTCCCGTCGATAGAACTGAAGAAGATTTCGATCCAGCAGCAAAATATCATATCGTAGCTGATGTATCTTACCTAAGGTAAAATTCTTACAGCATTTTTATTGACACAACCATTAACAACAACATATTTAGGTATTTTGTAGCAACGATAATCCAATTCCAATTTCATTTAGCTGCCTGCAAAATTGCAGGCAGGTATGATCCTAATGATCCCAATAAATTACTTCATAAATGTGATATTTTTAAAAGTAAGAAAGCAGGAAACGCAATTCGGTAAGTGTATTTAATGTTGCAATAGAAAAAAAAATAAATCTTAAATTAAGAAAAATGCTGCAAATGGGCTCTTCGAAACCATGGCCTGATGTAATGGAGGTTTTAACGGGTGAACGAGAATTGAGTGCTGATGGAATATTGGAATACTTCGAACCCCTCCGAAAATGGTTGGAAAATGATAATAAAAAAAATAATGTCTATATAGGATGGAAAGCATCAACAAAAAGTAGTTTTCCTTGTATGCATTGAATCTTTTTTATATTTTGATACTTTTCAGAATGCGAAAACCGAAGAACTGGACAGAATAAACATAAAAGAGGTAGAAAAGAACATTAGAAGAATTATTTACTACATAATGCAAACTTTAAAATTTACTATGCAAAAATGCGATTAATGGTCTGCGTTGTTACTTTTATACTTAAATAATCTATGGTGCATTTAATTATGTGAAGTATACTTACAATAAATTGCAATATATTAATAAAATTAACTGGATAAAATAAATAAAACACAATTTAGCTACTAATCCATAAATCGAGTTGAGATATCAAAACTGCAAACGTCATCGATACTCAAGATTTGAGCATCTGACTGAAATGCTCGCAAAAGTTTGGATAGAGCTAGATGTTTGGTTTTAAGAATTTGTGTAATAACTATTTAGCTTTGGAAGTATTGCTGAACCAAGTTATGTTCTATAAATACGTATAGAATTTAACGTTTTTTAGCATAGCAGTAGATCGCAAAGAATCACTTTCATGCAATACTATACTAGTACAACAAAAACATACAATAGTTGCTGTGCCTTTAATGCAAATGTATTTCAATTCGAGTCATGTCGTGTATAAGCGATGTACTGTTGCCCATGCAATTGTCAACTAAATCATTCATTTTAGTTCTGTCAAATTTTAATACATTTTTAACTTAATCCCTATTTGCAGTTACACATACAGTGACGCATTTATAAATTGTTTTCGGGGGAGGAGCCACTACTAAATTTTTGGGTTTTTACGGGAAACCACGGTTTCGGTTTCTCTTAGCTACTGTAACTATACATAAATGACCTAGGCTATTAAAGTTTGAGGGGGAGACTCCAGCGCGTTAGCCCTCACCCCTTAAAACGCCACTGTAAATACATTTTAGTAATTTCAGTTGGATCTGTAATTGGAAACTTCTTATTCTTTTTTTTTTTGTAATTACTTTTACGGTAGGTACAGTACTATTTGCAATGGGGAAATTTAATTACTTGCGTTTATAAATACTATTTGCACTAAAATTTGAACTAACCAGTGAACGTAATATAATTTAATTTAATATAATTCGTAAGTGAAGTTGCCTAAGTTGCACTGCTTAACAGGTTGTAAAACAGCGCCGTCCTTTGGATCTTGAGGCCCTGAAATATGGGGTGGGGCCCCAGTACTGAGCTTTAGCTTTAGGTATAAGAACTTGCATCAAATGTCGCTCTCTCAGTCTGTTTATTAATGCGTAAGATATATAAAGTGTTGTTGATTAAAATAAGGTAGCTCGGTGCGGAGCCCCAATAGCTCTTGGGGCCCCGGTGCTGACCGACCTTAGGAACGCTTCTGTTGTAAAACGTCCTATTTGATTCAAATTAAGTTAGTTTTATATTATATTATTACTATCACTTAATAATATTAATAAGAATTTAACCATTCAGTAATGTTTTACATTAAATCAAATTGTATTTATTTTATATCAAATTTACATAGAAAAATTATTACTCTGACTGGGTATCGAAACCAAGTCTCTGCCTTTCAGTGGCATCGCTCTATTCAAGTGGCTATTTTACAGTAAGATATTTGTACAACTAGATAAATGTAATGATACAAGGTGACTAGATATATTCTTCCTTATCAGGTTTTTGATGGATCGACGACACTACAAACCATCAAGCCTAATCTAGATTTTTTTTAATAAGCCTATATATGAAAAAATAATTTTTAATTTGATTTTTTAGACAACAAGAAGCAAAAGACACTATACCAAGGATTCTACTTTCACCACCAATATTAGAGAAAATGTAGCCATCTAATTTTGTTTTGGCGTTACCCAAGTACTTCGTATCTTGTACTGCAATCGTTTAAAATTAATTTTGACGTAGGACTACGCCTAACTCTGCGGGTAGTATGGGGGCGACTATAGTCCAGGCGATAGGGTAAAAAAAGTCACAAGACTTGATAACAGCAATTTTTTTGTTTAGTATGTAGGGGGGGGGGGTGTGGTGAGTCTACATTCAAGTTTTCGTATAAATCAGAGGCTGCGAAGTATCCGCCATCTTGGAAAAAGAGGTTAAAGTGGTTTTTCAATTTATCTCGTTAATCGTAGGTCTGAGGAAAAAAGTAATTTATAACGTTTTTGTCGGAAATTCGATTCTGTACAACTTCCTCCATACACTTCTTTGCGAAATGTTTGTAATAAAAAGTTATAAACCAATAACCGTAGAAATTTAGGGGATGAAAATTTTTGGGGTGAAGTAACTATTTCATTTTTGGTCGTACGAGAAAAATTATTCTTACCGTTCTTGTAGACAATTTAAAAACGAACAATTTAGTGCACTTACATTTTTGGTTCAGTTGTTTAGTATAGTAGAAGGCAGCGGTCAAATGGAGGTAACTCAAAAACGAAGCAGGTAAGCCGTATAACGTTTTTCCTACTGGTAAGTTATTTATCTCCTTAACCGTACGTCTGAGTAAAAAAGTTGTCGGCACAACTTCTGTCGGCAATACAATTCTCTACAACTTCCACACTACACTATTTAGTGTCATGTAAGCAGTTACAAAGGTATTAAAAATAAACTGCTAAGATATAGGGGGGTGGTATATATATATATATATATATATATATATATATATATATATATATATATATATATATATATATATACAAAAGATGGGCACGGTAAAGTTATCACGAGTACAGGTACCAATCAGATTGCGCAACCTTCAACTCCAGTATTGAGGTATTTAACCATTGCGGAGCAAAGCTTATTCGTTTTCACACTCACAAAATATTCCTAACAATGTAAGGTGATAAAATATAAATGAGATAGATACGTAGATTAAGTGCTACATGCACACTGGGGAATAACCATTTAACATTGAAAATTATTATATACAAATATATACAGTAAAGCTTTAATTACAGACAATAAAGCTTGTCAAACGTTAATTTTGATGTAACCAGTTGCTATATTATAACTGACTCACGATACAGGTGTATTCTTTCACTCCGAAGAGGAACGCCACCAACCAGTTCGAACGCAGTGGTGTTTCAACAACCCACACATGCACGAAGTGTATGTAATTATTGTAAGACAACCAGGAAGGTATAAAATGAGTAAAGGTAAATCCAAAATAAAAAGGTCTGTAACAAATAGAATCAAATTACCAGAATGCACCAAACAAACACTTTATAAATACCTTCGGTGTAATGTGACCTTAAAAGATAAATATATCGCCTCCATATGCGGCTAACGACGATTATACATCGAAACTTATAAAAAGCATTAGTAAGTATAAGAGAAGTATAAGAGACTGAATGATAGAAAAGTTAAAACAATAAAAACTCACGAGAACATGCTCCTATAACCTCTAAAAAGAACAAGTGCAAATATCCCCAAAAGGTCCCAATAAGATTGGACATCACCGCCAAAAATCAACCATAGATCTGCACCAATGCAATTCCCAATTCACAACACAAAGGAAGAGATTAATTAAGCGGTGATGTCCACTAAAATATTCTTTAAAGAATGTTCTTCACACGATCGATCAAAACGAAGTGACAAAGTCTCTTATCAAGAACAGGAAATTAGTTCCAAATAAAATGGCAACTACAAGGAGAGAATGCGAAAATCCCTAAACGCTATACAACTTAACACAAAAGCATAGCTATACAAGGTGCTACGAAATTAGCACGTAACAATTGTTAAACAGGCTAGAAGACAGTTTTACACCTTTATTTATATATAAACTAATATTATTGTTGCTAATATACAATTTCTTTATTAAAAGAACAACTGACCAGCATTCTGGCTTGCCGAATGGCACAGTTGTATTACAAATATTAATTATGTACATCAATTATTATTTATAACTTTAACAATATATACATATGACTATAAGTAACATAATAAACACTAACAATATAAATAAAATATATATATATTTATATAACAATATAAATAAAAATAAGCTGAAATTAAAAACGAACCAAAACCAACTTTTTAGTTTGTACTATTAATAAAGTTTGTATTCGTATCTCTAACACCTGCTAATGAAGATTCTGGAGAATTTCCTATGCGATGTTATGAATATGGGCTAGATTTCGGCAGAAACAGGCCAAGAGCCTGAAAATTGAGCGCATGCATATCGAACCATATTTTTTGTGTTCGTTGACAAAAAATTGTAAAAAGCATTAATTTATTTTTTATTTCATTTCGTATTTCAAACAATTGTTTATATGCCACAATTAGTAAAATTAAGTATATCTTTATCTCCGTTGTCAATGACACCGGAGTTCAAGACGTTCTTGATCTCCGTTGTTGTTGGCAACGTAAATGTTTGATGTTCCATAACAGCCACACGTGACATGCTGCTTTTATCTCCTTGGTTACGCGTATGATGACACAGACAAGGCAACTTGCTTCTTTATACAATAAATTCGGATGAATTTTAAAAAAGAAATTAGGATTGAAATACAAAATAAAATAAAACAACTTATGCAGTACGGAGATCAAGCTTTTTTAAATCCTCGAAGATGTTATAACGCCTCGGCTGGCGCCTCGGCATTATAATGCATCTTCTCGGATTTAAAGTATCGCTTGATCTCCTAATTACATAATATATATTATTTTGATTAACTCTGATAGATGTCAAATTAGTTACATAAGCGAAAAAGTATATATAATATATTTAGTTATATACTACTTTTCTAGATATGTACCTAACAAAACGAATGCAAAAAGAAACGTATACGTACTAGTTTTTGAACAGAATACAAGCGTTCAAGTCTTAATGTATAAAAGGATGTCTTAAAGAAACTAAAAAAATTTGGAAATAAGAAAAATTTTATGTTCGACTCATTGAAACTGTCAAAATGAGTTATTGCATCTGAGTAGGAGATTGAGTAGCAACCTTCGCCACCCTGGTACACTAAGGTGTACCTTGCCTTTATGGGTTAAATAATTATCCCTTGAAGTTTGAAGGAAATTGGAGAACATAAGTTTTTTTCCTTTTCCACTCAAGGGAAACTATTTTCAGTTTCCTGAAGACAGCCTTTTAAACCCTTTTTAGTAATTATTGTTGATCTACGGGTAATCCATAAACTGGGAATTCAACCATGGTGCAACTTTCGGGTATAGCTAGCCAAACTGATCCTGTCGGAGCATCTGCAATAATATCGATGACTTTGATAGCGAATTCTTCAGGTCTGTAACATAAAATTTTACAATAATATGCAATTTTTCTCCGACTATTGCATAAATAATATATTCTTACTTTTGACCAGGGTAGTGCACAGCTATATATTGCAAATCGGACAAAAAGGGTTCTTTCAGTTGATCAGCGGTAGCATGTAGTATCGGAGTGTACACCTTTCCGGGACATATGGCTATTACTCTAGTTTTACTGGCTTCATAACGAGTATCGCCACCCATGGATCTTGTAAATGCAATTACTGCAGATTTAGTTGCAACATAAACAGGAACTGTTTCTGTCGGAGTTAATCCAACGATGGAAGCGGTGTTTATTATTAAACTTTCGGATTGGTTTCTATATTTCGGAAAGTACTTTTCTATTGCCAACATTGATCCGTTAATTACTGCACTCTAAAAACATCCATAACTGTCGTATAAATATTTTAATATTTTTACATAAATATTTACAAGATTGATATCAACACATTTTTGCCATTGTATTTCATGTACCACTCCAGCATTATTGAACAAAATGTCTAGTTGATTGTACTTTTTTACGGTTGTTTCAAAAGCATCTAAAAAATTTAAAGTAGAAAATATATAAAAAAAATTCAAACCCACAACTTTCTTACCTTCAAGTTGTTTACTATTAGTTACATCAGCTTTAACAAAAATTACACAATCATCTCTTTTAAACTCTGTAATTATTTCTTTAACTGCCTTAATCCCATTTTCTTCGTTAATATCAACCAGAGAAACACCCTTTATAAACACACAATAAAGTATTTATAAAATAGAAACATTATCATTTATAAAATAAAAAAAATGATCATTTAGTTACCCTTAATTTTCGACGTAAGAGTTCTTTTGCATAAGCTAAACCAATTCCAGAAGCACCACCAGTTATCAGAGCAATTTTATTTTTTAACTCAAACATTTTGAAAGACGAGTGATCACGAATTTTATATAATTTTATCAGCTACTACCAAGAATCGCGGTTGTTGTAATTAGAAATATTTAGTTAAATTATCTCGTTGGCCTTCTAAATATTACCTTGATGTCTGTCAAAAACCTTATTTATTGCAAATTAATTAATAGGCCAGATAAAGCGTGATACATACTTACGCATACCTATGTATGTGTGTTGGTTTTATGGTAAAAATTGGTAAAATTTCGTAGAGTTCTCTGCCAACGGTTACTTAAATCAACATTTTTAAATTAATTATTAAGATCAAATAAAAACATTTAGGTACACAATTAAAATTATGTAAACATGATTTGAAACGGTTGTATAATATTTTGTATATTGAATGTAATTTTCTTGTTTTTATGCGGAAGGACGATGAACGATACTTTTTAATGTTTGTGACGTAATTGTAAACAGATAAAAAAACAGGGATCATTTGAATATTATTTAAAAAACTAGTTTGTTGCGTTCTTTTACGCAGTAAATACGTTAGTTTTCGCAGATATTCGTTATTTTACACCGACTGTGCAGTTTACTGAGTTTCTCGTTCTTTTACTGTCTCCTGCTCGTCGACGATTCAGCCAGACAGTATTGACTGCTGTAGATGCTCTGCTGCTTTTGAGTGGGAGAACATACATATTTCAGACAGAAACTAACCTAAAATTTATTGCAATTAAGTGAAGATCAGTGAAAACTGAAAAAGCATTTACAACTGTATAATCCAGAAACGCGAAAACTTATCTGCTTGCTGTCAATGAGGAGATTTATCTACGAATAGTAGAAAATAATAAATAACTAAAACTTCGTTTTCCATTTTTTTTATGTTATACATACCCGCATGACAGTTTATTGCGAATGGGAATGAAAGCAGTTGATCGTTCTCACAAAATCAAATGACAGAAGTTACAGCGATATCAGTCCCTTCATAAAAGAACGCACCCGTTATGACATATTTATTTAAATGGAATGCGCTGCTTAGGGATCCGCACTTTTAGCGCTTTATCCGCATGTAGACTAGTCTACATCGTGTAACCACGCGAAGCAGAAGGAAGTTAGAAGTGACCTGAAGATGGCAAGTGTGATCTTGCCGAAACGTCGTCAACCATTGTCTGGTTCCTCTAGGAGCCGAATAGTGAATACGCGGAGTGAAACCCGGAAAAGTAGTGAAGTATCATCGGCATTTTTTTAAAATGGCAACTTGCATTTTTTATTCCATATTCTGACACTTCATCGAATTGCCAAAATGGTAATGTAATAAGTTTGTTACCTTACATAAGGAAAATTTTGAAGAAAATAATTATGAAGACGAGAAAGTGCTATAGTCACCACACTTAAATGCAAAGCGAGACGTAAAGTATTGATTTTTGGAAAAATTCTAAAAACATGTCAATTTTGTTTATAAAGTCCGCACTTTTTGACATATCGGAAATACAGGATGATGCGTTTAAGTATTGTGACTATAGCACTTTCCCGTCTCATAATTATTTTTTTTCAAAATTTTTTATATATATATATATATATATATATATATATATATATATATATATATATATATATATATATATATATAACTATACAATGTGTAATATATTCAAATATAACACTAAAATTTTCTTTTGCTGTCACCTGTTTATATATAAATCTCGAATTTACATTAATAGCGACAAATACAAGTGGCGGCATCTATAAGATGTCATCCATAAACTTTGCGAAACACAATAATTAGTAGCAAGCAGTTTGAACACTGGATTATGATTTCATTCAAACAAAATATTGTATTTTTCTAAATATTTTTTACAATTATACTACAACATAATATGCTAGCTCTTCCTCTACAACATTGTTCCAAAGAATGCAAAACTAAATCTGACTGTGTTAAATAATTGTCGTACGTTCCTGTTAGAAAATTATTAAAATATGAAGTATTTCTCTCTGTGCAACCTCTTAATCTATAAAATACCTTGTACAAATTTGAATAAAATAAATTTAATAGTTATATGTTTTCTCTTGTTTTTGGGGGGGGGGGGGTTAATAATACCCATAACCTGGAAACCAGGCCCCAGAAGCTATAAGCTTGTGCGGGAGGGAGAAGGCGATTATTATTATTACGTAGACCCTACGTGCGGCTGCAGCCGGTTTACAAATGGTACAGCGCAAATCCCACATTTGTGTCACAGCTAAGGAAAACTGCAGAAAACCTTAACCAGATCTGCCGGCACCGGGAGTCGATCTCGGGCCGCTGGTGTGAAAGTCCAGCACGCCAGACATTACACTACCAAGGCTGTAGGTAGTTCGGGGTTCTGTTACCTTTTCAAAAACTTTTCAAAGTTCTTTTAAACGACCATAAATAAAATTCTAACTAATTTTCGCCACCAAAAGTATACCCTTTTATGCGTTAATCATAAAAAATTATCAAGCTGTTAAAACAGAAATATAACTTTACTTTATCAGGTAAATAGTGAATTTTTATATTTGATTTTATAATTGATTAAAAGAATTTTAATTTTAATTTAAGGTAATAACTTCAATCATTAATGAAGTTTGCAACTTAATTTACAATTACCTGATATTATTTACAGTACTATACACACAACTTACCAATAAAGAACAGGTAAATAATATTAACTGTCCTTTTCTTATACCAATTTTCAACAATAACTCTATCACTTTATTTTAGAACTAAAACATCTTTCCAATAGGATTAATGGATGAAGAGAATTTCCACTTCAACGTGCCACTTCCCTATCTTTGAAACTACCTGATGGTACCTTTTTTTCGGAGATTGTATCAAGTACTAAGAAACCTTGAAATTTCCATTCTACACACATAAAAATGTTTCTTCTAATCAAATAAATATTATTTGTTCCAAATAAATTATATATTTGTATATACTCGAATAAATATTTACACAAAATGAAGAAATAATATTTTCGGGCATATATACTCAAGGTAAATAGACCCAATATTCGTTGAAAGTAAGTCGCATTCCTCTGATCAGCAAATCGATTTGCTCCAACAGAGAAAATCAAATCATCTTATGGAGAACAGTAAATGCTTTGTTTGTGAAAATGAATGTTTATTTTGAAAGTGTCGCAGTTTTCGTTGAAGAAACTAAATGTTGTGTTTGAGAAATTTTTGTTTCTCCTGATATTCTCAGAGTTTCAGGTGGAGGAGAATAAACACTTCATGTGAATAAATGAATATTTGTTTGGAATATGTGTTGTTTTGCTGTTTGAATATTTAACAGCCCCACTATGCTCCAACTGAATGTATTACTTGTTTGATTCATGAAACACGTATATTTATTTGGAACACAGAGTTACTCCTTCTGAGGTTCAGAGATGATCAAAATAAATCAACCATACTCATTTAGAAAAGATCTTTGTGTGTTCAATGGAAAGAGACCCAACAGTAATCACAGGGGATGACATGGCAGGCTAATCAGCTCTAAACGTAGAATTATCCAGAACTACGCAAAAAACAGAGGCATGGTTCTGGATGGACCAGTCTAGCCAAACCACTACAACCTGATCGGTATCGCAGAAGTGAGCCGTCGCCATCTTAAAAGAAGTACCGCTTCAGCAAAATGAATTAATGTTTATTGTTAAAACAAATACCTATCATGTTTATGTACTTACTAACAAATTTGCTTATAACGTCTTTAAAACACCCAGATGTTTACAAGAGTTCACTTATGTCTATAGCCATTTTTACAGCAGTGTTTTTTCGGGCATTCTTTGCTGTCGGTTGGTTTTGCAATATTAACTATACTAAACTTGTTAGAACTCGGCGTGGCACTAGGATAGACACGGGAAGGGGTAAAACGAAATAAATCTTTCTCGTCTTGAGAAACTATCATATTTTCTCAACGGAAATAAAATCTGCAACAATTTATTCCGTACAAGAGTAACTCTTTTTCCTCACAAGACTACTACATAATCAAGAAGAAACTAAATAAGTTCAGTATGAATCTTCATCGATTCATATACTAGACAATTAGTGTAAGCATTTGTTTAAATGAAAATTAAAAACGGTTATGATCTATTTAATTTGAACAAATTGCAGATTTCATTTCGAATAATGATTTAGGTTTGTTTTAAAACTATAATATTCACAACAAGAATGTATAGTAACAACCATATCTTTACTTTGAGAGGTTTTTAATTTTCTGTTATAGAATTCAATTGTTTCAACATGAACATTCTCGTTTTTCATGATGAATATTGTTGCTTGGACTGAAAAAAGTTCTTGAGAATATATTTTTCTGTTTCCAAAAAATACAGGTTATTTAATTTGGATAAAATTTTTCAATCTGAACATTTACTTGTTCAATACGAATAAACTTATATGAATAAATATAAATACTATTTTTGAGAAATTAATTTTATGTGTGTAATTGGTATCTGCAAATGCTATATAAGAAAAACTCAAAGTTCTCCTTGCAGCATAATTTTTATCAGTGTTAATAAGGCATTTTGTTTTCTCATAGTTTCATTTTTTTAGACGTCTTATGTAATTATTAAGTAGTTTCGTGTAAGTACCTCAGCTTATGATTGTTCTATAGAATGTTTAATAGCTATTACTTCGCTCTTTTGCAAAGAAATAAAAAGCATTCTTTGCTCTTTTGCAACAAAAAATCATGAATGGTTTTTTCTGCTTGGGAAATATTTAATCACTTTGAAGCTTTTACGGTACCAAAAGTAGGTTCCTATGCCAGAATCAAATGGTGGCTTCGAAATTTGCTACAATTTTGGATGTATTAACCTTCTCTAGACAAGAAGGAACCAACAGTTAACTCATGACAACTAAACATATACTATTAGGCTAAATAAAGCTTTGTAAGTAGTATTTAATTCTATTCCAGCATTTTTCTGTGCGGAACATTTAATGCTAAGTAATTATTATTTCAGACCTTTTTCTCTTCCCTTGAGTTTTTTTTACTGTCCCCTTCACGGCAGTGGAACTTTTGACTGAAGGACGTAAGCTCCCGTTATGAGCCGTACAGGTATATCGAAGTTGGTATAAGCCATACCTGTTGTTTTACAGACGAAATAGGCGCGGGTAAACGTGAAGATTAAATTTAAACAATCACTTAAGATTACAACTTTTCAACAAGTTCTTTTCTGCAATTATACTTTAATTGTGGTGGTTTGTGAGCGTAAATTAATAGAACGTAACCTTCCTTGCCAAACTACTTCCTATCTATGTAGTACATGTAATTATTTTGTAAAACCTTGGAAATCTACAGGTGCTATAAAACCTGCTTTATTGTTCATGCATGAAATATTGTTATGTTAAATAATAAATAATAAATATTCTAGTTTGAGATATTAAACAGCATAATTAGTTGCTATGCCATTAACTGATTTTCTTGTATTGATTAAGAATTCAGAGCTATTATTGAACATCTTATTCAGTATTCCTCGGTGTTTTCGAATTATTTATTTTTATGTCTTTACACAAAAGGTTAACCTTATTCCGAAGTGGCAAATAAAACCTTGACAACTTATTTACTTGCGAGACATCTAGCTATAACATTTACGTATACAGTTTTACGTACAATCTTACGTCCTTTTTGTCAGAATCTTCTAATACTATAACACGTGTACTATTTTGCAGAAGTACATATGTACGTATTATATTGTTCTCCCAACCTTTACAACTGTGGTATCTACAAATTAGTTAACAGTATGTAGGTCACTACGTTGTAATGATTATCTTATCCTAAAAGTGTACGTTATTTGACCTTATAATAACTTCTAAATGTAATGTGGCTGTAAAGTTTGTCATACAATCTACTCGACGTTTTCCTAATGTCACAATAACGCATGAGTTTGTTTATGTAATAACAGTCGTTAATGATGTATAAGAGAATATCTTTTAAAGAGAACATTTGATTTTCTAATAAGGTAAGTTAATTGGGTTAAAGGGAATTTTTACGATGCCTTGTTTTGGCTTCAGATTTAGATGTCCGACGAATTTTATGCGTTGATGTCATTGTTTACAATGACCTAAACCAATATAATTTTCTTAATTATCGGAGTTATCATCGGAGTAATTGATCTCATAAAATTGTATTGTAAAAAGCATCATGTTGCAGATTGCATAGTCAGCATTCGTAAACATGTTTGTTTTAGTTGTTTTGAAAGCATAACAAACAAAACAACGATTTGAATTATAAAATAAGGCGAAGTCTTCTGTTGTGCAATACTATTCTTTTTAAACAAGGTTGCCAGATATGGAAGTGTTTTTTTTCTAAATTACTCGAAAGCTAATTAAGATAGAAGAAATTTATTGAGACTTTTTTGTTCCTTTTGATGTCCTCTGTCACCCTTTAAAATATTACGCGTCCTAAGCCCCTGCCATCCTGTATGGTACACAGAGTGATGATAAAGTTACGCATAAAATTCATAATTTTGTTATATAATGTAATTTGAAGAAACGTTAAAACATGTCAATTTTGTTTTAATCTTAAGGCTCATTGTGACATAATGAACATGTTTTTATCGGCGTCCTATTTTGAGCACTAATGATGTCACAATTTTCTTCAAATGGCAACACCCACTTCTTCTACTCTAGTTTGATAGACTTTTTCACTCACTAAATGATGGTGTACAAGTTTAAGTAATTTACATAAAAAATTTTTGAAGAAAAACGCTAGTTAACATTTAATCATTATTCAAGCCAAGTGGTGACCTAATTAAATGTATGCGAGTTAAACGCCTCGAAGCGGAACGCCCACGATTGCAGGTGCAGTATCAAACCCACGGCCACGTGTGTGCATAACAAGCAGCTGCAATACTCAGAACTGTATCTAATGCATTTTCTATGGATTCCTAGAGGAAGTAGAACGCTATCATCACGTAGGCACAGCCCACGGCCACGTGTGGTCACTTGGAGGACTTCACACCCACAGAAAGGGTATATAAAGACCAGCACTTGCTGGGACAGCTCAGACTGAGTTACAACGAAGCTTGGAAGATAGAAACGTTAATTGATGTTTACCTTCTTTCAAGCAATACTCCCAGCTTTAGTTAAAATTGTATAATAGTATTTAAGTGATTATGCAAGTGCATATTGTATAAATTCACTACGAATAAATATTCTATTGTACTTAACAATAAACTGTGTTTATTTTGTAACTTGGGCTCCGTCTTTTGCGTTTTTAAAATAAAGTACCATTTTTAAAAACGCCCTTCAACGACAAGAAACGTTAATTGGCGCAGTCGGTAGGATAGGCAAAAGGGCTCAAGACACCGTTTTTCGAAAATTAAAAGCACCGTCTAGTTCCTTGGCTTTTAAGTCTTCATTTGCCTATCGAATCAGCATCTGGGAACCAGCGATTCAAAGGACAAGCATCGCCTGAGACCGTAGCCGTTTCCAGAGCATCACCTGTACGTAGCATCGCCGTTTCCAAGGGACAAGCATCGCCCAAAGAACGCATCGCTGCTGCAGAAGCCTGACTATTGGAGTCATTCCTGACTATCGGAGTCATCTTAACGGCAAAATGCAAGCCAACAATGAAGATAGAGTAAGAAACTAACTATCAATTATTATTGTTAAAGGCGCATTGCGCAAACAAATATCAAACAAGTTTACAAATTATATTCAAAAATCAAACAAGATTAACAATTTATTAATTTTAAGTTTAATACATACTAAACCCTTTAGATTTAAGATCACGTTGCTTGTAGTAAGCAAGACGGATTGGTGTATCAACTAGTGATACTTAATTTCCAGCCCACTTGCAAGCAATGGGTAGGCACCTTTAGATTTAAGATCACGTTGCTTGTAGTAAGCGAGACGGATTGGTGTATCAATTAGTGATACTTAATTTCCAGCCCACTTGCAAGCAATGGGTAGGCACCTTGAATAGGTCCCTACTAACATAAAAATCATTTTTGAATATTTCAAACTTTGTTAACAAATTTATAGAATTTTTAAGTATTTATTTTTAAAGTGCAAACGATTTACTAATCGTTTTCATGATTAATACTGATACGTGATCAGATAGCGAAACTGAATTACCAATTAACACAACTTCTTAGTAATTTTGGAGACCAACGATCGGAACCGAACATCCGGATCGATCTGTCTCGTATGAGACAATTATCACGAGAATCTCCCGTAGAATTCTATAATCGAATTAGATCCTTATTAGCCATACTAAATTCTAAAATTGCACTAGGCTCGGAAATACCAGAAATAAAAGAGTACCAAGCCCGAGATGCTAAAGATTTAGCTCTTAAGACCTATTTAGGAGCACTTTCCGAACCTTTTGGAAGTTTCCTTCGTAGTAGAGCACCAACATCGCTCGAAGTAGCCTTAACTTATATAAAAGAAGAACTGGACATACGATATTTTCAAAATACACAACAAAATAACTCACAACCTAAGTTTTTACCACAACCAGTTCCCCTAAGCAATTTCAATAAACCCCAACCAACTTTACAACCCCCTCAGTTTAAACCACGATCATACCAGAACGTATTGCCACAATTTAAGCCTAATTTTAATCCCACTCATCAATTCAAACCAAATATTAATACTACAAATCAATTTAAATTTAATCCAGTAACTCAGCAGTTTGGAAATAATTCCCGACCTAATGTGTTTGCACCCAAAAGAGATTTTCAACCACAAAATCGGCCAGAATCAATGCAAGCTAGTACCATTCAACCGAGACCGATACATCCTAATACATCCATGAGACCCCCTAATCCAAATTTCAATCGAAATATAAATCAACCTAATTTTATTCGACCAAGTCCCCAACCACGAAATTTCCTTTCTGAAGAATTATATTCAACAGAATTTCAAGAAAAAATCCCACCTGTTAATCAAATTAACACTGACTTTGAATACGACCACTACGATGAGACCCACGGAGAAGAAATTAACGAAAATTTTCGCGAAGAAGCTTCGGAGAACAATTAAAATCTTTTACATTTAACCCTAAATCATCTACACCCTTTATAATTATACCCCAAACAAATGAAAAACTCTTACTAGACACAGGGAGTAGCAAAACTATCCTTTCACCCGAATTTGTTTATAAACATTACCCCGAATCCATTTTTGAATATCCTTTTGAAATTACAACCTCTTACGGTACAACGTATCATAATCAAGTAGCAACAGTTCCTATTTCCCTTTTACTCGATAAAATAGAAGGAAAACATTTAGTATACCTTCTTAATTTTCATTCCAATTACATTGGCATTCTTGGAAATGACTTGTTGAAGAAATTAGGAGCAAGAATCAATTTTCGTGGAAATTATATCCAACGAAACGGAAAAACCGTAGTACCATTCTTTTTCAACGAACCATCTCTTAAAGAAACTATATTAATACAACCATCCTATTTCGAAAATCCCGCTTCAAAGAAATCCAAAATTTTAAATACTTCAAACAACTTCACTCCGCAATTTGACCCAACATATATTAGTTTTAATCAACGTGAAAATAATTTTCCTTCACAAAATCTGTCGGAACAACATAAAAATGTTCAAGAAAAATCAGCTTCAAACAATGCTTATTATAACGACTTCGAAAATATTTTTCATTTTCCAAATTTTCTAACTCAACCAAATAGAGAAAACATTGTCCCGACGGTAACTCAAGAATCAAATCCGAAGGATCAATCAAATTTAAATGATACAGAAATCTTTATTTCAAAACCTATTCGAGTCAATATCAATAACCTTGACAGCTATAAAAATCAAAATTTACGAAATGGTCCCAAAAAACGCAAATCTTATGAAGCGAAACTTGACCCAAAGTCAAAACGGATTAAAAGCATACAGACCCTAATAAACAAACCACTCAAAAACAGCTTCCGTAAAACGAACAGGAAAATACATGCTAGAAAATATAACAATAGTTTACGCAAAACGAAGAAAAATACGAAATCCAACAAAAATTCAAGTCGTATTAACAAGGCCTGGTTGAAAAGAAATAACCACCAACTAATGGAATACCTAAAATTTCAAGATCAAAATAAACAAATAATCCCTCTTAGAATAAATAATAGACGGTTTACATATTTAAAACCCAAAATGAAATAATCATCTGACAAACTAAATTTCAAGTAGATTAAAATGACTATTAACAGGCAAAGAATACTGAACACGATTTAAATACCGAAACTAAAATACTTTTATTAAAGAGATTTAACACAATTAACAAAATTTACAATTTACAATTAACAAAATTCCCTTTTCAAAATTCAAATTGCACACATTGCAACGATAATAAGAGTAGATAGATCTTTATATTACGCTAACGTGACCTCCATAGTCACACTTACAGCGAAATCTATTTTTAAAACGAGACCAGCTGTCTGTTCATCTCAAGTTACTTACTGATAATTCTTGCTGCAAGGAATTATTAATTTCAAATGATTACTTTGATAAAATAAATAAAACTGCAATTAACAAATTTACTCTTTCAAATAATTTTAACAATTTAATTTGCCCAATTTTATAAATACTTCTAACTAAATGTCAATTTCAGACAACTGTATTAACCCAAGAATATTTAAATGCATATAATAAACATACGTAATACATAAATTAATACCTTCTTCAACTTTGCTTTTAAAATAAAACTCATAAATTTTATGGTACTTAAAAATGATAGAAATTAAATCGAACCATACCTGAAAATAATTATTAGAACCATCAATGGAAAAACTTTCCTGGAAATCGTTTCCCAATAAAACAATTTTTATTTTAACATAAAAAGGACCAATTTCAACCTACAAATATTTATTTAAACACTGAGAAAAATATCACTAACTATATTATAGTAAACCGATTTTTTGTTGTTCTAACTTAATTTTAGCAGTGTTAACTAAAAATCTAGGTCAAAATAAACAAACGATTTGTAAAGTGAACTATTTGTTTATGGTCAATCGGTCTTTGGCAGATCTTACTGGGCTTCTAGTAAAATCAACCTTTAGTATGGGTAAAGTCAGTTTAACAAGGATTTTACGTTAGCAGGGCTATTTCAGTCTATAACTCGGGCTAAAATAGCTTAAAAAATTGATTTAATCTACTATATAAACAGGTAAAATAAACCAAACCTTACGGTTACCATTTGAAATAGTAGTTTTCACTTTGTAATAAAGTTGAATTTAGAATAATGATGTCATACATACGTACATAAAAACAAAAGTAGCTTTGTTATTTGATATCCATAACATATATCAGTCACGTACAATATGCATTTATGTTTTGATAAAACGTCTGTGTTGGGTGTATTTGTGAAGTTGGTTTTATATCATTCCTATTAAAAATGCTACATCAGCTTTTTAGCCTGCGAAAATTAAATGACATTTTATATTGTGTCTTTCAAACGCGAGTTCATTTTATCGAGTGCTGTTATAAGTGAATATAAAGTTTATTGGCAGAAGGGTTTTAGGAGTACATAGACACCTTCAAAGGTAAGTCACTTTATTTGTTCATGATACCAATAATATTTAACTGTCTTACGACAAGAAAAAAAATTTTAAAATTCGATATCTGACAGTGAGTCGGGTCTTTAAGCATAATTTAATTATGTATTTATGTACTTTAATAAACTTGTTCCACAGTCATTAACGCGTAAAATTTGTTACTTTTCCGGTTTTGAAGTCTCAGCGAATTCATAAATTTTTAAAGAGCAAACCCATCGAATTTCTAGGTTTGAAGATTGATTCTTCTGAATTATCTAGTATTTGTTTTTAAGCATAATTTTAACGTATTTCATTCTTTATAAGTTGAACTTCTCACTACTATCCATTTTTTTTTCTAGAGTCCTCTGACTTTGATACCGTATTTCTCGAAAACTACTGAAGCAAATTAAATATTTGAAAAACGAGCGAATAGTAAATTTATTTCTACATGTAACAGTAAAATATCATATTTCTAACTGATATATTTTTATTTTTATCGGACGATACATAATAAAAGGTACCCATTTTTAGGGAAAATTTCATTGAGAGTGAGTTAAATATTTTTTTTCTCAGAAAGTATATCTCATATATCTATGAGATTTTTGTAAGGGTTAGAAAGCAACCTTGCGGTTGTTATTCTATTAATTTTCGGACAAAAAAGTGTTTTATTTAAGATATATATGAAAAAATAGCGAACTATGCGTTCTTGTTTATTAATGGAGATAGCGTCAAATTTTTTCCGCTAAATTAACACTTTTCATATGTAGACATTATTTTCTTTAAAGAAATGTTCCGAATTTTAACAATGAAAGTGCAATAACAAAAAACCCGTTTTTTGTCGAAATCGCTTATCATCAAAAATCGTTTTTTTGTTTCCGCATTTTTATTATTAAAATTAGGAACATTTTTTTAAAAACAATAATGTCTACGCATAAAAAGTGTTGATTTAGCGAAACAATTTTGACGCTATCTCTATATTAATAAACAAGAACGCATTGTTCGCTTTTTTTTCACATAACTCTTAAATAAAACGCTTTTTTGTCTGAAAAACAATAGTATAAGAACCGCAAGGTTTCTTTCTAACCCCTACAAAAATCTCATAGATATATGACATATACTTTCTGAGAAAAAAATTAGTGAACTTACTTCAATGAAATTGTCCCTAAAAATGGGTATCTTTTATTGCGTATCGTCCGATAAAAACAAAAGTATACCAGTTAGAAATATAATATTTTACTGTTGTATGTAGAAATGAATTTACTACTTGCTCGTTTTTAAAATATTTAATTTGGTTCATTAGTTCCCGAGCAATATGCTTTCAAAGTCAGAGGACTCTAGAAAAAAAATGGATAGTAGTTCATTGTTATTGAAAATTAATTATGCCGTTTATTGTTAGTAGAGAAATGCCTGACAGCAGTTATCTCCCGAGATTTGATACCGGTTGCAGGGGACCGCTCTGTTTTTATGTTTAACCTATAGCAGTGGAAATCTACATTCCAAGGGACTGCAGTCAATAAGGTTAGTACGCTTTAAAGTATAGTTAGTACTTTAAAATTTAATTATCTACAACGTAAAAACGTGATTTTTAGTAATTTTTGGGCAATAACCTTTTAAATAAACATTTCTGGACCTGGTCTCTGCAAGGGAGGGCTCTCGAAATGTTGCCATAAGAAATGTAGTATTATAGACTGAACTTCAAGAACTAATAATTACTATTTATTACAGTAACAGAATTACATTGTTCTTTTCAGTCAGCTGCTACAACTGATCTTCAGAACGTAGATATTGGAGACTTGCCATCACCAGTTGGTCAGTTCACCAGCACTACTCAAAGTCAATCTGAGGCCGCCTATAGTTCTAATCCATCCTTCAGCCAGGATAGTATTTCTTTGGATCCTGCCACAGATACATACAGCATTCCTACACCATCTCCCAGGTCGAAGGGAATAATGAAAGTGTGAGTATGAATAGTTGTGATATTTCAGTAATTTAACACATTGCTTAGGGTAAAGTGTTTCACCGCTGCCTCCAGTTGGTTCAACTGTTTCATGATCACTATATAACGATCTAAACCTCTTTAAACAGAAATACATATCTTAGAAAATTCCATACCAGTATTTTTTGACCACTAGGATAGTCTTATTTTGATTGACAGTAGGTAATTACACTGGAAAGTTCTTGACAATTTATTTTCATATTTGATTTTTTGAATTTGAAGTTTGGTGTGAAATATTCGTACCGAATCTCACACGCGCTTGAATTAGTAACCAGAAATTCTGTCTCGATCAGGAATGTTTAAAGAAAATTATTCTTCATCTGTGACTCGGGGCACTTTTCAAAATATTCCTGACCTCGAGATTGTAAGAGACACCTGTAGGTGGTGAGCTCGAAGAGATAAAGGTAAACCACGCCCCTAACGGTTTTTGTCGTTTTTCTCGAAAACTTAGGTTTATCGAGATGAAGAAGATTAGGTAAAATAAAGCTTATTTAAATCCCTTTGCCAAAACCCATCAGGCGAGATTATCGATATTCTTGGTGCCAGTTGGCTGAAAAATTCGTTTTGGCAAGTTAATTCTTAGGAGAGTACACTGTACTAGTCAATTTTTTAATTCAACCTATTATGTAAAGGTGTTTCGTTTGTTTTCAAATCCTAATCTCCTTTATTTATAAGATCAGTAAAGTTTTCTGGAATGATTTTTGCTGTAAAACTGAAATATACAATTTAAAACGAAACTGTTACCTTACTGTGGCGCCCGTACAATACGAGCAAATCAGGAATTAAATCGTGTATTTCAATTTCACATCAAAAATCATTCAAGAGAAAAATTTGTTCGATACCAAGGTCTTATAAATAAAGAAAATTCGGATTTCAAAATAGGCGAAACACCCTGTACGTATTGGGTTGGATACAAAAATTAACTGGTACAGTGTACTCTCCTAAGAATTAACTTGCTAATACGAATTTTTCAGCCGACTGACATCAAGAATATCGATAACCTCGCCTGATGGGTTTTGACGAAGAGATGCTAAGGTAAAAGATGACTGGACCACGATCGCGTCCGGATCTCAACAAATTTTTCTTAGCTACTTCATGACGACTATTAGACCAAAAAAGTTACGCCCGAATGTTCCTTAAGCAAATTTACTGGTGCAACTTGCTGATCCATGTATGACATACCTTCTTTCTTCGAATACACAAAACAAAGGCGAGGTACGAAAAAGCATTTTTGGTAGGGATTTAAATAAGCATTATGTTACCTAATCTCCATCTCAATAAACCTAATAGTTTTGAGAAAAACGACAAAAACCGTTAGGGGACCTGGTTTACCCTCATTATCTCTTCGAGCTCACCACCTACAGGTGTTGACTTTGAGGGGGTGATTTAACTATCCACAAGGAAGCCCTATGCAAAAATCCACGGACTTAACTCGACTTTCCGCTATTTTTTGTAAGACTGTACTATAGTGATTTGACTATTATTTTTTACTTCAATATTTTTGACATACTTATCATTTCTGAAATTTAAATAATGTTCTCTTTTCATTGCAGGAAGTGTATGCTGTAACACTCCAACTAGCCCCACAGGGCAGAACCTTATTAGATCTTTACTTCGAGAAAGGTATCCTAGATCAGACAGCCAGAAAGAGGTTATGCCACCTTATAGTTGACGAGATCTAAGCGAGGAACCAAGGAAAAAAGTCGCGTCTTTAGATTTACATTTTTATTGGAATTTTTAATTTGTACTTATAATTGTCACATGTTACCATAATTATAATTATTTGAATAATTATTTCCGGATGTTGACTATAATGAATACAATATAATTAATCGTTCTAATGTAAGTCTTTCATTTAAATATCGTTTTATTTTATTTGTCTTGCCTTCATTTTTGAACAATAACAGTTTTTTTTATTGAATTTGTTTCTTTTCGACTTTTTTTGTGTAAGTATGATATTGGTGATTTGGACTCACTATTATTGCTAGTTGGCCATATTTGCTCTTCAGAATTACTAGATTTCCATCAGTTTCTGAAAATATTTTCAGCTATCTCTGTGAGAAAACCTTATATAGCAGATGAAGGTAATACACATTGAAATGAGGCATAAAAATTGAAAACATTCATATTTTCAATGTGCATTTTCCTCCCATATCATTACAGGGTTTCTCCTAGAATTAGCTTAAAATAACACTTAAAATTAGGGAGTGGGGGAAATTTGGAGATTATGAAGAGAAAATTAGGCAAACTACCAAAAATAGTGAGTTTAAATCACCAATGTCATCTGGTAGAAACAACCAGAAAATATAGTAATGTGAACTTGAATCGATGGGTAAAATCAACTAAGCAGAATGGTATTTTAGTTATATGCAATGGTCATGACTGCTATTATATGTAGCTGATTCCACCTTAGAAAGATGCTGAATTAACTTGACATATAGGTATTTTTACATCAGCCAGAAAAGCCAGGCTAATGCAACTACATCGTGAGTTACTTTTACTAGTCTACTAGGTTGATTTAACTATATGAGCTTTATTTCTAACTGTTTCATTTCGTATATCTAACTATACTATTAAGACTATTTTAACTATATGCAAGGCTGAAACAACCTAACACGGTATGGTAAATTTAACTATTTACCGGTTGCTTCTACCATATGGGAGTGTGATTGATTTAACCTTATTGGGTAAATTTAACCAAAAACATTTTACTAAAATCGTATAGTTCGTGTTACCCATAAGTATTGTTGTCACTTTTTGTACCATATTTTCGGGTTGCTGCAACTCATTTTTGGTTAATTTAACCTGACTATTTTTTTCAGTGAACTTTCTGAACTTCAACCATTCATCTGTATAATATATTTTAACATCGCCATACGTAATAAAAATTTAGTTTACCGCTAATACACCCCTTGATAATTAATGATGATACTATAAACATTGAAATAATCAAAAACTCCAGTACCTCATCCTAACCCTTACAATTTACAATGCTTTCTGAATACAAACTATTTTACCACGACAAATACATTCAACCACTATTGACATGGATTAATACAAGTTTTTAATCAACAAAATTAAAACAACCTTTAAATCTGACCCCTACGTCTAATCGCCCCTTTCACACTGTACACATGGACATATTTCACATCAATAATGAAAAATATCTTACTTTCATAGATTCTTTTTCAAAATTTGATCAAACCTACTATTTAAAATCAAGTAACATCATAGATGTTGTAGACCGATTATTGCATTCCATTATAACCTATACCACGTCGAAAATATTAGTCGTTGACGGCGAATTCGATAAACAACCTCTAAAAATTTTGCTGAACTGCACAGAATTAAACTACATGTAACCACCCCCTATAACCATCAATCTAATGCTACAGTAGAACGTTTACATTCTACGCTTCTCGAACATTATCGACTATTAGAAAACACACCTGAAGAAAGACAAATTTATTATTGTATCCTAGCCTATAATCACTCAATTCATTCAAACCTGAAATATATCCCTTTTGAAATCTAACCTTGACGCTGACGACGGTCGACGGTATGAAGAACTTATCCAAAAATTGACAACATCTACCGATACTCAAAAAATGATCCTACAAGAACAAGCCCAAATTTTAAATGATACAATCAACACCTTCAAAACCAATATTGAAACCCTCGCACAGAACCAAAATCTTCTAAGTAAAAATCTCAATAAAATCCTAAATACGTTCACTGTATTAGATCAATCAATTCAATCTTTACAACTATTTATCACCACATGTATGGATCTCGAAACCTCGTTAACCTTTGCCCAAAACCATCAGCTACATTTATCTTTAATTGATAACAACGATTTGTTATCGATACTATCTCAAATCTCAAACAAACTACAAAGACTAATCCCATTTCCTGCTGCTCACAACAACCAATTTCAAATTGTCATTCCCATCTACAACACCATACTGTTTAATACCGACTTTAGCATTCCCATCACCGATAATCAATGTATGCAAATAACCCCTTCACATTATTTCTGTTCACAAATAAATTACTTCACAATCCCAAATTCCAAATTGTGCGAAACACAATTATTAGCCTTCAAGGAAACACAAAACTGTCAACCTGGCATATTTGAATTGCATACGACAAAAGTAATAAAAATAAATCGATCCACCTGGATCATTAGTTCCCCTAATAAAACGATCATCGATAGCAGATGTATCGACTCTATAACACGAAAGACCATTACTGGATCAATATTACTCCATCTTACCAGTGGCTGTTCCGTTCTAATCAATCAAAACGAACTTTTGGCTACATTTCAATCATCTTCCCTAGAAGAGAAACAAATCGCTATGGCATCCATCGGACAATTGCAACCCGATTCAGTCCATGTACCCGAAATTACAAAAATTGACCTATCACCTATCAGTTCATCAATTAATCCAGAATCAAGCGAAATTAACAAAGGACATGTCTACACTCGAACGTATCACTCCTATCAGATATACACCATTACATTATGGCCCTTTAATTCTCACGCTGATCATGACTATCATAACAATAAGTCTTATTTTCTTTGTATACCACAAACGCAGATTATTTGCCACCAAAATGTATCAACTAACGTCACCCCTTAAAGAACCCGACAATGTAACTTTTAACCCAACTTCAAGTCCCCTGGTCCACTGCAGATCACCTTTAACATAACTATTATTGTTATTATCAATACTAACCTAATTATAATGACACATTAGTATTAGTATTATATATATATATTATCATTGTTACTCTGTTCTATATTCATATTATGTATTCTATTATGTATCTATGTAATCTCCATATACTAAGTACTATTTTATTTACTGCCTTATTATGCATGCTTGTTATTATCAATATATTTGTGAAATGTGACACCTCCTACTTTTCATTTCCGTCATCACCAGTCACTTTATTATGACCACTGAAATATTCTTCTTCAAAGCATATTTCATTCTTGCGTGGGAGGAGTTAACATTTAATCATTATTCAAGCCAAGTGGTGACCTAATTAAATGTATGCGAGATAAACGCCACGAAGCGGAACGCCCACGATTGCAGGTGCAGTATCAAACCCACGGCCACGTGTGTGCATAACAAGCAGCTGCAATACTCAGAACTGTATCTAATGCATTTTCTATGGATTCCTAGAGGAAGTAGAACGCTATCATCACTAGGCACAGCCCACGGCCACGTGTGGTCACTTGGAGGACTTCACACCCACAGAAAGGGTATATAAAGACCAGCACTTGATGGGACAGCTCAGACTGAGTTACAACGAAGCTTGGAAGATAGAAACGTTAATTGATGTTTACCTTCTTTCAAGCAATACTCCCAGCTTTAGTTAAAATTGTATAATAGTATTTAAGTGATTATGCAAGTATATATTGTATAAATTCACTACGAATAAATATTCTATTGTACTTAACAATAAACTGTGTTTATTTTGTAACTTGGGCTCCGTCTTTTGCGTTTTTAAAATAAAGTACCATTTTTAAAAACGCCCTTCAACGACAAGAAACGTTAATTCGCTCTGAGAACGTAACTGTCACAAATTTCATTTACAACACAGTAAAAAGAACAATTTAGAAAAAAAAAAAATATAATAAAAAATAAAATGTGTTGTATCATTTTACAAGTATACAATTCGTCAAAGGTGAAAGATGAAGAATAGAATGCCATCGCACAGAGCTAAGGAAGACTTAACTTCAAATTAAAATTCTGTACTTTTCATCTGGCGGTTTCTCATCTATTCTACTACGATTTCAGTCTTGGTTCCAACTGTGGTTTCGGGAGTGATAATTAACATGGAATGGCTGAGGAACTGCCAAATGAAAAGTGCAAAATTAAGTAACCGTGTTCTTTATTCAATCAATTCATTAAAGTCCGCGGTCTTTTTTTTTCAAATATATACAGAGAGCTATTAATTTCTTCTCTTCGACAGTTTATTGGAACGTTATCTCGTACTATTGTGACAATTGTATTTGTGGAAATCATGTTTTTTAATTGAATATGTATGGTCTTACTGTTTTAAAATGCATATTTTGTAATTAAAGAACAATAATTAAATAAACATACATATTTGTTTAGTTTTAATTACATGCTCACTACCTCAGTTTCTGAAAGTCATAGTGTGACCAATATCGCAACTTTTAAGATGATAAAACGATGAAACTAGATGTAATTGTGTTAATTTATTATTTATTTCAAGGCTCATCGTATTATTTAGTGCAATTAAAATATCAAACTTGACATTTACTTAATACGTTATTAGTTATTACCAGGGCCAACCACGGCATTGCTAAATGGGTAGTTAAGTGCACAATTTCGTATAGTCGAATGTATACGTTTAAAATTACGACGATTCCAGGTTTTTAAACTGCAATAAATAGAAAAAGTAAAACAACTGATCAACATTTCTTTATTGTAGAATAAATTAAATGTTAGTATTTTGTTACAATTTAAAATATATCAATTAGAACTCTTCATACTAATTAGTTACTTTGTTATGCGTACTTACGATAATGTAAAGTAAATTACGGAATGTTTAGTCTAGAGCAATATTTAAAAAAATATAAATTATTTATTGGATACATTTTTAAAACTTACTATACCTACATTTCGCTTTAATTTGTAAACGATGCGGTTCAGACCGGCTGATAATGCAACTTATTCTTTGTTCTACATCGTTTTAAGTTATCCGACGAGACGCCATCGCCACGCCAATTTATGTATTTTAAATTATTGCATCTTTGTTAAAACAAAATGTAACGACCTGTTTTTTGACTAATCTTTTTAATTCCGTAGACAGAAATGTTTATACTCGAAAATTGATTTAGATTTTGAAATTTATACATCGTAAAGCATTCCTGGGCTGAAGAGGAAGAAAAATATTAAACCTTAAATGCATTAACTTTTTGCGTAATTTATTCTATGATAAAGAATTGTTGAACAGTTGGTTTACTTTTTGTATTTATTACAGTTCAAAAACCTGGAATCGCCGTAATCTTATACGTATCCATTCAACTACACGAAATTATGCACTTAACTACCCATTTAGCAATACCGTGGTTGGCCCTGATTACGAAACCGAATTGCTGTGTGTATCGTGGCCGTATATATACACACTGCACAGAGCTCTTTAGATTACACTGTACAACAAAATTAGACTTTAAAAAATTTTTCAGGTTCTAACACACTTTTTCTAGAGGTTTTTAAGCTGTAGATCATGAATCTGCTATGGGTTTTTTCGGGCCAGGTCAAATTTCAGTTATATTCCAATTTGTTTTCAAATAAAACTCGTGTTTAAACGCACGAGAAGGATAGGCAAACTTTTACGTTTACCAGGTAACATGATTTATTATCTGATAGTGATTAAACACGTTTTGGTGCAATTTTTGTTCTTCGGTACAAGACCTGACATTGCCGCAGCTTATTACCTGGTTACAGAACTCGTTACCAGTTGTTAGAAATAGACTAGTTTTGGCGTTTACCATCAGGTAACAATGTTTATTATCTACTAGTGATTACACAGGTTTTGGTGCAATTTTTATTGTTCGGTAACAAGAGCCTGGCATTGCCGCAGATTATTCCCTGGTTACAGTTAACTCGTTACCTAGCTGTTAAGAATAGGCGAGATTTAGCGTTCACCAAGCAACAAGATTTGTTACCTGGTGGTTATAAAATACGTTTTGGTGCAATTTTTGTTCTGCTGTAATCAGAACCGGCAACCCCGCGGTTTCTTACCTGGTTATGGATCATTACTCAGTAGTTAGAAATATGCAAGTTCTATCGTTCACCAGGTAGATATATAGGTAGATAGTCATGGGTAATCGTTCCGTAATGAATTCAGACTTAATCCGCAACCATCCATCACAAAAAGCTAAGGGCGTTAGACCAGCCCAGATGAACGAGAGTTATAGTTAGCACGTCCGTCATTTTTATCTATCGTTAGGTCTAGTCGGGGTACCCTACTTATTATACGATAGCCTATAGTAGTCAAACACTATACAAATAATAGCCAAATTTAGAGAAATGTTGGAAAGGAGAGAATTAATGTTTTACTGGCTTATTTATGAATTCATATCGGACTCTGTTTACATCTGTTGCCTTGGATACTAAATCAAGGCATGCTTAATCACTACAGTACCAAGCACTAAAACTAGAAACTATAGAGCCAGGAAGCATAAAGACTATCAATCCTGTTCATGTGTTGTATGCATGCTATTCTGGCAGAATCAGAATTAGAACTCTTCATACTAATTAGTTACTTTGTTATGCGAACTTACGATAATGTAAAGTGAATTACGGAATGTTTAGTCTAGAGCAATATTTAAAAAAATATAAATTATTTATTGGATACATTTTTAAAACTTACTATACCTACATTTCGCATTAATTTGTAAACGATGCGGTTCAGACCGGCTGATAATGCAACTTATTCTTTGTTCTACCGAGACGCCACGCCAATTTATGTATTTTAAATTATTGCATCTTTGTTAAAACAAAATGTAACGACCTGTTTTTTGACTAATCTTTTTAATTCCGTAGACAGAAATGTTTATTCTCGAAAATTGATTTAGATTTTGAAATTTATACATCGTAAAGCATTCCTGGGCTGAGGAGGAAGAAAAATATTAAACCTTAAATGCATTAACTTTTTGCGTAATTTATTCTATGATAAAGAATTGTTGAACAGTTGGTTTACTTTTTGTATTTATTACAATTCAAAAACCTGGAATCGCCGTAATCTTATAGGTATCCATTCAACTACACGAAATTATGCACTTAACTACCCATTTAGCAATACCGTGGTTGGCCCTGATTACGAAACCGAATTGCTGTGTGTATCGTGGCCGTATGTATACACACTGCACAGAGCTCTTTAGATTACACTGTACAACAAAATTAAACTTTAAAAAAATTTTCAGGTTCTAACACACTTTTTCTAGAGGTTTTTAAGCTGTAGATCATGAATCTGCTATGGGTTTTTTCGGGCCAGGTCAAATTTCAGTTATATTCGAATTTGTTTTCAAATAACACTCGTTTTTAAATGCAAGAGAAGGGTAGGCAAACTTTTACGTTTACCAGGTAACATGATTTATTATCTGATAGTGATTAAACACGTTTTGGTGCAATTCTTGTTCTTCGGTACAAGAACTGACATTGCCGCAGCTTATTACCTGGTTACAGAACTCGTTACCAGTTGTTAGAAATAGACTAGTTTTGGCGTTTACCATCAGGTAACAATGTTTATTATCTACTAGTGATTAGACAGGTTTTGGTGCAATTTTTATTGTTCGGTAACAAGAGCCCGGCATTGCCGCAGATTATTCCCTGGTTACAGTTAACTCGTTACCTAGCTGTTAAGAATAGGCGAGATTTAGCGTTCACCAAGCTACAAGATTTGTTACCTGGTGGTTATAAAATACGTTTTGGTGCAATTTTTGTTCTGCTGTAATGAGAACCGGCAACCCCGCGGTTTATTACCTGGTAATGGATCATTACTCAGTAGTTAGAAATATGCAAGTTCTAGCGTTTACCAGGTAGATATATAGGTAGATAGGCATGGGTAATCGTTCCGTAATGAATTCAGACTTAATCCGCAACCACCCATCACAAAAAGCTAAGGGCGTTAGATCGGCCCAGATGAACGAGAGTTATAGTTAGCACGCCCGTCATTTTTATCTATCGTTAGGTCTAGTCGGGGTACCCTACTTATTATACGATAGCCTATAGTAGTCAAACACTATACAAATAATAGCCAAATTTAGAGAAATGTTGGAAAGGAGAGAATGAATGTTTTACTGGCTTATTGATGAATTCATATCGGACTCTGTTTACATCTGTTGCCTTGGATACTAAATCAAGGCATGCTTAATCACTACAGTACCAAGCACTAAAACTAGAAACTATAGAGCCAGGAAGCATAAAGACTATCAATCCTGTTCATGTGTTGTATGCATGCTATTCTGGCATGTACATATGTGTTGGCTGCATAACATTGAAACAACAGTATTTGACCTGACCCGAAAAAAGCAACAGCTGATTCGTGATCCTTATACCAAAAAGCTATAGAAAAACCATATAAAAACCTGGAAATTGTTTTTGTGTTGTACCATGTTATTAATGCAGTATGCAAACACAAATTTATTGCCAAGGTCAGATATATGATATTTTTTGGCACAATAAATAAACAACAAATATAATGATATTTTTTTCTTATTATTATCTGAATCATGATTGATACCGTTTAAAGAAAACAATAAACGTTCTACTTAGAACTGCGTTTAAATTTCTTAAAAGTTATATAATTATCATTGCATAAGTTTATATTTTCTTCAGTGCATCTTTAGTGCAATCTACTCACAAATATATTTTTAAATTGTAATATCTTGTCTTAATTGCTTTATCACGAAAAGTCGTACTGCCCTTGCTGGGCAAACAGTCAATTCGTGATCATGATCGTGACTTTGCAATATTATAACCAAAGTAAATAAGATAGGCCATTATTATTTAACAGACACTGTTTGATTTAGTTATTATCAAGGGCAACCACATGGTTGCTGAATGGGTAGTTAAACGCACAATTTCGTGTAGTCGCATGTATACCTAACCGTACCGTAACCTACCGTAATTTTATACCTATACATTCGACTACACGAAATTGTGCAATTAACTACCCATTCAGCACCCAGTTGGTTGGGCTTGGTTATTATACATAGTACATATTATAGTTTGTAGTACTGATACTTATTTTATAATCAGCAAGCGTTCTCATTATGTTCGAATTACAAAATAAAGTTGCACTAGTAACTGGTGGTGCTTCTGAAATTGGTTTAGCTTATGCAAAGGAACTTCTGAAAAGAAAACTAAAGGCACTTAAATACTTTACGTCTCTATATATGTTCGATAAATTACATATTTATAAAGGCTGTAACTTTAATTGATACAAACGAAGAAAATGGAGTTAAGACTGTTAAAGACATAACTGCAGAATTTAAGAGGGATGATTGTGCTATTTGCTATTTTTATCAAGCTGACATAACTGATGACAAACAATTTGAAAGCTATAAGTTTAGGGTCATTCCATGCGAAATCGATCACTAAAATGGGTCGATCTCACGAATTTCAATAAAAATCAATTATGAGGTAGTAATTAACAAAAGAACATAACTGTCATTCATCAATTTGCTAGATTACGCAGAGCTTCGGAAATATTTAAACTGAAAAAATTATCAAAACTGCTTGCACGTCTTTAGAGAAATATAAATATCTCGAAAAGTATTTTTCCTAGAACAAATATTTTTTTTATATATTGCTCGCAAGAAGACGGGATTTTTGGACGACCTTATAACCTTTTATTACCAAACGTATTTTTATTTTTTTCTAAGCGAAATATTATAAAAATGCAGAAAAATCGGTGTGGTCACATTTTTAAAAATCTGAAAAAATTACAAAAATTTACATTAAAAAGTACAGATTCTTTGAACATTTCTGTATTTAAATGCCAAACGGCAAGCTGGACGTTTTAATAGTTTTGGCAGGACAAATTTTCAAAGACTGCGTTGCGGACAGCCGGCACTCACAGCATTGTTCACGGCCAGCCGGCGCTACCCAGCATTCGCTATCTTCTAGTTAGTAACAATACGATCCATAATCCTAGCGGTCTTTAAGCGGCACAATTAATCCTAGCGGTACATAAGATAAATGTATATCTGTGTGGATATGATTATACCTAGTGATTAGTATTAGTAAGTTAATTACTTATGTATTTAAATCGATTTCTTCGGGTGACTATTTTATAATAACTTTAATATATTTTCCAAAAGAAAATGTAAAAATAAGGCAGCTCTAATACCAACTACTGTAGTAAAAAATCTTTTTAAAAAACATGTTAGGTGGTTCCAATCACCCAATAGATTGGGGTAAATGGAACCATCGTCTATATTTTATATCCACGTTACTTTATAATATGCTCTGTGTAACTGAAACGCTCTAAGGATATTAATTAAAATGCCCCCAAAAGATTTAGACTGCAGTAAGAATAGTTCGGGAATTATCGCAGCTAAATCGGAAGAGTGCATAGGGTATAGTCGATAAAAATTCACATAATTCTCATAGACGTCTAACGATGGTTTTACCTTTCATTAAGCAAAGTTCCAGTTACCCCATCGCTCCAATTACCGCAACTGACCTTATTAAACATTAAAACCTACAATAGAGACCAGTAATAGGTATTTATGATACAAGTGAGTTAATTAAGATATTATGACAATTTTTGGAGTGGATAATATCATTAACTCACGTGTGCCACAAGTTCTAATATTGAATTTGCAATAAACCTATAGTTTAGTCTGTAGTGTTTGACGATAATAAATTTAACACTAGCCCGATGACTGGATTTTAATAACATATGATACAACGTAAGCAGTAGCGGTGGGTGCATACGTCAAACCCGGGGCACTCGCAGTGCAACACATAATGATATACTGCTTTAATGTGTGCGTACGAGCATGATAGCGATATACCAGTTTGTCGTATGCCCCGAGTTTTACGTAGCACCCACCGCCACTGAACGTAAGCTGATGATTGGTTGCCAGTTGCTACCTTCAATAGCACCCATGACTCAATCTAACCCAGCAAACATCTATTTTTTCAAGTTAGGATCAAAAAGAACGCATTTTGTGTAAACAAAAATAGTATTTAAGCTCTTGCATTATAATATTTTAGCGTCTTTGACGGCCGCAAGAAAAATGCTTTATGTAACACACCCGAAGAAATCGATTTAAATATAAGTAATTAACTAATCATTAGGTATAATCATATCCATACAGATATACATTTATCTTATGTACATACATTAGTTAAGACAATCCGCTGGTAATATGGACCGTATTATTACATACTAGAAGGTAGCGAATGCGGGTTGCGCCGGTTGTCCGTAAACTTACAGTCAATGCTTGAAACTTTGTCCTGCCAAAACTATTAAAACGTCCAGCTTGCCATTTTGCATTTAAATACAGAAATGTTCAAAGAATCTTTACAATTTTTTTCAGATTTTTAAAAATGACCACACCGATTTTTCTGCATTTTTAAAATATTTCGTTTAGAAAAAATAAAAATACGTTTGGTAATAAAAAATTATGTCGTTTAAAAAGCCCGTCTTCTTGTGAGCAAATCTTATGTACCGCTAGGATTAATTGTGCCGCTTAAAGACCGCTAGGATTATTGACCGTATTGTTACTAACTAGAAGGTAGCGAATGCTGGGTAGCGCCGGCTGGCCGTGAACAATGCTGTGAGTGCCGGCTGTCCGCAACGCAGTCTTTGAAAATTTGTCCTGCCAAAACTATTAAAACGTCCAGCTTGCCGTTTGGCATTTAAATACAGAAATGTTCAAAGAATCTGTACTTTTTAATGTAAATTTTTGTAATTTTTTCAGATTTTTAAAAATGTGACCACACCGATTTTTCTGCATTTTTATAATATTCCGCTTAGAAAAAAATAAAAATACGTTTGGTAATAAAAGATTATAAGGTCGTCCAAAAAGCCCGTCTTCTTGCGAGCAATATATAAAAAAAATATTTGTTCTAGGATAAATACTTTTCGAGATATTTATATTTCTTTAAAGGCGTGCAAGCAGTTTTGATAATTTTTTCAGTTTAAATATTTCCGAAGTTCTGCGTAATATAGCAAATTGATGAATGAAATTTATGTTCTTTAATTAATTACTACCTCACAATTGATTTTCATTGAAATCCGTGAGATCGACCCATTTTAGTCATCGATTTCGCATGGAACGACTCTTATTAATTTACGATTTTCATTTGCCACGTGTCTTTAGTGTATCTTCAGACTTGGAAGAATTTTCACAAAATTTCGCTGGAATGTATTCTGGGACCAGACGTTGATCTCATCAATGAAAATAGACGTACATCTTTAGAAATTCAAGAAACTGGCTAGGATAGCTTAAGCTACTCGACTATAGCGGTTTAAAGGCGTTTATTTTCAGAAATAAACGCATAGTTAAACTTTTTAGATGCAATTTAAGAAACCGTACAAAAATATTAAAAAATCTCAAACAGGTAAATATTATTTTTTAAAAGACACTTTCTTTCACAAATTATTTTTTCATTTCCTTGTATTTTGAACAATGACGTCATAACCTTATTTTTTAAACGCAACACCGAATGTGTTTCTTTGCATTTTGAGTAGACACCAAGGAGAGGTTTAGAAGATCTGGAAGTACGCACAATACTTAATAAAATAAATAAACATTTTTTAATTCTTGAACTATTGATGTATAAATTAATACATAGATGGATTCTTGGTTATTGAAGTTCTTAAATAATTATGAAAGATAATTATTAATAATGAGAGATGCAAGATTTCAAAACAAAATACTCTCATACAGCTGTTTCGACCATACCTATTGGTCTCATCAGTGAGAGAGGCATTGATTCGAAATCTTTCTTTCTCGCTATTAATATTATTCCGGCTTCATATATAAGCAATAATACGGATGGTAGATGCAAGATTTCGAAACAATGCCTCTCTCACTGATGAGACCAATAGGTATGGTCAAAACAGCTGTATGAGAGTATTTTATTAACAGCCTTGGTAGTGTAATTCCGATTCCCGGTGCCGGCAGATCTGGTAAAGGTTTTCTGCAGTTTTCCTTAGCTGTGACACAAATGTGGGATTTGCGCTGTTCCATCTGTAAGTCGGCTGCAGCCGCACTTAGGGCCTACGTAATAATAATAATCATCCCCTCCCTCCCGCACAAGCTTATAGCTTCTGGGGCCTGGTTTCCAGGCTATGGGTTGTAGCAATTATTATTATTATTATTATTATTATTTTGTTTTGAAATCTTGCATCTCTCATTATTAATAATTATCTTTCATAATTATTTAAGAACTTCAATAACCAAGAATCCATCTATGTATTAATTTAAAATAAATAAAAGCATACTTATATGAAACAGGCAGGTGTAAAGTACAGATACCCAGACAAAGGTCGGAAGAGTTTAAAAAGAATAAAGGTATAAAACTAGGTGATAGTATAAGCCTGCTATTATTTAATTCTCATGGATAAACTAATTAAAGTCATCAGAGGAATGGAAGAACAACTGAACACCACAATTGGATACAAAAATCTGAAACCCATAGAAATAAGCAGTTTATTGTATGCAGATGATATATATAATATTGGCAGCAAAAACAAAATGCAATTAGTAAATATATAGACAAGAGAAATAAAAAAAACTAAAAATGGAAGTAAATACAGAAGAAACTAAGATAATGATAGTAAATGAAAAACATAATAATTGCCAAGATAACAAGGACATCAAGTGCAAGAAAAAATATTGGAAAGAGTAACAATATTTGAATACCTACGCAGTTAAGTGACGAGAGATAAAAAATATTTTAACGAATAACGAACAGAGTTAACAAATCAACAAAAATTTACTGCGCATTAAATAAAACAATACTAAACTACAAATAAATTGATACCGAAGTAAAAAAGAATATATACAATAAAATAACACTACCAATAAATAATAACACATGCAAGCGAAACTTAGACGATACAGAAAACCCCGAAACAAAAATAAATGCAATAGAAATGAAACACCTCAGAAGGATAGTAGTAAAAACAAAGTGGGATAAATAAGGTATGAGGAAATTAGAGAAATAACACAACAGAAACCAATAATGAAAAAAATTTAAAATGAACAATTAAACTGGTATAGACATATTATAAGAATGAAGGAACATGGAATAACAAAAACAATAATGGAAGCAGGAAAACCAAAGAAGAAAAGATGAGGCAGACTAAGAAGAAAATAGATATATAGAACAAATAGAAGAGTAGGGAGAAGAAAAGGAAAGGCAACAGATGAAATGAGAATAGAATGGGAGAATAGAATAGAAGGACCTGGAATCACAATCCGACGCCTGAAAAGGCGAAAAGACAAGGATAAAAAGTAGAAGAGTAGGCCCTTAAAAGACAATTGCAAAACTATGATTTTGTCACCATTAACTTACTAACTATGGAAATATCTGGATGTATTTTGAAAAATGTTCAAATTTAATTTATAATATCTTGTAAACGATAAGAGTTACAGTCATGATCTGCTACACTTTCTTATTCACGCGAATTGTGTAAAAACGGCTAACGTAATGCGGTCAACAACCATCAGCCTAGTTTACAGTGCCGCAGAGTATGACTAAACGTGGTTAAACAGACCCCACCTTTTAAAATTAGACACCCAACTTAATACTGGAATGCGTAATATTACAGTCTATGTCTACGTGTTGGCTAATAATTCTCAGTCAGATAACCCCTCCGCAACTTCGCCGCCAACATGCGTTACTCCGAGAATATGGTAAAATCATAGATAACCCTCATTTACCTATACATGAAGAGATCCAAATAGCATCTTTAAACAGGATTCAATCAAGATAACCAGCAATAAAATCACCTGCAAGTCGGCATTTTACATTGCACTGAACTGGGAACAAAATGTGGTGCTCGAAAAAACTCGCTATAAATTACGACCTAAGGAGGACAATGAAAAACCCTCCAGGGTTGGAACTCCCACGTAAAACATGGAAAACTATAAATAGAATAATCCGAACTGATCATGAAATACGTGCTAACCTCTTTACAAGTGAAATAAAATTGACTCTCCTGAATGTCTTTGTATATTTTTACATGTTCGTTTGAAGTACATCCAGGCGGATAAAAAAGTTTCGCCGATTATGGTTGTTTGTAAGGTTTATAGTTTTCAAGATATTAGATATTAAATTCTCTCATTTTCAAACCCGCCCTCTCGATATCTCCATAGTTAAAGTTATGGGTGGCAAAACCATATTTTTTAAATTGTCTTTCATGACCTACACAAAAATGTGGAAAAATATTGGATAAATTAAAATTTAAGAAAAATGTTCTCATGACAAAATTAATATGTCGAAGAGAGTGTCTATGTAAAATTGATATGAAAAAAATGATCTGTCACAGCTTTTCCCGAAAATATTAACAGAAAATAAATTATTTTCATTTCCAGACTTTACAGTACGCGCGCTGTGTATATAACGACTTTAGCTACTGCTACACATTAAACTACCGCTAAATTTAAAAAATATATATTATATTATAGTCCAGTCAATTTAGAACAAATTTTCATGAATAGCGAAAAGTTGAGAAAAGTCCTTGGACTTTTACATAGGTCTTCCTGGAGGGCTGTTATATAACCCCCTAAAAGTCACCGTCTGTAGATGGCGAGCTCGAGGAGATAATGACGGTAAACCACGCCCCCTAACGGTTTTTGTCGTTTTTCTCGGGAACTATTAGGTTTATCGAGATGAAGGAGCTTAGGTAAATTAATTTTATTTAAATCTCTACCAAAAATGTCCGAATGTTTTTTCGTACCTCGCCTTCTTTCTGTGTTATCGAAGAAAGAAGATGTCATACGTAAATGAGTAATTTGCTCCAGTAAATTTGTTCAAGGAACTTTCGGACGTAACTTTTTGTGGTCTCATATTCATCATGGAATAGATAAGAAACATTCGTTGGGAACCGGACGCGATCGTGGTCCAGTCATATTTTACCTTAGCATCTCTTCGGCAAAATCCATCAGGCGATATTATCGTTATTCTTGGTGCAAATCGGATGAAAGTTTCGTATTGACAAATTAATTCTTAGAAGAGTACACTGTGATAGTCAATTTTTGTATCCACCCAATACGTACAGGGTATTTCGCTTTTTTAGAAATCCTTAGAAATATTTATGTAGGTGCAATTTTGTTGTAAACTAGCAACCAAGATACTAACGCAGAATGTTTTGTATCTTAAAACGTCTGTTAACAGATAATTATAAAGATTTTGCTCCACAGCGACCACAAAACGTTACGTCCGAAAGTTCCTTGAGCAAATTTACTGGAGCAAATTGCTCATTTATGTATGACATATCTTCTTTCTTCGATAACACAAAAAGAAGGCGAGGTACGAAAAAACATTCGGACATTTCTGGCAGGCATTTAAATAAAATTTAATTTACCTAAGCTCCTTCATCTCGATAAACCTAATAGTTTCTGAGAAAAACGATAAAAACCGTTAGAGGGCGTTGTTTACCCTCATTATCTCCTCGTGCTCGCTACCTACAGACGGTGACTGTTAGGGGGTGATTTAACAGCCCCCTAGGAAGGTCTATGCAAAAATCCACGGACTTCCCTCAACTTTCCGCTATATTTTCTAATTTGACTGGACTATTAGGGTTGTTGGCAGATTTGCGTCAGACCTGTCAATCGGCCAACTTTTAGATGCATAACCGCGAATGCTCATATTAAAGTTATACAGGGTGTTTCAGTTAACATTACCACAGCCGATATTTCGGAGAGTAGTGAAGATATTTTAATTCTCTAAACGGTATTTGATTTCTATAGTAAATGCCACCTGCAGGGATTATGTATTATATTATTATTCACCAGAGATGGCGCTGCAGTTTAAAAATATTTTTTCGAGAGAAAGCTTTGGTATTTGACATTCGATCAAGTACGAAACTTTGAATAAAGTTTTTCCCATTTATTAAATTAATATCTCTAATAGTTTTTGATATAACTAACTGTATTCATTTTGTATGAACTTTTTAATGTTTGAGAGTTAAAACGGTAAAACTGTTTTGCTTATTATTATAAAAGCATTTGGCGGTATCAAAATATCCTAAATACACCTCCAGTTTTACCGGAAATTACTGGGGTAATCTCTACATCATTAAAAAAAAGTTTTATATTTTCTATTCAATTCTTAAATACAGCTTGCTTCTAAAGTTAATAAAACGCAATGAAAATTAACAAAACAGTAAGACTCTTTTTTATTTGCTTACTATTTTAATAAAAGTGCATTGTAATTACTTTCAAGTTGTTTATCATAGGTTGCACCGGCTTTTATAAAAATTGTACAATTATTTTTTCAAACTCTGTATTTATCTCTTTTATAGCCTTGATTCCATTTTCTTGGTTGGTATCAGCCAGAACAACACCTTGACAAATATGTATTTACTCAACTCACTGTAAAAGATACATGTATACCTACATAAAATCTTAACTAGAGTTACCTTTAGGCCTCTTCGAAGTAGTTCTTTTGCATAAGATAACCCGATTCCAGAAGCACCACCGGTTATTATAGCAACTTTATTTTTCAACTCGAACATAGCTGGAGGTGGAAATATTATTTGATGAAATTAATAATTACAGCAATTAATAAAACACTTGCTTACTAACTTGAAACTAGTGTATTGGAATCTACAAAATAAGTTATCTAATTTATTTTCAATACTAACTACATATTTACATAATTAGTGGAAAAGTTTATCAGTCCATATCGATTATAAAGTACACTTACAGCAATTAGAAAAGTATACGTAAAAAATCGAATATAAATTAATGATACTGACATCTTGAACTACTGGACTAGAAGATAACTAAAAACTAATAATATTAATAGCTCTAACTTTTTAATCAAACAAAAGTTGGGTAAAACCTTTAGGTACATATGACACAATGGCATAATATACCCATGTTTCATCCCTGTAGTAGCAGCAAATCAAACAAAATAATAATTAGCTGAAATTAGTATGCCTGTACATAATTAGTTAAAAGCAGGGACAACATGCTTAACTGCCGCATATTTTTGATCCAAAATTCTGTCATCATTCATGGCCACCCATTCAAAAACAAACAAGATTATCTAATAGGGTCATTCCAAGTCAAATCATCCAATGGTCTGAACCTTGACATCAATTCAATATAACATAATTTTTCTAATGGTACTCATGGTGCATATCAAATGAAAACCCATTAAACACTGAAGACAATGACACAAATTTCAGCTATCTAGGACAAATAGTCTTCAATCTACGGCCGTTTTTAAAACTTTAAAAACGCGGTCAAAATTAACTTTTTTTCTGAATTTTTGGAAGGCTACAACTCAGAAACCATAAGTCAGAAAAATCTGAAATTTTATATTTTTTGTCTTCTTCGTGGGTACTATAAGTGTACCAAATAAAATTATAAAAATCTGAGATGTCAAGGTCCAAATTAATTAATTTTCTGGTTGAGTTGATATGGCATGACCCAATAATAAAACTACGACCGAAGTGACGCGATTGTAGCTTTACACATAATCTTATAGATAGAGATTTTTTCCTATTTTCCTTATGTCGAGATTTCTAACTATTTGTCCAATATAAACCGAGTTACAAAAAGAACAATTCAAAAGGTACTTACCTAATAATTAAAAAAAGACATTTCGTATTCGTTGAAAAATTCAAAAATTGTGGGTGTATGTGTATGAATCAGCCTCTTGCAAGGCCCTCTTCTTCAATATCTTTCACCCTCGCGCTTACTTTCATATTCTTCTGCGCGCTTCACTACTCTTTATCAGCTTCTCTCAACCACCCCTACCCTTTCTCACTCTGTTTCACCCGCACCGTTAGTCGCACTTCTTCTTCCACTCTCTACCTTAATTTTGAGTCTTTTCCCATTCTCTTTCTCCACTTTTTCTCGTCCTCTTTCACCTTCTCTCATCCTCTATCACCCTTTCCCACCCTCTATTACCATTTCCCACCTTTTGCATGGGTGATAGAGGTTTGGGGAGAGTGAAAAGGCGTAGGGTGAAAGAGTGTGGAAGTAGGGTGCGATAGTGAGGGAGAGGGACTGGAAATGGATGAAAGAGGGGAAAGTCGAGAGAGTGTGTGATAGAGGGTGGAATAAAGCGCGAGAAGGCGAGAAAAGTTTTTGGAGGTTGAGAGCGGCTTAGGTGGTAAAAGAAGATGGGGCAGCGGTTTACAGAGAGTAGGAGGGAGTACAAAGGATCAGAGGTGGCGAGAGGGTGAGAAAAAGGGTAAGGAGGATGAGAACGGGTGGAAGGGTTGAAAGAGAGTTATAAAGATGAGAAAAGGTGAAATAATACGAGCAGGGGTGCAAGAGAGTGAAAAAAGATAGGAGATAATGATAAGGATGAGAAAGTGTAGTAGAGAGTGAATGGAAATGAGAGATATTCACTCAGATATTGTGAGAGTAAGAGAGATTGACTGAAACTGGGGTAGTGAATATTCGAAACTAGTTATAAATATAAAACATTTCTTTAATTGCTTGTTTCAATAAACCTGTTGAGAGGTGATACTGGGTATTTTTAGGTTGAACTCTGTTTTTTTTACTTTTGTAAGTATGAAATTCTGTATGCCTTTTAGTGAAGGCTTTTTGTTTTTAACTACAATCAAGACTTGCTTATAGACTTATAGGCTTGTGATGGTAGCAACAGCATATATGCTTTAGTGTACTGCGGTGACATTTTCGTTGCGGAATAGTTCAGTATTATCAGGTCAATAGAGGGGGTCAAGGAATAGGTAAAAATTATCAATAATCATATAATAAGGGGACACACTTTTATATCCTGATGGGTGAACTAGCATTGGCTATAATTACGAATTAAGTTACGCCAGAATAATCAGGATTATAAAAGTAGACCATCGTTTTGTTTTGCAATTTTAAATACAAATGTCCAAGATAAATAAATAAGAAATAGTACCCTAAGATTGTAGTTGACCTCAAGATCAAGTATATCAGTATTGTTCATAAAGCAGGCATTATTAACGCACGATTTTTCGCATCGAATATCAAATGGAAAATTCTATAATCTTATCGTAAGCTACGTAACACTTTATTGGGAATTCATGTGAAGAACAGAAAACTGTTAAATGGGGAAATCCATATGAAATAAGTTTGAATGTAGCATTGGAAGATGACAAGCAGTATACACTTTTTTTTAGTTTTTTACTTCTAAAGAAATACATATGCAATAACATAATAATTCACTAACATAAGTTATCGCAGTGCCTTGCTGTATTATACCAGTTTCTGTCAGAGCTTGTAGGCGTTGCATTTCTCAGTTCAGTGTGAATATTTTAAATGAACTATCTAAAATCTACCAGTATTAAGAAATAATTATATAAATTACTGATACATTTATTAGTAAACCGTGGAAAGACATGTCTTGTGGTGCGAGTGTTCCATTTATTCGTTTTTATTTAATTATTTTATGTAAGTATTTATTAAGTAGCGGAAGGTGCGGTAGCGTAGGGATCAAAGTCGATTGTTATTGAAAATAGATGTGACCCAATCACACTATAACTCTAAAAAGTGAACCCTGCTTCCGGATAGCTTCCGCTACTGGCAAACCCGTATTATTAACTATGCTGTTTGCTGTTTAGTTGTATAATAATTAAATAACTTTAGGGTTTCAAATCGAGTTGATATTTTTCTAAAGCTTACAATAACCCGGCGGCAAATGAATTTTATCAGTTATTCGTTACGTTATCACAATCTTTTAAAAATTCGTATTCTGAAATAATGTGTGATCAGATATTTTTTCAGTCGTCGGCCATTACGATTGCGAGAATGTATATATGTACAGGATGTTTTGTTTATTGTGGGCCTATGACTTATCAAGAAAACTATAAGTTTTGCTTAAATGTTGTGTCTATTAAACTAATTCGTAATTTTTTAGTAAAGTAATGTAATAGAGTTCATTTTTTAAATTAGTACAGTTCGGTTCTTATAAGAAAGAAGTTACGGCGCAAGTGGATTGTATATTCGTGTGTTTACGGCGACCCGCGATGCGTTTAAAGCTCCAAGTATAGACTACGCTGAAAATATCCGGGCGAAGTACGCATTATATTTTATAAGTAATATATTTTGTAATTATAGTTTAAGATACAACAAACGCATTAAAAATCTCGATTAGTTATATACAGGATGGCCCAGGGGTGCGTACAAGCTCCATAACTTTGTTTCTATCCAAGCTATCGACTTTTTTTTAAACGATAGAGCCGACAATGAGGCGCATTCTAAAAATATTTCTATTTATATACAGCATGTTCCAAAATAAATTACACAAATAGATTCTGTTTTTTAAATGGCAACTCCCCATTTTTGGATTCGACACTAGATTTTGGATATAACGCATCCAGTTTTTTAGACCTCTCTGCAATAGTTTTTGACTTATGTTAATTTAATGTGTCAAAATGGTGTCGTGCATAGACCCATAGAAAAATTCATAACTTCAGAACCATTCACAATTAATTAACCAACTTTTTTCTAGTCGATTCCTTAAACTTTAGCGCATCTTTTGAGATCTAGGCCAACTCGTAGGCGACGTTCCAACGCCTACTACGATTTTTTGAAAATGGCAAATTACAAATATCAATAACTCGATTTTTTTCAAATGGAACACCCTATATTTTATTGCACCATTGCATGGCATTTTTTAAGAACTTTTTTCCAATATAGGGTTTGTAGGATCTACCTTGTAACATTACCGAGATTTGTTGCAAAATAAAAATTATTGATGGTTTTTCGAAAAAAAAAAGGAATCGAGTAGACTGCTGTCATAAAATTGGACACGTCCATACAATTCTAAAAAGAACTATATTTAAAAAAATAAATTGTAATAGAAACAGGAGTACATCACCAAGAAAACAATTATTTATTAGTAATCTTTGCAAGAACAGGAAAGGATGATTAATAGGAAACAATGTAAAAATTTTGAAGAAACCACACAAAAGTACCACACAAGTTGATAGTCGTCTAGTAAATGAGCCCTGAACTCTCGTAAGCATTGCTCCATCAACTGAACGGAAGGCTTCCGTGATCCTGTTTTTCATATCATCTGCAGTTGTTGGGCGATCTCTGAAAACCCTTTCCTTCACGTACCCCCAAAGAAAGAAATCTATAGGAGTAAGGTCTGGGGATCGCGCGGGCCAAGGAATAGTACCTCCTCTGCCGATCTATCCAACGATTAGGATAGGATTGATCTAAAATTCTCGCACTATCCTGTGGTTATGCACTGGCGCACCATCGTGCTGCAACCACATTGTCTCTGGTGTCCAAATCTACTTCTTCTAATATTCTGGGAAAATCTTCGCCAAGAAAATGTAAATACCTTTCACCATTCAGGACATTGTCGAAAAAGTAGGGACCAATAGTGTGATTTCCAATAATTCCTCCCCAAACATTAAGCGACCATCGATTTTGGTGATCAACAGTCCTCATCCAGTGAGGATTTTCGGTTGCATAATAATGCATATTATTTCGGTTGACCGACCCGTTGCTCTTAAACGTTGCTTTATCAGAAAACAGAATTTTGTATTAAAATTCTCCTCAATTAAGCAATTCATTTGAATACAAAACGCAACTCTATTCACAAAATCGTCGCCATATAGTTCTTGATGTAGGTTCAGATGATAAGGGTGAAACTTATGTTTCAATATTATTCTGTTCACACTACTTTGAGAAATACCCGTTTCCGCTGCTACTTCCCTAGTGCTTAAGTGAGGATTTTCCTGTAGCATCAATAAAACTTGCAACTCATTTCCCTCAGTGACTCGACCACCAACAGTTTCCTTTTTGGTATAAGACACACTACCAGTAAGTTCAAACCGATCTCTTAACTTTTCGAATGAAGACGCCTGTGGAGTTCTTGCTTCTGGATGCTTAAAGTCCTAGTACTTTAAAGATGCATTTTTCGTGCTATAAATGATCCGAAAAACGTCAAATTATGAACGGGTATGAAATAAAGTATTTTTTCTTCAGACGTCACAGAAACATGACATTTTGGATCTAATCTCATGAAGTAGAAATATTATTTCTCTGCCGCTGGCTATAATGAACATTATAGCCGGCGAGAAGAACCAATCATAATCATCGAATCAGTGTCACCTATTATTCAACTTTAACATTTCATTTATTTGCTAAAATACAAATTAAAGGTACAGTTTGTTACATTAGAGTTTTCAAATTTTAAACTACTTGACACTAAAGAGGACTGAACATTTTTCTTTGCTGTGGACTCCATTGTAGACATTTCCTCATTTTCGATGCAGACATTGCTTGTACTTGCTACATCAGAAGGAAAAATCTTCATCGCACTATCTTTTTTGTTCGAGAGCGATTCTTCTATGTACCCTTCAGCTACACTGCTAGATTTCCAACCTCCCAAACGTTTCAAAGACATTAGATCTCCTCCGCCGTCTACCAACAGTGTAGCTGAAGTTCGTCTCAAGCCATGTCCGGTGTATTCTTCAGGATGTGGCAATTTCAGGTAGGATGCTACCTCTCTAGGGACACTGCCAATTTTATGTACGCCCATAACGGATCTATAACATTTTCCATTTCCATACTTTACAAAAAATCGCCTGTCATGAAAATTCGATGGACGCAGTGAAGCATATTGTCTATAAAGTTCTAAAAAAATTTTCGCCAACAACTGTGAATGATCTGCTCTTCTTTGTTTTGCTGTTAGGTATCTTAATATGGAGCAAAGATCCCATATTTTCTATGTCATCTACTTTTATTCGAACCATTTCATCACATCGACAGGCCCCAGACACTCCAATTATTAAGACAATCTAAAAGAAGACCCTTTAATTTTGTGCATTGTCTAAATCAAAAGCTTACCTTCATTGCTAAATATTTTTCGTTAGGGGCTTCAGACAAGAATTTTTCTACTTGCTCCTTTGTAAACACTCTCGACTTCTTCGGACTATAACCTTCATTCTGTTTTTTGAGAAATGCTCTTAGTTTCAAATACTTGCCAATATCTACTCCATGCTTAATGCTTAATACAGTTTTAATCATAGAATAATTTGCCCACATCGTCGAGGACTTGAATTGCTTTTTTGTCGCCAGCTCGCAGAAATACGCCAACAATGTAGTTTCGCAATAATTGGAAACGTTTTTGTATTTACACCATTTTGTAAATTTTTGGAATGCGCCTTCATATATAGAGCTTGATTTTGTCGGCATTAAATTATCTATTGCCAGTTTGGCAGCTTCGGCTATTTCGGGTGGGGTACCCGAGACACCATCATTTTCTCCGCACCACATATTTTAATCTCACAACCTACAATATCTCAAATTTAATACAAAAAGTATAAAAAACGATTAAAAAGTACTTACGAATGGAGTATTTACACCCACTTTTGATGAAATTGAAATTTTCAATTGAGAAAATTTTGCCGACGAATTTTTTTTCACGTTGTTGATGACAGCGTTGTCAAGACAATGTTTTCATACCACACTAGATAAGTTGGTATTATTCAAACATAATTCAAATTTCATCATTTTTGTAATTTGAATGTATGAATTGAATGTTTTTTAACGTCTGAAGAAAAAATAGTATATGTTATTCGGAGCAAAAGTATTTTTATGTGGCTTGGCTGGACTTACCTGCCTCGCAAGCTCGGCAACTAAACTGTCCAGCCGCGCCACATAAAAATATCACTTTTGCTCCTAATAACATAATATACTATTATCTACTCCCATTGGATTATATAGTCTTTATTCAATGATTTTTGATGAATAATTGTATAGATAACTACGATGCGTGAGTTACAAGCGTGAGTTATAATAACTCACAGACTATCGTATTTTTATAGCAACCGTACGGAATCATAATACCTATATTATTTTGTTTTAAACAAATGTCAAATAAATTAAAAATTTGACAGCGTGTATTAGTATTGAACAAAATGAGTTCCCGAAGGAAATCGGAAATCGGCACACCACCACACGTAAAAGAAGCAGCTAGAATAACAACCCTTAATCTTCTCCCTGAGAAATCTCGCCAAAAGTACCATACGGCCCACAAGATTTTCATGGATTGGCGTATTAAAAATAACGTAAACTCCTTTTCGCAAGATGTTCTCCTAGCGTACTTCCAGGAATTGTCCGGTAAATATAAAGCTTCATCATTATGGATATTTTACTCCATGCTCAGAAGTACTTTAAGTATCAATAATGGGGTGAATATCGAAAGTTTCATAAAACTGCGAGCATTCCTGAAACGTAAATCTGAGAACTACACACCTACAAAAGCGAAAACATTTACTCCAGAAAAAATTAACAAATTCATACACGAAGCCCCAGATGATAACTTTCTAGCGACAAAGGTATGTTTTAGTGTAAGTAATTATATTCTTTACTAAATTAACTAATTATTCAGGTTGCTTTAATAATGGGCACCATGGGCGCTTGTCACGCTACTAAATTGAACTCCATGCAGGTTGTAGATATTCAAGACCTTGGATAGGTTTTTATGGTCACTGTACCTAACACAAAAACAAAGATAAGCAGACGATTTGCCATAACAGGAGATTTTTATCATATTTGTAAGAAATATATGGATCTTCGTCCGTCACATATTTCACTAACAGCACTGTTTTTGAAATTCCAAAAAGGAAAGTACTTTTCTCAAAAAATTGGCATTAATAAATTTGGGGCTATGGGGAAAGACATTGCTACATTTCTGAAATTACCGGATAGCGGATTATACACGGGCCATTGTTTCCGGCGTTCGTCCGCAACATTACTGGTTGATTCTGGCGGTGACATCACTGCTCTAAAGCGGCACGGGGGGTGGAAATCAACAACCGTAGCCGAGAGCTACATAGATGAATTCACAAAAAATAAAACAGACACAGCAAATAAGATTTATGGTTCTATTAATTTACAAACAAGTATTAGCAGTGCCGCAGACGTTTATAGTTCCATTAATCAACAACCAAGTACTAGTACTACCACATACATACAACCCACAAGAAACGAAACAATAACTTTACACAATTCTAAACCTTCGATTGCGTTCACAAATTGCTCACATTGTACGATTAATTTTGTTAATAAAGATTGTCCTTAGATAATTAATGTGAATGTTAAATGTTTTTGTAATTTTTTATTACTCTTAATAAAATTATGTTTAACAGAAAATGTTATGGTCGTAGATAAAGCATAGTATTCAACTCTCGGCAAAGGGCAACAACTTGGATGATTACGCCATTCGACTAACGTCTCGTGTCGCAAAATCATCCGCGTGAGTTATTGCCTTCTTTAGCGCTCATTGAATAATATACTATAATCAATGCAAAACTTACAACATACGTACATACTACTAAATCGGTAGTATATCGGATATTGTAGAGTTGCTTGTCGCGCATTTATTTCCTGTCTGTGTTCTTAGGAATTTCCACGCAATGTTCACACAATTTCACAAATTCACACATTGATTTCGATAAGCCGGTTTCCAATTTTTTATTTTTAACACTAAATTAACATTTCGGTGACGTTCCGAGGTAAGTAATAATACAATTTTAGTATTTATGATCGTCCACAATTCAGAGGCGGTTACTACGTACCCTTTTGCATGTTCTGTTAGCGGCACGCATATTAACTGGTTGCTTCGCGGATACAACGTTTGACGCTCTCTAACTAACAGAACACCCAAAAGAGTTTATAGTAACCGCCGCTGCTCCACGTCACAATAGAGAGAATATTTGATCACGTGACATATTAACAAAGTGCTTAAAGTCTTCTAGACTACGCTGTAATCAAATGTATACGCGTGAGCATTTTTAAAACTACTAAGATTTTGATATTTTTCAGGTACAACGTATTTTGTTAGTACAAAGTCTGCAGTTTTGACAGAACAGTTTCCAAGAAATGTAATTCGATTTAAACGTGAAGCAAATTGTAGGTATGTTTATATTTTATTGATTATGCAATACATTTTCAATTTTTGCGAATAAATTTTATGTTTAAAATAACCTTTTACATATATAACAAATTTTGGTTACGTTAGGTTACAATAACAAGTGTAACCCTAAAAATCGTAAACAGAAGGAAATTACATTTAGATAAATTTGTTTAACTATTGCCTAAAGGCAGACTGAACTCGAATTGCCAAATACTTAGGAACTGAACGACTGCCACGTCAACGATATAGCACGCTACGTTGCATTAGATTCAGGTATTGTGGTACTCCCACAAGTTAGAAATGAACCACACGGCCCACTAACTGGTTACGAAACTACAATTATGAGTGTACAGATTTGCTTGCTTGTTTTCTTTTAGCTGCTTTACGGAGTATTGGTACTGGACCATACAATACAATACCACCAGTACTACTAGAACGATGGACGAGTGGTTATTCTATACGCAGACAGAGAAACATGATACTACAGTAGTGATACCAGAATGGGACGGGTGAAGGACACTGGTTTTTCCCTGCGTCTGGTCAGCTACATATTCCTTACTACACGCCGGAAGTGTATGATGTGTGATGGTCAATCATGCTGGTTAATATTGTTTATCTCGTCTTCTTATCTATTTTATTAACTAAAAATGATGTAAAACAAATGCGGTTTTTATCTTACATTAGAATAGCAGTAAAAACTTTGGGAAAATTTTTAATGTCAAGTAAGAAGAGTAGTTTGCATTTCAATTACATCTTTGAGGATTCGTTTATAACTCTGTTAACCCCTATTCACCAATGCGCAAAATAATCACTTGTTCATTTATCTAGTGGTAGAAATCCAATGATATCTACTTTATTAGTACAATACTTTACTACTGATCTGTCGATATGTTAGGCTAAATTGAAACAAATTGAATCAACTCATTTGCTTTTTTGACTGGGTTGTTTGCAAACATATTTCTAACGTTTTTTAAACTAAGAAAGTTTAAATAATTAAAAAGAAAGATTAATTACTAATAATTGTATACTTTTATTTAAGCCAAGGCTTACTTCCGTGCAGAACAGGAGAATGTGTTGTTGAACATACTTTTTGTGATGGCAAAAAAGATTGCAAAGACGGATCAGATGAAGATGATTGCAATAATAACCCGAACGCTGCAAAATTGATTGGAGGACCACCACCGTAAGTTAAAAAGTTAGAATACGGTAGATCAAAAGCTTCAAGCTTTTGCATGATATCAAAGTGTAGGGCGATCAAGAAATAAGTAAATTAAGTTTCTTAGGATAAATAATTGCTATGCTAATTCTAAGGTAATCCTGTCCACTTATTTTTCGAACGCTCGTTGCTTATAATGCACATCATGGGCTATATTTTATTACTTTTCTTGTATTCTTGGAATAAGAATAATATAAAGAGTAAATGAAAAACTCCAATCAATAAGGTTTGTTGGCATATATATATGTATGTATTATTATTTAGTATGTCAGAAAAGATCATATCAGAAAAAGAACATGAGTGTTTTCTCATTTAAAGTCCATATATTTCTAGTGGTTACTGTGTTGTTCCCGATAATCCACTAAATGGCTTGTATAAAAATGGAGAACATATCTACCAACCTGGCAGCTTTGTACCATCCTTTATAACATTGTTTGTAGTGTGCAATGGACGATATAATCTAAGTCCTCTTAACTCAGCTTTCCCTGTTTGTGTTAATGGAACATGGTCATCATCTTCACCCACATGTGAACGTAAGTTGTTATAATAGTATATCTAATTTTAGTGTTTGGGACTGCTTTGCTTGTATCGCAGTTTATAAAGTAAAGCATCAAGCAGGAGATAACTTTTCTAAAAACGTGCTTACTAATATGACACCCTAAAAGAATATCATAGTAGGAGATTCGAAAAAGTAGAAACAGACCTCTTTTTAGAGTTTGTTTCGTTTAGAATAAGTTTTTATTTTAACAACTAAAAAGTTAAAACGTAAAAAAAGTATAGTAATAAAAATACAATGGTGTACAAAGAAGTATATAATAGTATGCTACATGTTGAGGTGGTATAAGACATCTTTACAAGCCAAACAATATCGCGAGGATTGGAAACTTTACCAACGAAATATGTATACCATTTTATTCACAATCATTAGAGTTAAATAATTAGAATAAAAAATAATTATAAATTTTAAAATAAATTTTCTGTAAACTGTCAATAAATTTCAATCAGCCATCTATCGACCAGAAGAAATTTAAGTAAGATTTCATTATTCGCCGCTAGATGGCTTTGTATGCTCTTAGTATTCTAAAATTAAAATATTAAATAAAAAAGATATTTTTAGCTTTAAATACATTAGAAAAACCTAAATTTAAATTGGATAAAGCGTGTTGTTTTAACTTATTTACAAATATTTGTATGCTCTCAGTATTTTAAAATTGGAAATTAATTAATTCTATCGTATTTGTTAAATATAAAATACGGAAAAATAAAAATAAAACTAATATTTAATAGTTAAAAAAGATATTTTTAGCTTTAAATACATTTATAAAAACCTAAATTTAAATCGTCTTGTTTTAAGATATTTACAAATAAAGGTTGACCAAAACTTGTGGCGTTTGTTGTCAGAGTTGTTGTCAGTGTCTAAAGTAACACTTTAAACACCAGTGTAAAACACCAGTTATGGTAGACGTACGTTAATAAATATAAGCCACCCAATCTTTGCATTACACTTTTATATTTTTATCATATTTTAACTCATTTAATAGGGGTTGTAGAAAAAAATAATAATAAACTCCGTTGGCGCGTCGTGGGCCAAACCTATCTTCTCACAAAATAAATATTCACTTTTGTCAGTAATATCTACCTGTATTCGGTAATGATTCGAATCAACTGTTTCTGCATTGCTTATAGAACAAAAACATGTAATTATCATGAAATAAATAAAGATTATTAAAAGTTTCACAGTTTTATTAAAATATAACCTGACAATATTGTTTCGACAGCTATGCTGTCATTATCAAAGGTAATATAATTATAAACAAACACGTCGCTAAGGTAGATACAAAATAGGTAACTAGATAAAATAATAATAATAATCAGAATTAAATATCTAATACTTCCAGTAACCTATGGGTAATTCTCTAAGTCCTCTATTAGCTAACATATGTATGGACAAGTTTGAAGATCGAATATTTGAATTAAACCTCTCTAAACACATTATCTTCTGGTTTCGTTATGTTGATGACATTTTAGCTTGTTTTGACAGTTCTTTTGAGGTTATCAATGAATTTTTAATTCTTATAAACAGTATCCACCCTAATATAAAATTTACACTAGAAACAGAACAAAACAGGGCTATAAACTTTCTAGACTTAAATATCAAGATTAACGCAGACAATACATTTGAATTTTCCATATACAGAAAACCAACACAAACAGACATAACAATACCAAATGAATCTTGTCACCATAATACACATAAAATAGCAGCCTACAGATCATTAGTACACAGAGCTTTAACTATTCCACTAACAAAATCAGATTTTAGCAAAGAGATATCAACCATTAAACAACTAGCACATGCAAATAATTATAATCCGAACATGATTGACACTTTAATTAAACAAAAAGATTATAGGTTAGCTATCAAAAGAATATATCCCATTGACAATCAAACAGAAGACACAAGTTACATATCAATACCATATTTTGGCAAAATATCAGAAAAAATTGCACATATACTAAGAAAAACCAACAATTATAAAATAACATTTAAAACCAACACTAACACTTTTTCATTTTTATTTAATGCTAAAGACAGAACACATGATATCATGAAATCGGGCATTTACCGTTTAAATTGTTCTTTTTGTAGTTCGGTATATATTGGCCAAACACTTCGAAATTTTGACATAAGATATAAAGAACACGTACGTCATTACAAAAATAAACATCCTGAAAAATCGAATTACGCCAAACACCTTTTAGAACAAAATCACACAATGACTCCTCAAAATAATATTAAATTCCTACATTTTTGTAATAACAAACGCAAATTAGACATTTTAGAAGCCTTTGAGATATACAAACACAAACTCAGGGTACCTTTAATGAATGAACAACTTGAGCTCAGTAATTCTCCGTTACTGGAAGTATTAGATATTTAATTCTGATTATTATTATTATTTTATCTAGTTACCTATTTTGTATCTACCTTAGCGACGTGTTTGTTTATAATTATATTACCTTTGATAATGACAGCATAGCTGTCGAAACAATATTGTCAGGTTATATTTTAATAAAACTGTGAAACTTTTAATAATCTTTATTTATTTCATGATTATGGAGTTCCACAAAATAAGGCTGGAAACAATAAACAATGTAATTATCACATACCTACTAGGGACTAATAACTAAGATGCATGCAAAATATGCAGGGTGTCTATAAATGATCTTACTGCTTAAAAACTTTTAAAGGCATTATTCGTTTATATACCTTCTTTGGAATTATTTTACATAAAATGAAAAGTCTTGGCTTGGCCAACTTTTTTTTTAAATAATCTAAAACAAGACTTGTTCGTATTTTATATTTTATAAATAATAATAATTACATTAAATGAAAAAATTTAAAATTCAGAGCATACATTGTTATCTAACGGTGAACAATTAAATCTTACTTAAAATTTCTTTTGGTCGATGGATGACGCTGATTTAGATTTATTTATTTATTTATCAGTTTACAGAAAATTTATATTAAAATAATCATTTATAATTACTTTTTATTTTGGTTATTTGTCTAATGATTGTGAATAAAGTAGTGGACATGTTCCCTTGGTAAAGTTTCCAAGCCTCATTTGCTTGACCTCGACGTACATTGACAGTCTCGGTCAAGTAATATAGCTTGGCTTGTAAAAATATTCTTGTAAATTCTGAAATAAATGTAATAAAAAATTAATATTCGAATTCTTGTTGTAGAATAAATATTCTAAAACACTACCCTACTTATGTATTTTGCATGTATTTCATTCCATCACTAAATATGAAATGAATATTAACTACCAACTCAACATGTTATATACCTACTATTACCTTTATCATTTGTCAGGCAAATGCATACTTTTTTTTCTCTAAATTGAGTAATTTTATTTGCTATTTGGCCTGAGAACATAGTACATTCTGTAACATAGAAATTCGATGTGAGTGGAAGGTTCCGAACGCGAACTGAAAGCGAGCGAGAGGAACCAAGAGCAACGAATTTCCATTCTAACCGAGTAACAGACCGTACTTTCTCCAAGACCACAAGAAAATTTAAACTTAACAGTATTTACAATTTGAAAACAAGCCGAATAATTTTTAAAAGTATGACATTTAATTTAAGGCTAACCGTTTTTTATTATACTGTTACAGAATATTCATTCCATATCTAGTGATATGATGGAATGAAATACGTAATGCAAAATACATAAGTAGGGCAGTGTTTTAGAATATTTATTCTACAACAAGAGTTAGAATATTGAGTTTTTATTATCAAAATTAATTTCAGAATTTACAAATTCTATAGTGGTCGTGGAGAAAAAGTATTTCTGGTTTTCTCCAGGCATTGGAACTTACATATAATTTACTGACTGACTTGTTCAGATTGTCTGTTATTTCCTGTTTTAATAATTAAATTAGAAAAAAGAGCAATTATTGCTGTTGTGTATGTGTATCCACTGTAAATAAAATTATGTTACAAAATAAATTAGAGATCAGTAGTTTTTTGGTTTTTCCTGCTGCCAGCAGTGTAACTCTGGACCTCGCTTCTAATCTTTCCGCTGATGTACTACTGGTCTCATAATGATCTAGGACACCAAGGCGATTATATGATGCTACTAGCGAACAAAGCCGGTTCTTCGAACTTTGATCCTGTAAATTCACAATTCACCGACAGTTAATTCGCTTAGCCAATATAACAATAATGCGGGTACGAACCTTGAAAATAAGTACGCTGTTTAAAAAGGCTAAAAAATAGCATCATATTAGCCTTGCTGTTCTAGATCATTATGAAACCAATAATAAGGACTCAAAAGTCAAATCAAATAACAACTCAACTATAACACTGCGATTCGTTTCTTATTGTATTCTACTGCACTTATATCTAACATGTGATTTTTAAAATATATAATAATTTAAAAATGTTGAGACAAAAATAATACAATTTTTAATAATAAATAAATAATTTTGTTTGAAGCTTGGTCCTATTGATACATCCTACTACTGACCACCAGTAACAACATACAAAAGGTTTCATGTCGATATTTCACATCATATTCAAAATAGTCGGGGGGAACCAGCCAATAGCATTTAATGAAAGTTGGCATAGAGTAGGTCCAGGGGCACTACTTTACTCTAACAACCAGAAACAGCCACCTGGTGGACCAAAAAGTTTTTTTAAAGGGTAAAAACTGTGTCCTTTTATTTAAAATGCAACAAATAAATAGACTATGAAATATATAAATAAATAGCCAGCCTCGGTGGATTAGTAGTTTGCTTCATAATCCAAGGATCGCAGGTTCGATCCCTGGCCGAGTTGGTAATTTTTCATAGCAGAGAAAAATTTAAAAAACATGCCTTATTCTAGGATATACTATAGGTCCAGTGTCACTGCGATGTTTGGCACGATAAAAATCCCTACTGGGAGTGGTATTCCACCAGATTCGGCTAAACTCTAGTAGGATCGGCCAAATGATCATAGCAATCGGTGCCATGAGATACAAAGGATGCTCGACCATCCCGATTCCTTGACCAAAAATAAATAAATGGACATAATATCTTGTAATACAGGACGGTTTATATGTACATATATGAAATATTGTATTTTTATATAAACTACGAAATTATTCATATATGTACTCGTATATTTCATTTTATTCATTTATTTATTTCTGGTTGCTAGAGTCAAGTAATCGCTCTACACCTATTTCACGCTCAAGTTTAATTAAATTCCATTTGTGAAATAATGCAAATTTATGTAAATTAGGGTTTCTCAAAAACTTTGAAGTGGTGGTGCAAGGGAACCTCCAATAAGATTTCATGAATTTTACAACGAAGTAGGTTAGTTAGGAAAGTTTACTTAAATTTTATATTTTAACTTATAGTTGCCTGCGCTCCTGTTCAATCAACACCAACCACAAATATTACCTGTAGATTTAAGGGAATAGATCTGCAGAACTGCAACACTCCTGTGGATGGAGTTGAAGCAACCATTCGTTGTGCAGCGTTGCATGAAGAACCCAGTCTGAATCGTGTTCCTTTCCGTTCTTGTAAAGATGGATCTTGGGATAACGTATTTCCAAGATGTTATCCCAGTAAGTAACATTCTTTGGATTTTGTTTTAAGGTGTAGGTATAATTTAATGTTGAACCTGATACAGCAAAATACAACCGCCAAAAACGATTTTTATAAATACATAAGAAGCAGGTTTTTATATTATTTAATTATGATGTTATAATTGGCATATATAAATATTGTTAATGAGGTTAAAATTAAGTGCTATAGTAGGTACCTGTCAAATGGTGTTTTTCTTTTATTTTTATTGAAATCAAATTTGCCTATGATTCGCGCAGATTTGGATTAAATTTAGCAGACTGAAAGCTTAACCAGATACAATGCGTAAACTCCAAAACCTATAAACCAGTTTTAGTCCCCAAGTGCTTAAATGAAATGTAGAAGAGATGCAAACTATAGAATTTCTTGAAAGTTGGTTAAGGTCATTCATCAAGGACAAAGGTAATTTGAACCTTATTCTAGTTTAGCCGAATTACACAGGAACCTATGGAGCTACTATATTTGCTAAATAAGAGCTCAAAATGAGTCTACAATGAGATTCATGAATAGAGTTTTCCAAGTTCTGCTATAATGTCGATGTTAATTAACTAAATAAAAAAATTAAAAATGTAAAACACTTATTTATGTATTTATTGTGAAATAAAACCCATCCCCGCAGAAAAGAATATTTAAAATTGAAATATTTAAATAAAGTTGAATTTCATAAGAAACAATTAATTCTTAGAAACAGTATCGGACAAATGTGAATTGGATTACTTTGTCCAATAGAAGAAACAGGTTTTAAAACGTGTCGTTATTTACGCTTGTAAAATATGGCTGGAAATCTAAAATTTTGCGCGTTCGGGTGTAAATTATACAACAAAGAGAGAATCTGAGCGGAAAAGAGATATTCGATCGTCGAGTACTGTCAAATATGTTAGCCCAAGCCGTTTTTAACATCACTGAGGACGAATCGCCCTACTATTGTAGGACGTTATGGTATACTATTGATTTCATAAATTTTGTTTTATGGGATAAAATTTAAATAATCTTTGTAAATGGACAATACCACCTAGATATACTACACTTATATTTTACTAATTAAGTTATGTTACGTTAGTTTTATCAATGTAAAAGCAACTGTTTTTAATTTAGCGGTCAGTAATATCTAATTTTAAAACGAGTAACTCTTGAAAAAGGTCTAAGAAACCGAAATACGTGTAGAGCATTCTACATAATTTATGGGTATCATAATTACATTTAAATATAACAGGTTGTCTTAAAACTATTATATACATACGATGCTTCACAAGGGGCCTACCGCGACTTCAATTTCACTAATCAAATTCTGTATAGTTATCTCAGAAATTTCTTCCACGTCCTGATACACTTGCTTATCTAGCTATGTTTGTTGGGTGTTTGTACGAGGAATCGGAGTGGAATTAGTACGGAACATCCCTAGTACCTAGCACCGATTGCTAGGATCATTTGGCCAACCCAATTAAAACTTAGGGAAGTTCCACCCCATGATTCGTATCCTGCCAAACTTCACATTGACACGGTGCCAACGGTTCTACTTCCTTAAGTGAGGAGGCAAACTTCCTTTCAAGTTTTCTCCGCTATGAATAACTGCCAACTCGGATGGGGATCGAACTTGTGACCATTGAATTGTGAGATCAACATGATAGCAAGTAATCCGCCAAAGTTGGCTCCATCAGATAGCTTTGCTAGATTTCTTTATCAGGACATGGTAGTGTAGATTATAAGCTGTGTTTCTATGTAATTATTCTCGTCACTACAAATGTGTAAAAAATAAGCAGCGTTCTAAAACACATGTATCTAGCAAGCCACTCTGTATGGTTTCTGTTATCATGATGCTATTTTTAGTGCTCTTTTAGTGCAAAAGTAGCATCATATTAGCCATTCTGTCGTAGACCATTATGAAGCCAATAGTACATTATCTTACTGTATTGATGAGTCATGAATAATGGTGATGGTCATGAATAGAATTTTACAAATTTTATTAATAATAATAACTATTTTTGTTTACATATTAGCTTGTGGTCAAAAACGCCCAAAAGGTGTTGCACAATTAATTGGTGGCAAACTTGTCGAGAAAAGTGATTACCCATGGCACGTTGGTATCTATAAAGCATCAGATAAAGGACAGATATGTGGAGGTTCGATTATTCAAGATAATGTTGTTATATCAGGTAGTCCATATTGTTTCTAATAATTTCTAATTTTATTATAAATATTAATAATTTATAGCTGCTCATTGCTTTTCAAGTCTTAGTGATGGTACACCATATTCTGCTGAAAACTATCTTGTAGCAGCTGGTAAATTTTATCGAACTTATGATGACCCGAAGGACGAAGATGTTCAATATTCAGATGTACGTAAATTAATTAAATAATATAAAACGTTTTCGTTTTTAAAACTGATTATGTTCTAGGTAAACACCATTTATATTCCAGAGCGATATAAGGGTGAAATCTCGCAATATGTAGCAGATATTGCAGTACTAAAATTAAAAACTAGATTTAAATTTTCAACAAGTGTACAGCCAGTATGTATAGATTGGAGTAACAATCTAGAACATCAACAACTTTATGGAACTGAAGAAGGAGTAGTAAGTTGCTAATTCATTTAATATGTTATGACTCTTGTTTGATTAAACCTAACGCAAAAGCATCTTCAAAAACAAAATTACAAATACAGTTATAAATTGTAAATATAACTTCACTAACTTTTAAGGTAATTGGTTGGGAACAAACAGTAGGAGATTCTGAACTTTCAGAAACATTGAGAGAACTTTCTGTTCCTGTGATACCATATGAACGATGTTATGAGGATGTTCCTAAAAATTTCAGAAGATATTTAACATATGACAAGATTTGTTCTAGACGTTTCGAGGAAGGTAAGCTTCATTCCACTGAAATGTTTATCACTTAAAACTAAAAGTGCTACTAAATATTTGTTTATAGGACAATCAAATTGCAGAGACAGTGGTGGAGGTCTAGTATTTGAAGACAAAAATAATAGATTTTATTTAAGAGGAATCGTTAGTACGTCTACTGCGTCACTCCAACATTTATGTGAATATGGAACTTATACTTTAGTATCTACGTATGTTGGCTTTATAAAAGATATAATAAGATAAACTTATATAAATGTATTTGAATATAAATACACAACAAAACTTGTATGGAATCACCCAGTATTTCCGATATTCTTAAGAATTACTATAATGGAAGATTGCCAATCAAAAATGTAACAATGCATGTAACAATTTCAACAGTGGCGTAACTACCGCCGGTCCAGCCGGTGCAATGGCCTGGGGCCCCCGGCTACAAGGGGCCCCCCAGCTTTTTTTACTTCTTTATATTTTGTTATATTTCATGGTACACCGTAAAGTTGCGAACAAACAGTAATTACTTATTCTGTTATGATTTTTTAAAATGAGAAATAGGGATTAAATATTTTACAATAAGAACCTTAAAATCTTTGTTAACGACTTTACGGGGACGCCATTATTTTACCAAATTTGGGACCCCCAAATATTACAATCCATCATTTGTTTTTAAAAGTATTAACAAAGAAACTGAACATATTGTGGTTTTGGAAACCTGTCGTTTTTCTTGCTTTCATGTCTTGAAAGGGGCCCAGCTGAGAGTCTCGTTATAAGTAATTTATAACTTTTTTGTTAATTTTTGCACTTTCTTCCTTTCTTTTAACCATGCACCGGGGCCCCGGGAGGGATCATTACGCCACTGAATTTCAATGAATTAAAATTAATAGAAACTCTAATAACAATGTAAAATTTAAGAAATTGGAATGGTTGATTCAAGAAAAATGGAAATTGTTTTTCACTTTAATATTCACTGTTGCACAGGACCTTTTTGAAAAATGTGGGGCCCTGTGCTGTAAACGCTGTAAATTTTATTAAAGTAGCTACTTATGTAACTAAGTTTTATTAAATTCTGTCAAAATATGTACACTTAAAGTGACTTTCTAGCCAATAATTTAAGACTTTTCTAACTACCTTATTCTTATTAGAGGTAGATCTAACCTCTCGACATCTTAAAATCAGAATTGGACGGTCATCTGATCTCAGACCAATTCTGGTTTTACCTGAAAAAAACAATTTAGCCAATCAATTTTGTTCTGTCTGGATAACGCGAGATCGGATAACTTCGGTCACGAACTGTTCTTTCGTATTGTTTCGACAGACTGTAATAACCTGCAAAAGCTGCTTTTAGAGCTCCAGATGAGAAGAGTTTGAATTCCTTTTAGATATTTGAGTTAAAAACCGACCTTGTCATTGTCGATCAGTAGTTACTGTGCGACGACTTTTCTAAGCCTGCTCTTAAGGGGGCGTTCTCACCAAAAGCAACCGGCGACCTCAACGCAATTGCATTGCAACAGCAACGCGACTCGGCGCTAATGTTAAAATACACGTGTTTCCACCTACTAAAAGGCAACTCAATTGCAACGCAACCGGTTGCTAATTGGTTGCCGGCAACGCTGCATACCGCGTCGCTATCGCCAGTTGCTCTACAGTTGCCAAGAACTGCTCTGTCATGGCGGACGAGACAGCAAAATCTTTGAATTTTGTGGCCCTTGTTAAAGCACACTGCACACACATGTTTATATGATGTGATAAAGCCATGTTATACACGTGTCAACATTTCTGCTAGAATTTTAATGGTGTCTTTACTCATACGGTAAAATTCATGGAATAAGAACTATGTTCCAAATTTATGCTATAAAAAAAGTTAACTTAAAATTTTCGGTGTGCTTTTTGTTTTTACGCTTTTTCACTAGCAAATATGCAGCGGCTATATTTTCATCTGACGAGGACGACATTTTGTTCACGGCTACCGAAACAAGAGACTTCAAAACAGTAGATTTCAGTAAGCAAGAGCAACTCAACTGAAGTTGCGGTTGTATTGCAGTTGCGTTGCCGTTGCCAGTTGCTTTTGGTGAAAACAGCGCCTAAGTGTTTCCAATTCCAAAAATCTTGCATAGGTTCTTCAAATACCGTCCTGCGTGACGCCCACCGTTGCTACGATTTGCCTTTGTGGTATTCAGTGCTCAACAAGAGCAATAGTACTTCCCAAGTGACAAACCTACGTAGGATCCTTTTTTTGAACATGAAGTTTAATTTGCTCCACTAATTTACTTCGATTTGACAACTGCAAATGCGATCAATTTTTAAAAGAACGTTAACTGATTTTGAACAAAAACCTTTATCTCTTATCTGCATAAACAATTTTCATTCGTTTCTTATTATTAGTAAGCAATACTGAATAATTCCATATAAGTTTGGTTGTGTATACTTATAACATCAGTAATAAAAAAACTTCTTTTTTGTCAACCATATCTGAGGATACACTGTATACGCAGGGACGGATAATTATTTGGAGGGGGGAACTTTCGGAAAGATAATTTTTTTTAAATAAATATTAATTAAACAAACATTATTTGTTTTTATCCTATGTATATTTAGTTATAAATGTTTTATATTACACAATCTTCAATAAACATTAACTACTTTTACATTCAAGATTTATTTAGCTATAATACTGAAGTATATAATATCAAAGATTTGGGGGGAATTTCCTGCATTTCGCCCTCCCCCGTGGATTCTCGTCAGGCAATATAAAATATACATACTGGGTGCACTATTATATCTTGACCCTTTATAAACCTATATAAATTTTAAACTAATTGAGATAATATCATGCAGTGTTCACCAGTCTTCTTATTTTTTTAAGTTTTTTCTGAGTATCCTTCTTGCCCACTTTCGGCTTAATCGGAAATGACACAGCTTATTTTTGGGGATAGAGCAACTTTGTGATTTCAAACGAAACAACCCGTATATTTTTTACAGTTGAAAGCCCATTGTTTCTCCATTCCAAAAGTGCCATACTTGTCATGGGTATTATACAGGGTGATTGTTTTATAAGCGCTTAAAATGAATACTGTATGTTATATTAAAATTTTACGAAAAAATATAATGATTCACAAAGTAGACTATGAAAATTAAAGAAAACATCACTGTAAACGTCAAATTAGTTTATTGACAATCACATATTACTTCAATTGTTAATATTCAAAATGTACGTAATATGAAACTTGATCTAACAAAAGGTACCAACAGGGTACCAACATTGAACGTTAAACAATTAAGAAATAAGCAAATCACTAAACACTAGTTAGTTATAAAAGATGTAAAATACCGTCCATCATCTTTGATACATTTATTTAATGTACTCTACTTTAATCTACTTAACTCCGCGGGGGTAATGTTGTTAAAGACATATCTTTTTCGTAGAATTTCAATAACATGCAATATACATTTTAAGAGCTTATGAAGCATCACCCAGTATAACAACCATGATACTAAGTATGACACTTTGGGAAAGGGAAAACAATGGACTTTTCAACTGTGGAAAAGTATTTTACATTTGTAAAACATGGATTTTAAATCCCACAAGGATATTTGTGTTGTACTATATGTTAGAAACTTATGCTATTATAATTTTAACTAAGATTATTTATACTCCTAAGTTTATTATCTACAAGTTGTTCACTAAACTAGTTGTACAGAGTATTTGGTACAACTACTTGTAATTTAATATACTTAATTTAAAGTTATTTCTATGAAAAGATGTAATTGTAACTAGAATTTAGATTTTGTTTGTCGATTCTGTAATTCATGGTTGATGACATTGTTAATTTTATTTGCAAAATACACATATCTAAAAAGACCCTTTTTGTAACTAGCTTTTGTTACTAGTATTTTATTTTTTCTGTTCACCTGTCCCAAAGAAACGGACACGCGTTTGCGTAATATAATGGCCAATCACAACGTGTAAGCTCTAGGGATTTGCGAATCACACCCCCTTACTGTATAACTAGACACGTAAAAAATTAACAATAAAATTTCTAATTTTAGGGTTATCTAGCCCACGGTATTAGATTTATAATTAGTTATCGTAAAATAGACTAAACTTTAAACAACGCGTTATAAGTACCTAAAAATTCTCGTAAACGACGGAAGAATCGAAAGAATTTTGCAAGCCTTAAACCATTTTTTTACTGTGGCAAAGAAAGATGGTGTTAGGAAAAGGTAGGGGCAAATTCTTTCGTGTGAATGGGCATCCCCCGAAGTCAAAATCCTGAGTGCCCCTCTTGATACAGAAGCAAGTATGTAGAATAGTTTCAAGATCTCATGGCACGCGAGAAAAAATGCACAAAAATGCGAAACTGGTCAAAAACTTCCAGGTAGATTGTTACTAACTAACCAAAATATATCGTCATTTCTATTAGCACTGTCGATTGTTTACGTTTGCCTACTACTGTTACTTCCTTGTGTTATTCTCCATGTTTGTCCCAGTGGCGTAACAACGTAAGATTGCGCGCACCTGCGAAACTTACGTTTGCGCCCCTCATATACAGGGTGGCTGATTTTTCATTTTCTAGGTTACAACTGCCGATATAGTAAAGGGGGAAAAAGTTAAATGAGAGCTCTGTTTAGCATATCCTGATCTATAAAATAGCTGAAAAAACTTTTTTCATGCCCAACTTCTTATTTTCCGGAAAAATATCAAACTTTAATCCATACGAAGAAATCAAGAATAGATAAGTCAGGACTTAGGTCACAAAACGGATTCTCTGTTAGCGATCCAGTTTTGACCAAATTCATTATTTAAACCTTTAACCAATTTGTTAATGCAGCTCCATTATGAGGCGGGCCTACGTCGTGTTGAAACCACACGTTTCGTCGTGTAAGATTGATGTTTTGTTTGAGAGTTTTGTTTGTTTGTTGAGAGTTTATTGTTTTTGCAAAAACAATAAACTCTCTCCTAAGTCACAGTTCCATCGTGAAAATGAGGTCCTAAGACTTTGTTGCCAAGTATCCCTATCCATACATTAATTAAAAAACATTAAAAAAAAGTTTCAACAATTGTGCAAGGTTACATTTTCGACAGTATTACGTATTGAAAATGCATCAATGGACGATGTAATTTTAAATCAAAAAGCCACTTATGATATATCATTGTAAAGAGAGATTTATTTAGAACTTAATTCCACAAAAATATACAGTACGTTTTACTTAAAATCTTAATAGCTATTTATGTAACAAATACATAATGTAGGACTTTATAGACAAGCCCAGTTTATGACCGAGCGAGCGAAGCGAGCAAGGCCTATAAAAAGGGCGATCTATAAGGTCCGATTATGTAATAGTTGCATACAAAGCTTTATGTTCGATTCCTAAAATTGGTTAATTATCAAAAAAAATCAGTTTATAAATTTGACATCTATTCTTGACAGAAGAAAATTTGACATATAATATACAGTTGCCATACTTTATTTTACTACTACAACTTTACTTTACGAGTATAATAAGCCAGTTTACTGCCGCAAAACAATACAATAAACAGTACTTTATAATGCAATCGGACATAAAGATATTTTTGTTAAAAGATTTAAAGATATTTAACAAAATGTGATAATGAAAAAATTTTTTGTGCTATTTTATAGATTAGGTTATGCTAAATAAGTCTCCCATTACCTTTTCCCTCTACCTTTAATATTTCAGTAGATATAACCTAGACAATGAGAAATTACCCACTCTATTACCTACAATTATACGTAGGTATAATTTGTCACCTTTTGTTAAAATAAAATATTCAATAATTAATAATAATTCAGCACTGTAGAATAGCCTATAAAATGTTTTTTAGAATGAAATAAAATTTTACGAAAGCAACGAAGCAGCGTCCTTCGAAGGATTGCGCCCCCCAGTTAGCGTAACTGGGGGCGTAACTACCCCGGGTCGGTAGTTACGCCACTGGTTTGTCCGCATTATTTCTAAACATTAGTACAAATAAAAATATGTTGTTTACTCTTCTTCATTGATGCACCTTCTGTTCTTGTACATTAATCGATCAATCAGATCAATACTAATATGCTATTACATAGATAGGTTTTTCATAGAGTTTAAAACATAAGTAATTAAACATTTAATTTTACCAAACATTTCAACTTGTATAGAGGATGGTTCTACTGGTAGAAAATTCAAAAATTTCTTTTCAATAACCTGTGTTAAAAATACTCATTAAAACAAATTTATTCAGAATGTCATTTAATTAATGTAAAACGCCTTATTAAAATTGGCAGTATTTTATTAAGAAACAATCTTGATTTATTTTGTAATTGGCATCTATATCTATATATGTATTTAAAACACAATGCTTATTTTTGTTCCAGTTCGTTTGAGAGTTCCACCGGGCCAATCTAAGCGATTCTGTTTTTATATTAAAGCTTTGGCTAAAGCTTTTTGGTGTAGATTAGTCAACACTACTTTATTTTTATATTTTTTATTTGAAAAACCCTAAAATGTTTAATTTGAGACGGACGAATCGGGCATTCACTTGGGGCGTCCTCTCAGTTTCTACGGTGATGAGTTTCGTAACTACTCCCGCTTATAAATATAAAAGTGATGCAGCCGTCCACTTCCATCATTAATAAGCGATTAATGCTTAAAAAATTGTTAGGTTGCGTAGACAAAACCCGCATAGTTGAAAATTATGGACAACAGACGTATTTATACAAATAATAGCTGATGGCAATTGCTTATTCAGAGCAGTATTGATATTGTTTGTATAAAACGAAGGAAATTTGCCAACACTATGTTTTTGAAATATGTACTAATAGACGTTTTCAAGAATGTTTTAAACAAGATCGATTTTTGATTTTATACTTATCATTTCGTAAGGTAGAATTTCCGTATGTATGTACACTCAGAGAAAAAACATTGTAAAATTAAAAAAAACAATAATGATTTAAATAAAATCAAATATGTCTTTGCTTCATTAGTGTTTATATTTGAATCAAAAAGACAAACGTATGGATTTGTAGTGTTTTAAAACAAACATTGTTATGAATGTTTTTAATACTTTTTCCTTTTAAAACAATAGCAAAGCACACATTTGAATTAAACAGGATATCTACTGATTATCATGACAATCACAATAAAATGTATAATACAGATGTTTGTTTTAAAAAGTAATTTCTTTATTTGAAAAATACACAATAATACTTTTAAATATTTGCCATATCAAAATAAAAATGCTGTCCTTATATTTTAAGTGAAAAGAGCTTCTTATTCGTTCATGTTTAATGTTGTTTTTAAAAGACTATTCTTTTGTTTCAAAGATGAGCAACAATAATTTAAAGTGTATGCCTTTTTGAAATAATTAGACTATCCTTAACATTTCAAAATGAGTATATAACAAATTTAAAGGCTGAATTTGTAAGAAAATTCTGCTGCTGGCAACTGCTTTTCAGTTGTACGCAACGTACTGTCATAAAAATCCAAAGTTCGAATATGAGCTTTTAAATTTCAATGGCAATAAGTACAATGCGGACAACAGACGATCGTCAACTATGGAATTTCCTTGAAAATCCAGCCTTAAAGTGAATATCACTTGTGAATGATGATGTCACTATGTGAAAAACCCAAGTTATAGAAAATAATATTTAGGTAATAAAACAATGTTGATTAACATATTAAAGAAATATATTTTAGACAATAATTATTTTATAATTACAGTTACAAAAACACATTATTCTAACAAAACTAAATTATAGGATTATGAAGTACAACAATGTTCACAAAGATTTGTTTCTTAAGTACACTTTGCCATTATTTGATATATAAAGATGCAATGGCGGAGAAGTGAAATACTGGATAGATTTCAAGTGCAAATTGTTTAAACATCGTCCTACTGCAAATGATTGAAAATGATAATCAAAGCATTTTACTTCAATTTCATTTGCCAAAATGTGCAATGAATTGTTACTTAACTCAATAAGATATACAATTTTATAAAGTTTTGTTTGACAATTTTCAACTACTGTCAAATATAAATTTGTTTTGTATTTTTTGCCACGGTATGTTCCAGATGGAGAAAAACTAGAATTCTGTAATTGCAGTTTTTGGGTAGGTGTTAAAGACGTTAGCAAAAAATTCATCTGCTGCATATCTAATAAAGCTTTATCTTCTAAATTATATTCAGCGCCTAAACCGTGTTTAAAATCGATAAGAAATTTAGCATATTTAAGACCAGCTTTGATAGATAACGTGTAAGGGATATTAATTCTGGATAATGTATTGCTAGAATAAGTCTTTGAACTTTTATGCTTGGCTTCAAATCTAAAACTCCATAAATATTTAAGTGGCCCACATTTGCGAATAAGAGTTGGGTAATGCACCAAGAAATGATGTTTTGGTTACAAGTCTCCATAAAGTTTTCTGTATAAATTATTATGTTCTTTAATCAGAGTGGCAAGTATTTCTATGTCCTGTGCATTGAATTCAGGTAACAAAATCTTCTCAAGTACTTGTAAAAGTAAACACTACAATTTCCATGGGCGATTATTTTTTGGTATCAAATCACCCAACATCAATGGAAGAAAATGAATAAATGTCCAGGTTTCTCTAGCAGACATTTTTAATTTACATGACTTGAGCCGTTCTTCATCTATAATAGATGTAGAAACATAACCAACATCAGTTTCACCGTACTGAAAAAGATTTTTGCGACTGTTTAAGGTATTGACAGAAATCACATCTTCCTGTATTAATGAAAGCAAAATATGGCAAACATCATAATGGCAGACGCCTTCGAAGAAGTCATGCATAATATAGAAAACAAAATTGTCAAGGGCATGGAATGAGGTAATTCTGTTAAAAGTACAGTTTTCCCTTAACCCTGTTTCTTTAAAGTTATTTGTTTCTAGGTCCAGATTATAATTACTTTCATTCCTGAGACACTCATCAATCTCTTTGCAGTCTCGTTTTGTTTGAAATCGTGTACGTTTGCATGCTCTGCAGAAACTTTTAGCATTAAAAGATTCACTTCAATTAAGTGATGAAATGAAATTTCATTTCCAAACTGCTTGTAGTCATTACTCTTTATAAAGGCAAAATTAGACATAAAGTTTAATTGAGATAGGAAATATTGTGGAACTGTAGGAAAACTATAGTATCCTCCTAAAATTGATGTGGCATGACTTCCTAAAGGATTATTTATACCATAATCATCAAAATATAAGAATATAGGTATTATTGTTTTATCACCAAAAGATTTTATTTTATTTGCATATGATTCTCCATTTATAAAATTGCATATCTTATTTTTTAATAAAGCCTTTGTGTTTTGCAGCGTTAAAGATAAAATTCCCAGGCATTCAAAAAATCTTTTTATCTGGAAACGAAGTGGCATAAAATAAGCAGAGATTGACTTACCAGCTAATGTGGGATTTCCTTTTAAAACTCTTTCTGTTACACAATTGCTCATTTCATGACGATATGGAGCTTGATATAAATCAAGTTCTTTCAGATTTTTAAAGAAGCGATGCTCTGTGGAGATGTCTGCAAATGGATTTTTGCAAACCTCTAATATAGCAGTAATATCTTCTAAAGTTTGATCAGGCAAATTAGATTTAACGCAACTGTGTAAAATATGAGTAATAGAAGAGCACAAAATAGTGACTTGATTTTGTATAGCTAATACATCACTTCTTGTTATGTTGTCCTCAGCATGTAGATAAAGAGAAACATAGATTGTCTTTTCTTTCAGTTCATTGAATGATTTCTTTAAATTAAAAATTGGTAATGCTTCTACAACATTTGTATTATTCGTGTGGTTATCATTTAGAATGATTGATTTATTTTCAAAATTATCCACATTAACAGGATTAACAGTTTCTTTATTTGATGTAGTTTCAGACAATTTATGAACTTTTTGAATGTGAACCTTAAATGCTTTGAAAGTTGAAAAGAGCTGATTACATCCATTCTGCTTACACTGCAAGGCATCGGAGGGTGAAACAAAGTGGGTGTATTTTAAGTGCTTTATCAACTCAGTAAGTATAGGAAATTGCATTGCACACTTACAGCAAATGAACATAATGAATAATGTAAATAATAATTGATAAGAATATTGGCTACTATTGAGAATTTAGATAAGCAATAAGTGAACATACACTTGGCAAGGGTTTATCATACTTTGTTTCTATTTCAAAAAAATATTTTTGTATAAAAAACCATGGACCATAAGAAGCCTGTGTCAAAGTATACAAAATAATCCGTTATTTGATCTGCACTTAAACCTACAACTACAGTAAGAGGTTGTTGTAAAGTTAACCCTTTGTTATAATGCTTGGCCTTTAATTCTTCCACACTCCTTTCGAAGTCATTAATTGCTGGAATCCTTAAAGTGAAACACTCTTGTGCATTTTTTATGGTTACTTTACGTTTATTCTTTCCTTTTTCACCAGCAAACCGACCAGTGGGTAATATCACAGAATTTAGCAATGTGGCTAAAATATAGTCCTCAGCATCTAGAATATAAAATTTGAAAATTTATTTTAATTATTGCAAATTACATAGTGCGAGGTTTTATGTCTAAACATCAGTAGTCTTATACTAGTGTCATTTGCCCTAAAATCTCACACCCCAAACTTACTAAATCTTTTGAATTGGCATGAGAGTATAAAGCCCACACCTTTAGGAAATCTACCAAATTAGCCTTATCGGATTTCTATAATTCTTGTTGTCGCTGGACAAAGGTTTTTTCCCATTTATCCTTTACTTCGGTCCAATTTTTACACTCTCTTTGAAGTGATGTTTTCAATGAATTTAATATATCTATATCAAATGATTGACATTCTAACACATTTGAATTTTCAAAAGAAGGTGCTGAGTGAGAAGGAATCTCTATTTTTCTACTTTTTGCAGAAGAATTTACAAATTTGTTGTACAATCTTCCCCCCGGATTCTTTCTTTTATTTTGAGAAAAGAAATAATAATCCTAAAAACAAAAACAAATTATGTATGGACATTTTGACTTAATAATTTTAAATAATCATACCCAAAAATCTTTTTCTGCAGGAAAAGTCGATTCTATCTCATTAAGTATAGGAGGGTAATCTTTAGGCGACAAATAAGACCCACTATATTGAATGTCTTCCAAGATTATGGACACGAGAGTTTCACGGCGAAGTTTGTCCAACGACGAATGCTTTATGTAATATTGAAGAATTGCCTCGCCTTTATTGGATTCATTCAAAAGATCAGATAGCCGCTAACATATAAAAAAATAATTTTGTAAACACATACTTGTATAAATGTACAGGATGTCCAATTTTTTTAATTATTTGTTAAGGATAAGTTAAATAAAATTAATTTTTTTCGATTATATTCAATTGAACTGTTTTTCAATACTTATAGTAATAATGTAAAGTTTTGGATCATAAGAGCTGCAAGTCTCTTAACTATACTCCTTATACGAGAAACTCCATCAATACTACAAAAATGGGACACCCATTACTTGTGTAGATGGAATATATCTTCAAATATAAAATATTTACTAATTTCGTTTTTACTTTTTTACCTTACATTTTGTAGTATTTGAGATATCTTCTATAATATTCTATATCAGTAATTATGTACCCTGTATAGGATATTTACAATACCTTAGACAGCTTAGAAGCATGTTCTGTAGACGTTCTAGAACTTGATGGTGTCTGTTGGTCTGAAGTTTTTTGAAGCCAAGATGAAGCTTTTGAATTATATGTTATTGTATCATCGTCTATATCATGCTGAAATAATGGAATTATTGATATTTTAATGAAAAGTATTCTTGTATATAGAAAGTCATAAAAGTAAAAAAATGAAAACAGAACTCACTCATACCTGATCTTTTCTCCAAAGAAACAGTTTTCCTCGAAATTCTGCTCTCAATCCTATATCCAAAATCGCATCTTTAATATCATCTTTCGAAAGATAGACCAATCTTCTGTACGTTACACCAGCAGCTAAAATGAACAAAGTTATTTAAAAAATAAGATTAAATTAAAAATTTCAGATTCAATGTGGAATTGAGTGGATGATTGGTAGCATCACCTTGTAATAATGGCAATATTTGCACTAAATTCCAATCTTCTAATAGTTGTTTCAATAGAGTTAGGTCTTCCAATGAAGCAGGAACAACATCTGTTAGTACATCTGAATTATTTAGTTCATCCATTAAATTTAAAATAACTAAGGGCCGGTATTATAAAACTTTTTACTTCCTAGATAAAATTTACTTTGAGAGTAAATTCATTTGTTCTGTCAATTTCATATGCAAATTGACAGAATAAATTAATTTACTCTCAAAGAAAATTTTATCTAGGAAGTAAAAAGTTTTATAATACCGACCCTAAGTCATTGTTTCCACTTTCCTCCATAGTGAACTATATACAAGTAAAATACAACAATAAGAATACAGTGTGCACCATTGTTTCTATGAAGGACAGTATAGTAGATAGGTTAGTATATCAGCTTTCAAGAACATAATAGTCTTTTTTTGCAGTAGCATAGCATTTTTGTACTAGTGTAGATATTTGGTTACAATAGCTATTTATGTAACAAGTACATAATGTAGGACTTTATAGAGCCCAGTTTATGGCCAAGCGAGCGAGGCCTATAAAAAGGGCGAGTCTATAAGGTCCGATTATGTAAGAGTTGCATACAAAGCTTTATGTTTGATTCCTAAAATTGGCTAATTATCAAAAAAAATCAGTTTATAAATTTGACATCTATTCTTGACAGAAGAAAATTTGACATGTAATATACAGTTGTCATACTTTATTTTACTACTATATACTTTATTTTACAAGTACAATAATAAGCTAGTTCACTGCCGCAAAACAATACAATAAACAGTACTTTATAATGCAATCGGACATAATAGTATATTTCTTTATTAGGCGGAGAAGTCACACTTTTTGTGCCGAATCTGTAGTTGTTTTAGTGTGACGGACGAACGTAGTGAGTCCGGCATAAAACAACTACAGATGAGGCACAAAAAGTGACTTCGCCGCCGTATAAAGAACGCAATTTTTTCTTCAAACGTAAAAATAATTACAACGTTTTATTTAATTTGTTGGATTCGGAAAGACTGCTTTTAATTTGAACTGATGTTTCTATAGCGACACTCCAAACAACTAAAAATTCGCTTGAAGTTTTCGTTTCACGTTTTGAAATTGGTAAGTAATGATTAATATTTGCGTTTTTATATTTGTTTATGTTTAGTGCATCAACATGTTGGAATCTTAAGGAAGACGGTGACGCTGACCAGGCCAAAAAAATGAGTGAAATCACAAAAGCTGCTCAAAAAGCAATAGAAAATCTCGTTCCACAAAAGTTAGAAAAACTTTATAACCTGGCATGCTGCAAATTCCGTGACTGGTGCGCTAAGAATAATGTGATGGACTACTCAGAAAACGTATTGCTCGCTTATTTTTCGAATTTAACAGAGAACCTCAAAATGAAGAGTTCGACTTTGTGGTCACAATATTCGATGATACGAACCATGCTACATATCAAAAATGGTGTAGACGTAAGCAAGTACTTAAAACTGCAGGCTTATTTGAAGCAGCAAAACAAAGGGTACATTTCTAAGAAAGCAGAAGTGTTCACAAAAAATCAGTTTGAAGAGTTTCTGCAGAATGCTCCTGATCAACAGTATTTAGCAATAAAGGTAATAATGATTTTGTACTAATATGTAAGTATTGTTATAAATTCTTGTTTTTAGGTTGTTTTTTTGTTCGGAGTCGCAGGAGCGTCGATGCGATGAACTTGTCAACATGAGAGTTGAGTATATCGAAGACTTAGGATCACTAATACATGTGAAGATTTAACAAATCGGAGAAACCACGTTCTTTTACTATTGTGGGCGAACGCAACATTAATATATACAGGAAATATGCCAGTTTAAGGCCTAAGGATATGAAGGATAACCGATTTTTTGTGAAATTTCAAAACGGGAAATGCTACAAGTCAGTAATGGGCATCCATACTATTGGAAGTGTACCACAGAAAGTTGCTTTATTCTTAAAATTGTCAAATTGGAAATTCTTCACCGGACACTCTTTAAGACGAACGTCAGCCACAATTTTTATAGACGCAGGGGGAGATATTTCCGGGCTGAAACGTTTAGGAGGGTGGAAGAGCACGTCATGTGCCGAAAGATACATTGCAGAGTCTCTAACAAACAAAAAAGAAACCGCCGAAAAATTTTGTGTACTGGCGCTGCTTCATCAAGAATTTTATCATTAGAATCCTTCACGAGTAATGCTCCAGCAGCTGTGATCTCGACTCCAAGTAACGTTCACGTCTCTTCTGCTTCATCATCAGTAGCTACGTCAAGCGGCATAAACTTTCAAAGTTTACATAACTGTACTTTCAATTTTAACTTCAGTAACAAATAATTAATGTTATACTATTTTTTAATTTTGTTAATAAATTCATGATATTTATGGTTTAATTATAAATAGAAAAATTAGAATTGACCAATAGAAAATCACCTTTGCTGTCGGCGGCAGAAAAAGTACTTTTTCTGCCGCCGGCGGAGAAGTGAAACTTAAACTATGGCAACCCAATTCAATAATGAGGTACTTCTCTGACGTTTGAAGAAAATAGCTATTTATGTAACAAGTACACAATGTAGGACTTTATAGACAAGCCCAGTTTATCGCCGAGCGAGCGAAGCGAGCAAGGCCTATAAAAAGGGCGAGTCTATAAGGTCCGATTATGTAAGATTTGTATACAAAGCTTTATGTTCGATTCCTAAAATTGGTTAATTATCAAAAAAATCAGTTTATAAATTTGACATCTATTCTTGACAGAAGAACATGGGACAGGTAATAGACAGTTGTCATACTTTATTTTACTACTATATACTTTATTTTACTACTACCACTTTATTTTACGAGTACAATAATAAGCCAGTTCACTGCCTCAAAACAATACAATAAACAGTACTTTATTATGCAATCGGACATAAAAAATATTACTATACTTGGGCCGCTGAACAGATATAGTAATAAAAAACGCCTACAATTACCCCCTCTTTGTAACAAATCCTTTCTATTGGTAGCATTCAAATATACCGCTCAAATTGAAAGGCATGTTTAATTGTACCAAAAAGATATCAATTCGTTTACTGTCAAATATCCAGCAATCACTTGTTAGTTGTGCGTGACGCTTGTATAACTAAAATTTTCGTTCATTCATTTTCGATATTCTGTATTTGTTTAGTTTTCCGTTATTTTCTGTTTTGAGTGTTCCCGTTTTCATTTTTTTGTGTTTTGTTATTATTTCGTTCTTTACTGTTGTTGTTTTAAAATCCAAGAGATATGGCCCTTTCTCCTCCAAAAAAACGGCCGCGAATGCATTTTTCGGTGTCTTTATAAAGCATCCATACTAAACATTTTTAAAGCGTGTCAAGAAAAACATCCAACTAATTCGAAAATTTAAAACGTCGAATTTACTGCAAAAGCGGCAGGTAGGCAATTGTAATTTTATTTTGCTTATTACGTATTGTGTTATTTCTTCAATATCAATGTTGTAAATATTCATTTTATGACAGGCGTGGGTGTTGCAAGTGTTTATAACGTTCTTCGAGAATATAAGGCTGACCATAAATTCAAGCCGCCAAAGTCATATCATCGAAGTAAACCCATTTTGGACAACATTGATGAGGGCATAAAAAGTGGAGTCAGACGAATAATTCACCAATTTTATCTACGAAACGAACCACCAACAATAGCAAAAATAATGCTTGCTATTAATGATAACGAAGAACTGCCAAATTTCTTCCAAAAAAACTACTTTGAGGGCATTGCTGAAGGAAATTGGATTTCGGTAAATATACAATAAGTAATGTTATGTCATTATCTAAATTTATTATTGTTGAAGGTATAGCAAAAGAAAAAGAATGTTAAAGGAAAAAAATGAAATTGTGGTTTGGCGACGACATTATCTCCGGGAAGTGCGGAAATTGAGGGCAGAAGGGAAACAAATTTATTACTTAGATGAAACGTGGGTAAATGCAGGTCATACAGTGCAAAGAATTTGGCAAGACACAACCATAACTACAGCAAGGCAAGCTTTCCTACAAAGGTTATCTACAGAACTGAAGAATCCATCTGGCAAAGGAAAACGTCTTATTGTGTTGCACATTGGGTCAGAGGAAGGATATGTAGAAAATGGCCTACTTTTGTTTGAATCCAAGAAGACTGGCGACTATCATGAAGAAATGAACGCCGAAGTCTTTGAAAAGTGGTTCCAAGCAATATTGCCGGCTTTGGAGGAAGGAGCAGTGATAATTATGGTTAATGCCTCATATCACAGCAGAAAAGTAGAAAAAGTTCCTTCTTCAGCAAAAAAGGCAGAGAATCAAGCTTGGTTAAGTAAAAACTCTGTTACATATGAAGCCGATATGGTTAGAGCTGAATTATTAACGCTGGTGCAACAACACGCACCGGCGAAAAAGAAATATGCTATGATGAATTAGCTACAGCAGTTGGTCGTAAAATTCTACGATTGCCACCATATCACTGCGAACTTAATCCTATAGAATTAATATGGGCCCAAATAAAAGGAGAAGTAGCAAGAAATAATACCAACTTTAAAATCCAAGATGTACGAAACCTACTACTTACTGCAGTTGCTAATGTTTCTTCCGAAAATTGGAAGAAAGCGATATCACATACCATGCTGGTAGAACAGGGCATGTGGGAAGCTGATTTAGCAGCGGATATTGTGATCGAACCATTGATTATCAATTTGGAAAATGAATCTGATTCATCAACGAGCTCGGATTCTGATTAATATTTATTATGTAATTCATCGTGTGTACATATTTTATAGTTTTCATTTGTATCCTGTATTCGTTTAGTAGTTGCACTTTCTGCTCTATATTTATATTGCTCTATAATTTGCATTTCTATTTTGTATAAAACATTTTGTGCCAAAGATGTATATACTTAAAGCAAGTTTGTATGTAAATCATTGTTTTATTAATAATTCACAGACAAAATAAATGCGTTTACCAACATCGCACTCACGAACTTTTAATGGCAATTTTATCAAATTAATAAAACTGAAATTTTTGAAAATGTATGGTTATTATTTATACTAGCATTTCTCGAAGTGCCATTATTTATAATGAAAATGTTCTATTGTAAATTTAACTTTCACATAAAACCAATCAGAACAATCTGTGCTGCCTTGATTTTTTGAACTATATCTGTTCAGCGGCCCGGGTATAGTAGTTTTTAAAACAATAGGGAGAAGAAGTGCATACGTCATACCGTGCCTGACGTCATAATTCTTTCCTCGCAACGCGCATGTTCGCATCGCTCTACTTCGCTGTAAACCGTTTGTTTGACAGTTTTGACACTGTTGACAGTTGGAAGAGAAAACGTGACGCTACTTTGTGAGGTTAAAATAATAGATAGGTACTATCACAAATAAAATATTGAAACAACAATGGGTGAAAGCCATTGGGTAAGTGTTTTTATAGCTTGTAAACATCCTTTTTAACACTATCAATAATCAGAAATGAAAATATAATGTGCCTTATTGAAGTACATGCGCGTTGCGAGGAAAGAATTATGACGTCAGGCACGGTATGACGTATGCACTTCTTCTCCCTATTGTTTAATGTTTTTGGATAGTTTTTAACTTGACAACAGTTTTGAATTAAAGATTAATGTTAAATTGTAAAACATTAACCTATAATTTAAAACTGTCAAGCTTAAATTTCAGAAACTTTAAAACGACTGTCAATCTTGCAAATAAATCATTTTACAAATCATAGCCGCCACTGAACTAATGCAATTGCTGAACACATTAGATTTTGTAACTAAAACTTTGTACATTACCAAAAAATACAAATATGCAAGGCTACTCTGAATCATAATAGTTCTTATGTTTAGATGAGTCTTGCAATAATAGTCTAATTATAATGCATCTGTGCATAAAAAAATAAATGGACTATACTTAACAACTTAATCGCAAATTGTATTGTTTTGTCCCTGTCCAATTTTTTGGGTGAATTCAGACATGCATTAAAAGAAGCATGATTAAAAATACAGCATAGAAATGCACAAAAGTGAACCCCCTTAAACATTATGAATAATAGAACACGCGAAATTTTTGTTAAAAATTTAATAATGAATACCTATGTACCTACTTATTGTTAATAATTATTTCTTGATCTCTGGTGTTTTTTCCTGGCAAGCTGCTGATAACTAAGGTTAATTCTTATAAGGTACCATGGCAAACATTGTTTATTCATGAAAATAAAAAAAGGAAATTCTGCAGTGATTTAATAATGATTTAAAAACATAGATTTTATTTAATTAAATATTTGTTTTGATTATTTCTGAACGATGTATTAAAAAAACTAACTGCCAAAGTCATCATTTAAAAATTCCCATGTTCTATTTTTCAAGCTATTATTACAAAATGTCTTTCCAATTTCCAATTAACTAACATAATAACACCTACCTTGGACTTGGCTTCCTGAGAAATATTTATTGCACTCCAAAGAAGATAAATTAAGACACTAAATCACAAAGTCACCAACAAAGAAAATAGAATCAACGAGAAATGTGCGTTGCAATTTGAAATTTGGAATACTAATGGCGATGAATACACAGCAATAAATGCGCATGCTGTTGTAAAACATGTAGCGACAATTATCTGACGATGCATTTCTGTTTGATACCAAAATCACTTACCTTGAAATGTATAACTGCTTCACTTTAATTTATAAAGTCGCGTTATTAATATGATCGAGCAAATAAACTGTCATTCTGCAATAAAGAGACATAACTTTATTTTAAATATGACTCTACTTAAAACGTATATGTACTATATTACCAGCTCATTAATTCATAAGGAAATCATTTTAAATATATAGCGAACATACATTTTCTATGTTTTAAAGTGACTAAACTAATACTGGGTGGAAATAAATAATTTTCATCAAGTTACTATTGCATTCCCCATGTAAAAGCACGACGTGCCGCTCTACGAAAATAGAGAAGGCAGTACCATAACCTCAAAATATACAATTCTATGAATTGTTTGACAGATTGATTTCATTTATTGACAGAACTAATTTAGTACTAAATCAAAAAGAGTAGAGCGGTACAGAAAAATTTACATGTGAAAAAATTCCAAAGGGAACTTGATGAAAATCATTTATTTCCACGCTGTATATTGTTAAGAGTTATGTGTACACCTCCAGAAATTATTTGACGAGAGAGAGAATAAAGTTATGAAAAGGATACGAACATATTTTGTTATATTTCCATTTACAATGCAGCATTGGATTTATTTCATAATGTTAATTGCTCCTGACGTAGCACCGTCGAAAATACATTATGGGATAGATGTTTTTAAGGGGATAGTTATTATCTTATTAAATTACCAAAACATACTCGGATAATAATAATAATAGAAACACACCTGCTTTATTGTTTAGTAGGCAAATATTTTCTAAGTGGTGAAACTTATAAATGTTTCATTCAGTCTATTTTGTGGAGTTTGATTTTTGAAGTTTTCTATATTTTATAACATTTACTTGTTCTTCTCTTTTCAATTTTCAAAATAGTTTAGTGCGTTGTACGCATAACCGTAGTATATAATTTATATTTTTTATTGTAATGCATTTTCGTAACTTTCTTTTTCGATTACCTTAATTCAGTTATTTTTTTCAATCGACATTTTCTATACAGATACCATTATTCTACGTAGTTTTAAATTATTAATATTAAATTGTAGAGGATGAATACTGAAGTTCAGGACCGTATGCAGGAGTGTGCCAGGAGTAGTCCAGGAAGCCCCAGGGGCTTAGAGCGCAATTTTTTAGGAACGCACTATGGTGTAAAAATTGAAAAACCAGCGCATCGCGTTTATCTCAACTTACAATGCTTTCCAAAATACCGATCTTTATCAATGTTTGAACTGTTTTGTAGGAATAACGAAAATTAAAATTAAATTTCCACTTGTGCAAGAACAAACCTGAATACCATATAGTTTTTGTTTAATTATCTAAAGAATGTTCTGTTGTACTTCTTATGTTAAATTTTAGATAAACTATAAATTGCAGTAGTAACTTTAAAAAATCTGACTCAGGTAGGGGGTCTAGCATTTTCAGGAAATCTTCACTAAAGATTCTCTTTGATGTATAAATTAGAACGCGGGAATCGAAACTTATAACAGATTATTGCTAAAATGCCAAAAAATACCCATAACCTTCGTACCTATATTTAATACATCGTCATAAATACAAGCGGAATAACTCAACATAGGCTAAAACTACTTATCTTGAAAATCTAAATCCATATTTTCAACTGGCAAATTAACCCTTCTGTTTAACTGGGGGTACATTTAATTAACGCACAAGTGTACTTGCTTTTAGCGCTACAATGAAATGACCCTACTTATCAGTTCTATGATCGTGCATAAAAGATGCCAAAGAACTTGTGAGTTTTACACCAGTGTGGGACGGCATGAGTCACTGAAAACGTAAAAATAAAAGCAAATGGAAGTCCTTGATTCTATCTAGGAAAGAACCTGTGCAAGGGTACAAATTTTTTTGTACCCTTGTACAAAATTTGTAGCCAGAATTTTCTTTCGGGGTGGGGAGTGGGGATGCTAATTTTAAAATATTGTTTATTTCAAAAAAGAGGTAAGAAATTATAAGGTGCATGGGTGAGGGGGGGATTCTATCAACATTTTGTGAAGAACATATGAAGTGGGTCAGTACTAAATATATTTCTATATTTCGTATGACTTAATGTAAAACTCATTGTTTATCAAAAGTTGTTAATAGTAGGAGAGATTCGAGATAAATGATACATTCCTACGAGCGCACGCAAAAAATGAAATTAATTCGTTCTGTATTAAGTCGCATATATGCTTGGGGAGGGGCATCATTTCCACGAGCCTAAGAGTCTGTTTACGCCACACAGTGCGCTCTGGGTCACACTGGGTGTTCAATATGATTCAAATCATTAATTTAACATTGCAACTTCAAAAGTGACAATTATAATACTTTTACGTATGTTATGTAGAGAGTACTGGAAGACGTTTAGAAATTAGTATAAAATTTTAATTAATCTTTATGGAATCAGGGTTGGTTGGGTTCATTGGAAAACTGGGATATTCCTTTATGTCCCTCTTTTAACGTTTTTCGTTCTAATATTCTGTTTGCAGGAAATATCTGATAGAAATTAACAGATTTAGATCACTTATTACTCATACACCTTTCAAAAACAAAAAAAAGCATATCGAAAAGTATTACAAGGAGGACCTAGAAAAAAGATGTATTTTGAATAATTTTTGTATTTGAAATCGATAGACTCATTTGTTTTACAGAAAAACGTTAAGAGCGTAGAGCTAAAAATGGATTCATTCCAAGCCAATGAACGGACTCTTAATATTGTTTATATTTATATTAATATTTATCTTAATGAAGTTGTGGCTGTAGAGAAAACAATGAAAGTGTAAAAGGAATTAGTGAAGTTGATAGATTTTAATGGACAAAATTATTTACTGAAAAATCTTTACCGTTTAGGAAGTTTGCTTATGCGTTAATTGCATTTAAAAATAACACGCGATCTTATGCAAAATGGTAAGTTATTGATGCATTTATTATAATAACTTCATAAAAAAAGAAGAAAGAAATTTGACACCAAAACATATCACGTAAAAACGTTGTAAGAGTATGCCGTTATTGTTTCAAATTTGTTAGGAAGATAGTTTTACCAAAAAAAAAGTTAATACGAAGAATTTGTCGATTGAACGTTTGATATAGCTCGCAATGTAACAATGTCGCTTTACGACAAACTAACGGGAAACTTGAAAGCTCTATGTAGCTACATGCAGCACTACTGGCCGTTCGTAATTTACAACTCGAAAACTAAATCAATTGTATTCTATAAAAAGATACATAATTCGGAAATTTTTACTGCTAGGTTTTAAATGAATCTGAATAAATAGTGTTTCATCCTTGGTTTAAAATACACATATTTGTAATATTTGCAAACATAACCTCTAAACTTGAGTCAAAGACATTTTTTGCATATTGATTATGAAAATTGACTTCTTTAACAAAAAATCGTAATGAAAGTAGCACTTTTTTAGTTATTTTTTAATTATGTTTGTAAAAAACAGACTTCAATCTCTTCGGCGATTATTGTCAAAGAATACCATGTTTTTCAGATTTTTTTAAATGAAAGTTCATCTTTCTCACTCATTTGCTTGATAAATTCAGGCTTCCCCGTCGTTAATCAAGAGTGCAAATTTGTGAAAAACAGTATGACTTTCATAGCTAGTTGTACAATATACTATTACTACATTAATTTGTTTTCATCAGAGCAACAAACGAAATACTGGTACCAACTTAAGGCAACATTGTCACTTTGTCACTACTCTAGAAGCGTATAATTTATTTATATGCTAGAGAGATTTGTTTATTTTTTAGTGTCTATATAGTAATATTATTTTATTTTTGCTAATAAAAAAGTAAACTTGAATAAAATTCCTGATTAGAAGAATTGTTTATCGTCATTTTTCCACGTTCTTAAGTTTGGACTACACATTCAAAAGTTAGTTTTTGCCTTTAAAAAGACTAATAATTAATTAAAAACCTACACATATAAATAATAACTAAAGAACTAAACTGCTTTCACATGCATTTTAATAAAACTATCGTTAGAGCCATTATTTGAAGCAAAATAGGTAATTATTTCTATTTGTAGAAATAGTGCAGCTACATAACTTTTGGCTCAGACTATCCCACCACAACTTCCTTAAGTGAGTTATCGAAATTATCTAAATCTAAATTAAGCAGTCGGGTTAATCTCTATGGGATTACGACTCCTTTGCCATATACGCCTTGCTCTTCTTTTTGAGCAACGATGTGTTTGTTTTATATGTACGGGAATGTTGACTAGAAAAGCACTATTTTTGCTAACCATAATTTATAACAGCGTATTTTGCATACTACCGGATCATACTGAAGTTTGTTGAAATAATAATGATGAATAAACCAAATAAACCTCCGAATGCCGTCGCTTCGTACCGGCCAATAAGTTTACTATTGATCATGTCAAAAACCTTAGAAAGGCTTCTGCTCAAAAGAATCTATGACGACACCGCAATAAACGCCAATAATAAACCAACTCACCGATTTGACTATAGGAGAAGTCACTCAACTACACAACAATGCCACAAGATCGTTAAAAACATATTCACAAGTCATGAAGTGAAAATATTATATACAGCTGCCTTCTTGGACGTTTAACAAGCTTTTGACTGAATATGGCATGAAGGTCTCCTGTATAAACTTAAAATATCCTTTCCCACACCGCACTATCTCATCCTAAAATCAAATCTCATAGACCGATACTTTCAAGTAAGATTCAACACTGAAACCTCCAACTATATCCTATGAAATCAGGTATTGTAATCGAAATATGTCCTACTGTCACATTAAATTCACATTTATCAGTGCACATGGAAGGGAAATATCTGGGACTCGATCAAAAACTCGCATGGAAAGCACACATAACAGCAAATAAAACTCAAGTAAACCTAAAAATGCAGGAAATGGGTTGGCTAATAGTTCGTAAATCAAAAATCTCCACAGAAAATAAAATACTAGTACATACTGGTATATAAGTGTATAATAAAGTCTATCTTGACATATAGGGTCCAACTCTGGGGTTCTGCTAAACCATCAAACACAAAAATAATAAAGAGTCCAATCAAAGATACTTAGAATGAACTTCAATGCACCAGGATACACTAGTAATATAACCTTGCTTGATGATCTGGTATACAGATTGTGGAAGAAGAAATCAAAAAACTAACCAGGAATTACCCCGAACACTTCCCTGGACATCCCAATGAGGAAGCAAGACAACTCTGCATAACTCTTATAACTAAGATAACCCTGGTTTCAGGCTAAAGCCTAAAATCAGAAGACTGTTACGAAAACAGTGACCTGCAGATGATTTAAGTCAATGAACGGTTACTTTATCAGTTAAGTTATTACTGGATAACTTCTCAGTTCTCCAATCATGTGTAGTACGTTGATCACATTTACGTATAGCTTTAAAAAGCATGGTTCTAAATTTGCAATTTAATATAAATAAAAAAATATATATCTCTTGAAGCAGTCATCGGAGAAGAAAATGTTATTAAAATTCTTAACTCAGTTTTCGTCGTAGAATACCGTACTGCAGAGTTTTACCTATCGAATCAATACACCCTGTATATTTGAATTTATTAATGTATAAAAAACGTTTACTAATAAAATATTTATATTTGTTCCAATAAAATGTGCGTAAACTTGTAATTATACTATGTGTACATAAGAACAAAAAATTCATAATTGAAAGGGGCGCAAAAGGTCAATAATCACTTACGAAAATCCAAAGGATTGTAACCACACATCGAATGTTGTAAGGATATAGGGATATAGGGAAATCCTTCAATGCTTGACGAGGTTTCCTTAGTTATTTATAAAGTTTGAAGCTTGTTTTTAAAACAAAATTGCAAATCTTCTCTTCATTCATTCTCTTATGAGACATGCAGAATGACGCTTTTAGGATTGGTTTTTACTAAAGTATTTAAAAATGCTGGGAGTTCCTACCCTCTCTATTATTAAAGTTCTGCTGGTTTTACTTTTATCAAATAAAAAAGTACGAAGGAAGATATAGTGGTACTTACGTATGTATATTTACATTTTTATGCAAATTACTTTTCTTATTTGATATTAAAAAAATTCATATAGGTTTTACTGCTATTCAAATGTAAGATAAAATCGCATTTATCTTACGTATATCATTTTTAATTATTAAACTAGATAAAAACAGGAATAACCAGAAAAACAATATCAGCAAGCATGTTTGACCATCACACGTTTTACCGACCTGCACGTTGACGACAGGAATAATTGACTGGACGGAGCCATTCTGGCGTCACCCATTCTGGAATTACACTAAATTTGGCAAGAACGTTCGTCTTTGGTCCGGTTGTTGGACAACGCCGACAGCGGACATACTTTACGCCGACTATGAACATTACACTGACTGGCGATTTTGGCACTTTTGGCCGTGGTCACTATGTCGGCCGCAAGCGATGAACACTTTGCCGACTGTGGACACTATGCCGTCAGCAAGAAGTATACACTTTGCCGACCATGGACACTATGTCGATGATCTCTGTGATATTTTCTACAATATAACTTTAAACTAGATTAGGTAAGGTTGGTGTCCACCGCTTGCGGTTGACGTAATGTCTACGATCGTCAAAGTATCCACCTCTTGCGGTAGGCGTTGTTTCCACGGTCAGCAAAGCGTCCACCGCTTGCGGTCGGCGTAAGTAAGTTCCACTAAGAATATTCCTCTCTTATAAGTATTTAAATTTTAACGTCATATACTATACCTTGTTATACCAACTAAAATGTAATCAGTGCATTTCTTACTAAATATTGATGTTTGTGTACACTAAAGGTATATGTTTTGTGAGAAAGAAATATATTGAATAAATAAATTTTATGTACCAGAAAATTAATACATTTTCTTGCACATAAGATGTTGTGATAGTAATGTAAAGATATGGCAAGTAAACAAAGATGAAATGAAAAGTAGTGGTTTGTGCTGCAATGTTTTAATTTAATTCTAGTAACTGTAACTTGGATGTTGAGGGCTGATAAATGTCTTCTTCGTTATAAATCTCTCATTTACATTTTTTAATTCAGTTATTTTGTCGGCTTCTTTGACATCCTGACTTTCTTGTATGTAATATATAGTCTTAAAGCTGATAAAACGTGCAAAAGATCTTTTAGACCATACTTCTTAGAAAGGAACATTTCAAGACCAACTAGTACATTTTTTCATAATGATCGATCTTAGCTACAAATCTAAGTGATTCAAGAACATCTTTGTCGATATTTTCGATAAAACCATCACATACTTGCGAACTGATATCTTCAGTGACTATGTCATTATGCATAAAAATTATTGCATGAGAACACAGACGCAGGAACACGCGAAGACCTTTATAAGAATACCGCGTCAAAGCAAAACTGAAGAACTGTTAGCACTAAACAGAAATCAGATTGAATAGTTACAAGTACCTAGCAGGGCCTGCACCTGTTAAAAGGCACTTAACACAACATGAGAACAATATGGAATCGTACACTAGAGATGAAGCGAACCAGAAACAGTAGAACATCTATATTATGCGAGTGTGAAGCACTAGATTTGTTATAAATACAACAAACTGTATTTGAGAAAGTGAAAATGGACCCAAATGAATACCAAAGCAATCAGTCAAAAACTTGTATAAAATAATACAGCGGATAAAAATACTGGAATGGGTCATTTAATTAAAATAAGTATTATTAATTAAATTAAATTAAATTATACTATTAGTAAATTATTAAATTAAATAAGTGAAATTCCACGTCAAATCACCTAATTTTAAAACATGACCGTGGTTTAACGTCTCAGAATTTATTGAAGTTTCTTCCTGAAATCTTGATGCAAATTCTACTATCCGATGCTGCATCATCTATTTTATAAATCTGTGTTGGAAAATGTAAAAATAAATTCAACAATGTTTAATATGTATAGATTATAAATGCATACAGTGCTATTTACTATTTACTTACCATCCAATGCCTATGTGTGCATAATGGTTTGACTCGATTATTTTCAAATCCAACATAGGGAAATATACATATTGCAATTTAATTTAATAGCACTGTATATAATTGTATGGCGTATAACAAAAACTGGCACCATTTGTAAACGTGAGGCGCAGGGAAAAGGAAAAACAACGATTATTTGCATTATTAGTTATATTTTGCATTTTAAATAAAAATGTATACTGATTACTGACCCTAAAAAAGTTCTTCATTTATTATTAGATATGCTTTTCCCTAAATTAATATTTCTTTTAATATTCCTGTAACCAAAAGATCTGTGTTCTGTGTATGTTAACATTTCCTTCTACTCTACAAGTGTGACTTTATAAACGTAGCAGGTGGTAGCAGAGTTTATTATAGATAGGTTTAGTTTATGTTTTAATTTTACTATGACGTTAACATGATGAATTACTATTATTATTACTTTACTTTCCTTTGGTATTACTATTATTAAGAAATGATATTTGTATGGATTGATTCTAATATCCTCTCGAGCAAACGTTTGCGAAGAAACCTATTTGCACTTCTGTATGATGGGTTGCCTACCTATATATTTGTATCACAATTTGCCAATGTCGCTAATTTCCCTCATGTCATGTAAAGTTAGAAAAAAAACTATACAGTGCTATTAAATTAACATGTAATATGCTCCATACTGCATTTAAAAAGAATCAGAAAGTCAATTCATTAGGTTAAATTCGAGATTAAATTGATTGATTGTGACAAGTAGGTATATGTACTTTACCACAAACAGACGTGGTTTGTTATAAAAAGTACACTTTTGCATCTTTTATTTTACAATAAATGGTATTTTTATTTTCGTTTGTATTTAAAAAAAACTCAATTAGTCTTAAATATCCTTAATTGAAATAAAAGTTTAAAAGGTAGTGCATTTTGCGCGCTTATGTATTGTTAGTTGCATAAACATACAGTATATACAATGGTTTGAAATGATTATTTTAAATTGCAACATACAAACTACACCACCATATTTTATTTTAATTTAATAGCACTGTATATACAGGGTGTCCCAGAATGCTGTTTACACGCAATATCTCCCTTATTTGAAAAGATAAAGAAATCAACCAAAGACTATTGTGAATGACTCAAGATGGACCTTCAGAAAACATCCTTAAACGCTGGTTGCATACCAACGTTTAAGAGATCATGCCAACTTGATAAAATTTTCAAATTGCGCTCTTTGTTTTTTTTCACGGAAATGTATTCCTCACTTTATTCTGACTACGCTAGTATGCCTTACTTAATTATCTAATGTGCATTTAGGGGTTGAAAAAAATATTTTTTATAAATTGTACACTTCATATTCACCAACTAAATTATTTATTCAAAAAATATGATTAGAGCCGTGTCTACAATGGAACTACTGAGGCACTTTAAAGCACGTGTAGAGTCCACAGGAGGGCATTTTGAGCATTTGCTTTAAGTTTAAGATAAATTCAATTTATAAAAAAATGTTGGTTTCAATCCCTAAATGTACATTACGGTAGTATTACCGTATGCAGAATGAAGTTAAGAATACATTTCCGTGAAAAAAAACAGAGGGTGCAATTTGAAAAATTAATCAAGTTGTCATTCACAATGGTTTTTGGTTGATTTCTTTATCTTTTTAAATAAGGGAGATATTGCGTGTAAACAGCATCGTGGGACACCCTATATAGCTGTTATGAAAAATAGTACAAAGAACTCGTTTTATAAGACATTTATTGCACTCATGCTTTAAAAAACTCCCGCTACGCGGTCGTTTTTTAAACTAGCATTCGTGCCATAAATCATGTCGTATAAAACTTGTTCTTTAATATACTATTGTCTAGAAATATTCTAGGAGTCCATTCGACGTATATAGTATTTATAATATGTTAAAGCACAAAAGTTTCAGCTTGAGGCTAAAGGTGCTTGTAGACTTGTACACTTTTCGTATTGCGCAATCTGAAAAATGGCGCAAGTTTGATAAAATGGCAAGTTGCGATGTGTGAACACCGCTGCAAGTTCAAAAATTGCGCAATTTTTAAAATTGCACGCCACTTTTCTAGTTGCGTACACTTTTAAAATTGCTATGTGTGAGCAGGTACACTTACTAAAGTTGCGCAATATAAAAATTGACCGACGTGTTGGTTATATAAAGTTGCGCAATATCTATTTTAGTGCAACTTTTATTAATTAAATTTAATACTACGTACGTGACTGTTGTGAAACTGGCGTTCTTCTCATTAGGTGTTTTGCGTTTTAATTAACTGGTTTGTGATTATCATTTTAAAATAATGTTGACTTGTATTATTAAAAATAATAAGAATTATAGGCAAATGGTTAATCTTTAGAATTTCTTTTAAAATGCGCCTTTACAAAAATGACAGCTATTTCTCTCAAGTTTAAATTGTAATGGAAATTTAATTATAAACAAATAAAAACTCTTCAGCGTGTACCTCCTAAAAAAACATTAGAATTGATTAAAATAAATTAGTAAATGATAAAATGAATTAACTAAAATAAATGGAAAAGATAGTAGACATAAAACTATGTATTTTTACTTTTAATAAGTAAGAAAAATTTGATTATCTACATTATAATCTTGTGGTATTTAAATCAAAATGAAGAACGGCCTTTTTATCGTATTCGCAGTACACCAAGAACTAAACGGTAAAATTGTAGCCCTCTCTTATTAAAAGTTGCAGCTTGAGTTTATGAAGAGTGGCGCAACAAAAGAGGAGCATTGTGTGTAAATACCTTGCAACTTTTAAAATTGCCGTTGACACTTTTAAGTTGCGCCATTCATTTCTGGCGCAACTTTAGACTTATTTTTGGTTATGTGTGAACACAACATGCAATTTTGTAGTTGCGCCACGAAAATGGCGCAACAAAAGTGTACAAGTCTAAAAGCACCTTAAATGTTTTGAAAAAGTGTTCGTAAATATATGTCAATTTCATCGAGTAGAACATTGCCTTAGATAAAGATGGATTTTAGTAAAAAACCAGCAATATTCGTTTTGTTTTGCAATATGTTATTGTTCAACTATTGGCAGACCATAACTAGGAAATTCAATCTTGGTACAGCCCTCTGCAACAGCTAACCAAACTGATCCTGTAGGAGCGTCTGGGATAATATTAATGACATTTTCAGCTAATTCTTCAGGCCTGAAAGTCAAACCAATGAATTTCCGTTTAGCAAAAATTAAATTATAAGATTTCTTACTTTTGACCAGGGTGAGTTTTAAAGGCATCTAGCAAATCAGATCGATAAGGTTCGGGCACTTGATCTTCAGAAATATTAAGTATGTTGGTGTAAACCAGACCAGGGCATACGGCTATTACTTTAGTCTTGCTACTTTGGTAACGAGAAGTACCTCCCATAGCTCTTGTAAATCCAACTACTGCAGCTTTAGTTGCTACATAAACAGGACAATCTTCTGAAAGAGCTATTGCAGCCATAGAAGCAGTATTTATTATTAAACTTTCAGAACTACTTCTATATTTTGGAAAATATTTCTCTATCGCTAGCATTGATCCGTATACGACCGCGTTCTAAAATAATTTTCGGTATATCTGTATGTAAACATTAAAACATGATATTTGCGTAAATCCTTACAAGATTTACATTAATGCATTTTTCCCACTGTATTTCTTCAATCACTGCAGCATTATTGAACAGAATGTCAAGTTGGTTATATCTTTTCACGGTAGTTTCCATTGCATCTAGAAAGTTAAACTTCATGATTCAAAATACTCACATCTATGATTTTCTTACTTTCAAGTTGTTTCTTATCCGTTACGTCAGCTTTAACAAAAATTATAGAATCGCTTCTTTTGAACTCCGCAGTTGCTTCTTTTACAACCTTAGTTCCAGTTTCCTCGTTTACATCAACCACAGCAACACCCTTTACAAATACACATCAAGCATTTATAAACCAGAAAAAGCAGACTATATAATTACCTTTAGCTTTCTTCGCAACAATTCTTTTGCAAAAGCTAAACCAATCCCAGAAGCACCACCAGTTACCAGTGCAACTTTATTTTCTAAGTCAAACATTATGAGAAACGCTTGTTGACCATAAAATGAATTAACCAGAACTATGTTAACCTAAATAGATTCCGCAACTCTCATGTCATTATTTTGTATATATTATAATAATTATTGTAGTAGGTACCTATTATATTATTATACAGGGTACTGTATTGCCGCCCGCAGCGTTGAAAGTCTATTTAGACATTGCATTATCACGTGCAACTTTGGAAATCGTATGTTATGTTGGGGTAATTCCATGTCAAGTGATCCAATGAGTTGTAACTTACCCATTTAGATTTATTTCAAATTTTGTACAATTGTTATACCCCTAAAGATAAGTAAAAATCTAAAACCATTTCTTTCTATTGTCCCTTTAAAAATTATTCTTAAAAATGTTATGTGATTTTATATTAAAACCTTCGAAAAGCAGTGATTACATTCTGAAGAATAATTTTTAAGCGGAGCTGTGAAAATAGATGAAATTATACAAACGAGCTTCTCTTTAAATATTCTTCAAAATAACATTAAGTATAATTCGATAATATTTTTCGTTAGAATTTTCTAAAGGATATTTGAATGTGTTCTCTCAATAACATGTTTACACAATGATAGATTTTAGATAAAAACTTAATCTGTGAAAAACGTAATCTCATATAAAATAGTGTATGTATAGCGGGCCTAACTTGCTTTTATGGCACTACAGCCTTTTTCTATAGCCCTCGGCTGACGCATCGGGCTAGAACTACCGCTTCTGGACATAAAAGCTTCTTTTTGCCCTTAATACATAAATAACTATTAAGATAGGTTACGCGCGAAAGTGCAACATCCGGTATAATAAAAGTTGTTTTGTATCGTTAAAAGGTTTCTATAGTGTAAAAAAGTTTAATGAAAAATAAGTTCGTTAAGTCAATTAAACTCATTAGTAAACAAGTACTTTGATGAAATGCATACATGGCCGTGGTAAAGAGTTATTTACTATTATTAGGGTAAAGTCCACATATAAATAACATAATTACTATAATTATTAATATCTAAGAAAATAAACGCGCAGTAATTATTAGTAGTTTTTATTTAGAAAATACTGGAAAACAAACCGTAATATTTATACTAACTTTATTTCTAAATCACAAACATTCTAATAGATCCTTCTATTGTAGCCTTTCCATTCGAAATAAACGTACTCTTTTGGTCTGAAGATTAAACTTGCCTTCATAACAAGCAATTAACTGTTAAACTGGTCTACAAAAAGAGGTTGTGTCACAAAAGGTTTTGTAATTTTTTTGCGTTGAAAATGAATCCGTAACCCAAAGTGCATCACCCACGCAAGATTAAATTTCGAAAATTACTTTCGATTATTTAAAAAATACATAAGTTTCTGACCTACTTCCGTACACGAATCTATAACTCAGATTTCTTTATCAGGGAAGGTCGTAGAAATGTAGGTTTCTGACCTGCTTGAAGTTTAAGTATTTCAAATGTTTGGTCTGTCACAAGAACCACTCAGGAGGTTGTGGTGGATTTTCTGTTGCTGAACACAAATCCATAACCCAATTGTTTCATCAGGAAAGCTTCTTCATTGAAAACCTAGGCAGAAGGTTTCTGGCCTACTTTAAGGTCAACTAATTCAAAACTTTTGTTTGTCACAAGAACCAGACCATATGATTCTGTTGAATTCTTTGTTGGTAAACGTGAATTAGAACCCCAATTTGTCTCATCAGACCATTACGCAGGTTTTCCTGTTATTTAACTTTGAAATCCTGAAAGAGCAGGTTTCTGAGATATAAACCTATAAGCATATCCTGACACGATTGCAGTTAATATCAAAATAAAGTTTAATTAACTAGTATTTTTCGTTCTACAGGATTTGTAAAGAAGTACCTGTACTTCAAGAATATCTTTGTCAGCCTTACCCCATTCTGGTAAAAGTACCCGACTGACCACCTGAGGCCACCAGACTACAAGAGGCGGTTTTGCAGCATCTCGCTTCGTCATCGATCATCTTCCTTTTTAAAATTGAACGTTAAACTCTCAAAACAACAAAAAGATTTGTTAGCCTGAGTAAGACTTGGTAGAAGTGCGTGACAGGCCGATTTTTAAGGTGCTGCCGATCTTAGTTAATTTTTAATAACCACTTAAACCTCAAACAATCACTGCAGACATTGATTTTTAAAAGGTTTTAGCGTCTTAATTATTGTGTGCGCGTTCTAGAATACGGTTAACTCGAGATTGTTATATTTCGCCACCATTAATTGCAATTTAACGCACTGGAAGTAACCGAACTGCATAGATTATCTCGTTCACACGATACAGTAAAAGATTTTTAACTTTAACAAAATATTTTGAGTTGGAACAGATCTCCAAACTTGAAGCATTGCACTACAGTTAGCTAAATTAAACCCCCAGGCCTCAACTTCACAAAAGGGAAAAGTACAATCCATAACACGGGTTGCACAAAGAAGGGAATTACTCTAGATTAGTGGAACATTTGATTTATCCCACGATTAACCAGTGACAAAAAGGCGAAATTAACGTTTTAAAAACTTAATTCCAAGAATAAAATGTTTAGTTCTCAAGCTAATCAATTTTTGCAGCTATGATAGGCGAAATACAATACAATATATTCATTATGCATTATTTTTTAACAGCCTTGGTAGTGTAATGTCTGGCGTGCCGGACTTTCACCCAAGCGGCCCGGGTTCGACTCCCGGCGCTGGCAGATCTGGTTAAGGTTTTCTGCAGTTTCCCTTAGCTGTAACACAAATGTGGGATTTGCGCTGTTCCATCTATAAGTCGGCTGCAGCCGCACATTGGGCCTACATAATAATAATAATCGCCCCCTCCCTCCCGCACAAGCTTATAGCTTCTGGGGCCTTGGTTAAGGTTATGGGTTGTAGTAATTATTATTATTATTATTTACCAAATGGATCATAAATAAGTCTAGAAATTAACTTATCTTTAAAATTTGCCTTAACGGGTAGGAAAAGAATTCGAAGCATTGCAATAAAGAGGTTTATTTATTTCACTGCGAAGCGTAAGAAATAAACTCGATACATAGAAAAACAGAGTTGTATTAGGTTTCCTTTAAGTTCGAAATATTATGATACAGGGTGGTATTATATTTTATTTTACCGACGGGAGAAACATTCGATATATTATTTACAGTACGGGGTTAGAGGAGGACATCATCCTTGCAAGACAAATTGTTGAAAATACAAATTGTTGAAAATACAAATGAAGCTTATAGGCAATGCAAAAATTGATTAGCTTGAGAACTAAACATTTTATTCTTGGAATTAAGTTTTTAAAACGTTAATTTCGCCTTTTTGTCACTGGTTAATCGTGGGATAAATCAAATGTTCCACAAATTTAGAGTAATCCCCTTCTTTGTGCAACCCGTGTTATGGATTGTACTTTTCCCTTTTGTGAAGTTGAGGCCTGGGGGTTTAATTTAGCTAACTGGAGTGCAATGCTTCAAGTTTGGAGATCTGTTCCAACTCAAAATATTTTGTTAAAGTTAAAAATCTTTTAGGATATATATATTTTTAGGATTTTAGGTGACTTTGTACTACGTTTCCAGATAAGGATTCTTGTTGGAATCAATAATATTGTAGGATTTTTGTAAAGAAATTGGAAAGCCTAATTACAGTTATCGTTTATTTGTAGCGAAAAGAAAATTTTATTGTTACGATACTTTATTGTGAAAATGGAGGTAAACCATTTAAAAGGTGATGAATTGAAGTTTGAGATTTTTTGTAGAGGTCTAAAGGTTGTTAATAACTATCTGCAACGACGTGCACTTTTGAGAGGAATTTTAGCTAAAGAAAAAACACTAAAGTCGGTTTCATTTAAACAACCATATGATTTTAAAACTAACGTAACACAGATTAAAGAGTCATTTGCAGATATTGAAAAAACACTTGGGAATTCAGAGGAATTAACGGAGGATTTGTGTAATGTAGTTTATTCTAGGCTGTTGCATTTAGAGAACCGCATAAATTTATTAGAAGTAAGTGAGGATGAGCAGATTTCTGCAAAAAACGAGTTTGAAGCACAATTGTTAGTTTTACAGGGTCTATTGATTGAATTCCGAACAAAAAATAACGAAATCAAAATTAGTGATGCGAACGCGTTATTTTTAGAAAATTCTTTACAAGTACAGCCAACGGTTAAGCCTGTACCTGTTTTTAAATGGAACTTGAAGTTTTCTGGCCGGTGTTACCAACAAAATGGGGACTGCTTATTGGGAAACGATGACAACCTTTAACCGCAGTTAAATCTGTCGGCTGCCAGCTAACTAGTGGGAGGTCGTGGGTCTCACTAAAGGTCTTCTGTAATGGGCGCCAAGAATCGTTTAAGATAGCTACAGTATTGACCGACAAAATCTGAAAAGAACAACACATTTGCGACTACTACCAATGTGGTCGACTTTCCCCAATAATAACTCCTCGATAGCTGAAAATATAAACTCCAAATACCACACATATAAATAATAAATCTTCAAGTAAGTTATATACAGTGCTTTATTATTAATTAATCAAATTATCAAGTAGAGCAAATTATTTAATGTGAAATAACCTTGGCAAAAATTGAATAGTGGTTATTGAATGCTATACACAAATTGCAAGGGAAAAAAGATTAATGCGAGCGCGATTACTTACTCTAAAGTTGATTTAAAGTCACAAAATCAATAAGCAAAGGGCACGGTAAAATTTAACGCGTCTACAGGTACCAATCAGATTGCGCAATCATCAGCTCCAGTAGTGAGCTATTCATCTATTACGGAGCAAAGACATACGTACACACTCGCAAATATTCTTAACAATATCATACAATAAATGATTTGTGATAGGATTATAAATATGAAGCAGATATCTAGAAATGAGTGCTACACGCACACTGGTGAAAAACCATTTAACACAAAATCATAATATACAAATATACATAATGTTTTATATACAATAAAGAGTTGTCAAACGTTATTGTTGTTGTAACCAGTTGCTATATTATAACTAACTCACGATACGGTGTCTGTTCTTAGAGCTGAAGAGGAACGTCACCAAAGCTCGAACGTAACGTGATCCCGACAACAGCAACCAAGTCTGCGTAATGATCTTGTAACAACCCAAATATTCAACGTATACTTGTTATACAGCAAGTAATAAAATGAGTAAAGGATAAACCCAAACTTAGAGAAAAAAATAAAAGAAGGTCTGTAACAAATAAATGAAATTAACAGAATGACCATCACAACACTATATAAATACCTTCGATGGAAGTTGACCTTAAGAGAGATTTATATCGCCTCCATATAACGACGATTATACATAAAAACGTATCGAAAGAATTAAGTATAAGAGACTGAATGATAGAAAAGTTAATCGATAAACTTACGAAAAGGTGTGCTTCTATAACCTCAACCTCAACTAAATTGGAAAACTAACGCCACAATCAATCATCAAATCTGCACTAAGGCAATTCCCATAACTCAACATAAAGGAAAAGATTAATTAAACGGCGATGTCCATCAAAATTCTTTAAACAGAAGTTCTTCACACAAGCGATCAAAACAAAGTGACAATCTCTTATCAAAACAGGACATTAGTTCCACAACAAAATGGCAACTACAAGGAGAGAAAATGCAAAAATCTCTAAACGCTATACAACTTAATATAAAAGCATAGCTATACAGGGTGCTACGATAGTAGCACGTAACACCGGTCGGGACGCGATAGGGTTATGGGATTTTTAGAAAAAATTAATCGTTTGTGTGAGGCCCGACGGATTTCAAAACAAGACTTATTTGTTTCAGCTATAGATTTATTTTCAGATGCGGCTTTATTATGGTATCGAGGTATTAAAAATGAGGTTAGCGACTGGAATGAGTTAGTTAAATGTTTGAAAAGAGACTTTTTACCTATCGATTATCAGTTAGATTTGTTAGATAAAATCAAAAACCGAACGCAGGGACTTAATGAAAATGTTTCGTTGTACATAATGTCAATGGAAGCTTTGTTTAGAAGATTAGAACACCCTAAGGCAGAACTTGAGAAAGTAGAAGAGATAGTTAGGAATTTAAATCTCTATTTTGCAGAACGCATAGGTTTACAGGATATAAAGACCTTATCGTCATTAAAGGTCTATTGTAGAAAAGTCCAAGAACTTAAATTAAGATCGGAAAGGTATCATCCACCACCTTCCAAGCGTAACGGGTTTTTAGAACCAGATTTAGCGTATCTCTCGTTAAATGATTGTCAGGTAAGAAAACCTGCTGAAAATAAAATTAATATTTCTGAATTATCCAGTACAGATAAATCTTGTTTCAACTGTGGTCAGTTTGGACACTTACATAGACAGTGTTCCGAGAAACGACGTACAGTTTTGTTGCTATTTGTTGTGAAGTGAATTTTTCGAAGTTGTTTAGTTTTTAATAAATCTTGTTTGAGAAGATTTACTAATATAGTATCGTTAATATTCATCTGTGGTTTGTTTTATCGTGAGGAACCATTAAGAACATTTACTTCTTTCAGTTCGCGTTATAAAAATAGTGTAGTTTTGTTACTAAAAAACCACGTAGACTGGCCAATAATTTAAATAATAAATTCCCGTTTTATCAGTAGATAATTTACGGGAGGAATGTAAAAAGTAGCAAGTGTTATTTGGGTTAAATCTGTTTAAGTTTTTAAAGGACATTACCATTATTCTTCGTGAGTAAATTATAAACAATAAATAATAACAGAAATAGGATTGTTTAAACTGTGTTTAACAAAGATTGTAGGTGAAATCATATGGGTGATTGACTATTAATTATTATAAAAATTATTTCTTTGGACCTGCTACCTTTAAACAACAATTTAAAACCATTTAGAATCAACCACGGTTTTTCTAAGGGAGGCTTTTCCAACTTCTAGCTGACCAGCGTGGCTTGCTTTGCAAGGTCAATAAACAAAGGTTTAAGTGGATAAGATTTAAGGTACTGTACTTTAAGAACTATTTATTACTGTAAAGCTTTGGTTATGGATTATTTGAACAAGTGAATTTTATAATTTTCTACAAGAAGAGAGCTCTCTAGTAGTATTTAAATTTTAGTTTGTTACTGCTTGTGAAACTCAAATTCATTAACTTTAGTAATACTTAAGTAGATTCAATTCCGTAATATTTTACTGATATTTGTTTGTTAAATTTCTCGAAAGATTTTATGTTAATAAATTCTGACTTGCTAAACTCTGGAACAATTTATGTTCAATAAATCTAAATAATCTCTGGATCTTAATAAGTTTCTGGATAATTTATGTTCATTAAAATCTAAATATTTCTTTCATTCTGAATAAATCTTAAATACCCTTTTGAATTGTTCTGTGTTCAATAATTCCGGAGTAAGTTGATAATTATTTACTGAATGACTAATCTTAAGTTTAATAAAATTATATTGTTTATGTTTTTTATATATGTGTTTGACCATTTTTATTTTCTTACCATCCAATAAATATGTTTTTCAGTTTATATCAAGGATCTAAACGGAACCATATAATTATGAATGTTTTGTTCAATTTTTATTTTAAAGTTTTCTAAACAACCAAAATTTTTGTTCAAAACCTAGTATATTTAATTCATTTTCTGATTAGTGAATTTAATATCTTTTCTGGCTTAATTAAACATCATCATTAAGCTTCATAATCAGATGGCGCCCTTTTAGAGTTTTTTATTTGAATTCTAAACCCATATCTACTCCTTTTCATAAATAAGATAACTGCAGAACCAATACCTGCGACCTGAATACAAAAAATTTGTAAGATAGAGCTAAATCTCAAGCCGTGGTAATCTTGAGCTTCTTTGCTAACGTAAGTATGACAATTTTATAATTATTATTTCGCTTATAGATTTTGAGGTTACAAATTGACGCCCAATCGCGGGGCATTATCTCGTTTACAGTTTTTGACCTTACACGTGTCACTATTTACATAAATAAAAAAGTTACTTTGCAGATACGAACACATTACTTTTCTACTAGCGGATCTTCCCCTTAATCACACTATCACAACGTCCAGCTATAAAGTGTCTTACTGCCTTTGATTATAAAATGCCTTTTTATACAAAATATACTTACAATAAATTAATAAACGCTGGTAAAGATGTAAATAAAACTTTGTACACTACACACATCGTCCGCAAACTTTGCAGCTCGCTCGTAAAGATTCATTTACAAAGCTTGCCATGTAAATGATGATGATGATGATGAAAATGATTTATTTTATTTAAATCCGGTAATAGTTTACTAAAAGAGTTTAAGTAAAGCTAATAATAGTTAGTAATAATTTACTAAAAGAGACTAAGAGTTTAAATAATGTAACGATATTTTTAAAATAATAACAAAAATGCTGTTTAATCGTCTCTTTACAAGAGAGATATTATTTACATACACTTAATTAAAAACACTATAACTATAAACTATTTAATGAACTATTTAAATGCTAGATATTTACAAATTTATTTGAGGCTATTTATATAAGAACTATTTATGTATTATTACAACAATTATTAACATTTATTTATTCACTAACATTCGATTACTAATTTACACAGAGTACATTTCACTAAACCGGTTAAACGTTAACTCCACTCCTTCTACCCGCGACCTCAATTTATATCTTCCATATAAAGTTCTGGAACGTACTAAATTAGACTAGTTGGTATATTGTTTTGTGCAGCCGTCGATGACTCACTCCGATGAATCATACATGCAGGTGTTGATGAATCATACATGCAGGTGTTGATGAATCACACATGCAGCTGTTGATGAGCCACGTCGATAAGTCATGTCGATGAGTCATGCAGTCGCGAATGTTCGATGGCGGCGAATAGGGGGTTTTCTCCATTTGTTACAATAAAATAAAGCACCGGAACAATGATTTAGTATTCAGTTACCAAGGACACTCGTTCTACATAGAAGTTAATATTTTGAATTTACTAATATTTAGTAGCCATAGATACTTGTTTTTCATAGATGTCGATATTTTGAATTCGGAAATTTATTTTATATATACACAGGGTGTCCTGTTTGACAGTCTACACTCAATCATTCGGACTAGCTTCTGGGTACAGCAATGAAAGTAAAAGAACTTTGCATAATTCCACCTCTAGTTTATGAAATCAACGTTAGAACCCATCTTGCAACTTTTGCTGGTACCGTATATGACGTCATCGGAATTTTTTTAAATAGAATTAGTAGGTTCTAAATATGAAAATCAATAGAAAATGCGATTCTGAATACAAAAGTATTAAGGTATTACAGGTCTAAAATGCATAATAACGGAGCTAGAGCCACTTAACGGGTTCTGTTCTGTTTAACAGTCTACAATCAATCATTCGGACTGGCTTCTGGTTATAGCAATGAAATTAAAAGAGCTTCGCATAATTTGACCTCTAGTTTACGAAATCAGTGTTAGAACCCATCTTGGAACTTTTGCTGGTACCGGATATGACGTCATCGGGATTTTTTAAACGGTATCATTAGGTTTTAAATATGAAAACCAATAGCAAATGTGATTCTGAATACAAAAGTATTAAGGTATTACAGGTCTAAAATGCATAATAACGGAGCTAGAGCCACTTAACGGGTTCTGTCCTGTTTAACAGTCTACACTCAATCATTCGGATTGGCTTCTGGTTATAGCAATGAAATTAAAAGAGCTTTGCATAATTTGACCTCTAGTTTACGAAATCAGTGTTAGAACCCATCTTGGAACTTTTGCTGGTACCGGATATGACGTCATCAGATTTTTTTTAAATGGTACTAGTAGGTTTTAAATATAAAAATCGATAGCAAATGTAATTCTGAATAAAAGAGTATTAAGGTAATACAGGTCTAAAATACATAATAACGGAGCTAGAGCCCCTTATCGGGATGTCATGTTTAACAGTCTACACTCAATCATTCGGACTGGCTTCCGGCTACGGAAATGCAATTAAAAGAAATCTGCATAATTCGACCTTTAGTTTACGAAATCAGTGTTAGAACCCATCTTGGAACTTTTGCTGGTACCGGATATGACGCCATCGGGATTTTTTTAATGGTACTAGTAGGTTTTAAATATAAGAATCGATAGCAAATGTAATTCTGAATGCAAAAGTATAAAGGTAATAAAGGTCTAAAATGCATAATAACGGAGCTAGAGCCCCTTAACGGGATGTCCTGTTTACCAGTCTACACTAAATCAGTCGAACTGGCTTCTGGCTATAGCAATGGAGTTGACAGGAGTAGTGTAGTTACATCTAGAGCTTAGGAAAACTGTTAGAAAACTTTTTAGTGCTTATGGGGTCCATGTATGACATATTTTCTTTCTGCGATAACACAAAAAGAAGGCGAGGCACGAAAAAGCATTTGAAGATTTTTGGTAGGGATTTAAATAAACTTTATTTTACCTAAATTCCTTCATCTGATAGTTTCGAAAAAAACGACAAAAACCGTTAGGGAGCGTGATTTACCTTCATTATCTCTTTGAGCCCTACATTTTATTGACTTTCAGGGGGTCATTTGACAACCCACAAGGAAGAACTTATCTCAACTTTCCGCTATTTGTTGACTGGATTTGACTGGACTATTAGCGAATAATGGAACATTGTTACCAAACCGCTATAACGACTTTTAATGAATAGAACTTTCTCATGTACGATTCCACCTTATGTCACCAGATAATATCTGCCACGACCACTTAACTCAATCGCTTATGTTATAGCATTCATCAAACAAATGCGCTTTTAATTTTAGAATCAAAATGATAATAACCAAACTAATCTCTTTAATATCCTAATGTTAAGGTTTAGATTTCTAGTAGAGGAGATGTTCGACCCGTATTAAATACAGAAATAGTACTTATTGAATAGGTAACAGCAGACCGAATACCAAAAAACCTTTAGTTCCTTATCTAATTTTTTAACACCATAGCGTGTACAGCAACAAGAACGGTTATTACCATCTAGACCGCAACGTATAAAAATATAGAGCTGCTGATATTTAATCATTGACCACAGAACAATACTTGTGATACCTCATAAGCACTAAAAAGTTTTCTAACACTGTTTTCCTAAACTACAGATCTAACTATACACTACTCCTGTCAGCTCCATTGCCATAGCCAGAAGTTTGCCGGAATATTTGAGTGTAGACTTAAACAGGACAAATCCCGTTAAGTGGCTCTAGCTCCGTTATTATGCATTTTACACGTGTAGGACCTTAATACTTTTGTATTCAGAATCACATTTGCTATTGGTTTTCATATTTAAAACCTAATGATACCGTTTAAAAAATCCCGATGACGTCATATCCGGTACCAGCAAAAGTTCCAAGATGGGTTCTAACACTGATTTCGTAAACTAGAGGTCAAATTATGCAAAGCTCTTTTAATTTCATTGCTATAACCAGAAGCCAGTCCGAATGATTGATTGTAGACTGTTAAACAGAACAGAACCCGTTAAGTGGCTCTAGCTCCGTTATTATGCATTTTAGACCTGTAATACCTTAATACTTTTATATTCAGAATCGCATTTTCTATTGATTTTCATATTTAGAACCTACTAATTAGGTAATTAGGTAATACTAACGGTACCAGCAAAAGTTGCAAGATGGGTTCTAACGTTGATTTCATAAACTAGAGGTGGAATTATGCAAAGTTCTTTTACTTTCATTGCTGTAGCCAGAAGCTAGTCCGAATGATTGAGTGTAGACTGTCAAACAGGACACCCTGTGTATATATAAAATAAATTTCCGAATTCAAAATATCGACATCTATGAAAAACAAGTATCTATGGCTACTAAATATTAGTAAATTCAAAATATTAACTTCTATGAAGAACGAGTGTCCATGGTAACTGAATACTAAATCATTGTTCCGGTGCTTTATTTTATTGTAACAAATGGAGAAAACCCCCTATTCGCCGCCATCGAACATTCGCGACTGCATGACTCATCGACATGACTTATCGACGTGGCTCATCAACAGCTGCATGTGTGATTCATCAACACCTGCATGTATGATTCATCAACACCTGCATGTATGATTCATCGGTGTGAGTCATTGACGGCTGCACAAAACAATATACCAACTAGTCTAATTTAGTACGTTCCAGAACTTTATATGGAAGATATAAATTGAGGTCGCGGGTAGAAGGAGTGGAGTTAACGTTTAACCGGTTTAGTGAAATGTACTCTGTGTAAATTAGTAATCGAATGTTAGTGAATAAATAAATGTTAATAATTGTTGTAATAATACATAAATAGTTCTTATATAAATAGCCTCAAATAAATTTGTAAATATCTAGCATTTAAATAGTTCATTAAATAGTTTATAGTTATAGTGTTTTTAATTAAGTGTATGTAAATAATATCTCTCTTGTAAAGAGACGATTAAACAGCATTTTTGTTATTATTTTAAAAATATCGTTACATTATTTAAACTCTTAGTCTCTTTTAGTAAATTATTACTAACTATTATTAGCTTTACTTAAACTCTTTTAGTAAACTATTACCGGATTTAAATAAAATAAATCATTTTCATCATCATCATCATCATTTACATGGCAAGCTTTGTAAATGAATCTTTACGAGCGAGCTGCAAAGTTTGCGGACGATGTGTGTAGTGTACAAAGTTTTATTTACATCTTTACCAGCGTTTATTAATTTATTGTAAGTATATTTTGTATAAAAAGGCATTTTATAATCAAAGGCAGTAAGACACTTTATAGCTGGACGTTGTGATAGTGTGATTAAGGGGAAGATCCGCTAGTAGAAAAGTAATGTGTTCGTATCTGCAAAGTAACTTTTTTATTTATGTAAATAGTGACACGTGTAAGGTCAAAAACTGTAAACGAGATAATGCCCCGCGATTGGGCGTCAATTTGTAACCTCAAAATCTATAAGCGAAATAATAATTATAAAATTGTCATACTTACGTTAGCAAAGAAGCTCAAGATTACCACGGCTTGAGATTTAGCTCTATCTTACAAATTTTTTGTATTCAGGTCGCAGGTATTGGTTCTGCAGTTATCTTATTTATGAAAAGGAGTAGATATGGGTTTAGAATTCAAATAAAAAACTCTAAAAGGGAGCCATCTGATTATGAAGCTTAATGATGATGTTTAATTAAGCCAGAAAAGATATTAAATTCACTAATCAGAAAATGAATTAAATATACTAGGTTTTGAACAAAAATTTTGGTTGTTTAGAAAACTTTAAAATAAAAATTGAACAAAACATTCATAATTATATGGTTCCGTTTAGATCCTTGATATAAACTGAAAAACATATTTATTGGATGGTAAGAAAATAAAAATGGTCAAACACATATATAAAAAACATAAACAATATAATTTTATTAAACTTAAGATTAGTCATTCAGTAAATAATTATCAACTTACTCCGGAATTATTGAACACAGAACAATTCAAAAGGGTATTTAAGATTTATTCAGAATGAAAGAAATATTTAGATTTTAATGAACATAAATTATCCAGAAACTTATTAAGATCCAGAGATTATTTAGATTTATTGAACATAAATTGTTCCAGAGTTTAGCAAGTCAGAATTTATTAACATAAAATCTTTCGAGAAATTTAACAAACAAATATCAGTAAAATATTACGGAATTGAATCTACTTAAGTATTACTAAAGTTAATGAATTTGAGTTTCACAAGCAGTAACAAACTAAAATTTAAATACTACTAGAGAGCTCTCTTCTTGTAGAAAATTATAAAATTCACTTGTTCAAATAATCCATAACCAAAGCTTTACAGTAATAAATAGTTCTTAAAGTACAGTACCTTAAATCTTATCCACTTAAACCTTTGTTTATTGACCTTGCAAAGCAAGCCACGCTGGTCAGCTAGAAGTTGGAAAAGCCTCCCTTAGAAAAACCGTGGTTGATTCTAAATGGTTTTAAATTGTTGTTTAAAGGTAGCAGGTCCAAAGAAATAATTTTTATAATAATTAATAGTCAATCACCCATATGATTTCACCTACAATCTTTGTTAAACACAGTTTAAACAATCCTATTTCTGTTATTATTTATTGTTTATAATTTACTCACGAAGAATAATGGTAATGTCCTTTAAAAACTTAAACAGATTTAACCCAAATAACACTTGCTACTTTTTACATTCCTCCCGTAAATTATCTACTGATAAAACGGGAATTTATTATTTAAATTATTGGCCAGTCTACGTGGTTTTTTAGTAACAAAACTACACTATTTTTATAACGCGAACTGAAAGAAGTAAATGTTCTTAATGGTTCCTCACGATAAAACAAACCACAGATGAATATTAACGATACTATATTAGTAAATCTTCTCAAACAAGATTTATTAAAAACTAAACAACTTCGAAAAATTCACTTCACAACAAATAGCAACAAAACTGTACGTCGTTTCTCGGAACACTGTCTATGTAAGTGTCCAAACTGACCACAGTTGAAACAAGATTTATCTGTACTGGATAATTCAGAAATATTAATTTTATTTTCAGCAGGTTTTCTTACCTGACAATCATTTAACGAGAGATACGCTAAATCTGGTTCTAAAAACCCGTTACGCTTGGAAGGTGGTGGATGATACCTTTCCGATCTTAATTTAAGTTCTTGGACTTTTCTACAATAGACCTTTAATGACGATAAGGTCTTTATATCCTGTAAACCTATGCGTTCTGCAAAATAGAGATTTAAATTCCTAACTATCTCTTCTACTTTCTCAAGTTCTGCCTTAGGGTGTTCTAATCTTCTAAACAAAGCTTCCATTGACATTATGTACAACGAAACATTTTCATTAAGTCCCTGCGTTCGGTTTTTGATTTTATCTAACAAATCTAACTGATAATCGATAGGTAAAAAGTCTCTTTTCAAACATTTAACTAACTCATTCCAGTCGCTAACCTCATTTTTAATACCTCGATACCATAATAAAGCCGCATCTGAAAATAAATCTATAGCTGAAACAAATAAGTCTTGTTTTGAAATCCGACGGGCCTCACACAAACGATTAATTTTTTCTAAAAATCCCATAACCCTATCGCGTCCCGACCGGTGTTACGTGCTACTATCATAGCACCCTGTATAGCTATGCTTTTATATTAAGTTGTATAGCGTTTAGAGATTTTTGCATTTTCTCTCCTTGTAGTTGCCATTTTGTTGTGGAACTAATGTCCTGTTTTGATAAGAGATTGTCACTTTGTTTTGATCGCTTGTGTGAAGAACTTCTGTTTAAAGAATTTTGATGGACATCGCCGTTTAATTAATCTTTTCCTTTATGTTGAGTTATGGGAATTGCCTTAGTGCAGATTTGATGATTGATTGTGGCGTTAGTTTTCCAATTTAGTTGAGGTTGAGGTTATAGAAGCACACCTTTTCGTAAGTTTATCGATTAACTTTTCTATCATTCAGTCTCTTATACTTAATTCTTTCGATACGTTTTTATGTATAATCGTCGTTATATGGAGGCGATATAAATCTCTCTTAAGGTCAACTTCCATCGAAGGTATTTATATAGTGTTGTGATGGTCATTCTGTTAATTTCATTTATTTGTTACAGACCTTCTTTTATTTTTTTCTCTAAGTTTGGGTTTATCCTTTACTCATTTTATTACTTGCTGTATAACAAGTATACGTTGAATATTTGGGTTGTTACAAGATCATTACGCAGACTTGGTTGCTGTTGTCGGGATCACGTTACGTTCGAGCTTTGGTGACGTTCCTCTTCAGCTCTAAGAACAGACACCGTATCGTGAGTTAGTTATAATATAGCAACTGGTTACAACAACAATAACGTTTGACAACTCTTTATTGTATATAAAACATTATGTATATTTGTATATTATGATTTTGTGTTAAATGGTTTTTCACCAGTGTGCGTGTATCACTCATTTCTAGATATCTGCTTCATATTTATAATCCTATCACAAATCATTTATTGTATGATATTGTTAAGAATATTTGCGAGTGTGTACGTATGTCTTTGCTCCGTAATAGATGAATAGCTCACTACTGGAGCTGATGATTGCGCAATCTGATTGGTACCTGTAGACGCGTTAAATTTTACCGTGCCCTTTGCTTATTGATTTTGTGACTTTAAATCAACTTTAGAGTAAGTAATCGCGCTCGCATTAATCTTTTTTCCCTTGCAATTTGTGTATAGCATTCAATAACCACTATTCAATTTTTGCCAAGGTTATTTCACATTAAATAATTTGCTCTACTTGATAATTTGATTAATTAATAATAAAGCACTGTATATAACTTACTTGAAGATTTATTATTTATATGTGTGGTATTTGGAGTTTATATTTTCAGCTATCGAGGAGTTATTATTGGGGAAAGTCGACCACATTGGTAGTAGTCGCAAATGTGTTGTTCTTTTCAGATTTTGTCGGTCAATACTGTAGCTATCTTAAACGATTCTTGGCGCCCATTACAGAAGACCTTTAGTGAGACCCACGACCTCCCACTAGTTAGCTGGCAGCCGACAGATTTAACTGCGGTTAAAGGTTGTCATCGTTTCCCAATAAGCAGTCCCCATTTTGTTGGTAACACCGGCCAGAAAACTTCAAGTTCCATTTAAAAACAGGTACAGGCTTAACCGTTGGCTGTACTTGTAAAGAATTTTCTAAAAATAACGCGTTCGCATCACTAATTTTGATTTCGTTATTTTTTGTTCGGAATTCAATCAATAGACCCTGTAAAACTAACAATTGTGCTTCAAACTCGTTTTTTGCAGAAATCTGCTCATCCTCACTTACTTCTAATAAATTTATGCGGTTCTCTAAATGCAACAGCCTAGAATAAACTACATTACACAAATCCTCCGTTAATTCCTCTGAATTCCCAAGTGTTTTTTCAATATCTGCAAATGACTCTTTAATCTGTGTTACGTTAGTTTTAAAATCATATGGTTGTTTAAATGAAACCGACTTTAGTGTTTTTTCTTTAGCTAAACTTCCTCTCAAAAGTGCACGTCGTTGCAGATAGTTATTAACAACCTTTAGACCTCTACAAAAAATCTCAAACTTCAATTCATCACCTTTTAAATGGTTTACCTCCATTTTCACAAAGTATCGTAACAATAAAATTTTCGTTTCGCAACAAATAAACGATAACTGTAATTAGGCTTTCCAATTTCTTTACAAAAATCCTACAATATTATTGATTCCAACAAGAATCCTTATCTGGAAACGTAGTACAAAGTCATCTAAAATCCTAAAAATATTTTCATCAACCAGTATCTTAAACCTTTTCTTAAACTACAGAAACAAAATTTTCACGGGCCCCACACGTTGGGATAGCCAATTTGTAAGGTCAAAAACTGTAAACGAGATAATGCCCCGCGATTGGGCGTCAATTTGTAACCTCAAAAATCTATAAGCGAAATAATAATTATAAAATTGTCATACTTACTTAGCAAAGAAGCTCAAGATTACCACGGCTTGAGATTTAGCTCTATCTTACAAATTTTTGTATTCAGGTTGCAGGTATTGGTTCTGCAGTTATCTTATTTGTAAAGAGGAATAGATAAGGGTTTAGAACTCAAATAAAAACTCTAAACGGGCGCCATCTGATTATGAAGCTTAATGATGATGTTTAATTAAGCCAGAAAAGATATTAAATTCACTAATCAGAAAATGAATTAAATATATTAGGTTTTGAACAAAAATTTTGATTATGTTTAGAAAATTTTAAAATAAAATTTGAACAAAACGTTCATAATTATATGGTTCCGTCTAGATCCCTGATATAAACCGAAAAACATATTTATTAAATGGCAAAAAATAAGAATAGTCAAACACATATATAAAAATAGTCAAACACACATAAGAAAACATAAACAATATAATTCCATTAAACTTAATGTTAGTCCTTCAGTAAATAATTATCAACTTACTCCAGAATTATTGAACACAGAACAATTCAAAAAGGTATTTAAGATTTATTCAGAATGAAAGAAATATTTAGATTTTAATGAACATAAATTATCCAGAAACTTATTAAGATCCAGAGATTATTTAGATTTATTGAACATAAATTGTTCCAGAGTTTAGCAAGTCAGAATTTATTAACATAAAATCTTTCGAGAAATTTAACAAACAAATATCAGTAAAATATTACGGAATTGAATCTACTTAAGTATTACTAAAGTTAATGAATTTGAGTTTCACAAGCAGTAACAAACTAAAATTTAAATGCTACTAGAGAGCTCTCTTCTTGTAGAAAATTATAAAATTCACTTGTTCAAATAATCCATAACCAAAACTTTACAGTAATAAATAGTTCTTAAAGTACAGTACCTTAAATCTTATCCAATTAAACCTTTGATTATTTGCCTTGCAAAAGCAAGCCACACTAGTCAGCTAGAAGTTGGAAAAGCCTCCCGTAGAAAAACCGTGGTTGATTCTAAATGGTTTTAAATTGTTGTTTGAAAGTAGCAGGTCCAAAGAAATACTTTTTATTTTGAATATAGTCAATCACTCATATGATTTTACCAACAATCTTTGTTAAACACAATTTAAACAATCTTGTTTCTGTTATTATTTTTGTTTATAATTTACGCACGAGGAATAATGGTAATGTATTTTAAAAGCTTAAACAAATTTAGCCCAGATAACACTTGCTACAATAGATTCTTCCCATAAAATGAATAATTATTTATCTTGGTCTGCAGATAGAACGGGAATTTATTATTTAAATTATTGATCAGTCTACGTGATTTTTAATAACAAAACTGCACTATTTTTAAAGCGCGAACTGAAAGAAGTAATTGTTCTTAATGTTTCATCACGATAAAACAAACTACAGATGATTATTAGCGGTACGGTATAAACAAATCTTTCAAACAAGATTTATCAAAATTCAATTGCATCCAAAAGCTCACTTCACAACAAATATCAATTAAACTGTACGGGAACTATATTTAGAATTTGCATTAATTCTAAATAGTTAAGAATAAACGGTGGTTCGATAATATCGACCAGCGTCGACTTTCTTCACTCGAAGTTCGAAAGGAAGTGTTCTTAACACTTTTTCGACCCCTGCTGCCAGCGCGGAAGAAGTATGCTTTTTACCTCGCTCAAGATGCAAATCGGACCAACCAATTAAAAGCCTGTATTTTTTAGTAAGAGCAAATCAAAGCTAACACACGCTTAGTACACGTGGACTCCTTAAAGTCGATATTATTCGATTTTAGGCAGGATTCTAGCCCTAATAGACTGAGCTAAAGGTTTTATGCAGGCGCGAAGACAGCAACCAAACGTGCCACATCTGCTGACTAGACTTGGGGATAATGCGTTTTTTTAAGTTAATACGCAGAAACCAAGTTGAATTTGTGGACACGTGTCAAATGTCACCTTCCAGACAAAGGAAAAGTTTACTTTTTACCAATGCTTTCCCAGAATATAGACAGGAATATTTTTTTAAAACGAGATGACTTAAATACATCATTGGATTTTATCAAGGTCCTCTAATTTTTTTAGCAACGCAACCATTTCTACGGGTAAACAAGCATAGCACTAAAAATATTATTTATTACTTCAGCATCCTTTAAATTTTTAGAAATTCGAGAACAATCTTTTTAAAGTATTCTTTGTAAATATGTTTATACGACAAAATTTTTAGCTGCAATTAGAATATAAATTTACAGGACCGAACTTTAAATTTTTCAGTGAAAATACATGCAAAATTACACATATTTGAAACCGATAGAAAATATACCGAAAGTATACCAAAACAATTGCTTAAGTTAGTATATATTCGACTAATCAAAGCAGGCCTGATAAACATAAAATAAAATACATCTCGTCGTAGGTACTTCAATTTAAGTTTTTTCTTTCATTTAGTAAAAACCCCTTCGAATTAACTTTTCTTGACGAAGAAAGGCGTTTTTAAAAATGGTACTTTATTTTAAAAACGCAAAAGACGGAGCAATATGCACTTGCATAATCACTTAAATACTATTATACAATTTTAACTTAAAACTGGTAATTATGATGTTCAGAAAGACCGAGCTAAACAGTAACCGTGGCTTCTACGGCTTTCTGGGTATGGCTTGAAAAAAGGTAAACATTTACCCTGGTAAACAGTTTCTATCTTCAAGCTTCGTCGTAACTCAGACTGATTTGTCCCACGAAGCTCCGGTCTTTATATGCTCTTTCTGTGGGCGTAAAAATCCTTCAGTTGACCACTCGTGGCCCTGGGCTGTGCCTACGTGATGATAGCATTCTACTTCCTCTAGGAATTCATAGAAAATGCATTAGATACAGTTCTGAGTATTGGAGCTGCTTGCTATGCACACACGTGGCCGTGGGTTTGATACTGCACCTGCAATCGTGGCCACACCGCTCGAGGCATTTATCTTGCATACATTTATAATTAGGTCTAAATGTTAACTTTCGTATAATATCTTCTACTTTTTAAAATATCTTACAGTTACGATGATAAGATACGGGTTTTTTCTTAATACAATTGCCTAATTATCAGGCGCAATGGCAATAGTTTTCGATGGTCAATTACTCATGCAGGCTACACTGTTAAAATAAGTTCATATTATGTGCGGTCTATTATTATTTATGGTATTTTATTTTATTCCTTAATTTAATTTAATTGAATCTTCTTTCTTAATTTAATTGAAACCTTGATTGCAAAAAGGGTATACTAAGTTGCAATTTTAACAAAAATAAAATTTCTGTCGGAAATTACATGTCGTACTAATAGGTATATCAATCTTTTTCACTTATCATTGCTTGAGGTGTCCATACAAAGAATATACAATAATCGTGGTTCGTAATATGTAACTAATATTTTTTTAAACAGATTTCGCCAGCCCGGTTTTCCAAAAATTTAATTTTCTTTTCGTTAACAACACTCATAACTTTTATCCTTGCAGCTGATGCAGGGCATTTGATTTCAATTAATCCGTCATAGCTTAATAGTCCGTCTGGTGACGCAAAAAGAAATCATCTTTATCAATAAAAAGTCCGCATTGTTGAATTTGAATATTAGATTACTCTTGAAATTCCCTAATAAGTGCTACTATTTCATGATCTTGTCCCCATCGTGTGGCGAAATTTCTTTTAAAAGTGCTATACAACAGATTTTTGACTATATTTTTACAATGTGTTAAGCTTTTCATTTTACAAATCTGTCCAAAATTAGAAGCTGTTATTCGCGATGATCTTTCTTGACGCCAAAGTAGATTATTATTCTGACCAGTTGTTTCTAACTGTATCAGATGTAATTCGTCTTCAATTTTTTTCATTACTTGTAAAATTTCTTTTTCTTTTAAAGAATCTTCTTCTGCCGATAACTTGCATGTTTTCTTCCTCTACTTTTCCATATTCGCTATCGGCTGGTACTGACTTGTAAGTCTTCCTTTGTGATTTTTCACTAAACAGTTTCTTTCGGCATGTAACCCACTTTTATTTGGTTTTCACAGCTTTCACATATTTTTTTGTAAATTGTCCAGGACTTTTGCCAACTACCTTTTTATGGATTATGGCCTGGTTCAAGATTGAAAGTCAAAGCAGCTGCTTCGCATCATGTTTTATAGGAACTATTTCCCGTAAAGTTAATTCGTTTACCTCCTGTATATTCTGCAACTATAGAGTTATAACATTCGGCAGCGTTATTGCCCATATTTTGCAAAATATGGACTTTCATGGCAAAACTTTCAGAATTTCGCGCTACTCTGTCAGTAACAACCATTATGTCTTGATATTATCCCGAGTCTTTGAAGTCAATAATCCAATTGTTTTCATTTTCACGTTTGGGTCCGTTGCAAAAGTAAGTGGCACAATTATTGTGATCCCCAAAAACATGATAAGGACAGTTCAAAATATCATTTCTCAGCTGTTGTACTTTCTCACAATAAGTTAAAGTTGCATTTGTTAATATAAAAAAGAACGACACTTTGTATACCCGACCTCATTCGTTTGATACAGTTGTTCAGCGTATTGCGTACGTTGTACTGGAACAATTATCATTGTGCTGCTTATTATTTTTTGGGTCAATTCTCTTAATTTACTACAAAAATTGCGCAGAAAATGGTTACGACATTTGATTTTTGAATTACTTTCTGTCCATACGGACGAACGCGTGGTGAACGGACAAGTAGTCGTTGGAGATGGACCACGCTAGTATCAGAGACTAGCCCGAAACCGGAGGGAGAGCAGTCGTTAGAGGTGTCAGCAAGCACTAGGATTCGAGACTAGCTTGTGGGCAGACCACACAGCGTTCACCCTTAGAACTGGTCGTTGTCTATCCAATCCCAGGCCTGTCGGGGCAACGGATGACGCGATCAAGGAGATGTGTGGTAGAGTTACACCTAAGTGTTTCTCGAAATTGACTCTAAAACGTTGCAGAGGAACTCTGGTAACAAGAGGGTCCAGTGTGACCTACACTTAAGGGACGTTGATGCGAAGATACACAGCCTCTCACGTCCAAGACAACTTCACCTTAGCGGGTACACACCGGGATGCTACTTTGATGGGCCCTATAAAGTAGCCTCGAAACGAAGCTCTGTCAGGGGCACACCAGGACTATAACTGGGAGATCGGGGTGGCAAAACCGTTTAAAAACCAAGTTCCGCCAGATCTGAGGTTGGACTTGATCGGGCAGTGGCCCCCAACCCTGGTTGGAGGGGTGCCAGCGGGTGAACACGTATTAAGTTAATCGCTCCGGTACTAGCCTGGATAGCTAGTAGAGGGTGGATAGGCAACCTCTCTCCGACCAGTGAGAAACTGGGAGCATGTGTGATTGAGCGTATCTCAATTACTTCCTTCTGGAAGGAACATGGGGATTAAGTCTAACGACAGGTACTCCACGTTAAACATTCTTGGATTCTTGCCTATACGGACGAACTACTGCAAGACGTTTTGTTACACTGCTGTCGCCATCACTAATCAAATACAAGGTATTTCAATTTATACATTTCTATACTTCTTTTTGAAGCCCTCTATGATAATATTAACTTCCATTGCTGTAGATGGTTTGTCCCAATTCTTAAAGCATTTATGCGGGGGACCTTCAGAATGTTTTGATTTACCATGGTTGTACATACAACAGTATCTATTTCTAATCCTTAAGAATAACACTTTTTTTCTTTTTTTTACCAACAATAACGCCAACTCCGGCAACTGTGTTATAGTTGGTTCTGTATTATCTTTTACTCCAGGATCCATCCGCAATAACAGTAATGAATGGAATGCCGTCTGAACCAACGCGGCCTTCTTCAATTGCTAAACGGGATTCTTCTAAAGCAGCTTTTTCCATATATTCCCATGTATTTTCTTCAATATAAGTAGCAAGAAGTTGTTCTGTTTTTGCATAAAGCTTTGGGTCCATCCAAGGAATATCGCAATTAGCCAACATTTTCTTCAATTGTGAGTACATCCTATTTCTGTTGCGATACTTTTTAGAACTGCTGCCTTGTTTATATCCATAGCTTGATCATTACAGTCAGTTGATATAACAGTATTAACTCCGCATATCTCATATTTAACAACAATTTTACTTTGCAGATCAATTCTATGCTCAGAAACCATTTTCAGATATTCCTTTCTACACGAAAACAACCCAACATGAGGAAAATGTATAATTACATTAAAAAAATTACTAATTTCCACAATTCTCCTTCCACTGACATCTTCGTGCCCTTTTTCAACATTGAACACCTCATTTTAAACGTCAGTAGTATAAGTAGGTGGAATTTCTTTTGGGCTGTGGCTACTATTTGTGCACGTACAAAGTTGATGTGATGGAGCTGAAAGTTGATCAAATGAAGTTGAAGGTTGACCTATTGAAGTTGAAGGTTGGTCTTATGAAGTTGAAGTTTGATCTAATGAGATTAAAGATTAATCAACAAAAACAAATTCTGCTGATTGTACTTTTTGGGCAGACCTTTTAAAACCAGAAACGTTTTGCATTCTTCGACGTATACTCTTTTTTCGAGCATTGTAGTACTTGTTACACTTCACTACGTTACACTAGAATACACTACACGATAATTACACTATGATATATTAATACTTGCCACGCTTACTTATAAAATATGTACTAACACGAAAACTATACAGTACTGTAAACATTTGTAAAGTTATGTAAAGATTTCGTTGTCAGTGGTACATAAAAAGGCAACAACCAAGCTCAACAAATTTTTCAAACGGATTCGTAAAACTGCAATTACAAAATTACATTCCGATGATTCTGTTTTAAAGGTTGAGTTAAAATTGGCTGGACAAAACGTTTAGGGCTGATTTTCGACTAGTTCTGATGTAATACATTTTTAAACGCTATTATTATAAAGTAGTTATCTTTGTTGAGACTTTGTCGTTTTCATTAGACCCGTACCGCAAGTACTGTTGTGAACGACTCAGAACTAGTCTATAGCACCGCTACAGTATGATAAAGCAGGCTTTGGGATAATTTGCAAATTTACGATAGGGTTTGCAAGAAGTCTGCAATAATAGCCGGTTTGTGTGAACAGACAGTATTGTGCCTTTTACAAAATGCCGAAAACGAAGGATTCCCTAGAATTATTTCTTTTAATAGACAATATAGGGGAGAGTCGCCCAAATTGAACCGCCTCCTAAATTGAACCAGTCAATTATCTTTTTAAAGACTACATTGCTATGCCATCTATTGTCGAAAATAGTAACAGGAGGACTATAGAATGCTGTAGTTTCAATATGACTACAGTGTTCCCGCGTATATCGATGTAATTGCAAATTGTATATTTATGCCTTCATTTATGTAATTTTTTCCGTATGTTTCGTAAAGACCGGTGCAAAGAATTTCGGAAATGTCTGGAAGGCGGTAAATACCATTATTTTGTTATACTATTTTAAACAGTCTCGCGCGATTTCGGCGCTAATTATAGTTTGAACAAAATCATGTTAAATTAAATAAAACAAATAGGTGTTGCTTAAATTGAACTTATTAGTGTTGCCTAAATTGAACTGGTTAGGTTTATTGAAAAGACAAATGGCAAACAGTTCTTCTGATGATTTGGCAAAGTAGTGTGCAGAAGATGCTTCATGTCTTTATTGTAACGATATAAGTACCTGAATTCACTTGAAAATGAGTGCACGGTGCCTAAGTAGTGCATAGTGCGCCTACGAAGAATGTGCTGGGATAGAAGATGAGGATTTCCATCTTCCAGTCGCTAGACTTAACAGGTTTATTGTGATTTCTAGTATAGTATTACCCAGTGTCATAGAAAATAATTAAGTTTTTTTTGGTTTTATTATTTAGAACGCTGTTTATTTGAATATCTGCTAGTGGTTCAAATTATGGAACTCTTGGTTCAATTTAGGCAACTGGTTCCCTAAATTGAACTGATTGCACATTTTTCTAATTTTTTATTTTAATAGAGAATTTGTTTTTTTAATATATTTTTTAATTGAATATGTAATAAACATTATAAAGTATCCATTAGTGTGAATTTTAATTTAAATAACCGACAATGATCTGAAATACCAACTTTTTCTAAAAAAGGTTCCATTTGGGCGACTCTCCCCTACTTTCGGAAAGTGCAGTTTTCCAACGCACATTTAGAACACCGACTAGTGATGATATATATAGCAAGAAAATTTTGTTAAATCATATCAAATTATTTAAGAAATTACCTACCAAATAAATTTTGTTTAAGTAATTCAACCATGATCACAAACGACGATAACATCATAATTACTAATTAGATTAAGAAAATGATCAATATCGCTGATACTTGATAATATTACATTTTATTTTTCTTTTAATTAAATATTAGACGTGCATTATCACGAATATCCTATACTTACGCATTATTATTACTATTTATACACAGAATTATTAAAGCTAATGAACATTCCATTCTAACAGTGTATATCATATATCAGTTGCAACCTTATTCTTACACGATTATGATTCAGACACGTTAGCAGCAATTAAATTTTGCTTGCAAGTTAGATCTGCAAATACATACAGCATTTATTAGTCAGCTATGTCTGTCTCACTTCTAACTATTTGATCTTCGTTGCAAAATATATCAGGCTATAGCGAATCTTGGCTTTAAGCAACAAATTGTTTACATTAGCGTTTTGTTAATGAGCATTGTAGAACTTTACAAGGCTCTTTTAGGAGCCCGTAAAATTTTACAGGGCTGTAGCTGTAACTTAAACTGTCAGTTATATATAGAAAGTGGGCTTTTTTACAGTCATACTCGACTGTAAAATCGCATTTTCCGAACTGTAATCGCTAACATAAACGTGGATAATACGATACAGTATGAAATAATAGTATATTGTGCTACAAGTGCAGAAATACACACTATACTTTATCTACGACAACAAAAAAAGTAATAAACCACCAAAAGCTAAGAAAGATATTTATAAATGAATTTATAAATTCGCATTCATATTTTTTACGTTGAAATCTCTGACAATAAATTAAGAGATGTAATGTGAGCCGCTTCCACTATGTTTGGAGTTGTACAAGTGTACACCCCATTTCCCCATCATCGGATTCACTACGATACATCGAGAATTTCGAAAACGACAGAAGTAAATATTAAGTTTTTAAAGACAGTAGTAATAATACGTTTACAATCTGTATAATTTCAGTCAATCCACAATTTAGTACTTACAGCTAAATAATCATGCGTATGTACTCCTTTTCTAAAAGTAATTTTTATATAAACAATCACAATTCAATTATCAAGGTTTACACCTTTACTGCGAAATGTCAAAATATTCTCGCATTCCCAGGTATTATGATGAAAAGCTACGTAGCTTTAAAAGTTAGATGGTGCTTGCACTTTGTGAATAATTATGTAGCAAATTATAAAAGCTTTCATGATTTTTATTGTATGATTATAATTTAGCAATAATAATGAATAATATTGTATTAACAATTATATAATAATGTAAAAAATTAATCAATTTTATATTAATTGAAATAAAATTTTTTAATAACTTCTTATAATGAGAATAACCAACTCATGTCAAAACGGCTACGTTGCTTAACGGTAGAGGCCTGGCTTAGCAATCAGACGGTCCAGAGTTCGATTCCCCGTGAAAGCGATAATTTTTCTAGATGGATTTGCATTCAAAATATAATTCAATGTAAAACAATAATTAAAATAAATTAACCTTTAACTAAAATTTACAACATTTTTTATTTTAAATAATTAATAATATTATAATACACGTCCTACTAGATTCATATCTTATATAAATCTAGTAGGACGTGTTATAATATTGCAAGTGCTGACATCTATAGCGTTTCAATAGAACTGCTGATCGTGAGGAATTATTCCTCACGGTCTTTACCGTTGAGTTTGGAGATTGTTTGCAATTGGTCGTTTTCACGGTTACTAGATTGTGTGTAATGTGTAACTTTCTATGGTGGTCGTAGATAAACAATTTTATTCTGTTACAAAGTAATGTTTGTTAGAAGTATACTTTTGACTTGTAGTTACAATGTTATTCCAACCAAACAACTCAATGTCAAATTCCATCACTAACTCTCTGCTAAACAGTTAGTTTTTCGTTCTGGCAAACAGTTGGTGAAGGAATTTTGTTCTGGCTTCTTATATTACCTATCCTACATATATTTTATTTATTCTGTGAAAATTTCAAGACTTTTAAAATAACAACAATGGCACTGTTTCAAATCAACATTTACAGAGTTCTGGCAACATTTAGGAGGGGTGGATATGTTCTGACAACAGTTTTTATAAATAAAGAATACTATCGAAAGTAACCTCCTGAAATGTCATGACTGTTATTTTAAATAAATTGAATCTTATTTCTCACCCTCTTAGTAATTTTGGGGTAGTATAACCCGGCCGCAGGGGGCTGCCAGAATCGACTTTTAGTGTTCAGCAGGTACCTATATAAGAGTTTGTTCCCAAATCTTCACGACTGTTGAAATGACAACTCGAAATATGTTGCTAGCTCTCCCTCTATTAGTTTGTAGATCTACTGCCAGATAGGGTGGTTCCGATCGCCCTCATGATTATGTTAGTTATTAGGAGGACCTGTACGTCCTCAAAACTATATAACCACCATGTGTAATACCTTTTCTTGTAATACCTGTATTTTTATGACTTTTCTTATTAGTATATAGTTGTTGCTATGCCTTGTCTTTTCTTTCCCGTCTACCTCTGACTACGACCTCCCGTCACGAAAACCCCACGTGACAATTTCAATTAACTCTTTTTAATGTTCAAATAATTTACATGCATTTTTGGTTTTTCAGAAGGAGAAGGATCTTTAGAATATCAATAAAATACTGGTTTTATGTAGATTTCCCGTTGTTTAAACATAGATTTATTTAAAGCTGGAAATGTATCTAAAACATATGTTGTACTTAAAGCGGCAAAACGATAATAGTATATTGTGTTACAAGTGCAGAAAAGTGCCAATTTCTCACGAGTGTGAAGCAATCACACGAGTGAGAAATTGGCGTTTTTGCACGCGTTACACACTATACTTTATCTACGACAACAAAAAAAAGTAATAAACCACCAAAAGCTAAGAAAAATATTTAACCTAGAATTTATATATTCGCATTCATATTTTTACATTGAAATCTCTGACAATAAATTAAGAGATGTAATGTGAGCCGCTTTCACGATGTTTGGAGGTGTACAAGTGTACACCCCATTTTTCCCATCATAGGATTCACTAATGGTAAATCTAGAATTTCGAAAACGACAGAAGTAAATATTAAATTTTTAAAGACAATAGTAATAATACGTTTACAATCTGTATAATTTCAGTCAATCCACTATTATATAAACAATCGCAATTCAATTGTCAAGGTTATGTCAAAATGTCTACATATTCTCGCATTCCCAGGTATAGTGATGAAAAGCTACGTAACTTTAAAAGTTAGATCGCGCTTGCACTTTGTGAATAATTATGTAGCAAATTATAAAAGTTTTTATTATTTTTATTGTAATTTAGCAATAATAATGAATAATATTTTATTAACAATTATATAATAATGTAAAAAATAATCAATTTTACATTAATTGAAATAAAAATTTTTAATAACTTCTTATAATGAGAATAACCAACTCATGTCAAAACGGCTACGTTGCTTAACGGTAGAGGCCTGGCTTAACAATCAGACGGTCCAGAGTTCGATTTCCCGTGAAAGCGATAATTTTTCTAGATGGATTTGCATTCAAAATATAATTTAATGTAAAACAATAATTAAAATAAATTAACCTTTAACTAAAATTTACAACATTTTTTATTTTAAATAATTAATAATATTATAATACACGTCCTACTAGATTCATATCTTATATAAATCTAGTAGGACGTGTTATAATATTGCAAGTGCTGACATCTATAGCGTTTCAATAGAACTACTGATCGTGAGAAATCATTCCTCACGGTCTTTACCGTTGAGTTTGGAGATTGTTTGCAATTGGTCGTTTTCACGGTTACTAGATTGTGCGGAATGTGTAACTTTCTATGGTGGTCGTAGATAAAAATACGTTTTTTGATTAGGGGAGCACGGCCACCCCGACACCCCTTTCCGCCGCCTATGCCTGCATGGCCGTGATAATAAATTGTTTACTGTTATTGGGGAAAAGTGCATATCATTAATTAATATGACTAATAGATAAGAAGATAAAGGTACATTAAACATCAGCAGAGGGAGACGTGGCCTTGCTAAATGTATAGTAAGTTGATGTTAAGTTTTGTACGGTCGCACGTATAAACTTTCGACTAGCGACCATCACTTCTCATAATTTTTATAGACATGACCACATAGTGTACAGTCTGGGACTTTAGTAATGATTCAAATCTGAAACTAGTTTTATGCAAAGAAAAATTACTTTAGAAGGGAATCTATAATTTTACAACTATTCGAAAGGATATAAATAATATAAAAATTATATACAGAAAAATGGCTAGATTCAGACCCGAATCATTACTAAAGTCTCAGACCTACATAACTAGGCATTTAGCAAGGTCTACCTCGATCTGAACATAAGTAGTAGTAGTTTTTTATTTAAAACATTTAAAACAGGAAAAGAAACTGATATTTTTATTAACTTTATTGCTAAACCGCAAATTCCATTTTATTACATCCTTCTATAGTAACTTTCCAAACTGAACCTGTAGGAGCATTCGGAATAATATTCACAACGTTCTTTGCAACCTCTTCTGGTCTAAAAATTAAACTCGCCTCAATAATCAGCACTTAACTATATTATCCTTGCGACGTAAAAGTATTGCACAGTGACCAATAATAAAGGTGAATACAACTGAAAAATAGCTTATATGCCAACGATAATAATTAAAAGTGCTCATTTCAGCATTAAAAGATACTGACTACTATACTTATTCAAAACGAGTGCATATTCAAAGCTGAAACATTTTTAAATCGCAAGGATAAATATCTCAAGTTTACAAATGCACCTTTGACCATCATGAACTTGTTCAATAATGTTTATCTGGGAAGATAGATAAGGTTCTGGCACTTCTTTCTCCGTAATGTTTAGAATTGGAGTGTAAACAAGACCGGGGCAAATCGCTACTACTCTGGTTTTGCTTATTTTATAGCGAGTGTTGCCTCCCATTGCTCTTGTAAACCCAACTACACTATATTTGGTAGCTGTATAAACAGGAAGGTTTTCTGGAGGTTGAATAAAGGCCACAGAAGCAGTATTCACTATTAAACTTTCAGAACCACTTCTATATTTAGGAAAATATTTGTCTATTGCCAAATTTGATCCATTAACAACAGCTGCCTGAAAATCTTATTCCTAATAACTTGCTCTTTCTGCATCGTTTAATTACTTACAATGTTGATGTCGATACATCTTTTCCATTGCACTTCATTAACTATGCCTGCATTATTAAACAGAATATCAAATTGATTATAGGTTTTGACAACTGTTTCAAAAGCATCTGAAAGTTAAGGTTATTTTTTATTGGCTTACTTTTTAAATAAAAGTGCATTGTAATTACTTTCAAGTTGTTTATCATCAGTTACATCGGCTTTTATAAAAATTGCACAATTATCTTTTTCAAACTCTGCATTTATCTCTTTTATAGCCTTGATTCCATTTTCTTGGTTGGTATCAACCAGAGCAACACCCTGGCAAATATGTATTCACTGTAAAAGCCACATATACCTATACAAAAACTTAACTAGGGTTACCTTTAGGCCTTTTCGGAGTAGTTCTTTTGCATAACATAACCCGATTCCAGAAGCACCCCCAGTTATTATGGCAACTTTATTTTCCAACTCGAACATAGCTGGAAGTGGAAATGTTATTTGATCAAATACGGTTAAGAATACGGCAATTAATAAAATGCTTGCTTGCAACTAGTCTTTTGCAACTTTGAATGAATTATCTAATTTGTTTTCAATGTTGTGAACATAATCAGTAGAATAGATAGTTTATCAGTTTATAAAGTACACTTATAGCAATTAAAAAACTATACACAAAACATTGATTGTAAATTACTGATACTGATATTCAACCAGTGGCGTGCGGTGAAAATTTAGGCTAGGGAAGAAACCACGGTTTTTTAATATACTATTTTAATATCCCTAGGTACAGTCGCGGATTCACGGGAGGGGGGGTAATGGTGGAAATCTCCCCAAATTTAGAAATAAGTATATATAGGATAGAAACGAATAATGTTTGTTTAATTATTATTTATTAAAATAATTATTTTTCCAAAAATTCCTCTAACAAAATAATTCTCTGGATCCGCCCCTGCTAGGTACAATAAAAACCAGTGTTATAATTATCAAGGTTAAAAGTTTTCCAACGAAGAACTGTTACACTTTATACTCATGGAATTTGTTGACTATTATTCTTTATTTTAAAAAACTACTATTTAGTAGTATTTATAATTCAACTCGATTTTTCGATCTTTTTTAGTAAAATACCTGATGCAGGTTTTAATCTTTGATGTTAAATTTGAAAGTTCTGGTTTTGATCTGCCTTTCTCAATTAATTTGTAATATATCTCCAAAACTGTATGCAGAATAGTATATTATTCAAGGAGCATATAATGATAGCTATTACTCACGAGGTTGAAGTTTGCGTAAATCATCCGAGTGGGTAATAGCTATTACATGCGAGTAGAATACTATACTTTATCTACGACTAGTTAAATAACTCATTCATACTTTTGGATGTAATTAGATGGTGTAATTTAAATATCAGACAGAAATCAGTTTCTACAAACTTTATTAACTGCAACAATCATCTTAAAGGAAACAAAAGAATTAACTACTTCACGATTAATTACATAGCAATTTTAAGTAGCATTAATGAAAATAAATTAATAATAAAATATTTGATAATTCAGAAAAAAGAACTGGATTTAGCATGAGCTGGAGATTTTGTTTTTGTAAAAGGTATATTTACTATAAGAGCTCCATTGTAATCTTGGATATCTTCAATTTTCATAGCTATAGCTCATTAGAACGGCAAGCGCCCATTAGTCCCATAATTAACGCCACCTTTACAAAAAGTTAGGTTTAGAAACTCGTCTATAATTACCTTAGGGATATCTACGTACCTTTGCTAAAAGAAAACTCTGATCTGGTGCTTCCTTAATAAATTTATTTACTTCCTCTGGTTTGAAGGTTTTAGCTTTCTTTAGTCGATGCCCCTCAGAATGGCGCTTTAAAAACCCCTGTAACTTCATGTAATTTTCTAGGTGAATGTTGTGGTATATATTCAACGTGCTTTTTAGCATTGAATAATAAGCCCATAATGATGACGACTTATACTTTTTTGATAGTTCATTAACACATTTTATACAAAGACAACATTTTCACAAAATGAAGTTGTTTGCTGTGTAGATTGCCAATCCATTTAAAAGAACAAATCACACTACAACACTTGATTTGAATTAACCAATCACATGTGTTAACAACGCATCTAAATAACCATGTAGTTAACAATGCTTGATTGATGACAATGATTCATATTAATACATAAAAATTTTATACTAGTAATTTAAAATAGCTCTGTTGTAAGAGCCTTGCATTCACAACATCGTCTACACCAGCTTCATTGTCATTTGGTAGGTAGATTCCATAATCATCTCGATACATTTCTTGATCATATTCTGGTTCTGGAATATTATAATCAGTACACATGGTAGGAAGAACATTTATGATTTTGTATGGTTAAACAGGCGCATAATGTAACAACACCTAATGCTTCAATAACCAATTGAACCTATTTTTCAAAACCTTTACCATTATATCTCTCAATATTGGATCGTATAATTGGGGAATTTGGTTGACCGTTGTACATTGGTGTTACTAAAGAGGTATGTTCTAAATGAATACCCTGTTAGTAGATAAAAATTGGGAGTTCTGAAACCACCCCCACCCCCACTCCTGACCTTGACCTTGAATCTATCTCTCTCTAACACATGGTGACCTTGAACCTATCTCTGTCACCTAAACGTGGCAACACCGCATTCTCAAGGTCAACAATATGACAACAATGTATCTTCAAGGTCATCAATATAGTAACAATGTAACTTCAAGGTCAACAATATGACAACAATGTATCTTCAAGGTCATCAAAATTGCAACAATGTATCTTTAAGGTCATCAATGTAACTTCAAGGTTATCAAATTGGCAACAATGCATTCAAGGCCACGTAATATTCAAGGTAACTAAATAAAGTATATTCAAGGTCATCAAACACCATTCAAGGTCAAGCTGTAGATATATATAGCAGGTTGCATGTATTGAAAATTCAAAATGTGTGTAGAAGCGAGCTTACAGAATACATGCTTGACAGAACGAGTGTTATCATTTCGTAATTGGAAGGGTATACAAACTCCAAAATCTTTAGCTGAGGCCGGATTTGTCTACACGGGGCGTGAAGATAGAGTAGAATGTTTTTATTTGGCCGAGTGAACATTTTGAAATGGGAACCGTCGGATAGTCCAATCGTAGAACACCTGAAATGGTCACCACATTGCGGGTTTGCAAACGTGTTAGCACCCATAAACGTTGAAAGTGGTAGAGACGTTTGCGGTTAAAAGTAACCAGATACAACATAGAATATAACGCGAGGGAACAGGGAAAATGTTACCAATCAAGGCGGTAATATTATTGGCAACCTTGTACGAGGGCGTAGTGTACGTTGCAAAACTTCCAGACACAACAGCAGCCTTTATTTCATACGACTTCAATACGAGCGTTTGGTTTGGCATGCAACAGGTGACGTTGCAACAAATGGGAATGTTTAAACACGAAATCGGCAATAGAACGCAAGAAGTACGATTCAGGGTCAAATTCGTGTACCCAATATATACCATGGATAGCGAGTGGCAAACCCTCGGGAATAGTCCGGTAGAACAATGTAAAGTCAGCAGCGAAACGTGTTACGCTTCCGTGGTGACCTGGGCACCCTGTTAATCGCAGTAGTTGGTGTAAGCATAGGAATATATTATATCGCTCATTATCGTTACCCCACCCGTTACCCCACCCGTCAACTCAGTATATATAAACGCATACGCAAGAACACTTCAGTAGTACAGCATCTACGCAAGAACACTTCAGTAGTACAGCATCATGAACGTGGTAGAGGCAACCGTTATAGTAACATTCGATTTCGAGGACGACGATGAAATCTGAGACGAAGAATTGCACGGAGGAAACGTCGAGAAAACATTAGATCACCACAAAGAGGCATTCATTAAACACGTCAAAGAGAAGCGCGTTCTCGAAGAAGGTTATCTGGTGTTTGCGTTAGTGACGTTTGCATATTCAATGGATTTAAACGACGAAAGCATATGGTTGGACGGAAAAAGTGGGACAGCGCCGAAACAGTTGGAAGAGCCGTTACACGAATGGTACGATACAAATATAAAAATTCCCATCATGAGATGTATAGAGAAGTATAATTCGGATAAGTTTCGAACGAAACATTTGTGTCGTTTCACCATCTTAATAGCGGAGAGTTAAAGTGTTGTGCTGTTTATGTATAGACAAGTATAATCCGGATAAGTTTCGAACGGAACATTTGTGTCGTACCACCATCTTAACAGCGGAGAGTTGAAGTGTTTTCCGCGTAAAGAACAAAGAATCAGAAAAAGAAATAGAAAGGCGCAGAAACATCCAGCGCATCAACGCAACATTATTTAGAAACGTGAAAAGTACACCGGGGCTTAACTAATGTATTACTTAAATAAAAGATAAATGTACTCTGTAAACAAATACAAGGGTGTACATTTTAAAAGATAAATGTACACTGTAAACAAATACAAGGTGGTAAATTTTGAAATATTTAATCCTCTGATATATCAAAGTCAATCATAAAGTGTAAACAATTGTATATGTATTGTGAAATGTATTTAGTTAAATAAACCACGTAAATAATATGTCCCCTTATATCGTTTCATTTAAGACCGATCTCCGTCTCTCCTAGACATACATTCTAATTTAACGATTAAATCAAAAGTGAAACTAAGATTTAAAAGAAAAATCTCATACCATTTGAATTTCAATTAGACTCTTACCTAACTATGAAAGTATGCAGACGTTGTTATGTTTACAAAAGAATGCACACGAAAGGTCAACACTACCTCAAGGGTAAGAACTACACCAGACAGGCAGGAATGTTACATGTAGTTAGAACAAAATAAATTCCGCAGACGAGAACAAAGAAACAAGGCAAGGTCAACGAGATTGTATTTACACAGAAAGGAGTGGGGGCATAGATATATCTATAACTTCAAACTGCACCACTCAGTTAGATCCAAACAACAATAGTGAAAATGAACAATGAAAGTGGTTCACAAAGAGCGTCTCCAATGATGGAGGTCGAGCGACCGGCGTCCCGGGGGTCGTCCATATGGAGCGAGGAGACGGAGATCCTCGGTTCAGCGAACGACGTTGAGGGCGGCAACGAGGTAGAGGTGCCATTCGGTGAAGACCATGAGGAAGAGGAAAGGATAGAAGAGCTGGTACCTAACTAAATCACTTAACAAAATTACTTTTAAATAAAACACATAGATATGAGCCATATATTTTTATTTTAATGTTTATAGCTGGAGATCATTAACGTGGCAAGTTTTCGACCCGTGCTGGTAAGGGGAAGGTTTAGCATGCTGGTGCTATTTGCCGAATGTCGGAACAATTATATCAGCGTGCCACACAATTACGACGCAGCACGGGACGCGGCAACGTATGAGAAGTGCGGGCCTTGCACTACGTAGCATAAGTAAGTTAGTTAAAATTATTTAGTTAGCTATTGTAATAAAGTTACTTTTAAATTTTACCCCGTGTTTTTGCAGCAAGTTACGAAAAGTGCGAGTTTAAGGATGTTTAGGAGGCATCTCAAAATGCTACGAAATGAATAAAAATTTATTAGAATTTTCCTCATTTAATGCTAAAACTACAGTGAAAATTTCAATCCGATCGACTAAGTCGTTTAAAAGTTATTGCAATTTAAAGTAACTGTAATTTTACATGTGATCTTATGAAGATTCGCTCACATAATAGAATAAAGTCATTTCAATTACAGGAAAAAAAGCTTCCAAGCGTCCCAGATTTTTAAATTACGTAACTTGAACTCCATAGAACCGAATTTGCATAGTTCGCAACATTCACTAAACGGTTCTTGAGAAAAGAATTATAAACAAACCGAAAATCTGGTGTTTACTCGATAAATTAATTGGTGTGTAAGAAAATACGGCAACACTGTACTCAGCTGAGAGCTAATTTCCGTCGAGCGCAGTGGCGTGCTGTTAAAAAGGGGCTTGTAAATTCCAGACATCCAATATCCACTATGAGCATATGAGCTTCAACTCTGAAATAGCAGTAATGTAAACTGCAAATGATGCCTATAAAGTTGTAATTTGTGGTAGTATAATTACTACAAATATAAATAAAATAAAATCCTAACTACATACCTACACATTATTTGTCCTAAACTACTATGGTAGTATGAAGCTGGTATTTAGCTATTTCCTACAGCTAATTGCTACCTTTTTGGTTTTTGTAAACATAATTTAGTTAAGGCTATAATAAAGTAAAACAAGAATAATAGTAGGTTCTGTCAGCCTCGGTGGATTAGTGGTTTGCATGTTTGCTTCATAATCCAAGGATCGCAGGTTCGATCCCCGGCGGAGCTGGTAATTTTTCATAGCGGAGAAAAATTTAAAACATGCCTTCTTTTCGGATAGGAAGTAAAACTGTAGGTCCCGTGTCAATGTGATGTTTGGCACGTTAAAAATCCCTACTGGGGGTGCAATTCCCTCAGATTCGGGTAAATTCTAGTAGAGTCGGCCAAATGATCATAGCCCTCGGTGCCATGAGGTACGAAGGATGCTCCGCCATCCTCATTCCTCGCCCAAAAATAAATAAAATAGTAGCTTCTACTACTCATTTGGTATAGGTAGTAGAAGGTAGTTCTTGCTTGCTCTGGTCTTTAACAGTAATTACAATAGTTTAGTAAAGTTGAATTACAATAAACTGGTGGTAAATTAAATAAGTTTATGAGTAACCTGCTTTAAAAAAAAGTATTGGTGCCCATTCCTTGAGTTTTGGAAACTGTATAAATGAATGAATTTAAGTTAATGAGCAGCTAAATCTGTAAAGATGAGAAATTGACCCCTACTTACCTGTTGTTAGGAGTCAATAAATATTACAATATTTTAAAGCTAAGATAGTTGCAGCTAAAGCTTCCCGAGTTCTCCGATGAAAGCAATTTGTCCTTTTTGTTGTTGTAGTAAGGTGGATTGGAATCCACTGAAGTAGCGCCAAACGGGAATTTATAATAAAAAAAAGACCATGGACTGTTTTAGACTTAATTTTCTGCTGGATATAAATATTCCTAATACTCATTTGCACTACTATATGACAAAAACACAGATGTATTTTTATAGAATTTATTATAATTACATAATTATAATACTTATACTATACCTAGTTAATACAAGTGTTTAATATAATAGTTAGTATAAAAGTTATTTACTATTAATTAATAATAAGTTGATAATAATTCTTAAGTTCTAATCATAAAGATGATCAGTAATCTGACAAAGATGAAGATAATTGGGATGTTATAGTCTGAAGTATTAACTTGTTAATTAAATTGGTGTAACTTAGGAAAAGATGCAATCTTTTGATGTAACCTAAAGACTTACATATTTTAATATTTTAATTAAAAAGGGAGATGCCTTTATTACATTTTTGAATTCTTTCCTTGCTTGCAATGCAATTGAGATAAGGTCTCTTCTGTTTCTAACATGTTTATGTGCCCCCGTCAGACGTTACAGCACTGACATACAAAACATGTGACATAACCTAGCATTATCATAATTTAGAATTTAGGTACTTATGAAATGATATTTGATTTTCCTTCATACCGTATCTTTTGCACAAAACACATTGTCGCACCATTATTTAAATTAAAACACTCACAATAACTTAAAAAACTAAACACACAGAAAAAAAAATAAGCCAAGATGGAACACTCGTGTCGCGGCGAGTAAACCACTAAGCACTAGGATTAGATTCGGCTACGTTCGGAGCACGCATATCGTTTCGTACTTTGTGTAAACAAACCATGCAGGCTTCAGAAAATACCTAAATAGCTCCGTCCATCTAGTTTAAATACGTCCATAATTGCAATCAACAGCTGACTGATGCCCAAAGACTTTTCTCTCTTAATTATGTAAGAGAAAGATATACTTATGCTACCAACTTATAAAATCAACATTGTTGTCACGTTTTCTATATTTTATAGAACGTTGAATTATTAATATTAAACATATTTATCATTTACAATTATAAAAAATAAACAATATTTTAATGTTTTAATTTATACTCAAGCATAATTAATAATTATATGTTCATAATTGATAAAGATTTAAATCAAATATTTTTTTGCCGAAAAGTTAAAATCAAGGCATATTCACTTCCAAAAGTTATTTAAAATTTTTCCATATTATTCGTTATTTTCTATTTCATTCAACATTATTAGTAAAAATTCATCTTTCCTTTTAAATAATATATTCTTTTTTAGCATTGTAACTATTCATTTACTTCGTAATGATCTGTAAAACGAAGATATTCATGAATTTCTAATTTTCAGTACTTTTACCTCCGATTGTACCTCCCAAACATCCTTAAGTAAAGTAAGTTAGTTATTTTTAATTATTTTTAGTTGTTTTTAGGGGGGTTGGTCAGGGGGGGGAGCGATTTTGAAGAAATTAGCGCTCTAGCTCTCAAGGTTAACGAAGGGCAAGATTTCGACTGCTCGATTTGATAGGTAGACATAAATGAAGGTCGTCATGGGTATGCCGTTGCCCATAATTGAATGGTCATAGAGTATTTTCTGGTTGCTACAAAAAAAAAGAAAAAAAATAATTTTCTCATGCTATTTTATTTAAAATGTGCTGGTCCTAACTAAATAATATTAACAAAATTACTATCTATATCTATAATATCTATAATAACTATAATATCTATAATATCTATAATATCTATAATATCTATAATATCTATAATATCTATAATATCTATAAAATCTATAAAATCTATAATATCTATAATATCTATAATATCTATAATATCTATAATATCTATAATATCTATAATATCTATAATATCTATAATATCTATAATATCTATAATATCTATAATATCTATAATATCTATAATATCTATAATATCTATAATATCTATAATATCTATAATATCTATAATATCTATAATATCTATAATATCTATAATATCTATAATATCTATAATATCTATAATATCTATAATATCTATAATATCTATAATATCTATAATATCTATAATATCTATAATATCTATAATATCTATAATATCTATAATATCTATAATATCTATAATATCTATAATATCTATAATATCTATAATATCTATAATATCTATAATATCTATAATATCTATAACATCTATAACATCTATAATATCTATAATATCTATAATATCTATAATATCTATAATATCTATAATATCTATAATATCTATAATATCTATAATATCTATAATATCTATAATATCTATAATATCTATAATATCTATAATATCTATAATATCTATAATATCTATAATATCTATAATATCTATAATATCTATAATATCTATAATATCTATAATAATACAATTTCTCTTATTCTATACAATCAAATCATCAATTACACATTACTGCTGATCCACCGACAATTTACGACACAGATAAAGGAACCTATATTACCGACATGGTTTGTATCTTTACAAGACAGGAAAAAAATAATTTTTTTCATGCTATTTTGATTTAAAATGTGCTGGTCCTAACTAAATAATATTAACAAAATTACTATCTATATCTATAATATCTATAATATCTACAATTTCTCTTATTGTATACAATCAAATCATCAATTACACATCACTGCTGATCCACCGACATGATTTACGACACAGATAAAGGAACCTATATTACCGACATGGTTTGTATCTTTACAAGACTAAGGAAAAAATAATTTTTTCATGCTATTTTTATTTAAAATGTGCTGGTCCTAACTAAAAAATATTAACAAAATTACTATCTATCGTATATCTATAATATCTATAATTTCGCTTATTGTATACAATCAAATCATCAATTACACATCACTGCTGATCCATCTCCAACTGTTCATTCAATCGTTGTAGCAGTGGACTCCCGTGACAATTGTCATTGCAGTTACAATCTACATCCGCATCGTTGCTGCAAAATTGGGATACCGGACCGATGACATGTAATCGTTCGGAACACGCCATCGGGTCGCAGGTGTTGTAGAGCATCCGTTGCATGCAGCCATCACACCAATGGGATGGTATATGGTAAATCGATCTCGAAACCCTGGTGTGGTATTGCCGGTAGGGTAGGGTTGCCGTACTACACACACTGCGTATGCAACCCTTGCATAGGCGCTTCCCCTTCCACGTGTAGTACGACAACCACAGACAATAAGGCACATCTGCCACAGTAAACCACCCCTGCAATACCGTAGCCACCTGTTGAAACCGTAGGGTTCGGTTTGCACAATCAATGTCCTCTATGTCACCGAAACGGTCTGGATCATAATGTTCGGCGGACTTAGCCGTCGCATACCAAAACCATTTCCACATCACCTATAGTTCGAACACTAGGTGTTCTATACCTATACCTATGGTACGAGTGGACCCAACGAGGCAGCGATTCGGCGTAACGATTGAGCACGTAGGCTGTGCCAGCGATTCCAGTGCTGTGAATCTGGTGCGGTGCCTGCTTCGGCTGAATGTGGTACACGAAGAGCGGATGACGCGACGACCGACATTGTGATGTGTTACCTGGTATGGAAAACACTCCCTATTATATCGAAGTAGCAACACCCTCGGAGGGAGTGTAAGACCTTGAGGTACCTATACACTGACCTATACACCAATGACCTTGAGGAAATGCAAGGTTTCTGTCTATACACCAATGATCTTGAGGAAATGTAAGTATTTGCGCGAATGCAAGGTAAAGTTGTGGGGGTGATGGAGGGGTTCAAGGTGAAGAAGTGGGGGTGAAAGTGGGGGTGATGGAGGGTTTCAAGGTTAGGGAGTGGGGGGTGGTTTGACAAAACCGGAGGGCGACGCAGCGGAGCATCAGTCTGTCTTCGTTCATCATGGATACATCATCTACCGGTGTTGGTGAAGTGAATAAGTGTCGTTGTGTGACATTGTCCTTCTGGTCAAAATTATCGTTGAGGAAAGCGTGCCCGGTACATGTGCCGCATACACCATCTCCAGTTGCTGCGTGCCCGGTACTTGTGCTAACTATCGAGCGTACACCATCTCCAGTTGCTGCCGCAAAGAAGATCATAGTACTGCAAAATATGGTAGTAAAGGCGGCAGCCGTTAATGTGGAGAAGCCGAAGTACGACATGCTTAGTGGGCGTTCACAACCTTTACTGCGAGAGCTGTTGACTTCGACAAATGTGTTTTACGCTGCTGGAAGTTTGCACTTGAGAGGAATCCCCATCGTGACGGTCCAGGAAGCACCTGCGGCATCACCATGGTCGGGTAAGTGGGACTCCCAATTGTTGAATAGCCCACCGGGCAGCGATTATGATATCTCAATTCGGGAGTCCCTTTTGGGGGATGCATCACCATCTGCAACCGACGACGACGAAGTGAACCTGCCCATGGAAATTACCGCAAGTTCAAATGTAATTGTTGATGAAACGGAGTCGGACTGTTCCACATCAATTACAAGCGCACCTGACGATGACGATGAGGAGTTAGTCATTCCGGGTACCCCCTGTGATGACGGTGTGCATGACCAGCTGCACATAGACCCAGCGACACTTATGGAGGTTTCTGATGACACAGCGTCTATCTAGTTGTCCGGCAGCATCAGAGACTTCACGACTTCACCGATTGTTTTCATAGATGGTGTACCATGCGAGAAGCAGTCTTTACCGCTTGCTGTCGTTAATGACGCACAGCAGACAAGGATTACACGAAGGTTAAGAGAAGCGGCGTCCGGTTTGTGATGGTGCGAGAGTGGACGCATCGCTCTCCTTCAACGCAAAGCGGAACTCTTAGCTGCTGTGGAAAGATACGAGATCAAAATCAAGAGTATCTAGACGCAGCAGCTACGACAACTAATGACGTAGTTGGGGTCCTGTGAGAGCGAACGCCTCTCACTTTTAACCGAAGCGGAAAACTTGTCTGCTTTGCGTCATCAACGACGTTAACGGTTGGTATAACTGTGACCTCCCACTAACAATAACCCAGTCCTCTTCCTATCCCGGTCGGGTTTGCATAACACGTCCTCGTCGTCCCGACTGGAAATCAGTATCGCGAACGTTAGTGGTAAAAGTTGACGTAAAAGCTTTATCGTTTGCCAGTGCGTTCCCGTTTACTGATTACTAAGAATATGCATGTGTGTAGCTGCGGCGCGTCCTTCACCCGACGGGATGCCTTAGCCCGTCACTGAGGAGAAAGTTGCCGTGGAACGCTGGACCGCCCATCCACGAGCGGTAAGTAACCACCTGTGAGGTTGTATGATGTGGTACGATTATTTTCTTGATTACAGCTCGGGGAACTTCGGATGCTGTAGGGAATACTGGTGAAGGACCTGCACCTAAGAAAGGGAAAAACCTCCCCGCAAGGTACGTGTACATATTGTTAACGGTTTTAGTGTTAGTGATCTGTGCAATTGTTTCAGGAAATACCTCCGCGACGGTGTATTGCGATGAGTGTGAGATGGTTGTTCTACGACATAGCTACGTTGGACATCTACGAAGCAACCGCCACAATCATCGTAATGCCGCGTCAGTGCAGACGGAGGAAGTGGTGGTTCTGGAGACGGCGTTCAAGTCTCGTATAGCCAGTTATCGAATCTCGGTGAGAAATCATCACATAAATCTTAGAGAATTTACTTATGAGACCCGCGAAAATGTGTTAACACTATTAGAAAGAAACGCTCGGCGCTTTCGTAGTGTGAAAGTAAATCTAGAAGTATTCGAAATGTACTTTTTGGAAAGTCAAAATTTGCACGAAATTAAATCGTTTAATACGCAAAATGAGATTGTGACCGTGACTTCGAATCTGAACGATTTGTATGATGATTTCGTTGAGGTGCTGGATACGAAGATGTCGGACTTTCATGATCGGAACTCAGGTAATGAATAGTTACGGGTTACGATTCGATTGCTAATTGTAGGGTCCTTACAGAATGGGTACTGGAGCAGCTGTTATTTATAGAAGTCAACGTTAATAAATACAACCCGCTCCGTGCTTCGTTCTATGTTCCACTTCCGCTGTCGATACAACATAAAAGGCTGTAATCAACGTGCAAAATAACGATCAGTGCTGTTTTGGTTGGGCCTTGGTGTCCGCTTTGTATCCGCCGATGGGTGCTTCCAACAGGACGATGTCGTATCCAAATTTTGCGCAACTGTTTGATTTTGAAGGTATCACCTTTCCTGTCAAACTGGATGCTATTTCGAAATTTGAAGCGCGTAATCCACGCTTATCCATTAACGTGTATGGTTTGGAAGCTGTATTTCAAGACTGGAAGATGAAACAAGAAGTTGTAGGGCCTCTGTATTACTCTAAGCAAAAGAAAGAAGTGCATGTAAATTTATTATTAATTTCCGATATGAAGGGTAATAGTCATTACTGTTGGATAAAAAACTTTTCGCGTTTGGTGTCGTCACAACTGTCGGCTCACAATGGAGAAAAAAACTTTTGTGACGGCTGCTTGCAGTATTTTCCAAGTGAAAGTAGATTAAAACAACATACTCGTTTTTATTGCAATCATGTTTACACCAAGCTACCAACTATCGAACCCGTACGCGATAAATTGGGACACGACCGGCAGGGTAATCTATTGAAGTTTGAAAATTTTCAAAAGCAACTTACAGTACCTTTTGTCGTTTACGCGGATTTTGAAAGTGTGTTGAAACCTTTGGACACGGTTGAGCCGGATCCTGGGGGAAAATTTACCATGACATCGTACGAACACGAACCACATTCGTTTGCGTATTACATTAAGTGTTCGTACGATGACGCGTTATCTAAATTTGAATTGTACCGTGGTCCGAATGCAGCAAGTGAGTTTATGATGCGCTTAGAAGGGGATGTTAGAAGGTTGTATAAGGATCATTTAAAACCTGTTAAAGACATGCGACTTTTATAGTACCGACAAACTTTGAACTATGCCAATGCAACCGTGTGTCATATTTGTAACAGACCCTTTGGTAAAAACGAAGTTAAGGTGAAAGATCACTGTCACCTCAGCGGCGAGTACCGCAGTGCGGCTCACTCCGTGTGCAATCTAATGTATTAAATTCCCGACTTTGTACCGATATTTTTCCATAATTTGACTGGATATGATTCACATCTATTCATAAAACAATTGGCATTAGAAAAAGAAGCAATCGATGTGATTGCGCTCAATAAAGAGAAATACGTTTCGTTTTCGAAACGACTTTTGGTAGATGAAATTAGGAACGGGTCCCAACGACAACAGGTATGTCTTAAAATGCCCTTTCTGGACAGTTTACGATTTCTAAATTCTAGTTTGGATAAGTTGTCTCAAAATCTAACTTCCGACCAGTTTTTGACTATTAAAAAGTATTTTGGAGATGGGATTAGCTTTGACTTACTGCGACAGAAAGGTGTGTTTCCCTATTCGTACGTCGACAGCTTCTCCAAACTCGTACAGGACACGTTGCCGACATATGAGGACTTTTTCAATCGTTTGACAGGGGAACACGTCTCTCGATCGCGGTATGCTCGCGCTGTGGAGGTGTGGAATACGTTTGGATGCACGACTTTGGGTGACTATTCCGATCTCTATTTGAAAACCGATGTCTTACTTTTGGTTGATGTCTTTGAAAACTTTAGACGTGTATGTCTTGAAAATTACAAGTTAAATCCGGCGCAGTATTTTACTGCACCGGGTTTAAGTTGGAATGCTATGTTGAAACACACGTCTGTAGAACTGGAGCTGCTCACTGATCTAGACATGCTCCATTTTTTTAAGAAAGGCATTCGTGGAGGTGTCAGTACCTGTGTTGGCAGGAAGTGTTTCGCGAATAATACGTTTCTTTCAAATTATGACGCGTCCAAGCCCCATTCTTTTATTATGTATATCGATGCTACCAATCTCTACGGTTACAGTATGCGACAGTATCTGCCGCAGCGCGACTTTGAATGGCTTAGTCCGTACGAAATTGAACAGTTCGTTCTAAATTACGTGGCGGAAAACGCCTATATGGGCTACGTGCTGGAAGTAGATCTACACTATCCAATGCGGTTGCACGATTTACACAATGACTTTCCTTTCTGCCCCGAACCCCTGGTGTGTTCGGGAGACCACACGACGTCTTCTACCCTGTCCTTGGAAACTGGGTAATGGATGAAGCTGTCAGGTCAAGTGTGTGGTAGAGAAATTCGTGAGAATTCTCGACGGTTACTCATACCGATCAGGGGGAGCCCTGGTATATGATACCGGTGTGGGCGAATCCGAATCTCGCCTTGGATAAGGTCATTTATGGTCACCAATGAAACCCGCTGTTTGACCGAGGTCATTTATGGTCTCCAACCGAACCCGCTGTTTGACCAAGGTCATTTATGGTCATCAAAGGAACCAGCTGTTTGACTGAATCCTAAGTGAGGAGAATCGAAGTGAGGTTTATCCCGGGCAGATGGGAAACTGCATGCCGCCAGGTAAATGTGCTTAGGAGCTATCCCGACCACCCTATGATCCGGACTGCAGCCGGGTACAGCGGTTGGGAGAAGCTCTGAAAGTCATTACACTTAAGGAGAGTTGAAGCGAATACATAGCCTCTCACAATCAAGACAACTTCACCTTAACGGGTACACACTGGGAGTCTATAACGTGTAGACTTAAACGAAGCTCTGTCGAGGGCCCACCAAGCCTATAATTTGGTAGATCGGGGTGGCAAAACCATTTAAAAACCAAGTCCTGCCACAATTGAGGTTCGATTCGATCGGGCAGTGGGCCCAACCTCTCGGGGAGGAGCTTATGAAGGTATGAAAGAGGACTGGAGGGCTCTCTCTATTCAACTGAGTTAAGTTGGGGGAATAGTCCTATTGCTGGACGAGGTACTTAGCCCCGTATGAAAGAGGACGGGAGGGTGCCGGCGGGTGAGCACGTGTTAAGTCAATCGCTCCGGTACTAGCCTGGATAGCTAGTAGAGGGTGGATAGGCAACCTCGCTCCGACCAGTGAGCAGACTGGGAGCAATTGCTTTGCAATTGCGCGCTGATTGGGCGTATCCCAATCACTTCCTCTTGGAAGGAACGTGGGGGTATGTTGATACGGGTACCCCACGTAAAACAAACTATAATAATCTGCCCCGAACCCCTGGTGCCGCCTACGGGTAACGCGCGTCACCCAAAATTAATTCCAAACTTGTTCGATAAAACGCGTTACGTTATCCACTAATGTCGAAAATGTCGATAAAAGGGTGGACGTTCAGTCAGTCATTGGGAACGTCATGGAAAAATGCATGGGGCTGAGACGTTAGTAGCAAAGCCTCAATTCAAAAGCGTTGCTGTCTTTTCGGAAAATTTGGTCCCTATAGAATTACAAAAAGTGCCCGTTACATACAATAAACCGGTGTATGTGAGTTTTACTATTTTGGATCTTTCTAAAACGATAATGTATGAATTTTTTTATGATTTTCTCAAACCTTTATATGGTGATAACGTGCGCTTGCTGTACACAGATACTGACTCTTTCATTATAGAAATTCGTAAATTTTTATGCTGATATGAAGCAACACTTAGATAAATTTGACACCTCAAAATTCCCACCTGACAACATTCACGGTATACCGCGCACGGCTTCGATAGTTGGTAAAATGAAAGATGAATATTGTGGAGTGCCCCTCTGCAGTTTCTACGGTGCAGGTACTAAAACGTATTGTGTAAACGTGCTTGACCGCGACGGTGCAATGGCGATTAAAAAGGCGAAAGCGGTAAAAAAGGCGGTAATTAAGCGCGATCTCACCGTTGAGGACTACCGTCAGGTTGTGGAGGATGGTGTTGTGCTCTTCCCCAAAATGTTTATATTCAAATCACGTTTACATGATATGTACACAGAACTTCGGAATAAAGTAGCGTTATCACCAGCCGATAACAAACGTTACATTATTTCCGGGTCGCTCAACACTTTAGCATGGGGACACCGCGATATTCATCCGGGGCGTGATAGTTATCAGAATTTGGATCGTCTGTTAGAATTACTGCAAGCCGAAGTGTAATTTTCGAACTCGTTTGTTCGTAGAACCGACGGTGTTGATTAGTATTATCACAGAGGCCCCGACTACGTTGACAACAGCCTTTTCCTTGTTATGTATTATAATCATTATTGTAAATAGTATTTGTGCTTTGTTGTTTATAACCCGTATGTATTCTACTCATTATTGTAAATTGTCCTACATTCTGTATATATTTCATGTATTTATTATAATCATTATGGTATTGTATTGACTAATGTGAATAAATTATATACATCATACTCTGTGTTTCTGTAAATGTCTAACTAAAGGTAGAAGAAGACGAGATAAAACACACTATTGATATCAAAAAGTGATTTATTATTGTTTACTGCTTACATAAAATGGTACTTAGTTATATATTAACATTGCAACACATACACTGCATGCACTATACTACTTCCTACTACCTTACCTTCTCTACTAAAAATACTTCAGGATGTTTAGCCATCTGTAATTCCTCCGTATAGAAGCCTCCACGTATCTCTTCCCCGTTCGTGTCTTCCAAGATATACGTTATGGGATTGGTTCGATTAACCTTTTTAATTTGGAAGATTTCGGTACTCCATGTGGGAGTATAGCCTTTCGCACGTGATCATTGACTGTGAATTTAGGACTTTGCAGGTTGTGACGGTTATTTCCTTTTAATAAACAATTTCATTCTTATTAGGCATAATTGAATTCATAAAACGAATATTATTCCTGTTTTCAATTTATTGACCGTCTAATTTTCTGTCCTCTTCGCACTCATGGCGATCTTGTTAAATTTGGATAGTTTATAAATTTTGCATTAGTTGGAAATGCGTGTTTCTTTATCAAGTTCTGGCCTTATCGGTTATCGCGCTATTGTTGGTGGAATGAATTGTAGGATTATTCTGTTTTAAATGCTCTCTTGGAGGTGAATATAGTTTTGGGACTCGTCTCTTCTTCGTGTGCAGATTTAAGGGTGCGTGAAGTAGCCACCCTCGACTAGGAGGAAAAGTCGGATTAATTTTGTAACCTATCGAAGAAGTATTAGTATCTGTGTGGTTGTGATTTCCATATAGAAAACTCCGCTGGGAGGATTCTGCGAGTCACCGGGTCGTAAGCCTTGGTTGATCTCAATCGCCTTGGGGCGCGATACCAAGATCTTCTCGCCTACGTGTAAGCGGTACCGAGAGCATCAAACCCACCCGTCGCTACGCGGCAAGAACGAGGGAAAGCTAGACAGTATAGCCAGCTAAGTGAATTGACTGTAGTTGTTTTATTAATTATTCATTTGTTTTTTTGTTCCTTTAACTTCTTTAAATATTAACGAATTTTAATGTACTTAACCATTTCAAAAATCAGTATTTAACGCCATACAATTAATTCCTTTATGAGGAATAAACAATTTAGAAAACATCTTGATCAGTAACTTACGTTTGGAGTGTAAGCTTCAGGGCAGCTGCCTAGGGGTAATTATTTGTTACATAACAATTTAACTTGTCTAAAGATCCAGGGTTCAATTAACTGTATGGTTTTTTTTCCATTTCCTTTTTTCAGCGTACTATATTTTATGTGATTTATTAGTTAATTAATAAAGGCAACTAAGAATCAGTTCTCGTGTATTGTTGATTTATTTTTTTTGTTTATATTCCCTTGTGCGTGGCAAGGTCGGTGGTTTTCTGGAAATCGTAAACTGTTTGTAAAAGAATCTTGGCGTTGCTGTGGTTCATATCGATGGGTTTGTAGCCGGTGGTGCGGTGTACGGTATCGTTGTACTGGTTAACAACCTTTGGTAATAACTGCAACCACTTATATGACCCTTGCATTGAAAATTCCTTCCACATCTTGTTTTTAAGAGTTCGGTTTACACGTTCTACCGGACTTGCTTTCATACTAGAAAAGGTGCTGTAATGGTTGATGTTGAAAGTTTGCATTAGCTTACGAAAATGCTGGTTGTAAAATTCCTTTCCCATATCCGTTTGTAAATTGTCCGGTGCACCTCCTGTTGATGTTAATAATTTTTTCATTGCTTTCATGACGTCTTCACCGGTTTTTTGTTTAAGTGGACACGCCCAAACACGCTTGCTAAACATATTCAACGATACTAAAATATATCGAAAACCTTTATTTATTTTAGCATAGGGAATCATTTCCACAAGTTCTGCCATGTACAAATCGTTCAAGCCTTTTACGATTACGCGTCTTCTTCGAAATAGTTTACGAGCAGGTTTATGCAATTCTTCAATTATTTGACGGTTTATACTCATTTGGAAAATACTGGAACACTAATAACAGCTTCAAAAATAAATATGTCCTTTGATCCAGGCTTCTTCGCCTTAAGCTATCCCCTTTCTTCAATGACACTCCGATGAGTGATTCGGCATTGTATAACGTATCGTTTAAAAAGATTTGCGCATCTGTGGGATAGTATTTGATTTGTTTAATGCTACCTTTTGTTAGAGGAACGACATACTCGAAGTTGGTGGAGTTCAAAAGTGCATAACCGTTTTCATGATTGTATATTCCCATCATATACAACATTCTCTCGTAGTGCAAATTAGACACGTCTTCTAAAAGGAATACTTTTGCACGAACGTCGAGTTTAACTCGGACAGGAGTTTTGTGAAGATGTTTACCATTTATCGAGCGTCATGATTGCACTAACGTTAGCAATATTATGAAACGGATCAATACGCGTGTGATGATACTAGGCAAGGAATGGGGTTTCTATTCCTCCCCCCACTACTTTCTGCTTTCTGCCAAGGTCAACCTTCAAGGTTAGATCCCCTCCACCACTTTCTGCCAAGGTCAACCTTCAAGGCTAAATTTTCTGGCGGTTAAAGGTCAAGGCTTCTCTGACTTTAAGAACTAATTTTAAGGTTCAGGTTTTATCAAAAAATGTTGTAGATCAAAACAATGAAACAATTTATTAGTTGTTTATTAGATTGCTTAAACAATATCTCGTAAACAATTAAATACATAACAATTATTTGAATCCATATCTCTCGTCAGGTAAGGCGTGACTCCTGAAGGAAAACGTTTTTCACGAAATCTCTTTCATCGTTAAATTATTTTTCCGTTAACCACTTTGTTGCAGTGAACGTTGCCCAATTCGGTTTGTAAGGTTTATTACACCAAATGTTCCGTTCAGGTTTATCACTCAATTCATCCCAATCTGAAGTGCAGATGCCTTTGAAGAAGATGAGGTTAATCAGGCAAAAGGTTAATAGCGTGGCGATGTTACAAAGCACGTTCAATACATATGACTCCTTGAGTATTCACGACTTCACCATCTTCTTTTAAATATAGAATTTCTAAACCAGAACACGAAGAATAACCTTCATCGGCTTCACTCAATATAACTATAGTATCCGGAAGTCTTCTTCTTTCAATTAACAAACCAGTGTTGTGTGTTTTATAACGAGAAAACACGATTTCACCATCATCAACAGTCGTTTCAAATGTCCAAGAATGCAACCAACCCATTTCGATGTGTAACTGAGTAATACAGAATCTTGACTGAGTAATACAGAATCTTGACTGAAATCAAACTCAAATACCCCACCAGAATTTGAGAAAAGAGGGGAAAGCAATTGTTCCATTAGCCACACCCTCAGCCTATACATAACCTCAAACTCTGGCTCTCGGAACTATACTCGTCTAAGAATGATATGAGTGGCTTTTATTATTCGAAATCAAACACCCCAACATAATTTTTTCTATTATAATATTGAAAAGATAAATTGTAAGTAATATCAAATACAATGTCAGTGGCACGATACAGCATAGAAACTTACATAGATTGGGATATAAGTACAATAACACAAAACTTTTCTAGCATATGTTGTTTATTTAAAGGAATATTAATAAAAAACTCTTATATTATGTAATTTTTATTATATTGTATACATAATAACAGTTTAGATAGATAATGTATAATTTACTTTATCAAAAAGCGAACGATGCAGATGTGAGAAAATTCTACGTCCAAAGAAGCTAAATCTTCAAGACACTTTTCAACCTCGTGACAAGTTGGTTCTATTACATTAAGTTGAAACCAATCTTCTAACGGTTCACTCACATAATGCGGATTTGTTGTTATGGTGTGCGAAATGTCCACGAATGCTCCATTGATCAGTGTTCCACTAACTACGAAAGTGACTTCTGCAAGTAATTCAACATGTTTATTAAGAACATCTTCGTTCTCAACGGTTTTTAAAAATCGAGGAAACTGCCGTAGTAATTGTTCCCGCACCTCCTCCATACCTTGGATCACGTTGTTGTTCATACTTAACTTTCACAACAGACGAATTTGAAATTAAACCGATAAATGGTTAGGTACACAATAAGGGAAAGTAAAGTAATAACTGCGAATAGAACTGTTATTGTTGTTGCTATTATACAGGAGCTCAAGGGATCGGGAATGTGACAAATGGTAGGATCACGATTAGTCCCGAGAGATTGCCAATTTGATTCGATAGAGTAATTAGGATAACTATATTTAATTTTGAAGAAAGAAGGTTGAGAAACGTTGCGTAGGGATATGATGTATACGTTAACACCGTGAAGAATATTGCTGGTCAATGCGTATCTCGTAGGGTCTCGAGAAAACACAATGGACCCAGAAACAGATTCCGATGGTTGAGCAACATACAGAATACCGTCGTACACCGCACTAAGCACCACCAACAACTTAACAGGTAACACTGGCATTGTATTAGGATCGATTGAGATATAAGCTCTACGTAAGAATAACGTAAAGATCTCCCACTCCAAACGGTAACCTTGAACCATACCCCTCCCCCCTCACATCAATAACCCTGATACCTCAATTAACCTTGAAACTCCCCCCACTAATCAATAAGGGTCTATATAAACTGGATGGTATTGGTATGGGTTAGTTGTGTTATAATGGATTTGTTAAAGAAAGCATTTGAAACTGTAAAGAACGTTCCGATAGAGTTCAAAGATCCGACTCCAGAATTATTCCGAGATGGTTACGAACACTCCACCATCCAACATCCATCCATCCATCTAATGTCATCGAACGGTTGCTACATTCAAAATCCATTGTTTTACACTACAACGCATTATTTAAACAAATCAAGATGCAAACTACTCAGCATCTGTCTCTGCCCTATAGAGTTAACACCAGAAGTGAGATTGTCGGGATTGAAAAACGACTACATTAAATTTAACCTGGAAGAATGGGAGAATTTCGAAAATAATCACGCAATTATCAAACATTTCTTACATAGTTATGACTACTATGCACCGATACCCCTTCTCTACAAGACGATTACGTTTAAAAATGTACAACATAAGAGAACTATAAGAATTCAGGATCGTCGTGACAACACCGAAGTATGGTTAGGAGTCGAAAGTGTAGTTAAGTTAATGGAACTACTTACAATGGTCAAGTCACGATTGAAGCTGTTAGAAGCAGAAAAATTCATAGACTTTTATCGAACTTTGGTAAAAGGTCTTGCCGAAGCAGAAGAGGATGTGTATGAGAATTTGAAACACGTTTTAACTTCCTTACTAACGAGTGGAAATGTCATAAGCGGTTTAGAGCTATTAGCAGTTCAGTCCGATAGAATTGCGAACGATGTTAAGGGTTATGTGTTATAATATCATGGACAAGCTAAAGAAAAAGGTGACTTTCAATGAAACGAATAATTCCGTACGGTATATGGTAGTGTGGGAATATGCCCACAGGCAAGCGCGAAGATCGATGTGGATGAATGCCGCTTTAGATCGGTATAGATTTCAAAGACGTATAGAGAATTGTGGTCGAGTGTTAAATAATATTTTAAGTGAAGAGCACAGACATTTTATTTACCTTGAACGCTTTAGTACTTAAGTTTTGTATTCTTATAAACTATAATACGTAAACAACAAATAAAATATTTAAAAAAAAATATATGCATTTTATTAAACATTACTTCATTATAAATTCATTATATAACCAATAAACATTAGATAAAGCACATACACATAGATCTTTATTATGATAGAAACATGATACTTCATTAACTTCCGGTAGTGCTGGATGTTCTGGAAATTCAACAATCGACGTTGAAAGATATTTTTGTAAGAATTCCTTTTTTTCACGCCCTTTTACGTAAATCACTTCAGCTGATGTCGTCGCGTACCGAAGAATGTCTGGAAACATGAACGCTGGAGTCTCGCCTTTAGACCAAGCAATGCAGTGGTGATTCTTTATTAACCAATGTGCTTGTTTTCGGAGTTCTGCAGGTAACGTTGGAAATGGAAAAGGTGGTTTAAATACATAATGAGCTATTTTACAACCATCGTAAATAGCTAACTCTTTAGGCAAAAACTTGTTGTTAGCAATCTTAAAGCCTTGAATGTCTACTACAAGACGCATAGCGACTAACTAAACGAGGTTTAAAATCTTCATTTTCATATATGTAATAATTCGACAATCGTCGTAAGTAGTCGTTTACAGTTGTCGTACTTGCTTCGTCAGTGCATTATACGTAAACATACGATCATGCAAAATTAGACAATATGCAGTAGTACTAGCGGCAATGCTTTTATGAGTTTCGAAAGTAACTCGAAGAACGACAGCTTTCCCTAGCAAGGAATCTTTCTGTCGCGAACAGTCGATGACGATTAGCGGTGCAATGGCTTTAAATTTCGATGGAGTTAGAATGGGCTCGTTTGGTTTGTCATAGTAAGATCGTTGGAATTTCATACAAGGTAGCAAAACGGTTCTCATCATAATTAATATTCAACTGATCGTATGGATATCTTTCAGTATTTAAAAATACGGTCACATTTTGTATATCACAAGGATCGAATGCACTCATATCTTTCTGTAATTGTCCATCGCGATTAGTATGAAAACCTAGGATAATGTAACGAGGTGTTTCTAGACTGGTGGATGTTTTAATAGACCAACTATGTTTATCGGTTTGTGGTATAGCTGGATAGATATGCGTTTCCCAACTTCTAAACGCCACCTTAGTATCAATATTTTTTCCGATGTATTTTATCAATGATAATTCTTCTGCTAGCCCTGGTTGAATATGGGGAACTTTCCAAATTATTTTTTTCAAGCTAACTTGAAGTTTTTCATTAGCATCCGTGGATATTATAGCATCAATATCGGAATTGCTTCGAATTAAAACCAATTCTTGACGAATTTTCATAATAATTTTTCCAGTCTTCAAAAATTCCCAATAGCATTGACAGAGGTATACAGGCGCTAAAATGACCTTTGCTATCCATCACAGTGCTATTACCTTCAGGAAACCATCCAGCATTTTGTAACTTGACACTACGCTTGCGTTGTAGGAAAGGTAGCCTTTCATGGTAGACGTGAGTCCCACTTTCGTTACAGAATCCACCACAACACATTCATTTCATAGCGAATATCACTAAACAGATATGAAATTCCGTTGTTAATAAGTTTAGCCTTAGTAGATGGGGCACCATCTTCTTTCAGTAACGTGCCTTCTACGTACAGATAACTGCGTGAGGGTAATGTGTACATGTCTTCTTGAATCGGTATTCGAATTTCGTCATTGTTTTCAAAACGAGTTGTATAGGGTTGATGGGTGTGGAATTCGGCACCTACGATCGAATTATCGACGAAAACTTTTTCGTTCACATTTAGTATACTCATTGTAGAACAGTAAAACCGAGACGTTGTAAAAATAAGCGGTTGCGCTGTGTCACTTGATCGGCTAGCGATTGCGAACTAACCTGTTTTTGGTGACAACAAGTTTTTTTATAATCCGAGCGAACAGTACAAGCAGTATTATACTTGAACACCATCGCTAATGCTCTTCAAATGCAGTCCTATCGTCACGGTTTCTCCACGAAAATTAACCAGGTCACCATCTTGATCAACTATTTTAAGGGTAATGCTGGTAATTGTATTGACGTTGATTGGTAAGTAGGGTACATGGTCAGGCGCTTCAATTATTTTGAATCCAGCAGGAACACTCGGGAAAAATTGATGTATGACATGATTCGGAATTCCATTTACGTAATTACCAGTGGTAATATTACATGTTATAAGTAACGAGTTGACTTTAATAATGTTAATAGGAACATCGGATTCGTGACGTTCATTTGTTTCAACTTCAACGGCTTAAATCCTAATAAGGGTCCAATAGAGTGTTTAACTGAAAAGTCTATGACTTCGTCAGCTCGTATCATTGTTTTTAAAGTATTGTGATTTGGCTCTATGGACACAGTTATAGAATTTAATTGAGAATTAATGTAAGCTGCTATATCGGCTATTTCATAAGATCCGGTGGGTATATGTATAGCTTTCTGTCCAATTTTAAACACTTTATTTTCCTCAGTAACGTTCGGAATGCTATTAAACGTTTCGAAATTGGTCAATCCCATAACCCATTCTTTGGTCGTATCTAAATATATTGGCGGATTAAAATCAGAGCTTAATACGGAACTCTTATCGGATAAGATGAAGGTCAACGACATGTCGGAAGTCCAATGCAGACTGTAAACTTTTATCGAGCGTTATCATATAAAAAGTGTAGCACCAAGTGTCCACAATTGAATGAGTTGAGCTTTTGAAAAGAATCATAATTGTATTGAATAACGTTTCCACCATCGTCACTCTTAAAGTAATGAACAAGTTCTAGTGGAGGTTTCATCTGACCAATACTGTCAAAGTACAAAATTTGTCTACCACGTTTTATATACGATGTCCAATACGTTCCCTCTCCTTCCCCACTATCTAAATTTACAATACCGGTTTCGTTTTTATGGATTCGTTGCGGCAGTTCATTTCGCATAAAGATACCTCTAAAACAGGGAATATTTAATTTATGAATATACTTGGAAAGATCGACATTGGTCAACGCACGGCGTGGTAGTTTCAACTGTAGTTTTTTGAACGTAAATATAGTCCCAATCCAGTTTTGTATGGTTTCAAATATAAACCTTTCCCTATAGAAGCGGCTTCCATAGCCTTATTGTGTCGGCGTGTTTCTTCTAGGGTCTCCTTAGCCGCCTTGGCTTCGTTAACGGCTTTTGTAACTGCCGCTGCCCCACCACCCAGCGAGCCCATAGCTCCCAAAGCAGCAAATAAGGGAATGAGGGGCAGTATACCACCTTTTTTGGGGATGGGCATAATTCGTGATCGAGGATTGACAATACGTTTCCGTTTCAAAGCTGACAGTGCAAGTCGAGCAGAGCGTTTTAAAGAGAACTTTTTTACTTTACCACCAATATGCTTTCTGGCAATGGCAACAGCTTTGTTAAACGTAAGGAAACCTCGTTTCATCGCTGAAGACCGTTTCTTTTTTTTAATCCCCATACCCAACTTCATTTTTCCCTTCATAATACCAGCTACGGTAAGGGCTGCGGCTCTTTCTCCAAAAGTAGCGTCTTTAGAACGAAACCTCTCCCACGCTCTGTGTCTTAGGATTTGGTCCGCTTTATGACGTTCACTCACTTTATTGGACTGGGAGTAGGCTATGTCGTGTTGTTTACATGCGTCGTCTAATGGATTGATACCGTGATCTCCACGAGCAAGTCGTTCTCGCAATCGAGTGCCAGGTCCGCAGTAGTTATATCCAGGTAAATGCAATTCCACCGGTAACTTATTGATGAGAGTGTTGATAACACCTTTGCCTTTACGAGTTGATGAAGGAGTTGTAGATTGTCGAGGAGTATGTTTCATAGCACTTACCCCTAAGACCGGAGAAGAGTGACCGGAAGTTCGCCTCTAGGTTTGTAATATATATGCTAAACTTGCATAGGATCTATCACAACGTTGTTCGTCATGGAACAGCTAAAGTTAGTGAGACAGAGAGATCGATTACCAGTTATAAATCGTGATACTTGTTCAGCAACACCGACAGTCTTTAAGCACAGTGTATTATTGGGAGCAGGATGCAAGCGAGGACTAATCGTAGGTAGTTCCGGCTGCGGTAAAACCAACCTAATGGTTAGTTTATTGGAACATCCCAACGGTTTACGCTTCGCAAACGTATATGTGTACAGTAAATCGTTGTATCAACCCAAATATATATATATATATATATATATATATATATATATATATATATATATATATATATATATATATATATATATATATTTGCGTGATCTGTTTAAATCGTTACACGTGGGATATTTCGAATACGACTCCTGCGAAACTATACTGCCACCCACGAATGCAAGAACAAACTCTGTAATTATCTTCGACGAGGTGGTCTGCGATAGTCAGAGCACTATAAGAGACTATTTCTGTTTTGGAAGACATAAAAATATCGATTGTTTTTATTTATGTCAGACATATTCCGCAATTCCAAAACAACTCACGAGATAACGCAAACTTCATCATTATTTTTAAGCAAGATAACACTAATTTAAAACATATCGTTAATGATCATGTCAGCGGGGATATGACGTTCGAGAAGTTCAAGCAGCTCTGCATGCAGTGTTGGAATGAGAAATATGGTTTTGTAGTTGTTGACAAAGAGTCTCAACTTAACGAGGGACGCTATCGTAAAGGGTTCGATGCCTACTTCACCATAAATATCGGAGGCATTAACTAACAGCATTAGTAACCATGGATAAGCGTATGGTTGAAGACCTGGTTAAGGCACGGCACAATGTCAAACAGAAATATCAAAGTCTTAAATCCGAAATCGCACGCTCCGATGTAGAACTTCAACGTCGCTATAAGCCCATCACACAACCTTTGCGAGAATTTATAACGGGTGTTAAAACCGAACTCCTAACTCTAAAAGAGGAACCCATAAAGGAAGAGGTTCCCTCATTTTTTCCACCCTCAACTCCAGTATCACGATCTCTACGTATACCTCAGGTAATGGAAACACCACTTAGTGCCCCCAGATTGCATGCTGTAAGCACAGAACGATCCAGCATCGAACCAGTAGACGGGGAAGCTTCCAGGACACCTACGTTAGAACGACTCCAAGCCGAACTCGCTACCGCCGGAACTAGTAGAGAATTCCAGGCTTATATAGATGCTACCTTTAGTGGGCGCGCAAAACGATACATGGAGAAAATGTTTACGGATACGAAAAACGAGTTCGATCATCTATACGGAGTACGATTCCTTCCGGAGAAACAGGAATATTTTATTGGCGACTCAGAATTCGGTTTTGATGACGAAAATATGCTCATTACGAAACCTAATGGTAAAACATTTACGTATGAAGGTACGCGCGGTTTATACGAATTAGTATTTAAAAAAAACCTCTCGGATATTTGCAAGCGGATTTAAAAAGCTACAAAGATCTTCTTTTACGAACCAACGCAGTCCGTAGAAATTATCTACATGATGCACCTTTGTTAGGAACCGGAACCAAATATTCCACAATTATCAAACCCCTTTTAAGTACACCTGGTGAAAACGTAAGTAGTTTTGCTACTTCAACACCGGTGACTCGATCCAAAACGGGGGCATTAGCGAAAAAACAGGGAGCTGGACCAATACGCGTGCTAAGTTACAATAATAAAAAGGTAGAATTCGTACCATGGAAAGATCCAAATAAATTGATAGGAAGGCTGAGACTTCTTCTTAGCTCGAAATCGGCCGGTCATACTGGTTACACTAATGAAATCATTTACATTATTGATGAGTTGCGAGCAGCTAAAATAATAGCATAAAGCATTCAACATGTTTAACACATTGTTATTGTATCGTTGTCACTAGTAGAATCATGTCATTAGATAAATTCGGTAAACATCTTCAGAAAACCCCTGTCCAAGTGAAACTCGACACTCGTTCCAAAGTGTATCTTTTAGAAGATAATACAAAATGTAAGGTACACAACAATGATGTATATGTGGGCGGACTCCGAGTCTGGGTCGAGCGAACCTACTATTGCCGACCTAACGAAATATTACAATTTGAAAGGTAGCAACAGTAAACGGGAATACACAATACCGTTTACAGAAGGGATTGTACAAGCAGTTTGCTGCTCACCACCATGCATTATGTATGTAAACGGTATTCTAGTTGGTGCTGCTGCCAACTTAATTGGGAGACGATTGAGGAAAGGCGATAAGATTAAGGCAAAAATTAAGTCGCTAGATCCGTCTGCAATCGCCCCATTTTACTTCGAAGCTCTTATTAGTTATCCATATCATCATATATCATCATTACCTCAAAACGATGACTCTGGATAAGTTCGGTAATCATCTTCACAAAACTCCTGTCCGAGTTAAACTCGACGCTCGTGCAAAAGTATTCCTTTTAGAAGACGTGTCTAATTTGCACTACGAAACAATGTTGTATATGATGGGAATATATAATCATGAAAACGGTTATGCACTTTTGAACTCCACCAACTTCGAGTATGTCGTTCCTCTAACAAAAGGTAGCATTAAACAAATCAAATACTATGCCACAGATGCGCAAATCTTTTTAAACGATAAGTTATACGATGCTGAATCACTCATCGGAGTGTCATTGAAGAAAGGGGATAAGTTTAAGGCGAAGAAGCCTGGATCAAAGGACATATTTATTTTTGAAGCCGTTATTAGTGTTCCAGCATTTTCCCAATGAGCATAAAACGTCAAATAATTGAGAAGCTGCATAATCCAGCTCGCAAACGATTTCGAAGAAGACGAATAATAGTAAAGGGATTATATGATTTATATATGGCGGATCTCGTGGAAATGATACCGTATGCCAAGACCAATAAGGGATTTCGATATATTTTGGTATTGTTAAATATGTTTAGCAAAAAGGTATGGGCATGTCCTATTAAACGCAAAACCGGAGAAGAGGTAACGCAAGGAATGAAGAAGCTATTACGGTCTGCGGGGGATCCTCCACGAAATTTACAAACAGATATGGGAAAGGAATTTTACAACACACACTTTCGCAAGTTAATGCAAAGTCTGAACATAAATCATTACAGTACGTTTTCCAGTATGAAAGCAAGTCCGGTGGAACGCGTAAACCGAACTCTCAAAAACAAGATGTGGAAGGAATTTTCCATGCAAGGGTCCTATAAGTGGCTGCAGTTGTTGCCTCAGGTAATTGCAAAGTACAACTTAACAGTACATCGAACCACTGGATTCAAACCTATTCACGTCAGACAGAAAAACTCCAAAAAAATTTACAGACAGCCTTCAAGTTTCCAAAGACTGTTGACCCGCAACGTCCTAAATTTAAAATTGGTGATCACGTGCGAATCAGTAAGCACCGGGAAGCTTTCGCAAAAGGCTACACTCCAAGCTGGAGTACGGAAATTTTTAAGATTAAAAACGTTCGACTAACAAATCCTACAACTTATATTTTGGAAGATGTCAAAGGTGAGGAAATTCGTGGAGGATTCTACAATGAAGAACTGCAAAAAGCGAAGTTTAAAGACACTTATTTAGTGGAGAAAATTTTACAAAAAAAGACAAATCGAGTATTAGTCAAATGGTTAGGATTCGATAAAACACATAATTCTTGGATTCCCAAACGTGATATTATTTAGAGCATTTTGTAACGTTATAGCATAAAACTAAATAGCAATTAACTTCTAGGCATATTATTACTTATTACTCGAAATGTAATGCATAACCAAATAAAGATTCCTTTTTTTTAACATTTTATGACTTATTATTTCAAGTTAGTTATTCCATTAGGAAAGAACAATACAAATACCAAAAATAATACTTTTATTGTATATTATACATATAAATGTTAATTTCTCCATAAGGAAAGAACAATACACATAGCAAAAGGTAAACACATTTATTGCACAGAAATAAACTATACATAATAAACTACATATTTATATACATTTATAAACATACCATGGATTCACAAATTCCAAACATTTAGTTATGTAAAGATAATTTAACGTTTTACGTACATATTTATAAATTTATATACTATAATTACAGATCATCGACTATTGCTTCCATCAAATTAATTAGTTTATCTAAATTTGATTTTTGAATATCATTTTCAATGATTTCCATTAATAAATCTAAATCATCATTTTTTTTGCTAAAATCTCGTGATGACCCCACATTTATTGCACAGAAATAAACTATACATAATAAACTACATATTTATATACATTTATAAACATACCATGGATTCACAAATTCCAAACATTTAGTTATGTAAAGATAATTTAACGTTTTACGTACATATTTATAATTTATATATTATAATTACAAATCATCGACTATTGCTTCCATCAAATTAATTAGTTTATCTAAATTTGATTTTTGAATATCATTTTCAATGATTTCCATTAATAAATCTAAATCATCATTTTTTGCTAAAATCTCGTGATGACCTCAAGCTAATGTTTTGGTTGTTCCCGGTATAAGAAACCGCTTATTGTCGTGAGCAGATAAAGCTACTTTATTTCGCATTTCTGTATACACGTTATGCATATCCGACTTAAAAACGTACATTTTGCAAAATATTGTTTTTACTTGATTAGTAGCAACCGCTTCATAGTCGCTTTCTTTCAAAACTGTTTTTATAACGTTTTTTCTTACACCTTTCGTTTTCTTATGTAACTCCTCCGCGACGTTGACACAATAGGCTTTAGCACTGGCTCCGAAATAGCTTTTGATGGGAACACCTTTATATTCATCTTTTATTGCACCTAAAACGGATTCGTTGACGGGAATTCCATGTGGGTTATCATTAGCTAAATTTGATGTATCAAATAGTTCAATATGTGCTTTAATATCATTATAAAAATTTTCAGTACGAATTTCAATCACTAACGAATCCGTATCGGTATACAATAAAGAAACATTATCTCCATACTTTGGTTTCAAGAATTCATAGAAAAATTTATAAATAACCGTTTTCGACATATCCAAAATACTAAAACCAACATAGACCGGCTTATCATAACAGATCGATAATCTTTCCATATCAATCGCTACCAGATTTTCCGAAAAAATGGTCACACTTTTACAATTAGGTCTAGCGATGTATGTTTCCGCGCCCGGTTTTTTCCCGATTTTTTCAAAATGCGATAGAAGTTTGATATCAATCCTATTTTCAACGTTTTCCATAGTCTTTCCAAATACACTGTTAACCATCAATTTAAAAAAAGCCTTCTCGAATGAATTGGTTGCCTTATTACGTAAAGAGGTGTTTAAATCAATATACGGTCTTAACCAAGGTGATTGATCAAATTTTAAAACTCTGTGAATTTTTTTCAAAATCAATCCATGATCGAGACATTGTTTTAAGTTTCGATAATGAATCACATATCTTTCCTTATCATACAAATTTGGAATCATTTTTTTTGTTTTGCTTTTGGAATCGGCGGAATTAATGCTTCAGGCATAAAGGGAAGATCATTATGCAACGAGTGCAAATGCTTCGGGTATTCAACATCCACTTCCAGAACGAACCCTTGAGGAGATTCGTCGGAAATGTTAAACACATCGAACTGCTCGATTTCATCATTCGATAACCAAGTAAAATTACTTCGAGGCAGATATTGACACATAGCCCAACCGTATAAATTTGTAGCATCCAAGTACATTATGAAAGATGTAGGTTTCTTTGGATCATAATTTGGAATAAATCGATTGTTTGCAAAACTTTTTCTACCACAACACATACTAACTCCCCCTCGAATTCCTTTCCTGAAGAAATGTAACATGTCAACATCTGTTAAAAGTTCTAATTCAACTTGAGTACGTCTAAGCATAGCGTCCCACGCCAAACTTGGGAAAGTATAATATTGGCATGGGTCAAGACCGTAATGGTGAAGGCAAACGGATCTAAAGTTTTCAAAAATGTCAGCTAATAGCAGTACATCCGCAGTTAAATAAACGTCCGAATAATCTCCTAAAGTTTTGCATTGAAATAAATTCCACACTTCACAAGCGCGATTGTACTCGTCTTCAGACACGGTCGTTCCTCGTAACTTATCAACGAATTCGTTGCGGGGCGGTAATCGTGGCTCATTCAATTTGGAAAAGTCATCTATATAAGAATATGGGAAAATACCTTTCCTGCGCATACATCTAAATTCTTCATTCAGACCAAACTGCTTTCTAATTTCCTTAAACTGATCATCCGATAAATTTTTAGCCAATTTTTCAAGAGAGTCACTCATAAATCTAAAACTATCCAAAAATCGTAAACGTACAAATACCTTTTCCGAGGCCCCCTATCATTAACAATATCATCAGCCAATAGCAATTTCGAGAAAGACACGTATTTTTCTTTATTTTGAGCAATTACTTCCAGCTTTTCTTGTTCGAAAGCTAATTGTTTAATAAATAAGTGAGAATCATAACCAGACAAATTATGAAAGAATACAGGTACAAAATTAGGTAATTGAAAATTGAGAATACACTCATTGTGTGCAGCATTACGAAAACAACCGGTTAAATGACAATGATCTTTCACTTTAACCTCACCTTCTTCAAACCTATTATTACAAATATGACAGACGGTAGCCCCCTCAAAAGCTCTTTCTTCACTAGGTGTTAAAGCGTTCATAGGTTTAGGTATTTTTAAATAATTTTGATACAGCTCTTTCACATCAGTATCTAATTTAGTAACAAATCGTCGAGCTGCATCGGGCCCTCGGTAAATCTCCAATTTTGAAAGCGATTCATCAAATGAGCATTTAATGTAGTAAGCAAACGAATGAGGTTCATGCTCCTGCACACGAATAGTAAACGGTTTTTCGGAATCCGGTTCTACACTAGATATTGGGGTCAACACAGATTCAAAATCAGCGTAAATCACAAAAGGCACTTTTAAATGCTTCTGATAATTTTGAAATTTCAATACATTTTGAGGTACTTGTTTACCCATTCTGTCTTTAACCAATTCAGTAGTCGGTATTTTAGAAGTCACAAAATTACAATCGTGCTGGGTATGACTATTTAATTTATCAGAAGAAGAAAAATATTGTAAGCAACCATCACAGAAATGTTTTGCAGCTTTATGACCAGATACTTGCTTAGATAATAATCTACTAAAGTTTTTAATGTATGTATAATGGGCTTCGCCATTATCATTAACAATTAGTAAAAGATTCACATGATTTATTTTTTTCAATTTACTGTAATAAAGAGGTCCAACAACCTCATTCTGCTTACGATTATTTTTAAAAACTTCTTGCAGAGTATAAACGTTTATTGAGATATCGTTATTAATAGATAAGAAATATGGTATATCTTTTAACGTTACCGGAAATTGTACACCATCTAAATTAAGAACACTTGCTGGATCTGGATACGATGAACATTGGTGTGCCACTCCTTTCGGTGCAACGAGGGCACACTATGCTCCAAGCGAAACACCGATCATCATCATTCTGCACGTTGATCACAGCTTTTTTTCTTTGGATGTCTAGAGGTAAATGTAGAAAAGAAGAGGCTCTTAACCTCCAAATGTTAACCTCCAAGAACAAACATCTCACTAAAGTCCATCCTAAACAGAATGGAAAACGTATTAGAGCACGAATTTCTAGCATTTTGATGAAATCAACCATCCTATCAATACACTCACCACTATCTTTTTCTTCGAATTCCATCGCTTTTTGGTCGATGATGGTGACAGCATTAGCATAGAACTTCTCTACATTGGACCCCTCGGTGATAACAGCATTTCGAGTTTGAAATGATTTAACATCATCCAATCCTTTACTTTCCAAAATATAGTAACCGAAATACTCCATATTTACTTTAATCGCTGTATGTTTAGCAACCTTTCTACTTATTAAAGGTAATACTTTCGGTCGCAATTCGCCCAGAAATTCTTTTACATCCACCGAATGTTGTTGGGGTGAAACCCGATAACTTACGATTCGAGATTTAAAGGCTGATCTGATAATGGATACATCTTGATCATTATCGCTGACCTGACACGCTCTATCACGATGTCTGCTGCTACGTAAATGTTCAAGGTAGTACGATCGTTGGACGTGCAGATCGCATATGTCACAGAACACCATGGGATCTATAAACAAACACAAAAATTTAAAAATTTTATTACATAAATAGAAAAGAAATATTACCATTCCTTCTCTGTCGTTTATGCGGTGGCGAAATTTGATCATGACAAGCCTCTCTACGATGGCGGTTTAAATTATCTATCCTGCTGATGCTTCGTGAACAACGATCACATTGAACCATTTTATCAACTAGATGTACACAGACAACTAGCAATTTGAAACTAAGACTAATGCGAAAACCATATTACATTTATAAGAGGAACTCGATGGTAAAAGAAATTAAGAAAGGATCACACTCATGTTCGTGAACCAGACTGGATGAGTCACCTACGGATTTCTTTTTCACACAATAATTTCAAATGTTTATCCATTAACAACTCATCGAGCCTAGCTAACTCCGCAACCATCCGTACTCTCGCAGCTTTTAACTCAACTATTTCTTTCTCTCTTTTATTCACACATTTACAAGCCTGCTCCACCCGATCTGCAACCTCCATGAGGACGTTATCGAAACCATCAGCGAACTCCTCAAGAGGAGGCAGATCTGATTGATGACTCACACCACTTTCATCATTCTGCTCTGGTTCAGGAGCATATTGAATTGGTTGGTGCATGAACGACGTCCCTGGAAGTTGAAACTCATAACGTACCCTGGATAGATCATTCACCCCCACACTTTCAACCTGATTTGCTACAGCTTCCACTCCACAATCATCTGAACTATTTGGAAGCTGTAGCATAATTTCATCCACTACCCGTTTCAAAACATGCAAATTTCCCTCATTCAAATTATCATAAATTATTGGACTCAAAACATTTACCTAATTCACATCATTAAGCTCTAAAGCACTCCGATCGATAAGGCAATCAAGGTTAAGGGTGTCCTCATCGACCAAGGGAGAAATGGAAGCAGTCCACATATTCTCACCCCAAGCACGAGATGCGTCGAAATTATCGCATAGGGAGCTCCTAAACGAATCATTGTCGCTACCGCTACCGTTGTTGAGACCATCGTTGTCAAGGGTCTCAACATCGCTATCCACATTCGACGCACTAAGTACTTGGTCACAAACACACAAACTTTCAGAAGGTCTCGTGAGAAGATTTAAAAGAATCGGCGCGGATGAAGGTTCTGGAGAACACAAATCTACTGTTTCAATGAAATTCTCGCGAGGTTTAATTAAGATATTTTGTAAAATATTCACACGGGGCCTTTCGAAAGTATTAATTCTAGAAGGACCAGCTGTATCATCTACAGCGGAACGTTTCAACGAAATATTTGGTCTTAACAAGCACACTGTTTTAGACATTTCATTCGACATTTTATGATGTGTAATGTAGGAATAATGTAACGTACGTACGATTAGCAAATGGTCGAATAAAGTGTTGGAGTGGTCATATAAATAAACTAAGCAAAGCTGACAAATGCGGGAATTTACAACCGTTCAAACACCTATACAAACAATTCCACTCAGAAGTTAAAACTCTCACGGTTCTTTCAACACTTATATGTAAAACATAAAAATTTACTTTAGTATCCCCCTTATAGTTCGCATGGTTAATTGTACAGTAAGAATTTATAAGCTCTCACGGTTGTTTTTTTCAAATGACTGGTTAAACCCTTGTAAAACACACAAGTTCACTTTACTTATAAATGATAATTGCTAATTTCATTTACAAGTTCAATTTCTTATTCCGTTCTTGGACCCGCATGGTAATTACATATAAGTTTCCCACGCACTCGAGATGTTTAAAGCAAATTGCCTGAAAATTGAATTCTTATGTCTTGGACCCGCATGGGTTAACACTACCCCTCGAGTTGCAAAGCTAATTGCGATTTTTAATTTACCCGTTCTTTGTTCCGCTTGGTTAATTGCATTTAACTTTCCCACGAGTACTTTATTCATGTTTTAAGCAAAACTAATATTGAGAATTTATAAAAGAATACATTTTTATTGTTTATAATACCGTGATATTACGGTATTATAAAAGAATACATTTTTATTGTTTATAATACCGTGATATCACGGTATCATTCAAAATAAATTTACAAATATTTGAAAAAATAGTTAACTATGACCACATCGGCCAAATCAGGGTGATGTTTAGCCGTGAATGACACTGATTTAATTCCCACACTGCGTACACTATAAAAACAGGATACATTTGACTGAGAATACATAGTTCAAGCTGAGATTTGAAGAAAATTGTTAGATTTCGTTAGATTTTGTTAAACGAGAAAATGGATTGTCGATATGGTAAGATCAATTGTATTATTTCGTACATAGTAAGTAATGTATTTTCTTCTGCTACAGAAATTTTAAAGCTTTTAATGGGGGAGCTGTGGATGGAAAGGAGGCCAATTATGCAGCTCGTGTTGGTTTGCAGAAGGGACCAGGTCCCGTATACAATCGTGATTGTTCCTTCTACAGGGCCAATTAAAATACGTAGGTTTGGCAATGGACCTACGATCAAATTGAAAGAAGAGGATAGCTCCATAGAGATAAAGAAAAATTAGTATTAATTGTTATTATAAATAAATAACGTAAGTAAAAAATACAATGAAATTCAAAACTTGTTTTATTAATAAGTAATTATTAAAAAAAATAAAAATATATTTTCAAGGCTAATCAAATAGTGGTTTATTTGTATTTAGTATTCTACCATAAAAAGTTCTACCATATCTAAAACCATAAAAAGAATTAAAAAAATAATTTGGTGCTCTTGCAAAGGGTTTGTACGTTGCAGTTATTATTCATCTTCAATTCAATCAAATAGTGGTTTATTTGTATTTAGTGTTCTACCATAACCAATATTGCTAAAACCATTAAAAATAATTTAAAAAATAATTTCAATGTGCTCTTGCAAAGGGGTTGTCAATCAAATAGTGGTTTATTTATATTTAGTGTTCTACCATAACCAATATTGCTAAAACCATTAAAAATAATTTAAAAAATAATTTCAATGTGCTCTTGCAAAGGGGTTGTATGTTGCAGTTATTATTCATCTTCAATTCATTCAAATTGATAGTAACAAGAATACAGATGATGATTTATAAAGAAGCAGGAATTATTGTGAAAAACTTTATACTTTTTAATACAAAAGATGTTCAAAATGTTTTCTGTTGACTTCTACGAGCACACTTAATCTTAATTCTTGTGTATAACAGATTCGCTATTTAACCCTCTATGTGCTGCTCGCATACATTAAAACGAATAAAATGAATGTTTAGAGATAGTTTTTAACATGCACTTGTACGGTGTTGATCTATCAACGATGAATAATCTACTTTTATCTCTCGATGACATTACACAATTACCTATTGATTTCCTGAAACGATATTTTGTACATGCTATAGCACGACATTTCCATCAACTGCCGAAATATCTACAAAAGGAACTGCAAGAATATCAATACTGCACTGTTCACTTTCCTAAGCAGGGTGATGTTCTAGATGGGCCACCACTTTTAAAAATTAATTGTGTACGTTGCAAAACAAGTAACTAAATGTTTATGCAGCTTTATTTCTAATAAATGTTTATGTAACTTTATTTCTAATAAATGTTTATGCAACTTTATTTCTAATAAATTTTTATTCTTTAATTTTTATTTAATTAATGATTGCAAAAGGCCTTGACCACAATGATGCTACCAGTAAAAAAAAGTACGTAGTAAGTATAAAAGATGTCTCGAACCTAGTGTAGTCAGTCTTTCATCGACTTTTGAAAGTGACTCTGATAACATACCTTCTTTTAATTAAGTACTGAAAGTTGTGATGCCGAAGGTATTATCCAAGAGTTTCTACGGCAGACTTGGGAATGGGAGTCGCCCATATGTTGACCACCCTCTTGATCAATATTGATATATATCAATATTGATCAAGAGGGTATTCATGGTCCACTAGCTGAATCTGCATGTGAATGGTTAAATGACTGTCGCAAGAAAAAGGGGGTTGATGGTGAAATATTAACTAATGTTATTGGTAATAAAGATACACCTATTGCTGTATGTAAACCTCGACATATATTGATTAGAAAGCGTATTAAGAAAGTATTATGTCATGTGTGTAAAGTAGATTATGCCAATTATGTATGTAATGAAATGTTTGATGTTGTTCGTTATCTTAATCTAATATGTAATACCTGTGCTAAGAAGGACGATGAATCTGCTACAAGCGTGTATTCCGATTCCGGTAGTAACTATAGTGATATTGATTTGGATGATATATTAAATTAAAATATGCTACTTCATGTATTTATAAAAATAAATGTTTATGAACATTCTTTCATTTTTTTATTTATTACCTTAATCTCAGCAGAAGTAAATCTAACCTTGAAGCGCTAACCTTAGTTCAATCAAGTTCTCAAAGTCAGAGAAGCCTTGACCTATAACCGCCAGAAAATTTAGCCTTGAAGGTTGACCTTGGCAGAAAGTGGTGGAGGGGATCTAACCTTGAAGGTTGACCTTGGCAGAAAGCAGAAAGTAGTGGGGGGAGGAACAGAAACCCCATTCCTTCCCTACTGATGATTTATTCGATAATTTTAGCAGCTCTCAATTCATCGATAATATATATGAGTTCATTAGTGTGACCGGTGTGACCAGCCGATTTTGAACTTAAAAGGAGTCTCAATCTGTCCACTAATTTATTAGGATCTTTCCAAGGTATAAATTCCACCTGTTTATTATTATAGTTGAGAACGCGCATATCACCACCGCCACGTTTTGGTAATGTGCGAGTTTTCGATCGCGTGACCGGTGTAGTAGGTGTAGGCTCGCTTCGTAATATTGCCCCAGGAGTAGTTAGAAGGGCTATAATTATATTTGAATATTTCTTTCCGGTTCCGTATAGCGGTGCACCTTCAATGTAACCTCTTCTGGTAGCATTAGTACGTGTAAGAAGGTCCTTATACTTCTGTAAGTCTGATTGAGTGTATCCAATAGGTGCTTTTTTAAATACTAATTCGTAAAAACCAGGAGTGCCTGTATATTTAAAAATTGTGCCTGAGGGTTTTTTAATAATAAAGTCGTTCTCGTCAAAAGTGAGTACGGAGTTTCCGATTAGGTACTGCTGAGATTCCGGATGGAATCGTACTCCATAATGGTGATCGAACTCGTTCTTAGTATCTCTGAACATGTTTTCCATATAAATTTTAGCTCTACCAGAAAAGGTCTCATCTATGTAAGTTTGGAATTCCGGATTGAACCCAACAGCAGCAAGTTGTTCTTTCAATTGATCCAATGTTGGGACCCCAAATTCTTCCAGGACTTCTGTTTCAAAAACCGAGATATCAGGTGAGGGAACGCTAGTAGTGCGCATTCTTTGGGCGATAGGCGATGGTTCGCGAGGCATACCTATTCGTCTTGCGGGTGGAAGTCGTTTATAATATTTTGGACTCGAGGTAGGTATGGGAGAAGAAACTTCCGTTTTTAAGGGTTCTTTTTTCGGAGTTAATAATTCCGTTTTAACTTCGGTTATAAACTCACGCAATGGTTGAGTGATAGGTTGATAGCGGCGTTGTAGTTCCACTTCTGACCGTGCAATTTCAGACTTGAGACTTTTGTAGTTCTGTTTAATATGACATCGTTCTTTAACCAAGTCTTCTGCTACACGCTTGTCCATGTTTACTAAAACGTTTAGTTCGTGTCTTCGGTATTTATGGTGAAGTAACAGTCGAAACCTTTTCGATAACGTCCCCCATTAAGTGGATAATCTTTGTCGATTACTAAAAAGCCATATTTCTCCTTCCAACAGTGTAAACACAAGTGTTTAAACGCTTCGAAAGTCATATCCTCGCTAACATGATCGTTAAATATGTGTTTTAAGTTAGTATTATCCTGCTTAAAAACGACAATGAGATTTGAATTATCTCTTACGAGTTGTTTAGGTATTGCAGAGTATGTCTGACATAAATAAAAACAATCGATGTGTTTATGTCTACCGAAGCAGAAATAATCACGTATGGTGCTTTGACTATCGCAAACTACATCGTCGAAGATAATAACTGATTTTGGTTTGCATCCTTAGGTGGTAATATAGTTTCAGAAGAATCGTATTCGAAATAACCGATGGGTAATGATGGAAACAGCTCGCGCAGATATGCGTATTTCGGTTGATAAAGAGATTTACTATAGACACATACGTTTTCGATGCGTAAACCGTTTGGATGTTCTAGTAAACCTATCATTAGGTTGGTTTTACCACATCCGGAACTGCCTACTATTATACCGCGTTTGCATCCTGCACCCAACAATACACTATGTTTAAAAACTTGCGGCGTCGGTGAACAATTGTCCCGATTTGTAATAGACAACCTCTGTCTCTGACGGACCAACTTTAACTGCTCCATGTAGAACACGTTGTGAAAGAGCGTATATGGGTAGAGGGTATAAATATATAAAGATGTTGGAGCAAGTTTGCTTCTTCTCCTGTGATAGGAGTAATGTGTTATGAAACGTACTCTGCGAAACTCGGAGAATCGTCAATCAACTCGTAAGGGGACGGGAGTGATGAACACTTTCATTAATAAGTTACCGTTAGAATTACATTTACCAGGGTATAACTACTGTGGACCTGGCACCCGTTTACATCAAAGACTTGCTCGTGGAGACAAAGGAATAAACCCGTTTGATGAAGCTTGTAAAGAGCACGACATAGTCTATTCAAAAACTAACGACCTTGGTGAACGTCATAAAGCCGATAATATATTAGGACATAAGGCGTGGACAAGATTTCGTTCTAAGGACGCTAGTTTTGGAGAGAGCGCGGCTGCGCTTACTGTGGCCGGCATTATGTCTGGAAAAAGAAAATTGGGTATGGGTGTTCGACGATCTAAGGTGAATAGAAGGGGTACTTTAACGTTCAACAACGCCATCAAATTAGCTAGAAAACGTATTGGTGGTAAAGTAAAAAAGTTATTATTAAAACGGTCTGCTCGTCTTGCCCTAGCGGCCTTGAGACGTAAACGTATCATTGCTCCCAAAGGGCGGATTATACCTATCCCTAAACAAGGTGGTTTCCTACAGCCGATTCCTTTATTTGCCGCTCTCGGAGCTATAGGCTCGTTAGGAACTGGAGCAGCTGCGGTTGCCAAAGCAGTGAATGAAGCAAAAGCAGCGAAATCAGCGCTTGAAGAAACGAAACGACACAATAAAGCGATGGACAAGCGCCTGTAGGAAAAGGATTATATTTGAAACCCTACAAAAAAGGATTGGGATTGTATTTACGACCTCCAAAAAACTACCCTTAAAACTACCACACCGAGCACTGACCAATATCGATCTGTCAAAGTACGTAAACAAGTTAAAAATTCCATACTTCAGAGGTATTTTTATGCGAAACGGGTTACCGAAACGTATCCGTCAAAACGAATGTGGAATTGTGAATTTGGATGATACAGATGGGGAAGGTACGCATTGGACATCGTATGTTAAACGTGGTCGAAATATATTATACTTTGATAGTATTGGACAGTTAAAACCCCCACTAGAACTCGTTCATTACTTTAAAAGTGATGGTAGCTTAAACGTTATTCGTTACAACTACGATGCTTTTCAGAAGCTAAATTCGTACAATTGTGGACATTTAGCGCTGAACTTTTTATATGATAACACTCCTTAACATTTCCTCAGTCTTACTGGGAATGTTGAGATGTCTCAAACATTCATCTTCTCCGCTACAACGTCTGTTTTAACTTCTCCTTTTAACCCTCCCATATATTTGGATGCTACAAAACAATGGGTTATGCGTTTGACAAATTTCGAAACGTTTAATACTATTCCGAACGTAACGGATAAAAACAACGTGTTTAAAATGGGTAAAAGAATAATAAAGATACCTACAGGGTCATATGAGCTTGCTGATATAGCTCAATACATTAATTCTCAAGTAAACGGTGAGTCTGTTAACATCGATCCGAATCATAATACCCTAAAATCGATTATAAAAGCCGATCACGACATTGACTTTACAGTTGAACACTCTATGGGAACATTGTTAGGGTTTAAGAATAGAATCTAAAAGCTAAGGAACGTCACATGTCACATCAATTCTTTCCCAGTGTTCCTCCTGGATTCAAAATAATAGAAGCACCTGAGACTGCACCCTATTTACCAATTAATGTCAATACTATTTCAAACATTACCCTTAAAATATTGGATCAAGACGGGGACTTGGTTAATTTCCAAGGGGAAACCGTGACGATAGGACTTCATTTGAAGAGCGTGGATGATGGTGTTCAAATATAACACTCCTCGATGTTGCACTGATCGATCTGGCTATAAAAGATCGTGTTGGAAGCGCAAAATGGTTAGTCAGGCATCGGTCGCTACTCAATTGACAAGGGGTAACCGCTTATTCTTGCAAACCTTAGGCTTTGTTATCCCAAAATGAATGTGCTAAATGTAAACGAAAAAGTGCTCGTCGATAACTCGATTGTTGAAGCTGAATTTCACACTCGCCAACCTTATACCACTCGTTTTGAGAATAATGACGAAATTCGAATACCTATTCAAGAGGATATCTCCACTTTGCCTTCGCGTAGTTATCTATATGTAGAAGGTACTGTACTGAAAGAAGATGGTGAACCATCAGCGAGTGGTGAATTTATAAACAATGATATTGCATATCTTTTTAATGAGATTCGGTACGAAATGAATGGAGTTGTGGTGGATTCGGTAACAAAAGTTGGTCTAACAACCACCATGAAAGCTTACCTTTCCCACAATTCGAATGAAAGCGTTAAGTTACAAAACGCTGGTTGGTTTCCGGATGGTACCAGCACCTTGCTAGATAGTAAAGGTAATTATTGCGCCTGCATACCTTTATCAACACTGTTGGGGATTTTTGAAGACTATGGAAAGATTATTATGAATATTCGTCAAGAATTGGTATTAATTAGAAGCAATTCGGATGTCGATGCCCTAATATCCACCGATGCTAATGAAAAGCTTAAGGTTAACTTGCAGAAAATATATTGGGAAGTTCCACATATTCATCCAGGATTAGCGGAACAATTATCATTAACAAAATATATTGGGAAAAATATTGACACTCAAGTGGCGTTTAGAAGCCGGGAAACACATATTTACCCCGCTGTGCCGCAAACGGATAAGCATAGTTGGTCTATTAAAACATCGACTGCTCTGGAAACTCCCCGTTACGTTATCATAGGGTTTCAAACTGATCGTGATGGTCAGTTGGAGAAAGATATGAGCGCATTCGACGCCTGTGATATTCAAAACGTGACTGTAAAATCGATTTGCTACTTTATACGAAATGTATGCTAACTTTCAACGATCGTACTATGATAAACCCAATGAACCTCTACTGGCTCCTGAAAGATTTAAGGTACTTACACCTCTAATCGCCATCGACTGTTCGCGACAGAAAGATTCCTTGTTAGGGAAAGCTGTCGTTCTTCGAGTTACTTTCGAAACTCACAAAAGCATTCCAGCGAACACTACTGCTTACTGTCTCATTTTGCACGATCGTGTATTTACGTATAATGCATTGACGAAGCAAGTACGTCAACTGTGAAGGAAATCGTTATATACGTCCAAGGACCTGTTACCTTTATTAGTATAGTCGCACGCTTCGATCATGCTAGTTATCGATGTGCAAGGTTTCAAGACTTCAGAAAAAGACTTTGCACCCAAGGAATTAGCCGTGTTTGATGGACATCGTGTGTCTCACTACGTTTTCAAACCTCCGTTCGCCTTTCGCAACTTACCACCCACGTTTCGTCAACAAGCTACTTGGTTAATGCATAATCATCATTGTCTCGATTGGAATGAAGAATTCACTCCTCCCTTTATGCTTCCTGTAATTCTGCAACGCTTGACTCAGCAGGCAGATACCGTTTACGTGAAGGGATCTGAAAAGAGCAACTACATTCGACGTTTCGTATCACAACCGGTGGTGGAGTTACCAGAGGAACCAGCTCTACAGGCTATGCTTCCATCATGCTTTTATCATCATCATTCACTGTGCTATTGTGCATTAAGTAATGTATACTACTTATATAAAACTCATGTAATGGATTTTTCAGAATAAAGTTTTTAAATTCTTTAATGGTTTTATTAAAACAACATAATATGATTATAACTATTTATTCATTGTCTATTACAAACTTATAATAACTATTCACAATTGAATATATACCAATTACTAAACTTCAATTCCCAATCCAGATAACACAACATAATATGATTACAACTATTTATTCATTATCTATTACAAACTTATGTAACTATTCACAATTGAATATATAACAATTACTACTTTTTAATTCCCAATCCAGAGAACGCAACAAACCCGCAGGAAACTCAGCAGCAAGGTTGTTACGTGCAAGTTGAGTTGTAGCAAACCATTCACTATATGATGTAACACAGATGATGTAACATGAAAAGAATGAAATCACATTTATCAGGCAACAAGTTAATAGTATGACGATGTTGGAACAAACCATGTTCTGTACATATGGAATTTTGTATATTTATAAGTTTACCATTTTTTAACAAATAATGGACTTCTACACCTGCACACGAAGTGTATCGATAATCGTCTTCACTACGTATAACCACAGTGTTCGAAAGTTTAACTCTTTAGATTAACAACCCGGTATTGTGAGTTTTATAACGCGAAAATTTAATTTCGCCCTTATCTGTTGTTTCAAGCACCCAGTAATGTTGCCAACCCACTTTGTTTGAACCCATTTTTGTAACTGAGGGTAAGCGATTGACGTGACTATTTAAACTATACTCCCACCACTTTTAAAACGTGTATTATATATACATACCCTCTCTATACTCTTCTTTCAAAACTGGAGCGATTACATTTTCCACGTAACTTATTCGTCTCTGAAATCGTACCCTATCCCTTGCTATTATCTCCCATTGACTTCTGCGTGCTTGACGATGTGCATACTCCCATGTTAACATGTAATGCATTTTGTTTTTACTTTCAGCAAATGTCACTAAACTCCTCATTTAATCCCTCCTCTATTAAGTCATATGCAAAGTCCCTTAGCTGTTGCTCAATGAGCTTTTTTACCAAACACTCATCACAAATCACGCTTCTAATGAAGTCTTGACACAACTGCACGCCTTTTCTATATCGTTGTGCTAACTCTTGACAATATTCCGGACTGAATATCCCCGTACCATGAACAGCTTCGTATGCAGCATCCTCCTCTAGCGCTTCTAATTCACACCGTAGTTTCTCCATAGCATTCAGTTTATCAATAGCTTTGCTTGATACGTCTTCACTGTTACGCGTCCCCATTCTGTTTCACTACGTTATGCATAGATCATGTGTTCTTATATTCACCCGCTCCCACCCTTTCCCCCTCTTCATTCTTCCATTACGCAATACACCTTTTGACTTCCACATCCACTATTAGCTTTTCTGGTAGATAATGCACAACTTCTAGCATTCCAAACACGTTCGGGATTTGCATCTTCATTAACGGTTCCAATATGTTTGTGATGTTCACTATGCAGTCACACCATCTATTATGCTATGGTAGAAATTGAAAAATTCCAAACTCTTCAAAAGGTTTAATCGATATGTTAGTAACGGTATTAACTGCCACAGCTCATATAAGGACTCCCACGCTAAATACAATTCATCATCTCCTGCATCAGTTATCTTTATTATTTTTGTTTTATCGTAATTTCTGTTAACACGCTCAAACGAGATAGTTTTTGTACCAATTTTCAAAGGAACCCCGACCTCTTCTCCTGCTTTAAGTACTTATTAATGACTCCTTTATTGGTTATTAACGCGTTCCACTCCGTTTCATCAAACAGCATACACTGATTCTCTACTCCAGCTACTTTTATTACAGGACCGAATCCCAAATGAGCACATAATCCAACAAATACAAGTTTACTTTTTGATTTGTTTAAATAAAACACTGATTGATTCACTAGCGGTGCCCATTTAGCATCCTTAGGAAGCTCGTTTGGAGCCATCAACTGCTTTTCTAGAGCTTGCGCTTTCGCATTCTCAATTGATTTAGCGAGGCTTTCCATTGTAACACTGCACTGTACACTGCAACTGCAAACGCTTTACTCTTCCCATACATGCAACCTGCTATATATATATATATATCTATAGCTTGACCTTGAATGGTGTTTGATGACCTTGAATATACCTTATTTAGTTACCTGCGTGGCCTTGAATGCATTGTTGCCATATTGATGACCTTGAAGATACATTATTTAGTGGCCTTGAGTTCAAGGTCACAACATTGTTGTCATATTGTTGACCTTGAGAATGCGGTGTTGACACGTTTAGGTGACAGAGATAGATTCAAGGTCACCATGTGTTAGAGAGAGATAGGTTCAAGGTCACCAACATTGTTTCCATTTTGATGACCTTGAGAATGCGGTGTTGCCACGTTTAGGTGACAGAGATAGGTTCAAGGTCACCATGTGTTAGACAGAGATAGGTTCAAGGTCAAGGTCAGGAGTGGAGGGTGGGTTCAGAACTCTCAATTTTTATCTACTTTTATGCTTCTGCTCTGTAATACTGTCACTATTTTGTACTAGGTTTTTGCAATAAACTTTATTATTTTTATATTATTGTTATTAATATTAAAGTAACACGTAACACAAAAATCACATACGACCAGCTTCTTTAAAAGCATTTCAGTACTAGCGTGCTATTTTAAATTATTTCAAACTATACATCTCAGTCAGTATTATTTATTTAACCTACTCACTGACTTGGTACTTATACTTATACATACTATATGTATTTCTCATAGAAATCCGTAATTAAAAAGACATTGTTTCACGAAACAATATAACACAGTTTTGATTAAGCCAGATATATAATATCAACGAAAAATGTCACCACATAAACAAACATAAGTATGTGTAAATTACGATTATTATGTTACTGTTTACATTAAAAATTTGTAAATTACATACCTTTTAGTACCAGATATATCAACGCCGGTTCATATATGGGGGACACAATCAAAATCTGCCAACATAAATTTATTCTAACATAAAATAATAATAAACAAATTCGTTAAAAAAAAGTTTAGTTTGTATTAAGGATCTATACATAAAATCTAAAAGAAAAGCTTTAAATAACTTGCTTAACTTAATATTTTGAAAGCTACCCGAGTATACACGAGTCGCTTTATTTAGGGGTGCAATGTATAACTTGGCTAGACTTGCAACCGCAAGTCAATAAATAGGTACATAAGGTATTGAGTCATAATAATATATTTTTCTAATACACACTGTAACATTTATTTTTCCTCAATTTGTTCTTTTACTGAAAGGGTCCTCGTATGAACTCACCTTTAGATGTATTTATTTTAAATATTTTGTGGGTTTTGAAATATACCATTTTCTCTATTTATAATTTTCATATTGACGGATTGTTCGTTGCATATATTTAAATGTAGACTCCCTGAGTTTATTTTTAATTACTAATAATTTCTTTTAAACATTATTGTTTGATGGATTTTCTTATCCAAATTTGGATACCGATATCAACGTTCCTTGGTGGGAATGACGGCCCTGCGCGTTCGATTTTTCGAGAGAAGGATTCGCTCTCTGTTGTGCGTGCTGGAAAGACCTCTTTTAGGAGGATTGGTTTTTGGTCACATTTTTGACCAAGCGTTCTTCATTAGGAACTCTTTTAATGAGCATCTGAATGTAAAAAATTTCTCGGTGAAGAATATCCATAACTATTTTGTTTGGCCTTTGATTGTTGCTGAGGAATTTTATTGATGAACATTTCCCTTGTAAAGGGAATCTAGGCTACCCTGTAACATTACGCCTACCTATATGTACCAATTTGTGCAGCCGTTTTGTCAAAAAAAAGGGAATCCAGTCTTCCTGGTGCACGAGCCGAATCACACCTTCATCTCTGAGACGTTATCATACGTTGACTAGGTCCAGTAGCCAATTTTCGAGGCTATACTGTATCCGCAGTCGGTATCAACCACCGTAGGATTACATCAGACTAACCATCAATAGCAGTGGACATTATCTTTTGTTGGTATTTTTTTTTATATTTTTTAAAAATTGCCTTAATTGATTCTTCGAATCAAGTTAATAATTTCATAAATCTTACATTTATCTAATTATAGTTGAAGATAATAATTTATATTAAGGTTTATGAATCTATAGAGTAATAATAATTTTATACATGAAATTTTTCAGATATCGCTTTCTAGTGATAAATTTTTATTGCATTTTATTTGTGTCAATTTATACATGCTACGTTTAGATAAATCGTCGGTATCAATTTTCAAATTTTTGTTAAATTTATATTGTTTGAATTAAAGAAAAGGTTTAATTAAATTTTTGCATATTTTTAATAGATTTATTAATTCATTTTAGAAGATTACAATTTGTAACAGAAATGGTACTCTATCTGAGTAATTAGATTTATTTACATATCTACGTTCACATTGATATTTTTATTTCTCTATATCTATTTTTTTTCTATTATGTGTATATATGTGTTACTATTAATAAATGCATTTAAAATTTGTGCTTCTTATTGTTGAGGAATAACACCACCATACCTAAAAAAATAAAAGATAATTTATGCTAAATTGTTTAAGTAGTACTTGTTTAAAAATAATACTTACCAAGCGAAATAGGTTCTCCCGCTTTCCTATTCTGTTCAAGTTATCTTGTGCATTAAAAAAGCTGAATGGCGCCCTTTTTTTTGCTTCATACTCAGTGGACCCACGTATCCCGCTCACCGATGAAAAGCTGCCGCACGCCAGTGTGTAACCTTTACCGCAAGTAAAAAAGGTTACAACACATCGAAACTGTCAAACTACAAATTACAAAACAGTCAGTCTTATTAGAATATAAAACTGTAGGAAGAAACATAATCATCTACCACATACGACCGGGATGGGGTCTCAATATGGCGGAGTAGGTGTTTCCGGTTTTGTAATGAGATATTTCCATTGGCGCTTCTCACTGTCACGAAATGCGCACATAAACTACATAACCTCAATTTAAAACATAGTATTTTGAAATTAATCTTAGAATATAAATTTTATATTTTAAACAAACGAGTACTCACTGTAATTTCCTTCTTCGTATTTGTCGAAGTTTGAGAGAAAATCAGATTTAGGTGGTGTCTAATGGCGGCCAGTGTGACGTCATACCGTCGCTTTAAAGTTCATTGCGACGGGTAGTTACGCTCATTTCTACAGTTTTATATTTTAAGGTCACAGTCAATCCCTAGTAACTTAAGGCAGGATGGACACACGAATTACTAGTTTCAGTTCATAATCTCTAGATTGTTTTTCATCTCCTTCATACAGTTCTATCTCTTTTAACTTTGCGAACAAAATCGCGGAATGAATTGGCGGTACCTTATATAAACATCTATTATCAGCTATCCAACGAACAGATGTAGTAATAAACATTACGTTCGTGTATCTTCGAAAGTGGGAGGAACAAAAGACCAATTCACATGCTACACCGAACTTCCCATATTAACAAGGAAATAAGCTGCAGTGTTGCCAGACCTACCGCTTTAGCGGTATTTCTACCGCTTTCACTTGCCATCTACCGTTCTCCCGTTTTAGCATGCCGATCTACCGTTTTTTGTATTTATAGCAAAAAAACTTTTTTTTCTTGCTGAAAAATTTGGTCAATAAATTTACCAATAAATGACAAAAAATATCACCATGTAAAGTTTAACTTGAATGACCGACAGCTGCTGTTTGCTGCCACCGCGGTCTAGGAGCAGACTACTCTAGTACTAAAAGTAGAGTAAGAACAGAAACCTGTAATAAAACTTGACCATTCCCTAGATATGGGATTCCATCATATTCTTAAAAGGCTTTTAAGTAAAAAGAAATCTTACCCAACCAATTTCTTGACCCGAGGTTTTAAAAGGGACCACGTTACAGTTTTGCGTCATTAGCTAATCGTTAGTCATTATTAACGTTTAACCCGTATTTATATTTATTTTGGTATTATTAGTATACATCCCGGGCGTAAATTACACCTATTTAATTTTAACTGACTTTTATACGCTCGTTTTTTCAATCTACCGTTTTCTACCGCTATTTTACGTACTCTCCTACCGCTATAATAAAAAATCATCTGGCAACGCTGATAAGCTGGTCATTTGAAAACTAGACACCACTATGATTAATGGAATAGAATGAAATATTTATAAACACCGTTGCACTCATTATCTAAATGACAGTATTTTTTTAATAAATTCAAGCGATTTAAATAATTGTATTTCATAACGTAACATTTTAAAAATTAATAAACTCTTTAAGCACGCTTGTGCTGCCGTATTTTATGATTTCAGGCATTGAATTCCCGCAACACAGAATTTGTTTCATTGGTTTGTTTACAAAAGTTAAACTTTTTTTTTGAGAATTGTGTTGGTTTTGAAAATTTAATCTGCAATTTTCTGATGCATGCTATGATGCTTGAAGGTATTTCTATATTAGTACTGATATTCATTATTTTAATTGAATGACTTTTTTATAGACAAGTAAAAGAAAAAGCTGGTCTCAAAGTTTACAAAAGTGGATGGGAAAACTGCTATTACTATTGTATGGACATCCGCTGCAAAGCGGTAAATGCTGTTTATTTTGTATTTACAGTCTTAGTGTAACGTTCTTTTAAATAAAACTAAAAATGTTATTTCAACTGTTTAATTAGAAGAGAAATATTAAACTTAACGTTTAAACTTAACTAATTCAAAACACAAATTATGAACTATCAAGGAACTTAAACTAATTTATTTAAAGGCTATTAGTTTTTTAACTAAAATATTTAAAACGCAATGCACTCGTCCTTTAGAAAACTCGCCGCAAAAGGCTCGTTTTCTAAATTTGAACTCGTGCAATAAATTTTGCCTTATGAAACTCGTTCTTTAATATACTATTATACAACTCACAATTAGTAGGATGAATCCAAAGTTTAGTTTATTTTAAAAAAACATCTTATTTACGGTTTTCATTGATACGTGAGGTGTTTCAATACTTAATAGTATATATTAAGTATTAATACTTAATAGAGACAGTTAGCGCTAAGACGATAAAGGGATCTAAAACACTAATTAAACCAAAAATGCATACGTTAGTTTATGTTCGCCCTAAGTTTAAATTAATATTTAATTTTAAAATAAAAGTAATTTGAAAAGTGCAATAAGTAGGTAGGTGCAATGGTATTTAAATACTGTCATTACTATGGAGACGGTGTAAACAAGGGTAGCTATTTTTGTAGCGGGCTCTAAAAAGCAATTTAGCAGCAGGCTACTTTACCAACTTACGCTCTAAGAACAGGCCACTAAATAGGTCATAATCGCCCGACCGGACATAATAGTTATTTATGTATTAAGGGCATAAAGAAGCTTTTATGGCCAGAAGCGTCAGCCGAGGGCTAGGAAAAGGCTGTAGGGCCATAAAAGCAAGTTATGCCCGAAATGCATACACTATTTTATGCACAGATTGTTTTTATCTCAAATCTATTATTGTGTAAAAAATATAATTAAATGAGTACGTAGGTTACATCAAGCCGCTGTACGTATACTTATGTGCATATATATACGAAGTACGTTACTATAGTTACTATCTAAAATACTTAATTTCAGCTTATTTTTATTGGTGATAAGTTTACAAATTATATTAAGAACCAATCAAGTTCTACAAATACAGCTCTGACATTTAATTGACGTTTCATTATTGCCCGTCGGATCATAAAGAGGCCCTTGGGGCATAAAGAGACAGTTATGTTTAGATAGATCTATCAATAATAGTCTAATTATAATGCATCTGTGCATAAAATAGGTTTAAGAACACATCTTAATATACCTTTTCGTGTAAGTTATATCAGCATTAAAAAGGGTAAGAGAACAAGGCACATTATCTCTAGAAGCACTCAACTGAAAACTATAGTATCTCTTGAGAAAGATCTAATAAACCGAAACACGTGTCGAGAACATTTTACATAATTTATGGAAACATTTAAATATAACAGTTTTTCTGAAAACTATTATATGCAATTTTCACAAGGAGCCTACCGCGACTGCAATCTCACTAATGAAAGATATTACACATAGTTAGTTGTATAAATAAAGCAAAGCAATTTACTGTGCCTATTTAAGGTGGATAGCTTTTGCAAAAATATTCTACATAGGTACCACAATTTCAGGGAATTTATTTTACCAGAATGTTAGCTATTTTATTGCCCCCATTATTATTGCGGTTGGGAATGCGCGATGTGTATCGCTAATTTTAAAATGTGGCTACTTGAACTTGATTATTCTCCACCAATTGAATTTTTATCTGGGTAACGATAAAGGATAAACCTAAAAAGATAATCGAAAAATGAAGTAGAAAATGGACACCCTGGACAACACAGCAAAAACATTCTGTTCTGTTATAATAATTAAACATTATGTGTAATAAATACCTGTCTTAACAGCAAAGAATACAGTACCTTTCCTACGAAGAAAGATTACAAGTGAAAAGTAATTAGTGTTCAAATAACACTTTTACACGATGCAGTACTTGTGGTAGGTATGCATATAATAGCTATTTATGTAACAAGTACATAATATAGGACTTTATAGACAAGCCCAGTTTATGGCCGAGCGAGTGAAGCGAGCAAGGCCTATAAAAAAGGCGAGTCTATAAGGTCCGATTATGTAAGAGTTGCATACAAAGCTTTATGTTCGATTCCTAAAATTGGGTAATTATCAAAAGAAAATCAGTTTATAAATTTGACATCTATTCTTGACAGAAGAAGATTTGACATGTAATATACAGTTGTCATACTTTACTACTATATACTTTATTTTACTACTACCACTTTATTTTACGAGTACAATAATAAGCCAGTTCACTACTGCAAAGCAATACAATAAACAGTACTTTATAATGCAATCGGACATAATAGTAATTTATTGTATAAGGGTTTTAGATAGCATTTTATTCACGCAAGAATGTTTAAACGCGAGAGCTTGCTCGAGCGTTTAATTTTCTTAAGTGAATAAAATGCATCTAAAACCCTTTTTTATCAAAAAATTATTTGACATTTTACTGCGACGGCGGATGTTACCTTGAAAATCATTATTCGTGTTCCATTTGTCGTAGTACCTTTGCTTTACTGGTTGCTAGTGTGTTCAACAATCATTATAATTCCATGTGTTTTATGTATAGAAAACCTAGAGTTTTATAAACCACATTATACGTTGGCAAGGAGTTCAATTATTACCTTATTATATAGTGATTGTGGATAAAGTAAATTATTGTTATACTTGAAATATTATCCAGCAAATTGTGCCTATTCGTAGAAAGGCTGCTGGAGTTCAAAAATTATTTGCTGGCGCAGTTAATGTTTATCACACATACAAAAACAGCACGGTTTTATACTCCTTGCCGAGTTATTATATAGTGAAGCTGAATATACATTAGTAGCGAGAAAGACACGTTTTCTAGCATCGCCATCTATTCGCCTCCTTGAGAAGTGAAGACAGTAAATTATACAGCATTCGGTAGCATTCAAAATTCTGATTTGTTGAACTCTTATTGAAGGCACAACTACATTTAAGAGCCTTAATTTTATGTTAACGAGTTTATGACAATTTTTCTGTGTACAAAAGCTATTTTTAGTGCGTATTAGAGATGTGTAAAGGCAGAGTACAGTAAAGCTAATTCAGCTTAATTGTTGCAGTAGACTGTCAGAATTGTTTAAAGCTTCATTGGCGTTGGTTACTTGAACATTATAGAGGCATTTTGAATAAAGTCCTTTCTAATCTACTAAATTGTAAATTAAAGGCGTTAGCTCTTCACGTATCAATAGAAACCGTAAATAAGATGTTTTTTAAAATAAACTAAACTTTGGATTCAACCTACTAATTGTGAGTTGTATAATAGTATATTAAAGAACGAGTTTCATAAGGCAAAATTTATTGCACGAGTTCATATTTAGAAAACGAGCCCTTTGCTTTGTTTTCTAAAGGACGAGTGCATTGCGTTTTCTAAATGACTTATGAATGAGTTTGTATATGCTATTTTGTCTATTTTGCGCCTTAACCCTTTTTAAATAAAAAAATCGCAATTTCAAAATTTAGGAAATTTGTGGTAGTCAACAATACTGATGCGACACTTTTTTTTGTCAATTTTCTGTTTTTCGATGCTACCAACTTTGGAAAAGTTGGGCTATTAAAGCACTCAAATGAGCTATTAACGCACTGTTTTTGATGCTTTAACAGCTTTATTATAAACTGAGAATAGAAAAAGTAGTTTAACGTTAATACTGGTACAGCTATCATAGCAACAAGTATCAGAACAGTCGTTACCTAGGATATTATAAACTTAGTTTAAAGATAAACTGAGTTATACAGCTCACCCTAAAAGAGTCCTGATATTGAAGATTAAACAAAACGAGTTAGCTTCTTGTTAGCATTAACAATATTAACATTACTATTAATTATCTATCCAACGAAGAGATGGAGTAATAAAACTTCGTGGATGTTCGTTCTTTGAAAATGCTGCTTTCTTATTGGTGAACCAAAAGCGGAAGTCGAGCCGGTTTACAATAGGCAATTTTGTGCATTCTATTTACTATTTTCACATATTTTGCACTAACGTCATTATTGTCATCATTGGGTAAGTTCGGCATTGTAACTCTGTTTGCTCCAAAAGCTCTCTTGTCATAGTTACAATTATTTGCAATAATGGATACTATGGAAACCGAGCTCTTCGAGTTAAATAGATCTTAATGCCGAAATTACCCATTATATTCCCTGTTTGCCGCTATGTGTTAATTTTATTTTTCAATATTATTATAATATGCCAGTCAAAACGCATCTAAAACAAGGCTAAAATCGCAAAGCCTGATGTAGTTCTGATTTTTTGATATGTTGTTAGGATCAGTTAGGGTAGTGTGAATCCAAGGGTGAATCCAGTTGGGGTAGTGTGGGCTACTTCCTTCCATTTGTATCGCACATACCACAACAAGTGCAAAAGTAGTTGGGGATGGAGAAGGATGCCACAGAGTGGGGTTGGAACTCCCTTGGTTTAATACCACTATAACGGTGGGTGTTTTACCAGAAGTTATATTATTCTTGGAGTTAATAAAAAACGTGTTTATTTTAGATATCTTTTATTACTTGTTATTTATTCGTGTAGCTATGGCAATCACTTAGCATTCCAATGCCTTCTTGAGATAATATCTATGTAATGACTGTCCTTATGACTGAATATCATTACATGACACTCCGGGTAAAAAAAGGCTGAATCTGTACCAAAAGAATCAAGTCATAAAGGCATTTAATGCTTAAGAATTAGGTGCTAATAACCAAAGAATTGGAAGTCTTTACTTTTAAAAGTAAAAAATATTGCTGAAGGCGGAGTAATATGACAACTTAACCTAAGTAAATTAAACCTGGCAAATACACAAATGAACACTTAAATTAAAATTGAATAATTAAATTGAACACATAACACTAATTTTCATTATCAGGTGCAGTTCATCTCTTGAAGGTAATCTTTCTAGAATGAAAAGAGAATGCGAATGAAAATTTTATTCATGTAAAATAAGCAGGCTTAAGTCTGTCTATTGATACAGGTTGATCTAGTCCTTCTAGCATAAAATACTTTGCAGTTCTGTTTAGCACTGTATAGGGACCGACGTAGGTGTCTTTAATGTTTAAATCATGTGTATCATTTCTAACATAAACATGTGTACAGTTATGCAATTCTTTGGGAACGAAAGAATTTGATTATATAATAGAATTATATGTCCTCGTAAAGAGAATTTATTTCATACTGTCCGGTAAAAGGGTATTTACCGGACTCATTTGAGTCCGGTAAATGAATTATTACGTTACAAGGCCGGTAAAAAATTTTACCGGACTGAAAATCCAATTTGAGTCCGGTAAAAAATTTTACCGGACTGAAAATCTAATTTGAGTCCGGTAAAAAATTTTACCGGACTGAAAATTTTAAATGCATTTTTTTTAAAAATGAACAATGTGAGGCAGTATGAAATAAAACGCCTTACGTCATACTTCCGGTAAACCATTACAGTAGCTCGTTTCAACATTCGAGACTCGGCTCCTTCGTCGCCTCGTCCCGAAACGTTTTCAACTCGCTACTGTAAACTTGGGTTTACCGGACTTATAACGTAATATACTATTCTGATTGCGCATTTGATATTTCAATTTACGAAGAAATTGAGGTATGTGGAAATCTTCGTCGGGTTTCTTTTCTTCAAAGAAATCTCCGGGTAAACGAAGTGCAGTTCCGTACAACATTTCTGCAGGTAAAACATCTAACTCGGATTTTATCGTAGCTCGTAGACTAAGTAATACCCATGGTGGGTTCTTTAACCAAGAAGATATACCACTGGTGCGTATGGCCTGTTTGAGTGTACGATTGAATCTCTCAATTATCCCTTGGCTTATGGGATGATACCCGGTGCAAGTAATGTGTTTTATTCCTAATGTATTTGTGAAATGCTTCCATAAATGGAAATGGAATATTTGAACATTGTCTGTTGTTATATAATGAGGGATTCCAAAGCGTGTTATCCATGTGTTGACAAAAGAATTTATTACTGTAGTTGCCGTAGCATCCCTTAAAGGAATAGCTTCTATCCATCTGCTGAAGCAATCTATTATGGTCAATAAGTACTTATAACCATCTGAAGGTGGCAAATGTACTAGATCAAGGTGGAATTTTTGGAAACGTTGATCTGGTTCTATAATTGGTTGTAGAGGAGCTTTCGTGTGACGAATCACTTTGTGGCGTTGGCAATCAGTGCAGGAAATAAGCCATTTTGTATATCTTGGTTCATAGAAGACCATAGATAACGTTGGGAAATCATTTTCCTTAAAGCTCTGATACCAGGATGCGCTACATTATGTAGTTGTTGAAACAACTTATAGCGAAATTGTTGAGGAACGTAAGGTCTGGGATTTTTCTTGCTTACATCCGCCCAAATAGGTGATTGCCCGGGATTTTGAATTTGAATCAAATTGAAATTATTGCACTCTCGAAGATGTTGCAGTTCTTTACCCGTTTGTTGGGCACGAGAAATTTCCTCTTAATTAATTGAAGAATTTTACATATGAATGAGTTGCACTCTTGTTAATGCGTCAGCGGGAATATTTTGTTGGCCTTGAATATGTCTAATGTCACTAGTATAATGGGAAATATATTCAAGTTGGCGAAATTCGCGTGGCAAGTATGCATCACTATTGTTCTTTATTGCCGTACATAAAGGTTTATGGTCAGTATATATATGAAAGTCTCTGCATTCAACATAATACCGGAATTTCTTTAGCGAAAAGTAAATTGCTAAAAGTTCGCGTGAAAAAACACTATATTTTTGTTCCGTAGGGGTAAGTTTACGTGAACAAAATGCTAATGGTTTCCACATGCCATTATCCAGTTGCTGGAGTACTCCTGCAATTGTGGTAGATGAACTATCAGCTGCAATACTAATTGGAGCGTCGAGTTTAGGATGTGTTAGTAGTGTAGCATTGATTAAAGCATTTTTAGCATTGTTAAAAGCTTGTACTTGATTGCTATTTAATATGATAGGTTTTTGAGAGGCTTTGCCTGGTATAACCAGATTATTTAGTGGAGCTAATATTTCAACCCAGTTTGGAATGAATTTATGATAATACGAAACAAGGCCAATAAAATTCCTAAGGTTATTTTGATTAGTAGGCAATGGAAATTCTGCAATTGCTTCAAGTTTTGTAGCTTGTGGTTTAATCCCGTTAATATTTACAGTGTGTCCCAAAAAGTCAATTTCTGAGACACCAAATTTACATTTATCCACATTTACTAGAAGCCCATTGTCTCTCAATCGTGAAAAGACTTGTTGCAGATGATCAAGATGTTGTTGAGCATCTTTACTAAATATTAAAATATCGTCTACGTAAAAAAATATAAAAGATAAGCCTGATCATATTATATCCATGAATCGGCTCCATGAACTTGCTGCATTTCTTAAACCAAAACACATCCTTTTGAATTGAAAGAGGCCTAGTGGTGTGGTAATTGCTGTTTTGTGAATATCATCAGGGTGAATGGGGATTGCATAATATGCCTTCTTCAGATCTATTTTGGAGAAAATGGTAGCGCCTTCTATTTTCCGGGTGAAGTCACTCAAAAAGGGTGTTGGATATCTGTCAGGAACTGTTATTGAATTCAACCGCCTATAATCTCCGACCATTCGATAAGGTTCCGCTGATGGTGTGTTCTTCTTATTTGGCACCAGGTCGATCGGTGTGGACCAATCGCTAGCTGATCGTTCAAGAACACCTGCTTCCATGAGCTCGTTCAAGAGTTTTTCTAGAAAGAGTAGTTGATTAGGATTTAATTTTCTAGGCTTAGCCCTAATAGTAGAATTAGTTTCTGTGTCAATTTTATGAGTAATTGAATATTGGATAGGTCTGTTGTAATTAAAGGGTTGTAGTAATTCAGAAAACTCCTTATGTAATAGGTTCGTGTAAATGTTGCGATCATCGTTATTGTTACCAATTTCCGAGGATACCTGTATAGGTAGAGAAGGGTTAGTAACAACGGTACTGATCTGTTCAACATGATCATCATCATCATTAGAAGACATGTCTGCAACTCTTGTCGAGGTCAAATTAGATGTGACAGTTTTATTGACACAATCAATATTTAAATTATTCGTTTGTAAAAAGTCCAAACCAAGGATAGGAAATGTGACATTAGCTATCAAAAATTCCCAGGGTTGGCGCTGTATATAGAAATGTCAAAGTCAAGTGTCAAATTTACTGCACCTAATATGGGAATGTTTGTATTGTTTGCAGCTTTCAGGTTATCAGTAAAATTTTGTTTGATTGTATTTTGGAATAACTTAGCTATTTTTGGTGTTATTATTGAATATGGGGATGCAGTGTCAACAATAAAAGAAATATTGTTAATCGTATCCGTCAATTCGATGAAGAATGATGAGGCATTGGGACAAGCTCTACTACCCTCATCATTTGATATAGCAGAGCTGACAATTAGTTTTTTTTCTGATAGGAACAGTTGCCTGTACATTTACGGGCATTGTCTTGGAACCTAGCGTGGTAGTAGCACAGTCTAGATACCTTTGAACAGTCAGCATCAGTAGCGATATTAACTCGTGGTTTATAATTTGTCGAAACACGAGAGATTGACGTGCGAACATTTTGAATTTTCTTTATTTTGCTAGAAAGGTTTTGTACTTGCTCGGTCAGTTGGTCAATCTTATGTTGTAAAGTTGTATGTAATTGATCAGGTTTTGGAGCCTCGTGTAATTCGTTTATCATATCAAGTCTTTCTATAAGATCTGACATAGGTAATTATGATAAATTTATCGATTGAATTTCTAAATGGTTTGGTAATTTCGCTATTAGAAAATCTTTGAGAATTTCGTCATTAAAATTCAAGTCCTTTGACAGTGTTTTAATGCCAGTTACTAATTTCTTGACTTTACCACTGAATGCCAAGCTATCCAGGAGTTTTGAAATTCGCGAAAGGCGTGAGCCTACATGAAAATCTTTAATGGCATTTTTCAAAACAGAATACGGTTGTCTGCGAGGTGCGTTTACTATGAGATCTTGGTGGTTAGCTATAACATCATTTGGCAAGTTCAAGGTTAGAATATCATATCGTTGGCGTTCATCGTTTATGTCGAGATGAATAAAGTACCGGTCTAATAGAGTTAACCAGGATTCTATATTTCAATTGTCAAATGTCGGAAATGGAATATGAGCAGCCATATTTAATATGAAATTGATTAAGTTATACTTATCTTGATTTAAAAAAGGTATATATTCCGATATTGGTTCAGAATCGATAAGCTAGCGATTGTCCAATCAATCCAATTGTAGATGCCGTAGTTGGTTGATGCAGAACTAAGTGATGTTAGTTTTATGCAGCCGACTAGCACGTGTTGGAAGCAGGACACTTTATAGCTTCGATCAGATCTGCTGATGTCGATTCTCCTTGCTGATTGTTGAGTTCTTTTCGTCGAAGGTCACCAGTATAACGGTAGGTACTTTACCAGAAGTTATATTATTCTTGGAGTTAATAAAAAACGTGTTTATTTTAGATATCTTTTATTACTTGTTATTTATTCTTGTAGCTATGGCAATCACTTAGCATTCCAATGCCTTCTTGAGATAATATCTATGTAATGACTGTCCTTATGACTGAATATCATTACACCACTTACAACATTATGCGAACCAGCCCCACCAATCCTTCTCAAATCGCGCTCATGTAAGTGCAAGCAAGGATGCACGGAACTTGCACTTGCCGGAGAGCTGGGATTAAGTGCTCAGCATTGTGCACTCCGTGCTCTGGCAAGACTGCCACAACGTTGCCAGTGCCGGTCTTAACCCTCTTGGCGCCCTCGGACAGAGTCCTTCAGAGCGCCCTTATTAACTTTAAAAAGCTACTGTTATCCAATGCTTTTAATGATTTTTACTAATTTCGGCGACCCAAACAGCCTAGCGCCCTCGGGCGGCGCCCGACCTCGCACCTCCCAAAGGCCGGCACTGAACGTCGCTATAATTCTAATCGACGAGGACGAAAACGACCCCGACGATTCTCCGCCTTCAGATGAGCAACCCGAGACGGACAAAATACCGCAGCAACTTCTTTCAGTCCCGGAATACGACCGTGATCAACCAGGGCCCTCGAAAAAATCGAAACATTGATCGTTTTCAATTATTGATTTGTAAGATTTCTTAATAGCTGATATATTTTCGGGCCTGCAGGAATTGGTTTTTATAGCTCGAGATTCGAGTACCGGCAGTAATACCTTTTGTTAAAATATCTTTAGACTCAAGTACCGACAGTAACCACTATTGTTAAATTATCTTAGAAAGAGTATTCGACAACAGTTGTATGGCTTGCATTCAGGGCCGTCTTCTTTTCATTTTTGTTTTTCTTCTTTGAGGTAATATAATTTAAGTATGTCGGAATAGAAACAATTGAAGATAGATTGAAACGGTTTATATCTCGACGATTATTCATAGCGATTATTATATTTATAACTTTCTTTTTTATGTCTTAATAAATGGAGTTTTGAAAAATTTAAAGTTATACCTTAAAAGGCGCAAAATAGAAAAAATAGCATAAACAAACTCATTCATAAGTCATTTAGAAAACGCAATGCACTCGTCCTTTAGAAAACTCGCCGTAAGAGACTCGTTTTCTAAATTTGAACTCATGCAATAAATTTTGCCTTATGAAACTCGTTCTTTAATATACTATTATATAACTCACAATTTTCCATGGTTGAATCCAAAGTTTAGTTTATTTTAAAAAACATCTTATTTACGGTTTCCATTGGTACGTAAAGAGGTGACGCCTCTAATTTACGATTTAGTAGATTAGAAAGGACTTTATTCAAAATGCCTTTATAATGTTCAAGTAACCAACACCGATGAAGCTTTAAACAATTCTGACAGTCTACTGCAACAATTAAGCTGAAATAGCTTTACTGTATTCTGCCTTTACACATCTCTAATACGCACTAAAAATAGCTTTTGTACACAGAAAAATTGTCATAAACTCGTTAACATAAAATTAAGGCTCTTGAATTTAGTTGTGCCATCAATAAGAGTTTAACAAATCAGAATTTTGAATGCTACGGAATGCTGTATAATTTACTGCCTTCGCTTCTCAAAGAGGCGAATAGATGGCGATGCTAGAAAACATGTCTTTCTCGCTACTAATGAATATTCACCTTCACTATATAACTTCGCAAGGAGTATGAAAACGTACTGTTTTTGTATAAATGTATGATAATAGTATATTACGTTATAAGTCCGGTAAACCCAAGTTTACAGTAGCGAGTTGAAAACGTTTCGGGACGAGGCGACGAAGGAGCCGAGTCTCGAATGTTGAAACGAGCTACTGTAATGGTTTACCGGACGTATGACGTAAGGCGTTTTATTTCATACTGCCTCACATTGTTCATTTTTTAAAAAATGCATTTAAAATTTTCAGTCCGGTAAAATTTTTTACCGGACTCAAATTAGATTTTCAGTCCGGTAAAATTTTTTACCGGACTCAAATTGGATTTTCAGTCCGGTAAAATTTTTTACCGGCCTTGTAACGTAATAATTCATTTACCGGACTCAAATGAGTCCGGTAAATACCCTTTTACCGGACAGTATGAAATAAACATAACATTAACTGCGCCAGCAATAATTTTTGAACTTCAATAGCCTTTTTACGAATAGGCACAATTTGCTGGATAATATTTCAAGTAACAATAATTTACTTTATAAGCATACCTACCAAAAGTACCGCATCGTGTAAAAATGTTATTTGAACAATAATTACTTTTCACTTGTAATATTTCTTCGTAGGAAAGGTACTGTATTCTTTGCTGTTAATACAGGTATTTATTACACATAATGTTTAATTATTATAACAGAATTTTTTTCTATAAAAAAATAGTATATTAAAGTATTAGTTTCATAAGACATGTTTTTAGCGCACGTGTTCGAGTTTAGAAAACGACCCGCGAAGCGGGGAGTTTTCTAAAGGACAAGTGCGCTAACGTCTTATGAAACGAGTACTTTATACTATTTTTTCTATTTGCGTTATTTTTAATCATTTTAAAAAAGAAATAATTTAATTTTAAATGAAATTTGTTAGGGAAACTTTGTTAACTTTTTTAACAGTTGGCAACACTGATTCAGATTCCGCATTTGTTTTTCTTTACAGCATAAATAAGTTTGACATTAACAACAGCTGTTCAATACTGATATTACTTTTAAAAAATAAAATGTTTCTGTTTTCCTTATTCTAATAAATTTCTTTAGAACACGCAAAATGCGTGTCCTAATGGCTTCATTAGGACACGCAAATATAAAAAAGCATTTATTTAATTTTTATATGTATTCGTAGGAAACTGTGTTGTCCAGGGTGTCCATTTTCTACTTCATTTTTCGATTATCTTTTTAGGTTTATCCTTTATCGTTACCCAGATAAAAACTCAATTGGTGGAGAATAATCAAGTTCAAGTAGGCACATTTTAAAATTAGCGATACACATCGCGCATTCCCAACCGCAATAATAATAGGGGCAATAAAATAGCTAATATTCTGGTAAAATAAATTCCCTGAAATTGTGGTACCTATGTAGAATATTTTTGCAAAAGCTATCCACCTTAAATAGGCACAGTAAATTGCTTTGCTTTATTTATACAACTAACTATGTGTAATATCTTTCATTAGTGAGATTGCAGTCGCGGTAGGCTCCTTGTGAAAATTGCATATAATAGTTTTCAGAAAAACTGTTATATTTAAATGTTTCCATAAATTATGTAAAATGTTCTCGACACGTGTTTCGGTTTATTAGATCTTTCTCAAGAGATACTATAGTTTTCAGTTGAGTGCTTCTAGAGATAATCAGGTGTATTCTGTAAGCAAATTGTTGAGATTGTTACGCTTGTTATACTTGATATGCAACAAGCATAACAATTCATGTGTCAAAAACGGTATTCTGTAAGGATTTATTTAGTTCAACTAATTGATATGGCTTAACAATTTATTGAAATCTATATCAATTGGATAACAATTGATATGAATAACAATTCACCACTTCGAGATTTTGATGTTAGTTTTTACTCTTAAAACGTATCGTATATGAACGAAAATACTTGGAAATTATTTAAAATATAAGTAATTTTAAAATAAACGCCCTAGCAATTGTCATTGAAGAAATCATTTTCCTCTTCTAAAAAGGTTCAGTGCATTTCGACTTCGTAGGTTGCGGTCAGCGGAACTGTTTGTTGTTATTAGTAGTATTTCTACTAAACGTAAGTAAATTTTTTAATGATTGCCGTTGATTCTTATTACAATAATAATGGATTTGGAAGGAAACGTGTTCCTGGGTAGAGTAGAAGTGGAAGGAGCAAATGAACGGTAGAAATAAATAAATAGTATAGTATAAAGACCTAACCTAACATTCTACACAGAAATCGAGTTTGTATATCGCAAGGCAAGTATGGGATAGTAATGACCCTTTCTCTTTGATGAGAATGATTGGAATGATTGATCAAGCGATGTTGATTGCAGAAGACAAATAAGAAATAACATATAAATCACTTCTTATAGAACGAGGTAATATTTTATGTAATAAAGTATCGAAATTGTTACTACATTATTTTCCTATTATTGTTCTTTAGAAATTGTAGCAAATTGGCTACAGCATCAATAACAGTAACCCTTTAATCTTTTTATGACAGTAGTATTCTTGCATATGCAGTTGTAGTCCTCTTTGCAGAAGAGTAGAGCGTAGTGCATCAATACGACGAATGGTTCTTCGTCGCTTGGAAAGTGCTTCAGTGCCACAGTTTGCACCCCTGGATCTTTTAGTACCCTAGGAAATCTAACTGGTTACTTGAACATCCTCTACTTTGACTTTCATCGTGGGAGATTGTGCTAGTATGATTTCAAAACATCTTGTAAATTGTGACGTCTGTTGGAGTAATCACTTCTACTGATGATGTTGACGGAATTGGTGGTTTTAAGAAAAAGAGCAAGTTCCACCCTTAAAGTTCGAGCTCTGTTTCTAGTGTTTCATTTATGTACATTTTGTAAATTATTATAAATAAACTGTGAAAACATCGATGTAATTTTTTTAAATGAAATGTTGAAGTATTTTTTATCTTTAAATTTAATTTTAATATCTTGGAAGTATTATTTGCTGGCGTCGGCGTCGTTTGATATGTGTATTTTTAGAAATTGTTGCTAGACAATATTGTCTCTAGATTATAAATTCGGTAAATGAAAGTTTTTACCCCCAATTTATTAATGCATAGTAATACTTAGGCATCTATATTTCAAAGTCAATGCTTTAGATAAAAACAATAACAGCTTCAAAAATAAATATGTCCTTTGATCCAGGCTTCTTCGCCTTAAGCTTATCCCCTTTCTTCAATGACACTCCGATGAGTGATTCGGCATCGTATAACGTATCGTTTAAAAAGATTTGCGCATCTGTGGGATAGTATTTGATTTGTTTAATGCTACCTTTTGTTAGAGGAACGACATACTCGAAGTTGGTGGAGTTCAAAAGTGCATAACCGTTTTCATGATTGTATATTCCCATCATATACAACATTGTCTCGTAGTGCAAATTAGACACGTCTTCTAAAAGGAATACTTTTGCACGAGCGTAGAGTTTAACTCGGACAGGAGTTTTGTGAAGATGTTTACCAAATTTATCGAGCGTCATGATTGCACTAACGTTAGCAATATTATGAAACGGATCCATACGCGTGTGATGATTTATTCGATCATTTTAGCAGCTCTCAATTCATCGATAATATATATGATTTCATTAGTGTGACCGGTGTGACCAGCCGATTTTGAACTTAAAAGGAGTCTCAATCTGTCCACTAATTTATTAGGATCTTTCCAAGGTATAAATTCCACCTGTTTATTCTTATAGTTGAGAACGCGCATATCACCACCGCCACGTTTTGGTAATGTGCGAGTTTTCGATCGCGTGACCGGTGTAGTAGGTGTAGGCTCGCTTGGGAATCCTGCCCCAGGAGTAGTTAGAAGGGCTCTAATTATATTTGAATATTTCTTTCCGGTTCCGTGTAGCGGTGCACCCTCAATGTAACCTCTTCTGGTAGCATTGGTACGTGTAAGAAGGTCCTTATACTTCTGTAAGTCTGATTGAGTGTATCCAATAGGTGCTTTTTTAAATACTAATTCGTAAAAACCAGGAGTGCCTGTATATTTAAAAATTGTACCTGAGGGTTTTTTAATAATAAAGTCGTTCTCGTCAAAAGTGAGTACGGAGTTTCTTCGACGTCGTTCTTTAACCAAGTCTTCTGCTACACGCTTGTCCATGTTTACTAAAACGTTTAGTTCGTGTCTTCGGTATTTATGGTGAAGTAACAGTCGAAACCTTTTCGATAACGTCCCCCATTAAGTGGATAATCTTTGTCGATTACTAAAAAGCCATATTTCTCCTTCCAACAGTGTAAACACAAGTGTTTAAACGCTTCGAAAGTCATATCCCCGCTAACATGATCGTTAAATATGTGTTTTAAGTTAGTATTATCCTGCTTAAAAACGACAATGAGATTTGAATTATCTCTTACGAGTTGTTTAGGTATTGCAGAGTATGTCTGACATAAATAAAAACAATCGATGTGTTTATGTCTACCGAAGCAGAAATAATCACGTATGGTGCTTTGACTATCGCAAACTACATCGTCGAAGATAATAATGGCACCCGTTTACATCAAAGACTTGCTCGTGGAGACAAAGGAATAAACCCGTTGGATGAAGCTTGTATAGAGCACGACATAGTCTATTCAAAAACTAACGACCTTGGTGAACGTCATAAAGCCGATAATATATTAGGACATAAGGCGTGGACAAGATTTCGTTCTAAGGACGCTCGTTTTGGAGAGAGCGCGGGTGCGCTTACTGTGGCCGGCATTATGTCTGGAAAAAGAAAATTGGGTATGGGTGTTCGACGATCTAAGGTGAATAGAAGGGGTACTTTAACGTTCAACAACGCTATCAAATTAGCTAGAAAACGTATTGGTGGTAAAGTAAAAAAGTTATTTTTAAAACGGTCTGCTCGTCTTGCCATAGCGGCCTTGAGACGTAAACGTATCATTGCTCCCAAAGGGCGGATTATACCTATCCCTAAACAAGGTGGTTTCCTACAGCTGATTCCTTTATTTGCCGCTCTCGGAGCTATAGGCTCGTTAGGAACTGGAGCAGCTGCGGTTGCCAAAGCAGTGAATGAAGCAAAAGCAGCGAAATCAGCGCTTGAAGAAACGAAACGACACAATAAAGCGATGGACAAGCGCCTGTAGGAAAAGGATTATATTTGAAACCCTACAAAAAAGGATTGGGATTGTATTTACGACCTCCAAAAAACTACCCTTAAAACTACTACACCGAGTACTGACCAATATCGATCTGTCAAAGTACGTAAACAAGTTAAAAATTCCATACTTCAGAGGTATTTTTATGCGAAACGGGTTACCGAAACGTATCCGTCAAAACGAATGTGGAATTGTGAATTTGGATGATACAGATGGGGAAGGTACGCATTGGACATCGTATGTTAAACGTGGTCGAAATATATTATACTTTGATAGTATTGGACAGTTAAAACCCCCACTAGAACTCGTTCATTACTTTAAAAGTTATGGTAGCTTAAACGTTATTCGTTACAACTACGATGCTTTTCAGAAGCTAAATTCGTACAATTGTGGACATTTAGCGCTGAACTTTTTATATGATAACACTCCTTAACATTTCCTCAGTCTTACTGGGAATGTTGAGATGTCTCAAACATTCATCTTCTCCGCTACAACGTCTGTTTTAACTTCTCCTTTTAACCCTCCCATATATTTGGATGCTACAAAACAATGGGTTATGCGTTTGACAAATTTCTAAACGTTTAATACTATTCCGAACGTAACGGATAAAAACAACGTGTTTAAAATGGGTAAAAGAATAATAAAGATACCTACAGGGTCATATGAGCTTGCTGATATAGCTCAATACATTAATTCTCAAGTAAACGGTGAGTCTGTTAACATCGATCCGAATCATAATACCCTAAAATCGATTATAAAAGCCGATCACGACATTGACTTTACAGTTGAACACTCTATCGGAACATTGTTAGGGTTTAAGAATAGAATCTTAAAAGCTAAGAAACGTCACATATCTGATTTTCCAGTTAAAATTATCAAGGTTAACTCGCTAATGATAGAATGTAATATAATAACAGGAAATTATATTAATGGTACACCTGCCCATGTGATACATCAATTCTTTCCCAGTGTTCCTCCTGGATTCAAAATAATAGAAGCACCTGAGACTGCACCCTATTTACCAATTAATGTCAATACTATTTCAAACATTACCCTTAAAATATTGGATCAAGACGGGGACTTGGTTAATTTCCAAGGGGAAACCGTGACGATAGGACTTCATTTGAAGAACGTGGATGATGGTGTTCAAATATAACACTCCTCGATGTTGCACTGATCGATCTGGCTATAAAAGATCGTGTTGGAAGCGCAAAATGGTTAGTCAGGCATCGGTCGCTACTCAATTGACAAGGGGTAACCGCTTATTCTTGCAAACCTTAGGCTTTGTTATCCCAAAATGAATGTGCTAAATGTAAACGAAAAAGTGCTCGTCGATAACTCGATTGTTGAAGCTGAATTTCACACTCACCAACCTTATACCACTCGTTTTGAGAATAATGACGAAATTCGAATACCTATTCAAGAGGATATGTCCACTTTGCCTTCGCGTAGTTATCTATATGTAGAAGGTACTGTACTGAAAGAAGATGGTGAACCATCAGCGAGTGGTAAATTTATAAACAATGATATTGCATATCTTTTTAGTGAGATTCGGTACGAAATGAATGGAGTTGTGGTGGATTCGGTAACAACAGTTGGTCTAACAACCACCATGAAAGCTTACCTTTCCCACAATTCGAATGAAAGCGTTAAGTTACAAAACGCTGGTTGGTTTCCGGATGGTACCAGCACCTTGCTAGATAGTAAAGGTAATTTTTGCGCCTGCATACCTTTATCAACACTGTTGGGGATTTTTGAAGACGATGGAAAGATTATTATGAATATTCGTCAAGAATTGGTATTAATTAGAAGCAATTCGGATGTCGATGCCCTAATATCCACCGATGCTAATGAAAAGCTTAAGGTTAACTTGCAGAAAATATATTGAGAAGTTCCACATATTCATCCAGGATTAGCGGAAGAATTATCATTAACAAAATATATTGGGAAAAATATTGACACTCAAGTGGCGTTTAGAAGCTGGGAAACACATATTTACCCCGCTGTACCGCAAACGGATAAGCATAGTTGGTCTATTAAAACATCGACTGCTCTGGAAACTCCCCGTTACGTTATCATAGGGTTTCAAACTGATCGTGATGGTCAGTTGGAGAAAGATATGAGCGCATTCGACGCCTGTGATATTCAAAACGTGACTGTATATTTAAATACGGAAAGATATCCTTTTGATCAATTAACTATTAATTATGTCGAAAATCGATTTGCTACTTTATACGAAATGTATGCTAACTTTCAACGATCGTACTATGATAAACCCAATGAACCTCTACTGGCTCCTGAAAGATTTAAGGTACTTACACCTCTAATCGCCATCGACTGTTCGCGACAGAAAGATTCCTTGTTAGGAAAAGCTGTCGTTCTTCGAGTTACTTTCGAAACTCACAAAAGCATTCCAGCGAACACTACTGCTTACTGTCTCATTTTGCCCGATCGTGTATTTACGTATAATGCATTGACGAAGCAAGTACGTCAACTGTAAAGGAAATCGTTATATACGTTCAAGGACCTGTTACCTTTATTAGTATAGTCGCACGCTTCGATCATGCTAGTTATCGATGTGCAAGGTTTCAAGACTTCAGAAAAAGACTTTGCACCCAAGGAATTAGCCGTGTTTGATGGACATCGTGTGTCTCACTACGTTTTCAAACCTCCGTTCGCCTTTCGCAACTTACCACCCACGTTTCGTCAACAAGCTACTTGGTTAATGCATAATCATCATTGTCTCGATTGGAATGAAGAATTCACTCCTCCCTTTATGCTTTCTGTAATTCTGCAACGCTTGACTCAGCAGGCAGATACCGTTTACGTGAAGAGATCTGAAAAGAGCAACTACATTCGACGTTTCGTATCACAACCGGTGGTGGAGTTACCAGAGGAACCAGCTCTACAGGCTATGCTTCCATCATGCTTTTATCATCATCATTCACTGTGCTATTGTGCATTAAGTAATGTATACTACTTATATAAAACTCATGTAATGGATTTTTCAGAATAAAGTTTTTAAATTCTTTAATGGTTTTATTAAAACAACATAATATGATTATAACTATTTATTCATTGTCTATTACAAACTTATATAACTATTCACAATTGAATATATACCAATTACTAAACTTCAATTCCCAATCCAGATAACACAACATAATATGATTACAACTATTTATTCATTATCTATTACAAACTTATATAACTATTCACAGTTGAATATATAAACCCGCAGGAAACTCAGCAGCAAGGTTGTTACGTGCAAGTTGAGTTGTAGCAAACCATTCACTATATGATGTAACACAGATGATGTAACATGAAAAGAATGAAATCACATTTATCAGGCAACAAGTTAATAGTATGACGATGTTGGAACAAACCATGTTCTGTACATATGTAATTTTGTATATTTATAAGTTTACCATTTTTTAACAAATAATGGACTTCTACACCTGCACACGAAGTGTATCGATAATCGTCTTCACTACGTATAACCACAGTGTTCGAAAGTTTAACTCTTTAGATTAACAACCCGGTATTGTGAGTTTTATAACGCGAAAATTTAATTTCGCCCTTATCTGTTGTTTCAAGCACCCAGTAATGTTGCCAACCCACTTTGTTTGAACCCATTTTTGTAACTGAGGGTAAGCGATTGACGTGACTATTTAAACTATACTCCCACCACTTTTAAAACGTGTATTATATATACATACCCTCTCTATACTCTTCTTTCAAAACTGGAGCGATTACATTTTCCACGTAGCTTATTCGTCTCTGAAATCGTACCCTATCCCTTGCTATTATCTCCCATTGACTTCTGCGTGCTTGACGATGTGCATACTCCCATGTTAACATGTAATGCATTTTGTTTTTACTTTCAGCAAATGTCACTAAACTCCTCATTTAATCCCTCCTCTATTAAGTCATATGCAAAGTCCCTTAGCTGTTGCTCAATGAGCTTTTTTACCAAACACTCATCACAAATCACGCTTCTAATGAAGTCTTGACACAACTGCACGCCTTTTCTATATCGTTGTGCTAACTCTTGACAATATTCCGGACTGAATATCCCCGTACCATGAACAGCTTCGTGTGCCGCATCCTCCTCTAGCGCTTCTAATTCACACCGTAGTTTCTCCATAGCATTCAGTTTATCAATAGCTTTGCTTGATACGTCTTCACTGTTACGCGTCCCCATTCTGTTTCACTACGTTATGCATAGATCATGTGTTCTTATATTCACCCGCTCCCACCCTTTCCCCCTCTTCATTCTTCCATTACGCAATACACCTTTTGACTTCCACATCCACTATTAGCTTTTCTGGTAGATAATGCACAACTTCTAGCATTCCAAACACGTTCGGGATTTGCATCTTCATTAACGGTTCCAATATGTTTGTGATGTTCACTATGCAGTCACCCGGCATGTCTACAACCCATCTATTATGCTATGGTAGAAATTGAAAAATTCCAAACTCTTCAAAAGGTTTAATCGATATGTTAGTAACGGTATTAACTGCCACAGCTCATATAAGGACTCCCACGCTAAATACAATTCATCATCTCCTGCATCAGTTATCTTTATGATTTTTGTTTTATCGTAATTTCTGTTAACACGCTCAAACGAGATAGTTTTTGTACCAATTTTCAAAGGAACCCCGACCTCTTCTCCTGCTCTAAAGTACTTATTAATGACTTCTTCATTGGTTATTAACGCGTTCCACTCCGTTTGTTACCATATTGATGACCTTGAAGATACATTGTTGTCATATTGTTGGCCTTGAGAATGCGGTGTTGCCACGTTTAGGTGACAGAGATAGGTTCAAGGTCACCATGTGTTAGAGAGAAATAGATTCAAGGTCAAGGTCAGCAGTGGGGGTGGTTTCAGAACTCCCAATTTTTATCTACTCCTGTTACAGAAAATATATATTTTCATTCAAAATAAGTATTCTAGTGATGCTCTTTATCTACCTGAAGCGTATAGCAAGAAAAATGTGTCATCTGCGTTGTGCCATTATCTGTGAAACCTGTAATTGGTGCCATATATTTATGAGTGTTTTCCAGAAATCTGGCATTTGGATTCAAGATAGCAGCACTTTATAGTGCATTACTAACTTCATTTAGGCACCAGTTCACGCTTGCCTATCTTACATATAAATATTTATTACCGTCAGTTATCTGTTGGTAGCTTCTAAAATCATACAATCTCAGTGTGACAAGGACTTAGAAAACCTCGGCTAAATCTTCTTTATAATATCTAGTTGTAAAAGATTTGCTTTGAGGACTGTTTTTTTACTATTACTAAACAACCTCTTAACGGCCGCAGTCCGTAAAAAGCGCTTGTAAATACTAAATACTATAGTCACGTAAATCTCAACTTTATCTATCCTACACACTTTAATCATTTGTTTTTACGGTGATTTTGAAAAAAATAAATATTAGAGATATTACAAAAACCACTGTACAATATACGTCCGTTAGGGCCTGTACTGCCTTGCCAGTTTAACTCGACTCGGTCTTCGACCTCGTCTCACAAACTTTCTGGCAGCGGTCGTAAAGACTATCCTCACATACTTCTACTGTAAAATACTATTTCATAATCTCATTTTGGAATGTTTGACTTTGAGTTCTATACTCAACTTATACGACTTTTTGAAGATCCCTTCATGGATGGTATAACCCGTGTAACTATTTCAATTATTCAATGCGCCAGTTCTTTGGAAACGCGAAAATATTTAAAAACTTGCATGCGTTCGACAATCTGTCAAAATGATTTATTGTCATGAATGTTCAGTTCTCGAACAGGATGCATCGCTTTCTTTCAGCTTGAATCGATTTCTTAAAACCTAGAGTATTAACGATTTCATTAGCCTCCATATCTTTCACATTGTAATACAAGCTGCTGTAAAACCACTTTTCTGACGATGTTGTCTGACGTATATCTATGAGAGAACGTAGTTCATCTACAAAAATGCAGCTGAAACGTTTTCTCGCAATTTTTGTGAAAAAGGATAGAATATATATTTTGGAGAATGCACTTTTGGTCAATTCTCCTGAAAATTAAACGATGTCTCGCCTTTTTTCTATCGATATCAGTAGGTATTGCGGTACCTGAGCCAGACGGAAATTGACATGCCATGTGGCATGCCAATGGCATGGCTCCTCCCCCTGCTTCTGATTGGCTACCCCTACTCCTGTAGCTCCTCCCCTTGCTTCTGATTGGTTGAAGGCAGCCATTTTGGAACGTCTGGCGCCGTTCTACCACGCCCGCCCGCCATTACGGGGATCTGTATTACCGGCAATCTGTGTATCGTCAATAGAGGGCGTCATGAAGGAATCTGTATGACCGGCGGGCTGTGTACTACTACTAGGGGGCGCGTCATGAAGAAATCTGTATTACCACCGGTATGATGTAGAGGGGCAACCATTTTATATCACAGCATGTGGCGCGCGCTAAATTTGAATCTGTACTGTGAATCTGTCAATTTTAAATTTATCATTTTTGCATATGACATTTTAAAGCTGTCATTTGAAATCTGTCAATTTTTAAATTTGTCATTTTTGCAGTTGTCATTTTTGCAGCTGTCATTTTTGCATCTGTCATTTTAAATCTGTCAATTTTAAATTTGTCATTTTTGCAGTTGTCAGTTTTGCAGCTGTCATTTTTGCATCTGTCATTTTAAATCTGTCAATTTTAAATTTGTCATTTTTGCATCTGTCATTTTAAATCTGTCAATTCTGCATCTGTCCTTTTAAATCTGTCAATTATACGTCTGTCATTTTGCATCTGTCATTTTTGCATCTGTCATTTTTGCATCTGTCATTTTTGACTAATTAATCAAAACTAATTAAGTAATAATATCACCGCTGCCACTAACCGTTGCAACAGCAAGAATAAACTAAAGACGGACGGACGAAAGCTCGGTTTTATAACCATTTCAATCTGCAGGAATAAACACGCATGCCGCAAATGCAGCTGTTCTTAGATAAAATGTAGATTTATTGCCCCCGGAGCATAACAAAAGGGTTCAGCTTCGTTAGCGGTGCTTTAGCATGTCAAAAGGTACTGACCGACACCATCGGTCACTCGCGCGCACGCGCGACATACCGAGGCTAATAAATTTGTATAGTTTTACCTCGCCCCATTTCAAAACAGTAGTAGTAGATCGATATCATACCCTAGTCAGGTGCGAAGGTATAATGTTTTCAGCCATCTAAACAATAATTAAATATGTAAAAGTTTTAAATATTTCTCTGTCCATCGAAAACTTATCGAAAAGATATGAAAAGAAAGTAATATGATTTACATGTAATATACTTTTTAAATGCTTAACTGTAAATTTAACAAATGTTGAAAGAGCATCATAATAATCTAACAGCATTGCTGCTACCTCTGTTCTTGTAGCAAATTAATAGTTTAAGACACTATATGAAACGCAGTTGGCGGTCAAAAGCTTTTTACGACCCATATCCGTATACCTGACCCTTCGGGTTCTTGCTTGTTGACAGTTAATTAAGACGAATTTATCCCTTTAATATATTCCATGTTGAAACCCAATTGCGACTGATTATTGATATAACATATTTTCATCTACACGAACAATTATTAAGAATCAAGGCCCTACACATACGGAAAATGTATTAACATTGTTGTTGTTTTAGCAATAATAGATTCTGAAGATTTTTCGATCACCTTGCAACAGTAAAAATCCTTTTGTAAATTGATGAATTCCTGAATTGTTGCTGGGTTATTTCACCGCTTATGTTCGTATTTTGCTTCAAATATTATATAAACATCACTTAAATAGTTGTTAGATCTGTATGTAGGTAACATCTTAAATTTATTGAACGATACATTAAATAAATCGGCATTTAAGTGCAGCTGTACATAATTAAGCGCCAGGGAGCCAAAAATTTAATAAGCTATGATTGAAAGAAAGTAACCTGATTTACAGGGTAATATACTTTAATGTTTAACTGTAAATTTAACAAAGGTTGAAAGAGATTCATAATAATCTAACAGTATGGTTGCTACCTCTGTTCTTGTAGCAAAAGAGTTCTGCTTAATTAAGGCGTCCTTTAACCGGTGTACTAGATAATATCTCTTCATCTCACTCTGCAAGATTGGGCGTGTTGTTTTCGACAAGTTTTTTTCTTCTTTCAACTACCTAAACAATAACTAAATACGTAACAATTATTAGGGTTAAAATAACAGAAATCTGTAAAAATTATTTAGTTTAGGTAATTATTATAGGACTCCCCTTTCTTTCCAGAATATATTTAACTTTATTAGGTACGCAAGGCGTTCTTTCCGCAATTATATATGCCACGACTTATTGTTCTTTCGTTTAAATATTTTATTTTAGGTGAATTTTAAAGAAACACAAAACGTCTACCGGTAGGAACAGTTTTTTTTTCAGAAATTTATTACCTACCGGTAGGAACATAATACACTCCCTATTTTTATGTTGATTGTTCAAAGTGAGATGAAACGCGCACTTTAGTCTATTGTCCAATTTACAGTGTCATAAAACATAGTCGATTTAACAACGATAATACAGACATCGTTTTGTTCGTATACATTTCTGGGAAATCTCAAGCTCTTTTGACAGAACACGTAAAATAGAAGTTAACAATTCTCGTTAATAATAGCATCGTACATACTAGTTCTAATTATATGCCATATAGATTATAATCTATAATGGTAAAAATTCTTTCTTCGGACAGATAGGACTATCAGATAAGAGCTCAAGAAAATTCATAAATAGAACTGAGGGTGTCAGTTTTACATTATTACGTGTTTTTGTAAATTAAATTAGGCTATATATTTTCGTTCTTATCGTCTCTCTCTATAGCGTTGTAAAATTGAAAATGCATAAACTATGATACCCTTAATTATTTTTTGCAATAGGGTAGAGTTTAAGTTTCTCATCCAATCGGTAACGAACAAAACTATCGTTAACACCTTTTGTATCTTAAAACACCATGTTTAGGGGGTGGGACTACATATTTCGTTTTAGATAAATACAAAAGGTTACACGTTGACTAACATTAAATAAAAAAATTTCATAACGAGACTACCGTTTATAAATATTTTAAAATGGGTAAGTTGTTTTTTTCTTTGATTACAAACACTTAGTTATATTTAAAATCGTAAATTTTGCAGCAAATGTATCGATGGCCGTACGCTCGTGGTCCGGAACTGTATTGCGCCGACTGTATGGCGACATTCAACACAGAGGTGTTGTAAGTCGACTTTTATTTATCTATAAACATACTAAAACGGTGTTAATATTTTTCAGTTCCTGATGCATTGTATGGGCGCAGGGGAGGCTCTACCCAGCTATCCAAAGCTTATCGCGGCCAAGATAGCAACAGACCATTTAGAAGTTGGCGACATTACTGTCGTTGCCGAGTTGTACGTACGACTCGATCAGCGAGAGGGCTGGATTATTTATATACGTTTTATCAGTCTATATATGATGGTGTAAATATATGTAGCTTTACTTTCTTTTTCAGGATACATATCAACTAATGTTGAATAGCTTATAAAACATAAAATAATAAATGCTTTAAATTACTATCTGTCTATTTAATTAGTATCCAATCTCTCTCTCTCTTTTACAGATAATTGAAAAATAGGTAAAAAAAACCTTCTCAATAAAGCTTCTTTTTTTCATTTCATATTTGAAACTATTTACTAGAAGGTTGGTAATTATGAAATTTGGTTTTTAATAAATTAAACTGTCAGTGTGACAATTATATAGATCTGAAATTTGGTACAATTAATACTTTATTAAAAGCTGTCTAAAATTGATATATGTATTGTAGTAGTTTTAAAATTCTCTACAAATAATAAATAAAGGATAAGGTGTACATTAAAATTTACAGGCCCTTGAAGAATGCAATATTAAATACAGAGATGCAAGGGTTATTCCCGTTGTCTTTCATAAGCTATTTACGTATATTTCACTCATAAACATTGCGAAAATGTTATCGACACTACTACGTCAAGACGTACTAAAGCTGTTCGACGACAGTTACTAAATACCTTTTGGATGTTCTGTTAGCAAGAGGCAAAACGTTATCAAATGTAACCTTTATTTAATACAAAAGGAATTATTGCCACGTATATGTATCAAAAATGCATAAACTAAACTTTCCAATGTCATAATTATGGTACCCAGATGGCGCTTGATTGATTAATAACTTAGAGTTCCTTTATGATAATATTAAATAATAAAAATAAGAGTTGGGACATGTATGATGCCGGATTTTAATTGGTTGGATCCAATGTCAAGGAGTACATGATCTTAATAGTCTGACACTTAGTTTTTTAGATTCTATAACAAAATTTACATTACTTTACATCCTAATACACATTTTTCTTTATATTATTAAATTAGCTTAATAATAATATGTATTTTTTATTAGTAAATAAATATTAAGAGTATTATAATAATGTTGAATCACAGAATTTATTGACATCGATCTTCATATTTTGTCAAGAAACAATTTGTCAAATCAAACAACTGAAAGTTGATAGGTGAAAATACTTCATGAGAAATCAAGTCGTCCTTGACAGTGAATCCACATGTCCTAACTCTTATCTTATATAACCTATTATTATTATATAGGAACTCTATAATAACTGAGTAATAGTCGAGTAAATTCAGCCATTATTTTAAAGATTTAATTTTTATTGGAGCCACGCTCCCTCGGAGGGATTGAAACCCCCATTTTAAACTGCTGTTCGGCGACAGTTACTACATACGTTTTTGGATGTTCTGTTAGCAAGAGGCAAAACGTTATCAAATGTAACCTCTATTTAATACAAAAGGAGTTATTGCCACGTATAGGTATCAAGGATGCATAAACTAAACTTTCCAATGTCATAATTATTGTACCCAGATGGCGTTTGATTGATTAATAATAACTGAGTAATAGTAGAGTAAATTCAGCCATTATTTTAAAGATTTAATTTTTATTGCAGCCAATTTTGACACTTGGAATTTTTAACATTTTTTTCTCGGCTTATAAAGTTCTATTTTTATGTGGTCTGTCAAAGAGTTTGAGAATTATCACCCTTCTACGTGATAAACATTTGAGAACGTCATTCTAAAGATTACTATCTTTCGCCCGTTATCGTTAGACGAGTAGGAAAATTGTCAGAAAGGTATTTTGTTTCTCAGTTGTTATAGATCTACTAATCAGATTTAAAAAGGTTGGTTATACATGTAGCTTATTTTACGTAATTAAGCTCTCTATTGTATTAGAATTGTATTAGGCAGGGGGAGTGGAATAAACTTGTCTATGTTCAGATCTACATTTAAAAAAAACAGCAATAAATAATAGGCAGGTGTCCTCGTGGGAACTTGATTTTTCCCAACTCTCAGGCGATAACTATCACAGCTTTGCTGTGCATCACATGATGCTTTGATAACCCTATGGGATATTGCGCAAGATCTTGTAGTTTGGTAACGCATTTACCAGAGGGCTCGTTCACTGTTTGGGTATAAAAACCCAAGCTCATAGCAATACTTGTTATATATACTCGACTACTGTTCAAGAGCTTCATTACGTTTAGTGGTTTTAAATAAAACTCTGTGTGTGTGTGTGTGTGTGTGTGTGTGTGTGTGTGTGTGGGTGTTAGTACCTGTCTAAATCATCAACTTTAGCCGACCATAAGGTAGGATTTTTCTTATTTTGTAATGATTCATTTGTACTAAATTTACGCGTTGATGTTTTAAGAGAGAGAAAAAGTAACAAAACATCATGTCGCTATTATCATTAAACGAGATCGAAGACGGTAACAGTCTAAATGAGTTACAATTACAACACCAGTTTCGGCAGTGCATCTTAGACGCAGGAGTCAGCATATCTATTTCAGTAGCAGCGCTTGTATGTTATGAATATGATCATTTGCTATCTAGCGGGGAGCTGCTATCTGATTCACGTCGTTATACATCGGCCCCGGTTCGAATACAGAGCAGTGACAGTGAAGAACATATGATCAGTGCGTGTAATCAACTTTTACGGGAGGTTGAATCAATAAATAAACGTTTGGGAGTGAATTGTATCACATTTGTTAAATTTATTCGTTTATAAGTGCTTCTACGTTCTACCATGAACCATATTCATTCCTTTTCTTTATTATTATTGACATAACATCACTTTTGATTTACTCTCGTTAAAGTGAACTGTAGGAGAGATCATTCTTGAATGAAACAATATAATTTGGCATATATGCATGGTTTATTTAACTGTCTACAGAGTATATAGGTACAATTTAGATATATTTTTAATATGATCAGTGCATGTAATCAGCTTTTACAGGAACTTGAAACAATAAATAGACGTTTGGGCGTGAACTGTATCACATTTGTTAAATTTATTCGTATATAAGCTGATATTTTAATTAAACGTTATAACTAGGGTAAAGGATAAATATCTCTTAATACTTATCCTGCTTCTACGTTCTACTATGAACCATATTATTATTATTGACATATCATCGTTCTCTAGTACGTTAACTCTAGTATATACATCATTTTGTTATATGAAAAACTTAACATTAACTTATATCTAAACTTAAGTATTATTTTATACAACCATGTTAATCAGGTATGCGATAGTACCCTACGGTAGAGTGTCGTACGAACCTGGAATGATATAGCCCTTATCGTCACGAGGGCTTAGCGCTGATTTAATCTGGCAGATGGTTGAAACTCGATGTTTATCAGATCTGTATATATTTTTTTTTGTTGAACGACCGTTTCTTTGTGTTCCTTCGAGAACATATTTCAACCCTAATAATACTAATTGTTTAGTTATTTAATTATTGTTTAGCTGTTTAATAATTTTTGAGAAACATTGTCATAGAATAAAAGATTAATGTTCTATCATGGTTATCCGAGAACAGATAATTGTTTAGTTATTTAATTATTGTTTTGTTGTTGTTCAATAATTTTGAGAAAGATTGTCATAGAATAAAAAGATTAATGTTCTATATGTGTATTATTACTATTCTTCCCTCTGTACCATGACATGAAAAAGTGATAGCTATAACTAGTATGAGAGAGAGAGAAGCAAGAATGAGGTAATTACTTACACACACCTGGCGATAATGATGATGACGTGTCATTAAACAAGATGAGACTTGTCTGTCAACGCCGACCACTTGTTTACCGTATGCATGTTACTGAGCATGCGTTGGATCTAGGTAAGTATAAGCGACTATATAAAGTCGACAGTTGTTAGCGTGTAGCAGACAGTACGTGTACAGCAGCAGCAGCAGCAGCAGCAATTACGATGATGGCTAGTATAAGCAGTCCTAATTATTGTTATGATAACGAGACCTGCGATAGCGAACCCCTGGAAATAGGTAAGTTGTTGTTTATAAAGCTTCAAGTTTGTGTTTGTATGCTAATTTGTGTCTATTTTTCTGCTGCTTGTTTAGATGAAGGCCCGGATGTTGCAGATCATACATCATCATCAACAGCAAGTACCGACAAGTACAGCGAGAACGGTCAAGCGTGGAACAATGAAGAAGAACTAGGTAAGGTGTTTAAAACTTTTGTATGTTTATGCTTATATTAACCGATTATTGTATTATTATTGTTTTAGCGTTCCATGATCTGTCGCAGCAGCCTCTATACTACGCTGATGACGCTGTAGCAGCATCAGCAAACTTTACCATTGTAGATACACCAGTAGCAGCAGTAGCTAAAGGTGAAGTACGTGTTCAACTGCTAGGGGCTGTCCAGTATCCGTTGTATGTTACGAGACCTCCAGGTGAAGAAGAACAAAACTACGACCATATACACAACATCCAAGTAGGACTTATTCCACCAGACGACGACGACGACGCCTTGGGGTCTAAAGAATTTGACGTGGTAGTGAAACTAGAATGCGTGAATAAGGTATGCCAGCATGGTGAAATAGTGTTGTCGGAAAGTGACTGGTTCGAGCTGTATGATATACGAGTCGAGGCAATGTTTAAAAATTTCTTTTATGGTTGATGCTGCCGCAAGGACGACAGTGTACTACATCGTGATAAACATTTGAAAGTCCATCTATGTGAGAATTTATACATCGAGATTATTCACAACGAGTTTTTCGGGAACAGGGTGGCAATTCATCAGAATGATAAACAGCGGACTATAACCTTAAAAGATTACGAGTTTCAGTCTATATTGCATCTAGCACCGCTGATCAATCAACAGGCTCGAACGTTACATCACCTGGACTTTTCTCGTTTCTACCACGCAAACATAGAGAATGTAGCAGAAGGTCAACTGAGACTCCCTGAAGATGTCTATAAAACACTTCCACCTACAGACTCCATCTTATTCACGACCGAACTGTTATGCGGCTACTACTCAGCTACCAGTTTAATAGACAACACAGCAGCAACACCTGGTGGATTGAACTCGTTCATTTTATTAGAAATAATAAAACATTATCCGCAAAAGTTTATCGATGCCGTACGTACACGACTGCAATCATATCAGCAGCAGCCGAAAACGTCAACGACGACGACAACGTTTGCACAATCGTATTAAGAACACCATGGCGGAAATAAACTATCTTAGAAAAGGTTACAAAAATATTTGAACAATTTGCAAGTGTTACGTGATGATCTCAACTCATACTGTGTAATGAATAATTTGTCAAATAATATGTTACAATTGTCCATTAAATGTATAGCAAAATAAATAATATGTATATTTAAACATTGATGTTTCATTTACTAGCATGACTAAGGGTGAAGGGGGGTGAAGAGACTAGCATGACTAAGGGTGAAGAGACTAGCATGACTAACGGTGAAAGGTGACGAGACTAGCATAACTAAGGGTGAAGGGTGAACAGACTAGCATGACTAAGGGTGAAGGGTGACGAGACTAGCATGACTAAGGGTGAAGGGGTGTACATTACATACTGTGTAATGAATAATTTGTCAAATAATATGTTACAATTGTCCATTAAATGTATAGCAAAATAAATAATATGTATATTTAAACATTGATGTTTCATTTACTAGCATGACTAAGGGTGAAGGGGGGTGAAGAGACTAGCATGACTAAGGGTGAAGAGACTAGCATGACTAACGGTGAAAGGTGACGAGACTAGCATAACTAAGGGTGAAGGGTGAACAGACTAGCATGACTAAGGGTGAAGGGTGACGAGACTAGCATGACTAAGGGTGAAGGGGTGACTATATAAAAGGTAGATCGTCGTCATCAGCGAGAGAGTACACGAATAAAGCCGAAGATTTCCGACGGCGAAATCCTAAGCTACAAAACAGACGGTAAGTAGTCATACTATGAGAAGGAGAGAGAAAGAGTTTCCGCTTAGTGAAAGGGATAAAAGGATCCAATCCCAGAGTTAGCGCTAAAATACAAATCTAGGGGCAAGGGAAATCCAAGATGGCTCCTTCAAATGACAAATTCAAAAATGACAGATGCAAAATTGACAGACGTAGAAATGACAGCTGTACAATTGACAATTTAAAATGACAGATGCAAAAATGACAGAATTAAAATGACAGATGCAAAAATGACAGAATTAAAATGACAGATGCATCATTGACCGATTTAAAATGACAGATGCAAAAATGACAGATTAAAATTGAGATACGTATAAATGACAGCTGCAAAAATGACAAATTTAAAATTGACAGATTCACAGTACAGATTCAAATTTAGCGCGCCACATGCTGTGATATAAAATTTTTGCCTCTACATACGGGTAATACAGATTTCTTCATGACGCGCCACCTAGTAGTAGTACACAGCCCGCCGGTCATACAGATCCCCTCATGCCGCCCTCTATTGACGATACACAGATTGCCGGTAATACAGATCCCCGTAATGGCGGGCGGGCGTGGTAGAACGGCCCCAGACGTTCCAAAATGGCTGCCTTCAACCAATCAGAAGCAAGGGTGGGAGCTACAGGAGTGGGGGTTAACCAATCAGAAAGCAGTAGGCGGGGAAGTCCAAGATGGCGGCGACCAATCAGAAGCAAGGGGAGGAGCTACAGGAGTGGGGAAAGCCAATCAAAAGCAGGGGGAGGAGCCATGCCATTGGCATGCCATATGGCATGTCAATTTCCGTCTGGCTCAGGTACCGCAATACCTACTGATATCAATTCTCTCACGATTCAAGAATAATAAGGGTCCGCCGTAGGAATTTATCAAATCTTTATACCTGACCCTATATGATCCGTACTCCAATTAAAAATACTTTCTAAATAATTTCTTTTAAAAGGCTAATGAAACCAAAAGATCCTAATTTGCGAAAACTATTCATCTATATGGGTCATGTAGGGTTGCCAACTGACCTTTTTTTCGGAAGGACAGTTCTTCTTTCTAAGAGGAAAGCGCCCTTCGATCTTTCTTGTTATAGAAAAAGACGGGTTTTATCGTTATTTAAAACAATCAAAGAAAATGATTGTATTAATATTTTAATTAAAATTTTATTTTAATCACAGAAATTAACGTACGAGAATCAAGAATTGTAAATTTCAAATTAACTGCCAACATAGTTCGTGCAAAATGAATCAAATTTACTATCAGCTGTATTTATTAAGTTAGGTTGTATTTGTATTTATTGTTGTTAAAAGCCATTAAAATGAGTGAAGCTACAGATTATGATTTACCGGAAGATGAAGAAAATGTGGTTAAAAGCTTAGAAAAAAAGAAAGTGTATGTGTGTGTAGTATTATGTAGTAAACCGGCCAACGTCGTTAATGACCAGCCAATCTCGAAAATTGCATAGAAGCATATTTACTAAATTAATATCTAATAAACTTCAACTAACACATAACCTCACAACTAAACTACAGCTTATTAATTATTAATTGAGCGGCGTTAATTATTATTAATGCTGAAGCCACTGTTGAAGTTTTACATTATGAGACATTAAGGCTATATTCAAACAATCCTGAACCATCTGCTAGGGGGCAACGATTTCGGCAATTCTTGTTTTTACTAAAATTTTATTTAAACAATTTTTTTATGAAAAAAGAATAACTTACAATTAAATACTAATATGTTATGCATAATCATTTATATTTTTATAGTTTAAACGACTATTATGTAATTATATAACAAAGGGATAATAATGGGAATTCGCGCAAGAGATTTATAAGAGAAAGTTAGTTGCAGCCGTATACACGTGTTTCGCACTTATTAGTGCTCATCAGTACGCATAGCAGATAGAAGAAATATAATTTAAGCAACAAACTAGAAACAATGTATAACACAAGGTTTCACAGATAGTAGCCAACCACACATTTGTAGTTTCGGCTCGAAGACATTGAGTTTTCAATGCAACAACAAACGTCACTACGGAGGTAGCTATAGCCACTACCGTGAGACAACCTAATCCCAAAACATATCAACATGAATAGAAAGATTAATGCGCGTACATAAACATATAACAAAGGGATAATAATTCTATTCATGTTGATATGTTTTGGGATTAGGTTGTCTCACGGTAGTGGCTATAGCTACCTCCGTCGTGACGTTTGTTGTTGCATTGAAAACTCAATGTCTTCGAGCCGAAACTACAAATGTGTGGTTGGCTACTATCTGTGAAACCTTGTGTTATACATTGTTTCTAGTTTGTTGCTTAAATTATATTTCTTCTATCTGCTATGCCGTACTGATGAGCACTAATAAGTGCGAATCACGTGTATACGGCTGCAACTAACTTCCTCTTATAAATCTATTGCGCGAATTCCCATTATTATCCCTTTGTTATATGTTTATATATGCGCATTAATCTTTCTATTCATTATGTAATGATTTTCTTTTGTAAATATTAATTATAACAAAATGTTTATTTATGAACTATATTAAATATTTTAATAAAAAGAAATTAACCGAACCGGGAATAGACCCGGGATTTTGTACCTGTTCATGTCTTTTTCTTTTTTAATGAATGTCATTTATCATCCTTTTTCGTTGTTTCTTTAATGAATTGTTTATTTTATAAATAAACATTTTTTTATAAATATAATATTTTTTATAAATATTATTTTTTCTACATCAAAAACTAATGACATTTTTTCATTGGTATTCAAATCGTTGGAATAGTGGTATTAAACCAAGAGCCAGCAACGTATTTCGAGTTGTCATTCAACAGTCGTGAAAAAATACCTGCTAAAAAATAAAAGTCGATTCTAGCAGGGCCATGCGGCCGGGGTATACTACCCCAAAATTACTAAGATGATGAGAAATAAGATTCAATTTATTTAAACAATAGTCATGAAATTTCAGGAGGTTACTTTTGATAGCATTCTTTATTTATAAAAATTATTGCCAGAACATTTCCCTCTCTCCTAAATACCATTTTTGTTATTTTAAAAGTCTTGGGATTTTGACAGAATAAATAAAATATATGTACGATAGGTAATATAACAAGCCAGAACAAAGTTCCATCGCTGTCTGCCAGAACGAAAATCGTTCCCATGTTAGTGCGAGCGAAACAGTATTAGCGGCCTGCGGATTAGAGAAAGAACGTATATGGAGAGTAAAACGAGAGTAAAAAATAAAAAAAAAGAAACTTTCATAACGTGTTGTACACGACATTTTTTGCATATTGTAAGTTGAGAAATTTGTCCTAAAATTTATGCATTTATGCAAAATTTTAGGAAAATCACAAAAACATTATTCTTTGACAATAATCTCTGAGCAGATTGAAGTTTGTTTTTTACAAATACAATTAAAAAATAATGAAAAAAATGCAATTTTATTATTACGATTTTTCGTTAAAAAAAGTCAGTCATAATCAATATCCAAAACAAAATAATTAAAAAAGGTGCTACTTTCATTAGGATTTTTCGTAAAAAAAAGTCAACTTTCATAATCAATATTCAAAAAAAATCATTATGCATATTTGAGCAATTTCATTTCCGTAGCAACAACGAAACTGTCCACTATGCGCTAAAATAAAAATTTCCTTGTGTTAATTGTTATGATTTTTCTGTTTTTTCAATTAATTCAATAATACTGCAGAAAAAACGTTGTGTGCAATTCGTGCTCGAAATGACTTTCATTCTTGACCACCAAAGTAGTATTTCGCGAACTAGATACACAAATAACTATATAATAAAGAATAATTATATAAAACTATCCCTTAATTTTATAGTCGTTGTTTAAACCGTGTAGATCTATGTTAAATAAAAATAAAACTAAATGATTATGCATACCATATTAGTATTTCATTTTATTGTAAGTTGTTTCTTTTTATAAACATTACAATTATAAAAAAAAATGTTTATTTATGAAATGTATTAAATATTCTATTAAAAGAATTACCCGAACCGAGAATAGAATAGGGGTTTTGAAATCGTAAATCCAGTGCGCCTTCCAGTCGGTCAAGCTGTCTGTTGATTTCTTTTGCTTCTCTAATGAATGTCATTTATCCTCCTTATTTGTTTTTGCTTTTTTATTATTAATTAGTTACTTTTTGATGATTTTTTTACAATTACTAATGACAGTACGTTCACTTATTACTTGATTACACTGCTTAGTAAGTATCACGACCTCCTCGATTTTCGACGTGTTTAACGTCTCTATACGGCCTGATCAAATTTGAAAATTATCATTATGCACATGTTTCCGCATGGCACTGGCTACCGGGGGATTGGAGATCAGAACCGCGCCGGTTATTTGAAATTGTTTGAAACTTAGCTTAGATTTTCACACTTCTGACAGTTAACATATTTCAAATAACATACAATTTATGGCACCGGCAGTGGTTATTTTAAGAAAAAATTGAAGAGTATTTATTTGTCAATGTTTGAGTACTATTCTAGAAAGAAGTTTAATGTGCAGTGGCTTTTCAGATATGCTGTTGGTTTTGTATGTATTGGTTTTAGAAGTTTACTTAAAATTATATTTCAAAGGTCTTTGTTGTGAATCCTACAGATAAAGAATTCTGAAGTAGTTTAGTAGGCCAAGAAGATTAGCTAAAATACTGCAAGGATTGCATTCTTGAGGTAAATATTGAAATCTATTATAACCAACTCAGTTTTTTAGGGGGCTCTAATTTTTACTAGTGTATTTCAAACATCCACGATCCTGCAGATTGATCAAACCTACGAACGGATTTGAGGAAGAATCGTTCAAGAAATTGGTGAATACATACTGTGCAGTATCAGGAGTAGGGCTGTGCGATTATCAAAATCAATAATCGAAAATCGATTAGAAACAAAACGATTAAATCGTTTGATCGATTAAATTGATTGATCGATCAAATCGATTAATCGGTTGATCGATTAATCGATTAATCAAATAATCAATTGATTGATTAATCGATTTATCGAATTAATCGGTTAATCTATTTATCGGATTAATCGATTGATAGATTAATCGTTTGTTTAAAAATATAATCGAAGGTCCGATTAATCACTCGTGTCTTCTATAGTATAGTATAAAGCCATTTCTGAATTAACATAAATAGTAACGTCTACTGAAATTTTGTTAAAATATATTTTTATATAAATTATATTTTTAAAAATCTACTTCAATTTGTGTGCTGTCATGCAGTGTATGTTTTGGTTGATCCCAGTCTGGTGCTCTGGTCATACCTTGTACTTATAATAATAATAATAATAATAACGGTCTTAAATAATAAATTATTCGTAGCTACGATTATTTTCTTAAAATATTATTATTTAAAAGAATTAATCAGTTAATCGATTTAATCGATTATTTAAAAAAAATAATCGATTAATCGAACCTTCGATTATGCACAGCCCTAAAGGAGTGTTCGAAAAACATGTTTAAAATGTGTTATGTTGATAAAATATATTTTAGAAATTACTGTATGCAATGTAGGTACCGCATTACATTTTAATAACTTTCGACCAGCAAATGTAATTTACAGATAACAGTACTTTTGAGTATTTTCGTATCTCTAATAAATTAAAATCTACGTTAACTATACTGTCTGGGCTGTCCCTTTCTACTGTACAATGCAATAAATACGATGTAATTTAGAAAATGTATAAAGTAAAATAAATGAACACATTATTAAAGTACATATATGTTTTAATCCTATCAGGTGGAATATGTAAATTCTGAATCCACATAAATCGTAAGCTAATGCTGGAAGAAAATGCTAGGAAACTCTTTGCAGTTTTCTGATTTCTGCATGTTAAGACAATAGCACTTTTTGTTGTGAATTGGCACTTTTTCAGTAAAATTATGCTTTTTAAATCAAAAATTTATCAAACAAAATCAAACGCACTAAACTCATTATAAAGTAGAATAACGCTTAGAAAAGTCAAATATTTATCAACAACCTTCAAAAATGTTCTTCGGATCTTATTTTAAAATATTATCACAGGTTATAAACATTCCAAGCTTTTTGCTAAGTGTGTTTGGATGGGCGAACGCACCGAATAAAATCGTGCGGTTGAACGTATCCATTCCCCCGTTACGTGGCGCCAAGCGGAGAACACCGAAAACTGGCAAATGGACAGGCCGTAAAGACGCCAAACGTCGAAAATCGAGGAGGTCGTGGTAAGTATATTTACAATGGGCTCATTCAGCAGGCCTACCGATCACACCGGTCTGGGCCACCGGAAGTTGTTTTGCTCACCACATTTTAAATACGGTTTGTTTACATACCGTACCGGCACAATTGAAGTGAGGTTACAACACCGCCCCTTGACGTTTATTTTGTTGTACTTAATAGATATTTTTACAATCTCTACCGAAAAAACTGTTGATATTTACAATTTAGTTTTATTATCCTCATCTACTATTAGTTGCTCCATTATTATTAGTACAAATATGGAATTAGGTTATGTCACTCTATATTTGACAAGTAAATTTATAGCTATTTATGTAACAAGTACATAATGTAGGAGTTTATAGACAAGCCCAGTTTATGGCCGAGCGAGCGAAGCGAGCAAGGCCTATAAAAAGGGCGAGTCTATAAGGTCCTATTATGTAAGAGTTGCATACAAAGCTTTATGTTCGATTCCTAAAATTGGCTAATTATCAAAAAAAAAATCAGTTTATAAATTTGACATCTATTCTTGACAGAAGAAAATTTGACATGTAATAGACAGTTGCCATACTTTATTTTACTAATACAGGGTGTTCCATAAATATACCGACAAACTTTTAGGGGTGGTAGAGGACATTAAAACAAACATTTTTTGCTTTATAAACATATGTCCGAAAACGCTTCGTTTTCGAGAAATAATCGTTGAACCATAGAATAAATAGTTATGTAGTAGGTAAGTTTATGCTTAAAATCCAGTTACCATTAATAACAATTATCGATGGACATGTCATTGTGATAAATTAATTTGTCATTGTGAGTAGTCCTGTCAAGTAGTTTATTGTGATAAAACTTGTGTCAATTGTTAATTTAAAAGTTTTATTTAAAATGGATTTTTTTGTACAAATCTCAACACCCTGTATCTCGAAAACAAAGCGTTTTCGGACATATGTTTATAAAGCAATAAATGTTTGTTTTGATGTCCCCTACCACCCCTAAAAGTTTGTCGGTATATTTATGGAACACCCTGTATATACTTTATTTTACTACTGTCACTTTATTTTACGAGTACAATAATAAGCCAGTTCACTGCCGCAAAACAATACAATAAACAGTACTTTATAATGCAATCGGACATAAAATATATTAACCGCTAACTAATTTTTCATAATTCAGTTAAAATCTACCGGTGAGCAGCACCGGTTTATCACTGGTAAGTCTGCTGAATGCGGCCAATGACGCCACACAAAGTAAGTTGCCTGGAAAATCTATTAATTCAAACTTTCAAAAATCTTTAATGCCGAGTATCGGCTTTTAAATTATTTTGATATCATGTATTTACAATAACTAACAAAACTCGATGTAGCGGATTCTATTAAATTTCTATAAATAACAATAATTCAGAAAAACTGGCTTCTATAATAACCAAGGGCAACCACATGGTTGCTGAATGGGTAGTTAAGCGCACAATTTCGTGTAGTCGCATGTATACCTAACCGTACCGTAACCTACCGTAATTTTATACCTATACATTCGACTACACGAAATTGTGCAATTAACTACCCATTCAGCACCCAGTTGGTTGGGCTTGATAATAACTATCCCTTGAAGTTATTAGTAGAGGTAAACTCGTGTATGTGGAGAGAACCACTTCGCGAGCATTCAAAGGTGCCTTTAATGACATTGGTCGGTTTACTTCGTTTCTTGCGTCGTTTTCATTTAAATAGTATTGGAAAATATTATTGTAAAAGAATATAATAGATAAAGTTTCTGGGTATTCTTGACTTCCTTTACTTCCTACTTTCAAAAGTTGACAAACCTAGGGTCATGGGACTAATAAATTTGGTCGCACCAGGTATACATAAAGTCTATTTGAGTTGTATATAAACTGCTACAGATTTTTCCATAAACTTCCAACGTATTTTAACCTAACCTCAAATTTTTAATATTTATTTAGTGATGCGCGATAATGATTAATGATTTTTAAAATCTAATGTGTTTTAGTATTAAAACGTATTTAAAATTAGTATGCTTTTATGTTGGAAATACAACCAATTATTTCGTAGTAGTTGCAAAAATTTCATCATGTTATAACCAAAGATTTTAATATAGTTAGTAATAATAAATTAATAAGATAATTAAATCAATATAATTTATTTTCGATAACTAAGTATAGGAGCATCAGTGTAGTCTTTAGGCAGTATTAAGCCCTACTATCATGGAACGCATACCTTACAGTAGATATGGAGATAAAGAAAAAGATGAGGTTTGTTTAAAAAGTCAGTTTAATTACCTTAACTTAATTTAATTTTTTAGAAATTACTTGAACCATTTGCTTATATAACTCAAATACCTGGGAAAAATATAAGAGCAAAATTAGCTCGCGCATTCAATTATTGGTTTGATATTCCAGAAGATAAATTGGAAACCATCGAAGGTATTATTCAAATGCTACATAATGCTAGTCTATTGTAAGATTATATTATATTTTGATTGTTTAGAATTTAAATACATGTACTATGATGTTTTTAGGCTTGATGATATTCAAGACAATTCAATCTTAAGAAGAGGAATTCCCGTTGCACATTCCATTTATGGCGTTCCGAGTACTATTAATGCTGCTAATTATGTTATATTTATAGCACTAGAAAGGGTTCTAGAACTAAATCATCCCCAAGTAATGATTTTTTTAAAATTTTATACAAATGTTCAATATTATTAGGTTGTCTATACTTTTTCAGACTTTTTAAAAAAGGCAGCTTAACTTCACATTTTTAAACAGATAATTATTCATTTAATTTCTAATCATCCTATATAACAGTATCAACGTTTGATCCGCAACAGGCCCTAACGCATAAAAACTAATCTTTTAATTAATAATGTTCGTAGCATATATACGTACAAACATAGATCAAAGAGTTATCGACCAAGGTCCTGCCCTGAATTAATATATTGAATTAAATTAATATAATTTTAACTAAATTAACACCAATAAATTGATGGACATAAAATGATTTTTAAAAATACATAATACAATACAGTAATATAATATATGTGGGTCATTCTTTCTAAACTCAACCACCAGCTAGGTCCAAAAATTGGCGCAACTTAGAAAGCCCAGTGGGGGCTCATTTTAAAGCTTGAAACCTCTACTTTCGAATGTCACATGTCTCCTATATGAAAAAATTTATATTTGACCCCTAAAATTTTTGGACCTATCCGGTGGTTGAGTTCAGAAAGAATGAGCCATGTATAACCTGAATAATTTCCTTGAATTGCAAGGAGCTTTTCATAGATTGGTTCTTGCAGGTGCATCCAGGTTTGTTGTAGTTCTTGGTCTAAGGTGTGTTGCATGCATAGCGGTCTGATAATTTCTAAGTTGTGGAATTGTTTGGCAAATTTCTTGGTCAGTTCCTGGAGTATTTCATAGATTGGTTGAATGTTGGTTGTTTAGTACAATAGGTTGTTAGATGTTAAGCATAACTGAGATGGCCATAATCTAATAACAGTCTGCATATGGCTTTGTATATTCGTGCAGCAACTTTTGTAGATATTCCGTTATTTTTATATGTTAGGTTGCAAAGATGTTTAGCTCTTGTAATTACCTTGTTCTTTATTATTTTGATGAGTTCATTGAAATTTAACTTATTATCTACTGTCATTCCAAAATATTTAATTGATTGCTTGCGTAGTATTTGTTGGCCGTTAATTGTCATTATGGGCGATGCTGCTTTAAGCCTGTAGTTAAATATTATAAATTGGGCCTTTTCAGGATTTTGTTTTAATCTTCACAGTTTAAACCATTCTGAAGTTTTGTTCGTTAGAATTTGTAGCTGTTCAGTTCTTTTCTTTAAATTTTGGTCATGTGAGACTAAGACTGTGTCGTCAGCAAAATGTAGCATGTATGCTTTGGGCTCTATTTCTGCTTCTGCTCTGTGGACATTATAGATAACGTAGCAGTAAATATTGTATAACAGGGTAGATAATGGTGAACCTTGAGGGAGGCCCTACCCCAAAAGCTATGGGATTTGATAAATTCTGAGTTATTTTAATTTTTGTTGTTCTGTCTTCCAAGAATTTTTTCGTCATTGCGAATTTGTTGCAGTTAATTTGCTTCATTTTAGAGAATTCCTTGTCGATGTCTAGAAATACCGCTGCACTATATTTTTTTTGTTAGGCAAGCTGTCCACATTTGACGCTAGTATTGTTAATGGATGGATAGTGGAGCACATTTTTTTGAATCCAAATTGGTATATAAGAATTTTTTGTCCAATATCTGTTTCTATTATATGTTGTAGTATCTTCTCCATATTCATACTTAGTACGGGTAGTAACGTGATTGGCCGATAATTCTGAGCTTTTGAGTGGTCAGTGTTTGGCATTCGTCCAGGAAATAATTATTTGAAAGGCAATATTCGTAAATTTTGATGATGTTTGTATGTTGTTATTTAGTTTTCTCACCAAATTTTTATTAACATCATCCCAACCTGGGCTTGTGCTTTTTCCCTGATTTAGTATCTGATAATAAACCTCTTCCTTGATTGGTTTTCTTTATAATTCTCTACTATAGTAAAAAAATCGGTATACTATGTATTGGAATAATTAAAGTTGTTAATGTCGTAGTTATGGTCTATCCTTTCATTTAATGTCTTCTCCAAATGTTTTACCATTACTTTCACCTTGCCTTCATCGCTCTCATATTTTATATTGCTCTCTGTTAATGCTGGTATCATTGCTTTGGTTTTATATTTGCTTAGTTTTTTAATTTGTCAGTACTTTTTCCCTGCTGTTGTTGTATTTCTTTACATGCTTCAAACCCTTTACCATAGTTTTATTGGTTACTAGTATAGTTAGCATAGTTTTATTGGGTTTACACAAAACAGTGTGTGAAGTAAAAACTGTAAAAGCTTATGTGTATATAAATAAAACACTTCTGCACTTGAAAATACAGGGTGTAGAATCGCTTCATGCACAATACAGTTTTACGTGCATTTCTTTTCAAACCTTAGTATTATCTGCCCTAATTATTTTACAATAAAGATATTAAGGAATGCTATAAAGAAAAAAATTAGGAATTGAATGATGCCTTTGGTTACAGATTGCATTTGATAGTAACCGGAAAAAGTAAAGAAAGAAACCATCCATTTAGGCAAAAGTCAATTATACCTTGGAAGCATCTTGTAAACAAGGAAAAATATTTGCTATCTAAATGTCATTTTTTAAGGTTATATTGTCTGTCAAGCAGTTAAATCTAACCTTAAAAATGAGATTTAAGTATAAAAAATTTTTCCCTCATAGTTTCAATGTTTCCAAGGCATAACTGATTTTTACATAAACCGAAATTTTATTGTCTTTAGTTTTTCCGGTTACAATCAAATGGAGTCTAAAACCAAAGGTATCATTCGATTTGTATTTTTTTCTTTATAGCATTTCTTAATATTGTAAAATAATTAGGAAAGATAATATAAAGGTTTGAAAAAAAAATGCACGTAAATCTGTATTGTCTGTACCCCTGTTCTACACTCTGTATATGGTTTCTATAGTTTTAGTCCCAACACACATGACATATGACATATTTCACGTACAGATAATAATAATACTCGTAAATGTCAATTTTTTGAAGCAATTATAGAAAAAAAAACATTTTCTGAATTCTCTGAAGATTTATTATCCAGATACAGAATTTAGTTCACTCAGGCTTTATTGGCTTTATTTTTGTTAATTATTTTTGTTTAATGGCTAAACATTATGCTTGTGGATAAAATGTCTTTAATGAGTTATAGTAAAAATAACTATTATCCAACACCTCTAAATAAATAGACCTTTATATTGATGTCTTTAAGCAATTAAAGTTGAAGGTTACTCACTAGTGAGTAGAAATAACTTTTTTCTACTCCTATACTCTAATTTGATTATTATATATGCAATAGTGGTTTCATTATGAACCTCATAATGAGAGTCAGGAATAATGGTAGAAATAACTTTTTTCTACTCCTATACTCTAATTTGATTATTATATATGCAATAGTGGTTTCATTATGAACCTCATAATGAGAGTCAGGAATAATGAGCTGTTGACCAATGAGAGTCGAGAATACCAAGTTGTTGCATAGGAATAAGCCAAAAATAGTATACAGGATACTAAATTTGGGAACGTATCTCTTCGTCCATTGTCACACAGCGAATAATAAATATTATTGATGCCGTAAAGTGGGGTTACTTTACTTCTTAAGGAGATACTTTGCCCCACAAGCAAAAATGGTTTAATGTAATTTAAATCGCTGTGGCTTACAGTGTGAAGTCGTCGTCACTGCTTAGAAAGAACTACATAGCTTAAATTACATTTCTGCTTAAAAAAGTCACGATATCTTCGCTCTGTAAAATCTTTGATTAGTGAAGTTATTATTACTGTTCTGTAATAAAATAATAAATAAATCTTTTTGCAGCTTTTTACATCTGAATATGGGTGAATATCTGCTATTCTATTTTAGTGTGTCACCGCAAATATCTAATGAACTGTAATTTATATTATACATATAAAATATTCGTAAGGTAGCAATAATTTTGCACTATTAGGCACGTTGGAATATAAGAGAAAAAGTATTTACAATTTTCTAGCAAAAATATTCGAATGCTGAAAATCTCTACCCTGGCATGTCCTTTTACCCGATTTATGTATAAAAGTTTAATTTTATTTGTTAACTACTCACTTTCCAATATTCAATCGTTGGTATTATTAAACCAGAAAATGGTATTATTATCACTATAAGGTAAGAAATAGTAAAGATTAATACAAAGTTAAATTATTGAAATTTTCTTTATTGTCCATAAATTTAGTGTCTCCTACCCTGCTTTTTATATTTCATAAAATCCTGTTCTTATATACATCCGAAAATATGCTAACCCTAATGATGTCGAGCGTTCAATAGGGTAGTTGGTTACAGTTAACCGATTGTGTTCTTTTACGTAGCATTAGCGACACTTGATGACGTGTTTGGTGCTCAAGTGCTGGTGTGCCAGTGAACGCTGTCTTTCTTCTGGTACGTATAAATCTAATAGATTTAGTGGATTACTTCTTCACTCATTGTGCCTAAAGACACATGAGAGAAATCATTAAAATTATACAATATGAAGATTATCCTATTTTACATTTGGGTATTATTTTAAGTTCTATGTGAATCCGTCACTCCCCTGGTGTCTTTCCCCTGGTTCTTTAAGGTAAGTTCTATGTGAATTTGTCACTTCCCTGGTGTCTCTCCCCTGGTTCTTTTTAAGTTGTTATTACGAAATGAGCTCTATTGTAATACTGTAGGTAGTTTTATTTTGGTTACATTATTAGGCACCTTGACTATTTTGGTTTGATTTAACGTCACCCCTCTGATCAAATTGTCACTACCCTAGTTGCAATTTTCCCCTGGTCACCATGAAACTCCCAAAATGCGTAATAATTACTGGCCCACTTTAAATTAGTGTGGAAATAGGAATTACATTTTAGATAATAAAACACACAAACTTAATTTTAAATTTTTTGTTGGTCACAAAAATGGGTAGTCAATACACAAATAGCAGATATTCACCCATATAACTGTATACCAACAACCGAATTTACTTGGCCCCACTGTTGTTAAAACATGAAATACACCTTACTTTTTACAGAGTGAGTGACACAAAGTAACCCTCGCCCATTAGTATACTTTACTACACAAAGAATGACTTAAAAAATAGTTAAACATTGATTTTAGTTTAAATAATAGTACGATACACATATTTCATCCTTTATGTAGTCCTAGTCAAAATATGAAATATTTACTGATTTAAATTCACATTTTTTCAGTGTGTTTCCTATGTCGTACATAAAGTGGAGCAACGTGACCTCACTTTACGATAATTAATCTTACTCTAAACCTGTTTTAGTTAGTTAAGATACAAGTTTAAAAAGTCATTCTTTATTGCGCGAACGGTTTAAGACACGAGCGAGTGTTTTAAAAGAAGTGAGTGCAATGAAGAGACTTTTTACACGTGTATCTTGCAACGTTTTAACTACGATGATAACGTTTTACTTAAAAGTTAAAAGATTATTCATTTTACTTAATTTTTTTGTAAAATTTGTGACTTATGACATGTTTATCAGCGTGCTTTGATTTTTATATGCTAAGTTGTTTAGCAAACAGTTTGTAAAATATTTATAAATCATTTATATCATACATCTCTTGTTCACATCAGCGTGCAATAAAAATTTTATAACACTAGCTCACTAAACGTTTACTTTTTACACGAAAATTGGTGTAAAAAGTAGTCACTTTTTGTATGATCTTAGATAAAATAAATTATTCTTGTTAATTTTATTAAATATTAAGGTTAAGAGTCCATACAAACGTTCTGACGTCACAGTCTTTGAAAATCTTCCCTCTCTCTTGAAGAATCATCGGGTATACGCCCTATAATCCAATTGGTAGACCCAAGGTCACAACTCATTCTTCGGTTTTCTAATTTCACATTTCTAAAGAAATTACAAAATTTATATGTGCAAATGAGGGAAGCTTCACATTTCACATAAGTTTTATTTATTTATTGTTAAGAAAAGAACATGTAAACAACTACTTACACTATAGACTATATTAAATACTATAGAACAAAACAAAATATATTTAGCTACATAAAATATGTTTCATTGGTCAGATTGTAATAGGGACACACCAAGTTCCTGCGAATCATCAATTACTCTCTGCAGTCGTTGAGATTTTACTTTTATTTGATTTTTATTTTTACGCTTATTTTTTTCCACTAATATATACTTTGATCTCCATGTTTCTCTTCCTACGCGGATCTATAAGTTCTGGAAGAATGCAGTTCTCATAAAATTGCACAATTTTGCTTTCATTTCTGATGCCCAGAAACTGTCATCCCTTTTTAACTTTTCACATTTTATTCCCAATGGTGTCCAAACAACAAGCCAACAGTATTTTGCTCCTGTTATATGCATTTGCCCCTGTATTTGATAGTACCATTTGTCTTTTTTGTTTACTTCAAATGTTACTTCGTTATTAATTTTTTTTCACTTTCCAAAGCAAAACCTTTTTGCTCAAAATTGCTTCTTCCGGTGTCAATTTCTCTGCTGAAGAAGGGCATTTTACTTCTACAAGACAATCTCGCTCAGAATCAATAATCCCATCAGGGGTGGCACCCAAGTAGGAAATATGAGGGTCGTCAAATAATCTGCATTTGTTAATTTTTAGTTGTTTTAATTCAGCTAATGCAGTAGATTCTTTTTTTTGCCATATTCTAATGATGCAACATTTTTCAGTGGCTCGCTATATAAAAGATTAAAAACTGTATTTTTAGAACTTGTATGAGGTAGTTATACGACAAATTTATCATCGGCTTGATTTCTTGTTCTTTCTTCCAATTGCATTCTTTCTGCTTCACATCTTTTTAGACTAGCTAAAAATTCTGTTTTTTGTTCTTGAAATTCATTTACATCCATATCAGGTTGCTGACAATATTCTCCATATTCTTTATCAGTATTGTCGGAGGTAGTCTTGGGTTTGTAACCATATGTTAGTCATTTCCTGGAACATTTTGCTTTTTCGCGCATTTGTCTTGCTTCACGTCTCTTTGCATACTTCCCTGGACTTGTACCACATAAACGCTTGTGTACGTGAGAAAATGGCCTTCGTGTATTTCTTGATACAAGAGCAGCCGCAGATCTTCCCTGGTATGATCGTCTTTGGGTAAAGTTGATTCTTTTTCCAGATACAAACTTGCTTATAGTTGCATGAAATTGTTCGACTGAATTACTGTCAACATCATAAATTAAACTGTGTGTTTCGAGCAAGATATCTAACGCAGTCCATTATTTTAGTGTACAATTCTGTTGCAGCAAACTCTGGTATTCTATCGTCTTCATCTGGTTCGGACTTTTTGCAAAAATATCCTATATTTACACACTCCTTATGTTGGCCAAACACATGGCTAGTCCTGTTTAAAATATCTTTCTAAATTTAATATTTTAACGCTAATTTCGTCGTGTTGGTTTTTTCTATATAGTATAGCCTTTGTTACAGCCATGCGTAGTTTTAAGATACTACATTGAAATTTTCTTCGTAAGGCAATGGGGGCAATATTTTTATATAAACATAGTTCACATAATTTATTACAGTAGTTACGCAACAAGTGATTTCTACATTCAATTTTTAATCTAGAAAGTATTGATAGAATAAATTTATTAACATAGTATTAAAAAATAATTGACGATAAAATCTTTAGATTTGATTTAGTAATTACTTGGTTTCATTTAGGTGAGGCTCAGCCTCACCTGCCTCACCCGGCGAACCGCGCCTGGTCTGACTATAATCTCTTACCAATCTTGGCGACTTTAGCGGTACATTGCAAATTGTAAGATAATCACGGAGCTAGAGCCGAATTATCAAAATAATAAACAAGTTTGTTTTATAACATAGGCCACATAAAAATGATTGATCTTTATGTTTTGTTATAGCTATGAGAATCAAATACTGATTCTTGAAATTATGTGAGATTTGTTTAAAACTACGTAAATATGTTTTACCCGTGCACCCTGCACGGAGTTTTCTAGTGGCCTGTAATGTTATCTGGTAGGAACCCTGCACTTGCACCCCTACATTTTTGTGAAGTACCGCTACAAAAACAGTTATAAGTTACGGTAACAATTACCGTTAGAAGTCTAACTCATCCGATATTTTCATAGAATCTCTTAATTATACTGTTAGAGCTATTGTTACATAAATAAAATAATGAATTCTCAACGCCTTATCATACAGCTACTGCTGATTGATACAATTACATCATTATACACCTTATTTTAAATAATCTCTCTTTTAATAGTGTGGGTGTCATTATTATTATTGTTCATCTTACCTTCTCCAGGGTGCAGTCTCTGAAAGTCGTTTATCTGCCCGATGGGTATTATTGATATTATCTACATTCATATTTCAAATGTTATTATTTTTAAAACTTTTGCTACTTTTGCACTTTTCAGCGTAAAGCAATAACTTATGTAGCTGGTATGCAGAACACCACTACACCAGTATTATTTATTATATGTATCCTTTATAACTTATCTCTGTCGAAGGCGGGTCTTAACGTTCATAGCGACCTATGCAACACGTATTATGCTTTCAGTTATACTTTCCGCATTACACTCGTTATCGACTCTTAAGTTTATGAGAGAAAAGCCGACAAATTGAGCAAAAAAATTCTGACAATAAAGAAAAAACAACATGGGAAGCTCTGAAGAGTATTGCTGGAAAACTCACAGTCGCTACAGTTCATGAGGATCCTTTGGATAAAGCATCTAGCTTATATAACTACTTCACAAAGGAAGTGCCAAGCAAAATTATGTTCCAAGTAAAATTATGTTCAAATTTCCAAGTATCACCGATATCTAATATTAATTAAGTATAACAATCTTACAATGGCATTCAATTGAAGAATTTAATAAACTCATAGGTCCATTGAAAAACAAAAAAAAATTATGGGAGGCACATTTGTTTGTTAAACTTTGTCATAAGCAAATGGCAAAATTCACTTATTCACATAATAAATGTTACATTTAAGGAGGGAAAATTTCCAGAAAAGCTAAATATAGCAGTAGTAAAAACTATGCTGTAAAAAGGGTAAACCTGATTTACCTGAAAACTATAGGCCTATCATCATTTTGACGATTTTCTACAAAATATTCAAAAAGGCTGCATGCAATAGAATTTCTCAGTATCTCACCGCCAACAACATGCTAAATTCTTCTCAACGTGGTTTCATAAAAGGACTATCAATAGAAAAGTTACTTAAACAACGTTGTCCGCGCATATATTTTTTGTGTCCTGGCAAAAAGTTTAGAAATAAATGGAATAAAATATTGATACACTGAGATTTCCACACAAATTGGGGTGCCCTAAGATAGTATTTATATTGAAACCAAGGAATCAAAGATCCAAATTCAAGTTACAAAAATACCAAAAATTCCAATCTTATAGAAACATAAATGAGAAAAAGAAACACAATTAATTAACTAAATACTACTATAATGATGATATAGATGTAACCTATGAGTGTAAGAAGCATTTGAAATTTATATTTATTTAATCATGTGACAAATACATAACAATCTTCAACATAATGATTAAATGCTCTACACATTCTATGTAATGGAGAGTTCATGAAATAATTTGTTGTAGCTGTAGGTATATTCAGGGCGTTTTACTTAAGATTGGTATCCTCTGGACAGGTGATAATACTCATCAATAGGAACAAAAAATCCTTATGCCATTTTTGATTTTACGCACATTGAAAACATTTGCTGAAAAGGTCAACTTTTGGGAACTGCTGGAAATAATAGTGAAAACAAACTGTGACATCATCTATCATCAGCTACGTCGATATATCAGATATCATGTTGAAAATGCAGTTTAGGTACTGATTTCATAATGATCTAAGACAGCAAGGCCAATATGATGCTATCTTATTCTTGTTTTTCAATATAAATGCATAGGACAAAATAATAAAAAATAGCATCATATTAGCCTTGCTGTCCTAGATCATTATGAAACCAATAGTACATCCAGCTCCAACTGCTATTCTTAAACCAGTGACCACCACTCACTTTTCAAAAACAATTTTTTTATCGGTTATTATGAAAGATAGTCAGTAATAATATTAAGCTTTTTCGTTGCATTTTATGTGTATCTTCAGTGAAACACCCTGTATATAACACTATTAAATCTACAGTTACGGGTGGGTACTCGAAACGTTACATAAGCTAATAAAGGACTGTCAATGAGATAATGAATAATTTTATAAAGAAAGATTAGCTTGGCTAGATTGCGCCTGTTATGCAAGGTAAGATAATTGTATTCTTGTTGTAACAGAGTTGATGGTGTATCAAATATATATTTGCTATATTTCTTGTATAGAAATTTATTTTGAACTTTTTCAATCTCTCTATTGAGACATTATCACCTCTATACCTAGGGTAGAAGTGGCTACAGGATAAGTAAGTCAATCACTATAATTCAATTACAATAAAAAGTGGGCACACCACTGATGCATATTCCAAATGACAGCGTACCAAGGTATTGAAAAGTGTCATGAAAGTATTAATTTTTGTAAAACCTCTTGAATTTCTAATGATAAAACCTAATCCTGTAAATTTTATTAATGCAATACCGCAGTATATATAACAATCACTAGGTTTACTTGTGTGCGGCACCATTGATATTTTTAATCCACCTTCGAATATCACACCTATAAACGAAGCGGTGCACCGGAGTTTCTCGGTCGGCATCGCCTAAGAATGCTGCCAGATAATATCCAGTAACGTATTCAATAAAATACAAAATAGAATTGTTTGAATCAACAAAATTAATTGCCTTTGAACAATTAGTTTATTATTAACTGAACTTAAATTAACGTACATAATTGAATATTCATTTACAAAACTAAAGCTTTATTAATTATGTTTCAATATAATTATTTTTTTACTACTTTTGGATGATTTAAAATTTCTGTTAACGTCTTTTAAAGTGTAATACACTCGCAGTCGAGCTTGTAAATGATATACTGTATTATTATTATACTTAGAATTATTGCACGAATGTAGAAATATTAATGATTTGAAGATGGATAAAAGCGTTTGACCACATTTTCATTTACACAAATATCTTGGAAGTGTTGTTGAAAAAGTATTTCCATAGATAAAATAAATTAAATAAAACTCATGTTTTATTTATATATATCGAATGTATATATATCGAATAAAGTTTTTTCTAATTTATCAGAAGTTTGGTAATCTTTGTCAATTAGAACAATCTCTGCATCGTTTCCTGATTCTGTGTTTGTTAATTCCATAATAGGGACATTCGCACTGCACAATTTGAGATATACGAGACTGTGTAATTTGATGTGCTCGGTCGAGTGTATGAAGTATAACTGCTTTCTATGTGCTGCCGGCACATGTCAGCTTGTTGTGTGGTGGATGGTAACTATTTGCGAGAGTCACGTTACTGTATGTTATTTATACTGTGGCAATACTCTACATGATCCACAAATGTTAATCTAACATCAAGTATGACCCATAGGTCCTTAATAGAAGTTTTACTTTGCAGAACTGCATTTCCTATTACGTAAATATTGTCAATTATAGAATTTCTTCAGATATATGATATTAAGCAGCATTTATCGACATTAAAAATAGCAAAAATAGTGTATTATTCAAAGACTAATCATGTACACAGTTTAAGTCATTCTGTAATTGTTTGCTGTCTTGATGTGTTCGAACAGTATGATAGATCTTAGAGTCGTCAGCAAATATCTTATATTTTGCATGACGTATAAAAGTAGTTAGATCATTTACCAGGAGCAGAAACAAAGAGATTCCATATTGGATCCTTGAGATACCCTGCAATATGTGTCAAATACTACAGACCTTGCGCCACCATAAACAACATATTGTTTTCTATGCTTTAAGTAGGAGACAAAAAATTGTAATATAGATGAAGAAAACCAAACTTATGCATTTGCTTTAGTAGAATACTGTGATCAACTTTATCAAATGCTTTGGAAAAGTCTGTATAGATTACATCCATTTCGAGGTTATTGTATGGTGTGGTATTCACTCTTGAGAACATAATTTGACCCTTTTTTTTCTGTGAGAATGAAGAAGGCAAAGCGGTTGTCAATGGTGAGTACTATAGAGAGGTGATTCAAAATTTTCTAATTGTCAAAATGGAAAAGCAAAGCCTCAAGAATAAGTGATTTCAACAGGAACCACATGCAGCACATGAAACTATGCAAGTTTTGCGGGATAAGTTTCTGGGTTGTTTAGTCTCATAATGGAGATTTGTATTGGGGGATCAAGATCCCCGGATTTGATGGCTTTTTACTACTTTTTGTGGGGAACAACTAAAGCACAACATTTCGTGAAAAAATCGCAGCAATATAGCATGAAATGTTGACAAAGATAATGTAAGATGCGGTACAAAGAGCAAAAAGTTGCATAACGTCTGATGGCACACACTTAGCTGATATAATTTTCAAAAACTGATTACTAAGAATTTGTAAAACGAAATAAACTTAAAAAAAAATCTTGTATTAATAAAATGATGCACAAAGTAATAAATATTATAAAAAATATGCTGATGACACTAGCCTCGTGTCAGAACCGAAGCATCTATGTTGTCAAATGTAACCGAGCAGAAATGTTTCTAGGACAATAAAATTACTACTAAATAAAGAAAAAACAGTTAGTCTTTATTTTAGATTGTCTACAAAAAATTAAGCTACTCATTGAAATAAAAGTTGATAAACAGGAATCTATCAAGCCATCCGATTCCAACAAATTCCTTGTAAGTAGACGACTTCCTGTCATGGCACCAATATGTCACGCAAGTATCTGCTAAATTGAACCAAGCATGCTGTATTCTGCAAGTGCTCAAGCAATCTATTAGTGACTAATGTTTTGAAAACAGTATATCTGGGATTTTCCATTTTCAGGAGCTAAGGCACTGATGTAAACAAGATTTTTATTATTCAAAATGTGCGATACATATTATTCATGGTGTGGGTCTTAGAGATTCATGCAGATGTGTTTTTCGGAAAAATGGTATCTTTTCACTCTATATGAACAATATGTTCTGCACTCTGTACTGGGTCATTCTCAAAATAATCAGACTATTCATTCCTGAATTTGACAAGAAATATTTTTACTAAATAATGTTAGCTATTCCATTTTTATATATAAAAAACTACTCTTTTAAGATACAACTACATCTCCGAGATTGGTAATAACATTTTACCAAAAATTTACTAAAAAATTAAAATTGATTTTCACAGAGGTGAGAGACTACGCACGGAGGTGAGGTTCTGTTACTTTTGGAGGTGATAACTACTATCTACACCATTAAAAATTGTGCAAATTACTGCAAAAACATTTATTTCGAACTAAAATTAATTCTGCATATGTGAAACTCTTTTTAGCATTTCATCCTTTCTGTATTTGTTTTTTTCCAAACAAAATATTGTTGGAAGTTAAGGATCCTATATATTTTGTAAACCCATATTTTTTTATTAAGGGTCCTGTAACATGTTCCATAAATTTGTTTTTTTGTATGGACCTTGTTGTTTCTTGAAATTGTCTTTCAACTGAGAAGACAATACCTCTCCAAAGAGTAAGTTTTGCTTTACAGTATGTCCAACATTTAAACTACCAAGTAAAATGTCTACAATCCTTTGCGGACCCAACTTTTTATTTGCTTTTTTTAGCCGCTGAGTTCGTTTTTATATTTGCTTGCTCGTTTTTCTGCCTCACGTAATCTACTTTTGAGGTACTTAGTTTTTAAATTTAGCTTGTTTCTATTCCTTCTTCTTAGCTTTTCACCACATGCTACCCTACTTCTGGAACTTGTGGACCATATTCTACCACTTCTAGGAGTATTGTCAAAATTGTTAAATTCCACAGGTGTCAGTCGTAACAGTTCCTGAACAGGAAAAGCCGGTGAAGTTTGATCAGTTAAAAATGGTTCTGTGCGTATTTTTTCCTATTTTCCTTCTTTTTTCGTAACATCTTTTACTCCTTTCCCTCTACTTTCTTCGTGTTGCTCTTTTTTCACGTTCAGGCATCTCACTGACGTCCTTAATTTTGCTTGCTGCATTTCTCGTATAATAGCGCACTCTTTCTTTTCTCTGGCTTCTTCGTATTTTACGGGGTCACTTTTTATTCTTTTTCGCATTCTTCTCATACTTTGTTTTACTATTTTTCGTTTTTTATCTATGCTATTACTCTTCACTTAGGCTCGTGCCATTTTGGGTGAACTGACTGTAAAGCTGTAAATCATTTTTATATTGGAAGATTAAAAGTTTCTCACCGGCATACCATTCCACTGTATATACCCTTACCTCCGTGATCAGAAATATTTACGGAGGTGAGGTTCACGGAGGTGTGAAACTTTTATAATTTCCGTTATAAAAGAAATAATTTTGAGGTTAGAAAGATTTTGCATGTGGTTAAATGAATTTATATATGTATTTTAATTATGTACAGAATAATGAGCAAATTAAATAAACAATGCTTGTCTTAGAATGTATTAACGGAGGTGACAAATCATCTTGAACAAATATATTTCCTTACCTTTTTTAATAAATTATCACAAAACACTTCACCATTAACCACTGCTTTCAACATTAAAATGAATTTGCAATACTTGTGAGTTAACTACAGCACCTGCTAGATATATGGCGCATCAATTACTAAATTTATATTAGTTTAGTATAGTACATTAGTTTAGTATAGTGTTAGTATAGTAAAATTAAAATCATTGCTGCTTCCCTTGCTTAGATTCTCACCGCACGCCACTGCACACAAGGTAGAATGCAATACCCGCTGAAAAAAAATCTCTTTCTGCCCAAACATAGGCTAACTAAATATGAAAACTAGGAGCCCACTATAATGCACTAAAATGTTATAATACATCGCCAGTAAACAAAGTAAAAAATGTGTCAGAATTTCACAGAAGCTGTTTTTGTCCATCTCTGCAAGCTGGACCTATACAGTTTATCTGATTACCTAAACTGAATATTGTAAATGAATATCGGAAATATTCATATATATAAGATTGCTATCCTATTGTGTATGTGTAATTTGTGGCATGCGAAATTTGAAATAACAAGAATTTCAAAATTTCAAATGTATGTTGAACTTAAACTGGTTAACATTGGGCCATGTGAATAAAATGTAGTAAGTACTTTTACTATACTTCTATCTAGTTCTTATTAATTAAAAATCAAATCTGGTATCTTTTATGAATAATAGTAAAAGCATTTGCTACATTTTATTCACATGGTCTATTATCTTTTTCAAACATACAAACTTTGAAAGTTACTAAACAGCAAAATATAAAATAAATGAACATATCTTGTGATATACAGTGGTTTATAAATTAAGCTGCCTTTTTTTTGTAAATGTTTAAGAAAGCATTACAAAAGATAAAAGACATACTCTAATATGATTTTCGGCTATTATGCAATGTTTCACTTAACATTAATTTTTAGGCAACTAAAGTCTATACCGAACAATTATTAGAATTACATAGAGGTCAAGGAATGGAATTATATTGGCGAGACAATTTCAAGTGTCCAACAGAAGATGAATACAATGAAATGACCATTGGAAGTAAGTTCTTTAAAACTAAATATCAAAGATGTGATAAAGCAGATTGTATATTGTTATAGAAACTGGAGGTCTTTTTATGTTAGCCATTAGACTGATGCAGTTATTCAGTGCAAATAAGGATGATTTTACAAAATTAGCTGGAGTTTTAGGCTTATCATTCCAAATACTTGATGACTATAAAAATTTAAATTCTAAAGATGTAAGTTAGATAATTATATTCAATCTATCTTCTCTAAAATTACTATTTCAGTACTTTGAAAATAAAAGCTACTGTGAAGACCTTACCGAAGGAAAATTTAGTTTTCCTATTGTGCATGCTATTCAGAGTCATCCGAATGATCATCAAATAATTAGTATCCTTTATATTGAATGTGTGCTTTTTTCTTGCATCTTTTTAATAGGGTTTATAAAGGATCCCATTGATAATATATTATTTGGTACTATAATTTTTACAGTGTACTCTAAGGATACTTGAAATAAGTCAGTGTAATTATGCACCACGAACTACAAGTGAAACAAATTCAAATAAAGTGTAGTACTTTACAGTGTGTACAAGGATTTAGTTATCGCTAGTCATAATGTGTAATGACCACTTAAAAAAGAAATACAAAAAATACCTATACCATCAGGTCTTGCAATGCTTAAAAATTAATAATAAAATTGCGTTGGTTCTATTGTCATTTATCATCATATTCGGGTGTCAGTCCATGTGAAATCAACCAGTGCATAAACCTTTTTTAATGTCATGGATTTGTCTGATTTTTGTCATTTTGGCTCATTCAGTTGGCTCATTGGGGTATTTGTTTCTTATCATCTAAAATATAATAGTATATTAAAGGACGAGTTTCATAAGGCAAGATTTATTGCAAGAGTAAAAATTTAGAAAACGAGCACCTTGCAGCGAGTTTTCTAAAGGACGAGTGCAATAATGACTTATGAAACGAGTTTTTTATGTTATGTTTTCTATTTTGCATCTGTTATTCCCTTTTTAAATAAAAAAATCGCAATTTCGAAATTTGAGGATTTTTGTGGTAGTTGACAACACTGATGTGACATTTGAAATTGACACAAAAAATTGAGAGAAGTTTTTGTCAATTTTCTGTTTCTTTCAATTAGTTTTTCAATGCTACCAACATTAAAGCACTCAAATGAGCTATTAAGCTGTTTAATGAGCACTGTTTTGGATGCTTTAACAGCTTTATTATAGACGCAAAATAGAAAATTTTTTTTAATTTTCCTGTAGCACATTCTTGAGTTAAATGAATTTTCAGAATTGCCAAAATTGGTTAAAAACCTCTCGCCATCGTAACTTTAAATGCAATTAAGAAACCTGTTTTTGCTACAGAGTTGAGCTTGATATAATTTTATAGCTTATGAAGAGGGCTTTTATTAGATATGTGACATGCATTTAATAAAACTCTTTTTAACAGTTTTTCAAAATCTTTATTTTGCAATTCCCAAAAAAATACCGTATTTACTCGAACAGACCCCCCGATTATAAGACCATCCTATATTTTGGAGTAAATTTTAAAAAAAGCTATTGTATGTGAATTTTGGACCCCTAAAAATATAAGCAATATAAGATATGAATATTTTTCACTTTTATTTTGTTAACAAATTCCATGAGCTATGTTTATGGGAAAAATTCTACCCTTTATCTTTTCACGTTAAACGAATGCCTTTGTGGAAGCAGTTTACTTGAATTCCAGCAAAACTTCTAAAATTGTAGGCAGTTGATTCAAAAAGTGGTCAGAAGTCACTCCAATAGATAATAAAATCTTTTACACTTTTACATATTTACTGAAGGCTTAGTTAAAATTTCAAGATGGTATCTCTATGGTATCATGTAAAAATTGAATTTCTGTAAAGGCCATTCAACAATTTAAGTTAACATTTTTACATAGCTATCTTAATTATGAATGCAGATGCAAACACTGAACTAACTAACCTTTGTACCAAAGTTTCTTCGGATTCAGAAAACACTTTAGTCATCACTTTTTCTATGCTTACTGGTATGAATGCACGAAAGCTCTGAGTCCTCGTTAAGGTTAAAGCTTCATCAAACCGTATTTTTGCCAAGAACCAAGAATATACTGGAATTTTCAATCCATCATAAAGATTCACATACCGACACTACCATCCATAATTACTCATTCCTTCCAATAGAACATAAATTAGCTGCATATAACTCTATGATTCATAGACTTGTTAATGTTCCTATGTCTACAAATAATTTTACATCAGAAGTAAATAAATAGCTGTCAATAATGACCACAATCACCAAATAATAGATAAAACACTTTCCAAAAAACTATTCAATAAAGCCATTAGCATGGTTTAACCAATAATGAAAATCACAGAAACACTTACATTCAAAACATTAACATATACAGGGTGGTCCAGACCACTCGTACACCCCTTTTAAAATGTGGGGGATTAAAGATTTTTAACAAGAGGATGGGTGATCTTACTAATGTTGATGTGCTCTTTCGAATGACGCCAAAATGGAATCCCCCTGATTCCACCTTGTAGGGGGTAAGGGGGGCCACTTTGAAGATTCAAATGGGAACCCATAGATTTTATTGCATATATTATTTAAAACATTTTTTTATTTTCGCAACAGGTGGCGCTGTAATCGCAAAAACCGACTTTTTGCATTTTCCGTTGTCTCTGGCATATTTACAGGTGCAAATAACTGTTTTTCATATTTTTTACTAAATAGTGATGAAAAGAACTTTGGTAATGTGTACTTTCATGAGAAAAGATTTTACGTTACAATGAAAAATGCAAATTCTCTGCCTAAGGTGTTTTTGACAAACGGATTTTTTTTTAACGTTGTATGTGATAACAATATTTTCCAAGATTCTACTGGGGAAGATGGTTTTACTTCAAAACATGCCAAGTCACAGTGCATTACAAAAATCTGCCGACGAGAATTTCACTTTGTAATTCCCTATTAAATTTCGGTGGTATCTTTCTTTTAGCGTATAGCAATGAATGATGAAATATGGCTATCTCATCCACTCAGGCCATAAAGTAAGCATAATTTAAACGAATAAAATTTTGAATTGTGAAATAAAAATTATTTATTTGAACAGTTGATTTTCAATAATTACATACTATTTAAATAGACTTGCGAAGTAAAGAAGTGTAGCAAGTTATTTTCTGTTAAAATTAAATTAGTACGATTTAAATATTATTTTGCCATATGCAGAGCAGATTACGATTTAGAATGTTTTATCGATCATTTTTATTAGTTAAAAAAGTAAACATTAATTACATATCGAGGGCATCAGATCAGAGGGGCGTATCCGCCAAATGTGTGATCTTCAATTTATTAGGTCGTATTGATTTCTGGTATCGACCTGCGTGTTGTTACATACGGGCGTATGTTTTGTAAGGCATTAATCTAGCCTTACAAAACATTCGCCCGTTTGTGACAACACTCAGGTCGATACCAGAAATCAATACGACAAAAATGGAAGATAAAAATTTTGGCGGATCTGATCTGATGCCCTCGATATGCTTAAAATAAATATTCAGATAAAGATTAAAAAGATTAAGCAATATATAAATAAGTAGACGTTAAGGTTCAAAAATGATCTAAAAATTTCAGAAAAAAAATTGTTGGCACGTACAACGCAAGAAAGAAAAAATCTGTTTGTCGGAAACACCTTAGGGAGAGAATTTACGTTTTTCATTGTAACGTAAAAAATTTTCTCAGCACACATTAGCAAAGCTTCTTCATCACTATTTAGTAAAGAAATATTAAAAACTGTTATTTGCACCTGTAAATATGTCAGAGACGGCGGAAAATGCAAAAAAATCGGTTTTTTGCGATTACAGCGCGACCTGTTGCGAAATTAAAAAAATATTTTTAATAAATTATTGATATCTTGATGAGTAGAATCTAAATATGCAATAAAATTTAGGGATTCCCATTTGGATTTTTAAAGTTGCCCCCCTTACCCCCTACAAGGGGGGTCAGGGGGTTCCATCTTGGCGTCATTCGATAGAGCACATCGACATTAGTAAGATTACCCATCGTCTTGTTAAAAGTTTTTAATCCCCCACATTTTAAAACGGGTGTACGGGTGGTCTGGACCACCCTGTACTATACCAGGGTGGTAATTATTTTTTGATTTTTAATTTTCCACCCTCCAGATTTTTTACATTACATGAAAGGAAGTTACCCTAAAAATCTCAAGTTGATCAGATCATGCTAACCCGGCCCACTTTAAGGTCAAAGTTCAGCTATTTTAGACTGTTTTTCACAAAACGCCTATTTGCAGCAAAACGGTCGCAGCTACGAAAAAAAGATATTCTTCCTTTTTTGTAGGAAATTTAATCTACTATAAATTTGGTTCGTACATCATTTTCGAGAAATAAACTGTTTTTAAGTTATGAAAGTTAAATCAGATGCAGTAGTTTACAGGCAGTGACATATTGAAAAATTTTATGTTACTCATTTGTAGTGCTTTTCTTCAACACCCTGACTACTAACATACTTCTAATGCTTTTCTAATACTTCTTACAGGAAATTATTATTAATATATAATAATAATTGCTACTACCCATTACTTGGCGAACCAGGCCCTAGAAGCTATGAAGCTTGTGCTGGGGGAAGAGGTGATTATTACTATTACTCTGGACCAATGTGCGGCTGCAGCCGACTTACCAGATGGTATGGCAACTTAGACACTACAAAAACTCCTTGCAGAACGCCTCAAAAATATAGTGGCAATAAGCTAAAAATAAGATTTTTTGCTCTAAAACACAAACAACATTTAGTCTTCCTGTGTTTAAAAACTTCAACTTTGTCTGTTAATTTCCAATCGCGGAGAGTATCATAGACTGCTGGAGATACTTCTTGCCCTGTCGTTGACAGTTCTGGAACCGCAATTAATTAATCGACACTAATTAAGCCAATCTATACTTTAGATTTTCCAATTAAAGCTGGAAGTAGTTTTGAGTCTCAGTGAATGACATTTGGATCTATTGATACAGCTTCTACATTTGCTGACAATATGTGACAGGTATCCTTGTCACTTATTTTACATCTATCTAGCGCTGATAAAATTCGTGCAGTCAAAATTTGTTTCCTGATCATTTTCTTTGCTCTTAGTAGTAGAGTCCATTGTAGCACCTGAAGTCCCAATTTGTATAGCTTGAAATCGATTCATTTCTTTCACTCTCTTCATTATCTGACGCTTCTAAAATTAAAAGATCGAAAACCTCATCTAAAAAGATTTACTTGCCTATTGAAAACATTACGTGAATTTCAGTTTTTAATCTTACCTACATCAGTGGATTCAGTTTCTTTTCTTCTTGAAGGTTCTGGTACGTCTAAATGCATCTGCCTGTCTGCTCTTTTAGTTTCATTCTTTTTCATTTTATTTCCTTCTTTCTGTATTCTAATCTCTTTTCATGGGCAGTAGGATTGTATCTTTGTCTTCTAAGATCATCATTTCTAGTGCATGTGTGATGTCAAATAAATCATCTAGTTCTTCAAAGATTTTTTCTCTTTGCCTGCAGAAATCACTTTTTTTGTTCTAGTTCTTATCCAATTGCTGCCAGGGTGCAAACAATTTTTTCAACTTTTTGTCGCAGTTTAAATAATCGTGTTGGAGAATTTGTGTCTTTTTCAAATCACTGATCTACCACAAACGCAGCACTTCCATTCAAACAAACTGAACGGGCAGTTACAGAAATATTCTTATGATCCAAAATAAGTATTACTGAAAAAGAAACTAGAATGTATTTCTTATCAGTTATTGCTGGGCCAAGTGAAAACTGAAAACACTAGTCTTATTCCAGTTTTCATAAACGTGAGTGAGAATTACCTGCTTTGATTTGTTTGATTTAATTTTGTTTAATTTGTATAACTGCAAGAATTGAGAATGTGATAAGTACTAAGAAAGAAGAAAAAAAAAAAGAAATTTGAGAAAACCCAATTGCATTGTGTAGCCTTTATTACACAACAAACAGACCACTGTAAAATAAATACTTGACGGTTGGTTATAATGTACAACGGTTAATTGAATAATCCAGATATAGAAATAATCTTTGTGGATAAATTGAGTATTCCAATAAGTGAGTTTCGCGTATTTTAAAGACAAGCGTCTTCAAAACCAATACAATGCTTTCACACAAATATGGCTGGCTTAATATTTTATATCTGTAATGATGAATTACAATAATTATTAATTGTTGATGACATTACCTTATGACCCATATGTAATAGTATTAGTAGTGTAGGTACTAGAGTGCTCTTCTCTCACCCAAGAGGCCAGGTTCGACTCCCGGTAATGGCAGACCTGGTTAAGGTTTTTTGCAGTTTTCCTTAGCTGTAACACAAATATGGGATTTATGCTATACAATCTGTTAAGTCGGTTGCAGCAGCACGTTGGTCCAGAGTTATAGTAATAATCGCCTCGTCCTCCAGCTCAAGCCGCATAGCTTCTAGGGCCTGATTCGCCAAGTAATGGGTAGCAGCAATTATTATTATTATTAATAATAATTTCCAGTAAGAAGTATTAGAAAGGCATTAGAAGTATGCTAGTAGTCAGAAATATTAAAGAAAAGCATCACAAATGAGTAACATAAAATTTTTCAATATGTAACTGCACGACCCGTAAACTAGTTCATCTGATTTTCCTTTCATAACTCAAAAACAGATTATTTCTCGAAAATTATGTAGGGACCAAATTTATAGTAGCTTAAATTTTCCACAAAAAAGGAAGAATATCTTTTTTTCGTAGCTGCAACCGTTTTGCTGCAAATAGACGATTTGTGTCTGTGCAAACAGTCTAAAATAGCTGAATTTTGACCTTAATGCGGGCTGGGTTAGCATGATCTGTAAAAGTACTCCTAATAAGACTTTTTAACATTCGAGGGTAACAACGGACTTTGTTATCTTTTATTTTATCTTAACGTGTTTCACACCTGTTGATCAGGCGTTGACCTAGAATCTTCATTTGTTTGTTGAACTTTTTTAATAAGTCAGCATAAAGAATTATTAATTAAGAATCGTTCATTTTTTCTATTACGTGTTAGCAATTCAATTTTAAGCAATTGGTAAATATATACAAAAGTGAATTCTTAAATACGGCATTGTTTTTACGAGAGCATTTATTAAAAAAATAATAGTATATAGGGAAAAAAAATAACACTTGCCGTTGATTACCCATCGGCAACCTGAAAAAACTAAATGAAGTTTTCTCCGACATATTTTTACTGCCTTTGGCGGCACAACAACTGTATTTACCCATTTCGTACTACGGGCACAGCTACGGGCTACTCACAATACAGCACTCACGTTATCCGGCCCTGTCTAATTTGTACTGCTCGGTCGCGCGTCTGAAGCATAACTGCGGTCTAGGTGCTGCAGGTGCTGAGCGCTGGCAGCCAATATTTGGGAGAGTCACGTTACTGTAGGTTATTCTACTGTGCTTAAGGCTTAGTATTTGTTCTTAATATCTATTTTCATGTTTTTTTTAAAACTAAGAATATTATATTATTGCATTCAGAAAACAACATTGCTTTTAAGTGATGCCAAGTTTAACTATTATACATAATAACTATTTTAGAAAAGTCGTATTGATCTCGAATCTTAAATCACTTTAATGTACTTAGAGAATTTTCTAGTACGCATGTATACAATTTTGTTTGCTATCTTGATCATTCCATACATAAAACATACATAATTTTTTTATGGTTCTTCATTTTCTTGAAATTAAATTAGTTTATTGTTAAATTATTTCTTATTTTTGTGGTTGTAAATTCCTTAACCAGAACAGATATACTTCGACAACGTACAAAGGACGATGAAGTTAAAAAATACTGCGTGTCTTTATTAGAAAAGTTTGGTAGTTTTGAACATACAAAGAAACGATTGAGAGAACTTCGTGATGCAGCTATACAAGAAGTTTTAAAACTAGGGGGCAATCCTTTAATGGAGAAAGTTATCGAAGACTTTTTCAAGACTGCATTTTAATGAATATTAAATTTTAAAATAAAAGTTGTCAAAGATAAGTAGTATAAGAAAAACAGTAAATGCTTGTTTGCTATGAATTCTGTTGTTATAGTTAAAATTATAGTAACTAGTTCCTTGAGTGGTTTGTGATTGCGTTGTTTTACAACTACAAAGTAGTATGAATGTTAGTCTTGTGTTATTTTACGATTTTTCTCAATATGTAGAAGTGTCATATTTTAGAAAATTTTGTTATCATTTGATAAATATATTGGTTTATTTGCTTAATTTGTTTGTTTGATTTAACTAAAAAGTATTTTCCTAGTAATTATTGAGGTGCTCCATAAAGTCATGAATTGAAATCAAGCGATTTACTATTTAAATTACTAAATATGAGTCGGATATTTCAATAGTCTCGCATGTATAGATGTGCGACATCAAAATATCACCTGGATGCCAAGATATATACAGTTTATTCCAGAACGTTATGCCATTCTTCATGTCATTTTAAATCAACAAATTCAGACACATACTATATCCAAAACAACCATTTTCGAAATAAGGCAAAAAAGAATTATTTTCAAAGAACTTAGATGTACTTCTAATTTAGGTAACTTGTAGGTGTCTACCATTTTTCGAACTTAAAAGCTTAATTACAATATATTTTTGAATCTTTTTGACATTTCATAATTTGTAACAAGATTTCAGTGTTGCCAACAATTTGTTGTAATTAAATGATTCACTTCTGTTGTGACATCACAGTTGTACATCCAATAAGCATCCCTACTGGAGGTGGAATTCCCCTAGATTCGGTTAAATTCTAGTAGGGTCGACCAAAAGATCATAGTAATCGGTGCCATGAGGTACGAAGGATGCCTCATCATCCCGATTCCTTGCCCAAAACTAAATAGATAAAAAAAATGAGCACTTAGTATTGTGATGAATCATGATTGATCCACCACTATTTTGATATCTTAGTAAGCTCATGCTGAAGCAATGAGTGACTGGCGATAAAGTAACAGGCAATATTTAACCACCACTCACACTGAAGCAATTGATTCCTTTTAGTTTGTGTAGCAATCTCAGCAATCATGTTATCATCTGACAACTCCGATAATGCAATTTTAATTTGGTGGCATTTAAGGAACAGAAGGCGCAAAAGAAGGAAAGATTGTGTTAATCCAGTATTTGCAGAACTGATGAATCATCGTGCAAATATTTGTGTCGAGGAACTCGGAGCCCATTCTGCCCAGTTCAAAAACTGTTATATAAATAGTTAATATACAGTGAAATCCCCCATAATATACACCAAATTTAAAATCATTTTGTTTGGAATACTTGAAAATTGTGATTTTTTGATAAAAATTCAAATACAGGCATATTTCTCTATTCTGGATAACTTAAAACAAGGCCTGTTATTTTTTTTAATTAGCATCTATTTTCAAATTTTTAATACTTCCATACTATTAGTAGTCTGCCCCATTATTATTTAGATTATTATGATTATTTAAACCTATTGTCTGAATGAATGTCTCATGGTTGGGTCATTTTAGACAATGGGCGATTTGTTATCTAACAAGTTAAGATTTTGTCATTTTGGGACTTTTAGGTCAGGATGTCAGTTTCATTGCTCATAAACCATGGTATATTTATGATTATTGATAGTGCTAGGAACATTACAAAATTCCAAGAATTTCAATCAAACACTTTAAGAATATTTACAAATGCACCATGATTTATCATTCTCCACACTTGCACACCATAAGCCCAGGCAGGTTTTAGAATATAACTTTATAAACGATTAATTTACTGCTAGGTAGCGGTTTAGGTGTGCACCAGATTAACCAATATCAAGAGAAAATTCCAGGCCAAGTTGTTTCCTTTTATTCAAGCTATATTCCTTCTACTTTATGCTAGCTTAGCTGCATGCCGGGGTATTTGGTGCTGCTGGATTACAGTACTTGTTGTCCATGGAGGGTGACACTTGGACATGTTTCTCTTTAAAGAGTTTTCTTGGCTTTAATTCTGTACGTCTTTAGCCAGTGAATACTATGTGTGGTTTTGGCTACATCTGCAGCATTGTAAATATGGTCAGCTATAGAACTGACTCAAAGACACTTTGTTAAGGTACATCAATTAAGATAAGGTATAGATCAATCATTTCTTTTTGGAATTTAACCATGCAGTTTCTGTGTGTTAAATATGAGTGTAATATCTGATAGAATAGAATTGGTAACTGCCTTTTTAATTTACAGAGAAGTCTTTTGTGCCAAACCTCGTCAAACATCTGTGAGATAAGTAGGAAAGTGGCTGAGCAGTAGTTTTTTTGCTATTGTTTTACAACTTGATCAACCTGCTCTATGGTTGCATGTTGTTCTCTGAACCTAAACTGATGCTCTAGTATTAAAGTAAGTTCTTCAGGCTGTAAGCGCGGTTTGAGGTGCCCCGGGGTTGTCTCGGTATTTGTAAGGAGGCCGCTTACATAGTGGCGGTGGTGTGGTTTTCGGTGATCTCGGTATCGGCGGTAACTCTCGGGCGCCAGTTATTTTAATGTAGTATGCTCCACGGAACCGGGTAACTGCTAGTGGAGGAAGGATAATCCAGGGAACTGCTGGGGTTGCTGACGACGGCCCAGTCTGGATCACTCCACCTGTCCCTAAAGCTCTCACTAAGAGGGTATTAATGCTAACAAATAAAACACACAATATTAACCAAATGGTTTTTATTAATAATACTAGTAAAGCTAACCATTCAACTCAACCCCTAACTATTACCCTACACTACTCTGTCGTAGCCACAGCAAGCGGGTGGAAAACAGCAAATACATACGTTACTCTACGGTAAGGTGCAGCAAGCGGGTGCAAACCGCAAGCAGCAAAATTAACTTGCGGGTGAGGTAAAGTATGTTAACGGGAGGGTACAAGTGTCTAGGGATTGCGGTAAGGGTGGAAGTTCGGATGAGACCCCCCAGGCATACGCACAGCGAGGTCTCGGATAAGATACGGACAAGAGGGCGGATCTAGGCTGAGACCCCCAGGCATACGCACAGCGAAGTCTCGGACAAGAGGGTGGATAAAGGATGAGACCCCCAGGCATACGCACAGCGAGGTAATTGTGTAATCTACTTCTATAAGATAGCAAGGTAAATTACATTGAAAAAAAACGTTATTTAACAACATTAGTATAACGTAAAGTGATTTGCGCAGTAAAGTAAACGTATTATACACAACTATATAGTTTATCCATATAAAATATAAACGTAAGTATAAAAAGTATACAAACATTCATTACTAATCATATTTCAACGTCAAGTTATATGACGTATATGTATATTTGTAGAGTATAATTTTCTGTCACATTTATCTATACTGAGAACTAACGTTATTAACTGTTTTCATTACAAGTTAAAAATATTAAAATCCTTTGCAAAATGTAAGGTGTATAAAACGTTGCTATTTACGTAAAGTGTGTATTATATGTAACGTATATCTAACGTTATGTTGTAATAATATAACTGTAAACACTCAGAAATATACTAAGGTTATTGATTTCTCTGTATATGCAGTAATATAGTATAAGGTAAATATAACGTATTGTTTATTACGTCTACGCTAAAACTAGATAAGTATAATACTGGGAAATGTACAACATAACTAAAATGTTTGAGTTTGGATTGTGCATCTTAACGTTTAAAAACGTTGATAATAAGTTGTTAAATATAACGTGAATTTAACGTTTCTTAATAGCATACTATTATACATTACTGATTAATACTATAAATATTTCTAAAAGAATAATAGATTTGTCCAGTAGAAAATATTATTTTGTTTTATTTGTTTGGTTATTTTGCAAATGAGATTTTTACTGTACACCGAGTTTTGCAATAAGAAGTTATGTGGTGTTTTTGTTCCATGTGCTAACGTAAGAAGAAAACGTAGTTTATTTAGTTTTAAAATAAAAATTAATTAATAATTACACTTCAAAGTGATAAAATAATTAAATTAAATAATAAAAATAATAAATATAAATAAATAAAATTTATTTTACGGATTTCACCATTTACATTTAAATATTAATATAAACATTGAGTATAAATAATATATAATTTAAATATAAAGACATATCACCAATTATTATCACTACATTTTTCTAAGAATGTTTTTAAATTGGGAATATGACACAGCAAAGATATCAACATGACTCGGCAGAGTGTTTGCTTGTTTGCAGAATCTAATGATTGGGCAATTACAACCGTAATTTGTTCTATGGTATGCAATATCAAAAAGATCACCTTGTCTAGTACTTCTTGGAGGTACACAGAAATTTATTGCTGCTAACAAGTTTGGAGAATCTATTTGATTTGTTAATATCTTGAAAAAGGTACATAAGTCAAGGTAATCTCTTCTATTTTGAAGAGTTGAGATATTAAGTAAACTTAACAAATTCTTGTAATTAATTTCTTCAATAGAGATTTTCAGCTTGAAAGCTATGAATCTTAAGAATATTCTTTAATAACTGCCAACCGCGCGATAATATCATACTGCTGCTGCATTGCTGCATGACACACACACACTCACGCACGCACACACACCCACCCACGCACGCACACACACACACACACACAATCCTAAATCGCTAAATCCTAATTCACATCTATTTGCAAACAAAAATTGTAATCTACACAGGTATAGATCGACGTTTTTTATTCGTTGATCTTTGCTAAAATAATATGGAAGAGTCCATTTAGGTTGTAGAAGTATAACGCATCGCATCATCCATAGAAAACAAAACAATTCATCTTGTGTTTGTACTGCTTATATCGTAAGGTGTTGAAGAAAATATTCTTTATTATACCTACCTAATAATTATATTACAGTTTGAGTAGTGTTTATTGTTAATTGTATAATTGAAAGGTAAGTAAACGAATTCTACTTTCAGATGGTAGTTAACGGTATCGTTTATGATTTTAAGCCATGTGTATAAAAATCATTTCCAAAAGGCAGTTTCACGATATCATATCGATACCTACCACTACTAAATTAAATAGCTATTTATGTATTTAGTGAATGGTAGTTGAGTATATCAAATATCTAATAATGGATAGTTGAAAAGTTTCCAAAGTGTAGATATTTGGTATTCGCGAAACGTGAAGTAAATCTTGAATTTAAACGATTATTGCATATACTAATTAAATGATGTAATTTTAGGTTGACGATTGCGTAATGAAACTATGAACTTTTTTTCTGTTTAGATAAGCCTAGCTTCACCAGAAGTAAGTGTTCATAATAATTTGCAGTACGAATCTTCACCAGTAAACATAAGCAATATTCGTTCTTTTCTACTTTAACAACTGTTACCGAATATCCTAGTCTATCATTTGCTTCAGCCAAAATACTTGTGGTAGTTTTTTTACAACAATCTGCTTGAAGTTAATAAACAATATATACTTTTTATTTCCCTACAGATTTTGAAAATAATATGCAAATTTTGTCGAGGACTCAAACAGATATAGATCACCAAACTGTCATGATAAATGAATTAATAATATTTATTAAAGTATTATGGCTACCAAGTTGGGTCCACCGACAAATCTACCTACTTTTCCTCTAAAGACTTTGGAAGAATTTCAGAAGTTTGAAGAAATCTTAAGTAAAGAACATCCTGTACATATGGTAACTATTAATTTTATTTTGTTAATGTCATTTTGTCATTATTTTTTATTTAGCTTAGTTTATACAGACATAGATTATTTTTATTATTTGAACCTGTTTCTAGACACGCCGTTTGGCAGCTTTGGGAGGAGCAGATCCTGAATCGTAGACGAATGATGAAATTTACAATTTCCAAGTTAGATTCTTATTTAATTGGAGAGGAACGGAAAAGTTGTCATCTAAAGCTACAAAACCAATGGAGATTATATATGGTAATTTTACAAAAAAAATATAATTATAATTTTGCTCATCCCTGTTTTGCAGATCTTGGTATGATGAATTTTTCTCAGAATGAAAAAAGATTTTTTTATTTTTTTTAATTTAGCTTTAATTAGCTTTTTGCTTATTAATAATAAATGATGAATAAATCTAGGCTAAACAAAGAATACCTACAAATATACAATATCAGGTAGCCATTGCTTATTTACACCAGGCACCAAAAATGTAAGTTTTTAATTTATTATTTAGTATTTTTGTTTTTCATTATGTAGTGATTTTAATAATAAATGAAAAATAAATCTAGGCTAAACAAAAAAGACCTGATCTGCATTTACTTATCTACATCAGTCACTAAAAATGTATAATTTGAAGTTAACTTTTTATTTTCACTTAATTAGCATTTCGTTTTTTAGTATATAGTGTTTTTAATAATAAATCGTAAATAAATCTAGGCGAAACAAAAAAGACTTAATCTACAATACCAGATAACCAGTGCTATAATTTACATCAGGAACAAATAATGTATATTTTGAAGTTAACTTCTTATTTGGTTTTTCATTTCATTAGTATTTTTATTTTTTAATTTGTGTTTTTTATTTTGTTTTATTAATAATAAATGATATTGTTTATATAAACGTTTTTATATATTTACCAATTACCACTTCCCTAGAAATTGCGTTAGTGTTTAATTTATATTTTAAAGCAACATTATATTTATGTGTTATTTTAATGTGTTATAGACGTTATTACTAACGTTTTAAAAATAAAATTGTGTAAAAGTAACGTTTTCTTTTATTTTCGTTCAACTGTGATTTTTACGGTGATATAACGTATATGAGACTGGTTGAACAGACCGTTGATTCTAGCGACATCTCTTACCTAAATTCAACTGTAAAAAGCAACCAGATTTTAACGTTTAATTTATATTCTAACATAACGTTATATATAATGTTACTTTAATGTATTATATTGGTTACTACTAAAGTTTAAAAAATGTTTTGTATTTGTACAAAAATAACGTTCTTTCATGATTAAATTCAACGTTGATTTTTGCGGTGATATAACGTATATGGAAGTGGTTGCACATACCGTTGATTCGAGCGACATCCCTTACTTAAATTCAACTGTGAAAGGTAACCATACTTCAACGTGTGGTTACTCGATATTTTTAACGTTTTTTCTACGTATATGTGTTTATTGGGTAAGATACGGACAAGAGGGCGGATTTGAGATGAGACCCCCCCAGGCATACGCACAGCGAAGTCTCGGACAAGAGGGTGGATTTGGGATGAGACCTCCCAGGCATACGCACAGCGAGGTCTCGGGTAAGGTACGGTAAAGCGGGTGGAATCACGGTGAAATCGGTGCGGAAAGGGGGGTCGGAATATACGGTTAAGAGTTCTTACTCTAGTCTTCCTGGCTGGCTGCTAGGCTGCTCGGTAGGCTGCTGGCTGGTCTGGGCTGGTAGTTCTCCTAGAGATGAGTCCTGGACGCGGACTGAATAAATCGACTAGCGTCTAGACCCCGAGTATCACTCATACATCTTTAACGCATGCGTTTTGTGCAGTTGTCCGACTCCTCAATGCGATAATAATATTAAATAATATTATTAATTACAGTTCTGTTTAGGAGTAGGTACATACTTACCTTTTTTTAATAATGATTGTATGTAGATTGTACACGCTAAACAATACAAACGGACAAATCTAAATTAACGGGTTTTCTACCTTTCTACTACCTTTCTGTTTTAATAAAAGAGAATTTTTAAGAAAAGGCGATTTTCCCACTGTAAAAAGATGCAGTAATAAAAATTATTTTTTTATTCATTATTCCATTCTAATAAATATTTAAAGTTTGCTAAAGTCTTTTTTTATTAAAACCAAAAGGCAATCACTATGACTTTCCTTGAAAAAATATTAATTTGGATTTGGTCGTTTGTTTTTTTAACTCGTACAATCTACAATCATTAATTAGAAAAAAAGGTAAGTATGCACCTACTCCTAATCGGAACTGTTATTAATAATATATTTAATATTCATTTGCACGTAATCTATCGGATTGAAGAGTCGGACAACTGCACAAAACGCATGCGTTAAGTCCAGGATGTGTAAGTGATACTCGGGGGCTAGACGCTAGTAATAAATCGTCGCCCTGTTTATACAGTGTGTCGCATTTAAGATAAATACACTCCCGTAGTTTCGTTATTTTAAGGAGTAAATATTTGAATGTTGGCACAGTGATACATATTCACGAGTTGAATTTTTTGAGGTACTATACTTAAATGTGAACTGTAAACCCAGCCTACCATGACCGTTCAAATAGGACCAATTCTCGATATTTCGCTTCGCGTTGGATATATCAAAGAAAGTTATTAGAAAAAGTTGTTTAGAATTCAATTTTGATCCTTGGTTTCAAGTTTCACAATAAAATTCGAATTTTTAATTTTTCAGTATGTTAGCGTTTAAGGTGGCCGATTTGCATGCTATTTCTCCATAAGAACAAACAACGGTCAACAAATCATAATGTATTGCAGACAAAGTGTTCAGAATTTAACAGTATAATATTTGATCCTTTTCGAACAACATATTATAATTTAACAACAAAAGAACAAACATAAATTATGTTAAAATACAATTAACTAAGCATTGCAGATTTCGCTGTAAATTTCGATGTAATTATTGTATTTTTCATAGAAATGAAATTGATTACACTGCTCATATGGTAATATGACAAGCACTGAGTGTGAGTCGAGTTTTAGATACAAAGCCTGAAACGGTATCTTATTTGTAGCATTCACATTTGAAATGACAAGTTTTAGCAACTCGCGAACGTAAACTTGTAACAATAGGTCCTCATTGCCAAATGTACTTTTAAGAGCTTGCACAACTTCTGGGCAGTTTTCGGCACTGGTAGTAAAATTACTGACAATGTCATAGGCTTCTGTATTTGGCTCTAAACTTTGGAGTAAGTAGTGGAATTTGTCGCTTCCATGTAAGGTGTCATCCTCATCTATTTTTTGGAACTGCGACCAAAATCCAAGCCAATCTTTTAAATCGCCACTAAACTTCTTTAATTTTATTTCTGGCAGACGAAAGCTCCTCTTAGTTGTCTCTTCAGCAGTAGCTATACTGAATGCACTAGCTGGAGGACTCCCGACTGGATCTGCGGCTGGAAGTCTTGATTCAACTTTTCTCTTAATTTTCAGATACTTCTTCTTGTAATCAGCAGCGGAATTATACTCTTGCTCTTGATCCTGATCAGAGACGTCTTGTTCAATCATCATTTCAGCTATTCTCCGATCCAGGATATCTATTTGTTCATGTAATTCTTCCAGAAAGTCTAGATTCTCTTGAATTTCTGTGAAATCCGGGTTCTCATTCTGTAACTCTGCTACAATTTCATTGATTGTACGAGTTGATTGACATCGTTTGAGTTTTCGTTCTGCCTTCAATGGATTCATCTTATTTATTCTCAACAATAACGATGATTACTAATCAATCTACGATATGACCTTTCTCCATGTTTAATCACGTCGGGGTCACCACAATGTTATGATCAGAATAAACTAACCGTCTATAATATCACATATAAGAAAAGGAGAAATTGATGGAGATACTCACTTATCATAAAATAAGGAGCCTAAAGGTCAAAGTTCATTTAATACATTAACTCTTTAGTATGATGCGTAAACACCCACACTCAAACTTGAATAATATGAGATTACAATGATTAGTAAATCCAATATTTATTTCAGAAGCATAGAAAACCTCTTTAATACAATAATATCCAATATACGAGGATGAATTGATAAATCTCCGGCCTAACCCATATGGGATACAAATTTTTGCAATGTTTTTACGGCATTTTATTTTTTCATAATTTATCAGTATGGCTGTGAAATAACAAAAATTTCTGTCAAACAATAATTGTTTGGCAAGTTGTCAAAGTCGATAAAGTTTTGTGTGGTGTTAAAATGGAAAAAGCTGAAATTCGTGCGGTTATTAAATATTTTCACATTAAGGGTTTATCCCCAAAAGAAATCAAAGCTGAGCTAGACGGGACATTAGGCGAATCTTCTCCTTCCTATATCACAGTTAAAACCTGGGTTGCGGACTTTAAACGGGGTCGCAAAAGCACAGATGACGCACCGCGTTCAGGAAGACCGAAAACTGCCACCACAACGGAAATTGTCGAAAAAGTCCATAGAGTTGTGTTGAATGATCGGCGATTGAAGTTGGCTGAAATAGCAGATACCCTGGGCATTTCAACGGAACGAACATATCATATCCTAACCGAAATTTTGGGAATGAGAAAGTTATCGGCACGTTGGGTGCCGCGGCTGCTCACAGTGGAACAAAAGCTGACTCGCAAAACAGTTTCAAGTGAGTGTTTAGACTTGTTTAATCGAAATTCAGTGGACTTTCTGCGACGGTTTGTAACAATGGATGAGACGTGGATTCATCACTACACACCCGAAACAAAGCAGCAATCAAAACAGTGGACTGCCAAAGGAGAACCTGCTCCGAAGAAAGCCAAAACAGTTCCGTCAGCCGGAAAAGTTTTGGCTTCAGTCTTTTGGGACGCCAAGGGAGTACTTTTCGTTGATTATCTTCAAAAAGGTAAAACAATCAACGGAGTATACTATGCTACCTTACTGGATGAATTAAAAAAAAATATTGAAGAAAAACGACCTGGATTAGCAAAGAAAAAAATTTGTTTCACCAGGACAATGCACCTTGTCACAAGTCGGCAATTGCCATGGCAAAAATCAATGAATTGCAATTTGAATTGTTACCCCATGCCCCTTATTCACCAGACTTAGCCCCATCGGATTTTTATTTATTTCCAAACCTAAAAAAATTTCACGCTGGAAAGAAATACGAGTCCGATGAAGAAGTGATTGCTGCCACAAACGCCTATTTTGACGAGTTAGAAGAAAAGGCTTATAGGGACGGTATAAGAGCACTTGAACAAAGGTGGACCAAGTGCATTGAACTCGATGGGGACTACGTAGAAAAATAAAATTTTTGTTAACCTGATATTCTTTTGTTTTATTGCCTAGGCCGGAGACTTTTCAATTTATCCTCGTATTATACATTGACACGTTCTATTTATTACAGAATTGACATAACTTCTATCTACTTTTTTCATAGACTCCCCTGACTATCCCTTTTCATTTTACATCCCTACAGTTTTGATTCCACTATTTTATGTACTTTCAACAGACAGTTCTATTTATTCTGAAAGCACATTAAATTTGCTACAATTTAAAACCAAAATGGTTACTAACGGTCTAATAGTTTCCGAGATATCGCTCCTCATAGTTGGTCAAAATTTACACCCATGCTATTTTTCAAGTATCAACCTAAAGAATTGAATTCAAAGGTTCAAAATAAGAATAGAATAGAATTGAATAGAATAGAATAGAAAATTTTTAGTTTTATTCAGACAAAATCATTTTTCAGAATGGAATCTTAAAAATAATCCCTAGTAAATGGTTCATGATGTTAAGTACGTATTACCAGAAATATGAAAAGGCGACAGGGAAAACGCAGTTCAATTTTGTTCAAAACTTTTGGAAGGTCCAGGTTCAAGATACTCTTCAGCCTCTGTGTCCATGTTCTCCTGTACTTCTTCAGCCTGGTCAATTTCCTTATCAGTCTGGCAAGGTTGGAGTTCGTCTTGGTTGTAGCCTTTGCAAAGAGCTGATAGCGCAGATCATTGAGGCTTTTTATTGAGTTGTTTCCACCATACAGCCCAATGAGAATTTGCTCTCCTGCTTTAGCTACTTCGTCAGGTGTTGCTTCTGAGTTGGAATAAACTGCTGCTTTCTCCTTGAGGTCTGGATTCTTTTGAATTACTGATAACAACTTGCCTTTTCCCTGACCAAAGGAGCATGACGTAGAATCACATCCACTGAAGGCATGGGTTAAGGGAATGAGGTGACGGTAAGAAGATATTGAGGTGGTTAAGTAGAGGACATCTGGTATTTTACCTCTTTCGCACTTCTGAAAGTAGATGTTACTGTGTTTGGGACCCGTGAGGCCAGTGAGAATTACCAGCAAGTCTATGTCCTCATCTACAATAACCACTACCTCAAAATCAGAGGCCTATGCGATAGTTGTAGTGACAATCAGCCTGTCAGCATCTTCTTCAGCCTGAACAACCTGAATGTTTTTGGTTTCCATCTTTTCCTTCAGTAGCTGGATGAATCTCACTTTGTTTTTATCATTAGATAAAAACTGTTCTTGGGAAATCTGAGGTATGGTTGTCTTCTCAAATATAACCTCAGGAAAAGAATGTGCCCGAGCTCGGCGAATTCGTTCTGCGCTTTTTGTACTCCTTTTTTCAGCGTCTGTTGGATACCCGTCAAACACTACTGCTATGAGCGGACCATATCTTGTAACAAGGTATTGAACATATCTGGCAGCTATTAACTCAAATGAGGAGCATTTGGGCCACACCACTTTATGGAGTAGATGACCACCATCTACAACCACAAATTTAGACTTTCCTTCTGTTTCACCAATACTGGTTAAAATACTGGTTCAAATACGGCATAGAAAGAGGATTGTGTACCCTTCGTCATTCCATCTTGAGTGAATAGGGACAGAGGATATGGTGAAACCTAGTGTGTGAAGAAGTTCTCCATCCGACTGTTTCATGTTACAACAGTGTTAGGGGGTCATCAGTCACCTGTCTCTTGCCAACAGTCACAGTATTCACAGAAGAAGAAAGAGATACCATTTTAGTCTTCCTTTTGAATTTGACATTATAGACATTATAGAAATATTAACGTTTTTGTGAAAATAAAACACAATAAAGTTTTGAGATGAGTACATAACAACGACCGGATAACAATTGATATGAGTCTTCAATTTATTGTTATGACATAGCAATCGATTGGTACAGAAAGTGCTTAGAGAATACCACTTTTGCAAAATTGCTTGTTATGGTTGTCCCATAACAATCAATCGGAGTGTAAAAATTGATATGATTACTTACAGAATAGACCTGAATGTAATAACAAATAATGCGTCATTAAAATTAAACATAACATTCCCTGTATGTAAATATTATCAACAGTAATATCCCAAGCGCATGTAAAATAGCCGAATAAATTTTGACGATTTGTGTCAGAATGTTTTGCTCAGAAATAGGTCTAGTAAATTTATCCGCTCAACAAAATCCCGAGTGCGTAGCACGAGGGATTTTAGGAAGGATTTTTCGAGATGTATTTCTTTAATGGGCCTTCATGGCCTGTGAAAGGGGACTATTATTATTATTTCTTTAGAGCAAGACATTTTAACAAAAAATCGTCAAATTTAATAAGGCTGTTTTATATGCGCGCGGGGTATTCGGCGTGATTATGTCCTGCATAAATAGATATTGTTTGTAAATTATCTATTGCTATTGACATTAGTACAGTTAATAAAGAAATTACAAGTTTTAAATATGTTTCCATTGTCTGCACATTCACTTATCTAAGCACCTTTTATAACGAGTTCAAAATTAGTTAATTATACAATTTTCTGAGTGGATTGTGCCATAGAAAATTTTATCCGACACCTTATTATATTTCATAAAAACATAATTATTGAAGATTTTCTACATATTGCTGTGATATTTGAAGGTAGAAATGTTAAATAGGTAATTTGGGTTGCCTATCTTTCAGGCGTTCTTATTGAATCTTTGTTAAAAGGTATATTTAATAGTATCAGAAGTATGGTTGAAGCTACCTATATGCAGGAATTAAGTTAAATACATTCTTTTTGTAATAATTTCTTGTTAAAGTTACATTTCATGCAAGATTATTTAACGATCCGATCTATTCATTACATAACTTCAATTTTTGTAAATAATTTTCAAAATGGGTTTCTTTAGAAGAATAATTTATTCACATTATGTTAACATGCATAAGAAGTTTTATATTTTAACAAAAGGATACTATGTAGGTGGTGTATGATTTGATAATTGTAAATTATAATACAACGGTTGGTACGTTGAAGTGTTTTCCTTAAGGAACCGTCAATAGCTCAAACTTGGTAAATTGCACCTAGAATAAAATAAAACGGGCTATTATGAGTTAGTTAGCATCTATAAAAGAGACTTACCTTGCTTAATTTTCATAGGGTGATTATTTTTTTCTTCTACGATACATGGTATTGGCTTGTCAAGCCACCGTTCTCATTTAATTAATTTAGGTTCATGATGTTATTGTGGAATTTCGTTGGATAACATCTTGGCTGTGTAAGTTGTATAAAGCTTTTTGTAGTTCTATGGTTGTTTTGTCAGCCGATTCAATTTAAATATGTCCATACACCTGTGCCGAGAATATATTTTTTTTTAGTTAATTTTGTATTGTAAGTGTTTGTTATTGATGTCAAATGATTGGGAAAAGTTAGATAATCAGATTATGTAAAGATTAATGGGTTATATTGGTGGTTGGACAGATTTAAATGGAATTTATTACAATTTTTGTCAAGCGTGAATAGTTGTTTGTTCGACTCAAAATTGTGAGTTATTGTTGGGTTTTAGAAATAAAAATGTTATTTTATTAGTTTAAGGTAGTGTTGGGGATTCTTTTTATGTGTTCAAATCTAAAATTTAATGAAAATAATATTTTATTTAAAAATAATTTGAAATGTCAGATTTTGGTCCAAGGAATACTTGATTATGTTATTTTATTGTTTTTCTATATGTTTTAATGCAATTTGTATTGTGAAAAACAATTAGTAATCTCTAGAACGTATTAGAAGGAGGACGTGTTGTTCTCATATTTAATAACCTAAAAAAAACAAGCATTTTAATAAAGTGGAAAGATAAAGTGAGGTTACAAATTTTGAATAATTGAAATTCATGCATATAAATGGATATAGCTTACCTGTTTGTCATTATGTCAAGAAAATTATAAATCATAGAATTGATTTGGATAATTTCAACACTTATGGAACTTATTATTTTAAAATACATTTGAAGAAGAATTTGCAGACTTTTCAAATCTGAAGAAGTGCCTAGTGTGCGACCGAGAATTGTAAGTGGATTTAAATTTATACTGGCCATTAACGTAAAATAAGTTAAAATAAAATAAAAAGATCATTTCGGACAAATTTAGACAAATAAAGAGGTGTTGGATAAACATAGTATAAATGCGTAATGTTTTAACGTCAAATACATCTACAGAAAAAGAAACTTCGATCATGGTTCAAAAAATGCGTTTAGATCTTCTTGAAATTAGTTTTGTTTTTTGAAGAAGTTTCTAAATAAATTTGTATACTTCTTAATAAAAAGGAAACATCATAGTGTACTGTTCTGTATCTAACAGTTGTTTTGAAGGTATTTTATTTTTTCGCTTTTAATGAACAAAATAAAAAGTCATAGCATATCACAGCATTACAATACGCGTTAATTTTAAATTTGCCGCCATTTTCATGTCCATTCAATAGTGGAAATGTATAAGACGACCTACTTTTCTAAACTTGCTTAGACATTTATGAACCTTGGATAAAATATGGAAATGATGCGAAACAATTTAATTGTTATTATCAATTTGTAAAAACATTAGAAAGTTAGACTCCGTTATGCCGCTACTTGATATTTTATATTCACGTGCAAATCTCCACAATATCAAAACTATTTTCTATAATCTCTATTCCCATTTGTGCGGCAAACTTGACGAAACAATTTGGTTTTATGCCGCCTCCTTGCAATGGAGCTAAAACGAACGATGCGACATCTCTAGGTAAGGAATCAAAAATTTTTAAAATCTGCCATCTTAAGGCTGCACGCAGTTTACTGGCACTAAGTTTACTTTTTAATTCAATAGAGTGTCATGGAAAATAAAATTTGATTGAACGAAATGTCAATCTGACAAAAAATACATTAAATTTTGTAGGTATAAGGTATAAACTTGTAACTGTGTGCAAACAACCCTAACAGACTGAAAAATTAAAAATGCGAATTTTGTCATGAAACTTGTCACTAAGAATCAAAATTGATAATACTAAACAACTTTTTCCAATAACGTTTTTTGATATCTCCAACGCGAAGCGATATATCGAGAATTGGCTCTGTTTGAAGGGTCGTGGTAGGCTGGGTTAGTACTTCAAAAAATGCAATTCGTGAATATGTATCACTGTGCCAAGATTCAAATTTGTATTCCTTAAAATAACGAAACTACGGGAGTGTATTTATCTTAAATGCGACACACTGTATAGGCGCTCTCGGAGCGTGGGGGAAAAGGTAGGAGTAAATCGGAGCGGCGCACGCCAAAATTCGGTTAAGGAAGGGACGCGTGCACTCGCTCGAGTCGGCCGCTTATCCGAACGGTTTGAAATTGCTTGCGAAGATAAACATATTTATTCATACACACAAAATAATTAATAAAATTCAGTAACTTCGTTACAAGGCCATAATTTAAAATTTTATAGTTACAAAAAGATCTTTTATAAAAAAATGTATATGGCAATATCATAAATTTAAATCTGTTAGTTTTTAAGATTGAAAATTACACTGTCAAAATAGAAGCTTGATACTTGCTTATATTCTAAAATTGTTGTTCACAAATGTGGAAGTCGAATTTTAGAGTGTGACAACTTTGTTTGAGGCACGAGCCCTAGGATGACTAGTTGGAGTACTGTAAAATGAGTTAACGCATGAGATTTGTATAAAATGTTTTGGCCAACAAGCTTTAAATAATTATTTAACTAAAATTATTATAATAATTTAATTTATTTCATTTCGTATTTCAAACAATTCTTTATATACCACAATTAGTAATATAAAGTATATCTTGATCTCCGATGTCAATGATACCGGAGTTCAAGACGTTCTTGATCTCCGTTGTTGTTGGCAACGTAAATAATTTGATGTTGCATTATAGCCACATGCATGCATGCATGCTGCTTTTTATCTCCTTAGTTACGCTTATGATGACACAGACAAGGCAACTTGCTTCTTTATACAATAAATTCGGATGGATTTTAAAAGGGAGAAATTAGGATTGAAATACGAAATAAAATAAAACAACTTATGCAATACGGAGATCAAGCTTCTTTAAATCATCGAAGATGTTATAACGCCTCGGCGTTATACATCTTCTTGGATTTAAAGTATCGCTTGATCTCCAAATTACATAATATATATTAAATAAGTGAATATTAAAATTCTCTTTGTATTGTCAACATTTGGCAATGAGTGACATTTGCAGTTTTCAAACGTACAATAGATGGCAGTATAGCGATTTAAATATTAATTTTTTTTGTACTTTGCGTTTACAATGGGCTCATTGTGACACCGAAAACGATTTCATAATAGAGGCTATTATAACATCGTTTTTGGAGACTATTTGTTTTGAAAGATTGGTAACATTTGTTTTATATTACATATAAACACACACGACCTTCTAGATTTCACGAGACGAAGTCTCTTATCCGGCCTGCGCACTCCATTAGTTCAAGTGTTTCTCCGCTGGCGCCACCAAACACGAAAATGCGGAAACGGATATATAACACGTAAACGCCAATTTCAAACTACGTTAACTTCGCGCGATCTTATACTTTTTGTCGGTTTTGCGCGTATCGTCAATAAATTATATTTTCCTAATCTTTTAAGGCAGTTTTCTTTATTTTTTAAGATAATTACGTTATTTCCTTATTTGTTTAAATTTTCGTAGTTTTGTTGCTGTTTTTTCGTTCACTTTAGTAATGGCAAACACTAGCAGAAAAAAGTATAACTGCCGCAATGCAATGTGTAATAAATAGTACTGATCCTACAATATCATTTCATGAATTTCCTTCAAATTATACCTACCTTACGAGAAAAATGGTTTCAAATCTTACGTTGGGGTTATGGACACCAACACTCAACAGCAAAATTATATATACTTCTTTATTTCGACAGATCAACAATTACAGATACCTGAAAGAGTCAATTTCTACATCGAACTTCCTAAAAATATAACAGAATTAATAAAAGAATTCCAAACCTTATCTATGCATCTCGATTGCGAATTCTTTCAGCATCTGTAGCCCTTCCGGCAGGATACATTGCAAAAAACTGAAGAAAGGATTGAATGTCAATAGCCTATTAGATTCTTTGTTAGCTGCCTCGTGTTCAAATTCACTGATAGGATTTGTAAATCTTCAAAACAGAGGTGCCTTAAAATACTCCACTAGAAGATTTACACTTTTAATCAACCAAATAATCGAACTTGTAATACATAGTATTGTAGAACATTTACCTGGAGAATGTAATCCGTCTAATATTCTAACATCACTAGGTATTTCTAACTCCAATTGCTTTTTCACAGTTTTTGGTTTGCCACGACCACAAGCAGGAACTTAGTAATATAATTCTTTAAAAATTGCTAAAACCTTGTTTGGCAAACAGAAACATTGCAAAAACGTGAACCGATAATGTACTTACTGCTCACTATCTCTATATCCTAAATCCAGCTCACGGGAAGTTATAAAATTGTAATTTCAATAATGTTATTGAACTTGTAAATTAATTTTAATAACATAATTAGTTTAATTATATAAATTTATTTAATTAATTCGCAAAATATTTACGTAAACATGCAACGCTTGACATTTGTAAGGGTTATCTAACCTATATATCTTCAAGTGACAAATAAACATCAGCGTGTCAGCTAGCGCCAAAACGGCGAAATTTTGCGTTTTCTCAGAAACAAAGTTTATATGGGAAATCGTAAAAGTGCCCAGGCCGGATAAGAGACTTCGTCTCGTGAAATCTAGAAGGTCGTGTAAACACATTTAATCTTGACACATTCTAACCTCACAAAACGCGAAAAGTCATTTTATAGTGTTACTACATGTTAAACGCAAAAATCACTAGATTGTAATGCAATGCTTTTAATAGCTTGAATTTACAATTTCTATAAAATTAATGGCGTAAAGTGCAAAAAATAGTATATTATACTTGTTTTATAAGAATGTATGGTAGCACTCGTTCCTTTGGAACACTCCTAGCTTCTCTCGTCGTGTCCCAAACAACTCGTGCTACAATAGACCATCTTATACAACTCGTATAATAATATACTATTATTAAATTAAGAAATATTTTAGGTAACAAGTATTTTGTTACATAAACTTAATTATGGTAGGATAATTTTTTTCTTAAATATCTCTAACTGCCCAGTGTTTTTTTGTGATTCTACAGCATTTGCTACCGCATTGAGTGTAAAGATCAAGCTACCTTTAATGTATCTACAACTGTCACATACGTTTTACCAAAAATTCAGTTACTTCCTTTTAGATGGAGCTCAAAGAGATAAACTAGTTCATTTTTACTCTAAAGTTACATTATTGCTACCCTTGATCCCTGCATCATTTCTCTGCACTACTACTGAAACTATCGAATCTAGAAGATTACGTATACAAAATTGTTAGTTAAAGTACTCTTCTAGTTTGTAGTTCGCACAGCAAAAAAAGTCTTCTTAATAAGAACAAAGAACAATCTTTTACATCAGTTAAATGAGCAACAAAGATATGAAGTAGCGAATTTCTATCTTTGCATGTACTCATCAAGCCTAAGAAACTGTCAGATATAAAGAATTTTCATTTTAGGATATTTATTATTTACTATTCATAAAACAGCATAAAAGGAAATCTGAGGAAAATTGAGAGCAAATTATTCCAGAATAGTATAAGATAAGTACTTGATTCCGGATACCTATAACCATCTCAAGCATGTGATTGGTGATAACCAGGCCCAACCACCAGGTTGCTTAATGGGTAGTTAAGTGTACAATTTCATATAGTCGAATGTACGAGGGTGGTCCCAGAAGTACCCGACCTGACCAAGAGGTGGCGGTAGTTGCTTGAAAATATCACGGCCTACTAGATTCATATAAGCTTCGCTTATATACGGCCGTCTCATTTCCAGTTTTTTCACTGTTGCAATTAGAATCCAAAAATTACAGATCGGTACGTTAAGTGGCGCCCACTGCCGATAATTTTGCAACGAAGATGGTTTGTATTCAGACTGCAGTCGTTAATTTTAAGGTTATAGTTCATACCAATAATTGTCATTTGCTATTGTGCAATATTAATTTATTGACATTTGTACATACTATTTAAATACGAGGGTGGTCCCAGAAGTACCCGACCTGACCAAGAGGTGGCGGTAGTTGTTTGAAAATATCACTGTATTGGAAAGTACGCAGTCTATAAAGCATATGTTTCAAGTTTGAAAGCGCCACGTTGTTCAGTATTTGTTTGGCAGCCATCAATAGTGAACGTTGTCAGTGAATTTGTGAAAATGGAGAAATTGGTCATCGTTATGTGATACAATACTTTTATTTGAAAGGCCTCAGTCCAACCAATATAAAAGCTGAACTAGATTCTACTCTGGGTGAGTCTGCTCCTTCGTTTAAAACAGTTAAATTTTGGGTAGCTGAGTTTAAACGAGGCCGTACGAGCTGCCAAGACGAGCATCGCAGTGGTCGACCAAATGAGGTGACGACTCCAGAAATGGTGAAGAAAATCCACAAAGCGGTACTTGATGCTCGTCGACTGAAAGTGCGCGAGCTAGCAGACATTACGACCATTTCAAAAAGTGCGGTACATCGCATATTATCTAAAAATTTGGACATGAGAAAGCTGTGTGCAAGATGGGTGCAGCGTTTGCTCACGCTAGAGCAAAAACAGTGTCGTGAAAATGCTTCAATTGAGTGTTTAGCGAAGTTTCACAGCAACAAAGCAGAATTTTTGCGCCGTTTCGTAACAATAGATGAAACATGGGTCCATCATTTCACACCCGAGACAAAAGAACAATCGAAACAATGGACTCAAAACGGAGAACCTGCTCCAAAGAAGGCGAAGACCGTTTCATCTGCAGGCAAGGTTATGGCGTCGGTTTTTTGGGATACGCGTGGAATAATTTTTATTGACTATCTCGAAAAAGGAAAAACTATCAACGGCCAGTATTATGCAAACTTATTGCAACGTTTGAGCGAAGAAATCAAGCAAAACGGCCCCATTGGCGAAAAAGAAAGTGTTGTTTCATCACGACAACGCGCCAGCTCACAAATCCGTTATTGCAATGGCCAAAATTAATCAATTAAAGTTTGAATTGCTACCTCATGCACCATATTCGCCAGATTTAGCCCCCTCGGATTATTTTCTGTTCCCAAACTTGAAAAAATGGCTCAGTGGTCAAAGATTTTCCAACGATGAAGAAGTGATGTCAGCAGTTAATGGCTATTTTGAGGAGCAAGACAGTTCTTATTATAAAAAGGGTATCGAACTTTCTGAACACCGCTGGGAAAGTGTATAGAGCTGAAAGGAGATTACGTTGAAACATAAATAAATCTTTTTCCAAAATTTTTGTATTTTCTTTGTTGGGTCGGGTACTTCTGGGACCACCCTCGTATAATGTACATAAATAAGACACAAATATGTTGCAGTAGGAATTTGGAAAGCAAAATATCCTATATATAAGAAAATTTTACTTTTTTTAGTAAGTTTTACTAGATTTTATATAACATTACTAATTGACTGATTTTTTTAGACTAGAAACACCTTAATAACTACATAATAGCCACAATATAAGTACAGTGTAATATTTCACAAATTACGAATGCTCTTTTGGGATTTGTAGCAATTGAATTACCACAGCAGATGATGTAGACACCTAATGTTAATGCACGACCTATGAACTGAAGCTACGATTAGAAGTATAACCATGGAATGAAGAAATCTCACTGTGAAAGGCATTACTGAAAATAAATATTTTTAGACATAAGAGCTGATGAAATCTACTTGAATCTAAAGCCACTCGATCGTTTCAGTAAAAACAGACTGACAAGATTTGTCTCCTAAGACGTTAGTTTTATATAAAATTTTTGATATCGCATATCATAAACCAAAAGCGATGACAGAGAAAGAATTTCAAAATTTTGAAGGTTAGGTATAGGATAGGTAACGATAAGTAAATAATGATTTTATTATCATGTCTTAACAGGTTTTGTAGTAAAGCTGAGAAAGTGTTCCAGAAAGAAGATGGAGTAGGGAACTTTTCTGAACTAACTACCTATTGATAATAATAACATGACAATCGTTGTAAAATCAAGTCAATAGTATAAAAAATACGTGTACTTGTGAAGTGGTTATTGAAGTACCTATGTTTTTTAGTTTTAATGTAGCCATAAGTGTTTTCTTAATGCATAATTTAACAACATCAGATCGTTGTTAAGAAGTTTCTTGTTACTACCTACTGTTAATGTCTGAGTAAATACATGTATTCTTAAAGTGAAGTACTTCCTTAAAGTGTGATCTCTTCAATCGGAGGTAGTTTGACACAACTGACATAAAGTATAACCTAAAAATTAGCGACTGAGAGTAGGTATTGGGACACCTGGGCCAGACAGAAATTGACATGCCATGTGGCATGCCAATGGCATGGCTCCTCCCCCTGCTTCTGATTGGCTACCCCCACTCCTGTAGCTCCTCCCCTTGCTTCTGATTGGTCGCCGCCATCTTGGATTTCCCCGCCTACTTCTCTCTGATTGGTTAACCCCCACCCCTGTAGCTCCTCCCCTTGCTTCTGATTGGTTGAAGGCAGCCATTTTGGAACGTCTGGCTCCATTCTACCACGCCCTGGCGCCAGGCTACCACGCCCGCCGCCATTACGGGAATCTGTATTACCGGCAAACTGAGTGCTACCAATAGAGGGCGTAATGCTACAATTAGTGTGTATTGCTAAGAGAGGGAGTCATGAAGGGATCTGTATTATCGATGCGTTGTGTACTACTACTAGGTGGCGTGTCATGAAGAAGAAGAAATCTGTATTACTACAGAGAGGCAACCATTTTATATCACAGCATCTTGCGTGCGCGCGCGCTAAATTTGAATCCGTCAATTTTAAATATTTGTCATTTTTGCATATGTCATTTTTAAATCTGTCAATTTTACTGCTGTCGTTTTTACATCTGTCATTTTAAATCTGTCAATTTTGCTTCTGTCATTTTAAATTTGTCATTTTTGCATCTGTCATTTTGAATTTGTCATTTTTTTTTGCATATGTCATTTAAATCTGTCATTCTTAAAGCAACCATCTTACCAGATTTGAATTTTAGCGCTAACTCTGGGATTGGATCCTTTCACTAAGCTGAAACTCTTTCTCTCTCTCTCTCTCTCTCTCTCTCTCTCTCTCTCTCTCTCTCTCTCTCTCTCATAGTATGACTACTTCCCGGATTTGTAGCTTAAGATGTTCGCCGTCGGAAAGCTTCGGCTTTATTCGTGTACTCTGTCGCTGATGACAACGATCTACCTTTTTATATAGTCAACCCCTTCACCCTGTGCTAGTAAATGAAACAACAACAATGTTTATACATATTATTTATTTTGATATTTAATGGACAATTGTAACATATGATTTGACAAATTATTCATTACACAGTATGAGTTGAGATCATCGCGTAACACTTGCAAATTGTTCAAATATTTTTGCAGCCTATTTCTAAGATAGTTTATTTCCGCCATGGTGTTCTTAATACGACGGTGCAAACGTTGTTGTCGTTGACGTCTCCGACTGCTGCTGTTGCTGATATGATTGCAGTCGTGTACGTACGGCATCGATAAACTTTTGCGGATAATGTTTTATTATTTCTAATAAAATGAACGAGTTCAATCCACCACCAATTGCTGCTGCTGTGTTGTCTATTAAACTGGTAGCTGAGTAGTAACCGCATAACAGTTCGGACGTGAATAAAATTGAATCGGATGTCGGGAGCGATTTATAGGCATCTTCATGGCGTCTCAGTTGACCTGCTACGTTCTCTATGTTTGCGTGATAGAAACGTGAAAAGTCGAGGTGACGTAACGTTCGAGCATGATGATTGATCAACGGGGCTAAATGCATTATAGACTGAAACTCGTAATCTTTTAAGGTTATAGTCCGCTGTATATCATGTATGGCAACCCTGTTGCCGAAAAACTCGTTGTGAATAATCTCGATGTATAAATTGTCACATAGATGGAATTTCAAATGTTTATCGCAATGTAGTACACTGTTGTCCTTGTTGCAACAGCAGCAACCATGAAAGAAATTTTTAAACAGTGCCTCGACTCGTATATCATACAGCTCGAACCAGTCCCGTTCCGACAACACCAATTCACCATACTCACATACGTTATTCACGCACTCAAGCTTCACTACCACGGCAAATTCTCCCTGGGCGTCGTCATCGGGCGGAATAAGTCCTACTTGGATGTTGTGTATATGATCGTAGTTTTCTTTTTCCCCTGGAGGTCTCGTAACATACAACGGATACTGGACAGCCCCGAGCAGCTGAATACGTACTTCACGTTTAGCTGCTGCTGCTGCTACCGGTGTATCTATGATGGTAAAGTTTGCTGATGCTGCTACAGCGTCATCAGCGTAGTATAGAGGCTGCTGCTGCGACAGGAACGCTAAACAATAATAATACAATAATCGATTAATATAAGCATAAACACACACACAAAAGTCTTAAACATCTTACCTGTTTCTTCGACTTCGTTGTTCCACGCTTGACCGTCGTCGTTGTAGGTACTTGCTGTTGATGATGATGATGCATGATCTGCAACATCCGAACCTTCTTCATCTAAAGAAGTAACAAAATAGACACAAATTAGCATACAAACTTGAAGTTTTATAAACAACAATAACTTACCTATTTCCAGAGGTTCGCTCTCACAGTTATCATAACAATAATTAGGACTGCTAGCCATCATCGTAATTGCTGTTGCTGCTGCTGCTGCTCTTGCACACGTACTGTCTACTGCTACACGCTAACAACGGTCGGCTTTATATAGTCACCTATACTTACCTAGATCCAGCGCATGCTCAGTAACACGCATACGGTAAACAGGCAGGCATCGCTGGCAGACAAGTTTCATCCTGTCGCTGACACGTCATCATCATCACAGGCAGGTGTTCGTAGGTAATTACCTCATTCTCTCTCTCTCTCAGTTATAGCTATCACCTTTTTCATACCTTGGTACAGACGGGTGAGAATAGTAATAATACATACATATAAAACATTAATCTTTTTTATTCTATGACAATATTTCTCAAAATTTTTATTGAACATCAACAAAACAACAATAATTAAATAACTAAACAACTATCTGTTCTCGGATAACCATGATAGAACATCTTTTATTCTACGACGACAATGTTTCTTAAAATTATTAAACAACTAGACAATAATCAAAATAACTAAACAATTATTATTAGGTTGAAATCTGCTCGCATAACCATGAAGACATACTCATTTTTCATGAAACATCCTATTGAATGCTTTGTACGCTTTGTTATGCCAAATATTCTTTTCATCAATGTCTTGATCTACTACTACTACTACATAATTGAAAAGAACAAAATCGCGTTTATCAGATCTATTTCATGAGTATGTTCCCCTGAGTATCCTCTTGTGATTTACATTCAATCACCCTTAAGTTTCACCATCTTTTTTAATAATTACTGTACATAAGGTATAACTCTTGTCAGCTTCACTTATTATTAACTATATTCAATTATCCTTATTCTTATTATAACTACACTATACTGACAAAAGATGATTGAACAATTTACAACAACAACTAATTACCTAATTATTACATTCTTAAATAATTTCGAATATAGTATACACAAAGTATAAACCTAGACATCATCATCATCATCATCACTTATAATAATAATTACATCAAGCCGAAGGTCGATCTCTTGTGATTAACATAACCCCCGACTACTGCTACTACAGTTGAACTGTACATGTACTTATTACTATACAAATATTTTGCTACTTAAGAGTTAGATATGATACTACCTATACAAAAATTTACAAAACTTAAAAATACAACTATACTACTACTATACACATATCTATTACTACAACGCTTGAACTGTATAATAATTATATACGTTATGATAATATTTTACTACTTAAGATCTAAATATAATACTACCTATACAAATTTTACAAAACTTAAAAATACAACTATACTACTATACACTTACATATATACAAGAGGGGCTTTAATGTTTATACACGTGGTCGCTTGTTGTTGTTGTAGCCGAACGGAACGGAATCAAAATCTTCTATACGGCGTCTCTTCGCGAACGTTATCTTATAGACTTTTGATTCCGCTCGCGTTACAAGCTGATGGTCAGCCGTACGCCGGATGTTGTTGGACTCTACAATAATCTTTTCGTCCATACCTTCCAGCAGTCTAAGCATGGACTCAAAGTTTATTTTTTGAGTCGCGGCGTGGTTTAGGGTGATGCCCTTGACCTTGACGACCACGTGTATCTGTCCCGTGGTCGGTGAATAAACTTTGTAGGCGTAGTTCTTCGGCCCGCCTGACACAAACTCTATAATATACGATCCGGGACCGTACTCTTCGAGCTCGTCTGTGAGGTCGCCCAGGAAGCTTCCTGTTGGTAGCTCGAAGTCGCCCGGCTTCGAAACGTATATTACGGAATCTGAAACAACGAAAAAAAAATTAACTCTAATATAAACGGTGTTGATGTTTGATAGTACAATGACTTACCTGTGTCATAGTATAATACTCTCTCTCCTAGCTGATCCAAATAGGAATACAGCTTAAGACGGGCCTGTGCAGTGACAAATGCCGCGATGACCACGTTAACTGACGACAGAGGATCTGCTGCTTCCTCTTTATGCTGCCAGTTAACCGCAATCACCTCGTCATTTATTTCCTGCACATGATTAACTTCTACGCCTGGGCTGGACAACAGGTCGAAAAACTCCTTGGACTCGCTGATTATGGCTGTTTTCGCCTGGTTCTCACGCTGACCAAATTTCCCTAGAATACAAAAAAAAATATTAAGTAAAGAAAACTACATAAGGTTATTATAACTTACCCCAGAAGGAATTCAGCATCAGTTTGGCCAACGATCTCAAACCAGGGTTCTTGACGATCTTCAACGAATCCAAGGAGACTCCCTCGTTCTCGAAGTAGTCATCAACGTACTGTTTCCGGGCTCCATCGATACCATCCTCGCTGTTGTTGGCAGTTATTGAAGATGGCCAACCGCTGGCTTCCTGCTTCATCTTCAGGAACTTGTCGATGAAACCCGAAAACAGTCCCCCGGTCTTGGACGCTTTGTTGTACTGGGTTACATCGTACGACCAGATCTCTTGTATGTCCTGCACGATGTAACCCTTTCGTATGGCCATTACCAGTTCGTCCAAGACCCAGGTTCCGTTGATGACTCGGTCCTCTACGCCGTGCTGACATTCGACCTGGTTCAATTCTTCGGCGCAAGTGCGACATAGAGGGAACAGCAGCTTTTGGTGCATCTTGACGGGTAAGACCGGATGGTATAGATATTGTGGCGGTAACATTGTGCATTTTACCACGCCGTTGATGTTTTCCAGGCCCCCTTTATCCCTGATTAGATTTTCACAAGCCGCCTTGCCTACGTAAACTTCTGGATGGCCAACTGGGAATTTAGCGTACTTGCATACCCAAGGATAAAGGGAGCATACATCTACATACCGGATCTTTTCCCCGTCTTTTGCAACTCTCTTTAATTTTGCTGCCCCTGTACGGCCGCCGTAAAATGCCTCTCTCGGGTTTAAGGGCGTGTTTACTAACAAGGGATGTTTCTCAACCTGCTGTCTGAATTCGGGTGTTAACTGCCTTCGGAAGCGACATTCCCACTGTTCAACAACCTCGTATCCTAGCGACTTTAACTTCTCTGTTGTGGCTCGGGTCTTCTCGAGCCTCATATCCATGGTGTCGCTAGGATCGTCGTGTAGAGGCTCGTTGCGACGGGTAGTGAAGCAGGTGGGACATCCATGGAAGTAACACCCGTGAAATTGAAATATGGTATTACCATACAACCCGTCAACCTTTAACCCGCCCACGATAGCTTCTCTCTGCCTGCCGACGTGTTGAATCTCAACACCTCTTTGATGTTCTTCCAGCAACAGCCATTGGAGAGCTACCTTAGACTGGTTATCTGCGCGTCTATAACCACCCTTTGGTATCAGTCCAATGGTGCTTTCTTTGAGGAATTTCCTCCGGAACATGAGATTGCAGGCAGAGGCGATGGTGATGGCTTCCGTGAACGGGTCAACGTCGCATTCCTCAATAAAGAGATTCCTAAAGTGGATACAGGCTCTCTTCAAAATATCGACGTCTGTTCGACAATATTCGACCAGGTCACGTTGCATGTCGAACTCCGTGATGTCCCTGTTCGCCTCGTACCACTTTAGGAACGCTTTACGAGCCTGGGGTTTCATGGTGTCGGGGCTGTAAAATTTGATGTCCGGAAGAGGACCCACGTAATGGGCATTCGCCTCGGTGTTAAAGAGGTGCGGGAAGTATCCTTTGGGAGCCGGTAGATCGAACGCTTTAGGCAAGTCAGCCAGAGCCATGGGGAAAAAGTTGAGGGAGTCGATAAATTTTAAATTATCTAGTTGCAGCAGCAGAATTTTTGAACCGCGCATAATAAGTTCCGGGTGTAATGAGGTGTTGGTTATAAGATAATTTAGAATAAATTGCGTATCGAAAGCTTGCCCGTTATGGGCAACTGCTACAACCTTTTTGAATAATTTCCGCGAGTCTAGTAGATAGTTCAAAAGCCGATCGATGCATTTTCCTCGCAAGATCTGTTCTCGCAAACCACATCTTACACAACTGGTAGCAGTTGATGATGAGTCATTGTTGTAACACTCAGAACAGACTTGCTGGAAAACACAGATTCGGCTCGTGGAGGTTGACGCCGGGCGCAATTTCTTTCTCTTGCCGGGTCTCCAGGTCGAAGAACACAAACAAGGTGTCTTGCTTTGTGTTCCTAGGCCCGGCCGGCTGTATATGACAGAAATGGTTTTCGGGTTTATGACTCTGACAGATCTTACAATAGATCTCCCCGCACACGTGAGCCTGCTTCCGGGTCTTGATGTTGATTGTTTTGAAACATCCCTCGCATTTTTTAACTTCCAGGCACATGTTGCCCTCCTGATGGTTGTTAAAGCAGGCTTGACTTTTAAAGTCTCGCCTGCAGTCCGGACACCTAATCAGCTGCGCTGTTCTTTCGCAGGGCGGAGAACTACCGCAGCCTACGCAGGACTTTTCACACCTGTGATCTCTCTTGTTGTTATAGGGTACGTGACAGTGCTCACAGAAATAACCGCAGGCAAAGGCTGAGGTCAATGATGTTATGACGTTATAATGATGCTCGTGATACAACAGATTGATGTTCTTTGTTGCGGCATCATTATCAACGACCCCCTCAAAGATAAGTGAACGCCCTTTCGAGCCGTAGCTATACACTACTATCTTGTAGTTGGGGGCCAGGAACTGCTGGAACAACCTTAATTCATTGACCCCGGCTCCCTCCGGTGGAACGAAAGCTACTCCAGCATCCCGCATCATTTCCTCGGCCTTTATCTTTTGCACGGTCTGCTTTTGACGGATCTTCTTGTAATCAGCACTGTTATCTGCGTGAGCCCTGCCTACGACCAAAGCCCTGGGTAGGCATAGATTGTCACTGGTGGTGTTGTTAATCGTGACAATACCTCTGCGACGGCTACACTCTTCGGCAAAGGTGCTGTACGTGCTGTTACGACAGCGACCTTGTCCAGCAGGTGGTGTTACAATAGTAGCTATTAGTCTGAAGGTGTCCGAACTCAGGGCTTCAGGATCGCTCTGTAAAATCGATTCTAAAATGCCCCAGACATCATTGAAGGTGATTTCATCAGAGCGCCTGAGGCTCATGTACCCTGGAAGTTTTTGTTTGAAACTGTCAAACTCAAATGTGGCCCCTACTTTATCATTCGGTTGTGCTCGGCTTAACACATCCCGCAAAATTTGGTTGATGGCCGATTTAAAATGCTCCAAATGATCTTCACCGACTGACGCGTCGTTTACTTTAAACACCAGTCGATGTTTCAGGGTGCCAAATTTCTTGATGGTGGACACGTTTTCATCGATAATTTCGTAGAGAGAAGACATTTTGTACAGGAGTAACAGCAACAATAGCAAAAAATATCGCACTTGCACACTTAACAAAGGCTAAAACAACAAAGATTATATGTTGTTAATTTAAATAAACTTTGACTAATTATTATTATAATGCACTGCAAGCTATTAAATATTATAAATTAATTATAAAGATCAATTTTAATGCAAATTAATAAAGTCTTTTAGCCAATCTTAAACTTTTTTAATAGCAAGCTAATTTAAACAAATATTATAATAAATTTAGCGATAAATGGATACAACTATTATTATAAACAAAATACGTTATATATACTGTTCAAATGTAACTTAAATAATTATTTTAAACCGACTATGTTACAGTGTCGTGAAAAATCATGCGAGACCGAGATTACCGATTATTATAAAGCAATAATAATAATAAATCCTACCTTTTTGTTCGATTAAAGCTGTAGATTTCACATAGACTCTGTAGCAACAATTGGTAATAACAATCAAGAATGGCACAAATCACTTCAAACACAAACGTAATAATTAACAGTACGCATAAAAAAACATACATGTGTTGATGTCTCGAGTAACCCCAAACAAGTGATTGTCTACTTACGTGGTTGGCTTTATAGGTTCGAATTGTTGCGCAATATTATGCAATAAGATAAAAATAAAACTCGAGTCAATTTGCCCGCTTAACAAAGGAACAATGCGTTCTCTCCGGTGAACACCTGTGGGTCATAAATCAGTTTGAAATGTTATTTTCTGGACCAGAGTTGACATACCTTCTAGATTTTATCTATTAGAATAAAAAACGGTGTACCATTCTAACCCTCTGGGGATATAATTCATTCAACTGTCATACCGTTTTTATTGAACGCAGGTGTGACGAATAAGTTATGACCCTGTCTGTATTAAATAAAGGTTACATTCGATATCGCCTTTTGTACTTTAGTGTCTTTCTCGGTTCTATTTGTGTTTAGGTATTATAAGTAGGTTTTAGGTAGGTGATAAATTTCAGCGTATTGTGCGAACAGAGAATGCAATGGTAATATTATATTATTTTTATTAGGCAATAGACAGATTGTTGTCAAAATTCGATATGATTCCCTTTTAAGGATGTGTTTATAACTTTCACTTCATAAATGAACGAGGCAAGCAGTTGAGGTTTGATTTAATTGTGTGCCTATTTATTTAAAGAAAATTCTATTTAAAGTGTGTTCTTTTAAATGCTCTTAGAGACAGAAAGGTCTTTTTACCTGGAAATAGCTTTAGAAATCAGACCCGTCAACGTGCGAGATTTACAGGTACTTAATAATACAAAGAGTGATGAAATGTTTGATTATTTTGCTATTACAGTATATCAATATTATAATCTATTGAAACTTTTCTGTTAAATGTCATTATGATAAATCGAAAAAAACATTTCTTTAAATAGGTATATTTTTAATAAAAAATGTCTAAAGTATGACAAAAAAATACTTTTAATGCTCTAACACAGTCAACCTTTATTTAGAAGATCGGTCACATAGATAAGTGCTACCTACATGGACAACGCAGGTGTTCTTTTGTTCGTTAACGAGTTTCTTTGCTCAGGGTCTGTGTGTGTGTGTGTAATAAATTAAATGGTTATCAATAGTTACATCTAAAAGTTGAATTTAAAATTTTTAATGTTGTAGTAAATTATAAAAACGACACCGAGGGTAATAAATTTAAATTTTTATCTAATCGTGTTACATGACAGTGCAGGTGTCGATCCCTTTTTTTAACAATACCCTTTTTGTTCCGAAGGGTAATAAATTAAGATTTTATCTACTCGTGACAGTGCAGGTGTCTACCTTTTTTAATGATATGCTTTTGCTCCGACGGTAATAAATTTAGATTTTATCTACTCGTGTTACTTTGACAGTGCAGGTGTCGATCCCTTTTTAACAATACCCTAAAGAACACCTGCGCTGTAAATGTAGGTAGCACTTATCTATGTGACCGATCTTCGAGGGTAATAAATTTAGATTTTTATCTGGTCTCAAGTAATTAATTGACAGTGCAGGTTTTTTTTTAACAATACCCTTTTTTGTTCTGAAGGTTAATAAATTAAGATTTTATCTAAAATCATGTTCATTCGCGCAGGTTCGAAGTTTATAAAAGCTCAGTTAAACCCCCTTCCGTTTTAGTTGGTTCTTGACATCGGTTACGGTGATAGTAATATTGTTATTGTTTGCTTGAACTAGGTAAGTTAAAATAATCATTTATTATTCTTGTGAGTGTTAAGTTTTTGTCTATTTTTTTACATAGAAAAAAAATGGATTTGCTAATACAACAATTGAACAAATCTCCCATTAGCCAGAAGCCAATCAAGAAGTTATGTGATTACAAAATAAAAGAAATTGCAGAGATACTACAATTCAAAAGAGTCGTTTGCCGTGATAAGCGTCAAAGTGTGATTATTGTTGCTGAAAAGCATGTTACATTTCTACCAAAGCGAATCAGCGATAAGTTAACAGATCAAAGGGTTACCGAGCTTAACCAGCAGATTGAAGCTAAAACGATTTCTCTAGGTTTGATGTACATGGGGAAAACAAACTGTTATGATGACTGCCTGTTTGTGGAGTTAAATAAGGTACGAGTAAACATCAAGTTTATACAATAAACCCCTTTTTAATGTTCTATTGTTGTCGTTGTTGTTAGAGCCCCTGGAACCGCAAATAGAAAACAGAGGTCAGTCCTGAAGTCCTCAAGCACCAGCATTCTATCAACATGTTTTTTTTTATTATAAATTAAATGTAGCCTTAACACTATATTAATAAACATAATTTTTTTAATTCCTATATGGCTTTATTATTTCTTCTAGAAAAGGTAGTGGTGGAAACGTTTCAGCTTAGTGAAAGGATCCAATCCCAGAGTTAGCGCTAAAATTCAAATCTGGTAAGATGGTTGCTTTAAGAATGACAGATTTAAATGACATATGCAAAAAAAATGACAAATTCAAAATGACAGATTTAAATGACAGATGCAAAAATGACAAATTTAAAATGACAGAAGCAAAATTGACAGATTTAAAATGACAGATGTAAAAACGACAGCAGTAAAATTGACAGATTTAAAAATGACATATGCAAAAATGACAAATATTTAAAATTGACGGATTCAAATTTAGCGCGCGCGCACGCAAGATGCTGTGATATAAAATGGTTGCCTCTCTGTAGTAATACAGATTTCTTCTTCTTCATGACACGCCACCTAGTAGTAGTACACAACGCATCGATAATACAGATCCCTTCATGACGCCCTCTCTTAGCAATACACACTAATTGTAGCATTACGCCCTCTATTGGTAGCACTCAGTTTGCCGGTAATACAGATTCCCGTAATGGCGGCGGGCGTGGTAGCCTGGCGCCAGGGCGTGGTAGAATGGAGCCAGACGTTCCAAAATGGCTGCCTTCAACCAATCAGAAGCAAGGGGAGGAGCTACAGGGGTGGGGGTTAACCAACCAGAGAGAAGTAGGCGGGGAAATCCAAGATGGCGGCGACCAATCAGAAGCAAGGGGAGGAGCTACAGGAGTGGGGGTAGCCAATCAGAAGCAGGGGGAGGAGCCATGCCATTGGCATGCCACATGGCATGTCAATTTCTGTCTGGCCCAGGTGTCCCAATACCTACTACTGAGCTCTGACTTTAAATATCTTTGTTGTAAAATTACCACCAGTGAGCGCCACTTAACGTACGAATCTGTAATAATTTTCAACAATGAAAAAACTGGAAATGAGACGGCCGTATATAAGCGAAGCTTATATAAATCTAGTAGGCCGTGGAAAATATCACTGTATTGGAAAGTACGCAGTCTATAAAGCATATGTTTCAAGTTTGAAAGCGCCACGTTGTTCAGTATTTGTTTGGCAGCCATCAATAGTGAACGTTGTCAGTGAATTTGTGAAAATGGAGAAAATTGGTCATCGTTATGTGATACAATACTTTTATTTGAAAGGCCTCAGCCCAACCAATATAAAAGCTGAACTGGATTCTACTCTGGGTGAGTCTGCTCCTTCGTTTACAACAGTTAAATTTTGGGTAGCTGAGTTTAAACGAGGCCGTACAAGCTGCCAAGACGAGCATCGCAGTGGTCGACCAAATGAGGTGACGACTCCAGAAATGGTGAAGAAAATCCACAAAGCGGTACTTGATGATCGTCGACTGAAAGTGCGCGAGCTAGCAGACATTACGGGCATTTCAAAAAGTGCGGTACATCGCATATTATCTGAAAATTTGGACATGAGAAAGCTGTGTGCAAGATGGGTGCCGCGTTTGCTCACACTCGAGCAAAAACAGTGTCGTCAAAATGTTTTTTGCGCCGTTTCGTAACAATGGATGAAACATGGGTCCATCATTTCACACCCGAGACAAAAGAACAATCGAAACAATGGACTCAAAAGGGAGAACCGGCTCCAAAGAAGGCGAAGACCGTTTCATCTGCAGGCAAGGTTATGGCGTCGGTTTTTTGGGATGCGCGTGGAATAATTTTTATTGACTATCTCGAAAAAGGAAAAACTATCAACGGCCAGTATTATGCAAACTTATTGCAACGTTTGAGCGAAGAAATCAAGCAAAAACGGCCGCATTTGGCGAAAAAGAAAGTGTTGTTTCATCACGACAACGCGCCAGCTCACAAATCCGTTATTGCAATGGCCAAAATTAATCAATTAAAGTTTGAATTGCTACCTCACGCACCATATTCGCCAGATCTAGCCCCCTCGGATTATTTTCTGTTCCCAAACTTGAAAAAATGGCTCAGTGGTCAAAGATTTTCCAACGATGAAGAAGTGATGTCAGCAGTTAATGGCTATTTTGAGGAGCAAGACAGTTCTTATTATAAAAAGGGTATCGAACTTTTTGAACACCGCTGGGAAAAGTGTATAGAGCTGAAAGGAGATTACGTTGAAAAATAAATAAATCTTTTTCCAAAATTTTTGTGTTTTCTTTGTTGGGTCGGGTACTTCTGGGACTACCCTCGTATAGGTATAAGAATTATACCTAATACAATGTTATACCTATACATTCGACTACACGAAATTGTGCACTTTACTCTTTAAGCAACCTGGTGGTTGGGCCTGGTGGTAACTAATTTCTTCATTTCATTATCAGATTTTAGGCAAATTCGTTTAAAATAAATAATATTATTTTCATTTGAAAGCCAGTTTCTAAGAATGAACTGTTGACTCTTGAAATAAAAATATCTGCTTAAAGTAAAATTTTATGTTAAAACTTAAAGGTTTTTCTTTTGTCATAAATATTAGCCTATGTATATTGAAGTTTGTGGTTTTTGTATTGTACTTTATTTTTTAATATATATAGTTTTTGTTGTTTTGTTAGCCAGTTGTTGTCTTTATAATAACCATAATATTGTTTATTTGTTTTTATTTATGTACCGTACAGAGATGATCGTTTATGTTCTTTGTACTTTCATTACTGTTACACATTGACATTGTTAATTTTTAATTAAAGATTGACCACCGTTTATTTATAATGGGGAATAATATTACTTCATTTAAGTGAGATGGAAAAATTTATATTTCATATAAGTTAATCAGAAAAGAAAAACCTGTATAATGTGGGTAGCTGAATGATGTATTAAAAAATAAATCATTTTGTCACAGGTTTCACACATAGTTTTTTCTGTATATTGACACTCGAAATTTTAATTAACTTAATTATATACTACATTTACATATATGGATGAATATCTAGGAGATTTAAGAACACTAGACATAATACAGAATTTAAGAATTTACATTATTATTTATTCAGCAGGAATTTGCTAAACTATCTTTAATGGCATTTCATTATCAAATTCATTAGTACTAATTCTCCGTTCCCACTTGATTGTTTTTGTAAACCACAGTGTCTAAACTGTTGTCTATATTCTTATTCTTGTTACACAGAAAATAGTCTTAAAAACCATTTGTCCATAACACAATATTCTACATTAAAATTACCAAAAACTGTTCTGTGTATTGATTACGAGTTAACAAACTAACATCACTTATAAACTATAACTTAAAAATAAGCTTATTTAGCAATTGTCAACATTGTAATTAATATTTCAATAATATACACTTCCACAATGAAAGCCCTTTTATGAAATTATAATTGGTATCTGTTAAATTAGATTCAACAATAACTGTGAAAGACACAACAGATAGACCAATAAGAACTGACTATGCAAAAAGAATTGGAGGTACGTAATGTTTATATGAATTTCTATACCAGCGCTACTTGGATATATCTTTGTAAAGGTTGTACCATAAATCTTGTCATCCGGTTTTAATATGGGAATTTCAGTTTATATTAATACTTTTGTTAGAAAAGGGTTTATAAAATTCACACACACACGCACACACGCACACATATACCCAGCATAGCTTACTCTTTTTTGAACAATCAAGCAGTAAACATTGAAGGATATCGAGTTTGACTACAAGGAATTTTAGATCTATTTCTCACTTACAACTTTAAACATAGATTAAGCACAGAGGATTGTTTTAACAAAACGATTTAATAATTTTTGTATTTTCTAATTTTTGTGATGACCTCGGTGCTAGAGGCTACCCCTTTATCTTCTTTCTTACAGACTTAGAACATACTATTTCCATTTTTGATTATTTGCAAAAATAAGGTCTCAAAAAAAAATTCTTCCTGGCAACATCATTTAGATTCATGTAGACTCAGTGTTAAAAGCAGAAAAATGACAAAGAACCCAATAAAATAGTTACGAGCCTTATGTTCATCTCTTCTTCAACAGCCTTTCCAAAGCCATAGTGTTCAGTGGAAACCTTCATTATTAATCATCACTTTCCATAAGCCATCTTCTATTACATCAACACTGATACTACCCTGTTAAGAACAGTCATATCTGCAACAACTCTCTATTTAATGTGCTACAGTAAAACTCCATAATCCGAACACACTGTATTCCAAACATCCAGTAATCCGAACAACATCATTTACGAGCTATAATCCGGGCCGGGGCAGAACTCCGCCAAACCACCTGGTGTAATCCCGTGCACCCAAAAGGATAAATTAATCCCGTGGCATAACTCCGCTAATGACATGCACAGCATGAGTTAACATTATCTACCACTAGTAATGACATCCATCCGGTGGTGTACACTCAAACGCAAAGAAAATGTCACCCCTATAAACTCGGGTCTCTACCGCCGTAATGAGTTTATGGCATATTGTAAATTATAACCGAGCGAGTTATTATCTAGGTAGACAGAACTTTTGATGAAATACTTAGGACAAGTAAAACTTTCATCATGTGACCATTAAATTTCAAGAATATTGTTAAAACAACCAAAAAAATTTGTACGTTGACTTTTGCACTAATTTTTGTTTAAATAAATTTTTTGATCAGTAGATACATTAACAGTAACTTGACTCACACAAAGATTTTTTCCGTAGTTTAGAATATGTGAGATTAAAATTCTCCTTTGAAGCTCTCGTCTTAAAAAGGATTAGGTATTCTGAGAAAATTTTACCTACTTTAAGACAACAATAAACTGGCTGTTTCCTAGATTATGAGTAAGCATGTAATTTATACCTGCATTCTTTTTTGCAATAAACAATCCCCACTACTCCTAACAAGCCCTTTTACCAATATTTAAAGAAAATTTTGGGTAATTGTTATCAGTTTATATTCAGTCTTTAGCTATGGAAACTATGCTAAGTCAGCGCGGTAAAGTCCTCTTGGTTTTTGAAAAATATAAGTTTTACAAAACCATAAACAGTGAACGTGGTGTCAAGTGGAGATGTGTACAAAAGAACTGTACGTCGAAAATATTTACTGATGAAGCAGTCTCAATAATTATTGGTAAGTTAAATAATTTTTATTTTATTTTAAAAAAAGTTGAAATTGAACGTTAATGTTAAAGAAATACAGTTTTAATTTTTTATAGCTCATTTTAAAAATCTATTTATTTTCAGAAAAACACATTTCTCACAATCATCTATCAAGTACAACATTGCAACGACAAGCGATTTCAAATAGCGTAAAACGGAAAGCAAGCGAGGATTTGATAGAAAAGCCATCCAAAATGATTCACCGTGAATTAATTCAAGCTCATCCTCAAGCAGTAGAAACTATAAATTTAACAGATATGTACAATATACGTAAGTGTATATATTATAATCGGCGAAGTATTCTTCCTCCTTTGCCAAAAAACATCGAGGAAACCCATAAACTTATAAATGAGCTACAAATTTTCACAACAAAAAATGAAAACTTTGTATTAACAAACGACTCAGTAAATCACATCATACTATTTTCTTGCTTAACTAATATGAAGTTTCTCTGTAGTTGTGAAACCATTTTCGTTGACGGAACCTTTAGCTACGCACCGAAATTTTTTTACCAACTATTTACTTTGCACGGTGTCAAAAATGGTCACTATGTACCACTTGTATTTTGTTTACTGCCCAAAAAACATAGTGAAACATATGTATCTATGTTTAGGCTTTTAGTGAACTATTGTCAAGGAAATAATTTAAATTTTAAACCAAATTACATTGTAATAGATTTTGAAGAATCGATTCATGTGGCTGTTAAAAAAGTTTGGACAGATGTACAGATCATAGGATGTAGATTTCACTTAGCCCAGTCCTGGATCAGAAAAATACAACAGTTGGGGCTAATCAGTGAATATAAAAATACAGGCTCTACTGTCAGTAATTTTTTACACTGGTTTTTTGGGCTGACTTTTCTGGAACCAGAAAATGTTGGAGAATGTTTCGCATTTGACTTTACTGATATTCCGGTAAGTAACCCAAAAGTAACAGAATTTCTGGACTATTTAGTAGAAAATTACATTGACAACGATTCACGTTTTCCTCCAAATATCTGGGCGTGTGCGTCTGCTACAACTCAGAGAACTACTAATTGTTGTGAATCTTTTCACTCCAAATTAAATCAGTCGTTCTATATGCCACACCCACATATTATTAATTTCGTTAATGTTTTAAAGGAATTTCAGATTGATACTTATATTAAAATGAATAGTATTGATTTGCCAGTTAAAATTCATAATAGAAATCACAAAATAAGACTAGAATATTTAAAAAAATTAGTCATGGATTACAAAAATAGTAAAGTAAGTAGGTTTGACTTTGTGAAATCTGCTTCCTATCACTATTCAAAAATCATGTAATGATGGCATATAATTCTTTTTTAACTGTGTGTATATGCGTTTATATGTATTGTGTACCTATGTGTTATGTGTTATATGTATGAGTATGTTTGTAAGCATTAATTTATTTAATTTATTAATAAAGTTTTATATTTGGAAATTTTTTTCTTTAATTTTTTCATTTAAATGATTAAAATTCTTTGTAAACTGTCACAAAATTATTGTTTTCCGAATGTAATATCGATATAATGAGCCTCGACGGGTGGTGGCGGAGTTGGGCTATTGGATTAACGAGCATGCAACGCTTCTTGGCGGAGCTATGCCTCCTGTTTCAGGTAAAGGATTAATACTGGCGGAGTTCGACTACACCCATAATCCGAACAAACCTCTTTAATCCGAAATCCCCTTTAATTCGAACAAATCTCTTTAATCTGAACAAGAAAGTTCTATGTACTATTGCGAGATAATTTGCAAGGTAGGTTTTTCCTGTTTAAATAGGACTTTCTCCATAGTACTCTCTTCCATTGGTGTAATATGCCAAAATTCTTAAAAGACCGCCTACTTTATAATTCAATCGTACCAATTATTTATCTCGCAATAGTAGTACATACTAAAATTGAATATGTAGCGTTCTTGGGAATGGAGAAGGTGAATATTATAAATGAGATGTTACAACCCGTCGGGTGTAGAAAAATTCTACGAAGATCAACAAACACTTTTATTATAATTTAGTATAAAGAGTAATAAAAATCCTGAATATAGTAGGTAGTAACTGATATCATCACAAAGGCACCCTCAATGCTTTGATGTTGCAGTTTTGCCGCAATTGTTTATGTAATGACATCATCTACTTTAAGTTTTTTTTTAAATTTTGGTATACATCGTTTGTATACGAGGCGAGGCGTCCATATCTCATTTAAAAAATGTCAAAATGTGTTTTAACGATTGATTTAAAACATGGTGTTGGTAAATTGACAGTTTCCGATAGTTCACCTACAGTTCACGAAAGAAAAACAAAACTAAAATTCTAGAATACGTCTCGTCTACTGACCAAGGCACAGAAAATAGAAAAACTCTGAAATTAATATCAAGAAATGCAAACACACGCTATGGAGAAGAAAAGAGAAAGAAAGCTTTTAAAGCAAAGAAATTACTGCTTTTTTAATTCGAAATAAAAGTTTTGTAATAAAATTAGTAGATTATATAAGCTAAGTTCTTTATAATAAGGTACCATGGCCTAAAGCAATGTTTTTATTTGAATATCCAGTAATCTGAATTCCTTGTTAATACGAATTTGCCTTTCATTTATAGGTTCGGATTAAAGAGTTCTAGTGTATTAATTTCATAATGATCTAGAACAGCAAGGCTAATATGATGCTAGTTTATTCATTTTTTTCAGTGTAAATGCATAAGATAAAATAATAAAAAATAACATCATATTAACCTTGCTGTCCTAGATCATTATATAACCAATAGTACATGATATGTATTAATTTTTGTTAAATAATATTTATGTAAATCTTGTCTTATCTACAAATCTTGTTTGTATTTATTATGTCTAAGTAAATAAATAACATTTTAATTTAATGGAGTATAAGAAATAAAGCAAACTTCAAAATTAACTTTTGATTGTTACTGTACTCGTACAATTCAAAGTTTTCTTTGTCTCTTTTAAGCTTCTCATTCCGCTCCGTCTTCAATGATTTGCAGACTGTTGATCGTGTAGGCTAGGGTGGTCGTTATTTTGGCAAAGTCAAAATTTTATCGAGCTTACCTCAAAATATGGTTAACTTTGCTGAAAAAATGAAATTCCCAAAATATAAAAGTTTCTAAACAAGTATAACCCATGCTGGTAGAAGGTTGAATTTTTAAATGTATCTTCAATGGGATTTTAACATTTTTACATAACATAAGACAACTTTTTGAATTTTCAATGTTTTGACTTGAAAATTTATACCTGCAAAGCACTTATGTTCTCTAAAAATGCTTAAATCCCATTTAAAATACATTTAAAAATTTAACCTTCCACCTTATTATTCATGTTTAAAAACTTTTATAATTTGACAATCTCCTTTTTTCAGTAGACTGAACCATATTTTGGGGTAATATTGACAAACTTTTGATTTTACCAAAGTAACGACTACCCTAGTGTAGGCCTCTAGGGGTTATAACATATGACTTGTGTACGATCTAGAGGACGAAAGCTTTAACATGCTTGTTTTCAGTTACTGCGTACTCATTCAGTGGCGGGTCAAGACCAAAATTGGAAATGGGCAAGATGAATTTCTCGAGGCCCCCTTTTCGATTGTAGGCCGCATTCCTAAGGTTACCATATGTCTCGCCGTTACACGTTGTAACTAATATAATTTAATGTAATATGAGTACAAGGATTCAAATTTAAATTGCAATTTCTCGAAAACTAGCAGGAAGCGACCACATGTTGATTAGGAAAATATGTTCTAAATCATTACAGCTACCCCCCATTACGAGGTTTGAAGCTGTATTAGTTACACCCAGTATACATATTATACATACTCTTGTTTTTGAAAAATCTTTTTTTGCTTTTGTTTTCATAATCCTTCCCCTGGTCGATTTTGCATTGCCTTATTAAAATTAAAATCTGGCCACCTTACCGGAATTGCGCATAATATGTAAAGAAAACCTGCTTTTGAAAGGCTCTTTCGCACTCTCTTATTATGATTAAGAAAAGCAACAAAAATTCTCGAACTCCCTGGATAACTAAACGATGACGAAGTGGCGATGTTAATCCGATTTCATAGATGTACCGATTTTGGAAAATATAAAAAAAAGTAAATCTGTTTTTATTTATGCGGTATATCAGAAGTATTTTTGGAATATCATTATATTATTATATTACACAATAAAATAATAATATACTCGTAATAGAATAAAGCGCCCATACCACTTCGCCCATCCGCGTTTTAGTACGATATTGCCCAGCGGAAAGTACGTCCATCTTGACCACTTCGCCCAACATTCGTTTAGACCCACAACGCCGAAAATCCGATTGTTAGAAATAGGTAAATGCACACATAAAGTGTTGAATAATAGTAGCGACGTTGTGCGACCACAATTTAGCAATTTAACATCAGATTATTATTTAGGCACGCTATACAAGTTAAAACGAAAAAATTAATATTTTTTATCACCAACCATCAATAAAGCCATGCATTACCATAGCGATTTGTGGAAGTATACAAATACTTTATTTTACTGTACAAATCAAGCATTTTACCTGCCGCAAATATGGTTGGCGATAAAATTTTGTATGCACCACGTCAGTAAAGTGTCTTTACCAAACTCGCCTGTTATTCGCCTCTCGCTTCGCTCGCTCGTCTCATAATCTCAGACTCGTTCGGTTAAAGAATCACTTTACTGACTTGGTACATAAATAACTATTATTGGTGTGCATATCATATGTATATGACATAGTTTATGTCAATTGAAAATTACGTTTTTGTGTAACCGTACGCGAAGTGTACACTTCGCATAAGCAATACAGGCAACGATATCCAATTCCGCAGCCGTAACAGCTCTTAGTAACAGCCACGAACTAGCAAAAGGTTGTTTATACCTTGTCCGCGAAATTCTTTAGCGTTGTCGAGACTTTTATGCCTCGACACCAAGCGGTCTCGACGACAATTATTCACTCGTTACGTTAAAACAGATTTCGCGTCCTTGATATACAAATAACTATTTTGTGTAACCGTATGCGAAGTGGACACTTCGCGTACCCAATATAGGCCGCGAAATTGGATTTCGCTTAGCCCTTACAAAAAGTAACGACCGCGATGTAGTTTAATGTCAGTATCTCCACCTACTTTTACGATTTTTAACAAATTGTATTATTTGTCTTTCCATAGAAACGCCGTGAAATGAAAGACACCTTTCTATTTACAAGGATTTACCCTGTTGCGTTTTTCAAAGTAATGGAATTTGCAATTACATATATTTTTTACGCTTTCACAAAAACTATTGTGTACCCTTGCACGCGAAACTTTTTAGCGTCTTCGAGATTGTCCCGCTTCAGCCGCAAGCGGCCGCTGATTCTCTCGGTATGTTAAAGACATTTCGCGGCTTGATATACAAATAACGAATTTAGTTAAATTATAACATTGTGGTCGCACAACTTAGATACTAGTATTCAACACTTTACGTATGTGTGCATTAACCGATTTCTAACGAACGGGTTCTTGGCGTTGTGATCTCATTTTGGACGTTGTGGGTCTATACGAGAGTTTGGCGAAGAGGTCGTGGACATTTTGTTTTTAGCGCAAAGGTGGGCGAAGTGTCCGGGTTTCAGAATAAATAGTATTTGCTATATAGCGGTGCGAGGCCCTCTTGGGGCGCGAAGCCGTGTGCGGTGGCCCACATTGCCCACGCCTTGCCCCACCACTGTACTCATTGTTTACAAGTAGGTATGATGTACGACCGTCGCGAATGATGTGTATGTGTATGGAACGCTCGTTCTTACGTGTCTCACAACCGTACGTACAAAATAACTCTGAAAGGTTCAATCTCGTCGATGGTATAATATACATACATGCTGAGGCTTGTTCATGAGATCAAGCCTCATGAAAGTATTCATGAAGGTGTAATATTTGTTCATGTTCTTGCACTTTCTTTGGAGCTGTTTCAACGATTTGCGATAAACTGTTCATAACCTTCTCCATTACTTTCACGGGTTTGACGAGCCTTTTTACTAATCACGCCTCTTCTTCTCTATGAACGTCTTTGATGGTGGAATTGAGGATGTAGTAAGCGCTTGAGGTCATGCGGTTTGAGTTGCTATTTTAAAAATTATTTAAAGCACTGTCCCAATTTGCTTTTGTGTACTTTGTTGCTCTAACGTTTTTCTTAGTCCTGAGTCATACTAAGGCCTACTAATACTAAGTGCCTGGTTGGCTCTAATGAAGTGCATTTCAAGTTAAAATTTTCTAAAACATCCTCCCATAATTTTTGTGTTAAATCCTTAATTAAGTAATTAATGTTTACATCACCAGCAAGTATAAGATTAGGAGAGTGTTTATAACAGTAGCGAAGAATATCATTCATCTTGATTAGAAAACTATATGCATCTTTATAGAAATTACCGAAGTATACGAATTAACAAAATGTTTTGGTGAACATTGTTCATCAGTAACTGGAAAGTGTCTTAATAGCCATTACAAATGCAATTTTTCTAAACAATGCACATTATCCAACACTGTTGAGAGAACATTTTACTATAATCCTGTTACAGAAAATAACATTCTAATATTACTAAAAAACTTGAAACAAAAAGACAGTGTAGGTATAGATGGCATTCCAGTTAAAGTCGTTAAGCATATTTCTAAGTTAATTGCTAAACCTCTAGCATATATTATTAACCTATCTATGTATTAGGGAGCATTTCCAGAACTACTTAAAATTCCTACAATTATACCAATATACAAAAATAAAAATGATCCCTTAAATATTTGTAATTAACTCCATTAGGGCTGTCTAGATCTGATGACTTGAGATACCCAGAAAGGGTTTCGGTCCTAGACAGATGTTCTCAGCCCCAAGTTTGGCCAGTTCATCGGCCTTCTCGTTGCCCTGGAACCCAAACCAGCTTCACCTATTTCTCCCTTGCCAACTCTGCTAAAGTTTCCCCGCATTCCTGCACGACAGCTGATCTCGTCCTGGATGAGTAGATTGCCTTTAGTGCAGCTTGGCTGTCAGAGCAGTTATAGATTTTTCTCTCTGGTACTGTCCTATTCTCATCCTTGGTTGCTACCGGTAGAATGGCGTAAACTTCTACCTGAAAAGCCGTGGTAAACTTTTGCTAAAGCGAAGCTTTCTTGTGTCCCTCGATTTTCTACATAAATTCTTGCTTCAGATGATTGACTTTCTGCTACTCGAGAGCTGTTCGTGTAACACATCAAGGCATCTGGCTGAAACCCAACTTGTTTTTATTCCCACTATTCTCTAGTTGGAATAGTGTGAAAGTACTTGCCACAACTTGGACAATCTTTGCATGGCGCATAATACCTTGATTGCTCCTGTGTTTCTAACTTCTTGAAGAAATTTTTTCTTGATGCCTGTTTGGTTGATGCATATGGTGCACATAGTCAATAACAATCGTGATCGTTATATTGTCAAAGTATAAAACTTTTCTGAGTTGCTTCTTAAATAGGTATATTTTTTATTTTTAGGGATAAATTATGTTCATTGGATTGATATAGGCCTAGAGACGAGTACACTAATCGCTACCCGAGTTCTGCTTCCGGACGAGGGTACGTACGAACCGAGTCTGGAATTTATTACGAGTTACTGTAAAAGTTTACCGGGCGTATGACGTAATGCGCTTCATTTCATACTGCAATTATTGGATTATTCGTTTAACTAAAAAATATATATAAAATAAATTTCCAATTTAAAATATGGACATCTATGAACAATGAGTGTCCATGGTAACTGAATAACAAATGATTGTTCAGTTGATTTATTTTATTTAAATCCTAGAATAGTATATTACTATACAAGTTCTACAAGAAGGTCTACTGTAGCACAAGTTATTTGGGACACTGGAATATTAATTTTAGCAAGCAAAAAGAATTAGAGCCACGTAATTTTCATATGAATTTCTATTCCAGCGCATCTTGGGAAATTAGAAAGCGGAGAAAAGTTACAAATTTATGGATAATACATCACTGTTGCCAAATAAATTAGTAAAAGCACATGATCGAATAAACTGTTTTTAATAAACAATAGTTATTCAACAACGGAATCGCGCTTAATTAGATATCACGGATTTAAACTAGTGCGGGTTTACAATGGTATCTTATTGGTTACTGATTTTCTGCAATCTGATTGACGGGCTTTAATCCTGCATTTAGACGCTCGTAATTTTACCTGCATCTTTCTTTCAGTGTGCAGTAGATGGCGGTACGGCTACCTATCGCTTAAAACGCTACTATCGCTTATAGCCCGTCTATTTCATATAGTAGCGACATCGTGGAGCAAACCTGATACAAACTTTAATAAACAAAAAATTATTACATGCATGGTGTCGCGGAACTTTAATAAAAAGTTATTAAAAAATTAGAATTACAGAAATATATGTCATATTAATATGGTCGTTTTTACCGAACGTGAATGTCCATTATCAAATTAATATTAAACTGTGAATGTTTTTGTACATGATTATTATTAAACCTAAGATTTATTGTGACAGAATGTCAAATCTGGCAACATTCAATGTCGCCAACGTGATTTTGCTCCAGCGGCGAGATCAATGGTTGTCGCTACTATTTGAAAGTAAAGGGGCTATACTATCGCTATAAATGTTATTCTGTAAAAGATATAAAAGAAAGTAGAATTTTCGCTAAGGAACTCGTTTTAACATAAGTAAACATGAACTACAAGCTAATGTAATTTTTGGAATCCCGCTGATGAATTGTATATAATAAACCATGAAGCGGGGTGTGTAATACTTGTAAATTGTAAAGCATTTGCTCTAATTTTATTTTACTTATTTAGTGTTAGACTTGTGGGAGGGGTGTCGCGTTCTCAAGAATGCACAGTACACCGAATTTTCTAAACCAATTAAATTTGGTTGGAAGTCTAACCATCACAATAACAGAAACTCATACAAGTCGAAGTTTGTGTAAAAGGTGTTATTAACCTCAAAACAGTTGTATATAAATGATTTCTTAAATCTTTGATTTTAAATTAGCTTTGCTACAAGATTATATTTCAATTACAACATTAGAAATATTATCAGTTTACAAATAATATAATTATTGTATATATAATTTAAATACGATATATTACTGTGAAAACATTTTAAAATTGCATACAAGTTTAAACCTCCAAATTTTACTATACTAATCAAAGATTAGAAGCAAAGATTAGAGAGAGTTATAAGATAGGAAACTAGCATAAGAGTACTATCAAATAAATACTTATATGAAAATAGGCAACATTTTTTGAAGTGCCATCTTCACAGATGGTTATGCAACTAATAATAAATGTTTTTTAAGAGAAACCTACAGCTAATTAGAAAATAACACGATTTTTGATAGGCAATGGTTTATTATTTATATGTTAGCCTTATCATGACTATTTTTAATTACTTTCTAAATATTTTAAAACGTCAGGTTTAGTTGCACCGCAAGAGGCGCTATTAAATCTTGTCTTCCACTTTTCAAAATAAATTTTCGGTAATAATGTTAAAGTTTTTGGTATTATGAAAAAGAAACGACCGATTTTTTATGGTCTAATTTCCCCTGAAGTGATAGATGTCGCAACAATCACTATAATATCATGACCATTCTTATTCGCTGACGGCGGACATGAATGAAGCTGATCATGATAATATGACTGGCTCCGGATTAAAATAAGCGACGGTTTTGAAGCACCGAAAAGCCATCTGTTGCACAACCATCTGCCAAGATGGCACCTCTAAAATGTCCCCTATTTTCCTATTGTAAAGTATATGGAGTTTCCGGTATGATATTAAAATATTTGCTATTAGTAAAGTATCTGCATTAAGAGTCGCTGAGTTAAGGGTCGCTACGATATGAATAGCACGAAATTCAGAATAGTGAACGTATACTACTAAAAATAAGGTTTGTCCCAGAAATTTTTGCGCGGTTTTTGAACTAAAAATACCGGTTTAGGACATTAGGGCGCGGCCACTAGGGCACTGCCATTAGAGCGCGAAGGCTCCAGGTCGCACGGCCATAAGTGGCAAGGACAGTAGGGCGCGAGGAAATTTAACAATCAATAAACTAACTATTGAAACCATTCATTAATAAAGTTTAAAAATTTAATAAATATAAATAACAAAATATTACTTCACAACACGTACTCAATAAATAAAAACACGAACAGTACTATTTAGTGGAGTGTATTTAGACAAAAAAATTATTTCGGAATAATTACCGCCAGCATGAATTTAAATGAAACTTTTTGGATTATCTTGTAATGTATATTAGAATCAAAGTTTATATATTAAAAATGTGCGCTTTAAAAAACTGAGATTTTTTGAAAAAAGTGTTTTTGATAGTTTTATGTAAAAAATTTCAATATTTCGAAAACTTATCAAAATTAAGCGCTGAAAACGCTTATCTTATGGCTGTTAATAGTAGATATGCTAAGAGAGTTCGAGCGCAAAATCCCATGTATTTTCTTATGGAGGTCCGTTTTGCATTTCAAGGTCATCCGCGGTTCCCCACTCCTATCCCCACTACCCCCTACTTAGCCCCCTACTTAGGCCCCCCACTTAGCCCCCTACTTAGCCCCCTACTTAGGCCCCCCACTTAGGCCCCCCACTTAAGCCCCACTCCTATCCCTACTCAGCGGCCATTTTGAATCGCCATTTTGAATCGCCATCTTGGATCGCCATTTTGAATCACCATTTTGAATGTCATTTACATATCCACCATTTTGTATCTGTCATTTCCAACTTGTCATCATTTCCCGCTGAAAGATTTGAATTCCTAGCGCTGCTAATGCCATCTATCGGTGACGTCATATGATCGGTATAGTAGATTTCTATACGCCTGTAGATAGGCAACCCGCTATACTTTTTTTTACAAAACCAATGGAGCCAACAGGGTTTGAACCGGGGACCGCTCGAATGGTAGCCAGCCAATGCATCCACTACACCAACGAGGTAATCTATTAAAGCACTGTAAACTGGTTATAAAAAAAAAAATTGTTGACTAGCGACTACGTACTCATAATATAATACATGTTAGTAATTTGTAGTATTATATCATACGGCTCCCTCTTCCTCCTGCATGTGTCATGATTGATTGATTAAGTAGATGATTATTCCTGTGCTGTGATTGATTAAAGGGTCAACATATAAAATAGGTATAAATTATCATATCTAGAAAAAACAAGTTAAAAATTCAATTAAAGAATCATTTAAAAAAAGAAACATATTAATGGATAAATACTTAAAAGCAATTTAAAACATTCGATTACACAATAAACAGAATTTGTTTGCTAAAGAATCAATTATAATAAGATTAATTAGTTTTTTTTTATATAACTACATTGTTTAGTTATAAAATATTAAAAATTGTTATATTTAGGAATAATAATTTAAAAATTCGATAAAAGAATCATTAGGGTTTTTCTGAACAAGATAATTAAAAAGTTTATTATTTCTAATAATCAACTAGATTGATTTTTATAAATATCTTATTTTAGGCATAAGCTTATATGTTGAAAGTTTAAAAATAATAAATCTTTTACATGCTTCACACATTATGTTATAAAAAACCATATTAATGGATAAATACTTAAAGGAATTTCTTATCATAACAAAAAGGAATAGCATAATACGAAAATGCTTTTTTAATTAGTAGCTCAGGATGACTAACGCATCATAATTTTAAAAATATATTGTTATATGTCGAAGTTTAGTGAATGTTGAATATATAACAAAAGAATTATCTTTTCCTGGAAGCGAGTTCTTGTTATGACATGGAAAAAACCAATATAAACCAGACGGTATCCGTCAACACAAATCATTATTACAGTGCTTTTAGATCTGTTCAGTTCATCTGAAGCTCTCATCATCGATTAATATATGTTTCTTGTTTTATTCTGAAATCCAATTTGGTAAGTTACTTTTCCGATTTTAATGATATTATGAAAACTAATGACTTTGAACTTTGTTTTAGATTGCACCGTACCATCTGGAGTTCACAGCTTACTGTTTTAGTTACTGTGTAGTTACTGTTTTATTATATCCCTTCGCTGTTAATATTAAGGTAGGTCTTATGTTAATAATTATTTTGTTTAAAACTTAAATATATTCGGAATGGTTTCTGATCTAATTTTTTAATAATGTATTAAGCTTATTACATAATTCTTTTTTTTTGTCTAAAACTTCAATATATCAGTTAGATTTAATAATCCGATAGAACATGTAGGTGTAAGTACAGTCAGACGGATTGACTTTAACACAACTCGTACATTTTAATTCCCATAATTTAGTTTTCAATGTTGTACGCACTTTTATTATCGCATTATAATTATAATATTTAAATCTCAATGCCTAAGACTTTCATTAATTAAACTTTTACTGACGTTTTATAAAATTGTATTCAGTTTCAACTTTTCAAATCTGCCTTAATCTATGTTACGTTTTACCTTTCAAATATAAATTTTCTAATACACTTAATTTCTTTCGGTTTTCAGCGCTAGCTGTAGCTCGTTAATTCAATAAAGAAAAAAAAAATGTCTCACGTCAGCGGTCTTGTTGAAGAATTGAGAAAACAGGTTTATGACCCCCTGTTAGAGGGTGATGCCTGCGCCATTTCTAGTGCTTTAAAACAATGTACAAAGGTAGCACGTGAAATCAATAAGGTGTTAAAGGAAACAACAAGTATAGGTGTGAAGAACCATCTATCAGCCTGCTTGAGTCAAGTAAAATCCTATCGAGAGATTGCTAAAGCTCTAAAGATTGTTGGTGAGGGCTATAACCCTCGAAAAGAAACAGCTTGCGATCGTGTGAAGTGGGTTGATATGAAATCAGCCTTTAAGTCACGTATTCGAACTGGTGTGATCACAAACATTAAGCATATTGAGCCGAAGGCATTCATGTCTGACTGCTCAATCATTTTCAAACGACGCATACTGAACGCGTTAAAGAAGGATGTAGCATTGAAAGTGAATGCGACTTTTTGCGGATTGTTTGAAGCCAAAAAGGGTGATGCGATAATCGAGGAAACCAAGTATATGAATACGAAAAATGTTCCAGTATATCGAGATAGTGATTTAACTCAGTGGTTCGATATAAATATTGTAGATTCTATTCTTAAAGATCTTGAAGAGTTTCAAGTAAGTATAGAAATTTCATAAAATGGAAATAAACTAATGTATACATATTTTTTCCAGCAAAAAGAGAGCGGGTGGACGCTGAAGTCGATTATTAACCTTCAAGTTAATATCAATAAATATACACCTCAGCTTGGGTCATCATACTTCAAACTGCCGGAACATATAAAAAGGAAAGAGGCATGTGTAAACGTGAATAATGATGACGGGGCGTGCTTCGCATGGTCCGTGGTGAGTGCTTTATATCCAGTTGATAAAGATCCTCAACGCATATCAAAATACCCTCACTACTCTAAGGTTTTAAATTTGACGGGTATACAGTTTCCCATGACGTTAGGACAAGTTTCACGATTTGAACATCAAAACAGTTTATCGATCAATGTATACATTTTAGAGAAGCAGGAGGGTAAGAAAAAGTTCATTGTAGTTCCTACATATTTAACTAAAAATAAGCAAGACAAACATGTCAACCTCTTGCTTCTCCAGGATGTATACTATGATGAAGATGATGACGTAACCGACTTAGATTTTAAACCACGCTTTCATTATGTATGGATCAAAAATCTAAGCCGGCTGTTGTCCACTCAACTTAGCAGACGTAAAGGTAGAAAATATTTCTGTGATAGATGCTTGCATTACTTTAGTACCCAGCAAAAATTGTCGATGCATGAAATAGACTGTGTTAAAATGAACGATTGCAAAGTTAGGTTACCAACAACAAAACAAGCTAATGTAGTATTTAAAAATTATAAAAACAAAGAACCGACTCCATTCGTCATATATGCAGATCTAGAGTGTTTGCTTGTACCTACTACGGAAAAGGATAAGGTACAAGATCATATTCCCCATAGCATAGCATACTATGTCAAATGCTCCTATGATGATACCTTGTCCTTTTACCGGGCTTATCGTGGTGAGGACTGTCAGGAATGGTTTGCTCGGGAGATGCAGCAGTTTGCTGAGGATGTTGAAACAGTGTTTCTTTGTCCTCTACCTATGGACACCCTATCACCTGAGCAAGACGCTGAATTCCGTGCCGCTACACATTGTCACATATGTCTGGAACCATTTGCTGTAGATAACGTTAAAGTAAGAGACCATTGTCACCTTACTGGAAGGTATCGCGGATCTGCCCATGATAATTGTAATATTAACTACAAGGACAGTCATGTCGTACCCGTAGTTTTTCATAACTTAAGCGGGTATGATAGCCATTTTATTATTAAGAACCTAGCTTCAGACTTTGACGGACGAGTAGATCTCCTTCCTATCAATAAAGAAAGATACATTTCATTCACCAAGAATATAGAACAGAATTTGGTTAAATTTAGATTCATAGACTCTTTTAGATTTTTGGCTAGCGGACTAGAAACTTTAGCATCATACTTAAACATATATCCAAATTTAAAATCGCAATTCCCGGACTTAGATGACACAAGATTCAAAATTCTCACTAGGAAGGGGGTCTTTCCCTATGACTATATCAATGACTGGACAAAACTTGACGAGACCCAATTACCTGATAAATCAAAATTTTATAATAGTTTAACGGACACAGCTATAAGCGACGAACACTATACACATGCCGAACATGTATGGGGCTCATTTGGTTGTCAAAATTTAGGCGAGTACAGCGATTTATACCTGAAAACTGATGTATTGCTTCTAGCCGATGTGTTTGAGCAGTTTCGGTCAAGTAGTTTGAAAACATACGGTTTAGACCCAGCGCATTACTATACTCTACCCGGATACACTTGGGATTGTATGCTCAAGTCAACAAAAATTAATCTCGAACTGCTTACGGATATTGATAAAGTTTTGTTTATTGAACGCGGTATTCGCGGGGGTCTAAGTCAATGCTCAAAACGGTATGCTGAAGCCAACAACAAATTTTTACCAAATTATAATCCGGAAGAACCATCAAAATTTTTACTTTACGCGGACATTAATAATCAATATGGTTGGGCGATGTCTCAGTACCTGCCGTATGGAGGATTTGAATGGGTAGAAGGTGATAATTTAGATAATTTCAATTTCAATGTATCAACAGATAATCCAGAAGGGTACATTCTGGAGGTTAATCTAGATTATCCTAAAGACATTCACGATGCCCATGCGGACCTTCCATTTTGTCCTGAGCATCGTACACCGCCAAATTCGAAAGAAACAAAATTAATGGCAACACTTACTGATAAGAAGCGATACATCATACATTATCGAAATTTACAACAATGTTTAGAGAACGGTTTGAAATTAACTAAAATCCACCGCGTTTTGAAATTTAAACAATCCGATTGGCTGAGATCCTACATCGATTTAAACACAGAATTGCGTAAGCAAGCTAAAAATGAGTTCGAGAAAAACCTGTTTAAACTTATGAATAACGCGGTTTTTGGAAAGACGATGGAAGACATTCGAAAACACTCGATAGTCAAATTAATAAGCAGGTGGGAGGGACGTTACGGTGCTGAAGCAATGATCTCAAAGCCAAATTTTAAATCTAGCACGATTTTTGCGGAGAATTTGGTAGCGATCGAACTAAATAAAACGGAAGTTTACTTCAACAAACCCATATATGTAGGTATGTGTATATTGGACATATCAAAATTGAAACTTTACGACTTCCATTACTCATACATGAGAAGGCGTTTCGGTGACAAGGCACGCGTTTGTTACACCGACACAGATTCCCTAGTATACATCGTGGAAACACCTAATCTGTATGAAGTAATCAAACAAGACGCTCATGAACATTTTGACACCAGCGACTACCCCGACGATAACATCTACGGCATCCCGCGAGTTAATAAGAAAGTTTTGGGGTTGATGAAAGATGAGAACGCCGGTAAGGTGATGACACATTTCGTCGGCCTTCGATCAAAAATGTACTCTTCTAAAACTTTTAGAGATGAAGACGAAGAGATGCTAGATCAGCATAAAATGATGCAGACCGGTAAAAGCGAGACGGAAATTCGACAAGCGCTTGAAAACCGAAGAACTGTTAAGAAGGCGAAGGGTGTTAAGAAGCATATAGTAAAAAACATCATCACATTTGATGACTATGTGAGTTGTTTATCAGTTGGCAAAGAAACATCTGTACAGCAAAAATTATTCCGCTCAGATAAACACCGAGTTTCAACTATCTCTCAGACTAAAATAGCGCTCAGTCCTCACGACGATAAGCGCTATATTATACCGGGCTCGCATGACACTCTACCGTGGGGGCACTATAGCATACCTCAAAATAGTTGAATGTAATAGTAGTACCTTGTATTTCTAAGATTTCTAGTTTTGTAATATGTAAATATTTTATTGTTATATCGTTTTTTTTTTATTTTTAACATTAGTTATCCTGTATATTGTATATAATTGTATTTTTCAGTAGATTTCTAGTTTTTAATTAGCTTTGTATTATATATATATAATCGTTTCTGCTAAGAATTTTTGTCAGTTCTTTTTACACATCTCATGTATTATGATACCTTATGATAATTGTGATAATTATTTTGTAATGTTATAACATTACTAAAGTTGTCTAATAGAGAGAATATGATTTATTTCTTGTCTTTTTATTTCTGTAATTTAAGGTAAAAAAAATAAAAAAAATATATATTTTATATAAGAACTTTTATTGAAAGAAGAAAATACAGTTCATATTGATATATAATACTAAATTATATCTAAAATAATACGTAAGTATACTAATAATAATAATAATAATACTATAAAGGAGCTAGTGAGTGAGTAGATCTTCCTTCTTTATCCAGGACTTTTCATTTAAGCCGAGCCATTTCACATAAATGTCACCATTGCTGCGGCGTTTAAGTATTTTTTCAACTAGGTATACATCAGGTTGATTGGTTTTCTGCAGCTCAAACTCGTAGAAAGCACCTCGAACGGGTACTCCGTGTAGATCTTCCAACAAGTATGTGATAGGTTTTGTAAATTGAACTTTAACTACTTTGAATAATTCTGTTGACCAGTTAGGTGTATATCCCTTGGAAAAGACTCCTTTGAATTTGCTTATACGTACGATGTCATTCAAATCCAACCTACGTTTACTGATAGTTTTTACATTAGTGTTATACACCGACAGCTGTGTCGTAGGTTTAACAGATGCAGGAGGCATACCTATTGTTCTATGTTTTGTAGTATTATAGCTATCAACTACTCGTTGTAATATATCAACCCATTTAAATTTCCCTCTGTAGCTAAACTCCTTATACAGCTTTTGCTTAATTGTACGAATAACTCGTTCGACTATTGAAGCCTTAATCACGGAATACGTAGAGTAATGATTTATGTTATATTCATTCATTAACTTTTTAAAATGTTTATTGTAAAACTCTTTCCCGAGATCAGACTGTAAATTTTTAGGTATGACTGAATCCTTAAAGATACTACGGACCTGCTTTGTCACCTCTTCTCCGGTCTTAGTTTTCAACGGACGTACATACAAGTATTTCGAATAACAGTTTATCATCATCAGTATGTAACGATAACCCTTATTTACTTTAGCGTAGGGAATAAACTCCGCTAAATCTATTTGAAACAAATCATCATAACCCTTTATTATAGTACTACGTCTTTGAAAATTTTTTCTAGCAGATCTATGTATTTCATCGACAACGGTTTGTTTTGCGTTCATTTCTGTTAATAACTGCAGATACTCAAATTATAAGTTATGTAAGACTGAACTATTAAATAGAATGTAAAGTCATATATCCTACGACTATTGCGGGGTTCTTTGAGTAATTAACAAATTTTGTAGGTCTACGAGCGGTGATCTATCAAAATTTTTAGATCTAGAATCTGCTTTAGCTAGAAGCCATAAAGTTGCCTTAGATAGTTCTATACAAAGTGTGGTCAGAGTTTTAATACTATCGCGTAGCGCGTCGTGACTGTTAGATATCTCGCTATCCATATACCATTTTGTAACTGCATCCTCTGCATCTACGGGGTCCGCTAAATTGATTAATCTTCGTTTCTTACAGTCAATAGTTTTATTTTCTAGTATTAAAGCATGTTTCTTTGTTACCAGATCTGAATCATTAATAGCGTGGCCTGCGTTTGTAATTCTTTTGTTTTCTAAATCGAAATTCTGATCTTCTGTTAGCTTAAATCCTACCCCGGGAGGACCTGGAACTGTTACAGCACCTCCAACTATTGAACGCCCAAACAAATCTATAGTAGCATTCATACTGCTAATGGTAACGAACTGACTACTTACAACCGTGATTAAATCTTTTATTCTATAATACCTTCTTCTTTTAACTCGGAAATAATTGAAATTATTTCGTTTTCATTCAGAGGACTACTGTTACCGGCTTCTTTTACAGCAAATAACAAACGAAGTCGGTCGACAAGTTCGTTAGCTTTATTCCAATAGACGTATTCGACTTTGCATTCGCTTAATTTTTTAAAATTTGACAATGATGATGATAGTCTAATGCCTAAACCTTTGATTCTGGATAAGTTCGGTTTAATTATATAATCATACTTCCAATGTTTAACAGCTGTTAGTTTACCCTGTGGTCTATAGGATTTCTTATGCGCATTAGTAAGGGCTATTATCTGCATATAATTATTGATATCAGCTTGCGTTGGTGTAGACTCTAATTCTCTAAACGTGAGTAAGTCAAACAGACCGGGTGTTGCTTCGAAAGCGTTGTTTTTAATTATGATGTTTGTATCACGTATAGTCACAGGGGAAGATGCAAATGTCCACGCGTCTCGATCAATTTTATATCTAATACCGAATCTAGTTCTATCTATGTTGCTACCACCCCTAGCTATTAGCATACCGTAATGAGTAGGGAAATCATGAGTTTTATTAGATTCTTCTTCTTCATCTGCTTCCGATGATGATGATGCAACAGGTTGTTTTTTAACTTTCAACAGGGGAATGTAACTAGCAGTAGTAGTAGTAGCAGTAGATGGTTGTGTTTTAATTTTCAATAGGGGAACGTTAACTGATTCGGCAATAGTTTCCAAAGGAGATATAACCTGTTTATGAGTATCACGATAAATACGTTCTGCTTCAGATTTATCACGACGAAAGTAAGCAAATTTTCTACGTATAGCCTTGCGTGCGTTTATTATTTTACGTTTTAAACTCATATCGTATGAGCTCGACATGTTGACAACTCTAAAAGACGACTAAGCGAATTGAATCTAATTATAAACTTATATATGTATCAAAACCTTTCCGATATCTACCGCTGTTTAGGGAACAATCTTTATTAATAACTAGGAAATCATACGGATCCTTCCAACACATACGACAAATGTTTTTGAAGTCTTCATAGCTAACATCTCCTACAACATGATCCTTATACACATGCTTTAAATTTAATTCGTCCTGTTTGAAAAGAATAATCAAGTTTGCGTTATCCCTTATCAAATGTTTTGGTATCTTTGCATATGTCTGACCTAAATAAAACGAGTCAACACCTTTATGTCTACCCATACTAAAATATTCTCTAATTTTTTCCTGTTTATCACAAATAATATCGTCGAAAATGAATACTGAATTAGGTTTGATGTTGCTAGGACTGATTACGTCATCGTTTTCACTAAACTCTTGATAACCAATGTTTTTAATAGGTTTCATAACTTCCCTTAAGAATTCGTATTTCGGTTGAAATAAGGATTTGGCAAACAGGTAGATGTTTTCAAATTTTAATCCGTTTTCACTAATCAGTAGACCTAGCATAACATTAGTTTTACCGCAGGAAGAAGGACCGCTAAGAATTGCTCGACAAGACGTAGGTAATAAGTCGCCGTGTTTTCTATCATCGCCAGATTGTAGAGATACATCGCTGTCTAAATTAAATATGTTTAGCGTTTTCTTTTGTTTAACAGTTTTCATTATGGTATGCGTACGTGTTTAGTCACGGTTTCAGTGAACGGGTTATATTCTATCAAGGAGTCGTGTAGGATCAAACAATATGCCTTTGTTGTATTGGTAAATGCAACGGAAGATTCAAGTTCTAATCTAATATCAACCGTGGAATCCTTAAAACTTTCTACCTGTCTCGAACAATCAATTACAAAAACAGGGTATGTTTCAAATTTTGAATAATCGATTAAACAGCTATCAGTCGATCCTCTACCTATATCATAGTAACTCTCGCGAAAGCGTGTATAATTTAAATAAGCAGGAATGTAATCCTTACTACTGAAATCGAGATTTAAACGTTGCTGCGGAAACACTTGCGAATTTAAATACAGTTTAATATCAACTAGGTTAGAATGAGTAAATGTAGTAGGGTTACCGGTTCTTATACCCAGCTGACGCTCGTCTTGTAAAACTACAAGAACCCAACGCGGTTTTTCCAATTCATTTGAATTCTTTATACGCCAAACCTGATTTTTAGTAGTTCCCAGCGAGGGTAGTTCGTGTAATTCCCAACGCCTAAATGGAATGATAATAGAAGAATTATCTCTCAAACTTTCAACTAAGTTCAACTTGCTTTCATCCGATAATAGTATATGAGGAACCTCCCAAGACAGTCTATCAATCTTGATTTCTACATCAGTACCTGCATCTCCAGCAGCGCTTTTATAGCAATTAAAATCATTCTTAGAACGTATCAAAACTAACTGACCGCTCATATGAGGAATAACTTTCTTGTAATCATCTGCAAACCCGAAGATATCCTTTAAAGGAATTCTACACGTGAAATTGAACACGTTATTCCCCGCATTATGTAGCAGGCCATTTCCGTTTTCGAGTTCGATTCCCCATGCACTACTGGATAAAGCCCGATCCTCGGCACCGTGTGAAACGAGACCTTTTATAGTACTTGTAATACCCGGATGTTTACACACATCGATGATTTGATTCGTACCTAATATTAGTTGAATTTCGTCAAACAGAAAGTAAGCAAAATTGTTTACCGGTAGGAATTCTACGTTGACTTTTCGAGTCATAGCACCTTTAACAAAAATGTAGCTATCATACAAAGCTAAAACATTATCCGAATTTTGTATGGTGATTCTAATGATGTCTGAATGATTTACATTTAACGTAAACGGCAAATAGGTATAGAAGTCCTCTTTTATTATATCTGTATCGACACGAGGTTTTTGAAATATATTTAATTTATCAGTAGCAAAGATGCTTTCTGTGTTAATATGCAATTTACTTCTTTTCGACATGTTGATGTTGTACTTTAAAACCTAGAGATTCAAGAAACAGCCGATTCTCTTTAGATAACTTTATACGTAAGAGGTCCGCACTAGTCGGTGTACGAAGACGAATGACCCTCGAATGATGCGAGGTATGGTTTTTATAGTTAAAGTTTATCCCCATTTTTCACGTTTAAGTTCTAGTCTTATACTTGTGAAGGTATCTTCAGAAAAATTTACTAGTTGTCCACTCGAGTCTACTAATCGAATGGTAATATTATCAATTTCACTGACAGTGACAGGAAAGTAAATCACGTGTGTTGGTTCCTTCTCAATCAGGTATCCAGGTGGTACGCAGAGACCAAATTCAAAGATTGTATGACACGGTTGATTATTTCTATACGCGCCCCCTGTAATATTCGTGTCTACAAAGATGTTCGGGGTAGAGAGTATATCGACAATTCGATCTGATACGTGTCTGATACCGGGTAGTAATATACGATTGTTAAATCCTAATAGAGAGCCTATACTGTTCGGTTTGCTAAAATCTATAACCGCTGTGGCAGATTCAATCTCACACTTTCCCGTATTAGTGTTAGCCTTGATTTGTAGTAGTAAATCTCCTTCTTCAGGATCGCTCGTATTAATTTGATTCTTTATATAGTTAGCGATTTCTGACAATTCGTAACTACCGGTTGTGATAGTTATCTCTTGATCTCCGTAATAAAATTTATTTTTCCCCGGAAATATATTCCGTATCGTATGACTTGTATATAGGCCAACTAATCCTATGGAGTATCTGTATTGCTCACTATCTAGTTGTATATTCGGATAAATACTACCGGTAGAGAGGACATTTCCATAACCGTACACAGAGATGGTTCTAGCCATACTTGTTCGAATTATACATACACTTCTCTTTTATACAAAAATCTCAGACACAGATGCCCACAGTTGTATGTATTGAACTTTTGTTCTCGAGCAACATTATAGTATACATTGCAACGAGGGTCGAAATATTTCACGAGTTCAGCCGGTGGTCTTAGGTCTCCGAAGGGGTCAAAATACAAAACAACATTTCGATCCTTTCTATAAGCTACCCAATGCGTACCGGGTCCTCCAGCATCATCGAGATTAACAATAGCTCTTTCAAATCGTAAAGGTTTATTTGGTAGACTTGTTCTCATATAGACACCCCTGAAAAAGGGTATGTCTTTAGCATGCTTTATTAGATCTAGGTTTGTAAGTGGTCTCCGAGGCAGGTTATTCAGTTTTTTGACCTGTACGGTTTCAGATACAGTGCTGTACCGCCTGCTTTATAAGGTTTCAGGTAAAGAGCGTTTCCGCTCTTTCTATCTATTGCGATAGCCTCCATACTTTTATTATGTCGTTTAGTTTCTTCTAGCTGCCTCTTATTACTGTTAGCAGCGTTAACAGCTTTTGCTACGCCCGAAGCGCCCCCTATAATTGCACCGAGAGCCGAGAGGCCAGCAAAAATTGGTATGAGAGGTAAAATACCCCCTGTAGCTGTAGGTACCGGAATAATTCGAGGTACGAGGGTAGATTGAAAAGTTTCCGGAATGGGCAAGAGATGGCGCGCGTATCGTGAAATTGTTATGATGGTTGTCAAGGCTAACCTATTTTAGGAAAGCTGTCAAATTTTCAGACACGTGCGTCGTTCCGTTTATGTTTACTAGGATATCTTGTGAAGCAATTCAGGCACTTTTGCAAAAATGGATAAAAACGAATTTCGTGCAGTCATCAAACATTTCTGGATGGACGGGAAAACGGCGACGGAGATACGAGATATTTTGCAGAAAGTTCATGGCACATCCACACCTTCATTTTCGACTATTAGTTTCTGGGTGAGCGAGTTCAAACGTGGCCGTACGAGCACCAAGGATGAACCACGCAGTGGACGTCCAAAAACGGCCACAAATGAAGAAATGGTCGATAAAGTCCATGATCTCGTGTTAGCCGATCGACGAGTGAAGTTGCGCGAAATAGTAGAGACCACGGGCATCTCATATGAACGTGTGCAAAATATCGTGCACGAACATTTGGGCATGAGGAAGCTCTCGGCGCGATGGGTGCCGCGTTTGCTGACTATGGACAACAAGCGAAATCGTGTGACCACTTCGAAAGAGTGTTTGGCCTTGTTAAATCGTAATCCAACGGATTTTTTTCGCCGATTCGTGACCGTGGACGAAACATGGATCCACCACTACACACCAGAAACCAAGCAGCAGTCGAAACAGTGGATTTCTCCAGGCGAATCTGCTCCGAAGAAGGCAAAGACTGTCCCATCTGCTGGAAAGGTCATGGCCACCGTTTTTTGGGATTCGCAAGGTGTGATACACATCGACTTTTTGCAGAAGGGAAGAACTATCACGGGACAATACTACAGCGATTTATTGGATCAATTCAACGGCATTTTGAAGGAGAAACGGCCTCATTTGCAGCGAAAAAAAGTGCTCTTCCATCACGACAACGCGCCGGCCCATTCATCCCGAATCGCCAATGCTAAATTGGTTGAATTGGGCTACGAGGTGGTGCCGCATCCCCCGTACTCTCCAGACCTGGCCCCGTGCGACTTCTTTTTGTTCACAAACATGAAGACTTGGCTCGGAGGCAAGCGCTTTACGTCAAATGAGGAGGTCATCGCCGCCACTAAAGCTTATTTTGCAGAGTTCCCGAAATCATATTTTTCTGAAGGCTTAAAAAAGTTGGAGCACCGCTGGGAAAAGTGTATCGCCCTGCAAGGATATTATGTTGAAAAATAAAAACAAAAACCTGTTCAATTACTGCGTTTTCTTGCCCATTCCGGAAACTTTTCAATCTACCCTCGTACTTTAACGTTTTTCCTACCTCCTACGTTTTTAATGATTCTTCTAGCGGCGTTCAAAGCATGGTGTATTAAATCCTTTCCCGTGAGGGTCTTACTTGCTCGATTTACCGTACTTACAAGCTTCTTTAAAATACCTCCTTTAAAAGTAACAATCTTCTTTGTATTTGCAATCTTCTTTGTCTTTCTCCTACTAGTCTTCCTATTCACGCCCATTCCTAACTTTCGTTTAACCTTCATTATACCGGTTACAAGCAGAGCTGAAGCCTTTTCCCCTAATTTGGAGTCTTTAGCTTTAACACGTCTCCAGGCAGCTTCTTCTAAAACACGATCTGCCTTATGTCTACTATCCAAATCTGAACTTTGAGCGTACGAAATATCGTGCTGCATACACGCCTGATCCAGGGGGTTTATACCTTTATCTCCTCTTTCTAATCTTTTAGATAATTTAGTTCCGGGTCCGCAATATTGGTAAGAAGGCAGGTGTAGTTCGATCGGGAGCCTGTCAATGAGCTTGTTAACAACACTGTTATCCTGGTGAGTCAACATCACGTACTGAGATAAGAGATCAGATCCATCTCTATTTATACTCTGCGAAAACTTACTGTCTCAAGCTATTGCTAGTGGTAGTAAAACAGAAATAATTTTTTATACGTTTATTCTTTATTAAATACATTTGTAAGAGATAATCGCGAAAATTTCTTATATAACTTATTCAATACACAATACGATTTTATTTCATTTCGTAATACATATAAAGCGTTTATATAATTTTCTAACCTATTTCTATATTCAATTATCCTCAGCTTCTTATGGTACATCTGTTGATGTCTCGTGAATTGCTGGCCATGACGCTGCCGGTGCTTGCTGATTGGGTTGTAACTGACTGTGTACGACATTGATAAATTTTGATGGATAAAGTTTTATTATCTCTAATAAAATGAGCGAGTTCAATCCACCGCGATCTTTTAAATTTAACGACGAGTAGTTACCGCACGACAATTCGGCTGAGAATAAAATCGATTCGTTTGACACGTTCTTCTGACGTCTCACTCCTTCAGCTGTGTTCTCTACACTTGCGTAGTAGAAGTACGAGAAATTAAGGTGACGTAATACACGAGCATGTTGGTTAATAAGCGGTGCTAGATGCATGATCCTTTAAAATTCGTGGTCTTTTACCGTTATCTTCCGCTGGTCATAACATATCATCACCGTGTTGCCGTAAAAAACACTATGATTAAACTCAACGTAAAGATTCGTATATAGATGGAATTTCAGCTTTTTATCATTCCATATTTTCGTGGAAAAGAAGTCTTTGAACATTGCTTCGACTCGGACATCATACAATTCGGACCATATACTTTCCGTTAACATAATTTCACCGTGCTCACATATGTTGTTGATACATTCCAATTTAACAGTCACGTCAAATTCATTAGGTTGTTCAGGCGGGATAATTCCTACTAGGATATCATGTAAATGAATAGAGTCTTCTCTTGGTCTCATGACAAATAGAGGGTATTGTACAGATCCCAGCAACTGCATGTGTTCACCCGGATAGACGGTAATCAACGACGATTCTGGTGTTGCTACATTATCTGTACCTTGTACCTGTAAGCTTGATGCATCGTCAGCATAGTATGGTTTGTTCAGACCTAAACAAGAAATAATTATTCAGTAACATTCAAAGGATTTCGTTCTTTTAAAACATACCTATTTCTTCATGCATCACTTCGTAGTCTTGACCCTGGAAATAACTGCTCGGTTCCGGAATTGATAAGTTTGCAGATTGATCCGGTTCATCATACTGTTGATCTAAAATGAAATAAATTATTCAAATGTACACACACACACACACACAAACACAAACCGTTTTCTTTCTTACCCATTTCAGCACTACTTGTAAACGTGTCTCCATAGCGATGATAATAATAATCAGGACTGCCTAAACTCATCATAGTACTGTTATACGATCAACTGTTGCACTCTAATGACTAATAGTCTTTCATCAAAATACATTTTATAGCGATTTCTACACATGCGCATGAATACATGTCTTCAATCCAGTTGAATCATAATGAACAACCCTATGACTCAGAGTTAATCCCTGTAAAACAGATTCTGGGAATTGAGGTAAAAACAATATCGAGAAATGACATGTTTCTACATGTTAAATTGTTTTCGCATAATTACATAATAAGAAATTCCAATCATTTTGTTATCGCTTAAACTTATAACTAAAACACGTCTAATGATTCGCATTTATTTAAGCGCGTTTTGTTTATTTTGTATTTATTTGAAAGCAGTTACGTTTAGAATTGAAATGTTTTTTTTTTAAATAAATTTCTTGATATTAATAATCTAGTTCTGAGTTATTTTTATTTTAATAAATTAATTTAGTAATAATAATGTATCACGTTTAGATTTATACCTAAAATTAATTGTGTAAAAGATTTATTATTTTTAAACTTTCAACATATAAGCTTATACCTAAAATAAGATATTTATAAAAATCAATCTAGTTGATTATTAGAAATAACAAACTTTTTAATTATCTTGTTCAGAAAAACCCTAATGATTCTTTTATCGAATTTTTAAATTATTATTCCTAAATATAACAATTTCTTTCGGTTTTCAGCGCTAGCTGTAGCTCGTTAATTCAATAAAGAAAAAAAAAAAGTCTCACGTCAGCGGTCTTGTTGAAGAATTGAGAAAACAGGTTTATGACCCCCTGTTAGAGGGTGCTACCTTTGTACATTGTTTTAAAGCACTAGAAATGGCGCAGGCATCACCCTCTAACAGGGGGTCATAAACCTGTTTTCTCAATTCTTCAACAAGACCGCTGACGTGAGACATTTTTTTTTTCTTTATTGAATTAACGAGCTACAGCTAGCGCTGAAAACCGAAAGAAATTTTTAATATTTTAATAACAATATATTTTTAAAATTATGATGCGTTAGTCATCCTGAGCTACTAATTAAAAAAGCATATAAAAAAAAACTAATTAATCTTATTATAATTGATTCTTTAGCAAACAAATTCTGTTTATTGTGTAATCGAATGTTTTAAATTGCTTTTAAGTATTTATCCATTAATATGTTTCTTTTTTTAAATGATTCTTTAATTGAATTTTTAACTTGTTTTTTCTAGATATGATAATTTATACCTATTTTATATGTTGACCCTTTAATCAATCACAGCACAGGAATAATCATCTACTTAATCAATCAATCATGACACATGCAGGAGGAAGAGGGAGCCGTATGATATAATACTACAAATTACTAACATGTATTATATTATGAGTACGTAGTCGCTAGTCAACAATTTTTTTTTTTATAACCAGTTTACAGTGCTTTAATAGATTACCTCGTTGGTGTAGTGGATGCATTGGCTGGCTACCATTCGAGCGGTCCCCGGTTCAAACCCTGTTGGCTCCATTGGTTTTGTAAAAAAAAGTATAGCGGGTTGCCTATCTACAGGCGTATAGAAATCTACTATACCGATCATATGACGTCACCGATAGATGGCATTAGCAGCGCTAGGAATTCAAATCTTTCAGCGGGAAATGATGACAAGTTGGAAATGACAGATACAAAATGGTGGATATGTAAATGACATTCAAAATGGTGATTCAAAATGGCGATCCAAGATGGCGATTCAAAATGGCGATTCAAAATGGCCGCTGAGTAGGGATAGGAGTGGGGCTTAAGTGGGGGGCCTAAGTGGGGGGCCTAAGTAGGGGGCTAAGTAGGGGGCTAAGTGGGGGGCCTAAGTAGGGGGCTAAGTAGGGGGTAGTGGGGATAGGAGTGGGGAACCGCGGATGACCTTGAAATGCAAAACGGACCTCCATAAGAAAATACATGGGATTTTGCGCTCGAACTCTCTTAGCATATCTACTGTTAATTGTAAAAATTCTTGTTTGTTGTGTAACATAAATTTTCCCAAATTACATAAATGTTATTATTTACAATTTCTTTAACCTTGAATTACTTATTGAATTTAGAGTATTCATACGGCAATTGTATCTAAGTGGAATATCTTAAGATAAATAGATAAGAGGCATATAGCCCTTAGTAGTAACTTGTACAATACATAATAATTCTTGAGTTTCATTTTGGTGGTATACAGACCTATATCGTTGTTAAACACGATATCTAAAGTATTTGAAAAACCTATTAGTCTTAAAATCTATAAATTTCTCAATAGCTTCAATATATTATCTGACACCCAACATGGGTTCAGAGAGAAGAGATCAACGGAGACTGCATTTTATAATTTAATGGAGTTTGTGTATGATAAAGTTGATACCGGTAATTTTGTGGCTGCAGTCTTCTTTGACCTCTCCAGAGCCTTCGATTGTCTAGATTTATCGTTTATGAAACATAAACTACATGCTCTAGGTCTAAGATGCCACATCTTAACTTGGCTAATGTCCTACTTAAAGAATCGACAATTTTATGTAAAAATAGATAACACATTTTGAAATTTCTATAAACTGGAAAGAGGTGTCCCACAGGGGTCTGTGCTGGGACCGCTCCTATTTAATCTATTTACCAATGATCTACAATCATAGTTTACATCAAATCTACATTTTAATTTTTGTTTAATAAATTATGCTGACGATACAACAGTTGCGGTCGCAGCACAGACTCACGAGGAGCTAGAATATAATAGTATAAAAATATTAAAAAGTATAGAATGTTTCACGAAATGGTGCCACGAAAATAATCTAGTTTTAAATTTTGACAAAACCATATTTATAAACCTATGTAACAGAAAAAATCAAATATCAACACGACTGCAATAAATGATCTTATATTACAGGAATCAACAGTCACAAGATTCCTTGGTATCCTTATCGATAATGAAATGAACTGGACTGCTCATATAGACTCTGTTTCTAAAGAACTCAATAAAGTTTATTATGTCCCAAAAATATCTTATTAATGTGTACTACACTTTAGCATATAACCACAACTCAACATATTCTAATAAAATTTTTATTTTACAAAAAAAGATCCGTTTAATTTCTAACTTACAACACACACAAACTTGTCGTAATATTTTTAAAAATAATACAATTCTAATATTTCCTTCGGTTTATATATTTAAAACACTTTTGATGACCAAAAAAAATATCCATTTACATAAACAGAACTTAGACATCCATAACTATAGGACAAGAAATCAGGGCCGGCGCGAGGCGGGTTTAGCGCGTTCCCTAGAACCCGGCCCCGCGCTTTAGATGGCCCCGCGTTTTACAAGGCTCAGCGTTACAACTTATATATACGCACGCTTTCTATGCTGCTGTAGTCACACCGATGTTTCTGTGTCTTCTTGACGACTGGCAACACAAACTCCCACCATTCAAACCACGTAAATTTTAATAACGTAGTTAAAAGCTCAATTAAAAAAATGAAAATAATGAAAATAATTTTTTAAACTCACCACTTTCAAAATGACATTCTGCAAATGTAGCAGTTAAACGCAAACTAAGTGTTAGCGCACTAGTGCTTCTAAAAGGTGCAAAAAGCACTGTCCTTTTTAGACTGTCTTATAGTGATGGACTCAAGCCGAGTCGAGCCGAGCTTTCCTAGAAAGCTCGACTCGACTCGAAAACAAATTTTCATGCTCGACTCGAAACTCGACTCGAAATAATCTGTTTCAACTCGACTCGAAATTCGGCTCGAAATCGAGTCGAGTTTCGAGTCGAGTCGAGCCGGCTCGTTTTGGAATCATAGTTATTTTCCAAATTCATATAGCAGTCGCGAAAACTTTTTTCTCCTCTTAGTCAGAAAACGAGCCGCTTGAGGCGACTAACTGTTGTGACTGTCAAAGTCTGCCATCATCTTTTTTCTGCGTGCCGTGCTCTTGCAGAGCGTTGGCATTTCCCTCCTATACTTGTGCTGTGCGTGTTCGGTGATCACAAGTATAGGGGACCTACAGCTTAAGGTGGACTCCGAACCACCCCAAGTACATAGTACTTGGATTTTTTTATTAACTTCAGGGAAATTTCCTGGGCAAAGTATACCTCGGTGGTTTGCCATTGCCTTCCGAGGGAAAAGCGATTTTTAAAAATCCAGTGATATATGGGCCGGGGTTCGAACCCGGCTCCCTTGGTCGGTAGTTCCGCACGCAACTAACCGAGCCACAATCGCTCTCAAAAGTCTGCCATATTGAACATAAAAATCAAAATTTTAGTAAACAAGAAAAAGATTAATGTTTGCACTGATTCACCACTAAGTCCTATACGTTAAAACAAATCGTTGTTAACAACTTGAAAGAAATCTGTAGACTGGCTACAGGATATTTACTACATATCTTTTTAAACTTTTGTCGGTTCTTTTTATTACACTTTAAACCAAAAATGTGAATTCTTAGCAAATTTTAGGTAGTTTTCTTGTGATTATGTATTTAAGGTGCCTAAATAAACAATAAATGTGTCAGTAAGTATAGATGGTGGTAGTAAACAGGTTTCAAAGAAAGGATTAAGGGATGATTCATTGCGGCTTCTTTTCATTACCCATCCGGTTTAAAACCAAATGTTAAACAAATTTTTAGAAACTCCCGAAATAAGTAGGTAAACCTTCTTAGATAAGTGATTTGTTGTTGAAGAAGATTCTGGAATCCGGTTTGTTTTTTTTATCTTGTCCGTGTACTTACACCAAGGTGTCATTCACAATTTTAAACAATTTTACCGTAAACAAATTGTACTGCAAATGATAGAGCAAATGGACAACAATAAACAGCTTAAAGCAATAAATGTTCTTGATGCTGTGCGTTTGATACGTTTATCATGGAGTCAGATTAAACCAGAAACAATTAAGAATTGTTTTAAGAACTCGGGTTTTTACACAGAATTTAAGGAAAATCATTTGGAAGAATGTTTTTCTGATGAGGAGTTTGCAAAATGGAATACAATATACTCTGAGATTTCCGTAAAATAATTATATAATAATTAAAAATTTCATTATGTTTTAAGTGTTATAGTGTAATGAAGCCATTTAAAGAAAAGTAATTGCGCAAATTCTTAGTTATAATCCGTTAAAGTACAAAATAGGAGAAATACTGTAAACTGTACAATATTCTCGAGCCGGCTCGAAAAGCTCGAAAAACTCGACTTCAAAAACTCGACTCGACTCGGGCTCGACATACGTGAATCTCAACTCGACTCGAATAAAGAATTGTCGAACTCGACTCGAAACTCGGCTCGAAATCGAGTCGAGTCGAGCTTGGCTCGGGCTCGAGTCCATCACTAACTGTCTAACAATAATTTGACTTTATAATAATAAAATTTGAAACAATTAAAGAAGTCCCCCACCAAACATTTTTTTGGCCAAATTGTCATTTTAACAGAAAATTTATGCTGATTTCGAATATGTAAATAATTTTTGGGGCGCCCCTAAGCCTCCAAAATTGGTTGCTACCAACGTAACTGCCACAAAAACGCCACTACCTAGCTAAAACGTTGCAAAACCAAATTCGATTTTTTTCAACCTAACATGATTTAGCCTAACCTAAACCTAACCTAACCAAAACCTAATCTAACCTAACCTAACTAAATTGTGTAATTATAAATTACACAATTTGACAATCATAGTAAATTATAATAATTATTATTCATTGCCATGGAGATTAAGCATTTTCTACTTTTTATCCCAAATTTGGGGCCTTTGGGGTGTTCGCCCCCAAAAATGATTAACATATTTAGAATCAGCATAAAATCTCGTTAAAATGACACCAGTTTGGTCAAAGAAGAAAAGATTAGTAATCGTTAATAATGCACTGACCTAGAATCACTACATCTAGTCACCTGGTTGATCAGAGTACCGCAAAAAGTCGCCATATTGGGACAAAAAAGCACAAGATTATTCATTATTTTAGGCTTTATTGAATTTAATCAAATCCACGTTTAGTTACATCAAATACGTAAAATGTGGTTTTAATTTGTCCATTATGAAAGATGACTCTGGATCGACCAACGCGGTCTAGGTGACTAGATGTAGTTACTCTACACTGACAAATGTGCGGGCGCCATCTACTGATATATGCTTGGTTTTATGTTTACTTTGAATTTGAAATAATTTTACAGATTTTTCGTTCGTTTCAAAAAATGTTCTGTAAAACTCGATGCTCGAAGTCATCTTTGATACAGTCGCGCAAATGAATCACTCGTTTCTTCGTCGATCGTGCTTCGAAAAACGCGCGAATAAAAACTTCGCGAACTTCGTAAATAACTATAATGATAATAATGATAATACACGAGCGTGTAATAATGTGTTTATATTAATAATTTATTTAGAAGTTTTTAAGCCAAGTGCATTTTTGAACCCGGCCCTGCAAGAAATAACCAGGATCTAACTATTAAAAAACATAATACTACTAAATATGAAAACGCTACGTCATACATGGGAACTAAATTATACGAGGGGAAATCAAATATAAACGGTAATTTTTTTTCATTATTTATTGAATAACGTTATACACAAATCATTGTTTTAACATTTTTCAATATAGTCTCCTGCGTGATCTACACACTTTTGCCACCGATTTGGAAGTTTCAGTATTCCCTGGTTATAGAAATTTTGAGGGCGAGTTGTAAGTTAATTGCGCACGTGCTCTTCGACTTCTTCATTGCTTCCAAATCGTTTTCCTCCCAGTGATTCCTTCATTTCTGTGATTTCTGACGGTTTAACGCCTTCATTGGTTAAAAACTTTATGATAGTCCGTTGCGCAACAGACGAATGTACCTCTTACTCGGTCATGGCTGTACTGATGACAAAGCCAAAGATGTGCGCGAACCTGGCCGGCTCCCCACTCCTCATAAACCAAACATCTATTCCACACAACATTAGCTACCTCGGAACTGCATTCTAAACGGAATAGCAAAATTACCGTTTATATTTGATTTACACTCGTATAACAAATTGCCAAAAAACATAAACAATAGCAACAACATCAAACAATTTTTAGAAAGCTAGTAAAAAAGCTTTTATTAAAAAGTGCTTGTTACAGCCTTAAAGAATATCTTGCTTCTAATTTTGATACTTAATACGAATGCATTCATTTTATTATGACAATACTACGGAAGCGCTGAAGGATCAACACATAAAAGTTTTCATCTCGACCGGTCGACTTAGTATCTCGACCGGACGACTTAGTATCTCGACCGGTCGACTTAGTATCTAGAGCGGTTGACTATTCAGGCTGTCCTCCCCACCATTCTACTTGATTTCTAGTGGGGACTGTGCTAGTGCGTGGTGTACTGGTGACGTGCGCAGTTAAAGAATAACAAAGAACAACAAACGCACGTGGTGTGGTGCACAGTGTGGTGTTTTTACTTTTTAGATTCTTTTTCATGTTGTTTTAATGTGACGACATTTAAGTTTGCATTGAAAAATGAATCCAGAAGCTGATAATATCGACACCAACGAAATGGAGGAGTTTTTGAGAACGAAAGGAATTAGCAATGATCAGCTGCTTAAAATGAAGGAACAAAAGGTATGAGAAGTTATTCAGTTAAAAATTTTGTCCCGATTAATTGACACAACCCATCCATCAATTTTGGTCAATAGCAATCGTTCTACACAGATTAAATACCTGGTGGTGCATAAATTAGTAGTAATGTAGTAAGTGGCTTAAAGTCTTGAACAATTGAACATTGCCGATAAATGCCGATTCTCGGGTCGTTTGGACCCTTTGGACCGCTTCCGATCAACTTTAAAACGAGGTTTATTAGTGCCGCGGAAATAATGATTGTCACAATAGAGAGATATTGCAAAAAGGCGTTATTACTGTCAAGCAGTATTTAAGTCGACCTTATTCAAATAGTGCTTTGCACTAATAAGGTGTTTTTAAAGAGAAACAGTAGCTTCATGCACCTCGTTTTAGTCAAAACAACGTGTTTCTCACCTCTATTCTTATTAGCAAGTATCTGCTAAACGTAGGATTGCATTTTAAGTTTCATCTTGACTCGACATTTGTCTGTTTAAATGAAAACGCACAAAATTCCGTCAGTAAACATGGAAACGAATAGTGAAACTTTATTAATGTTAGTGCCTGAGTTTAATTACGTTGATATAGAGTCCACCTTATTACTGTTAGAAATTTGTCCATCAATTGACAACAAATGTCAACTCAATATGAAACTTAAAATTCAATTTACGTTTAATAGATACTTGCTAATAAGAATAGAGGTGAGAAACACGTTGTTTTGACTAAAACGAGGTGCATGAAGCTACTGTTTCTCTTTAAAAACACCTTATTAGTGCAAAGCACTATTTGAATAAGGTCGACTTAAATACTGCTTGACAGTAATAACGCCTTTTTGGAATATCTCTCTAATATTGTATCCAAGGAAATTAAATTCGATTAACGCTAATCGGGAGCGGTACAAACGCCCAATAGCCTATTATTTATTTTTTAGATTGAACCTGCAATAATTTTATTAATGGACGATGTACAGTTGACACAGTTTATACCAAAATATGGGGACAGAATTGCGTTAAGGCAATTTTTAAAACTAAAGTCTGGCGTCGACTCTGAACATTCTGTGAGAAAACAATCTCTTCTAGAAAAGCTGAGAAACAAATTAAAGAGCAAACACGATTTAACTGAAAATCAAGACAATTGTCAGAGATTAAAGAAGCATAAAGCTAGTAATCTTCAAGAGGATAAACAAATTGAAATAGGATGGCTGTGTTGCATGAGTGAAGAAGATAAATATCGGTAAGTTAGAGAAAAGTCAGGTGGTGGTACTAGAAAAATTAAAGTGCCAAAAAGCGTGAAGAAGGAATTTATAATTGAAAAGGGCATTAATTTCTTCTTCCCGGGCGGAAAATCCACAAAAGGAAATTTGGACGAGTTCTCAGTGGATCTCTTTGATTTTAAAAGCCAAAAAATTGAGGAAAACGTCTCAGTGGCAGAGATCCTAGACACAACGGGTTTGTGCAAATTACGGTTTTATTTGGCAACGAAAAGAAAGGAAGGAAATAAGATACAAGATGTGTGTATATATAGTTGCGATCTTAGAATAAACACAGTCATAATCCCTTTTTTGTAGGATCATTGTGACAAATTGTTAGAAAGTTCTCAGGATAATCTATTCATGGCAAACATGGATGATGAAACTGAAAGTTTAGTTCAGACAGAAAATGACTCCACCACTCAGAGAACAATAATTTCATATGAACTGAGTGATGACGTGAGTTTCTTTTCTTTATTAAGTTGTATCGTAAAGTACATAGTTGTCTTATTTTAGGAGGAAGCACCAGTTTTTTCGCAATTTGATTGCAATAATTTTGATAATTGTGAAGTAAATTTGCTTCTAGATAGTGTATTTGACGAGCAGGCAAACAATTGTTTGTCTATGAACAATTTGGAAATTCCGAGTCAATTAACAACAAGCTTCGAGGAACAGCAACAGCGACAGCCTAACAGTGTGATAGATATTTTAAGCGTTTTGCAAAAAAAAAATCAATTGGGAAAAGATTAACAAATTTAACATTTTTCGCAATGATATTTTTAAGTGTTGCGTCCGAGCGATCCGCCGAAAATCCTTTGATCCATTTTACAAAATATCCGTAAAATTCAGTGACTGCAAGGGGGTTACGGAAGGGGCGATAGACGAGGGTGGCCCCACTCGTGAAATGTTTAGATTGGTACTAAAATCTATTGAAAATAGTCAGTTGTTTAGTGGAACAAAAAAGAAACATGTTTCACTTCATAATAATAGTCTAAACGAAAGACTTTATTACGAAGCGGGCAGAATTATGGCCTTATCTCTTGTACATGGTGGACCAGGTCCCCATTTCTTTTCAGAAACTTTGTTTTCCATGTTAGCGAATGGTGTTCAGAGCGCAATGCCAACATATGACGACGTTGACACAATAATTGCAGAAAAATTTACGGAATTAGAAAATTCTACCGAATTATATGAACTGCAAAATATCGTCACGTCAGAAAATATCTTTGCAGTTGCTGGTTGCCCTTACATAAAACATGTTGAGGAAAAGTGGAAAATTATAAATGGTAAGTGCAATATATTCCAGTAAGAATCACATTTTTAATTGAATGGATTTGATTGACTGTTTTAGAAATGTTATACTTCTTTGGTGTAAAACGGATAGAAGAGCCTTTACGCCAGCTGAAAGAGGGACTGCAGACTTGTGGCGTTTATCAACAAATTAAAACAAATCCAGACCTCTTAAAAAATTTGTTTTGCAACGAAACAATACTAACCGGGGACGTTTTAGATAAAATATTTCATATCGAGTACAGCGAAGCAGGTTCCAATAAACGTGAACTTGAAAACAGAGCCATATCGTACTTCAGAGACTACGTATTGGATTGCGAAGGTAACAGTTAAAAAATAATATGTATTTTCTTCAAACGTCAGAGAAGTACCTACGTCATTATTGAACTGGGTTGCCATAGTTTCAGTTTCACTTCTCCGCCGGCGGCAGAAAAAGTACAAATTAAAATAAAACGTTGTAATTATTATTGTTTTTTACGTTTGAAGAAAAAATTGCGATCTTTATTATACGGCGCCGAAGTCACTCTTTGTGTCTCATCTGTAGTACTTTTATGCCGGACTCACTAGCGTTGGTCCGTCACACTAAAACAACTACAGATTCGGAACAAAAAGTGTTACTTCTCCGCCTTATAAAGAAATGTACTATTCCATTCTTCTAAGTATTCTAATGGAATATAATGGTTTTATGTTAGAAATCTCAAGGGAGTCTGCTTCAAACGAAAACGAAAACAACTCGGTTGTGACCCTTACAGACATATTGGTGTTTGCTACTGGCGCTGACGCTGTACCACCTCTAGGATTTCCTGTTCAACCCATCATCGCGTTTCTGCATGAAGAGAAAAAACGTAAATATGCAATTGCTAATACTTGCGCCTTACAATTAAAACTACCAACAATTCATGTAAATTACGAAGATTTTAAAGCAAACATGGACTTTGGAATCGGTAATGCCAAATCATTCGGGTTTGCATAGTATTTTGATTGAAAGAAAATAGTTATTTTAAAGACTCATTTTACGGACTCTACGAAAAAGATTGTTGTTTTTTTTAATTTCTGTAAAATACTGTAGAATATTTTTTTTGTTTTTGAATACTTTTTTGTTTAAACACTGTTTGTTGTGTGCATATTTATTTTATATTTGAGTTTAATAAAGTGTTTCAGAAATGTGCATTTATTACTTATTAACATCACTACTAAAAATTACATTGCACACCTACAATAATGCTAAAAGTTCGTTCCTCAGATTAATGTACAAATTGACGGCATCGAATGCATCCGTCGGTTTAGACAAATTCATTTCTACCAAAAGAATCTCGCACAAATGAAAGACATCTTTATCAGCACAAGGGCAATCCAAAAACACACATTCTTCTTCGCAATTTTCAATAAACCGGGACCCAACCGCTGTTAGATAATTTGTACAGCCATGAATTTCTGGAAAATTGAACAGTGTCTCTGGACGTCCTGCGGGGCAGATGCTATGACGACTCATTCTTACAACATGCGTATTCCATTCCAGCATCACGGTATTTAGTTCTTCCTATTTAAATATTGAGTTAATTAGAGATGGGCGAATAAAAGTATGGTACACTTCTATTCAAAAAGATCCCGTACACCTACCAGTGTAAAACAGGTCACGATGACATTAATCAGATATTTGATCATGACCCGTTTTACACTGACAGGTGTACGTAGGTATGAGATTTTTTTGAATAGAAATGTACGTATGGTACCCACTAACCTGAATTATATCCATAAAACAAAACTGCAATATAGATTTATCTAGAATTGATCCAGTAAAGCATCCGTCATCCTTGAGTTGCGAAAATAGGTTAATCCAAAATTGACTATGATGTTTTCTGAGAATTGACCACCATGCTTCAATCCTTTGGTTAGTGTGGCTACTTCCATACAAAAATGGAGGCAATTGACTATCACGGTAATTATTATCTGACAATTCGTGAAAGTAAATTTGCATATTTTCTATGCAAACGTTCTCAGTACCCATATCGGTTCTTACAGTTCGGGGATGACCATTCAAATTTCTCACGGTTTCAATGAAATATCCCGCAATTACCTTGGGATCATTATTAGTGAACGACGTTCTCAGCCACAAAATCTTCCTCGAAAAACCGTCGATACAACCACTGATTGCAAATCCATAAGGTTTTAACTTGTCGTATCCATCGACATGCCATAAATAATTTGGCCCGTGATTAGAATATTGTCTTCGCCGTAGTTTTCTTCTTTTTCTTGACGATACTCCTGCAGGATCAACAATGTTTAAAAAATATCGTACAGTTTCTTGTTTCACATTTAGTCCTGCTTGTAAACATTTGCGGTGGTTCCACTTGTAACCATGCAGACCTGCCGATGTTACAATTTGCTTATCCAGAAAGTCAATGACATTTTCAAGAGGGGTGTAGTTCTTTCTACGATACAAATTCAATCGCTTGAGGTGCCTCTTTAAGGTTGCGCTGCTTAAATTAATGCCATGTTGTAAAATAAACAAAAGAATCTCGTATTGCGGCAAACCCATATGGAAATAGTACTTAATGACAGTATCGAGGACTGTGTCTTCCATATTATCTCCACATGTAGCTACTGTGCAAATGACAATACACGGTGAGGTATGATGCACTGTCACGTACGTCTACGCGTCTAGTCTACAACTGCTCTGTAAACATCGCGGGTCAGATTAGGAGGATAAGTCGACCAGTCGAGATATTAAGTCGACCGGTCGAGATACTAAGTCGACCGGTCGAGATACTAAGTCGACTGGTCGAGATACTAAGTCGTCCGGTCGAGATACTACGTCGACCGGTCGAGATACTAAGTCGACCGGTCGCGATAAAAACTTTTATGTGTTGATCCTTCAGCGCTTCCGTACAATACATACATAATAAAAGTTTTGAATTTTTGAATATTAGTTTGAACTACATGTATTTTGTATTGTGTTATTTGCTAATTATTTATTTATACATAAAAATTTATAGTTGTTGTATTTTGACTAGCCATATATTTCTATGTAGTAAACCTATTTGGCAATAAATTTTATTATTATTATTATTTTTTGTATTTACTTTAGCGACGTGTTTGTTTATCTTTTATAATGGCAGCTAAGCTGTCGAAACAATATTGTATGGTATTTTATAACAAAACTTAATAAAATATGAATAAAAGCAGTGCCGTAGCTATAGGCTTGGGGCCCCAGGGGCAACAAATAATTATGGGGCCCTCACGTTATCTTCCCCTTTACCTCTACACTACTTTAATTTAGTAAGCCTTTTTAATAGGGTTGATATTTCGTGTTTTTTTTTCTGTTAAGATAGAAGAATGGGCATTTAAAAACAGACAAAACACATATTTACTTGTCATATTGAGATTAGCATAAAACTGTAGAAGCTTGCTAACCAGTTGGCTAAGGCGTTAGCCTTATACTGCAGTGGCCCCGGTTATTATTATTAATTTAGTGATAGTCGTTAGGTCACGTAGAAGGCGCCTATCGCGATGTCTTAACTGAACATATCTACGATGGAAATGTTGGAGACACATCATCCGGAAACCTAACAAAATCAACTGATTTGTCATGGACCTTTTTTTCACTAGCTTTGGCAAGAAATGAGATGGGAGCTAAGGTCGGTTTTTGGCCTAATTTATTTTTGAACTAAAATAATAAAGAATCATTTTTTCATCATCTACCATCAATATTTAATCGATTTCACCCCAAACGAAACCTTTCTCCACTCACCCATACCTCCTGTACCTCTATAAACTACTAGATAATCAGGGTTACCTCCCCCACTAATCCCTTCCCCCCATCTACGCCTACTTACCCACCCACCCACTACTCTAATAACTTGAGTCTATAAACAAGCAGATATATAATGGAATAACACGGATTCTTTATTTCCATTACAAACAATATTATTTTTAATGCACCCCCCCCTTTTCTTAGTTTCTCCTATTAAGGGGAGGAATTTAAGGTGGGAGATTTTAGGAGAGTCAATGTCAATACTTAAGGAGGTGTTAATCTTTCATTTGTCATTGAAACACTTAAGTACCTTAATGCGTAGGGATGAATATTATTTAATAATAGCTAGTTATGTAACGAGTACATAATGTAGGACTTTACAGACAAGCCTTGATTATGGCCGAGCGAGCGAGCCAGGCCTATAAAAAGTGCGAGTCTATAAGGTCCGATTATGTAAGAGTTGCATACAAAGCTTTATGTTCGATTCCTAAAATTGGCTAATTATCAAAAAAAGTCAGTTTATAAATTTGACATCTATTCTTGACAGAAGAAAATTGGACATGTAATATACAGTTGCCATACTTTATTTTACTACTATATAGTTTATTTTACTGCTACCGCTTTATTTTACGAGTACGATAATAAGCCAGTTTACTGCCGCAAAACAATACAATAAACAGTTCTTTATAATGCAATCGGACATAAAAGTATTTTTTTCTACATGTATTTTCGTTGTTTTTGAAAAGGTATGGGAAAGTAACAGGGAGCGTAAAAAAATCATCTTGTTTGTGATGGAAATAAAGAATCCTTGTTATTCCATTATATACCTGCATGTTTATAGATTCAAGTCATTAGAGTAGGGGGTGGGTGGGTAAGTAGACGTAGTTGGGGGAAGGAATTAGTGGGGGAGGTAAGCCAGATTGACTTTTCTGAAAGAAAATATGACTTTTCAAGGGTACTACACATTTTTTAAAAGCAAAAATATTTTAGCAAGACTCTTCCGGAATTCTGGTTATCTAGTAGTTTAGAAAGGTACAAGAGGTATGATGAAAAAATAATTTTTTATTATTTTAGTTCAAAAATAAATTAGGCAAAAAAACAGCCTTAGCTACCCTCCTCCTTTAGGCTGGATTACTTGATAAGTGTCAAGAACAGCTTTTATACCCTGAAATCATCTAGTTGAGTGCATAAAGTGTTTATCATTGGATAGAACACCGTTACTCTAAAACAGGCATAACTCATCAAAGGGTTTTTTCACCATCCTAATCCTACTCTGGCGAAACCCTTGAGGTATTCCCAACGTCCACAAATCTCCGAAGCCTCAAACACTAGTTTTCCAAATCTTCCACGCATCTCGGTGACTTTAAGGAGAGCATTCCTTAGTAAGTCATATGCAGATAACAGATCTACGGTCTTACATTGCTTTGCAGAGACTTTGGTACGATGTTAAGAAATTCTAAAACTTCACATTGTATTACTAACAGTAATACAAAGTGAAACATTCTAGCTTTATAAATAAGTTTAATTTGTTAATGCTTCAAAACTTTATATGTTTGTAAAACGATTTATTTAATGTTTAAAAGCTAAGTTAGGTTAAAAACTTTTTTCGTGAAAAACTTCCTCCGCTTTCGTAGGCCCCCTATGTTCGGGGGCCCCGGGGCGCTGCCCCGGCTGCCCCGGTGGTAGCTACGGCCCTGAATAAAAGTATTAAATACGAGTATAAATGACAAAAATTAAAGCTCCTTCCCAATAATTGCATAAGAGGCTACGGTCAACTATCGGCGTCAAGTGTGACGTCACAGCCGCACTAGCCGTAGGCTCCGATTTTGCATATGGGATACTCATTTCAAAGTAAAAAAGAAATTACCTATGATACTTTCAATAAATTTGATTATTATTATTGTGCATGTACGCTGTTGCATTACGAAAAGCTCGACATCTTAACAAGTAGCTACTTTTTTTGCTTATATGCTCGTAAATGTTAAAAATATAAAACAATTACCATTATAAAACATTGTTTTGCAAAATGTTTTTTACACCCGTAAAGTGCGAATAGGCAACTCTGTTTACACCTCCAGCAGGAATGTAACACCATCCGATCGACGCTCCCTGCGAGTTTTCAATTCCTGCAGCATACCACGGTCCGAGGATACCCGAGTATCCGAATTTCTTTCGTGAGATACTAAGTACCGGAATAATGCCCGAATATCAATGCATGCTGCACTTGTTCGTGTTATGTATTGTGAGCAAGCAGGTGGTGCTTTAAGTTTCATTAAAGAGAATAGACACGCGAGTTTAAAATCAATGAATTAAAAACAGGAAACTTGTTTATTATAAATGTGATTATGAATAAATTTTGGTGTAGTCACTGTCATGGCTTATTTCTAGATAGAGGAGGTAAAGATAATTTAAATCTTTTATTGATTTTTTAAAGCACATCTCGAACACATGTTAAGTAAGTAGGCGTTTCTCTACAAAATGAATGTGATTATTAATTACCGTAATTATGTATGTTATAAAAATTATTCTATCCAGTTTTATTAGATAGAGTTAGGGAAGATTAATAATTTTCTCATCATTACAACCGGATATTATTACTCATGTTTAATTCATATCAAATTGGTTAATGTGTTAAAGGAATTATAATTTAATAACAGTTTAATTATTCAGATAAATCAGATATCGATTGATGTTTCAATACTTTAATTCTTTCATAAAATATCAAAAATATTTGGAATTTACTCTACCTACTAATTATGGAAGCGTCAGTGGGTATCCTTAAAATTATGTTTATATTAAAAAAGTTATTATATTATTTTTATAGTTGATAAAAAACGTGTTAACTTTTCAGAAGCTTTTTTTCCGGGATCCACGATTATCGGAAGCTGCGTATTGTGCGTCCACCAAAGACGCCCGTTTTTGTGAGTAAAATTTCTGTTTATACAGGATATGACAGCAGGTGGATGGGCTTGGTATAACAATATCTTTGGTGCTTCCGTGGTGGCTTTTATTGTAAAAATAATTAAAAATGTATATATTATATATTATTCATAGCTAACATTCTTTTCACTTACACGTACTATATACAAACGTTTAATTAATTAACATTAGAATTCCATTTAGGCGTATTTAATTACAAAAGTAAATATTACCAGTGATTACAGTACAAATAAAACATAAATAATATTAGATAAGCTAATTAATATAAATTTTCTTTGGAATAATGTTTAAAATACTATATATTAACATAACCTATTTAATTTTAAATTAACGGATCAATCGCAATTAATTAATGTGTAATAATTTACTAATAGTTCTCATAGCATTTATTAAAAAATACCACAACATTAAAAATACCTACTTCAATTATAGTTTTGGGTTTGCTCTTCGATTCTTCTTTCAACTAATTAATGGAAGACATCAAAATAGGAATGAGGATGAAATATTTAATTCAACCTGACGAAATAAAAATTTAATGCATCCACCGAAGAGAAAAGCAAGCTGAGTTTTACGGCATAGAATAATATGTAGAGAGAGGAATACAGTGAAGATGCGAACGGCAGGTAAATAAATACAGCTCGCACCAGGAGTGTACTAATAGCAGATAAAGGCTGGTGAATCTTGAAACAGTGCAGAAACTGGTGATAATATGGGTACATTCTTTCCCATTAGGTAACGTGGATCACGGTAAAGATGGAAAACCCCAAGTCCATAATGTGCTTAAGATTTTTACAAACATCCTGACGTTACAAGTTACAGAGGACCAGAAGGTAATTTCAACCATCGTGAGCTATTGTTATCTATTTTACACTATAGCAGTCTCTCCGAAGATGCAATAAAATTATTCAAAAGCTTTTAAGTAATTGTCAGCAAGCAGTAACTTTAAAAAATAATGTATCTCAATTTCGTTCTCTAGATTCTGGTGTTCCCCAGGGATCTATTCTTAGTCCAATCCTATTTGTAATCCATACATCCAACTTACAAACGTTAATTCCCACTTTTACGCCGATGATACACAACTGTATCTATCCTTTGAATGGTCTGACATAGAATCTGCATGCAGAAAGCTTAATGAAGACTTTCAACAAATTTCAAAAATATCAACAAATCATACACTCAAGTTGAATCCTAATAAGTCCAAGGCAATGCTGGTGTACAGTTCCTACATATACGTATGACTCTTACATAAAACATTTATATAGATGTAGACGGCATAAAAGTGGAAAACACTGATGTAAAGAATTTATGTGAATATCGATGTGATTATCGATAAAGATCTACGTTTCAAATCCCATGTCCATCAGGCAATCAAAAAGGGATTCTTTAACCTAATTTATCAGAACAGAGATCTGTTAGATTCTCATATTAAAAAAAACTCTGTGCGATACTTTAGTTTTATCCCATTTAAATTATTGTGATGTGGTATATGGACCGTATTTAGATCAAACTGAGGTCTACAGAATTCAGCAACTTCAAAACGCATGTTTGCGATTAATCTATGGTATACCCAGAACGGCGTAGCGCGTATCGGACAGACTAGAAGACGCAATATGGGTCAATATGATTAGCACACGACGTTACCTTATACCATAAAACCTTAGCAACCAAAAGTCTACAATATCTATTTCAGAAAATGAATTTTCGAACTGATGTACACCATCTCAATTTTCGATTTAAAGGAACAATTATACCACCCCACCGAACCACTATTCAAGAAATCATTCTCCTACACGATTGCTTCTTACTTAAATCAGATATCAGAGGAATGAAGAGTAGATAAATATGAAAATTAGAAGATAAGAAAACTAGAAGAATCTAAAGCTACAAGACTAATAAATACAACCACAACAAGAAGAAATAAAAGAAGAGCAATATACTAAACTCAAAGAAATTGTTTTAGAAGATCGGAAATTTGGGGAAAAAGCTAGAAAAATATTAAAGTAAACAACAGAGATGGGAGAAGATTGTAAATAAGTAACAAGGGAGGGAGAAAAATCTTTCTCCCTCTTCTTCATTCCTACTTCATAATCGAAGTACGAGAAGAAAACAACAAAATGCTGGAAGATATATGTACCTTATAGAAAACAGAAGAAAGGAATCTTAGAAAGATAGGCTAATGCTTTAACACTATTACGTAAAGATTTCAAGAGCAGCCATGTGCTATACCTCTTGGTTTTCAAGTTATTTTGCTTTACTTCATAGGTACATAGAAAAGAGCAACACCGATAGAAGTTACACACCTGAATACAAACTCTGAATGAATGTATATAGGAAGTATAAGATGTAGGTAATCGTAGTGGCGGCTCGGCAAAATGAACAGGGTGGGCAATGCCCACCTTATCTCCTTGACCAGAAAATATAATCGAACTAATTTATTTTTTACTACTTGTTTTTAGTTCTGTCAAGTATAGAACATCTATAATAAATAATTCTCACAATTCAGAGAAAGACCTATTGTTCATCATTTAAAGTTTTCCGCATTTTTTATTTCGCTTTAAATATAATCTGGAACAATCATTTATTTTGGAAATCTTAATCTGATAGCTTGTTTCTGATCTAAATTGAAAGGTCGTTTAACAAAATGTATAGAAAAGTGTCAATACCATCCTGGTAGACTCCGTGGATAAAATTGCACTTTCTAGAATCTCACTCGCTTACTTCAGAAGTGCAACTCTGAAAATGAGTGAGTGAGATCTAAACCAGAAGTTGTAGTTCTTTTCATTATTACTGTCTACAAGAAAATGGTGTCTTATACAGGAGAGTGGCTTGGATGACTATCTTTTTCGAGTGCAAAATCTGAACCACGTCTAAAATGAGCACAGTATTTAGATGAAAAGTGGTATTAACATTCTAAATCCAGTACAAGACTATTCTAAAATGCATCGTTGCAATCTCGAAAGCTGCAACAACTCTATTTTATATAATATTGGGGTGTGATGTCTAAACTTTGGATTTTGATCTCTATTTCATATTCTTAGTCTTAGGGTTTATCATTGACCGATTTTTGCCGCCCGTGTTTTAGTTGCCCTTAAATATCTTAATATACCTAATTTATTAGATGTAATGATCACATTGTTCCTGAACGCACGGTGGTTTCATATAAGTTATTTGTAACATCTCCACGGTAATAACTGCATTGCTCCACTGCTTTCCTCCACAAGAGAAATGCACTTGTAGCTGCCTGAAGTGTAAATCGCGAATAGTTTTGGAATAGAATTCAAATTCAGTCAGAAGTTATAAAATTGAGATATTCAGAAACTGTGAAAATACATAATCTCCGTTGAACTTGGAAACTAATTATGAAAATGCAAAGTTCGTATAACTAATGTTTGGGTCGTTAAACTAATATTCTAGGTGTGACAAAAAATTACTTGAGATATTATTAAGGTTAGCTCCCTAACCATAGACTGAAAATTATACATAAAAATATTTAGTTCATAATTTATACATCACGAAGGATTCGTAAACAATAGTAGAGTATGACTATTAAGAAACACTATGATTTGGAAATACTTTAGAATTCAAATAACATCGTGATTTCAAACCTATGGCGTGTTTCAAAACAAACACTTTCCAGATTAACAAACGTTAGAAAAAGAGATCATGTTTCTTCGTGTTCTAGCCTCACTTATCGTTGTACAGCTAGGGGCACACAAGAAATTATTATGCTTAAATACAATACATTACTTAAAGAGAAAATCAGTTTTATGTTTTCATTTCGTTATAGCAGAACTTCGAATAATCATTTACTTATTGACATAATACGAATTCAAAGACATGCACGTACTATTTTAATAGATTGTAGTAGGTACTGTTAACAACTAATAATACCTAATGGATAATTAACATCACCTACTTATGTTTGAAATAGCCTATTACCAATCTATAAAAGGTAATGATGTAACCGCACTGAATAATGGTAACTGTATACATTTATGTAAGTAAATATTTCCTCCCAACCATACCAGATAGTGACAATAGTCACTGGTTTAAATAAATAAGAACAAATTCAACTTAAATAGTTTTCAATTGTTGTTATTGATCATGTTACTGGAGGAGGTCCTTATATTCCTGAAATTATGGGAAACGAGGCCATCACGTACGATAAATGCGATAGTGATTCAAACAGAAATGATGTTCCTTCGTAGGACTAAACGCGACTAAAAAAAGCCGTGAAGGCAAGTAGGTATTGCGCCACCTGGCCCAGACATTTTTGCGGGGATGCAGTCGTCGTTAAGTACGGAATCTGCATTACCGACATTCTGTATTACCGGCATTTGGTTCGTCACTCGGCTAAATGGCAACGCTGTTGCTAGGGGAAAACAGATGGCGCCAGTGTCGTTTTTGTACCGACATTCTGTATTATCGGCATTTGGTTCGTCACTCGGCTAAATGGTAGCGTCGTTGCTAGGGGAAAGCAGATGGCGCCGGTGTCGTTTTACGTGATTTTTGTACCGACATTCTGTATTATCGGCATTTGGTTCGTCACATGGCTAAATGGAGTTAGTGTTACTAGGGGAAAACAAAGGGCGCCAGTGTCGTTTTACGTGATTTTTGTACCGACATTCTGTATTATCGGCATTTGGTTCGTCATCATGAAGAAAGCTGTATTACCGATTACGGGCGTTCTACTGATTGTTAATAGGGGGAGTCAAGGTTTATCATTTTATATTAATAAATTTTACCGATTTCTTAAAATAATTATCGTCGTCATTAATACTTTAATTACATATAATAATTTAAGATAATTAATTCAGCATTAAAATTTTAAACGCAAATCACGGGACAATTTACGGATAATAATAATAATAACAATAATTATAATGTCTTTATTTCCCTTACAGGCTTACACCCAAATAGGGAAAAATATGAATTTACAAATGTTTTCATCGTTTATGCTATTCTCCTGTAATATCTCAGGGGTAATGTGTAAAGAGCGGAAAATATGCAATGTGCATTTTATGATGTTGATGAAATAAGAATTATTTGTAGATTCAATTAAAATGCCTAAAACCTAAAATTTAAGGCTTTAATATTATTGTTTATTGTATATTTTATATCAATAAATGCGAAACTCCGTGTAATGCCATGTAATAATAATGCAACAATGTAACATAACTGTATACATCGGTGTATACATAAAATAAACTTGATGTTGATGAAATAAATAATAGAAACAAAATTTAATTTATGATTTGATTTATTGAAATTTCCTTATTCTTATAACAAATAAGTTTTTACTAATAATATTTAGTTATTACTAGTTAGTTAATAGTATATTATATACATATTTGTTGCATTTTTTTTTGTCGAAACCCATGCATTTTTTGTCAAATTTCGTTGCATTTAAATGTGCATATGTTTTCTTTTTGCCTTGCATTTTTCCGCTCTTTAGTATTGTGTATTGTGGTGACAAAATTCACTTGGTATTGTTATGTCTGTTTGTGTTGGTGAATATTTCACCATTTACAACATAATCATGAATAAAGTGGTTGGTGTATTTTTGCATACGAAACAATGGAACATTTATTTGCGTTTAAATTTAGGCGATTAGCTTTACACCAATCACATAGAAAGTTAATGTTAGACTGCAAATATAAGCAATCATTGATATCTCGTACTTGATGATATATTTTTAAATCGTCAGCAAATAATAGTTTTTCTCGCAGTGTATAGATTGATGATGATGATGAATACCACGTAGACACGTCCATTCGTGACGGGTATCTTGGAATACGTTCTGCTTGGTTCGGACATCTTGTATCCCAACCCTCTGGCGTTTAATGTCATGCTTACCTTGCTATCTCTCTCTCTCTCTCTCTCTCTCTCTCTCTCTCTCTCTCTCTCTCGCTCTCTCCTTCTCACTCTCTCCTTATCATCTATTAGAGAGGACGCATTAAAGAGCCTTCTCTCTCTCTCAATGTCTCCTCTCTCACTCTCTTGCTCTTTCGCTCTCTCCTTATCACCTATTAGAGGACGCATTAAAGAACCTTCTCTCCCTCTCTCACTCTCTCGCTCTCACGCTCTCTCACTCTCTCTCTCCCTTCAACCTAATGCTAGTAAATGAAACACCATTGGATAGAGGTAACCGTTAGGTCTACTGTTCTGGGATTGGTTCGGACGGCTTTGTTATTTCATACGTGAAAATAAAAAACATCGATAAATGTTTTACTGTTTTTATTATTTTTCGTATAGTTACACAATATTACTAATATTCTATTGTAAATCAGCTTAAACTAGGTGATTATAGTTTTATATAGTATATTACTTTATTACTCAATATAAACTAGATATGTTATATCAGAATGTTACAATTAATTTTCTAACAAAATAACTTAGAGCAGCTTATAAATATATATATATTCTAACACTTAACATTTACTTAATAGAATATTAACTATATATTAAACTTAAACCTCAACAACATACTTTATTTAATCTAGTAATATAAACTTTATATAGGCAAGAACTGTCATTTAACAACATCTTCCGCCTTTATCCAGGACTTTTCATTCAAGCCGAGCCATTTGACGTACATGTCACCATTGCTGCGGCGTTTAAGTACTTTTTCAACTAAGTAAACGTCTGGCTGATTGGTTTTCTGTAGCTCGAACTCGTAGAAAGCTCCTCGAACAGCAACCCCATGAAGATCTTCCAGCAGATATGTGACAGGTTTTGTAAATTGAACTTTAACTATTTTGAATAATTCAGTTGACCAGCTGGGCGTGTATCCCTTAGAAAAGACCCCCTTGAACTTACTAATACGTACGAGGTCATTCAAGTCTAGTTTACGTTTACTTCCTGCAGCGACATCTGCTTTTACATTAGTGTCATAAACGGTTAGTTTGGTGGTAGGTGTAACAGTAGCAGGAGCTCGACCTATCGTTCTATGTCTGGTGTTGTTATAGCTGTCAACTACCCTCTGTAATATATCTATCCATTTAAATGATCCTCGGTAGCTAAACTCTTTATACAACTTTTGCTTAATTGTACGGATAACGCGTTCAACTATCGAAGCCTTAATTACGGAATATGTAGAGTAATGATTTATAGTGTGCTCTTTCATTAATCGTTTAAAATGTTTATTGTAAAACTCTTTCCCGAGATCCGTCTGAAGATTCTTGGGTATGACTGAACTCTTAAAGATGCTGCGGACCTGCTTTGTCACCTCTTCTCCGGATTTAGTTTTCAACGGTCGTGCATACAGATATTTCGAATAACAGTTTATCATCAGCAGTATGTAACGATACCCCTTATTTACTTTAGCATAGGGAATAAACTCGGCTAAGTCAGCCTGGAACAAGTCCTGGAAATCTTTTATTATAGTGCGACGTCTTTGAAAGTTTTTTCTAGCAGCCCTGTGTATTTCATCAACAACGGTTTGTTTAGCACTAGTCATTATCATACAATTAATCTCAACGACACCGAGAGAGCAACGTCTCAAATAATTATATTGGCAGCAGCCGAGTTTGATGAATACTGAACAATGTTAAAGCAATATATCATTATATACCCCCGAAATATTCTATTCTATGATGCCTTCCTCCTTAAGTTCGCTTATAATTGATATTATTTCGTTTTCATTCTGTGGACTAGTGTTGCCGGCACTCTTTACAGCATATAACAAACGAAGCCGGTCGACTAGCTCGTTAGCCTTATTCCAGTAGACGTATTCGACTTTGCAATCGCTTAATTTTTTAAAATTTGACGATGATGATGATGATAGTCTAATGCCTAAACCTTTGATTCTGGGTAAGTTCGGTTTAATTATATAATCATACTTCCAATGTTTAACAGCTGTTAGTTTACCCTGTGGTCTATATGATTTCTTATGCGCATTAGTAAGGGCTATTATCTGCATATAATTATTGATATCAGCTTGCGTTGGTATAGACTCTAATTCACTAAACGTGAGTAAGTCAAACAGACCGGGTGTTGCTTTGAAAACGTTGTTTTTAATTATGATGTTTGTATCACGCATAGTCACAGGGGAAGATGCAAATGTCCACGCGTCTCGATCAATTTTATATCTAATACCGAATCTAGTTCTATCTATATTTTTGTTTCCGACAGCGTTAGCTATCAGCATACCGTAATGAGTAGGGAGATCAAGAGTTTTATTAGATTCTTCTTCTTCTTCTTCGTCTGCTTCCGATGATGATGATGTAGCAGGTTGTTTTTTAACTTTCAGCTGGGGAATGTAACTAGCAGTAGTAGTAATAGTAGTAGCAGCAGATGGTTGTGTTTTAACTTTCAATAGGGGTACGTTAGAGGTGTTAACTGATTTAGCAATGGTTTCCAGTGGCGATATAACTGGATTGTGCGTGACGCGATACATACGTTCTGCTTCTGCTCTATCACGACGAAAGTATGCAAACTTCTTACGTATAGCATTACGAGCGTGTATTATTTTACGCTTTAAACTCAGATCATACGTGTTGGACATGTCGGCTATGCAGAGACTACTAAACGAATCGACTTTAATTATAAACTTATATATGAATCAAAACCCTTCCGATATCTGCCACGGTCTAGAGAGCTGTCTTTATTAATTACCAGGAAATCATGCGGCTCCTTCCAACACAGAGAGCAAATGTTTTTGAACTGATCATAGCTAATACCGTCTGCTACAACATGATCGCTAAACACGTGTTTTAAGTTCAACTCGTCTTGTCTAAAGAGAATAATTAGGTTTGCATTGTCCCTAATCAGATGTTTCGGTATCTTGGCGTACGTTTGACCTAGATAAAAACAGTCGACACCCTTATGCCTACCCATGCTAAAATATTCTCTAATCTTTTCCTGCCTGCTGCAAATTATATCATCAAAAATGAACACTGAATTAGGTTTAACATCACCGGGGCTGATTACGTCATCGTTTTCGCTAAATTCATGATATCCCATACCCGTAAGTGGTTTCATAACACGTCTTAAGAATTCATATTTAGGTTGAAATAAAGACTTGGCGTATAGGTAGATATTTTCAAATTTTAATCCGTTTTCGCTAATAAGTAAACCTAACATAGCATTAGTTTTACCGCAGGAAGATGGACCGCTCAATATTGCTCTACATGATACAGGTAACAGATCGCCATGTTTCCTAACATCCTCGCCTGATCGTCGTTGTAAAGATGTATCATCGCAGTCGTCTAGGTTACATATGTTTAGTGACTTATTTTGTTTAACGACCTTCATTACGGTATGCGTACGTGTCTAGTCACGGTCTCGTTAAACGGATTATACTCGATTAATGCGTCGTGAAGGATCAAACAATACGCCTTAGTTGTGTTCGTAAATGCGGCTGAAGACTCGAGCTCTAGTCTAATATCGACAGTGGAATCCTTAAAACTCTCTACCTGTCTTGAACAGTCAATAACAAAAATGGGATACGTTTCAAACGATTTGTAGCTGAGTAAACAGCTCTCAGCCGCACCTCTACCTATACCGTCATAGTAGTTCTCGCGAAAACGAGTATAATTCAGATACGCAGGAATGTAGTCCTTACGGTCGAAATCGAGATTTAAACGCTGATGCGGGAACACTTGCGAATTTAAATACAACTTAACGTCGACCAAGTTCGAATGAGTAAATGTAGTCGGGTTACCCGTTCTTATACCCAGCTGACGCTCGTCTTGTAAAACTACAAAGACCCAGCGCGGTTTCTCTAGATCATTGGAGTTCTTTACGCGCCAAACCTGGTTTTTAGTAGTTCCCAACGAGGGTAACTCGTGTAATTCCCAACGTCTAAACGGAGCGATAATAGAAGAATTATCTCTTAAACTCTCCACCAGGTTCACTTTGCTTTCATCTGATAACAGTATATGCTGAACTTCCCACGAAAGCTTATCAATCTTGATATCTACGTCGGTACCTGCATCACCTGCTTCGCTTTTATAGCAATTAAAATCGTTCTTGGCGCGAATTAAAACTAGCTGACAACTCATATGAGGTATTACTTTTTTATAATCGTCTGCAAATCCAAAGATATCTTTTAATGGTATTCTACATGTGAAATGAAAGACGTTATTCCCTTGGTTATGTAGCAAATCATTATCGCTAGTAATCCCTAAGTTCCATGCTGTGCTGGTTAAAGCTCTATCCTCGGCGCCATGTGAAACGAGACCTTTTATAGTGCTTGTAATGCCGGGCTGTTTACAGACATCTATGAGCTGGTTTGTGCCTAATATTAGTTGAATTTCATCAAACAGAAAGTGGGCAAAATTGTTTACCAGAAGGAATTGCTTGTTTTCTGCACGCGTTATGCTACCTTTAACAAGTACATAGCTGTCATACAAAGCTAAAACGTTATCGGAATTTTGTATGCTGATTCTAATGGTGTCGGAATGATTGGCATTTAGCGTAAACGGCAGATAGGTATAAAAATCCTCTTTTATTATATCTGTATCGACGCGAGGCTTCCCAAATATGTTTAATTTATCAATGGTAAAGGTGTCGGTGTTAATATGCATTTTACTTCGTTTTGACATGCTGCTGCTGCTGCTGCTGTTATCGTACTTTAAAGCCTAAAGATTCAAGAAAAAGGCGACGAGCTTTAGTTAGTTTTAATCGAAGGTCTGCACGTGCCGACGTTCGACGGTGAATGACCTTTGATGGACATATGCTGATGTTTTTATAGCTAAAGTTTATTCCCATTTTTCACGTTTAAGTTCTAGCCTGATGCTCGTGAAAGTGTCTTCAGACAAATTTATCAACTCTCCTCTCGCGTCTACCAGTCTAATGGTAATGTTGTCGATCTCGGTGACAGTGATGGGAAAGTAAATCACATACGCGAGGCTTCCCAAATATGTTTAATTTATCAATGGTAAAGGTGTCGGTGTTAATATGCATTTTACTTCGTTTTGACATGCTGCTGCTGCTGCTGCTGTTATCGTACTTTAAAGCCTAAAGATTCAAGAAAAAGGCGACGAGCTTTAGTTAGTTTTAATCGAAGGTCTGCACGTGCCGACGTTCGACGGTGAATGACCTTTGATGGACATATGCTGATGTTTTTATAGCTAAAGTTTATTCCCATTTTTCACGTTTAAGTTCTAGCCTGATGCTCGTGAAAGTGTCTTCAGACAAATTTATCAACTCTCCTCTCGCGTCTACCAGTCTAATGGTAATGTTGTCGATCTCGGTGACAGTGATGGGAAAGTAAATCACATGCGATGGCTCCTTTTCAATCAGATAACCGGGTGGTACGCAAACACCAAATTCGAAGATTGTATGACCTGCTTGATTGTTTCTATATGAGCCGCCTGTAATATTCGTGTCTACAAAGATGTTTGGAGTTGAAAGTATATCGACAACTCGATCTGATACGTGTCTACTACCGGGTTCTAGCACGCGCTTCTTAAATCCTAGTAGTGATCCTATGTTATCGGGTTTGGTAAAATCAATCAACTCGGTAGCTGATTCAATCTCACACTTTCCCGTATTAGTGTTAGCTTTGATTTGTAGTAGTAGTAGATCTCCCTCTTCGGGATCGTCACTAATTTGATTGTTTATATAGTTAACGATTTCAGACAACTCGTAGCTACCCGGTTCAATAGTTATCGCCTTTTCTCCGTAATAAAATTTATTTTTGCCTGGGTATATATTCCGTATCGTGTGACTTGTATATAAGCCGACTAAACCTAGTGAGTATTCGTAACGCACGTGATCTAGTGTTATAGGTGGATAAATACGATCCGTAGAAAGCCTGTTTCCTGTACCGTACACCGTGATGGTCCTAGCCATACTTAACCGATTTACACTTTCACCTCTCTTTTATACAAAAATCGTAGACACAGATGTCCGCAGTTGTATGTATTGAACTTTTGTTCTTGGGCTACGTTGTAGTATACGGAGCAGCGAGGTCCTAAATATTTCACAAGTTCAGATGGTGGTCTCAGGTCTCCGAAGGGGTCATAGTACAAAACCACGTTTCGATCCTTTCTATAGGCAACCCAGTGAGTACCCGGTCCTCCAGCGTCGTCAAGATTAACAATAGCTCTTTCGAATTGCAAAGGTTTCGTTGCAGGTAGACTTGTTCTCATATAGACACCTCTAAAATAGGGAATGTCTTTAGCATGTTTTATTATATCTAGGTCTGTAAGTGGTCTCCGAGGCAAGTTATTCAGTTTTTTGACCGCCTGACATATGGTTTTAAGTACAATGCAGCTCCGCCAGCTCTATACGGCTTCAGGTAAAGGGCGTTCCCGTTCTTACCGCCTAAAGCGATAGCTTCCATACTTTTATTATGCCGTGTAGTTTCTTCTAGCTGTCTCTTATTACTATTAGCAGTGTTAACAGCTTTTGCTACCCCTGAGGCGCCTCCTATAATTGCACCGAGAGCCGAGAGGCCAGCAAAAATTGGTATGAGTGGTAAAATACCCCCTGTAGCTGTAGGCACAGGAATTATTCGGGGTACTTTAACGTTTTTTCGACCGCCTACGTTTTGAATGATTCTTCTGGCAGCGCTCAGGGCATGATGTATTAAATCTTTACCCGTGAGTCTCTTGCTTGCACGATTCACTACACCAACAAGCTTCTTTAAAACGCCACCTTTGAAAGTGACAGTTTTCTTCATCATCTTTTTAGCGAGACCCTTTTTCGCCGACAGTTTGTTTGTCTTTACGCCCATTCCCAACTTTCTTTTAGCCTTCATTATACCGGTTACAAACAGAGCTGATGCTTTTTCCCCTAATTTAGAGTCTTTAGCCTTAACACGCTTCCAAGCGGCTTCTTCTAATACACGATCTGCCTGGTGTCTACTGTTCAAATCGGAGCTTTGAGCGTTCGAGATGTCGTGCTGCATACACGCCTGGTCCAAAGGATTTATACCTTTATCGCCACGTTGTAATCTTTTAGATAATTTAGTACCAGGTCCACAGTACTGATAGGAAGGAAGATGTAGTTCAATAGGCAGTTTGTCTATGAGCTTGTTAACAAAGCCGTTACCTTCGTGAACTAACATCTGGTACTGAGAGAAGAGACTGCTTGTACCTGTATTTATACTCGGTCACCACTGCAGCCGGACTAATCTGTGTTCTGAAATCTCTGCGTATAGATAAAGTCTCTATGATCAGCTTGTAGAATTTCACACAGATGCTTTTCAACATTATGTATTCTTGTTTGAAAACGGTATCTGTCCAGAGCTAATGTTTGCCAGTCTCCCTTTCTTGCCTGTCTGTATGCATACTCCCATACTATCATATGATGTATATTATTCATGCTTGCGTCGGCAAAACTTACTTTCTTTACCATATCGATGTGTTACTGCTGCTGTTGCTACAAATCGCTATGTTTGGAGAGTTATTGACATTAGTAAAACTAAAAACTTTGTTTAAATACATTTTTATTTCTTCAACGATACATTTAGGCTAAGATAGAAAAAAAATAACTGATTAGCGTAGATATAAGCAAACTAAGCATTTGCGCAGCATTCCCGTAAGGCTCACCACGTTTCCTATCTGCGCTAATCAGGCATTTGATATAATACACTTAAAACTAGAATAAAAACTGGTGTCAATATGATTAGGTCAACCGATAGTAGTAGTAAATTCCGTTATTAGTCGGTATTGTACACTCTCTTTATGTTGTAAGAGTTCGTACGTGTTGCAGATTCGGCTATTAGGGCATCAAACGATGATCGCATAACTTTTTGAGTATCCTCGAGCACTTGTACTTTATCTAATAATTTTTTATGATTACTATCTAGGGTATTATTCGTTTCTTCTATCTTTGTCAACACACTCGAATGATTAGTTTCCATCTCATCATTCGCTATTAGGTGATTTCTCTTTGTTTCTTTTTCCAACGTTGTTAGAAAACTGTTAAGTTTACTAGTCTCAATGTCAACCTTTGTTACCTTTTGCTTTAGATCTTTAATAGTGTTCTGAGTGTCGGTAGTCATTGTAATGAAGGTTTGTACAGCAGAGTCGAATTGAGCATCTACATAAGCTTTAGAAGTGACATCCGTGCCATCTATAGGGTAACTTACTGAAACAATACGTTTACCATCTGCATTAAACTGCATTTGATCGTTTGTATGCATAGCCCGATTGTTAAAATACTGCCTAGAGATTACATCTTTATCCTCTAGAGGCTCCCCTATATTACAAATTCTTCCATCTTTAGCATCATAGTACGACCCCTGTCCTTTATCCTCTCGTCGTCGTCTCAAACAATTAGAGAGTAATTTTCTTTCAACATCGTCCACCAGCTCGTCGGTATACTTTTTCGTACAAACATCGTGGTTGTCAAGCGGTTCTTTAACGTGTACTAACCTTCTTTTCTTAACATCAATTACACCTTCATCGTTATCTGATAACATTAGTACAGAACGCTTCGTGACAAGATCGTTATCGTTGATAGGAGCGCCTACATTAGTTATACGACGGTTCTCAACATCGAAATTACCCTCTGGTGTTAATTTAAAACCATAACCTCTCGGTCCACGTTTTGTTGCAGCCATTGTTTCATCTGTCATACTCATCATAGCTCTACCGAAGAGATCTATTGTGTTCATGATGACGTATGACAAATAACTGTCACGCATGAACAGAATACACAGTATTTATAGCTGAGATCTTCATAGCGCAATGATGTACATATTTCAATACGTCATGAGATTTATACAGTTCGTCGGATGTTCTCAGACATAATCGTAGACGGTACTGAGACTTCTTGTAATCAGCCCGCATTTAATTTAGTAAACATCGTATGCTTTTACGCTTTTTTGAATAATTATCGTCCGAACCAATCCCAGAACAGTAGACCTAACGGTTACCTCTATCCAATACTGTTTCATTTACTAGCATTAGGATGAAGGGAGAGAGAGAGAGAGAGAGAGAGTGAGAGAGCGTGAGAGTGAGAGAGCGTGAGAGCGAGAGAGTGAGAGAGGGAGAGAAGGTTCTTTAATGCGTCCTCTAATAGGTGATAAGGAGAGAGCGAAAGAGCAAGAGAGTGAGAGAGGAGACATTGAGAGAGAGAGAAGGCTCTTTAATGCGTCCTCTCTAATAGATGATAAGGAGAGAGTGAGAAGGAGAGAGCGAGAGAGAGAGAGAGAGAGAGAGAGAGAGAGAGAGAGAGAGAGAGAGAGAGAGATAGCAAGGTAAGCATGACATTAAACGCCAGAGGGTTGGGATACAAGATGTCCGAACCAAGCAGAACGTATTCCAAGATACCCGTCACGAATGGACGTGTCTACGTGGTATTCATCATCATCATCAATCTATACACTGCGAGAAAAACTATTATTTGCTGACGATTTAAAAATATATCATCAAGTACGAGATATCAATGATTGCTTATATTTGCAGTCTAACATTAACTTTCTATGTGATTGGTGTAAAGCTAATCGCCTAAATTTAAACGCAAATAAATGTTCCATTGTTTCGTATGCAAAAATACACCAACCACTTTATTCATGATTATGTTGTAAATGGTGAAATATTCACCAACACAAACAGACATAACAATACCAAGTGAATTTTGTCACCACAATACACAATACTAAAGAGCGGAAAAATGCAAGGCAAAAAGAAAACATATGCACATTTAAATGCAACGAAATTTGACAAAAAATGCATGGGTTTCGACAAAAAAAATGCAACAAATATGTATATAATATACTATTAACTAACTAGTAATAACTAAATATTATTAGTAAAAACTTATTTGTTATAAGAATAAGGAAATTTCAATAAATCAAATCATAAATTAAATTTTGTTTCTATTATTTATTTCATCAACATCAAGTTTATTTTATGTATACACCGATGTATACAGTTATGTTACATTGTTGCATTATTATTACATGGCATTACACGGAGTTTCGCATTTATTGATATAAAATATACAATAAACAATAATATTAAAGCCTTAAATTTTAGGTTTTAGGCATTTTAATTGAATCTACAAATAATTCTTATTTCATCAACATCATAAAATGCACATTGCATATTTTCCGCTCTTTACACATTACCCCTGAGATATTACAGGAGAATAGCATAAACGATGAAAACATTTGTAAATTCATATTTTTCCCTATTTGGGTGTAAGCCTGTAAGGGAAATAAAGACATTATAATTATTGTTATTATTATTATTATCCGTAAATTGTCCCGTGATTTGCGTTTAAAATTTTAATGCTGAATTAATTATCTTAAATTATTATATGTAATTAAAGTATTAATGACGACGATAATTATTTTAAGAAATCGGTAAAATTTATTAATATAAAATGATAAACCTTGACTCCCCCTATTAACAATCAGTAGAACGCCCGTAATCGGTAATACAGCTTTCTTCATGATGACGAACCAAATGCCGATAATACAGAATGTCGGTACAAAAATCACGTAAAACGACACTGGCGCCCTTTGTTTTCCCCTAGTAACACTAACTCCATTTAGCCATGTGACGAACCAAATGCCGATAATACAGAATGTCGGTACAAAAATCACGTAAAACGACACCGGCGCCATCTGCTTTCCCCTAGCAACGACGCTACCATTTAGCCGAGTGACGAACCAAATGCCGATAATACAGAATGTCGGTACAAAAACGACACTGGCGCCATCTGTTTTCCCCTAGCAACAGCGTTGCCATTTAGCCGAGTGACGAACCAAATGCCGGTAATACAGAATGTCGGTAATGCAGATTCCGTACTTAACGACGACTGCATCCCCGCAAAAATGTCTGGGCCAGGTGGCGCAATACCTACTAAGGCATAATTGATTATTTTGATCCGATGATTACAAAAACAAAGCAGATAATATACAAGTTCAAACTACATTTGGAAAAACTAAGATTACTAGTCGTTGGAATATATTTAGGTATAAATATTATATTTATATGAGGCGCGTTTTTTAATCTTGTGTAAGGTCCGTTTTGGAAGCTGCAAGTTGGAAGCGGAGCTATGTCTGGCTAGTATTTCTATATGGTTTACTAGCTAGCTATCTGTCAGGTTACTACCACCGAATTCTTGTTTGCTGAGGCGTATGAGCGATTTACAATGAGCGGGACAATAAATAATCCCACCAGCTCTGAGCTTTGTCTTATACTCTGAATCGTGAATAGCAATGTCAAGGAAAATTAAACGTAAAACTTCTTGAAAAATTATGAAACATCGATTTTCAAGATTCTGTTCAACTTTACGTTAAATCGCCTATCATCCTCGAGTGATCGCTATGCCCTTCGTCGCCCGTATTCGTTTGCCCTTCTTGCAACAAACGACACTATTGCCAAATGAATCTGCCGCATGCGACTCCAAACAAAAATCCGACAGTAACAATTTATCAGACTGTCAGTCATAAAGATACTAGTTAGGCGCGGTTTCACATCACAGCTTCAATCGGAAGTAATTTCAAACCGGGCTTTACTGAAAAAATGCGACTTGTATATGAAACTGCAGGCTTTGAAATATGATGAACTGTTACTGGAAGACTAGACACAAAGAATATGGTAACCATATAAATTGTAATGTTTGTTATGTAAGTAATAACACTTTATTTGACATTTGACAAGTCTTCACCGAATTCTGCCCTTGACATACAAAGAAGATCTTAGTAATCTGTTTTCAGAAAGGATAATATAAACAACACATTTTTTGCCAAGAACTTGTAGAATCTGCTTCAACTATTGATACTTTTTTCTACATCTATGGAAACATAGTTAACCTTTTAAAGTAGAAGCTAACCTTTTCCGAGGAGCGAGCCCAAAATACTTTGCCGCTCATTGTTATGGGACACTAGCGCAAAGTATTTTGTTGGTTGATCAAAACATAACACCAAGGATGGTAATATTCATTGTTTTGTCATAACTATGTAGATTGATTTTACCGATTTTAATGTGCTGCTTTCAGATAGATAGAAAAATAGTGTATTGTGTTATTAGGATTAAAAGTATTTATGTGGCCATTTTGTAGAAACAACATGTATAGGCTTGTTGCTTGAAGTTAGTAGCAAATTTGTAAATTTCCTTTTGGGGGGAGGTGGATGAATTAAGACAATTCATCATTAATAATGGATTAAGACTGATTAATCTCTCGGTTCGCATACGCTATTAATGAATCTGTAATACAGAGCTTAGTTGGAGTAACTATGAACAATGTATTTTAAAAAACTACATTTAGAAACAGAACTAAATATTATTGCCAGTCGTAGAATTTTTTATTATAGAAATGAAATTAAATCACATCTACGATGTAATAACTTGAGAGACCTTATCTAAGTTTAATAATTTCTGTTGGTAAAGACTTAGGTGATGTGTCGGGTTTAGTAAAACGGACTTTACCTGTATAAATAAGAATTTTCAACCATGGTGTGATGTAGGGCTACAGGAAATTAGACGTCATACAGATATCTAAGGGTAATTCAAGTAAAGACGATTTTTCCACTTTTTAAATTATTGAAACAACCGTACGAAGTTGACAGCATTTTAGCAACTTTTATTGTTTACTGCACAGGAATCTTAATTTGTATGGTTCAACAGTAGGCACAAATGTGTGTTGGCGCTTTCTAAGAATTATATTTTCTAATAATCATTTAAAAGACACTTTATGAATATTTAATTGTTGTGTAGACATAAATAGTAGATTATAATAGAAGTCGAATCAATCATGAGACTGAAAGACATTAAGGATTAGATCATTTAACTATTACCGAGCAAGTATAATCGATTACCGGCGGTAAAATCATTGATCAAAGTAGGTACATCATTTTGCGAATAGTTGACCTAACTTTATTTGGGCATGTAGTGTCAGATTAGGACGGTATCTTTTCTGTTATATTCCTTAAGCTAATTTTCCTCTTCGTTTTTCATGCTATTGGCCTTGACCAGAGGCCAATAGATCACCGGAGCTCAAAATGTAAAAATGAGTGACGCATGCAGAATTACATCAAAAACTATTTATAGTCGACAATCTGATGAATGAAATATATTTTCAATACTCTTGCTTTTCACAGAAACAGCGCGCCTAACACTGAAGCAGCAACTCGGTCACATAGTAATCGGTTTTAGTTAACATCTGAACCTAACGAGATCTTGCATAGATTAGTTACTCTATATTACATACTTTTGTGCATTTTGTGCTCTGCGCTGATTTCCTATTGAAGTCGAACAATGTATTCGAGGGTTGATGTTATGAGAAATGGTTCTTGGGATATAGTTCTATAACTGTTCCAATTTGGAAAGGATGCCGTTTTCATCTATGTATAATGCGTTACAAATTTCAAGCTTATCTGTTTGGCTTGAGAGCCAAATGGCTAGCTTTTGCTAAATAACTCACAATAAAACAACAATAACAGGGCCGGCGTTAAATATCGCTGGACTATGACTGGACTGGTCTGAGGGTTTCCATCCCCTAGTTTGGGGATGGCCCCAGAACAAGGCTGGACTCCAGTACCAGAGAGTGATACCCGGCAGCCACCCCCTGATCGCTGCCTTAGTGGAAACCTTTTCGCCAGGTGCTTCACCCTGATGTAGTCACTTCGGTACTGTGGATTGCACGACATGGAGGCAACTCTTCAATGTATCGGTGAATTGGGTTTATCGAAGAATTACAAATCTGGTTGATCTCAACAAGACTACCCCGTGAGATCACCTTATAAGGGGAGTTGATGCGAATACGACTATTAGCTTATCAACTCTAAGACAACCCCACCTCCTAGGTGGTATAGGTCGGGCTCCTACTTTTAGGTAGAATCGGACAGGGGTCACCAAGCCTTAATTATGGTAAGGCAGGGTGGCTAAATCCTAAAATATCCTAGGCAGATGACCTAGGATTCAAATGCCAGCAACACTTGAGGTTGGACTCGTCCGGACAGTAAAAGTCTGTATACTGGACTAGGGCCTTTGGGACTACCTCGGAGATGGACCCCAACGGGTGAGCATGTAGATAGCTCCGACACTAGCCTGGAAAGCTAGAGAGTAAGGAGTAGATAGGCAAAGTTGCTCCCACCCGTGCATACTGGTAGCTATTTCAAAAGTAAGTGACCTGCTAATTGAGATTAATTCAATTCATTAACCCCTAAGGCAGCCATGGCCACTAAACTTAACGCAGGTGGGCCACTTTTATAGCGTGTGCCGGTTTCTTCGCTCTTTTTTTGTTTCTTCGTTATTTAGAAATTTCTACTCTGAAATTTTGACTCTTAAACCAAAGAAGTGAGCCTAAAATTTGTACAGGACTATCCGGACCTCCGGATTTTTGGAAGAAATTGAATTTCTTCCAAAAAATCCAGAATTTCCCAATTTATTTATATGCGGTTTTTTGTTATTATTCGGAATCCTAAACTGTACTTATGAAGCAATAACAAGTTTTACCAAAATCTTTCTTTAAATGCTGAACCCTCCTGTCTGCATGTTTTGAATAACGTAAAACCGCATATCGAAACTATAACTAATATAATCATCACAAGAAGCCGATTGTGCGGCGTTTAACAATAAACTAAACCAACCAACCATGAAAGTGTTTAGAAAATCTACAAAAAGTCCGACATTCATAATGCTAGGGTATCTTAACGTGGTTTGATTGCGTAACTTTTATTTGTATTATCCTTTATGAATAAGAAATTAGATGTGAATCAAAGCGAAACTAATACAATTTTCCTACAATTTTACAGCTTGCTCAAGCGTCAGTTGTAACAAATACCTTTAATAGATAGCAGATGGAAAATACTAGTTTGATAATAATTAGTTTATATAAAATTTTATAGACATCAATAATGAAGTCACGTTATTACGGTCCTTGTCAACTTTTCTACTCTCTTTTGGTCGTTGATCTTTTGAACTTGCGTCTCTAATTCATTTGAAGCTATGCGAAAAACTTAATTTTGTATTGTCTCTAATTAGTAGTTTTAAAGTTTTTACAGTTTAATTCTCTCACCAGTTTTCAGGATGAGCTCTATAATTTAGTTACGTAAAATCATCATTTTTACTTTCGTGTTTTGGTCATTTGTTAGCTAACTAACTTCCGCAATATATATCTTTATAATCGTTCTTTTTTTAAATTATATATACACATTTTTGAAATGGTTTCTATATAGTATAAGAAAAATTTCTCTCTGTAGTTTAGTTTTAATTTTTAATTACAGCTACCATTTAATTCATGGTTTAGAGAGTTATATCGCGATTATTCAATTTATTTTAGATATACGAGTAGTAGTTGATCTTGCATAGAATTTATCTTAAGGCACAACATACACCTTGAGATAGATTCAACAAAGAATGATCATAAAAAACAATAACTACAATGAATGCGGTTATCCTTGAAGATTTATTTATGTAATTGTTATGTTTTACTTCAATGATCTTAATACAGAATAAAAATTTGTATCCGCACCACAGACTATTCATAGTAAATGCATTAAGGGAGAAAGCTGCTTTTTAATGTGATACCAATAAAAATCCTAGGTATTTATTAACTTATTAACGTTTTTAAAACATTAAACTACTTTTACTAACATTGTTAAAGTTAAACTTTGTTTTCTTGGGAAAAATCTTAAATTGATATGAATTGTGGCTAAAACTGTCTTTTGTAGGTATTGTTTTATTGTATGTTTTATATATTCACACATTCTGTATACTTACGAACCTGGAGATAATGAATATTTAATTAATTGAAGCCGCTTAACAACTGTTGGCGTTTTGCTATTCATTGCTTTTATTTTCTGCTAAAGAATAAAATTTATTTTGTTTATTTTCAACATAAATAAGAATAAACGAGTGGATCACACGGTAACTATTGAAAGTCACCACTGTGAGTCACTTTAACAAACTTGTTTTTCTGACTTTTTCCTTGCTGCTTTCTTTTATTTAACAAAAACCTTCTTTACTTAGAAACTTACATTAAGATTCTATCTACAATCAGAATTAATAATAATCAACGTAGTTGTATCAGATTTAACTGTAATCTGTACATAACCTTAATATGTTCATGTAGTACTAACAAGAGCAGTAGATCTCAACCCAACTATAACAGATACAATAATTCTTATCGGTGCATATGCATCTAGAACAATCAAATTGCACCAAAAACTGCACAGCAAAAGGTAACTACTACGTCAGGTAGCATTTATATTTGTGTTAACATCGAGTTTCACTAGCTGTGGTAAACTAAACTTCTACATTTTGCAATTAATGTTAACAAATTCTGTGTATTTTAGTTTTAGATCTTGAATTTCTATTACATTGGTCATTTACATATCGGTTTTTCTCACATTAATTCTTTTCAACTTATGTTCATAAAGTTTGTTATCTAAAACTATAGTTGTAACATACATATACATAATGGTCTAGTAGTCAATTGGTTCTCAGCTTTATTTGCAGGCTTCGTTAAGCATGATAAAGAATAGCTAGATAGTGGGTACTGTGTGTTGCTAGGCGTCGGATATCATTTTCTTTGTTTGTTTTATACTGTTATTAAGGGGCTAATGTAAATTCTTATCAGTCAGGAGGTAATAAAATACAGAAAGTTATGAAAGAGACAGAGCATGAGTAATCGATCTCCTATTTCCTCTGGCCACATACTAGACTGATAATAAAGAAAGAAGCGGCAAAACTTTTATATAGAATAATAACAATGTAGTGAGACAAGCACTCCAAATCGGTCAAACATGTATTTAAAAAATCAGAGGGCATGCTATCCATTTTATATCAACATACTTTATCCTAAAAATACATAATTATAATATAAAATCTTTGTATTACTAATAAATATTAATAAAAATTAATTTATTGTTAAAAACTTTTTTGTTTTGTTATACTTTGTCATTTGGCAACCCTATTAATAGTGGGAAGTTGTTATGTGTAATACATAAATAAATAAAAATAATTATAGAAATAACTGAATATGATGAGATACCCTACAAATATAATTAAATGTGTCAAATCTGTGCATTTTAGACAACCATTGGCCTTAGAAATTGTACCGCCAAATGGTATTGACGTATGGTAGGTACCTACTCTTTGGATACATTTGTAATGCTTTGTTTAAACCAGTTTCTTTCTGCCTTTCCTTCATTTTTCTTTTCATTCTTTGATGCATTATAATATTGTTAGGCCTCTTTTGGGTCGTGGCGAATCAATTAGTAATTAAAGTAATAACTTGTCACTTAATTATTATAAACCTTAGGATTTTATGATCTCATCTGCGACCCTTCAGTTAAGTATCTATTAGCTTACATATGAGAGGCGATGCAGTTGTGAATTTCCCAAAATGAATAAGTCATCACTCATCTTACTCCACTTAGGAACGTCTTACGGTTTTAATACTAAAGCCCGCCTAATGGCGATTAAATTACACTGCGATTACAAAATAAAAACACAAGGAGCACCTCTGTTATAACCACCACCAACATCACTGCCTCGTTTCACTTTCTCAAACACACTCAGTAAATCATCAGCAACACCTGTGTTGATAGTAGACCTGAGTCTACTATCAAGTAAGGTTAGCAATGAAACGGAAGTATAGTTCAAAATTAAATAATAGAGAAAGGGTTGATACATCACAGAACCGTCTCCGTGATTCATCAAGACACTCAGGACTTCATGGATGGAAAAATTTCAAAGCTTTATTCTAAATCCCTCAGAACTTCATGCCTGAAACTTTCAGGACTTCATAACGGAAAAGGCTCAAGGCCTTGTGCCTGAAACCCTCAGGACTTCATGGATGAAAAAAGCTCAAAGCTTTATCCCTGAAACCCTCAGGACTTCATGGGTGGAAGAAGCCCAAGGATTTGTGCCTAAAACCAGGACTCCGTGCTTCAGAAGCTATAACGTCTTGCCTAAAATGGAAAACTTAAGACCAGGACACATAGAAAAGATAGCTACTCGTTATACTACACACGAATTCTGAAGCATGTATCTTCTCCAAATGTATTAGCATGCAAACTGCCTTATTATCAATGTTATTTTCTATAGGCGTAAACGAATGCCTTCTCTTAAATACCGTGCAACAGTCGAAGTTTGTTTACACCGTCGTCCAGATTAAATAATTGTTGCCTCGGTGCGAGTTACCGTTAACTTTATTCTGGAATGGATACAGTAAGATAGGAAGATATTTGTAAACCTTTGACTGTGATTGATATGTCTTTTGTTTTGGTATTTTTGTGCTGAGATGTGTGATTTATTATTAAGTTACTATTTACTGCCTTGTGTATTATCTTCTCTTCATGTTTGTGATTGTTATTACTTTTGCTGTTGTACGGTATTTAAGGGATTGCACTTGTTTAAGCCTTATAGAGAATATTACTACTTAATGAGTACATTGATAATAAAGTAACTTACTATAAGATTTAGAAAAGCTATAAGAGCCTCAGAAGCTGTATGTAGAGTCAAAAATAGCTACTCTTCTTGTCTGTCCTAATTCTATCTATTCCATTTTAGATAAGAAGCTGACGCTTCTGAAGCACGAAGACATGAAGTTTTCAGGCACTCTAATGGTTGTTTGTTCCAGGCACACTAGCCATTCTTGGTTTCAGAATGGTCCACGAAGTCCTGAGGATGTCAGGCACAAAGTTTTGATCTTTTTCCATCACGAAATCCTGACGGTTCCAGGCAAACCAATCGTTTTGTTTCAGGTCCGAATTCGTCTATTTTGAAGCACGAAAACGGTTCCTTTGAGGTATCAACCCTTGCTTTTTATTAGTTTATTATGAACTATACTTTCCTTTCATTACCTTTTTCGATAGTAGACTTGAGTGACGATGATGATAGTATTGTTGATTACGTGAAATGAGGCAATGATGATGGCGGTTATGACAGTGGTGCTCCTTGTGTCTTTCTTTTGTAATTGCAGTGTAATTTAAAATTGAGGACCACCAAGGAGGGAGGTTAGTATTAAGATCGTCAGACGTTCCTAATTGGAGCAAGGTGAGTGATGACATTCATTTTTCAGAAATTCACAACTAAGTACATCCTAACATCAACACCCACATATAACTAAGGTCAATTCGGATAAATGGGAACAGAAATAATTGGGAAAGCTAACCACAATTACAATGTCGGTAGTGTTTTAGAAAATTTAAAAGCAGTTTTAAATTTTACCTATTCAACTGCCTGGCGCCATCTGATCTCAAGCCGCTTTTTTCATTTACACAGAATAATTTGGAGGGAATACCAAGCACCATAACCTCTTCAAATAATCCATATGCTCGTTTGCTCATGTTAGAAAGTGAATACCTTAATTTTCTATTTTTCAAAAGGTATTATTTGTGCATCTGTGCGTGCTACCTAGATATACATTAAATAACACTATTATCTTTGGATTTTATGGAACTGGCTCCCTTACAGTAGGTCGAACAAAATTCCCATAATCCAATTTTGACCAGGCAGCTCTAACAAGATTCAGATTCTATTGAGCAGGAAACTAAAAGGGCCCAATCTACAGATCCGACAGATAATGGCACAATTCGACAGGAAGCTGGCATAAACCAATCTAAGGAAGTTGATGACACGCACTCTTCTAGTAGTTCCAAAATGGAATTCAAGCCGATACAAAAAGGTCGAGTATCATACTTGAACCTTTGAACCTTGAACCTTCCCAACACCAGACATAGAAAGAATCGTAGTTGCCCCAACATAAAATGTTGAGTCTATAAACAGTTCCAAAAACTATTTCTTGTGGAAGTGTTACCAATCCAAATATCGTAACACAGGAAAATGTTGCACCTAAGAAAAGTACAATAGACTTTTTTATAAACACCTTGAAATATAACATGCAGAATTCCAAACCTCCTGAGCCTAAGGAAAAACAAATAAGATTGAAACAACTTAAATAACGGAGGACCGCTAAGAAGAGGAACGTCTACAAGAAAATAAATACACTAAGAGAACAACAACCACAGAAAGCAAGGAAACAAAGAAATTAGTTACCAAAAGTACTAAAAAAAACAGTGACAAATAATAACAACCCAAATCCAAGGCTTGTTAAAAAATTTCTAAAATCAAAACTGATGACAGTAATGAGTGAAAAGTGTTGACTAATTAGAAAATGAAATGCAAATGGTAATGGAGAGTAGTGACAGTGGCATAAGCTTTTTATGTTACTGATGTTTTGTTTCAAATATTCTTAAATAAACTTAATTGTTACTTCGAGCTTATTATGATAGGGCGAAAAGAGGGTTATAATAATGTGATTACGTGATTAGCTTGTTAACAAAGTAGTAGTCTTCTGTTCCTTAAATATCGTATTTTAACATTAAAGTCTATTTCTTGTTCTCCATGACTCTTGCAGTTGGTTCTGTTTGATGTCCATTTGCCTCATATTAAATATAACACTGTTTTGTGCAAAATAATTAAGTGTTCTTTCAATTTCAAGTCATCTTTGGAAATTCTAGAATTTGTTATTTCTCATTATGTCCACGTTTTGGGCTTTTATTTTTATCACTTTATTATATTATTACGATATATTTATATTCATCATTAATTATATTCATATAATTATAAAATTATATTTTCATTATTTCTCATGATTATTTTTATATCTACATATAATTATTTCCATAATCATTATGTCTAAGTTGAAACAAAAAAGTCAGTTTCCACGGCGCTCTCTGATTTTATTTGATTTCTTTGTGAATTCCAATAAATTTCTGAGAATATAATACATTGAATAATGAGCCAATCGTTGCTCCTTAAATTTAAAATATTGACCAATAGGACCTTGTACCGTAGTGACAATAAGCGACTAACAATTATTATCGATTAGGTATTAGTTAACTTGCGTTTGTTTCACTTGTCAAATAAAATAATTTAGAAACGTCAGATACATTTTTTAAGTGTGTTACGCGCAATGACTCGTTGGGGTGAAACATCAATGAGTGGCATTAATTCCGCAATAAACAATAGTGTTCCTTTAAATACAATCCGCAATAAAACATCTATCTGGAGACAGTTTCAGAATTTTTGTTCGCATAGAAAGTACGAATTTAGTGAAAATACAACAACAGCACAAATGTGTGAAATTCTTAAAGACTATGCTTACAATATGCGGAAATCTAATGGCGAGGAATATAAAGAAAGTGTAATTAAAACCCATTGGAATACAGTTGCCAAAGAACTTCAAGAAAATTATTTTAAAAACTATAACAAGAAATTCAACCCATTCAGCGACATAGAATTTAAAACTGCCAGAGATGCTCGTGATAGCAAGAGAAAGCAGTTACAAGAGTTGCGTTGATTTAAAAGAGGAATATTATGTACTTAATTAAATAAAGCTTTTTCTCTTAAATGTGCATTTGTGGTCCTCATTTTAATTTATTATATTCTCTTTCTAAATATAATTCGTGGTACGCTTAAGAATCGATAATTTTTTTACAAATGTCAACTCATGCCAGCCCCATTCTTTGGAAAATACAACTCGTGCTTCGCACTCGTTGTATTTTCGTCGTTGGGATTGGCATTCGTAACATTAAAAAAAATTATCGATAATAAGCGTACCACTTATTATATTATCCCTGATAATATTTATATGACTTTCCAAAATTATTTGTTTTTGATAAAGAATAAATAGTAAATAAAAAATAAATACTACACTACGAAGTCCGATCCGATTCCAATGAAATATTTATACAGGGTGGTCCAGACCACCCGTACACCCCTTTTAAAATGCTGAGGATTAAAGATTTTTAACAACACGATGGGTAATCTTACTAATGTGGATGTGCTCTTTCGAATGACCCCAAGATGGAACCCTCCTGATTCCCCCTTGTAGGGGGTAAGGGGGGCAACTTTGAAAATTCAAATAGGAACCCCTAAATTTTACTGCATATTTAGATTCTACTCATCAAAATATGAATAATTTATTTGAAACATTTTTTTATCTTGGCAACAGGTGGCGCTGTAATAGCAAAAACCGACTTTTTGCATTTTCCGTTGTCTCTGGCATAATTACAGGTGCAAATAACAGTTTTTCATATTTTTTACTAAATAGTGATGAAAAAAACTTTGCTAATGTGTACTTTCATGAGAAAAAATTTTACGTTACAATGAAAAACGCAAATTCTCTACCTAAGGTGTTTTCGACAAACGGATTTTTTTTTCTAGCGTTGTAACTGATAACAATATTTTTTTGCCTTAAATGTTGTTAGAATTTGTGTTCCATTCTAACAACATTTTCCAAGATTCTACTGGGGAAGATGGTTTTACTTCAAAACATGTCAAGTTTTACAAAAATCTGCCGACGAGAATTTCACTTTGTGATTGACTATTAAATTTCGGTGGTTATCTTTCTTTTAGCGTATAGCAATGAATGATGAAATATGGATATTTCCTCCACTCAGGCCATAAAGTAAGAATAATTTAAACGAATAAATTTTAAATTGTGATATAAAGATTATTTATTTGAACAGCTTATTTTCAACAATTACATACTATTTAAATAGAATTGCGAAGTAAAGAATTGTAGCAAGTTATTTTCTGTTAAAATTAAATATTAAATTAGTACGATTTAAATATTATTTTGCCGTATGCAGAGCAGATTACAATTTAGAATGTTTTATCGTTCATTTTTATTAATTACATATGCTTAAAGTAAATATTCAGATAAAGACTAAAAAGATTAAGCAATATCTAAATAAGTAGACGTTAAGGTTAAAAAACGATCTAAAAATTCCAGAAAAAAAAATTGTTGTCACGTACAACGCAAGAAAAAAAATCTGTCGAAAACACGTTAGGGAGAGAATTTCCGTTTTCATCTTAAAGTAAAAATTTTTCTCATGAAAGTACACATTAGCAAAGCCTTTTCATCACTATTTAGTAAAAAATATGAAAAACTGTTTTAATGTTTTTCACCTGTAAATATGCCAGAGACAGCGGAAAATGCAAAAAATCGGTTTTTGCGATTACAACGCCACCTGTTGCTAAGATAAAAAACGTTTCAAATAAATTATTCATATTTTGATGAGTAGAATCTAAATATGTAATAAAATTTAGGGATTCCCATTTGAATTTTTAAAGTTCCCCCCCTTGTCCTCTACAAGGTGGTCAGGGGGGTTTCTTTTTGGCGTCATTCGATAGAGCACATCGACGTTAGTAAGATCACCCATCGTCTTGTTAAAAAATTTTAATCCCCCGCATTTTAAAAGGGGTGTACGGGTGGTCTGGACCACCCTGTATATGCCGCTGCCCAGAAATTCCGAACGTACTAAGAGGCGGAATGTTGCTTCAAGATGTAAAATCTTGTAGTTTGCCCGGTGGTATAGGCAACGTGTAATAATGAAAATTAGAGAAACATACTTTCGTTGTTCATATGTTATTTCGTTAAGTTTCGTATTTTTGTGAAAGTGCAGCTGATTATGCAAAGCTAAATAGTTTATCTACATGCAAACAGCAGAAAATTATGCTTTGAACAAACAATTCTTATTAGATTTTTCCAGTACATATAGTACATATGAAATTTCGAAGTTGGGTGTCGGTAATTATTTTTTTAAAAATCAAAGTATTTGATGCTTGCATGTAGCTTGATAGTTCATCTCTTGATTTATTGCAACAAATAGACGATTAGTTTAAAAATTAGGCTGAATCATTTGAACGCGTAAGCCTCTGCAAACCACTCTCTAGCCGACCGTACATTACCCTCTTAACCCCAACGCGTACCTTGGATTTCCTTGCATTGCAAGAACTTCCGACAAAATAACGCAAAATGTAGGCATGCTATCTTATTTAGTTTTTCAATATGTTTAGATAAAAGACCGATATCCTTCTCTGTTTTTTTTTCACAGAGACGCAAGACGCGAGTTTAAATTGTATTTTAAAATGTGAAATTTTGCCGACTTTTATATTTTTTTCTTAGAAATTAAAAATAATATAACATTATAAATAAAACATGGAAGAACAACTAGATGCTAACCTCCAGCTCTATTTTTTAACTTCATATTACAAACCGTTTTTGCGCAATTTCTCGGAGACATGTGCTAGAAGAATGCTACTAAACACTTCACAGTTCCATTGGACAATATTTTAAATATTTTACCAATGTTCTTGCAATTTCTAGGTTATATAACTACATTTTTCTTAAATAAAATGTCTTTCCAATTATAAACTACACTACTGGCAATGTCTGGCATAGGTTGTGCTTGGTCAGTTCGTATATTTTCTGCCATTAATTTCATTACTTTACTCTATAACTACTTATAAACTAGAAAAAAAAATAAAAAAGGTACGAAAAAAAATTATTTCTACAGTATCTCATACTCTGTAAAGCCCAACAACGTTTAATAAATCTTAAACATTCACAAGTATAGGGCTGTATTAAAAGCAGTTACGTATGATAACATATACTAACATGCTGAATCTTCTATTTTTAATTCAGACAATAAATGTACCACTGTTCCCTAGCATAATTTCATGAAATCCTTTTACTAAAGGGCTCCGCAGAATCCTTATGGAAAATAGCTTTCACCAGATTGCTTTGAAACTTTTCTGAAAGATAGTATTCGATGTGTAGATCAAAAGTGTCAATGGGCTCAAAAGTCCAAAAATTATAGTTTTTGAATTACAGCCGTTTGAAGTTGATAATTTTTTGCAGCCGTAGAAACCTTATGGAAAATGGTTCTTAGCTACAATTCTTAAAACTTTGGTAAATGGTATATACTTCCAAATATGCAGATCAAAATTGTCAATGGGCACAAAGTCCAAAATTCATAGTTTTTCAAATTGCAGCAGTTTGAAGTTGACAATGTTTGCATTATTCAACTTCTACACATTACGGACTACAATTTACCAAAGTATCGAGAATTTTGGCCAAGAGCCATTTCTCATAAGAATTCTGCGGGGTGCAAAAACTGTGAACTTCAAACGGCTGTAATTCGAAAACTATAGTTTCTTGGACACTTGGATACTTTTGATCTACACATCGAAAACTATATTTCAACAAAATTTCAGAGCAATCTGGTTGGTCTTCTTGGCGAAGCCACCGTGATTGCCGTTTGACGTTATTTCCTTTTTTTATACTTCAGGTACTTATGTATGTTGTTTAATTTTATAATCGTAGCTGATAAATATGTTAGTTATAACATTACAATTTGTAAAAAGTCAGCACTGGTTGACAAAATATTTAGTGTTTTGTTAAAAGAAAATATGTAAATGGTATTGACAACTTGCAACGATTGTAGAATGTAGATCCATCAATGTAATAACAAATGATGCATCATTGAAATTAAACATAAGATATGTAAATATCATTAAAATTAAACATACCTACCTATAATTCTGTAATGTTTTAGTGCCGAAAACATAGTGTACTATTCTGTATCTAATAGTTGTTTTGAAAAGTATTTTTTTCACTTTTAATTAACAAAATAAAAAGTTATCATAGCATTGACCATACCTCAATTTTAAATTTTCCGCCATTCGGCGCCATGTTCATGCCCTTTCAATAGTGGAAATGTATGAGACGACCTACTTTTCTGAGCTTGGTTAGACATTTACGGACCTTTGGTTCACTCTCTACTATACTCCGGACACTGAACATAGTTAAAAAAAAATCAAGGCAGCACAGATTGTTCTGATTGGTTTTATGTGAAAGTTAAATTTACAATAGAACATTTTTGTATATGAATTGTTAATTCGTTATAAATGATGTCACTTAGAGAAATTTATACTAGTATAAATAATAACCATACATTTTAAAAAATTGCATTTTATTAATTTAATAAAAAAGCCATGAAAAGTTCGCGAGTGCTATGTGTTTATACATATTATAATATATAATAAATATTTTTTACAATAAAACAAAGAAATTACATACAAACATACTATATATACGTCGCATGGTAAGGTGGCAATCTCAGAACAGTTCTGTTGCTTTCCTGTGTTAATTCGTCGATTACGTTAGCACTCACTGTGTTTAGGTGCATGCTGTTTTACTTAAGATAACAATTCAGCTCTCACATACTGTCTTCGTAGAGGATAGTTTTTTCTGCAGCCAGTTATGTATGTCAGCTTTCTTTGTTGCTATACGGAATTTTTTCAATTTTTCTTATGTGATAACTTGCGTTATCCAAGACGATAACGCAACCTTCTTCAAGACTGGGCAAAATATTTTTAAACCATTGTTCAAATGTATCTGCGTTCATTTCTTCATGGTAGTCATTTGTTTTCTTGGATTTCAATAACAGTAATCCATTATCTACAAAACCGTCATCAGATCCTATATGAAGGGTGATGAGCCGCTTTCCTTTCCCCGATGGATTTCTCAAGTCAGTCGATAACCCTCTTAAAAATGCATCTCGTGGATTTGTTATGGACATGTCAGCCCACACTTTTTTTGCCATTTTTGTCTTCTTCGGAAACATTGTCCAAAATAGCTCTTGGTCTATGACACGCCTTAGGAGCATCAAAATAATCAGGATGTTGCTTGTGCTCACGAAGTATGTTGTAAACACTGGCCAGACCAATTCATAAAATTATAGTAAATAAGCAGTGGGATTGGAAGGTAAATTAAAACATGACCTATCAATCTAGCAACATTTTCCTCTTTTTCGTGTTTTTTCCATTGAGGATGCTGCTCTTCACACACTTTAAAAGCGTTCATAATTATTTGTTTCACATCTACAGAAAAGTGCTTTTTTTGGCGTTTTTTTTGGTGGTGACAACTGAATATTGTTGACGTTTTCATCATCCATTTTTAATAATTATGCAGTAAGGAAAATTCTACAAATTAACCAACTCATTATTATTATTAACTTTTCATATAATTCTAACTTACTTATTGACAACCGTTCGTGTATTGAATGGTGCGAGTCTTAATAAAGACTTGTAATGTACTTAATATGTAACACAGTTGGAAAAACTGACGGAACTTTCAAAACAACTGACGTAAACGCATGCGTAACAAGCTGGCGTTTGCCGTTTGTGTTTGTATGTGTAAATGAGACTTCTATCGAGTACCGCCCCATTTATTTCAACCAATGGATATTCAAGTTTCAAGTTGCATCTGAATGTCTCTGGTTTTTCATTACTATATCTGTTGGGTAAACGCAGTATAGTAAATATTAATTATACGTTCCCGCCCCGCCATACAGGCGCATCACTTTGAAGGGGGTTTATTTTCTTTTAGTTTTCTTCTGGAGGAGGGGGCTGCTGCCCCTTGCCCTTTAGCTAGGTACGCACTTGTATATTGCCACGTCTATCTTTGCAATATTTGGGTTTGTATCTTGGGTCTCTAGATTAAATGATCTAACAATAAGTAAGACATTCATTTGGTCAACACAAAACATACCCGAATACCATGACCTTGAAATATCCGATTGGATATCTGTCATTGTTTAACTTTTTTCTTCGATAAACAAAATCAGTATCATCTAAGTTAATGCATTGTTTTGCAAATAGATAATATTTAAATACTATAAGTACAACAGCACAACCAGTGGGATATTGAAATATCCGATTCCCCAGATTAATTCAACTCTATTGGAAATTAGAGTCCAGGAGTTAGTTAACCACGACATTTCAATAATACAAATTAACCATGATGAAAAATACACATTTCTAGAAATAAATTAGGATTTACTTTTTTCCACTAAAAAAATAAATGTTATCAGCAAACAATAAGATTATCATCTATTAGATGATAAACTCTCAAATTGTATGGCAAAGACTAACCAGCTGAACAAATGCATGAAACTGTTTTATACTGAATCGGATTTTAACGTTTTGTCCTTCATACAAATGTTAATTGAAATTTCTTTGGTCCTTGAAACAACAAGGACTTGACATGGTCAGTTACTTTATTGATAAACTTTCTTGTTTACTTCTTCATCAATATCAATACCGCTTTATAAATTCTGCAAACGGTCGGCGCCTTCGTGGGAAGAACAATACAAACTGATGCAATGCGATCAATCAGTTGAAATTATAAAACTATATACAATTTTTTAAAGCATAAAATATAAATACATGAAGTTTCTCACGCGAAAGTAATTCTTCGGTTTAAGTTTGCAAAAACATATTAACAGAAAAATACATAACAACATGAAAGGTTTACTACTGAAACTTCTTATGAGTAAGTGATCGTTTATTGTCATTTGCAATTGTTGGGTCTTTTTGTTCTTCTCTTCAGAAGTTCCTCTAAAGCAAATAGTAGCATTTTATCATTGATCAGAGATGTAAAATAAGTAGTTGTTATGATAATGCTTATTTTTGGATATTTCATTGATAAATAATTGTTTGGGAAATAAACAACCCATTACGATTTAAGAGAGATGACTTTTATTGGTGGGTCAAAAGCGTTTGAGTGATACCACACTTCTGCACGTTGAAGATTGAGTTACAACTAGGAGTCTTCTAGAGGATATTGAAACTATTTTTATTGGATGCCCTTACATGGTCTTTCTTCAGGTCAATAGCTTTTGAATGACACCACATTGTATTATAATTATTTACGCGAAAGTTGGACTTCTTATCTTTGGTGACCTTTAGAGGTAACTGGAACGATTTTTGCGATCCCTTGCACGTCTTTCTCGGTAGTTCGATAATTTACGAATGACAGCGCATCTGATTATTTATGTTGAAGTTGGACTCGACTCTATAACCTTTTTCAGAAGGTCAATAGCTGTCACATCACACTGCACTTGATTTGGCGACTTCTGATATCTGGAGTTCACAAGCCTATTCCCACTAAAACTTCTTATAACACTGGAGCTTATTTTTTATGGTTTTCGTCAAATTTCATTAAAACCTAGTGTATGAAAAACCTTTAACCTAGGTTAACCCATGCTCCCATGTCCTTTCTTCCCTAGAACTTCTAAGCCGTGTATACTTACATTACTAAACTTAGCACAAGTTCATAATATTTTAAGCATTTTATACTGTATAATGGACCACTAAGACAAAGATGTTAAGTGAGTTAGAGGATATTAAAGATTAAAGGTCGGAAAATTCGTTGTTTTGGAATTTCTCACTTCCTATTGCTCAGAGGTCAATTAAGGTTATTATAAAAAATTTTGCAACAGTGGGAGTGGGTCTTAAATAGCGATTTCTTGGAGACCATCATGACATTATTATTACCACCTGCGCTGGACATTATTCTTAATACATTTTTTTTGTAATTTTATAAAAGGTTGTGGTATAAACTGCGAATGCAGAAAAATCGGATTATTTTGGTCCATTATTTGCGGCAATTGTTATGGACAATCATGTCTTAATGTCGCTCCTGAAGCCTCTATTGTTGATTCTTCCCACAATTATTCCATTGAGCATGATGAAGTCAATCCCATTGGTAGTAAATATAAGTGAAGATGATAAATCTGGTGAAGATGAAGAACTCAAAGATGATAACAACGAAATACAGATACATGAAATTAACAAAGACGAAGACGAGACAGGATTTTTTTAACACTACATATGGATTGGGCCTACTGGGGAAACAATGTAAACAAAACGCGCCTTGTATTCTACCTCGAAGGTGGTGCGGAAACGGATACAACGTACATTATACATACATACACTCTCTTTGCTGTATATCTCGCAAATGGTTCGCTGTACGTAAAATATGAATACAACCTGTTCTGTCGGTAATCTAACTTATAAAGTGATTCTCCACTACTCCCCCTTTCGTAAATAGCGACAATCAAAATTAAAAGATCTCTTTAGAGAAATAGTTTGGAATTATAAAGCTTTCCAGCAGTCAGTTAATGAAAATGTACCGAAATACATTTTTATCAAGTTTCTGTTGAATAGATGAATACTCTGATGTTTTAGTACCTACTGCTTTATACATTGTCATTTAATTTGTTATAAGCAATTTTAAGGCTTCGCCAAGTAAATGAATAGTTAATTTAGCTGTGCATTAATTATACTAACTAAAGCTTTAACAAAGTTTTAATTAGGAATTTAATTTTAAAACTAACTTCTATAAAATGTGGAATGCATTCATATCGTACCATATTTTGAGATTTAAATTAATCAAACATATTCACAAAGAAATTGCTAATTATACCTGGTTTATGAATTTTTTCACTCATATGAACTGGTTCTACACATAGCAGTAGTGGAACGTTACCTAATAGTAATTAAATTAGCAGTAACAATATGTCTAGACGGTATTTTCATTATTATCTTTACATTACATATTTAGAAACAATTTCTACACTTTCATGAAATTTGAAACGTAGATTATACATAATGGACAATGAATATTATACTCTTACATTTTTTAAATTTAAATGATTCAAGCTGGCATATCAAAGAACTTTTTTAAATATCCTTTCTTGAAGTCGTGCATATTTGTAAAGGATTTATTATCTTCTTTATTTGTAATGACTTTGACGTAATGATTACTACCTGTAAAATTAATGGCTTAAGGATAAAAACCCACTTATGAATAGAATCGCTTTCAACACTCTAGTAGTAGTTATAGGTATTAATATCCGACTGTTTTTATTTTTTGAACTAATTGTACTTTAATGTTAATTATTGTTTATTCAATTAAAGTTTTCTGTGCAGTATACAGGTAAAAAGTAACATAAATTCAGCTCGAATCAATACTTCCTGATAGTAAATACTATATAAATATAGAGCATAAACTTAATAATTTGAGGTTGCCATTTACATTGATGTTAGTCCAGAGAGAATTAAAAAATCACGAAGTCATTATTATAATAACTGTACTAGCTATTGTTAAACTTAGCTATGATAAATTGTACTTGTGTATAAAGATAATGGTCTTATCTTCAGTTGTATTTTCATTTTAAAATAAAGTATGTATAATAACAAAATGAGTTATAAATAGTTTGCAAACAGAAGATTCACGTTTTTTCATTCTCAGTTTCTATAAAGTCTTTTAACAGATCAACAATTAAGTAGACGACTAATTTTAGACTAGTGATAGAATAATCCGGAACATATCAGCTTGAGTGGATGATATGTAATGTAAAATCGCATTCATGTTATAGTGTGCAAGACAATGCAGCATGATTTTGTATTGTTCACTTATGTTGTCAGTAGTTTAGAAAAACTAATTTTTGATTGTATGATTGTTTTATATGAAGAGATATCTTCAATTGTACAGATAGGTACAATTGTCAATCTGCATTGCAAATATGTTTTAATAAACTTATCCTATATGGATGTTCCATGTTGAATAGGTACTGTTTAAAATAAATTGGCCATCACGAGTACTTTCTGAACATATGCAGTATACAGAGTGATAATTTTAAATGGTGCATTGGCTTACAGAAAGTTTCACTTATACTTCTAATAAAATAAATATCTATTATTTGAAATAAATGCTATAATATAATTTGATTGTGGGTATCACTAGGTTTTCGGTATGAATACTTTCCATTATTACAAAGTGGCGTCTGCTTTTGATAATTTTTGTTGACATTCGCTAATTTTTATTAAAAATCTTTATCCAAACATTTCCAAATAATCCAGATAATTGACACTTGGAAACTTTGTTTATGTATTTATATTTTCAAAGTTTAAAGCTTATAGTTTGAGTTAGTTTTTCAGTTTTGTACAATTTACAAAATGATTTATCATCAGATGCTAGATGAAACCATAGCGCGTCTTACGACACACAAATTAGAAAACCACACAGAAGAACGTGGAAATCTCATTTTAAGCAAAACCTTAATACATTTGCAGTAGAATGAAGCACTCCTCACCACGTGTTCCTAGTTATGCTGTGGTTGGATATTCCTTATCCAAATCAGTGGGTTGGCAGACGAAGACCAACCGAATGCCCTCTTAGATTACCAGATCTCACCAACGGGTTTTCTCTTATGGGAGCTCCTCAGATATGTTGTTTGTAAAATACCACCATAAATGGTCGTTTAATTGAGACATCGAATAACAGAAGCACACCGAACGATCCTACACCTACTCTGTGTAAAGTTTCATGAAATTTTACTGGGGAGGAGGGTTCCTTTTACCATCCGCGTCTTGCATCCGCAGAATGATTCGAGTTGAAGGAGCGGTATGAGTGAACCCCTTAGTAGAATTTCATAAAAAAATACGGATCGTCTTTTAACAAAAATAAAAGTGGACCAACTAGTATGGGACACGGCAAGCCCTATATTTGGATAATGTATCGATTCAGATAGTACAGCTGCATTACCACTATAAAATCGAGTAATCAAGAGAACTCACTGTGGAACTTTGGTGTAACCAAACTATCATAGAATCTGTAAAATTCTTATGTGACGAGTTACAATTTCTATTATGTATGTTCTTTAATAGTTCTTGCAACATTACCAAAAACTCATAATTGCATTTACAATACGTTGACATTTAAACTATTAACTGGAGTTGACTTGTTTTATCTTTGTTTTTCTAAAATAGTTTTAATATGATATTTCCCTTCTTTGTTTTGTAATTCTTTGTACACGTGTGTTTACAAAATTAACAGCTTTATGGGTTACAGTGTTAGTTACATTATTCAGTTAACGTCATGCTTTCAACTTTGCTTATAGAACTCTTTCAAAAAAATCTTAGCCACCAGGGCCGATTTTTGGGTAAGGCAAGAAATATAATTGCTCCGGGCGCTATGATAAATGAGAAATAGTCGTTTTAGGCTGATCCCTGAAGGAAATCAACAGGGCCATTTTGCAAGTAATCATTGATGCTGTCATTGTTTATACTCGAAATAGCGCTATAGCACTTAGTTTATCCAAAACTTGTAATGTTTTATTTTATGGAGATATGTCTTATTCTTACCACAATATTGCTGAATTTTTTCTTATTTTGTATCACTCTTAAATCTTGTTGTTGTTACTTTACGTTACAAATCCTTTTTGGAAGAGATGGGTTAGATCCTTTGTTTCAATCTCATACTAGATAAAAACAAAACAAAACTAACTTGCCTAACTGCCTAAATTTTAATGATTTCTTCGATGTAGAAACCTATTTTTCTGATCGCACCATGTCAATAATCATATGTCACGCTAATGATTGTAAACTAACCAACACATATTTCAACTACAGTTTCTAAATTTTACCTAATCTCGATAAAGATACGTTATCGTTTGATATGTCTACATGAGTTACAACTAACGTGCATTCAAAGATCGGCTGTATAACAGCTGTTTATCAGCTGTAGATTATTTAGTTTCATTATCAGAATTTAATAATTCTGTCTTAATTATTTCCTAATGAAATGGTCATGTTTTTCTCTACACTTTTTACGGAGTCTTTTCTGGGCACTGCAGATTAAACTTTGGAAAGATTCTCTTGAAGGATGTATGCAGATGTCCTAAAGGGTAAGCATTCCATTTTCTTATAACACTGATTTCACAACGCTTTGTAATATGTTTCTTAAAGAATTTTCTTCTGCTTCCAACTACAATTATTGAAAAAGATATGTAGTTATGTTAGTAATCAAGTTACTTAGTATTACTGGTGGTAATATATTTTTTATACTTTCTTGTTTAATTTGATTGAACTTCGTCGTTATTCAAGTCACACCTGATGCATAATCTATACCTAAATTATAATCGGAGGACATCAAAAACTTGATACCCTTTCTTATTCTTCTTGTTTATTGCAGCTGCAATGTTTGACACTAACAGTAAGATTTTTGAAATAATTACGATCACGAACAAGATTGAAGATTAGTCTCGGTGATCATAATTGAAAGGATAAGTTCTTGAGTAGTGGTTTTAAAGTAAGTTTCGTTATACAGCGTGTGCGTGAATTCTCTTGCTAAATGGAAAACTTTTTTATTATTGATTTTTCGAAAAAAAGTCACTTTTTAAAAAAGTTTTACTTCAGTTAAAGCCCCAAATGCTGTAATTAAAATTGCATTTGATTTTAATGTTTGTATTTTTTTAATTTTATTTTCTTTTGAGCAACATGACATTGTTCTCATACAAACATAATTGTATTTTTTAAATGCTAAAAATTAGTATTAAAAAATGATGTTAAAAATAATTACTAAACTACGGAACCAAATTAAATATTTAAAAATAGAGCAAATAGTAAATTTATCTCTACATCTAACAGTAAAATATTATATTTGTATTGTATTGATATATGTACTTTTGTTTTTATCAGACGATAAGTAATAAAAGTTACCCATTTTTAGGGACAAGCGGTTTGGACAAAAAAATTATTTTTTGTTATTGCATTTTTATTGTTAAAATTAAGAACATTCCTTGAGGAACAAAAGGATGCGGATATTTGGACGCGGAAATTTGGACGCATGTAAAATTAGACTCGTGACAAAAGGACGCATAGTTACTTTCCTTCACACTTCATCCAAGCTTAGAACTGGCAGTAAAAATACTGGCGCGTTTAATTATGTGGTTGTAGCGGCCATTGCCTTGTCATTAATATTTTTTTACTTTTTTGTTTATTATATATTTTTTTGATTTTTTGAAGTTTTTAATTTTTTTTATTTTTAATCTTTTTTATTATTTTTTTAAATTTATATTTTGTTTAATATTTAAATTTGGTAACGGCGTCAGGCTTTAAATTTGTAATTGGAAGTTGTGCACAATTCCTCGTAAATATTCTAGCAGTGGTCTGTTGCCGTACTCGGAAACAATTGTTTTAATTCTTTTTGCAGTGTCTTTATACACTTTTTTGTGCGGCGGTAAATTTAGCAATGTACTGCTCTATTTTTAATATATTTAAACTGTTTTCTTTTTTTAAAGCATTTATGAATTTCCATATACTGGGATGCGCAGCATTAAGCACAGAAGAGAAACTGTTGTGCCATCCTTCAACAGCACTGTTAGATCGCGGAAAATCTTCCTCCATGAATGAGTAGCAAATCCACATACTCCTTGAAAATAATGGTTGTCTTCGTCGCATTCTCCTGTCTAAACGGCCTATCCATGTATCTTCAAAGTAATTAGTCACTGCTAACAGTACATTATTCTCATTTTCCGTATAAAAATTACTATCAAGTAATTCTTCGTATGCTGCAACAATGTCTTCCTCTAGTACAAAAGCGAGAGCCGCTAATTGTCGAAATCTTCACTGTATCTTGGTTGTAATCCTGCGCTTTGAATATTTCTTTATATATACATTGTGTGAAATGAAAAAAACACCAGCGTACTCTGGTCTCTGGAAATTGTGCCAGCAGGGCATTAATTGAAGCTCTCTCAAAATCCACCATAATCGTTGTTGGCCGTAATCCTGGTTTTAACCTTTTTAGTTGTTGAAATAAACGTGTATACGTTTCTTCTGTTTTGTTTGGGAGCAATGCATATACAGTAGCAATTACGTTACTGTATTGTTGTACTCCATGAATTGTATGTAGTTGACTAAATAACGGTGGAGCTGATTTAAATGTACCATCCGCATACCAGTGTTCACAGTGCTCCATGAATGTCAAATTTCTTTCTGTCGAAAATAACAGAATACGCTGTTCACCAGGGCCACTATCATATAAAAGGAAAGGTTCACCACGACTGGTTTGTTGGTATTCGGCAGGTAAAACAAGCTCCGTTAAACTTCTGGGGTTTGCTGGGGCAGCTTCTATTTGTTTGCGTACGCGTTGTATGGTTCGTTTCATGGAAGAAACCGAAGGTAGTTGTCCTGATGCAGCACAAGAAATATCCTCGGATATATTAGCCAATATAGCTTGAGGGGTTTGTTCGACTTTTTCGGACATTTGCTTCATTGCATTGACAGCTTTTCTTGCTTCTAACTTTGCAGCATCAGCAATATGGTTGTGGCTAGAATTTTTCACGGCCTCGTTTCCCAATGTATGTACTCTTCCAGAACATTTGCACTTGTTGTAATGGGAACACTTCCAAATGATTTTTTCACCGACAACGCGTTCTTTTGTAAATAAAACCATTGTAGACTAACATATCGTTACCTTTTTGACTTTTTACAAATTGCAGCACCATCTGTACAGAGCAAAGAACGTTGCGATTTTGTCAAGCCAATGCAGTTGCGACCATTATATACCCAAGAAGTTAATTGTTTTCGATAATATTACTTGTAGTTAATGATGTTTGGAATTTTAGAATTCTTTTAGTCTAACGACTTTTTAATGTGGTTATTGGAATTTTACAATTCGCTTTCTAATGACACTTATTTATTATGCAAAATGTTACGACTTCTTAATGCAGTTATTGGAATTTTAAAATTCGCTTTCTAATGACACTTATTTATTATGCAAAATGTAACGACTTCTTAATGCGGTTATTGGAATTTTACAATTGGGCACAACTTCCTGTTAAAAATTTTAAGCCTGACGCTGTTACCAAATTTAAATACCAAACAAAAAGTAAATTTAAAAAAAAATAAGAAGTGTGAAGCAAAGTTACTATTTACCATGCATCGTTTTGTCGCGCGTCCAATTTTACATGCGTCCAGATTTTCGCGTCCTTTTGTCGCGGCAGCTTTTCATATAAATCTTAAATAAAACAGTTTTTTGATAGAGATTTCGTAGATATATGGCATCTAATTTGTGAGAAAAAAATGGTTTAATTTACTCTTAATGAAATTGTCGCTAAAAATGGGTACTGTTGTTGGTATTTTACTCAGGAATTCAATCACTACACATTTCAGTATTCCTTTGTTTGGAAACAAACAATTTTTGAGATTATGATTTAATTGGGTAAATGGAAATATATCAAAACTTATAGATCCAGACAAATATACATCAATAACAGCTAAATCTAAAGTTTCTGAAACACCCAAACTTATTATCTGTGTTGCTTTGATATCCTATACTGGCGAACAATTATAAAGTACATAACAATTAAAATTCAGTTTGTATAACGTAATCGCATCAGTATTACAAATTGTCAAACCTCCTACACTTAATACATTTTAATGAAAGACAGTCATCACAGCTGTTTTTACAGAATTTGTTTTCACAGTCATCACATAATTTGAATTGGAAATTGGTTGTTATCATCTACTGTAATGAATAACCTAATTCTACTTAGCACTTATCAATGTAACAGGTTTTTGTTTTTAATTTCCTTCTATAGCTTATTTTCATCATTAAGAATACTATCTAAAGGTCAATACTTTCTTTTTTCTTCATTTATCTATAGTATTTCCTGATTTGGAATGTCGATTCTAATTGCGTTGCTTGTTTTAAGAAGACTAAAGAGAGTTTAATTATAATAAATTAATATTGTTGACACGCTTTTCTTCATAATTGTTTATGCAAATAACATATGTTCTTATAGGTTATGCAACTAATTATAGGGTGCTAATTATTTACAAAAAGCAAAACAAACTTCCTGCTAATTATTCTTTATGTTAATCATTATCAGGGATGGTGTTTTAGTCATTAAGATCAATCATCTTCCGTAGTAATAAAATCTTTAATGCGTTTAGGCATCTTTAATATATCTTCATCTTAATTATACATTACGAACGTTTAAGACATAACTTTTTGAAATATAAAAATCTCGTCATACATTTTTTTTAATTTTGTTGTAGAATATATAAAATGCAGCATGTGTAGTAGAAATAACTTGCCAGGTGAATTTTATTTATTGAAGTTAAACCACACCTTAACAACGTTCAGGTTACTTGTGAGCAAGGAACTGGAAAGTGGAAAATTAAAGCTTTTAACTTGTAACAGATCCTTGCTTGCAGCTATATTTCTTTATTTTTACTGTTAAAAAAATTGATAGGTTGTGTTTTAGTCGATCATTCCTTTTATATGGTGAAGATTATGATGGTTATAATAAATTCTCTAACGGATTTAATTTAATTAAATGTTGGGTGTGCTTTGAAAAGAAAAGACCGAAGAAAACTTTTTTACAGAGAAATGCTTTTCTAATGAAATTAATTATTGAGAGTTTCAGAGTTATGAGAACAATTACGTGTCTGAAAGTTGTTTAAGTAGAAATTGTATAATCTAATGGAGTAGAAGTTTGTTTAAAAATATCTCTATTGTATTATTAAAAAAATAAATAAAAACCACAAGCAAGGAAAATTTGTTTTTAATCCGGCTTTAATATAATTTGTTATACCTATTTAATAATAGTGCAAATGCACAGCTGTTCTATTTTGCTTACAATCTAAACACAAGAACTAGTACATAAATAGTAGTTGTGATAAGTCCTGTATTGTGATAGTAGTTGTGATAAGTGCTCCCGGGCCAGATACGGCCGATATCAATGACAGCTTCTCAGTTATAAATTAAGGAAATGCATATATAAATAGGAGGATATGTTTGTATTTTCTTTCATGCCCACGGCTATAATCTAACAAATTTAAAATAGTATTTAATGATTATGATTTCTGATATATACGAGGTGTGGTAATTGAATAAAGGATATCTCCGTTTAACGCTCGATGTGGCAACATTGTCGTGATGCCTCCTACACCACTGCTCACTCAGTCTACCGTCTCTGCTCGAAGTTGCTTTTTCGGAGCGTTCCTCGTTTGTGATTTAGACATTTTTGAATATTGGTACCTCTGAACTGCATGCCGGCAAAATGAATGATCTGTAAGATCCCTCAAATCAGTTTACTTTCAGTAGACTTCATTTTTGTGAATAGGAAATCGTCGCATGAGGCAAGGTCGGGGCTATATGGTGGATGGCGAAGAACAGAAATCTTTTGTTTGGCCAAAAATCCACTCACCGATAACGAGGCATGCGATGGTACGTTATCGTGATGTAAAGTCCATCCATTTTCGACCAATTCTGGTGGAACTCGCTGTACTCTGGGATTCAAACGCTTCAAAACTTCTATCTAGAAGATTGTATTCACTGTCTGACTTGGTGGGACAAACTCTGTAGATTAATCCTTTGATCTTAAACTCTTAATCCTTTAACTTGATTTTCGACTTTGTCATTCTGGCCTTTGTGGGTCGAGGTTCCCCCATTTGTGTAAATGGAATTGCTAGTGTAAATTGAACTCTCAAATTCGTCAATTCGTAATGCAGGTAAAGTTAACTTCGTTTGTCTGCGGTTTTTTGCATATTTGTGTTAATGTTATTGTATATTTTTGAAGTGTTGTTTCAAATTTATGTTGAGATGGCTAATAACATTAACGCTGCAGGCACGCAGGATGAAAAATATCATCCTGCGTGCCTGCAGCGTTAATGTTATCTCCTCTTTTTTTTTAAATTTCTATAACCTAAACGTTTGACGATTGACGAATGAAAATTGATGTTTATACTATTTACCAACACTCAAATTTTCAAAGTGAATTTAACTTTATGCTTGTTAAATCAATCTAGAAATCATTTTCAAAATTTTTGTTCACAAATTATTAAAAATTATAATTGGAGAATTGATTTTAAAAAAATTTACAGCATAGGCTTTTATACTGAATCGCCAAATAAATATTGCATACCAGCTGAAATCTTAAAAAAATGACAACGATAAGTGCTTACAGGTACACTAAATTAATAAAATTATGTATTTTTGATTACGTACGTCACATTGACAAATCCGAATGATAATTTAGTAATAGTTATTTACGTTACAAATATTGTAAATTAATCTTTACGGGCGAGCTGAAAAGTTTGTGGGGCGAGCATCCATAATCTAGTGAGTCCAGTAAAGATTCATTACAAAGCGTGCCGCACAAAGTGCTATTTCCACATTTACACGGCAGTTTGTTTCTAATCAAAGGCGGTAGGACAAGTTATAACTAGACGTTGCCATGGCGTTATGATAAAACAACAAATTAATTTCCATTAGCTTTTTATCTCGGAGTATGTTGTTATAAGTAACTGCTTTTAAGTAACCTTTATTAAGCAGTACACTTCCAGTTTATTACTATTGTTTGTTAAAATTATTAAATTATCACTGCCCTTGATAATCATGAGCTGAATATTGCATTGGTTTGACTAATAAAAAACTATTGTTTAATTTAATTTGTTTGTTCATGAAATAGTGTATGTAGTGTGTGTAACGAGTGCAATAATGGCTTATGTAACGAGTTTTTATGCTATTTTTTCTATTTTGCGTCTTTTATTCCCTTTTTAAATAAAAAAATCGCAATTTCAAAATTTAGGAACTTTTTTACGACACAGAAAATTGAATGAAGTTTTTGTCAATTTGCTGTTTTTTTCAATTTTTTTTTAATGCTACCAACTTTGAAAACGTTGAGCTATTAAAGCACTCAAATGAGCTATTAACGCACTGTTTTGGGTGCTTTAACAGCTTTATTATAGACGCAAAATAGAAAATAGTATATTAAAGAACGAGTTTCATAAGGCAAGATTTATTGCACGAGTCCAAATTTAGAAAACGAGCCGCTTGCGGCGAGTTTTCTAAAGGACGAGTGCAATAATGACTCTTATGAAACGAGTTTTTTATGCTAGTTTTTCTATTTTGCGTCTTTTTTTTCCCTTTTTAAATAAAAAAATCGCAATTTCAAAATTTAGGGATTTTTGTGGTAGTTGACAACACTGATGTGACATTTGAAAATTCATTGATTGACACCGAAAATTGAGTGAAGTTTTTGTCAATTGTCTGTTTTTTTTTCAATTATTTTTTCAATGCTACCAACTTTGAAAAAGTTGGGCTATTAAAGCACTCAAATGAGCTATTAACGCACTGTTTTGGATACTTTAACAGCTTTATTATAAACGCAAAATAGAAAAATTTAGTTTATTTCAAAAGTTCGTTGCCTTTAAGATACTACATCGTTCATTTTGATTGTTATTCGAATAAATGCTATCTATTTGGCGTATAGAGCAAATTCTGTCAATTTACAATTATAATGAGCTCAAGCATTTTCAGACAACTTGGCTACCGAGATTGAAGATACCTTTAAATGAGGTTATAAGATCTAATCCAAAATCTAATTAACAGAAATGGCCATTGTAGAATATTGTGTAGTATAAAACATTGAAATACATCATGTCAACCAATAATAGTATATTGTGTTACAAGTGCAGAAAAGTGCCGCAATCACACGAGTGAGAAATTGGTGTTTTTGCACGCGTTACACACTATACTTTATCTACGACAACAAAAAAAGTAATAAACCACCAACAGCTATGAAAGTTTTTTAACCTAGAATTTATACTCGCATTCATATTTTTTACGTGAAATATTTGGCAATAAATTAAGAGATGTAATGTGAGCCGCTTCCACGATGTTTGGAGGTGTACGAGTGTACACCCCAATTTTCCTTCATCGGATTCACTCATGATAAATCTAGAATTTTAAAAACGACAAAAGTAAACATTAAATTTGTAAAGACAATAGTAATAATACGTTTACAATTTGTATAATTTCAGTCAATCTACTATTTAGTACTTACAGCTAAATAATTATGTACTCGTTTTCAAAAAATAATTTATATGTACAAAAATCACAATTCAATTGTCAAGGTTATTAACCTCTGCGCAAAATGTCAAATATTCTCGCATTATGTAGCAAATTATAAATGTTTTCAATGTTTTTATTGTAATTTAGCAATAATAATAAATAAAATTACATTAAAAATTATATAATAATGTAAAATATTAATTAAACAAAATAAACTAACCTTTATCTAAAATTTATAACATTTTATATTTCAAATAATTAATAATATAAATATTGCAAGTGGTGACATCTATGGCGTTTTAATAGAACTACGGATTATTGAGAACTCCTTCCTCACATACTTTACCGTTGAGTTTGGAGATTGTTTGCAATTGGTCGTTTTCACGGTTACTAGATTGTGCGGAATATGTAACTTTCTATGGTGGTCGTAGATAATAGTATATTGTACAACTAGTGTTACAATGACGATGTTTGTAATACGAGTATAAGTTTGCTTAACGAGCCGCGAAGCGGCGAGTTAAGCTATATACGAGTATTACAAAAAGGAATTGTAACACGTGTTTTACATACTACTTTGTCTATTTCGCCTTAATTTACAATTTACTTTAAAGAAATGGGAAAATGTACACGCGGGTATTTTTGATGTGGTAATGTTCGTAATAACTGATAACACATACAATGACATCCACTGTCATTTTGAAAAAATCACGTAGGCAGAAAAAAATTCAAGTTTAAAAAACGGTGACAGCTTAGTTGTTTCTTCTGATATAAGATAAAAATGTATTTTTATTATAAATAATTATTTTGATAAGACAATCATGTACTCAATCAAGGTTTTACTGTTTCTATTACAATAAACATTTAATACATCAAAACTGCTTAACATACAACAATAGAAAATAACTAACCTAACCTCTAAATCTAAACAATGAAAATGAAATTTGAGTAGGGACGGACACTTACTTTTACACTTACGACCATCAACTTGATCCGGAAAACCAACAAGCTTTTCAGCGCATTTTCGTAGGAAATCCGCTATTAGCCGCGCTTTGTTTTAATTCAAAGCTTCTTAAAATGAAATATGTTTCATTATTCTCGCTGTTATTTCTGACCATCATAACATTCAAATTTTCAAAACGGCGCCAGTTAATGAATACTTATTAGTACCTATCACGGGAAAGTGCTTTTCTTTTGGATAATGTGCCCCCAAAATACTTCCGCGGGTTGGTTGTCGAGCATTATTCCTTTCCTTTTTATATTCTTCCTAACACCTCGTTTATGTTCCCATTAGTAGGTAAAAACTGAAAAAATATTTGATGAAATGGAGGTGTACATCATTCAACTCAATTAAACTTACCTCAATATCGACAAGCGATATACGTTTTGGCTTTTTAATCTAATTTTGATCTTGAAATCAGAATATAGCTGTGTTATTGCTTATTACGTATTTACGTCTGACACTGGACTTCGTTGGCAGAATGACATGACAGAGTAGGCTGGCAGCAAAATTTACTTACCTACTGCCAACCTTACAAATAAAAAAATCACTACTTTCAGTTGCACAAAGTAGCACTTTGTGTAACTGTTTTTCGCAAAAACAGTGTCACAAAGTAATCTTTGTATACGCGAAATAGACAAAATGCTTTATTGAACTGTTTTTTTTTCTAAAAAAATAATTGTTGACGCGAAACTCCAGTACGATGCTGATTGCTTCAGCAGCATAAAATCACTTTAGACTTGTTTCGAAACATTTCTGTTTATTAGAAATATCCGATCTAATAGATATCCAAAATCCGGTAGATAATAATAAATTGAACATCTGGTTCTCATGCAAATCTCCACGCAAATCCAAAGAAGTAGTAATTCTGATTTATAGATTATATTAACATTTAAATCTTTAAAAATGATTTTACATTGGACGTTTCAATTTTGGGTGTATACAGCGAAGTTCTCCCAAGTGGTTTAGGGTTCGTATGTTTCGAGTTGTACGGTTGTATTTACATTGCTTGCACTCTCAAGTGCATGCACAGCGGGGTATCATATTCCTTCTTGGAAAAACTTTTCTGTATTTCCGGATATCCTGTAATCTTCTAAAGAAGGATGTGAATGATATTAATAAGTAGAATACGATAAAGTAAATGTTTAGAGTAATGCCTTTTACTGTACGACAATTTTACTGCAAACAAAAGGAAAAATGTTTTCTCACGTAGTTAGCATCGCGTCGTACACTGACGAATATCAGAAAATAATCAAAGATCTTTTTTGTCCAACAAACAAATAGTTTAATCAATTTTTATCATATTTGTATAATTTTGTATAATAAATCACTTGTGGTAAATTTGTTTTTCTTTTGGAATATAACCCGGCTTTACGAATTGGTAATTGTTTTCACTTTTGTAACCAACACTAACTAGATATACTTTATGTAGGTATTTATTCATTTTTATTCTATTTAATTTCCTTTTCTGGGCATTTATTAATTTCGTTGTTCTTATCAGACTCTGCTTATATTTAATTTGTACATATTTTAGATTTGCACGTATTTATATTTATATGTAACATATATCGTAAGTTATTTAGTTTTAACATAGGACAAGTCTTTAATCCGCCTATAATGGAAATAATAGAGAATAACGGTTGACAAAAAGAACAAAACAAGTTATCGCGGACTATCTGTCAAAATAAAGCATACACAGTGGACCACCGAAAACGAAACGAGCTCGTTTTGAAGCACTAATCGGCAATTAAAAAAAACTACCGGACACGTCAAACTTATTAGGAGGGGGAACTATCTGTTTCTGTATGGTATGGCTATAGATATGGCTATTTCCGTTCAACCATTTTCAACCCTAAAATAAGGGTGAAATTCACCTTAAAATCTTTAAATGGCATGGGGAGGCAAAAGACATACCATTTGAAAGCTCAATGAATTTGCTTTACAGTATTATTTTTATTTTTCGGATTCCCAGTATTATAGTTCCCGCGAAAATAAAATTAAAGGCAGCAGTACAAATTCAACTTTAAAACATTTTCTAGCGATCAAATGGTTTAAACCGTTTACTGATGTATTTAAAATGGGTTATTCTAGCGATGCATCGGTGACGACATACATGCAACTGGTTCAAACAGTTTTAAACCGTAGTGGAAAATGTATTTAAACCAGTGATTTGCGCACTAACCGCCTTTTGATTTTGGCATTGTGTTGTTTGGTTGTAATAACATAAATTTGTAATTACACAGGTCAAAATTATACGTCTAACATCCATTATTTTGTAACAAAATAAAGTTATTTTTACATACGAGGGACATTCAAATTTCAACGAGAATTGTAAGCCCGTGGTTTTGGAAGCGGAATAATTGGGTTAGGTACTGGTGGGAGCTGTAGAACGCGGCTATGGGAGGGGCGAATTGTCACCTACGGCGGTTGGTGACCTTATTGAAATTGACCGCCGCCTCACCGTCACTGAAATTGCTTCTGCGGTAAACATCAGCGTTGGGAGTATCCATTTCACCATCCACGATGAGATTGGTTTCAGCAAGATTTCGGCTCGTTGGGTCTTCTTACAGAAGAACAGAAAACCGTTCGCCTCGACATTTCCCAAAGGCATCTCATTCGATATCGAACTGAAGGAGACCCTTTTCTTAGACGCATTGTGACCTGTGGTGAGACTGAGAGTAAACAGGCGAGCAAAGAATGGTGAAAATGAGGAGAGGCTGCCCCAGTGAAAGCCAAAACGCGGTTGTCAGCTGGGAAGGTTCTCGCGACGGTTGTCTGGGATTCACAAGGTGTTTTGTTGCTGGATTTTCTGCATGACCAGAGAACAGTTAATGCAGCTTATTACTACACTCTCTTGGATCAAGTGAAAGGCTCTTATTGGAGCAAAAGGCGAGGACAACCCATCAGGGATGTCATTTTGCTACACGACAATGCCCGGCCGCCTACGGCAAACCAAACACGTTCGAACTTGGAGGAAATGTTCTGGGAGACCCTTGTACTGTACACCCACCATACAGTCCCGACCTGTCGCCGTGTGATTTCCATATGTTCGGGCCGCTCAAAGAGGCTTTAGGAGGGCAGCGCTTCAACGATAATGCTCCAGTGGAAGTGCGCAATTGGCTCCACACCCGCCCTGTTTCTTTTTACAGTGATGGCATACAGAAACTGCCAATTCGTTGGGAAAAATGTGTAAACAAAGGAGGAGACTATGTAGAAAAGTGAGCTATTTTTTGTTAATTTTTGTCTTCTTTAATAAAGCTGAAAAAAATCGTTCTCGTTCAAATTTGAATGACCCTCGCATTACAGTAGTACAACACTTGCAGAAAAGTTTTGTTGATTTGTAGGTTATAGGTTTATGGTTTACGTTTACGATTTTTTGAATAGGTTTAAAATGCTTAATTCTAGCGACTTTCTCAAATTATGACGTGCTCGTTCAACCGTGTTTAAATACATTTATAAATACGGTTCATCGCTAGAAAAAGGCATTTAATTTCAAATTTGAAGATTACTTTTTAACCATCAGCTTTTTCGACGAATACAGTTTTTGATGATATTTCGCAAAATACATGCTCAGTCCCCCGACAAACTAAATGTCTAGGTTGGCATTTTTGGTAATCGTATGGTTGATCCTTGTTTCTTACTTGGTAATTTGAATGGAGAAATGTACTTGGAATTGTTAAAAGACAACATTGATCCAATATTAACTGATATAATAGAAAATGATGATTATTACCTCGCATTATACACTACCTATTCGACAGTATTTGGATCGAAGGTTTCCAAGTCAATGGAAACGCCTTTTCGTCCTAGAGGCGCTCTTGAACGGCCTCCAAGGTCGCCAGATTTATATCCGCGAGATTTCTTTTTGTGGGGCCATCTGAAGAATAAAGTTTACGTAACGTCACCGGACCCTTAGAAGATTTACGACAACGTATAATGCTGTATTAAATGCTGTCTAATCACTCCACAAATGCTCCAGAACTATGGACGCGTGTGGTAGTCATTTCTAGCATTTAATACGATAACCAACTTAAGTTTACGGCAACGTATGATCAACGAATGCCGTGTTATCACTCGACAAATGCACTAAATGTGAAATTAAATTTGAATTTGAAGTGTTTCCTTGAGTTGCATTTTTTGCGGGAACTAATACTCGGAATACAGAAAATAAAAATACTACTGTAAAACAAATTTATTGAGCTTTGAAATGGTAAGTATTTTGCCACCCCATACCATTTAAAGATTTTAGGGTTACCCTTACCCATCTTAGAGTTGAAAATGGCTGAACGGAAATAGCCATATGACATGTCCCCCTTCCTAATAAATTTGACATGTCCGGCCGTTTTCGAAAATTTCCGTTTAGTGTCTCAAAATGAGCTCGTTTCGTTTTCGGTGTGCCACTCTGTACACGTACATACAATGCTATCTATTTACTATGCAATATATGTAAATCATAGAAAAGAGCGTTCTATATAATTGGTTGCCTATATGTGCATGTGCATAGTGCCTTTACTTGATTATTTGCAAATGCAACATAGGGCAATTGCACAATGCACATATTGCAATTTAATTTAATAGCGCTGGATAACTGTGAACTGAGAGACGATGGTAAAAATTTAATAATATCAAGAATAAATTATTTACATTTAATAATTGGTTATTAAACCATTAAATCTCCCCATGTTTATTAATGGGCATATCTTTAGAACTCTTCTGTTCATTACAGTAGCCTTTAATAAGTAAAATAAAAAAAGTTCAGCCAGTTAGGGTGCATCTAGTTAGTAAATTTTCCTCATTATCCCGGGTTTGGGCTGGTAATTTTTCATAGCCGGAAAAATTCAAAACACGTCTTCTCAGAGGAGTAAGTAAGACCCTAGGTCCTGTGTCAAGTAAAACATTCCTATTGGGATGAAATTCTACAGGTTCATAGTTTTTTCCGATTTTTCACCCAAAGCAAAAAACAAAAGTTTATAATATTAGACAATCTGCTTATTTAAAAACAAAGTAGACTAAATTCCTATCACTCTAACAACTAACAAGAAAGAGTAGTCAACATAACTGAAAACTTTTACCATTTAAATATACTAAAATTACTTAAATACTTTTGAATAAAGGGATTTTACGTATACTTTAATATTGAAATTTACTTCTTTTCAATTCAGAGAAGTGCGTCTTGAATTAATAAAAGTTTGCGATGGTGAAGGCAATGAGATGTAAAATAGAGTTGGTCTTGGTAGTTGGGAAAAAGTAATTGATTGAAAAATGTATTTTCGAAAGTTTAATAATGACTATATTTGGAACTTGAATATGTAAATGTACTAAACTAAATTCCCATATACAAAATACTATTTGCAACTTTTCCATAAATGCTAATAGGAAACCAATTTCCGCTTATTACAATTAGGTGTTAATTAATAGTCTTTTGCTTAAGATTCTATAATAATCCCTTGTAAATGTATGACGTTTCAAGTTTCTAATCTTATAATAAGGATTTTTAAATCCGTAGCCTATTATTAGAGAGTAATTTTATTTTTGTATGTGTTTAACAGGTTCAGAGATCGTTTATCAGGTGCTAAAGTCTCATGGGGCAATGTGTGTCACGTAAGGCCGCTGGTGCCTTCGCCGCTTCCGCTGCAGCAACACACAAAAGATCGACAATGGATAAGCATACCACGTTCGAAGGAGAGGTAAGATTCTTTAACAATAATTTCAATCAATGCTTGAGTTGATATCAAGTTTTTTGATTTATGTTCAGTTTTTTTCATTGCAAGTTACTAAACACTAACCAGTGCCCCGGGCATATACTACATCGACAGAAAGTTCATGAATTTATATTCAATAAACATATGTAGTTGTCTGATCTGGCTGTACTAGTACGTAATGACGTACTGTCTTGTGGGCAATTATGAGGTGGGAACAAAACTTATATTTTCAACCCACCTGCATAGTCTTCATTGCAAGTCCAGACCGGTTCAGATGAATGTTGCACACGTTCAATAAACTTTTCTAAATTGTTTCTATCAGTGATATTGCCAATCAGATAAAAGCTCGGTTGGGTTTAACTTGGGGAGACCGTTCCATTCGATTAAGATCACCAATTTTTCCTTCAGAATCTTATTTTCCCTTTTCTATAATAATAGTTATTTGTTAGGTACATAGAAGTAAGTCTGAAAATTACAGATTTTAGCGCAAGCTGTGGTCAATCGGTGCGCAGCGGAGGGAGACGATCACACAAAAAATCTGCCCGTATATAAAACAAACATTTTTCTATAGCCTAATATTTGCTATAAAATATTGAAAGGAACTTAGAAAATTGTGCAAAATGAGAAAAACAAAATGAATTTTAAAATAGTAGCCTAAAATATTTTACATTAAAACAGGAAGTAGAAAATGTCAACATCGTATAGAGGTTATAGAAAAATAACTATTGTCTTTTTAAGCTTCCATTGGCGTTTCTTTATCTTTCCAATATTGGCATGCCAATACAATAGTAATTTGTGTAACAAAGGGCCGCAGGTGTATCATCGTGGTCAAGGGAGTCAATTTCGAGTTCTTAAAAGACACTTATGACACGAGGCGCATACCTCTTTTCGGCTACGAGCAAATAATAAGCATTTACAATAAAAAGTTGGTTTAAAGTTTTTTTTTTAAATTTGGAACTGGATTCGAAATTGTAGAAGTATTAGATATAAATGGCAAATGATTATTTCCCATATACCCCTTTTTATTTCCAAAAGGTCGTGATACACTTTTATCACACTTTTTAAGTCAGATTCTATTCGGTGCTTTGTAGAATTAAAGCATTTTACGACATTGTTGAATTAAGAATGAGTTATTAAAACGATTTTTCTTGGTGTCACTTTAATCCAACATTAAAAATTAAAAAGTTAGTTAAAAATGTGGTACTATATGATCAAGATTAACTGAAGGTTTCTTCTTACAGTTAGCAATGTCAGTAACCTATTTGGTTAACGCTTTTAACATTTAGGTAATCCAGGGATCCGTTTCATAAAACTAAATAAAACTAATAAATAATATGAGACTCTTTAAGTTTTATGAAATGAGTACCAGTAGCTAGGTACTTGTAGTATATATGCTCAGCAATACAAAATCTCCAATCAAATAAAATAAAATAGAATTATTTGTTTTAAACACGGAAGGCCATACCTTTAGCACATGATACACATTTTTGTAAGTGTGTATTTAGACATTTTATATTACCATCTGTGTACCACCTTCTTTCGAAGGTTTTGGTTAATGTTGATGACGTAGTATAGTTAAGTTCAACATATCCATGTCCTATTAGCCTCCATTTTTCAGGCTATAGACTCTGAAAGGTACATACCTTACTTAACTCTCACAAGACTATCATGAGTAATTTTCATATCTGAATCATTCAAAATTATAAAAATGATTACACGTTCATAGTCTAAGAAGAATAGACATAAGAATATCTAAAGTTAGAAATAATAAATTGGTAGCAGGCAAGATTTTTGCATACACATTGGTATTGGAGTTCGAAATAATTTGCGAGAGTTCCGCATCGATCCGACACCCGCGCGATTAGTTAAGCTGCGTCAAAGGTCGCAAAAACGGGTTTTTACAAATATTTCAAAAGTCGTAAGCTTCTTGACAAAAACACTCTTTGCCATAGCTGAGACAAATTGCTAAAAAAATGGTCCGGTCAAAGAAGATTTTTCGTAGGGGTAACCGTTCACAAGATATAGCGAGTGTCACACTAGTGACTACATAGTACATATTATATGTAATTATGTATTCTCTTTCACACCACCTTAGAGGCTAAGTATACTAGGTGCGGTTTTGTTTATTACGTGTTATTTCCCAGAAGGCCTAATCCACGGTTTCTAAACTTTACAACCATGAATAATTGTTGATGTTGCAGTGTAATTAATGATAATTAATTATTATTTATTCTGCAGAGCCAAAAAGTTGGATGGATGCCCAAAAATAAAAAATCTTCCTTTCATGAGTTACTGCAACCAGTCGATGATGATATCGATTACACAAACGTCTTCATCGATGGAGGATATCTGCTGCATCGTGTTGTATAGAATCGAGAGAAGACATTGATACCATTTTCGATAGCTACATAAAAACAGTAGTTACAAAAACGTTTTGGTCAAAAACGTTTTGTGTGGTTCTAATTGTTGAAGACGGAAAGGATTAGGATTTGATTGCTGTATAGTTTGTAGTCACTGTTATGGTCAATCATGTTGGAATACGATTACAACCGATATTTATGAAGAGGAGATCAACGATGACATAGAGCTACCTCAATTTTTGAAGACCGAAGAATCGGACTCGGAAGGTGATCGACTGGTTGCAGTAACTCATACAAGGAAGGTTTTTTTATTTTTGCGTCTCCATCCAACTTTTTGGCTATGCAGATGCAATAATAATTAATTATCATTAATTACACCATAACATTAACAATTATTCATCGTTGTACAATACAGTTAGATATATAATTTATTTTTGTATAAAATAGTAAATTTGTAAAAGTATCTGATTTTAGGTTTTTGAGTTTTCGCGAATTATGTTACATAAAGTCGGGTTTTTAGGAGTTTTGACGTAAAGCGTGTTTTCAATAATTAATATTTCAATAACTACTCGACATAATTGAAAGGCAATCTTATATGCAAGTATGTAGCTAATAGTGTTTTAAATATGTATGTGGAAATTGTAATTTTATATCTGTATTACTTTTTAAGTTATTCTACAAAATAGAGGGTAATGCATTAAAACAATGTATTAGTGGTAGTAAAGTATTAATAAATGTGTGACAATTAAGTGGTAATGACCTGTAAATAAAGTGTTTTATTTATTAAATTTAATTCTTGTGTACAATAGCTTATTTATCAGCTTCATCTGTATTAGCTTCATTGATCAATCTTTTTTATTTCATAACAATTGTGTAAAAGAATGAGAAGAATTTTTTTAATCAACAAAAAATAATTGCTTGCTTTTTATTATACAGTCTGTAATCATCCTGCTCCACGAAATTCTACAAATGAATTAAAAAGTTTAATAACGATTTTTCTCCGATGGCCTGTTTAAGTGGTATACGCTCTTGAAGTACCACTTGGTACACTAACCAAGCACTTGACTATTACGAGACTATTTCATTTAACATGTAAAATTGCAGTTCTATTAGCAATATTAAGAGATCTGCAACCATTTCTAGTAGTTTAAAAAAATTACTGCTGCAAAATCAAGATCGGTATGATGAGGGATATAGATAATCGTGCGTTTTCAAATATGATAACTTTGAAAAAATTGCGTCCATGGAGTTTTTTCGAATAGTAAATGTTTAATAAATTTAATAAGTAATAAGTAATAATAAGTAATAATAATTTTAAAAAGTATTGAATTAATATATAATATGTTTCTAAAAGAATTTGATTCTAGTGAAATAGTTACATTGGAAAGTACTGCAGTACTGATTAGTAGAGCCCTAATATGCGATATTTCGAATAAAATATTGCCTTTACTTGACCGTCCAACGTCACCAGTTTTAAAAACCAGAAGTACTGGCGTCTCTTTCCGGAGAAGAAAATGTATTAGACTATTTTTCTCAGTCAGTATTCAATGCAAAATGTAATGGTGCAAGTTTTAAGTATCAAATGGTTACACTCTGTATATTATTAAAATATATCCATTTACTTTATTAAAAGTAGGTTAGACACACATTTACATTTTAATAAGGGGGCAAATTTGTTATAAACATCAGGACTTTCTAGAAATTCGTTAGATCGACTAATTTACCATCTGTGGAGATGCGAAGATAAAGAAAATAAATCAAACTGTCTAAAGATTCACCTTGATTTAAAAAAATTGCAAATAATTTGTTGATATTTTAATATTCTCAAGGAATATTTATTTTTATAATAGGTTTTCTAAAAATTATAACCAAAAATGGTTATAATTTTTAAATAATATTAATTTATAATTTCTGTGTAGGATTTAATGCGTGTGAACATCTTATTTTCTACTATTACAAACTAGCATGCCTATCAAAAAAAGAGGATTCCTCATCGTGTAGTCTTTTAATTAAGCGTAAGCCAATTAGGCTTTCAATTTTATGAAAAGAACGTGCGTAAATTGCCGACCGCGTATTATCTATTCATTATGTGAAATTTCTATATTAGACATAGAAGACTTCTCTTATTACCATTAATTAAGATTTTCAGATGATTTATAAATATAATTATGAAAATAATATTATTGTTTCATTAATAGTTGTTCTTTTATCGTCTTCTTTAAAATGTAACTTCTTAACATCCTTGATACTGAATCAGTTATTTATAATTTTAATACTACCAAAACACGCATTTTTAATTAAAGAAAATTGTTGTAGACTCGTAGAATGTTGTTTGTGTTTAAGATGCTGAATGATGGATACTTTGGATAATCATGTGAACGTGAACCTTGTGAAATCCTTGAATGGTTTACTATAAATAATCATTTCTTTTGTAAAAATAATACAGTTTGTAAAAAGTAAATATAACGGTTTAATTAATTTAAACTAATTCAATTTTATAGCATTTTACGTTGAAAAAATATAAAAGTAAAAACATATAAAACATTTATGAAAAGATATGCAGAGTGTGAATTTAGTGTGGAATTCGTCTCCTATGCTTATACTATTAATCTTCTGCAAAATCTAACTTCGGAATTGTTATTGTGGTACTATGATATCACAGAATATCTAGAAAATATTCTCGTATATACTGGGTGTGTCGCAAAAAACAGCAAAGAAAAGGTTTATTTTCTTAAATGGAATACCGTGTATATTTTTACATATTTGAATTTCTCTTTCTAAAGATCTTTGATTTTTTAATTTCGCAGCGTTGCTCAGTTATTTATAAAAATGTCAGAAATCTGCTCGCGGTCTACCGTAACGAAGTAGTTTATTGTATTACTATTGAAACAAGTAAAATAAACATATTTTGTAGTTATGGAGTCCAGAGTTGTACCTAAATGACAGTGCTATTAAAAATTAATTATAATATACAGGGTTTTTTTTTCAAAGACGCGGAATTTATACATTTCAACAATGTTTTTAAATAAACTTTTTTAAATGGAACACCCTGTATATTATTTTATTTTTAAACTGGCACATCAATTCTTTACACTTTTTGCAAATAATGTCCTATACCTAAAATCAATATTTTTTAGAGATACCTTGACTTGTTCTTATTATTTATTTACTTTTGGGCGAGGAATTGGGATGGCGGAGCATCCTTCGTACCTCAAGGTACCGATTACTATGATCATTTGGCCATAATAACATAAACTTTAACAAAGAATCTTACTTTCAAGACGTTGCTGAACTACTTCCAACATTCACATTTGTTACTAGGTACGGTACATATACAGTCATTGGTGACTATAAAACATCCCGTTTTTAAATTTTATTAAGGTTTAGATTTAATTAACCATTTGAGCACTTGAGAAGTACATATGTATTTGAGGGTTGCATTACTTCCGTGCCTAGTTTGGTAATCAAATAAAATTCATTAACCACAACAATATTTATTTTCAATGTTTATAGCTAATGATGTTTCAATGCAACAAACTTAAACTAACAAAAATTAAAATCTAAACCTAACCAGAATAGAAATTTTGAGAAACTGTATTTCTCTATATACCTAAAAGTAACTTTTTAATTTCCAATAGGAAGCTGTCTATTCAGTTTTCACGTATGTTCACAATATATGCTCAAACTGCCGCCCGTTGTTATTTATGCAGGTTTCTAGCCTGTTTCGAAACGAATTCCTTGCATTTCTTAACATATCTGGTGTTATATTGCCTGAAACGCTTATTCTCTAACACGAATCTTCATATATTTTGTTGTCGTGGCAGATGTTCGGTAAACTTACGATTTAACATAACTCCAGACAAAAAATCTATTCCTGCGAGATCAGGCTTACCATGGCACGGTACTGTCATTACCTATCCATTTTTCTGGAAAAATTGCATTTATGTGACTTCGAACTCGACTAAAGACATGTGGTGCAGCTCCATTCTATGGAAAATTAAAAATTGATAAAAAACGTTTTCAGTTAATCGTGCCTCAAGAAATCGTCCCCAACCATTCAGGTTCCATTTATGTTGAAAGTAATTGATTTGCACTGAGTGTGTTTCGGTATTGTAATATAGACATTTTGGCGGTTTACACATCCATTTCTATGAAATGTCGATTCGTCCATAAAAAGAACAAATTTAAAGAAATTTTCATTTTGTTGCAATGCGGATCTTCCGCGGCAGATAATGTAACGGATAACATATTCTGTTCGGTTAACACGCTGGGGTTTCTTGTACATTTCTCATAGTCCACATTACCTGTTCTTTCAAATCTATCTTTCAATTTCTCCAAACACGAAATTTAGGGATGTCTTTTATCTGGAAACTTTTGCGCATAGATTCTTAATGCCAACAATCAATTTCCATGTTAGCGTATGCCATACTCACAAGTTTATCCTTGAATAATTTATAATTGTTTCAAAAAAACCAAAATGCCAATGCACTACAATAATGCGACAAAAACGAACATAATTGTAAATAATAAACAATTTTCAAGAACTCGCTGCAATTACAATTTTAATATCTTGGTAAACAATCTATTTTTTTTTGTTTTAAGTTAAAAACATGGCTACGTATCAGATAAGCTACAGACAGTAAAATGTATAATGATTTGCCGCTTAAGAAGAACAAGTCAAGATATTTCTAAAAATATTGATTTTTAGGTATAAGACATTATTTGCAAGAAGTGTAGAGTGTAGTGCAAAAATAAAATAAAATACATGGTGTTCCATTTAAAAACATTGAAATAAAAACATCTTTGAAATGTATAAATTTCGCATCTTCATAAAAAATACTCTGTACATTATGAAATTTCTTAATAGAACTGTCATTTAGTACAATTCTGGACTATATAATCGCAAAATATGTTTATTTTACTTGTTCTAATAGTAATACAAAAAACTATTTCATTACGGTAGATCGCGAGTAGATTTCTGACATTTTTATGAATAACAACACTGCAACGGAAATTAAAAATCAAAGATGGTTGGAAAGAGAATTTTATGATCAATTCAAATATGTAAACATATCAAGGGTTCCATTAAAAGAAAACCTTTTCTTTGGTAAACTTTTGCGACATACCCTGTATATACCAGAATATTTTCTAGATATGCATCATAGCACCACATTAACATTTCCCAAGTTAGATTTTGCAGGAAGGTAATCGTACAAGCATAGGAGAGGAATCCCACAGTAAATGGACACCCTGTATAAAATAAACTTTAACCAAGGAATTATAATAATTCCTCAATATTTACACAACTTTTGGAACGGATTACGAGTAATTTAGTTAGGAAGTTTGAATGAAAATTATCTAGTATTATTCTATCTGCTGTGCATTTACTTGTAGTGTATTTCTAGAAAATATTTGACTTTCTCGTAATCTTATAATTAAATAACTATATTAATTAAATTCTAGCATATCAGAGAAATATTCCAATAGTACCAACAAATCATTATAAGTAGCTTAATTTTGTAAAAATATGTGAAGGAATTAGTAATAACATTAAAATAATTAAAAAAGGATGAACCGATAAAAGAAAGCGTAGGATATCAAGGTAACCATTCAAATCATTAACACACCAGAGTAATTAAAAAAGTACTTTAAACAATCATGTACAGATAAAATGATTAACAAGACAAGATAATAACATAGTTAAATTTATTTATTGATATTATTTAATTTCATAACTATTTATTTGGTCAGTATATTATTAATAATAAAATGGCAAGCGTAATAAGAAATTATGGTCAGTATAATGACTTTGCGTGCGTGAAATTCTCTTGAATCGAATTGAATCAGTAGAATTTTAATTTTTATCAATATAACGGATTCTTGTTCAATAATCTCATGATTTCAATATTATATTATTTAGGTCAGTACATGGGTGTCTAACTTTAATTGTATTTTTTATCTTAATTTATGTTTCTGAGTTTGTCTTTTGGTTTTCTTAACATTGTAGGATTTTTTTGATATACCGAGTGTAACTAATATAACTACTATCAAATGCAAAAGTTCTGAGCCCTGAGTTTCAATGCGCATAGCAAAAAAAACTAACCGCTCAAATTAATTCAACAAGAACAGTTGGATATAAAATTTATTTTTGTATACGATAGTAAATTTGTAAAATTATCTGATATTTGGTTTATGAATTTTCGCAAATTATATTAGAATGTCCGTTTTTTGGGAGTTTTGACGTAAAACGTGTCTTTAATAATTAATATTGTAATAACTACTCGACAGAATTGGATATACTTTTATATTGTGTGTATGTGGAGATTTTGTAATTTGATATCTGTATTATTTCTCAAGTTATTCTTTGAAATAGAGGGTAATGCATTCTGCTGCCTTAATCAAAATCTTTTTTTACACAAGGTAGTATTTTGTTAACAAAGCAAAAAATACAATAAGAATCTTGGAATTATTCAGGAATTAATTAATAAATAATTATTTAAAAATTATTTCGAAAATATTTACGAATTAATTAATAAAGAATTATTTATTAATTAATTCGTATATATCCTCAAAATTTCTTAACGTATTTGTCGTTCGTTAAAAAATACTATCTTTTGTAAAAAACAGAATTTGTTTAAAGCACCTGAAGACCAGAATGCATTACCCTCTATTAAATAGAATAACTTAAACATAATACAGTTCATCAAATTACAAAAATTTCCACATACATATAACACTATTTATCTACATTATAACGCAACTTGATATAAAATTACATTCAATTATGTCAAGTTGTTATTGAAATATTAATTATTAAAACCACGCTTTACATCAAAACTCCCAGAAAACCGGATTTTTTCTAACATAATTCGAAAAAATTTTAAAACCTTGAAAAGAATTTAGATTGTCTATCTAATTGTTTGTTTGCATTAATCTTAGTGGTTAGTTTTTTTGGTATGCATTCAAACTCAGAACTTTTGCATTCGATAGTAGTAACCGTCATGGGGGGTAACTGATTTAGAACATATCTTCCTTATCAACTTGTGGTCGCTTCTTGCTAGCATTGCATTTTAAATTTTAAGTACGAAAATTGTACTCACATTACATAACGTAAGAGATTACTACATGCTGTGTACAGTAATTTAATAAAAAGTTGTTTAAATTACAATTTCGTAGGGCATGATGTGTATATTATATTATATGATCGTTTTTACAGAACATGAATGCCCGTTATCAAGTTAACTTTAAATTGTGAACATTCTTGAGCATAATTATTTATTATTAAAAATAAAATTTACTGCAAAAAGGAATGTCAAATCTGATAACTTCTTTCGATACACATATGCAGTTCTGCTGGTGCTTTTGCTCCAGCTAACAGTGTCCGAGGTTAAGGAGATTCACTGTGACTTCATTTCATTATAAAAATACTGCACGAATTAACAAAAGCGATGTGTGCTTACATGTTCTAGAAAAAGACCATAATGTTAAAACTAAATTAATTTTTTTGAAACAATTAACTGCCCAAATTACGTTTTGCTTGAAAATATTAATAGTTAATGGTCAAAAGGATCATGCAAAGTGAAAATTAAGCATGTATTATTTATTAAAATAAATAAAAATAGAACGGTTTTTATCTTATACAATTGCGTAGTTATTGCTAAAAATAGTATATTAATGGTTGCAAAATTATGTAATTTATAATTTTATACTTTACATCAAAGATTCACGTATAAGAATAATGAACATGAACACCATTTAACAAATTAATGTTAAATGGTGAAAATTTGTTGATTATTATTAATGATTATTATAATTAAACATATCGTAAGAGTAATGTAATGTAAGTAATGTGAAATGTGGTAAATCTCATTATCGGCAACATAATTTTGGTGCTATTATTGCAATGTTAAGATCAACCATTATGGCTACTATTTTTAGGTTTTAATACCTACATAAGGAAATTATATAGGGGCAATAATCTTGACTTGTACAGCCTAGATTACTGTATAATTTTGTGCATTTTATTTTTATGATTTTCAAATTTAATTATATTGTCTTGTTATTTATTAATACATAACAAATATACAATTCATTACACAGTGATCGAATTCCCGAATTCTGAACGCAATATTTCGCAATACCGGCGTCAGGAAAGCTTAGGCTAGCTAGGAGGGTTGAGATCCATTGATACAAGAGGTAAATTTTTCTGCTGATAATGCTCTTAATCCTTTCTATCACAACGACACTATATGACACACTAATAGACTGGTAGGAAGAACGTGGAAATTATATGAATTTTTATAAAGGGATAAAGCTGGCTTTTCGGACTTCCTGTACATAAACGTCGGTATTCATAGATCTTATTGCAATACGAGGTCAAGGTAAAATGTTCTCGGCTTCGTACAGAGTTGTCGATACATCAAGGTCCGTAAATGTCTAAGAAATTAGAAAGATAGGATATCTCATACACTTCTACTATGCAGCTAGCGCGAAAATGACGGAGCATGTTGAATAACAGGATGCAGGAATAATCGACAACTCGACTTATTTGCATTTGTTTGTTTGTTTGTTTGTTTGTGTTTCGGAGAGGAACCAGGATGGCGGAGCATCCGTCGTACCTCATGGCACCGATTGCTATGATCATTTGGCCGACCCTACTAGAATTTAGCCGAATCTGGGGGAATTCCACTCCCAGTAGGGATCTTTATCGTGCCAAACATCGCATTGACACGGGACCTACAGTTTTACTTCCTATCCGAAAAGAAGGCATGTTTTAAATTTTTCTCCGCTATGAAAAATCTAAACTTAGTTAAAATTAGTACTTTTTGGTACTAAGCGTTAATTCAACGTTTTAGAATGTCACCCGTCTTGTATGATAATCGTGTCGGCTTTAATAGCAGCCGTATAGCAACTGTTACCTAGCGCGAAAATGGCGACGTCATATATTTCTAAGCTTGTTTATACATTTACGGACCTTCTTCAAAAACTGCAACCACAGAAGGAAACATCGAAAAGGTGCACACTATGGTATTGGGCGATTGACGATTAAAGGTGTATAAGATAATAAATGCATTTTTGAACTAAAAACACTGTCATTCTCTGCCAGATCACGAATACTGCACCTTGCTCTTGTATATGTTCTCCATTTTTTACCAAAAGCCAGATCGTTTCCCTAACTACAAAATTATTTGGGTATTGGTTACTCTCCCATGTTTAAACTGCAAATCAGTATATTGCTTAGAATATAAAACTGTAGGAAGGAGCGTAACTACCGGCGCAATGAGTTTTAAAAGCGACGGATATGACGTAACACTCGCCAACATTAGACACCACCTAAATCCGCTTTTCTCTCAAACTGCGACAAATATGAAGAAGGGAATTACATTTCATAAGTAAATATTTGTTTGTGTAAAATATTAAATATAAAATTTATATTCAAAGATTAACTTCGAAATACTATGTTTTAAATTTGAGGTTATGTAGTTTATGTGCGCATTTCGAGACAGTGAGAACCGCCAATGGAAATATCTAATTACAAAACCGGAAACACCTACTCCGCCATATTGAGACCCCATCCCGGTCGTATGTGTTATGTGATTATGTTGTTATGTTCCTTCTTACAGTTTTATATTCTAAGGTATATTGTCATTATTGCAAGATTTCCGCTGCTTGATAAATGTCAGTGACATTAGAAGTCTTATTGTCCATACTGAATTTTTATATATTTCCACCTTATCGACTAACTGTCGTTCTAAAAGATTTAAAAATGTCTTACACGTCTGAAGTAATTTTTGTAGCTGCTGTTACCCACAAAAAAGGGATCGCTAATTGTGAAATTGGTAAACAAGCATTAACCGCAGTTAATTGCGTCGGCTGCCAGCTAACTAGTGTCAGCTCGTAAGTCTCACAAGATTTCATCTGCAACGGTCACAAAGCGTCGACTAAAATAGCTGCAGAGTCTACTACCAACAATATCTGCACATTTGCGTCTACTTTCAATGTGGTAGACTTTTCCCAAGAAAACACACCTGGAAGCTTTCTTTGCAAGAAACAAACCCACAAATATTACCCATAAATAATAAGTCATCAAATAAAATACAAAATTCTTTATTACAAAGATGAATAAAGTACAAATATATTTTAGTAGGGTTGCTAGTAAACTTCAACTGCAAGAACATATAACCTTAGCACTAAACTAGCTAAATATGTACAATAATTATTAATTATGTACAATGGTAATAATTAAGTACAAGCAAAAATAATTAAGTTAACGAATTTATGCGAGCGAAGACAAATAGTCAAAACTTGTTTATGTAAAAAATATTAAATCAGTGTAGCACAAAAGTTCACAAAATGTTAACGTAGCGGCAGGCTCACTTTGATTGTACAGTTGCATATGACCCCAAGTAAATAATAAACAGTTAATACTCTTTACGAATTAAACTAAATGTGCACACTCGCATGAATAAATTCTAACAAAGTATAACTAAGGATAAATTCAAAAGAGGAAGAGACCTGCGACAAATTCAAAACGGCAACTAAAGTATGGAGAATGAAAAAATCCCAAAGAAACTACACAGGATGGCACAAAAGCAAAGCGATGCAGTGTGTCTCGAAATCAACACATAACACACACGTTGTTCCTTGAACACCAGATTAGACACTTTTTGAGATGCTCTATCTATAGTCTTTCATATTTACATAGATTATTGTAAGTGTGCTTGCCCGCTGTTTCACCAGGTGGATATTTAATTTGTATAGATATCGCTTTCGCTACTATTTGAAAATAAAGGGACTATAGTATAGATAAGTAAATAATAAACAGTTAATACTCTACGAATTAAACTAAATGTGCACACTCGCATGAATAAATTCTAACAAAGTATAACTAAGGATAACTTCAAAAGAGGAAGAGACCTGCGACAAATTCAAAACGGCAACTAAAGTATGGAGAATGAAAAAACCCCAAAGAAACTACACAGGATGGCACAAAAGCAAAGCGATGCAGTGTGTCTCGAAATCAACACATAACACACACGTTGTTGTTGTCTTTCATATTTACATAGATTATTGTAAGTGTGCTTGCCCGCTGTTTCACCAGGTGGATATTTAATTTGTATAGATATCGCTTTCGCTACTATTTGAAAATAAAGGGACTATAGTATAGATAAGTACATTGCTTGAAAATGAGTTCGGGATTAATTTATGTGACAGTGCCTTGGGATGTATCTTCGATGTTTTTCAGATAATTTTTATCTCATTTTATAAAATAATTATCGCCTTACAAATACAATTGAAGGTCAGACGGAATGTCAATTTCAGTTCCATTTTCACTACTATCAAATCAGAAAATAAGCTTTTCCTTTCTCATTTCACGGAAGAAAGCTGTACGTTTCTTCACAAAGGAAAAAATCGCATTGTTTGTAGTAAGTAATTAAGCATTGTTAATCTTTTATATATGTATGTACCATAAGAACAAAATTAGGTCACCGATATAGTCTTTATGTACTAATAGTATTTACATATCGGCAGGAGAAAAATTATTACTTCGTACACTGCAGATTCAAATGGTAGCGATCTGGGAAGTATTTAATTCTTAATTTGAACATGACGTTGACTGCAAAAAATTGTTAATTTGATAAATGTGAAGTTATTTAGCAAAACAAAGCACAATACAATTACATTATACACATTGAGCAAATGAATGCATTAAATAAACAGAATGACCTTATTATCTAAAACTTCAATTGTTCATTTGCAAATTTACCTAACCAGAAAGCAAAATCATTTTATACAGCTGTTTTTCGGACCACCTTAGTACCTTGCTGGGCAAACTCTATTATATTGTTTATGAACAAAAATACAATACAAAAGTTTCAATGACAGCAATAATGCTACCATGAAGGATTCTAACTATATAAACGGTTATCTCTGGTTTCATGGGGAAAAGTTTATTTCCCATAAATAACTCGATGTCTTAAAGTATTTTCGAAGTCCGAGAAAAATCGTTATTAGTTTATTACAGTTGATCTTTTTGAATGAAATATAGCTTGCAAGTGTTACGCAAGTTTTTAAAACATTTTTAGTGTTGGTTGAATTCATTTTAAATTTCTACCGGTTTTATTACCATATACAATCTGAATGACCGAACAGACCTAAATCTTCCTTTGCTAAATCTTCACTGCATACCATACATTTAAGAAAGCATGTAGCGTGTGGGTGGTTAATACTTTAGACTTGCTTGAACGATGCTTTATGTAAATTTCTTAAGTTTCAGCGGTTGTAAATCTGTTTATAATAAAACTGAACACTTTAAATCTTGATATTCAAATGTAAGATTATTTTTGGTAATATACTTAATAGGGAATTCCTGCGTTTTTGAATATATCAAAATTATTATATACAACTATATTATCAACACTCAGATATCATATACATAAGATATCAGTAATAATTAGTACTTACTTAAAACTTAACTAAAAACTGAAAAACTGCAACGTAAAACAGACATTAACATAATTAATGAACTACATATATAATACCAATAGGCATACCCAATCAATTTCAGACAGCAAAAGCAAGGATAAGACAGCCATAAAAAGGAAAACGATGAAGGTTGAACATGTCAAAATGTTAGCGAGGTGATGGAAGTTGAATTAAACTGAACAACTGAACTGATTGTTATGCATATATATTTCTTATTAGCTTTATTTCATTAATACTTTACAAAGGGGACATACATTTCAATTCGGTAATTATCCTTTAACGGCCAAGGCAACTGAATTCCTCACATCATTTTCAAAACACTATCCTCACTTTCATCCGCCTGAAAATATGTGTTAATTATCTTACATTAATCATCAATTATCATCTTTAAAAAGTTTCATATGTCGGTTGCAGGGATATTAATGTTAATGTTAATGGCAAAGTGTTAACGATAACGAAAATATCATTTTCTAATATGACCCCTGTCTCATTGAAGTTCGCACACTCCTATTTTTGTTAAACGGCGCCCCGCAATTTTCACCCTGGATCTTTTTGGTTTTTCGAAGTAGCTATTTCTTGTTGCTAGAGTAAAGTACTGAACCTTCTATTATAAGTTATGTTGTTTTATTGTTATATTTCGTTGTGTATTTATCTTTTATATTTTAAAACAAAGTACACCCCACAATCCTTTTCCCAAAATTCCGTTTGGTCTTCCAGGTGACTGTTCCTTGTTGTTAGAATAAGGTATTGCTTCTGCACCTACTTCATGGCACTTTTTATAAAATTTTACTGAGCCAGGGATCCCACTTACCACCTTTTTGCGTCCGCAGATTGATCAGAGTTGAAAGGGCGGCGTGAATAAACCATTCGATGGAATTTCATGAAACTTAGTATGGAATAAGTGTAAAGACAGTACTTCACTGTAACAACAAGAAACAGCCCATGCGTATATAGAAAAAAGCTTAAATAACAAGAATAAAGTATGCGAACTTCAGTGAGACAGGGCTCGTACATTTATAGCTTGATTGGGACACGCCATAAGGCCCGTAAATGTATAAGCAAGTTTTGAAATATAGATCATCGCAATGACGCCATTTTAGCGCTAACATTTGCTATATACGGTTGCTAGCGAAGAAGAACATAACCACAAACAAGTCGAGTTGTCGATTATTCCTGCTTCCTGTTAATCAATGTTCAGCCATTTTCACGCTAGCTGCATAGTGGAAGTGTATATGCGACGACCAATATTTCTAAGCTTGCTTATACATTTACGGTCCTTGGACGCGCTAAAGACTGACCTGCATTCTAGTGGAATTATTTTAAATCAAATTATGTGGTAAGATAATTGTCATAATGGAAGGTTTGAAGATTATGTTACAACTAAAGCATGCGTCTCATTTTTGCGAGTATGATGACCTACCGCTTATTCACGTTATTTCGTTGCTGTACAACGCCATCTATATTTATTGGTGCGTCCCAATACTCTGGATAGTTAGTTTTCTACTCTAGACAACAAATGGTGTTTGCAGATAAGGATCTGTAAACACTACTATGCACATTAATAAATGTTAACAAATCAGATATTTCATCGCCCTAAAGTACTTATAATGTATGTATATATGTCAAATATCCACATACTTATATTCGTCAGTAGGTATTACGTACTATATATTGTCCCTTAAAAACATCTATAGGAAATGTATTTTTATCAACAGATTATTGCATTTTCCAGATTTGAGCTATATAAGTTTTAATAAAGATTTGCCAATGTGTTCACTTTTACAATTGGTCGGGCTTGCGCGCTGTTCTTATATCTTTGTGGATACTCAACATTCGTATTCTAAAATATTTACAGAATAATGACTTGCTTTTTACAATATAATTGCTCCTTATTCCGTTTACCCAATACAGTATCATTTGCATGTAATATTGACTATTAACGTTTAGCGTCCCAAAATACTGATGCTAATACCTTTCCAGCTGATTCAATTGACTTTGTTTTCTTCGGAATCTATTCATTGTGTCCAATCCACTGCTTGGATTTAATTTTAATTTCTGGTGTGTAATGGTGAATCCAGGTCACGTCTATGGTCACAAATTGTGTCTTGAAATTGTTTGGATTATTCTTAAACACTTCCAAGAAATCTGCTGAAATTCGTGCTCGAATAAGTTTCTGTCCCGAATTGAGCAAATGCGGCACTCATCTTGCAGAACGTTTTTTAGACCCAATTTATGGACTTTATCCACAATCTTTGAGTAGTTGCCGTGTTTGGAACGTACTGGAACGTTGCTCATTATTTGTGTGCATGCGGCCGCGTTTGAATTCCGAAACGCAAAAACTCTCGGTGTAAGATGCAGATGATGAATCCCAAAACAGCATTCAACCTGGATTTAATTTTCGTTACAGTTCTTCCTTCCAAATGAAAACAAGATGAGCAGCGGAATTTCGTTGTTTATAATTGAAAACTCACAAAGTTGTGCGTTTGAATGCTTCTCAAAAACAAATTGTTTGACCGATCGATTTGATACCAACAGTCCACTCAAATGAAAGAGTTGCCAACCGAATTACATAGAAATATTTGGAAAAAAGTAACCCCCTAGTGGTGAGCCTGAAAATTTTATGTAATTTTCTCGTATGTAATAATGTATTTATCCTCGTATGTATTTCTATTTCTTGTATAAGTATCTCATTTTCTTAATCTTTTTGTAACAAATCTTCTAGAATATCATCATAATGTTAACCAAGAGACGTTATTTTCAAAAGTTATTGAACTACAGATAGTGTATAAGGCTGCGTATACACATAGACCGGCAAATCTGGTTAGCTGTTTTCCTACAGTTCTTCCTTGTCTGTAACAGAAATGTGGGATTTGGATTACACCATCTGTAAGTCGGCTACAGCCGCACGATGGGCCTGCGTAATAATATTAATTGCTCCCTCCCTCCTGCACAAGCTTTAGCTTATGAGGCCTAGTTACTGGTTAGCAAGGTAATGGGTTGTAGCAATTATTCCTATTATTGTTATTAAAAGCATCTACGTGTATACGCAGCCTAAAGTTAAGATAAACGAAGAAGTTGATTAAAAGTAATAAGTATTACTAAGACTGAGATAGGAAGTTCGTACTGCGCCAGTACCTGCGTACGAATCTTTTTAAACTATGTTTGTTATAATGATTGATTGATAGATAGTGAAAAGAATCCTGAAATCATTTGTCAGATCTTCTGCATGTAAAATCGATCTGAAGTTGTTCATAATACCTGATTCGTCTTTAAATTATATAACGAAGGCAGAAATCACTGGAAAACATAGTACCACCACCACACAATCTATCTGTCTCAAATGGTGCAAAAACTTTCATTCAGAAAATTCACAAAGGGATATAGAGGAACATAGACCCATCCTTGCCAAGAATGTTGGTTGTAGTATTTCACGAGGAATGACTAATTCTAGACCATAGTCCTAAAATTATTAAAATTGTGAACATTTGCAGTTGTTTTAAATAATAGGTAATCCTAACCGTAACCCTATAGATTTCTAACCAATGCATTTCTGTATATTATTGTCTATTATTGGCTCAGAATGTGTTTATTATTTATTCTGCCATCTGCAATAAAAAAGATTATTAAGAAGGTAATTAAAAAGGTAATGTCATCATCAGACTCATATTGTTGATCATTGATCGGTCGGTTTAACATGAATTAGCGAAAGCCAGCCAAGCTGCAAGTAGTCACTACTAACGAGTTGAGTTTGTCTGGGTTTTGTTTTGAAAACAGTTTCAATATTATTAGTATAAAATAATAAGTAGATGTAAGTAATAAATATAAGTAAACGAAACAAATGCAAGTTTTACCCGGGATGCAAAAAAGGTTAATATCATATCATTTTCAAAATTATATTATAGTTATTTTTAACTGAAGTAAATATAAAAATCCGTTTATTGAGAATTAGACCTTTATTCATGATTCATAAAATCTAACCTAATACACTGTGTCTGTTTATCTATACTTCAACCGTAAATGCATGAAATGAGTCATTTTCGTAATCACACCTGAATAAACAAATACGACCCGGGGTGAGATAAGATAAGAGTGCAAATTTCACGTTGCTAAGAATCTAGTGACGTATGCTAGAACCAACAGATTTTCATTGCGATTTTACATTTATTTTTAATTAAAAAGGGGTTTGTTCCGCTACTGAATATTTCTAGCTCATTTATTATTTATTTTATCATTTAAATTACAGCGTGGCCTTCGCGTAATTCTAGATGCTTTTTACATTTTCGCCCACGTATTTCTGATGACTCATTTCTTGTAGTTTTGGTTGAACTATGAATTTTGTTTACTACATCTGACTAACAGCCTCTGGTAAGCTGGTAGTACTCTGGTAACAGCTGATTCGGTAAAATCATTCGACTAACATCTTATATTAGGCTTACATGTTTTTCAGGACTGTCTAGGGTACTTGTTTTTGAATGACCGGTTACAGTTTGTACATCAGACTTTTGTTTGTGCATATCGCATACAATTGTGAAGAATACAACCAAAAACCAAAATTAACAAAGTACAAAACTGGCGTTGTCGATTTAATTTACGTCGGTATGATTACGTTTCTTATAAAATTAAACAGCTTGGCTGGTTGAGAATGGAGAATCGTTGTAGGTTACAATTGGTATCATTCACACACACTCTGCTAACATTAAAAAGTCCTACTACATTTCTATGTTCTGAGCTGGTACTGTTGTGAACGACTCACAACTCATATAATTTTGCATAGATACGAAATGGTACTAGGCAACGCGTATCAATAAACAAGTAGAGTCAAATAAATAATTCCTAGAAGAAAACCTGTGTTTTATTCCTTCTAAAAGAATTAATAATAAGTAGTCCTAACACCTCAACCAAGTGTTAAAGATACTACAAATGGTGACCCCGACGTGGTACTTACGTCGAGTGTACACTCTGTGAATACATGGCATACTGATCTACTTACGATACCTCAACACACAACTGCTTTATTTGGCAAAAGTTTTATTCATAATGCTGTAAACTTTTCAAGTCCAGTTTTAACAAGTTTTTAAAGTTCAATTCCTGGTCTCCTTAAAGCTTATAGGATGAAAAATTTAACCATTACTTAAAACACCCTTGGTGGTAAACGCGTGGTAAAGGTGGCCGATGATCTAGAGCCGATGAATTGACGCGAGAGTATTTATTATCTTACTTCAAGTAAGATATAAAGTCAGTCTTACACTGCAATGATGTAAACAATAGCATGATTAAATTCTCCTGCTCAAGGGTTTCCTGCTGAAGGGCGACTGATCAATACTATTTACCTTTGATAAATGTTCGTTTTGTCCTGAGTATCGTAATAATTATTATGGTTGTTCTATTAAAGAATGTCATTAACCGATAGCAAGGTTTGTTATCGATGAATTGAAAAAATTGTCAAGCAAAGTGCAATATATTCCATGATATGATATGTGACATATTTGGAACGTGATAAGCTCCAGCTTATTAACATTAACTGCCCTCCTTCTACCCGCGGTCTCAATTTATATCTTTCATACGATGACTCATACATCTAGAATATTCGATGACGTGTTGATGAGTCATACACGCAGCTGTCGATAAGTGACGTCAATGAGGCGTGTCGATGAGTCATACTTGCACGTGTTGATTGATGAGTCATACAGTTGATGACTCATACATCTAGAATGTTTGATGACGTCATATGTGGGTTTACTATTCGTTACAATACATTCGGTATATTTGTACTGTCATTAGCAAGAAAATTTTAGATCTTTGATTGGTTAATTTATAATAATATATGCCTATATTTTAAGATTTAGATGTTGATGTCTACTGCTATAATTGTGATTCCACCATCTTAATGAGTTTACGAAAAAACGATTTCTACCCGACACAAAGTTCGATTACAATTTTATAGGAGCTTGATGGGTTTTATCTATTGATTGTAATTAAACATTTCGTCGAGTAGAATTTGTTCTGGAAATTACGTTTTTGAGTGAAAATCAAGGTATGTATTGATAAAGCACCGACAGCGACGCTACAGGTGCATTTTATTGGATAAATTTACAGAACAGTTTTTGAAATTAGATATAAATTAAATAACAAAAACGCATACGATGTAGTATACTTGAAAATTTCTAAACTTAATTATTAATAAACTTATTATTAATCATTCTAATTCATATGCTATTTAAATACTCAGTTTTATTAGAAGTTGAGAATATTATTTCAGTTCTCATTTTTATAACTTTATAAGTGATAGTTAAAAAAAATTTTCATATATAATTTAACAAGTGGTCTAATTCTTTCCGACAAAATTTGTCATTTCAGATATGAGTAGCTTTCGCAACGAAAACTACACGAGTCGACGCAGGAGACGAGTGTAATTTTCCAAAAGCAAAAGCTACGAATGTCTTAAACGATAAATTTCGCAAGAAAAAATTAGACCAGAGTTGAATTCGGCTTGACAATCCATGGAGCAGATTTTTATTTAGCGTGTGTAGTTAATATTAATTTAATTAAATTTGACATTTCATTTTGACATAAATTTTTTCACTAAGAAAGAACCACTAGTGGTTTTTTCACTATAAAACTAATTTCATTGGTCCCAATTTGAAAAATTCTGTAATTTGATTGGTTAAAAATTTTGGAGTTGGATTGTCACTGCTAAATTTTGAAGAGAAAACTATTCTTTCACAATGTAGTGTTCAACAAGGTGATCATCTTGGTCTCGCTCATTTTTTTAACTTTACATCTCTTTATATCATCTCTTTAAATCCGAACTTAACTTATGGTACCTTGATGATGGCATCCTATGTGATAACCCAGAGATTGCTTTATAGGTCTTTAAATACTACTACAGATTCTTCTAAAATAAATTTAAAAAGTATGCGAGCTTACAGTAATTTCAAAAAAGGAGAATTTTTCTAATTCTATAAATAAATTCGGTATGGAACCTTTCGGCGTTGCAGTTTCGGCGACATATAGTTTCGGCGCTGGCTTGTTCGGCGCAAGTATGTTTCGGCGCCAATTCTGTTATTCGTGTTATTTATATGTATGTATTTATAACTTTGTAAGTGTTGCATTCCTTAAAAAATAGAGGTAGTTTGATGATGTAACATATTTGTTGGACACCTACTACAGCCGTGAAAATGCGATTTTTGTTTAATTTTTAAGATTTTTGTATTGCAGATAAAATAGATATCTGATTTTTGTCATAATCAGAAGTATGTATCTTTTAGGATAGAAATTGAGTTATTATAATTGATTACCACTGTCACTGATTACCCTATATAATTTACAAAATTCAGATCCAAAATGTAAAGATTTTCTGCTAAAAAGCTTAACCTAACCTGACTTGAAAAGAACTACCCCTCGCTTTCCAAAATCTTATCCGCTACTGTCTGGCAGTGTTTACGCTATTTATATTTTAAATAAAATACATGCAACAGACACATTTATTACAAGAAGACTGTGCATCTTAAGGAAAATATTTACAATATGCTCGCCTACTTATAACTTCATTGTTTTCGATTAGATCGGTTATGTAGCTTTTGGTAGGTTAGATCTTGAGAGAATTCCCAGAATATGAGTGAAAACATGACAAAATGAAAACAGTATTGATTATTATCAGATGCATTACCCAACTTGTTTTGGAAAAAACATTTTTAATTAAATTATTTCACATATTTTACGTGAAAAATTAATTTTATGAGAAACTAATCTCATAGTATTTAAACTATTTTCCCAAAATTTTAAGAAAATCGTATGTCTAGAGACTAAATTATTACCTATTTTTTGTCAAAACAAGCAGTTTTTTTTGCAAAAAACAGTTTTTTGGCAATAATTTAGTCACTATACATACGATCTTCTTTTGGGAAAATAGTTCAAATTCTATGAGACTTAAGTGGTATTTTTTTGGTTAACTTTGAATGTGCAGTTTCTCTAAAATTAATTTCTCACGTAAAGAATGTGAAATAATTTAATTAATAAACATCGTTTTTCAAAACAACGGTTATTAGTCATGCGGTTAAGATTTATGCACCGTATTGGGGTGTCTAAATGGCCCCTTTCTAATGATTTTTTTTAAATTTGGTATAGTTATTTACAACATAAGTAAATCCACTGTGATTTTGTTTAGAATTTTTGAATGTATACAGAGAGAAATGTTTGTATATTTAGTGCACAATTGTTGAGAAAATTAAAACAAATTGGGTCTAAAACGGTAACAGGAACAGTTTGTGCAATCTAATTGCATTGGTTTGTGTAAAACCAATTGTAATGTTTATCCAAACAACTTATTATTTTTATCTCCATACCAAATAGGTAACTACCTAAAACAATTTGTTTAAAGAATCTTCTACATTTTGTAGCATAGTTTTGCACAATGCTGTATTAAACACTTGCGATCCTTATGTGGAATCTTTGCACAATGTTGTTGGAAACACATACGAATATTGGAGTAATTGTGTATATTTTATTAAAAGGTATATATTTAATTAAAACGCAAAAATATAAAGAGCAAACATTCATATAAAGACAAAATACAAATTAAACAAACGATCTAATTGAAATAAACGATTTACTATTTAAATTAGTAACAAATCATGGCATATAAGAGTAAATTTTCAAGTTGGAAACATGAACTTTTTATTATTTTCTCAATAATGCCAACACTGGAAGATCATCGGGTCCATTTCTGAATTAATGGAAAATTTGGTTTGTAAAACGTTCCTATAAGTGATTGGCCCAAGAAGAAGGGAAAACTCCGCACCCAATTACGCCTGGAAAAGGAATGTATAAATTAGTTATTTATTACATAGCATTTGCACTAAAATAAATGGATAAATAAAATGCGTACCCAATCATAATAATAATAATTTAAAATATAGGGTAAAAAATTAAAAATACTTAATAACATACTTACATTAATTAAATTTTTATTCACCTATATTATATCCATATTCTGCAACTATCACAAACTTACTAAACGAATGTGTTGCATTTCCACGTAGCACAGCGTTTTTTGCAGTTTGTTTATGTCTGGAGTCTGTGATCTGAGGGGGAAATAAATGCGGTAGGTCAATCCTACATTAAAAATAACCTTGATATAAGATTTCGCTCAAATTGTATTACAGTTTCAAATTTTATTTGCATTTTTTCATCATATACAATTAAAAAGCTACACAATACTGTGCATGATTACAGTTAAACAACTTGTATCAAAATATACAACAAGATTGTGGACAAACGCAGCACAATTTTGTGAATTATTAATTCCTTTAGTTACTTCAATTTGCTTGGCACAATTTGTTAAATCAAATTCCACGGCGTCTTCAAACAATCTTATTAAAAAGAATACGCAACGCTTTTAAATAATGGAACCCAATTGTACAAAAAAATTGTACAATCACAATTAACCAACGTTGTGCAAAACTAAGCGACTGCATTTTTCTTCATTAGGGACGCCTTTAGACAATTCATCATTTCATATTGTAATAGCTCTTAGAACTGGTCTGCCTGTTTACTAATCACACAAATGCACTTGTGGTGAATCTGTAGATGCTTTGGGACTTCACTGCCTGAATTGTCAAAAAACTGGCGGAAGATAATCTCGCCACAGCAGGATAATTGATTTCATAAAAAGGACTTTAGCTTTGGCAGAAGTACCAGCTATGTTGGATCATGTAGAACAGATGGAAATCTATAATTTTCTATCATTTTGTGTAGAAGCGTTAGGGCCATTGGGGAGAAGAAGTAAAAAGTTTTAAAGGGGAAATTACTGCCAAAATTCAACCAATAACACACGCGTCTGTGTGTCGAAAAGCTTTATAAAACAAGAAATTAGCATTGCTAGGTAACCAAAGAGCAAATGCTGCATCAATTTTGGACGCTTTACCAGAAACGCAGCGATTGAATGATTGGTTCCTTCTTTAGTGTTCAAGTAGGTACATGTAACTTTTATTTACTTAATGATATAATTATTATGCAATTTTTATGTAACTTATAAGATTAATTATAACCAATGTGTATTATTAAAAACAATAAATATAAATATAAAAATTGATTAATACATATTCAATCTGCATTCAAGTGCAGCTATGGCCAATAAATAAAAAATGAAAACATACTTAAACATAGCTGCATAATTAGTTCTGTTAATGGTAAAACAACACTTAGTAGGTAGTATTTTACATATATTCTATTCTCAAAACGATATTGTATGACATATTATTTTCTTTTATTATAATCATTCACGCATTTCCATTCTGCAAGATTATTACTTTATATAATTAAAAAAACCTAAAAGATGTCCTTAATAATATTCTTATTTAAGTAGCTATAAACGGAACGGTAGTAAAAATAAGGAATTTCATTGTGAACTTTCTCACTACACCTACATGTAAATATACAATGCAATTTTTGTTACCATAAAAATTTCTTAGATGTCTGTACATAAACGAGAATGTTTTAGGAGTATCATTAATATCGATAAAAAAGGCCATTTATTATACAATTCAATGCTCTGTAAAAATCTATTAAAATCTGACTAATTATAAAACAACGGTTAATTAGAAACTTTGAAAGACTAATATGTCAACATTAACGTTTATTAAACTATCACATAATTTATTACCTAGCTCATTTTCTTTCTCTGTCTCTCTAAAGGCAAAGCGATCGTGATCAAAATAAAATAAACCACAATTCATGTGCTTACCCTAAATTTCTACGTTGACCTCACTACCTTGAGAGTATTTATCTTGTATTTATAGGTACCGATCGTTAACCTACTTGTATTTATTATGCGAAAGATTATCCAAGAAATAAAAATACAGAACGAAGAAGTTGTTGAAGAATATTGCGAGGTCCATGTCCTGTTATTAACTATGAACAGCATCAAGCTTATTAATATTGGCGAGCCCTAAAAATAATCAAAAACAATCTTTATAGATTACTTCCCACTGCGAATCGTGCCAAAAAGCAGTCCTACTTAAACGTGATATATAGTAAAGTAACTAGCAAAATCAAAAATGTCTTCTCTGAACTGACTTTTCTAGGGCACTACGCAATGCATACAAGAAAAATCGGCGTTCGACATTTAACAAACCCATATCAAGAAACCATTGGAAGGAAACGAAATTCATATGGATACATACTAATAATTTTACATTTCATACGTGAAGAAAACAAACAACGGAAGTTTCAATCCGTCTAATGAAATAGCAATTCATATTATAGTTATTTACAATTTTTTAAAGAGAAAGGTTTTAAACACAAAGGTAATAATACCGTTATGTAAGATGTGGGTAATGATAAAAATGAACATTAAATTATTGAGAAACAATGAACTAAATGGTAAATTAATTTGCTATTATACAAAAAATTACTAATAATAGACACTTAAAAAGATTTTTCCTGTGTACCATTTTAACCTCTTAAGTTTAAAAATTAAATGACAGAAAGATTTGATTGGTTAACAGTACAGCAATAACGGTACGCACGAGTTATCTTGAAAACATGAGTAAACTAAACATTCATCTGCATGACATACCATGCTCATCTCTCCCAGTTGGATATCTGCGAACCAAAATGAGAATTTATTTTTATTTTAAATATTTCATAAAGTAGTTTGTACTGCTATAAGTAATCAAGAAAATGTTCTGACCTCGTTTCAATAATGGGGAAAATATTTTGCACCATACAGTGACACTACTTATTTGCTTCTTTGTATAGATCGTTTTAAGTATCTTGCTAAGAATAACAAGATAATCATCATTTTAAGCGAAAGGAGAATAATTATCTCATCATGGATATTGGGGAAAGGTAAAATTCTACTTATTATTTGTACAACACATTTGATGATTTCAAAGATAAATTCGTTTTAGGTTTAATCTCTTCAAGATCTTTCTGCTTCAGGGTATGCTTCACACTTTCGAAATCGTTTTCGGTTTCTATTAGTACTTTTATAGTATAATACTTCTTTTGTTATTTTAATGGTCATTGTTAAGGTGCTGAGATTTTATGAATATTTATAGATTAAATAACAGTAGTATTATTCAATCAGTTTTTGAAGACCCTTTTTTGATTTGATTATTTCTTCTCTCCCGTTGTTAAAGTCAAACACGCCTATCAAATTAATCAAACGCTTAAATCTTTTTTCTGAGTGAATATTACAAAATTATACAATGTGAAATGTAAACAGTTAAAAAATTCAATTATTACGTACATTAGTGTATAATATAATGCTTAAAGGATGTAATTTTGTCTTGCTTAACTAATTGATTTTTTTTATCTATCTGTGATTTTGCTGACTGACCACATAGTGAAAACCTCTTGTAATGAAAACATTGTGAAGAGTTTTGCTAGACGAATATTTAGAAATGTTGTAAATCCAATGTGCTTAGGCGTAATTTAAATAAAGTAGGTATGCACTTTGTGTATTTTTGTTCTGGAACATGCAAGTATATGAACAATTTGCATAACGTATTCTCTCTTTTCGTGCCTAATTTCCATGTTGTGTAACTGCTTTATTTGCAAATGTCGTGTTTTTGAGTCAATATAAACTAACTCTGGCTTAACATTTTTGTGATCAACAAAACGACTACATGTATAGTTCAGTTTTACATTCTTACTGAATAGTAATAAATACTTAAGCAGTTACAATGATCCGTGGGTTACTGTTATAATATACCTAATAATAATATAATATATAATATACGTAGATAAAATTATAAACATTTATAACGACATTGCGTAATTAATTAACCTAATGAATTAGCTACCTCATTCTTTTATAAGTGGTAATTTACTAAACTTCTGAATAATTTGCACGCGATACGATACCGGTCATTGGTCGCTTTTTCATTGTTTTCTTAATGTTAGTTTTTTTATATTACTTTTTAATTAGAGTCCACCTTAACGAGATATATCCATCTTTTATATATCACCAGATTCGAAATTTAAAATACTTTATACAGTTGTTTAATAAAATAAAAATTGTATTCCTCGAGCGGTTTAAAAATTTTATTTAGTACTTTCTAAAGTAGTACATTTTTGAAAAATCAATAATTACATATTTTCAAATGAAGTAATTAACCCATTAAAGAACTTAATTCATTCGTCGATATTTCATCGATAATAAAAGGCTGAACAACTCGTTTATTTCTTTTTGAATGAGAAAACTTTGGAAAACGTCTATTGAATTTTTTTCGGATTTTTCTTTATTTATAAACATTCTCTCGTTGCTATGATTACAACACAATCATGACGATGCGATAATTGTGATTGCCTAAAAAACGCGCAACATCTCCAACTTCTTTTGTAATTTAACTATTAATTGTAGACCCAAAACAGAAGAATTTATACAAGCAAAATTGAATAAACAGTTGTATTACACTCGCGTTTAAAATAAAGGTTTAACTCGCGTACACTAATCCTAATTAAACTATGCGCTCATTAAACCAACATTTTAAAAGCATGTACCGTGATATCAAAAATTATCTTGGTCAAGGGTTGTTATGGAATATAAAACGGTTGTCTTAGTTTGAATTTCTAAATCTTGTTCTTAAAATAATTCTGTTGTTGTCAAGCTACACTGACATCATCAATAACCTACAAATGTGTTATTTTGACACTCTAAAAGTTATTGACATAAATTTTACAGCTGAACTAAGTAGGTAACACATTTGTAGGTTATTGATGATGTCAGTGTAGCTTGACAACGACAGAATTATTTTAAGAACAAGATTTAGAAATTCAAACTAAGACAACCGTTTTATATTCCATAACAACCCTTGACCAAGATAATCTTTGATATCACGGTATAATAAATAACTATTATTTTCATGCAATAGATATATATTTTTTGTTATAGCCTTTTGGCAAGCCTTTTCCCCATTCCTTCCTATCTTTTGCTTTCTGTTTTCAATTGTGCATTTTTTTCATATCCCTTCCACTTCCTTACTCCACCTTTTTCTCAGTCGCCCCCTTTTTCTAATTCCATCTGGTGTTTCCCACGCTATTTTCTTCACTTTGTTCCTCCATCCTCTCTAAGTGCTCCAAACATCCTTTGCGACTAGCTTTGATTGTTTCACTTATAGCAGCTTCTTTGAACAGTGCGTACACCTCCCCCCCCATTCCTCATTATTTTTATCACCGCCTAGAATTCTTCTCAAGATTCCTCTCTCCCACGTACATATTTTTTCCACAGTGCTCTTATTTAGTACCTATGATACACTCCCGCATAACACTATTGGCTTTATTACCGTCTTGTGTATCCTGAACTTATACTTTCGCGTTATATGCTTCGATTTTAACACTCCGTTTAATGCACACGCGTAACATTCATTTTTTTGTCTTGGTTACACTTGTTTGTCAGTTACACAACTCTTTCATTTATTCAAGCCTGACACTTTGTGATTCACTTATTTGCACCTTGAGCACTTCATTCGCCCCATCTTCCTGCCCTGTGCCACTTTTCATAAATTTTGACTTTTCCTGATTGATTTCTAGCCCCACTTTTTTTGCTTGTTTGTTTCTTTCTTTCTTTAACTCTTTTATACTTCGTGCTATTATTACTAAATCATCCGCATATGCGACGCCCTGATGTGATTTAGTGATTATTGTCTTATCCCTGTTATTCCAATGTCACTTATAATCATTTCAAGCGCCAAATTGAACAACGTTGTTGACGAAGGGTCCCCTTGTCGTATTCCTGTTCTTATTAGGAACTCATCCGAAAGTTTACCGTTTACTTTTACTCGGTTACAAGTTATATTCTTGTTAGTCTTACTAGAATTTCTAGTTTTTCATAGCTTTGTGGAGCTCATTTCTATTAATTGAGTCATATGCTCTTTTCAAATCTATAAAGCATAAACATCGGAATTCTACGCTGATAGCAGCTCGCTACTATTTCCTGCACTAAGAATATCGCGTCTGTCTGGATATGTATGGTTCCATTCGGGTCTTTATCAAGCATGCCACCACTTTAGCCGCTTTCGGTATTTCAGATCTATTTACTCGAAGAGCTCGGTTTCAATAGTATCCATTGTTGTAAATAATTGTACTACGGCAATAGAACTTTCAGAGCAAAACGAGTTGAACTACCGAACTCAGCAAATTTGTATGCCACATTAGTTAGTAGTAGTTAGTACATACCGTATACTCCCCTTTCTTAAGCAGTGGCAACATGACCGCTTTTTCCCAGTTTTTTTGGCATTACTTCCCTTTTCCAAGTTTTTTTAGCTTTGTAACGCTCCTCCATTTCTTTCACTTCATTTTCTTTATGCCTTCTTTTTTTCTCTGTATATTTTTTTCACTTTCTTTGTGCCCTATATAGACTTCCTTATTCTGTGCTGTTTTTGTATCCAACATCTTTTTTCGTTTTCTTTAATAATAGATATTACTATGGAATATATGAAGAAATGTTAATGGTTAGCTTGGTTGTTAGACGAATGATAAGATGCACTCGTTAAAGTTAAAGTGAAACACCAATAGAATTCGGCCTTAACATCTCCAAGTAAAAAAACTTACAAAAAAAGTAGCAGCAGAAGAATGTTGAATGTGGACTGGAATGGAAACTCTTAGCCAGTAGATGAATGCTGTTGTACAGTAGTGTACATATTTCCTTTTTTGGTTTATATTAAACCTGTACTTTTTTCAAGAAAAGAGAGTCTAGTAAAATATATAATAACTGGTGAGGAAATCAAGTTTCAATAATAAGTTCCAATTTATTTTTTAATTATTCTCTATTATTATCCTTTGTCTTCTTTATCAAGCAGCGAAAGCGCTGCTTTATGTTTTCCATTTCCTGTCAATTAGCCGCTCTGCTTGTCGGTCTGCCTGTGGACTCTCCTGGATATCGAGAATTAACCGCCCGATTTTAAATCTAATCTCACATGATTATAGACATGTAGAGTCATGTACATTGAGTTTATGTTTGCAACACAACTCGGCAAGACGTTAGTGACCTAAGTCAATGGTACACTTTTTATCTGGGGCATCATTGAAGAGCTCATTTAAACGATAATTCAAAGGCTCACGTTGATATGATCGTGTCACCTGAAAATAGTATGGAAATATAGTATGGATCATTTGGGTTATCAATAAAAAGCCCATGTAAGGGAGAATTGGATGATGCAGGTGGACATGACCTACCGTGATCCTTAATGTGGGTATATTGTAAAACGAATCTGAAAGAGAATTGACGAAAACCCGCTTTATTATTATATTTTTTGTAGTTCTATGCATAGGACATGTATTGTCGTTTTATCATGTTATGCTTTTGTTCTATATGTGGGGTAAAATGGCTAAAAATCATGAGTTTTTTCTCACACAGCGCACACATTTAACATAACATGATTTGAACTTCAGATATGGCTTGATTAGCACATCGGAATACGAAGGATTTCCTCCCATACAGAAATTTTATTTTTTTGTGCTCCCGTCTTATCATTAACAAGTAAATCGAGTGACTTTTGAAAGATTTTGGAGATTTAGCGATAAATAACTAAATACATAAACTCGTGTTTCTTTCTCGAAGTTAGGCGATTGTTCCTGACTGATTCACTTTCCACGCCAATTTCGCCGCAGGCTTAATAGTCCGCTGCCGTTTGGTTGAAGAAATACATACTTGTTTAAGTTCTACTAATTTGAATGACGCGAGGAAAATGATTTATTTTTAAATTCTAAAAACATTTAATTTGTATCACCGTCATCAGGTAATGCTAAAACACAACCAATTTTTCAATACTCTAGGTGAAATTAACAGAGATTGAATGACGTAGTTCATTTGGAGTGTTGAATGACGTAGTTTATTATCAATTGCATTTCGAAGAAACAAATGTTTTCGAAAATGCAAAGAAACTACAACTTTCCAAAATAAAAAAGCAAGAATGTTTTAGTAATACAGCAATGTTTGAAATATTTTCAAAATCTTATGCCATGACTCATGATTAGACTCATAATTACACCTACAATCTCAATTATTTAAACGGTTTAATAGTTAATAAGAAACATTCATAATGCAATAATCTTTATAAAAAGGGTTTTATATCATAATAGAATTTACTGTTCAGACCAACAGTGAAATTCATTTCATGATGAAGTTTAAATAGCTGATGAGCATTTGGTTTTACATACCTTAAACTAAACAGTAATAAACTAGGAAGAAAAATTTAACACTCTCAAAGAAAAAGTACATCACTATGATAGTTTGGAACATTTACGACAATGATTCTGTGAAGGTTACATTCGTTTTTGCAGTGAATAAATAATATTTAGGCAAAACTCAATTCAAAAGATGCCATGTAAGCCCACTCCCCAATAATTGTTGCTAAGTGCAATCGAAATTACTGTTGTAGATTACATGCGAGGTTTATTTAAGGGAAAGTAGATACTCAAGTTTTATTAACAATCACTGTCCGTCTATAAACTGGTCTGATTGCGATCTTTAACCGATGGTATTAAAATATTTGGAAAAATACAAAGAGCAAGTTCACACGTCTTGCTCTTGCATAAAACTTGAAGTTAGAGACTTCTCTAACTTCAAGTTTTATGCAAGAGCAAGACGTGTGAACTTGCTCTTTGTATTTTTCCAACTTACTGTCCATATTAAGAAGTCGGTGTTAGCTTCTAAAGGTTTCAAGAAATTTACTGCCAACGAAGCTTCTGATTATTAAATTTTGATGCTACATCTTACTGAAATCGGCTTAGATTGATTTTAGATACAAGGGTGGTTTGATAAGTCAGTGACTTTTTGAATTTCCCGCGCAGTAACTTTAAATGCAACATTGCTTCCGTCAACTGCCATCTATGAATAGACTGCTGTAGAATCTTGAGAAGGCTGCGCCATTTAGTTTGTGTTTGTGACAGCCATTGAAAGCAAACAACCTCGTGAATTTTAACAAAAATGGAAAAAAGTGAATTTCGTGTGCTGATTAAGAATTATATTTTGCGTAAAAAAACCATCACCTAAACCAAGGAAATGCTTGATAAATACTATAGGGACTCTGCACCATCAATTTCAATAGTTAAGAAGTAATCTACTGAGTTCCGTTGTGGTCGTACCAGCACAAGTGACGCCGAACGTTCAGGTCGTTCAAAAGAGGTCGTCACTCCAGAAATCGTCGATAAAATACATGGAATGATATTGGACGATCGGAGAATGAAAGTGCGTGAGGTGGCTGAGGCTGTAGGCATCTCAACTGAGCGGATACATCACATTTTACATCAATATTTGGACATGAAAAAGCTATCCGCGCGATGGGTGCCGCGATTGCTCACACTCGACCATAAGCGCAACCGTTTGACCACTTCAAAGGAATGTTTGGCGATGTTCAGCCACAATCCGAACGAGTTTTTTTTCGCGTTTCGTGACCGTAGACGAAACATGGATCCATCACACTACACCAGAGACCAAGGAACAATCAAGACAGTGGGTTTCTCCGGGTAAACGTGCACTAAAGAAGGCCAAGGTGGGTCTGTCGGTCAACAAGGTCATGGCCACAATTTTTGGGATGCACGCGGTGTCATTCACATCCATTATCTTGAAAAGGGTAAAACGATCACCGGCGTATATTATTCAGAGCTTTTGGACAGATTCGATATTGATTTGAAGCAGAAACGACCGCATTTGGCGAAGAGAAAAGTGCTGTTCTATCAAGTCAATGCACGGGTGCACACGTGTGTAGTCACCTTGGCAAAAATCCATAAATTGGGCTACGAACTACTACTCCATCCAGCATATTCTCCAGATTTAGCCCCCTGTGACTATTTCCTGTTTCCAAACCTGACGAAATGACTGGGCGGTAAGAGATTTGGGTCGAATGAAGTGGTCATCACTGAAACAAACGCCTATTTTGAGGGCCTTGAGAAAACCTATTATTTGGAAGGAATAAAAAAATTGGAAAAACGCTGAACTAAATGTATCGAGCTAAAAGGAGACTATGTTGAGAAATAAAACGCTTATTTGCCGAAATAAATATCTTTTATTCAAAAAGTCACTGACCCTCGTATTGTTATAATTTAAAAAATAAAATTTACCCCAAGACTTCGTTTCTCTGTTTCTGATTACTTTGAGTTTAACTGCAATCATGGCCTGTACCATAATAACCTTGAATTTATGATGTATCTACATATGTCCCTGCAGCCTCAAAGTAAAGTCAAAACTAAAAAAATCATATTTACAGCAAATTGGAACTTTGGTCATATACCTGACTCTAGGTACGTATATTATTTGGTAGATGTAGTAAAATAATCAATTTCAAAAAAACACAAAATTCAGTGCATCTCTAGATATAATAATAATAACAATACAGCCCCACAAAAAAAATGTTCTGATCTGGGAACGTGAGTATGCTATTCCGATGTATTTTTTGACGCTGAAACCGAATCCGACCTCAGAAAAGTAGATAAACCCTGAAAATCTTGCGCTATAACCAAAAACAACCCCCAAATGGAGTAAAACATTTCTGACATGTGGTGACAATAAATACCTGCAAAAGATTCTTGAAAATCGCAAATGTTTTGTATTTGAAAATAGACCTCTGGTATATGGCCACAACCCCAAAATGGGTCAAAACAATCCCTTAGAACAAAACACAATAAATACACGCAAGAAATTGTTGAAAACCGCAAATGGATTGTTTTTGGAAATAGACCTCTGGTATATGACTAACACCCCCCCCCCTCTTGAAAGGGTAAGATCACCCCAAGATATATAACCAACCCTTACATCAGAGTTACAATAAATAAACGAACGCAAAATAAAATACATGCAAATAAATAGAGGTAAAGAAAATGCATACAAATAAATAATCGTACATGCTAAAAAGTAAATTCAATAAAACCCCGTTAATCCTCTAGTCTCTCGATTTATGATATCTCTTCCTTTTATTTTCAAACGATCTGAGTACTGGCTGCTTCTTATGTACTTCATCATTAGTCTTTCGTTTTCCTTTTTATAGACCAGCAGTAATCCGCCATCATATGCGCATCCCATATTCCTTGATAACGCCGTTCCATTTCTTTCATATTTTGGTGGAACCATTCCCCTTCTTCTTCGCTGTAACTTCCTATGTTATCTGGATAGTAGTTAAGGTGAGAATGAGAATGAATATTTGCGGTTTTCAATCACTTTTTGCATGTATTTATTGTATTTTGTTCTAAGGGATGGTTTTGACCAATTTTGGGGTGGTTTAACCCTCTCAGGGAGGAGGGTTTTTGGCCATATATCAGAAGTCTATTTCCAAATACAAAACATTTGCGGTTTTCAACCATTTTTGCATGTATTTATTGTCGCTATATGTTAGGAGTGGTTTTACTCCATTGGGTTGTTTTTGGCTCTACGCAAGATTTTAAGGATATATGTGATTTTCTGAGTCGTTTCAGCGTCGAAAGATACATCAGAATACCATAGTCACCTTCCCAGGTCAGAACATTTTTTTGTGGGGCTGTGTAATTAATCCGTATTTTCAGTTTTTTTGTATCATGATGCAATAGATTACTACATGAAACAATGCATTAGCAGCAAGGTTTCTTTTGTCATGATAACTTTTTAAATGGTAAGAAGCTAAAACGCCCACTTTACTAGTAAAACTGTGTTGATGGAATTAATTCTTTAATATGAAAGCAAAACGTTTTGCAGCCGGAGATATTTTCCATTTCAACTTCTGAGCATGAGTGTGGTTTTGTCAAAACAAACATAAACATTATATATGATTTTATAAACTGTGTTAATTTTAATAAGCAGCATTTGCATCCTTCTTGCAATGTTTTTGCGTTTCCTCTCACGCAATTTCTTGCATTTTAATTTTCACTTCTATATGCAACAATTTTAATTGAATTTCTTACTTATTCACATTGTATTTCTACAAACACAACGGTTTGTGGTTGCAATGATTACGAGATTTCTTTCATTGACTTAAGTTCGTGACTGCATTACATAAATTAAAGAGACAAGGATGGACTTCTTTAAACCCGCTATAAAAATAATACAGTTCTCCAAAAAAGGCAACTGAATCAACCAAGACACACTTTCTTTCAGAATTCAGATCTCGTTTTTATTTTTACTTTTATATGTGCGTCGCAAAATGTTCACTTGTGACGTCTAAGTAGATATTTTATTGATCCGACGTTCAACCCTTGTTTTAGTATTTCAAGGACACTTAGGGTAGTAATAAATTTTTAGGAAACTTTACCTTGTGCTTATTCTTTTATCAGATGGAAAACGTACGATTGTATGGAAATAAAATGAGCTAAGTTTAAAATAAAACAGTTGTATAAATCTGATAATGTGGAAAAATTTGTACAAGGGTAGGTCTTGAGAGCGCAGGTCCGCGCATGGGGGCGCCGAAAAGCGATCAATCCCATGATTTTCTAGACACTGCAACGTCGCAGTTGGTCATTAGTTAAGTATTTACCATGAATCACTGGTGAATGATAAAATTTTGGAAAATTTGTGCAATATATATACCTGAGTTGATTAAAAGTTACAGTAGGAAGATAGATTGTTAGTTACTCTTGATGTGATTTCTTTAAAGACAATAATAATAAAACATAATTATGGATAATTATAGTAATTTGTTAATTGATGAGTGTCCACCAGATTTAAAGGTAAGAAATACTAAATTGCACAATGATAGTTGATCGTAGGCTTTTGATAAGAAAAGGAAAGCAAAAAATATATTCTCTAATTGGGTAGTAGGATATTGCAGTATATGTAGAGCAGGGTGATAAAGATAAATTCAATAATGGTATTAAATACTAAAGGTTACAGAAGTCAGAATGCAATACAAAATGGCGTTTATTTAGAAGATGTTTTTTAATTTTCCTTTATTTCTTTTGAGAAACTCAACTGCGTTTAGAAATTAACGCTTTTTATTTTCATAGATGTTTGTCAACATATTTATATACAACAAAGTACGTAGACCAATGGAAGACCTCTTCGAAATAAGATTGTAAACGACAATATTAGCATTTTTAATAAAATCATGTCTTAATTAACATCTTAATCTTGTTTCCGTTTTTTAAGAAAAAAAACTAAATTTTGCTATTTTCAATCTTTTTTCAAGGTCTTCAAGGTGTTCTCTTCTATAGAACAACAATATTCTGCAACAGAATAGACTACCAGAAATATGTAGACGTTTTAATTTAAAATATTTATAAGGATAGGCGCACACGTAAAATACCAAAACCAATTAATATTATAATACCAGAACTTGTTCTACTTTTATATTACATTCCGTAGATAGAATCTACATTATATGGGAATAAGTGAACTTAAAACAAGTTAAAGGTATAGATTGTTACTATAAATCACCAGATTATATATTTGTGCTGTATACACATTTATGTATAGCTGGTACACCTACATTAACAGACATTGTGTTATTATACTTAGAGCAGGTTTCTATGTCACTAGTGAATGATTTGCTAGATTTATTATTATAGATACCAGAATAAAGCTTTTAATAGCAACGTCAGCATCGTTTTGAAATCAACTTAACACTGTCAACTCATGTCAATAGTATTGTTAAGCCTGTTTTGGACTTGCAACAAATTAGTCTTTAAACACGTTATATAATAAGAGTTTACAAACATAAAAGGTGTGCATCACGAGTAGGCGTAACAATAATGTTAATTAGTTTTCTTAATGTTAAATACAGACTTTTATTTTCTTGCTATCTATTTCACACAACATTCTTATTATTTCTATTGCATCAAACAAGTAGGTGAATGAAATTCGCAGGCGTTTTAAAATTTATTGTATAAAAAAGTTACTGCAATTCTTCGTGTGAGAGAATCTATTAAAAGGCAGGAAACGAATTTGAAATTAAAATTTTATTTGTTTTACTTCCGTTGTGCTCGTGAGGAAGAGTTTAATTTACGCAATCAATTTCTTTGGAGATTTTAAATTAATATGACGTATGAAAACTTATAGATTATGGGCGTGCATGTCGATGAGTTTAAACACATAAAAAAGTTTTAAAACTTTTTAGTTCGAAGAATGTTCGAGAGAAGTCGTAAAGTTTTGCAACCAAGATAAAATCATTTCATAAGTTGTATGATTTTTCTTTGCACGATGCTTCCAAACGTGACATAAACATTTCGTAGATTTAGCTTTTAGATATTTCAAATATGACTTTATCAAGTTTTACCAATTTAACAAACTTATCCATTGAAGATTATATAGTATATTACATAGGTATAGAGCTTTGATCATTCATAATCACAAGTTTTGAAAAGAAAGAAATAAAAATAAAAATTTTCTTAAACGGTACTGTTTCTTCTGAAGCTAATTAAATCAGCTTTCATATTTGCTAGACAAAAAATGATATTAAAATAATAACGGCTTCAATGCTCATGAGTTCTGTAATGCTGCTGAATTTTCATCAAATGATGTTCTTGAAATAACGCCAGACTTCTTCAAAAGTATTATTGGAAAACTAAAGATTGATAAAGACTTTTCTCGTCGATATGTAAAGCCTCAGTACACTTCGCCGTGCTGTCGGATGGGTACGTTAAGAGCAGTTAGTCTCAACAAGTACACTTACCTGTAGTTGTTGTTAAGAATAACACCGCCCTATTAAACGAACAAGTATCTATTCATACTTAAGAGGTTTGGTAATGTTAATTACAATTAACATTTATACATAATATTATTACGTTGTTTAATTTGGTCGTCAGTCACGAGCGTCAGCCACGGACAAAAATGTGCATAATTGTTAAGGAGGTTACAGCGGATCTTTCGGGGTGCAGGGCAAGGGGATATCTCCTATGCTTTTACATAGGCTCTAACATGAAATACCAATCGATAAAAAAATAAATTAACATTCTTAAAACTGAACAAAATCATTTTATTATGAATGCCTATAATGCATTTATTAATTATTTGTATATATTAAAATAATTTAAGTCGATTGGAGTGCATTTGTTTAATTGTTGAAAGTGTAAATATAAATGTAAATAGGTTAAGAATCGTGGCAACACCTCAAAGAAATCAATCGATTTTGTTGGTAGCAGTGTTAGGTTTCAGCTTTCGACTGAGTTGACATCCTAACCTCCAAATGTCAATCCCAAAATATAAGTGGAAACATGTTGAATGTTTTGTAATTTTGTATGCAATTACAGATGGGAATATTCTATTTTTTAACTTTTGTATAGTCTAAAGATTACAATCTGCTAAGCAGATACAAGAAATATATAAAAAGTTGTTGAGGTTTAATACATATATTTTTAAAATTAGTGTATTTGTATTACTGATTTCGTGGATATTCTGATTGTGATGATAAATTGTATTCATCACATTGCAAAAGGTAATTTTACATTTTGCAATATTTCCGTCGAATTAACATTTGTATTCTGATATTATTAACGCAGAAGACTGAATTGTTCAACATAATTTGATTAATAAAATATATGATTATTAGTTAATACAATAAAATATAGATTATTATAACAGTCAAGATTTCAAAAATATTGGGCAGCATTGTTTTTTGAATATGAGAGTATGTCATTTTAGTTTTTTATCAGATTCCCTACATTTCTTCATCAGAATTTTTCGTTAAAACTGCTAAAGGTTAGATGATCTCCATAAGAGCCCATGTTAAATTCTGGATTTTATTTTCCATTTTTCTTGGTAATGGTACACCAGAAAATTATAAAAAAAAGTTACTGAATAGAATAAGTGTCAAAGAACTCGAGGTTTAAATTTCACGTCATTCTCTACATTTTTACATTTCGCTGTATCCTCCTTAAGTAAATCCATCTACAAATTTGATCAGTTGATTTTCTGAGAGGTTAATAGTTTTTTAAAGTTTTGGAGTTGGTGATGAAATACTGTAGTAATTATATTCACAGGAAAAGTGACACAAAAGTCAAATTGCAAAAACAATTTTCAAAATTTTGTACCATGTGTCATGACAAAAGTTTTAATTAAATAATTTGCTTGAAATTAAAATATAGAAAACTAAAATATACTAAACAGTAGCCATTTTCATAATTTATAAAACGACATACACCTTAATAAATTCAAACTTGTCTATAATACGAGGGTGGTTTGATAAGTCGGTGACTTATCATGAATTTCCCTGAATTTCCCGCGCTGAATGCTCCCGTCAACTGCCATCTATGAATAGACTACTGTAAAATTTTGAGAAGGCTGCGCCTTTTAGTTTGTGTTTGACAGCCATTGAAAGCAAACAACAACTCGTGAATTTTAACGAAAATGGAAAAAAGTTAATTTCGTGTGCTGATTAAGCATTTCTTTTGCGTAAAAAAACCATCACCGAAACCAAGGAAAGGTTTTATAAATACTATGGGAACTCTGCATCATCAATTTCAATGGTTATGAAGTGGTTTACTGACTTCCGTTGTGGTCGTACCAGCACAAGTGACGCCAAACGTTCAGGTCGCCCAAAAGAGGTCATCACGCCAGAAATCGTCGATTAAGTCCATGGAATGATATTGGACGACCGGAGAATGAAAGTGCGTGAGGTGGCTGAGACTGTAGGCATCTCAACTGAACGAGTACATCACATTTTACATGAATATTTGGACATGAAAAAGCTATCCGCGCGATGGGTGCCGCGATTGCTCACACTCGACCATAAGCGCAACCGTTTGACCACTTTAAAGGAGTGTTTGGCGATGTTCAGCCACAATCCGAACGAGTCTCTGCGGCGTTTCGTGACCGTAGACGAAACATGGATCCATCACACTACACCAGAGATCAAGGAACAATCAAGACAGTGGGTTTCTCTAGGTGAACGTGCACCAAAGAAGGCCAAGGTGGGTCTGTCGGCCAACAAGGTCATGGCCACAGTTTTTTGGGATGCACGCGGTGTCATTTACATCGATTACCTTGAAAAGGGTAAAACGATCACCGGCGTATATTATTCAGAGCTGTTGGACGGATTCTATATTGATTTGAAGCGTAAATGACTGCATTTGGCGAAAAAAAGTGCTGTTCCATGAAGACAATGCACGGGTGCTCCCGTGTGTAGTCACCATGGCAAAAATCCATAAATTTGGCTACGAACTGCTACCCCATCCAGCATATTATCCAGATTTAGCCCCCTGTGACTATTTCCTGTTTCCAAATCTGAAGAAATGGCTGGGCGGTAAGAGATTTGGGTCGAATGAAGAGGTCATCACTGAAACAAACGCCTATTTTGAGGGCCTTGAGAGAAGCTGTTATTTGGAAGGAATACAAAAATTGGAAAAACGCTGGACTAAATGTATCGAGCTAAAAGGAGACTATGTTGAGAAATAAAACGCTTATTTGCCGAAATAAATATCTTTTATTCAAAAAGTCACTCATCGAACCACCCTCGTATCTCAACAGTATAAAAACTGTGCACGCAACTCTGATCACATTCTGATCAGAGCCACAGACTTTGCATTTGTATTTTTTGGCAGTAGGTATAGAAAATCTTAGTTACAAAATATGCGTGTTTAACAAATCTTTCAGTAGTAGGTGGCTACGGATTGTAAAATGATTTATTTGCCAGACTGGCAGTAGTTATTTGTTTAATGCTTTTGAAGATTAATCTTGGCAGTTTTGAATTCAAGGTTAATTTGAACTGCAACAAAACTAACGAAAATTGCCCAAGTTTTACTAGTAAATGATATTCTAGTTAATTACAAAGAACTATCTGTAGGTATATACGTATATTTTCATATTTTATCATTCTTGGCAGCTATACAATAGAATTTTCATTAGTTTAGTCAAAGATTTGATGTTGACCTTGGATTAAAAACTGCCAAGCTTAAACTTCAAAAACTACTAAGAGTAAAATTCTTTTTCGTAACCAAATATTTACACAATTTATAACAAATTAATAAATCAGACAAAAAAAAACCTTAGATTTATCTTAGTCTGAGATTAACCTCCAAGAACAATTTCTTCACGTTGCCAAAATTGACATTTTCATTATCAAGTAAATACATACATTACCATTAACTTAGTTTGACTTCTCTTCATTGCTACTACATATTGCAAAAAAATCTTGGGTTGGCTTTTATACAAAGTTTTAGCAAAGATAGAAATACACGTGGAAATCCTAATTAAACAGGTCAATATAGATTAGAAAATAATTGGGTTGAGAAAAATTATTGCAGTTCACAAAACGTGTAGGTATTCTTTTCCAATAAATAACCTATACAAGAAAAGCTTTCCTAATAATAAATTGTTCATCTTTCTTCACTTTCTTGATAGTCTTATAAATTATACGGACTTAACGGAAAAATGTATTTGTTATTAAAAGATTAATTACAAATTCGTTGAGGTATGTAATTAAAATTTTAAGTTAAATCGTAAATATGCTTTAATAGATACTGTTACCATTACAACATAACATTGTTATGATACAATGTGGGTGGATAGTTATTCGTTAAATGGTAATAAAACAAGATCTCGTTTTATTACATTTTTTTCGAAATAGAACGATTATTATCTGTCAAATTTTATTTCAGTAGCTCCATGCACAAATGTTTAATTTTTTTTATTTAATATCTTGTGGGCGCTCACAATATGGAACATCGAATGATATCGAAGATCTTAAATATTTTTTGTTCTTGAAATGCAAATCCTTTCTATGTTTATTATAATTAAACAATTAAAAATTAATTTTGAAAAATAATTACCATATAATTAAAAAATTCCGAATGCCGTTTATTATTATTGTGTACAGTCTCAGAAGTCTTTTGGAAGTGCCTGAAATTTTCATTGCTGTGAAGGTACCTTATTGTAAGATTGAGAAAATGGAGAAAGAAAAGATGAAAATGAATACCAAATATTGAATATTGGTCATCGCGGAGTGTTAGCTAACTGAAAAAAACTATTCTCAATATATTTCAAGAAACTTTTTTTGAAGAATATGATGATCATAACGAATATACCTTCATTTCAGAGTTTATATTTTATAATAATAACTAATAAATAGAATTATAAGAATTTATCATTAATATTTTATTTATTTATTTTTGGGCGAGGAATCAGGATGGCGGAGCATCCTTCGTACCTCATGGCACCGATTGCTATGATCATTTGGCCGACCCTACTAGAATTTAGCCGAATCTGTGGGAATCAGTAGGCATTTTTATCGTGCCAAACATCACATTGACATGGGACCTACAGTTTTACTTCCTATCCGAGAAGAAGGCATGTTTTTTAATTTTTCTCCGCTATGAAAAATTACCAGCTCGGCCGGCGATCGAACTTGCGACCCTTGGATTATGAAGCAAACATGCAAACCACTAATCCACCGAGGCTGGCTTTATCATTAATAATATACAATGGTATAATTTTGGATATTATTTTATCATTAATAATATCCAAAATTATACCATTGTAGCTTATAGTCACGATAAAAACTGGCGACTCACTTCGTGAAGTCTGTCTGTCTGTCGGTCTGTCGCCTTTTTCCCTGTTGACTTTTTTGGAATCTTATAGTACATCAAATTCTAAGAAACTTTTGGTTGAAACATTTTTTTGTATATCTTCGGGAAGGTGGTCAAGATGACCACCGAAAATTTCGGTAAATTTTTGAAAAATGAAAAATTTTGTATTTTTTAAAAATTTACGAAAAAATAAACATTTTTAGCAACAAAAATTTTTTTTAACGAAACATTTTAGAATTTTAGTTTTTATGACAACTAATGTTTTAACGTCAACATTAGTTTTCAAAGATAAATTAGTTTATTAAGTATACAGTTGTTTTTGTTCGTCATGGCAATGCTAGTTTAATGTTACAGACATGGAAATTAGATGATTATTTGATAAAGAATATTTTTGGAGCCATAATACTCTATACAGAATATCCCAAATAACTTTGAAATAATTGTTTACATATCATTTTTCACATTTTTAGAGACGAATATCAGTCAAGTGTCAAGTGTCGAATCGGTTAAAGGGAAATATTGAAAAACCAAAAAGGCACAATTTTCAAAATGATCTTTCCTAATCTAATCGAAGCTGAAAGTGACTATCTGTATTTCTAAATTGTTTTGTTTTTGAAACACTTTTGTGTTTCTCGTCATTGTCGTATGCATACACCATGATGAAGATCAGTTGCTAATAAAAATGGTTAAGATTCATTTTAACTGGACCAGCCAAGTCAACCAAAACACTGCATCGAAATTGGGCAATAAAGAACTCTTACGTCGATTCGAAACATGAAGAAGCATCGAAGCATAGTTCTTCAATGAAATTCTGGGCATATCGAGGAGTACTGCTCAAAATTACTGATGGTTTTGTCCTAAACGACGGAAATACTTGAGATACTGAATATACTGATAAATATCGGGGAAATATTACGTAGGAATATCCAAGTACATTTGAGTATATACTTGAATACATAGGAGTACGCGAAAATACCGAGGAATACTCAGGATTTTGAAAATTTACTTGGTACAAGGAATTTATGGTTTTTTGTAGCTGTTTGGTAAATGGTTTATGCTGAAGTATTGTAAAACCATTATATTGTCATTCAGTTGTGTGAAAATTAAATTGATTCTGCATATTAGCACAGTCATTTGGTGTTCAAAGAAGAGGTTACCTGAAAAGTTTTGCGGGAGTTGTGAAAATTGGTGATTTTATGGATTTCGACATGCTCTTTCTGAATTTCTACTTTTCCACCTCGTATTTTTGCCGCTTGCGCCGCCATATTGGAAAAATGGCGCCTAAAAACCGTTTTTCGATAATATCTTCTTTCCGACTCATTTCACGATGAAAATAGTTCTGTAATAAATTAAACTAGAGAAAATTTCCTATAATTTATGCAGTAACCTTTTTTTGCGGCGCAAATTCTATTCCAACACGAATTTTGGCCAAAAAACACCACCATGAGGTAGAGTAAGTAGCGCGTTTTTTTATCGTGGTATTCCCAATAGGCCTAATCCACACGCAATGCACTATTAAAAAATTTAGCGCACTCTCCTTCTCTTCGCTATTCTTGATGGACCAGGTGTTGCGAGTCTTCAGTACGGATCTAAACGTCACAGATAGAAATTTCTTCCACATCATCCGCGATGGGATTATCAGCTTCGTTGTAAACCTCTTCTTCCTCGATTTCATCATATGTTTGCTCGAGAACAGTCTCCTTTTCTTCCTCTTCATCACTATCTTGTGATGGAACTTGCGAATTATCACAGGAACCATTGCAATTCGTGCATATAACGGAGCACTTTAATCCAGCCTTTCTGCATCCACAGGCTCTCTCACATACCTTTTTGCATTTGCAAGAAATACGTTTTAACAAGGCTTCCGGAGCTGGGGGCTCGAGTGTGGTGGCAGGAAGTAGCCCATTCTTGCTTCTTTTCCATCCTCATCGTTCTGCATTTTGTTCAACTCCATACCACTACTGAACCTGGTGCTAGGTTCGGAGCGAATGTTGTCGTGCTGCTGCTTCTATCGGTGGTAGCGATGCAATATTAAATTTATTTTTATATGCTGATTTTGTGAGGCATACATATCTATAGTTGTTTAACGACATACTTTTTACGCCATTGTAACCGTACAATGCATGAAGGAAGCGTTCTCCAGCTTTAGCAATGATCTCTGGAGCAGCGTTTCGTAGAAGGAAGAGAGGGGGGCCCGACACAAAGGCGGCTCGTCCCTTTATACCTGCGAAGGACTCTACAGGCCGTAGTAAGCGTTTTTCAATGCGTAGTACAATATTTTTCGTTAATATACGAAAAATGCGTGTTGGTGTAGATGTATGTTGGTTTGTGGCACTAGTACGCTGAAACTATTCATTATACAAAAAAAAGGTTACTACATAAATTATAGGAAATTTTCTTTAGTTTAATTTATTACATAACTATTTTCATCGTAAAATGAGTCGGAAAGGAGGTATTACCGAAAAACGGTTTTTAAGCGCCATTTTTCCAAAAATACGTGGTGGTAAAGTAGAAATTCGTAAAGAGCATGCCGAAATCTATAAAATCACCAATTCTCAAAACTCCCGGAAGACTTTCCAGGTATAAAAGTACCAAATGACTGTACTATATCTAAAGGTGTTGTTAAAGTATTACTTGAAAGCTATATACCATTACTTGAAAACAATTATTTATTTCTCTGCAAGCATTTGTAACGCTTTGCATTTAAGTCATCGAATTCATATGTACATGTTATATATTCCAATTAATATTATATAGTGACTTAATATGATTCCTTTCTTTTAATGAAGAAATGATAACAATAGTAAATTTGATTGACTTTTATGTAAATTTTACATAATCCCGAAAACTCATATAAAAGTGTTTAAATTGCACCTATAACGCTGTGCTGTTCTCAGCTTGGTTACCACTAGTTTAACACTGCTTGTTAATCATTAATATATGCACACTTACAATTATAGGCATACTACAAAAGCTATTTTACGCGGAAATACCGTAGAATACATGTACAATGTACATTTACATTACTAAAATTTATATGCACTACAAGTTCTGCCTAAATAATGGAGACTAACTATTCTATTCTACTATTCTATATTCTAACTATTCTAGGCATTCTGAGAATCATCATCATCATTGAGCCGTGCAAATCTTAGAATTATGGCTAACACCAAGGCGTTTTCAATCCATTTTTTGAGATGGATCAATCCTCTTGTTCTTCAATTTATTTATTAAAGTTTGTTGTTGGTCTCTGTTATTTTCTTCCATTCTTTTCTATCTTTGCTTTTCACCTTTCAGTCTTCTATACCCAAAGCCTTTATATCTTTTTCTAGGGCATCTTGTCATCTTTTCCTTGGTCTTCCTTGTTTCCTGGACTCGGTAATTGTTGTTTTTATATATCTGACAATATTTTCTCCTCCAAGTTCTTCTATTTCTATGTTTTTTCTCAGTCTGATTTCTCCATCTCTTGTTACGTTAGATCCCGGTATTGTTCTCATTATTTTTCGTTCTATTATTTTTAGGTCTTCTCCTTCTTTTTGTTTATTGCTATTGTTTCCATCGCAGAAGTTATGATGGTTCGTATTACGGTCTTGTATAATTTTATTTTTGTTATTTTGCTTAATGCTTTAGTTTATACTAAGGATTTATTTCTGCCGTATGCCTGATTTCCTTTCAGCATTCTCTCTTTCGCTTTGTTCTTTCCGGCATTCTGAGAATACTGGAGCAAAACGTAAAAAATTATACTCCCCAAAAATTAAAATAACTCGACTGTAACTGTGAAAATCTTTTCAGGCAGTGGATAACTAACTACTTTACTATATTTTAACTTTACTAACATTCTTCTGCATCTTCAACTTGCTGTTACTAACTTTTTGTGTACACCTAATATATTGTAATAATAATTTTTAGATTTAATTACATAAATCACCAGAAAATAAAAACGATGCATCAAAGTTATTTATTAATTTGTTTACTTTGCACATAATTTTAAAAGGAGAATTATCAACATATTTTAAATGTTTGCTTATATTTGATTCATAAGTTTTGTTTTTGTTCTTTATTGGTATTTTGGCACATCCAGGGTTTGCAGCAAACTAAAAAGAAATTATAAGATTTGTGTTACGTTTTATACATACTATGTTTTGAGAAAATATCAAAATACATGCATTGTTAGGTTATAAGGAATTTTTGGTGGACATGGATATTTAATCTCTTATATTTAATCTAAGTGTTTTTTAAGACGACTGATTACATATTAAAGGTAGTTGGGAAATAAACATCTTACAGAGAGAGTTAGAAAAATAAAAAAGTTAAAAAGGTCTTGTGAACGAAATTAGGACAAATGAGGTTCTTGTAAAGAACAATTTTATAAAATATAACAATTAAGTGTTAAACACTGTAAAATAACTGTACATACATATCTAAATTTAAGAAAATTATTTAAAAATGAAATAATTTACCATAAAATGTGTTCCAGTTAAATATGTGTTGAGTTGAATAATAAAAATTATTCGGTTTTGGATATCACATTCAATATTTACGGCTTGCAGAAATCAACGCAAAAGAAATTTTCAGGTTTCCTTAATGGTTAATCAAATATTGAAAATCAATGTAAAGTCGACTGTTCTCAAAGTAATGGGAATAGTTCGAAATTTTCTCCATACGTATACAATTGGAAAATAAGTGTTTTATTGCTGTAGCAGAGTAGAGTGAAAGTGCTATTATTTAAAATTATTACAAAACGAGAATTCATATTTACTTGCATCCTTGGAAGTTTTTAATATAATTAGATAAGATCAGGTTTTTTGTACAGTAAGTTGCAAATCTGCTTAATAATTAAATTTTTACATTAAATAAAATTTAAAATTCGTTTAATCCAGACAGAAATCAATTACAAAACCCGAAGCTTACCTAGTAAAGTCAAGTTATAATTTTGTTGACAACTTGATAATTCTTTTCTTACTTAACTCAATAGAGGGCTTCTTCTTTGTTGTAAAAACCATTTCTAATCTTTCATTATAATTTATTGAACGATTTTCATTTTTCTTTAAAAGGAGAACAAAATCCCGTCATTTAAAAAAATAATTCAAGTACTTCCTTTGTATTTCGTTTATTTTAATGAAAGTTAACCACAAACAAAGGAAAACACATATAAATTAAACATTTAGTCTTTAAACTAACTAAACGCTCGAAAATAAATGTTATCTTCACTGTGAGAAATAAAAATACATATTTGAGAATTTTATTCGTATCCCTCAGATAAGTTGCTTGATAATTTTAATAATAAAATTTTGCTATTACAGATTGTGGAGTATATTAATATCAAACATTGCCATTAACTCTAACATTGGAAAAAACTCACAAATTACTTAGCAAATACGGTTTCGCGATATTTTGTGCCAATACTTGTGCTGGTATTAGATAAGAATGAAAAGATAAAAATTATTTTGTCCACAATATTCAACTATGCAGGCTTAATTTGTTGAAAGCGCAGCAATATGCCTTGCAAATAGGACGGTGGAATGCATTATAGCTATTTACATAGAGAGCTTTGAAGGGACCTCTTTCCTAGGCAGATTTCTGGGCGACGCCAAGGAACAGTACTTTAGAAGTGATTTCATGTAATATTACAATGAGATTAAATAAAACTTTTAAGTTCTCTAATTTCTAATATGCAAAAACTAAGTGGCTTAGTGGAAATTTCTATGGAAATAAGATAAATAACAAAGCAAAAGTGAACGCCATTTTACCCGTTTGTGCCATAGAAACAACTTAAATCTTCATGGAAACTCTTTCCTACTTCCAGTTTCGGATTGAGAAAGAAACCTTCTCAGGCTCAGACTGGGAAAGACCCATTTTTCCAGTCCCAAAATAGATTAGGAAAATCGACTTTCTAGATCGGCACCTAAATATAATTTTACTTCTCTTCTACTATAACACTATATTTTAAACATCTTCAAACCACATGTATTTACTTTAAGCCGATGATACGTATTTTGGTAACCATGTTACCTTTTTCAGGGCGAAAGACCGTCATGGAAAAAACTCGTGGTATAGAAGAAGGGGCTTCGCTGTGGAAAAGATACCATTGATACCGAAGTGCGTAACGGCATAAATCAAATAGAAATGTGTGGTTTAGAGACACCGTTTAAAATATAGTGTTGTGACAGTCCTTGCGATATGTTATTAGTTCCGTTCTGCTTCCTGGCTTATTTTTGAAAATCGAAATTATCGTGTTTATGCTTTTTGAATTTATGCAGTAGTTCTCTTTGTGTCTAGTCTAATAATATTCGAGCCTATTAATTATATTATGACAAACTATAACGAGTACTGCTGTGTACGTAACACTAAACCATTTGCTGCACGCAAATTGACTTTCAATTCATAAATACTTTACATATATGATTTACGATAAGATACAATATTTCTTAAGGTATGCGTATGCTCTATTTTTTATTAATATAACTATTCAGATGGCTAAATATTTTCCCTTGTTCAGCAGTTTCGTCATCGAAAGTTATTTGTACTACTGTAGGCGATATTTCCAATCACATCCATTTTTTAAATATTCTCAGATTTATAGTAAATACTGCTTGGTTTCTTCTTTAAGTAAGTTTGGATTTTTAATAATTACTTTTTCAGCACAGATCTCACAAAGGTATCTTATTGTCAAAATGGAAAGGTTATTTAAAATAGATGTATACTCTAATAATAGTGATAGTGAGATAGAAATATAATCAAGCAAGAAATTAGACCAAATCTTATATGAGTGGAAGATGGTGAAAACATACATAAATCTGTTATGGTGAGATATAGCCTTCTAAAGAAATGTGGAAGCGAAATTAACTAAAAACGGGAATGGCACAGAATCGTAATTCACATAATCATGAAACAGAAAACAACAATTGTGCAAAGGGAATTCAGAAAGAAGAATGAATGAATGAACCTACGCCTAAATCTTCAGATGTAGGTTAATCATTGTTTTTTTTTAAATTGTTTTGATACATATACTTTCCTTTTCTTTTTGTCTGAAGAGAAGGTGGCATTCTGAATATTTAAAAATGAAAGAAACACCGTTATTTTAACCTTCAAAGTTCAAGATGAAAAAATTCTTATGGAATTCAACTAATCCTTTTAAATCTCTTGGTGTGAATGAAATAATTTAATTATGGATGAAGCACTAATTGGTCTTAATCAGTTGATACACTTCTAAGTATTACCCGCCTTGTCAAGCAATCTATGAGAATAATGATTTAAATGTAACAAATTCCAAAAGTGGTAATACATATAGTAATAATAAGAATCGTTTAACTCAAACTACTTTGCCACGAAGTATATTATACAGTTTACATGCTGCATACGCCTACTATCTCCTTCAAAGTGAAGGAAAATTGGAATGCGAACGCTCCCATGTTATTACAGTCTAATCTGGTGCATAAATCATGACAAGAATGTGAAATTCAAACAATAGTAGTAGTAAGGAATACAATTTATTGGTGAGAAATGGAAAAGTTAAATCTCATCCAGGACTGACTGTAATGATAATACCATAACCATAATTCTTTACAATGGATGGCATTAGATGCGAGATATGATTTAAATGCATATTAACATCAGTTTGTTTGATTTAATTTGAAGATTCATTTAAATTTAAATATATAGCAGAGATACATATTTAAGAGTTGAACTGCTATTCTATGCATGGGAAAAACGACAACGTTTTAAAATTCATTAAATGTTCCAATGACTAAAACCAGTTCATTCAATGTCAGCAACCTGTACCATTTTAGGTGCATGTTTACGATTTTTTTAGGTAATTTAGGTTTTTTATATAATTTAAATCTACAGCGACGCTATAAATGTTCCAACATGAGATGGGCGTGCTACAAATAAATCACCAGTGTGAAAAAATGAAGACGACAAGAACTTCGATAAAAAGATACGTACAAATGTCTAAGGAATCCTTTTTTAATTAGCTTAGCTTACAATTCTTACCATTAAGCTTTGGATGAGTAAGTTAAATAAATGATTAAAATTGATAATGGTTGGCTCGCAGACCAATGCATAAAACATGTTTCTGTAACATCATTCTTCAGCTTTAAGGTCGGCTTTAGAAGTATTGAGTAACCTTTCATAAATATTTCATGCGCAACAAACCTATTGAAAGTCTATTAATCGATGTAACTGTGAATTTAGAAGATGTTTCTTTAGATAGCTGTTTCTGCTAGCCTGAAAGCATTAAATAACAAACTCCAAATAAGCTACATTAATATGTTAAACTGTACTTTTTAACCTTGTTGCACAGTTAACTATTTGATGTTATTTATCAAGGTTAATAAAAAAGTAAAGCAAATACATTTTTAAAAGTTTTGTGAAATCACGTCTATGTTGAGATAAATTTTTCTTGCTTTCTATAGGTATGTTTTAAGAGATAACCATTTTCTTTTTCTTCGGAGTCTTCCTTCAACTTTCATTTTCTTTTTTCACTTATAAGTTAAGCTTTTAAAGAAGCAATTATCCGCTCATACAGTCGTATAATTGTCTATATTTCTACAATAATATTCTACTTGGTGTTAATCGATTGTATTTGTGGTATGACCGTGATTGATTTTCACTCTGTGGTACTATAATATTGGAATCTATGTCATACTGAAATTTTTATTTGAATCATTTGCAAAGATGAATCTCTAATGTTAACTTTCTCCGTTGTTTCTGGTAATTTATCTCTAATCTAATTTTAGATTAATTACACTGAAAGAATAAGATTGGATATTTATGAAAATGTAAAAGTATTGTATTAAAACTGAGAATTATAAGAAAAGTTTCTTGAGATAAAGCGAAAATATTACAACCATAACAGAAAATGATATTCTGCAGTAATTTCCAAGTAATTCGTTGAGAAGCTTAACCAGTTCTGTACAATCTTCTAGATATCTTTATTTTTGATGGCTAGGTAACATCGCATTTGGGACTTCCTACATCCACGTTGATTTAAGCTTGAAAATGCTTTTTTGCCACATTTAATAGTTAAAATAATCGTCAGACCTCTCCCATAGTAGTTCCCGCGTCCGGCAATTTTTACGAATTCGTCTACGAAGCAGCTATTTCGTATTGTTGCTGGGGAGATCTAGTATGCGACGGGGCTGGTATGGTTAGCACTTATGTAAAATGTAAGCTGATAATTATAACCCAAGCAGTTCTACATTTGAATATGCTCCACGAAAAGTATTTAAACTCTGTCCAATATGTTCTTAGCTTATTGCGCTAAATAAGACTGATCACAAAGTGCTTCACTAAATATCAACATCAAATCTTGAAAAACCTTTCTTAATCGTAGCTTGCAAACATGCTTCTTTTTCTACAAGTGTAGATTATATTTAAGGTAACTGACATTTCATTGGATGAGTCCAATGTCTTTAAAGCGCAACAGAAAACAGACAGTTCCAACATAAAGATGAGTATGTTAAACGATGTAAAGTGTAGTAGGAAAATGACAGTAAACGACTAAGAATTACTATCAGTTTTTCCTGCAACAATTCAAAGCTCTTTAGGACATTGAGCGCATTTAGTCATTTTTCCGCAGCGGTTTATATCGCTTTACCGTGGTGAACGCATCCATTAATTAAAAGTTTCGGCCACATTCAGATTATTATTTATTTTACGTATAGAACGTTAATGTTTTTTAAAAATATTATCTCTTCCCAATAGGTATTAATACAGGTTGACTTATAAAGAACAAGGAAAGCTACAGTGTCGCTACTTGTTGTCGGATATTAATAGCACCTCAACCCATAAATACACCTTATCTACGTATAACAACCCAGCTACAAACAGTATTTGTTCTACTGTCCAATGACGTAAACGTATGTTCTAATTGAAAATCATAGCCTCTTCAACAAAACGTTCCATTTTGTACTAAATATTCTATAAGAAAAATAATCAATTCAAGTGATCTTGTAATGCTACTAAAATCCGATGGTTGATAGATATTCAATGAGATATTAATGTGTAAAGGAGTTGTCCAGCATTGAATACTATTATATTAACTGCATTTTTCATGAATCTCTCATACAAATTCGGTTTTGAATGGTAATTTAGCGTACTTGGCAAATTGTTAAAAAACTTGAACTTGAGCCTCTACCAAACTATAACCCAAATGCATAGCAAACAAAATTGTACTAAGACCAGCAACTAATACCTATGGAATAAACTGATATTGGTTTATGCAAAGGCAACAAACAATGCACTACATATGTGTGTATTGGAAATACGATTGTGCCTGGCATTAAAGACTGATGGTTGTGGAGATATCTTAATTCACTTAAATTACAATCTATCTTCTTGTGACAAATATTTTCATGTGCATTCATGTGAAAAGCCTGACATAAAATCAGCTTTCTTTTGCTATGAAAACAAATTCAAGGTCCGTACCCACATTATTATTATATTAAATAAGTGAATTTAATTTTTAAAGCTTCGAAGAACCCGTGTTCGCTAGTAATAACAATAATGTCCAGTGCTGGCAAATTTTGCTTACATTGGAAGGCACAGCGAGATTGCCAAGGTGCTGCATCGCGAGCTTGTCCTAAAATATCATTTAATTAGTAACCTGCCATCATTTCAGTGGCGGATTTAACACTTACGGGGCCTGAAGCATTACAAATTTTTGGGGCCCCTTAGTATAAATCAATTACTACAATTTATATACCATTTATTTTTTATCAAAGTACAAGTACATATAATTATTAATATCAGGCGCGAATTCACGGTTGGGGTAATGGAGGAAATGTCCTCCCCAAGATTTTTTAAATAATCCGACTTCGTTTCATGCCGCAGTCGCACGAGTATGAAATTGGCGTTTTTGTACGTGTTACACACTATACTTTATCTATGACCACAAAAACGTAATAAAACACCAAACGCTAGGAAAAATATTTAACCTAGAATATGATTTGAGATTGAGATGCTGGATTGTCAAAAGTAGACAACGCCCACAGTTTATGGAAAACAGGTGTTAGTAGTAAAAATTAAGAAATGCATATAACTCAAATGTAATAATCGTTTATTATTTAAAATTAATTATGAACAAGTAGAATTTGCTGAACTGTAGAATTTTCAACCTGCCTGCTCTAGGGATGTTTTCCCTAAAAATTAACACATTCAACTCCTCACGCAACTCGTCAAAAGCATTCACAAATACATTCTGATAACTACCCATTATTCAAACAATCTATCAATATACTCAATACAATAAAACAAACCAATACACAACAAAACAAACCACTTACGTTCAAAAAATCATTCTTTCAAACACACACAAACTGCAACTTACACTTTCTCTTACAAATCAGCTTCAAAAATAACAACAACAATATCTCTCTCGCAATGTCGAATATCCATTCCCATGGGGGAGAGGGGGGCAAAGCCCCCTCTTAAGCCAACTCTCTTTTTTGGGGTGGAGAAGGGCCAAATCATATATCTAAAAAGGCAATTCTTGCCTTTCATTCAATCGTTCGAAGTTGGAGTTGTACAAGACCAGACATTGGTATTTGTGTACATAATGGTTTTTCCACCTCCTACAGAACAACCATTGGTTCTTTTAATAAAGCTCATCCTGATGCTGTGGCACCAACATGAGCTACACCGATTTCTGCGGGTTTTGATCTGTGCAGCGTGGAGCACTACATCATTCACCCTCATGATAAACAGCTAATTCATACTGGGCTGCACATTAATATACCTGCAGGATGTTATGCTCGCATAGCTCCACGATCTGGATTAGCATACCATCATTTCTTGGACGTTGGTGCAGGCGTTATGCAGGCTATTTGTAATAGTAATACTTTTACTATTTTTAATAAATATATTTTTTTATGAAATATTTTTGACTTGTACGCAATAATTTATAATACACTGATATGATTTGATAACTTGATATGCTTTTTCTTATTATCCAAGATGTATTTCTTTACTAACTTACGTTCAGCTTTATATATTATGTTTTACATTGTACTGACTTGTATATTGTAAATATTGTACTTGATTGAATAAAAGGAGATGTACTTGATACGATTTTCTTATTATCCAAACTTCATTTGACTACCTTTTTTACAATCTATTAATATATTTGGAGATACTAATGTAATTGTAACTATCTATAGGTATGGTGGGTGTGGTCTATGAAACAAGTGGTCTATAAAGAGGTGTGGCTTATAAAGGGTGGGGCTTGGGCAAGTAGAGAGGGGACGAATCAAGGGTGTGGTCTACCAAGGGGAGGGGCTTGGAGACAAGTGGAGCAAGTAGAGAGGGGCGTGGCTTATAAAGGATGTGGTTTGAGAAGGGGGAAAGTGAAAAGAGGTCAAATAAAAGTTTAAGGTTGTGCGGCTCCGCAGTACTCATTCGTTCCCTACTCTTACTAATTTCCCAAGTTCAACCGTGGCATTACATATCGGTAATGTTAAGATTTTCTTTAAATTGTTTTAACATTGGGTAGTGTTGATAATTGACAGATGACATTAAGGAATTTCACCCATTCGAAAGCATGGTACAGTTCCCCTTCCCCGAATGTAAGTCGGACGACCGTGCAGGGTTTGCTAGAAGGCATTGAAGGCAAGCCATTCGGAGCGACAGAGATGATACATTCTTTGCAGGTCTGCTGCGAAACCGTATATTCCGTTACAAGATTTTACCTATCACTCTGAATGCTTGCCTTTTCCCACGAAACTCTATTGCGTCGACCGTACACATTTTTACCCGCCTGTACACGATATAAACTGTTGTTCTCACAAGTTTCACTATCTCGACAAAGTGAGTTCCCATGCCAATATTTTTTATTTGTCGCATGTCCATTGCGATTCTGGGTAAGGGTCCTCTGCAGTGGCGGGGCCCCCTGAATTGTGAGGCCTGAAGCGGCCGCTTCCAACGCTTGTGCCTAAATCCGCTACTGCATCATTTTACAAATATTTATCTGACCCGGGGCTTAAATCAGCACACGTTATAATGTACTGGGATAAGCCTATAATAACCGACAGAACTTTTGACTATAAGCGAACCGATGTTGTAATAAACAAAACCATAAAAACGGCGATTATCATGGATATTGCTTGTCCACTTACCAACAACTTACAGAAAGCGGAAGATGAAAAGATTAGCAAATCGCAAAATCTAGCCATAGAACTGCGATATGTCTGGGAATTAACCAGCGTACAATTTAACAACTTTATTATCTCCATCTTAGGAGTCGTGACATATAACTTTAAGAAAAACATGGAAAAGTAGAACTTTCAGTAAATTTACTAAAAAGAATACAAAAATCTACGATTCTCCTGACCTGCCATATCGTACGTAAACTTCTAAATTCGGAATAGAGCAAGATGAATCAATTTATTCTCTATTTAGGAAATGCTGTCCCGGTAAAAACGAGAAAAAAATAATAATAAATAAATCTTTATCTATTCTACTGAATACATTTTATAAATATAGCACCTATTTAGTTAACCTATTAACAGCAGCATGGGGCAGCATTCATCCGCGGTGGACTTCTATTTTAATTTAATTCAAACTGTTTTGCTGAAGAACGCTCCAAACCAGATATTCCGAAAATGACAATTCTAAGATGGTGACGCTGGCGTCATTGGAGTTTCAAAACTTCGGCACTATTTCCGATGGCATCTACCCTGAGCTATAAATGCTTATAATTCACATGAACTGATCTATGTCCTGCATTTTTAAGTAAATCAGATCCAACGCTTTTACAAGCCCGATATACCAAACGTTCAATAAGATGAAGAAATCTGAAAAGTTAGCTATGTTGTACATATTTAAAACATACGAACTGATGTTTCGATAATTGGGATGAGGAGGCACGTGCAGAAATTTTAAGTTATCCGCAAATCTTAAAAGCTTTTTAAAAATAAGGTAATCTTTCTAACACACTTTTCTGTAAGCAACTTAGTTACTGTTAGGCAACGCTTTTGGATATAGCAATATCAGAAAGCTTCTGCTGCAAAGAAAAATTAGTCAAATTGGATTTGCTCTGAAGCCATTCCTTCATCTTGTTTTAACAAAACCACATCAAAGAGATCTAATACTACTAACATCAAAGAAAACAGTATTTCTTGGTGGATAAGGGTTAATTTCATAGGTGCTTTTTTAAAACGAACGCTGCGACATTTTTAGCCGATTTTAGTCCATGAAAATCAATTTGCTTCTATAAATCCAACATTTTACTGTCTTTTTAAAAAGTTACATGTAATTTCTTTCAAAACTTTTTTTAACGAAATTTTAAGAAATTCGTAAAATTTCACAGAATCATTAAAATTGATAGCATTAAGGTACAAGTGTACCAAAAAAAATTAACGGAACATTCAAAAATTCTAAACAAAATCGCAGTGGATTTACTTATAACTATTGTGAATAACTAGACCAAATTTAAAAAAAAATACTTACAAAGGGGCCATTAGACACCGAAATACAGTGCATAAATCTTAACCCCGTGATTAATAATTGTTGTTTTTTCATAAATAATCTAGGAATGTTAAAACTTGCTTACCTAACTTGTTTTGGAAAATCATGTTTATTAATTAAATTGTTACAAATGTTTTACGTGAAAAATTAATTTTAGAGAAACTGTACATTCAAAGTTAACCAAAAAATACCACTTAAGTTACGTCGTATTTAAACTATCGTAATATGATCAAAAATTCTTTAGATCGCAATAGCCATGGAATGTAAAAAACAATCTATAGAATTATTTACTTCTACTGCCCGTAGTTTTTGTGAGCTGTACAGAGTAGCGCCAATGTATCTTGAGTAGCGCTAATAGAGACACAGCCACCTGTGTCAAGAAAATACGACGCGCTGACACCGCTAAACAGAGCCCCATAGTACACAGAAAATGTTAGGTTAGCGTACTCTATTATTATTTCTTGTGTTTGCAGTTATTTTAAGTATTACTTAATAACATTTATAAAAAGAACACAGAATGGAATTTATTTGAACTACTATCTATTGACTTGAAAGTTGTGAAGTAAATGTCAAAAATAATAGAAATAAATAATTTCATAGATAACTTGTTAATTTCATGGCAACCCTGATCCAAAGACTTTTTGATCAGACTATATTTTCTCAAAATGTCTACGATTTTCTTAAAATTTCGGGAAAATAGTTTAGAATAGAAAACTTTGAATGTACAGTTTCTCTAAAATTAGTTTTTCACGTAAAACATGTGAAATAATTTAATTAATAAACATCGTTTTCCAAAACAAGTTAGGTAAGCAAGTTTTAACGTTCGTACAGTATTAATTTAAAACCAAAGTTATCACATTATTATATTATTTATGAAAAAAACACACGTTTTTTGGGTACTCTTGGACCAATTGTGTCTAGCAGTTACAAACCAAATTACATATTCTTTGATCGTATTTTCATCGTATTATTTGATTTCAGAAACTTTCACAGAAGTACGTTGTAAATCAGTAATTAAAACTGAATTTTAAAGCGGATTTTTTTCTAACAGAAAATTTATTCTTCTATAAAAGTGTATTTTCAGTGAAAAGGACTAAAATTAAAAATTATTAGCCGTGCTTGAAATTGAAGGTATTATAGAAAGGTTCTAGAACCATTAATATGAAATAGAATAAATATATCGTTTTAATAATTACAAAAATAAACATCCTGAAAAATCTAATTATGTCAAACACCTTTTAGAACAAAATCACACAATGATTCCTCAAAATAATATTAAATTCTTACATTTTTGTAATAAACGCAAATTAGACATTTTAGAAGCTTTTGAGATATACAAACACAAACTCAGGGTACCTTTAATGAATGAACAACTTGAGCTCAGTAATTCTCCGTTACTGGAAATGTTAGATATTTAACTCTGATTATTATTATTTTTATTTAGTTACCTATTTTTATATCTACTTTTATAGCGACGTGTTTGTTTATATTTATATTACCTTTGATAATGACAGCTTAGCTGCCGAAACAATATTGTCAGGTTATATTTTAATACTGTGAAACTCTTTACTAATCTTTATTTATTTCATAAAAATCGATCGTTGATTAACAATAATTTAACTACCTCTATTAATTTGTTATTTTGTAACATTATACCTTCTACAACTACTGTTAATGCTATATTTTATCTCTGTGCTACAAAAACAACATGATTATACGTACAATTTATTATTAACTACAATTATCAGGTAGTTGTAACAAATCATTTTATGGGTCTGTTATTTTCATCTCCAGACGGTTTTATTAATTGATTACAATAAAATGTTGTCCATCTGAGAAATAATAACGTAAAATGTGAACGGACTCTACAACATAAATAACAACGTCAAAACCACTTTGTAAATTACCTTTTCCCCGATTATCAAGAACGTCTGCACGCATAGGTTTTGAAGAGCTGAAAGTGCATCGCGAAAGGATGTCGGATAGGAAAAATATCCTTCATCAACCGATTGGTTCGATTTCGATTATTTTTAGGTCAGGTGTGGCCTGGTTTTATTTATTATGTACATAATATTAATTGTTATAATTTTTATTGTATATAAATGGTTAAGCAATTAATAAATAATAAATTAAATGGCCGCTTCATTAGAATATTAAAAAAGAAACAGGATTTTTAGATAAATTAGTATATCATGTTGCATTATCTAAATAGGTTAACTTTAACGAAGTAAATTTTTGTAATTAAGAAGCAAACAGAGGCGGTAATATTCGATAAGAAAACTAGGAAACTGAAACAAGAGCATTGCCTTAAGATTTGCATATAGTTCCGTTGGAATGCAAAACAATAGTGTTGCTGTAACTTCTAAGAGCTATAAAACTTGTGTAGTTTGTATTGTTGTCGAGTTTTAGAATTGTACCATTGTCGTGCTTACAATAATGTTTATGCCTGGAAAACACATATTAATAGTGTCTTTAATTGTTACAAACCACAGTCTATGAACAAATACTATTACCCATTCATGATTGCTTTATGCAGACTGATTAAGGTCAGGGTACTTAGGTCGTGCTGAATTATCAAAATGCATATAAATAGCAGATACGATTGAGAAAATTATAATATTTATTAGTAAAAAAACAATAATAAAGATAATTGCCCTTGAATATTAACTGCATATATACAATATGTTTTTTTTATTATGGCCATTGGGTTCAAAATAGATTTGAAGTTCTTGCGAGCTAAATTCATTTAAATGTAAATTGTAGAAATTATTATCTTCCTAAGCCACACAACAAATGTCATGAAACAGGATATCTTTTTATTCTTCATAGTTTTAGAAACTACTGTATGACGTAAACATGTAGTTATTTTATTTGTATAAAAATCTACTAGCGTAATCTTCCAATGGGCACATGAGCCTAATTATTAGAATTGACAAATTATGTGAAATTGTGTGGATTTGGAAAGAGAATGTTGGTTGGTTATACGATCCTTCGTTCCATTTATAACGCTCAAAAGTGTCTAACATAAAATACAACCCGGATTTCCTTCTAGAGATATTCTCGTACATAGTATTTAGTTATAAAGGCATCTTTGTTCTAGAAATTAGTTTCACTTTTATATAATTTATTGTTTATGTCTGTAATACGAGCTATATAAACGACTTCATTACGCCCTAGGGCATAATAAGCAGGCGTAATCATAACGCCCGCTTGTTTGTAGAATTACACTTACAAAAATGAAAGATACATTAGATTTAGAAAATATTTTAATAATCGAAGTAATATGCTAAACAGATACAATTTTAGTTTCATTTGGAATCTTTGAAATTAAAAACGCAATTAGAAAACGATCCGCTAAGTTTAATATCACCTCCAAGTGAGCAATTTCCGGACTCCATCACGTTTTTTCTAATTGACGACATACTTACTTCAAACTTCGAGGATTCTCCGTCTGTTTTGTCGCCCTGAGCTATCATCCGCCAAATTTTGTTTTTAGATGCGATACTATCTTCGATATATCCTGATGCAACTGTGTCGCTCTTCCATTTTCCATGTCTCTTCAATGTCAACATGTCAGCCCCAGCACTTACCAACAGAGTTGCCGATGTACGGCGCAAACAATGTCCGGTATACTCTTTGGCGTCGGCATAACCAAAGTATTTTTCGACTTTTGAAGGTATGCCCCCAAATGTGTTTTTTCCAACGGGTTGGGCCGTACATCGCCCATTTCGGTAACACAAGAAAAAGCGTCGTTCTTTAAGTCCTTTCGGACGCAAAGCTGCATATTTTCTGTACAATTCCAGGGCATTCATCTCATTCTCTTCCACAATGGTAAAACTTTTTGGTGTCTCAGTTTTTGTCTCTTGAATTTGTACCACCACAACTGCTCCTCTGTCATCTACATCATCTACAGTTAACTTGACCAGCTCGTCTCTTCTTAATTTTCCCAACTTCTGGTATCCGACACTTTGCATCATTTAACTAAAATTTTCATAACTTCCTTTTTCTTTGAGTTATCTTTGATTTAGTGGTTTATAAATTTTGTCATTGCTTCTGTGTTACAACTACCATATTTGCAATTTTTTTATATCTTAGCGTGTCCGATAGCAGATTTTTCAAAAAACCAAAATTTTCAAAAAACTCTACTTTGACCATTTTTTATTCAAGACGTATGAAAAAAATAGTTTAATGTAATTTCATATATGCATTTACGCAAGAAACAAACTTGAACACAATCTGAGACATTAAATCACATGGCTCCAGGCGATTTGTCATGAAATTAGCCATATAGATTATATAAATATTACATAGCTCATTGATGCTTAACTTACAACGTAAAATATGTAATGCTTGTGTTAATGTGTGAAAACTTCTGAAAACTTTCTTTTCATTTTATAAAATATTCCTACGCTTTATTGTGGAAATATAAATATATTTTTATGCACAGATGCATTATAATTAGACTATTATTGATAGATCTATCTAAACATAACTGTCTCTTTATGCCCCAAGGGCCTCTTTATGATCCGACGGGCAATAATGAAACGTCAATTAAATGTCAGAGCTGTATTTGTAGAACTTGATTGGTTCTTAATATAATTTGTAAACTTATCACCAATGAAAATAAGCTGAAATTAAGTATTTTAGATAGTAACTATAGTAACGTACTTCGTATATATGCACATAAGTATACGTACAGCGGCTTGATGTAACCTACGTACTCATTTAATTATATTTTTTACACAATAATAGATTTGAGATAAAAACAATCTGTGCATAAAATAGTGTATGCATTTCGGGCATAACTTGCTTTTATGGCCCTACAGCCTTTTCCTAGCCCTCGGCTGACGCCTCGGGCTAGAAATAACGCTTCTGGCCATAAAAGCTTCTTTATGCCCTTAATACATAAATAACTATTAAACTTGAGGCTTAGAAACGGCAATGTTCGCTCCCCGTGTAAAAAGTTTTGGCTGATTTTGGCAATCGGCGTTGGTCCGTTGGAATTACATCACTCATATTAAAGAGTATGGTGTTTATTTGCTAATAAACACTTGGGTAGTGAAAACCTGATGAATGTAACTTTGTGTTCTGAGTTTTTAATAATATTTCATAGTATTATTTTCCTTAGTTTTCCTTAGCTGTGACACAAATGTGAGATTTGCGCTGTTCCATCTGTAAGTCGGCTGCAGCCGCACTTAGTGCCTACGTAATAGTAATAATCGCCACCTCCCTCCCGCACAAGCTTATAGCTTCTGGGGCCTGGTTTCCAGGCTATGGGTTGTAGCAATTATTATTATTATTATATTATATCATACATATTATATTTAACAAATGATAAAGTTTTATTTTTTCTGTTTGTAGTTTTTTTGACAATAAACCAATGTATTAATCTGACTATTGCTCTGGTAAACTCTCTTAATTTGATCCTGTTCTGAGATCAGAAAGATCTTGAGTAAAATTAAATATACTAAAGTTCCTGGGTAACCCAAAGAAAAAGATCTAGAAACGTTTTGCCTCTTCTTAACGAGTCTTATTGATGAATTTCTTGGAATAGCACTGAATTATTAAAATACACACACGACACGATAGTAGTGGTTAGTATTATGTTGATACCTGCTGGTTATAGATTAGAGACTTTGTTACAGCAATACAGGAAATACATTTTCAAATAGCGTTTAATCTCTCATAAAACGCGTTAACAAGAATTATCGATCTTCATACCTTCACTTAGGTTAAGAAACCAATAGTAAAGGCGTCACGGGTTATATCAAAAAACAAAAACTCAAACTCTGGCGTAAACTTACTAAAACTGTATTTCACCGTCACCACACACACACATTTTACTCCTTCTGGACACATGTTTCAACAGCTAGGCTGTCATCTTCAGCAGTCACTGAAAGACTAAACTAAAATCTAACCTTATATAACTGGTAACACGTGTTTGCCGCTAACACGTGTCCAGAGTGAGTGAAAAGTGTGTGTGGTGAGGCTGAAATACATTCTTAGGTTTTATAAAAGTTAATTCAAAAAATCATTTCAAAGTTTATGTTTTAAAAATGTGTTTTAAATTATTTAAGTAAATATGTTTTGGAATAGAGATTTCCGCATCGAATGTGTGACCAAATGAAAATGGTAATCAAGTACTAATTAGCTGCGGTAGTTGCGATACAATGAGTTTGATATCAATTATGGAAGGTAGTTATTACTCTTTTATTGCAGAATCTTCCATGACAAGCCATATAGGGAAAAGGCAACAAAGATCATTTCCCCTAGATAACTGTTTGGCAAGTGCATCATTACAAATTGCTTGGCTTCATCAAATCGTTTCTGTTCGGTTTTGCGCAATTGATTCTGCAAAGTATATTGTTCTAATCAGTTCTTCTCAAAAAGAGAAATACTATACAAAAAGTCATCCATAGAAAAATTTTTAAAGAATAATACTGACTACTCATTAGGTGAACTTGAATGCTAATCTATAACGGCCATGTTACAGCCATTCTATAAAATCTTTCTAACTTATAGCTAAATTGAAGAAGAGCATGCTCAAAATTTAAGTAATTTATTAAATTATTTATAAAAAATATTTGTGCTTAAAACTTCTAGTACTGTAAAAATCAATCCAAGGGCGCGTGATATGTTTGGGTTAAAATGGCGTGGAAACAAGGCCATTTCCCATCGTTTATTTTGCTTGCATATAAATAAAATAAGTACTTTTTAAATATTTACATTTAATACTTTTGTAAAAACATCAGCTATCAAATGTAGAACAGTTTTGTTATTGAGACTTAATAAATTAAAGTATCGCGTGATTGTGGGTACCTGATAAGTAAGACTTATTCACTGGCCCACCTCGAAGCACATTAATAAGCTTATGCTTTAAACCATTGAGATGTAAAGAACAAGTTACATAAATATATTGACCAAACGGTCCAGTAGGTCCCAGTGAAGACAGAAAAGTAGGCCGTAAGAGCAATTTTCAAGTTCAAAACTACAACTACGGAGAAAATCATGTTTTGTGGAATTTTATCCCCGTATACTTTATGCTGACACGTAAGAATTTATGAATTTTAACATAAAATCAATAAATTTGGGAGATGTGGCGGCCCTGGCTGCGACGGCAGAGATCGGGGATTGATTAACGAGATCGAGGATTTACCGAGAAGTTTTGCAAAGCATGCCTCGATGCGAGAAACGACATACCGCAAGTGGTTGTCAGGTCATTTACTGAATTAAGTACGCCAGTTTCACAATAAATAGTTATTTCATATTGTTCTTTGTGGCTGTGCTGTTATCTATTGTTTATACATATTTAGCCAATGGAGAACATAAAATTAAACACTATTATTTTAAGGTAATTTACTAAGTAGCTACTAACTTTCTTATATTACTGGGGTTAATTTTCGGAAATAGAACTGTCTGTATGATATAGTTCAGCCAGGTAAGATGTACAATTTAGTTAGAATAGTTTACTAGCCTTTTTCTGTAGGGTGAGAGATATAAAGTAGCTCAATGAAAAATTAAGTAGTTGTTCGAATATAAAAAAATGTTTTTTAAGGTAACAACCTTACTATGGCGGTAGTTCAAAATGGCCTTTTATTTTATTTGTTTTTTTTTCTTGGCAGCCATTTTTATTTCGGCAAACGCAGCGGTTTTTGCAGATATCGCATCTTCTATTTTCTCTATCTCAATTAAGCAAAATGCAGTTTTCTAAGAAAATTAAGGATTACAAAATAGGTCCTGTGTCGTATTTACCTAACCTTAGTCAAGTCAATTATTTTTTACTAACAGGTAGAAATTAGTTTTCTTCACTAACCTAGCTTCAACCCTGGGATTTTATTCCCTTTTGTAAACAAAATTTAAAAAGTGAAAATTTTCAAAAATCTGAATGCTTAAGTTGTGCAATGCAAAGTGACATGCATAATATTTATAAGCACTCACTACTTAAAGTTAGAACTTTGACTTTTACTTTTTAATAATAACTGAATTACAAATTTTGAGGAAACTTACAACAATGGAACTTACAACGCTGCGACCGAACGCACTCGTAACCTTCACTACAAAACTGTGTGAAGAAAACCCACATTGACGTTCGACCCACTATTGGTCGAACCGGTCAAGCATTTCGTTAAGGCTAAGCTCAGGAGATAGGTACTAACGTAAGGAATTACCATTCTAAGGGGGATATTTGGCATTGTTAGTTACATATAATAAAAATTATGTTGTTATAAAGGCTACGTCACGCACTTGTCTGGAATAGTTACTCAATATATCTCAGCTCGGAGTCATGTTGCCGAGGGTTGAGATTTCTTGTGGTCTGATACGACCATTCGATACACGTTTCTAATGCTCTGACACAAACTTCGCGTTTGAACCCATATTCGTCACGAAGTGCTTATTTAGTTTAGCTACTCGATAACCGTCTTACTCTGGAACCGTTCGATCATCCGTTGCGAATATGTGAGAGTGAATGTCATATGTTTCTTCTCATAGAGCAGTTGGCATACATCATTATCGTGTTTTACACGTTTTCTAAAATGTAATAATTTTGTTGTCAGATCATTATTTGGATTTACATTTTTTTGGTGATCTTTATAGTTTTATTCATGAGTTTTAGAGTAGTTTTAGGTAAACATTGATGACAGAATTGACATTTGTGGGCTAATACAAAAATAATAACCGACTCGGGCAAAATCGTGTAAATGCACCAAATGAACATAACAATTAGTACTAGTACACAAATTAGTACTACGGTAGATTACATTGATAAAAGTAACTAATTTTGCTGCGGCAACATTAAATTAATGTTAAATATTTGTTTTCAGATGTAGAGACTTTAATAAAGATTGGTTATAAATAACGGAAAGAATAATTAACGGTGACTTGGTTACGTAAATGGTAAATCTAAACAAACAAAAATACCTGAAAAAATGGTTCCCTTCAATGTGAACTTTAGCAATAATTTTTGATACTTTATACGAGAAACTAATTTAATACACACATTTTATGAGGTTCAACAACAGCTTTAATAACATAATGCTGCCATATAGGGTGCTTTCGTCGACCCATCATTATGAATATATGATATTCGACTGATATTCTATTTACTAATTCCGCATTCTTTTTATAGGTGTCAAGACGCATTTAAAAAGGATAATTATCATTTTATTTATAAATTACAATTTGCAAGGTGTTGACTTAATAATATTTAATACTTTTGTTTTGGCGAGGATTGAAATAGGTTTTATATTATTGTTTCAGGCATGTATAATAATGAATCTGATGGTAATTGAATGGTAAAGAATGTCTTGTAAGCTTTAATTAAAATATTTCAAGATTATGTTTTAAACATGTTTTTTTATATGGAGTGTTTTATTCTAATTTTCGATAAAGAAACATGTTTAATTTAAAAAAAACTGTTTTTGTTTTACTAAAATATGTTTTTTGCCAACCCTGCCATTTGGAGATATGCTAGCTCAACTCATTGGTTGCAATTTCTAGTACCATGATCGGCTTCCACTGATGTAACTTAACATTCTAAAGTACAAACTTTTAATTTAATTAAACCCACACTATCAAGAGAATTTCATTGCAATTTGCCTTTAAATTCGTTGATAACTAGGTGTACGTCCACTAGCTGATTGTAAGTCAAGGTTAGTTATTATTAATGTTGGCCCAATTTAAAAAATATTAAGAAATTCCATTTGAAGTAGGTTTCAGAAAAAATTTTCTCGTACTTATTAATTAATGTTTATCATTAATGACAAATTTATTTGATGCCTCCATGTGTTTTGTAACTAGATTTTACGTTTACTCATCTATTGTTTCCTGTATGGTAATGCGCGACTATCTCAATCGAATAAGCTGAAGTTAAATAACGCCATTCACTGCATCTATGTAGAAAGTAATTATTAATTAAATTAAATTACTTTCTTTTTTATTGAAAGATAATTTTTGTTTGTTGTTTTAATATTGTTATATGCGTTACACCAAACTCTGACAAGAACAATGAATTTTTAATTAGCTATTTATTATTTCAAATTTATTTTTATCTTTAAAACGGAAATGCATTTTTCAGCAAACCTTTAATTTACATAACTAACATACATTCCAACATGTGTGCTCACATTAAAAGTATGAGGTATATAATTTTGCTAATAACATTTTTTCCTTGCATTCTTAGAAAGTTCACACTTTCTTCAGTTTACAGATTAATTAGTATCGACAGTTTCGTTATAGTTTTGTTAATGAAACAAAAAAATACTATATAAACAGTTGCGCTAGTTTTTTCTCATCATTACTTTAATTAACGGCAGCTAATCTGTAAAGGATTGATTGATTTGAAAATATTAGCTTTAATCATTATAAATAATAATACAAAAATCCTTTTACAGTTAGTTGCCGTCTTTTCTCATTATTCATTTGTTTTAACTTCTGTACAGTAAGAATTATCGTAGTTACTACAGCTATATTCAATCTCAGCAAGAATCTCGGATATCTACAATTGTACATGTATATTGTATACGTCTTGGTATGACAATAATTTATTCTAAACACGCACATATAAGATTTATATACCACTGCACTTGAACTTGAATAATCTTTATCGATTTTTCTTTAAATAGAACTTTTGTATCATAACGGAAATTTACAAATTACAAAATGTCTGTGCCTAATACTACTTTTACTGCTATTTTTGAATTAGCAAATAGAAATCCCTAAAGTAATGTTTCACATTTAATATATAGCGTCAAAAGGGGCGGTAGTACTAGCCGTATTTTATTTCAAGATATGTGAAAAAATAAATACTGTATTCCCATTATTTCAATAATTTGAAAAGTGTAAATTCAAAAAGTTGCAAGGCATGCAATTTTAACATTATGTGATTTATTTAATTAGTTCGTGAGATTATTTTTACTTTATCAAGCTATTTCGTTCCAAAACTATTAATTTATTCTCCTAAACCTATTTTTAGATTATAAAAAAATGTATACATGCTAACAATATTTATTTTATTTTCAGAGCCCAGAATACGAAGATAATAAAGACAATGCAAACTCAACAAAGAAAGGGGGAGTTCACTCGAAAGGAGTTGCAATGTCCTTTGGATTCAAACGACGCCCCGTTACAGCACCGGCGATAGCTGATAACGCAACCGCCGCAAGACGTCTTGCTAAACACGAAATAATAGATAGGAACGGTAACGGAGATACGGAACCTCTTACAAGTAATGCTATTCCACCAGGTCGAACTACCCCTCGACTTGCCCCTCCACGTAAAGAAGCAAGTGCGACAAGGGTGAGTCGCTTTGGTTTCCGACAACCAAATACAAATAGACTTAACAGAGTGGCTGATATAAATACTGCACCACCTACTCATCTTCTTGAATACCGAAATAACAACAGGCCAAATTTTAAACCTGCAACGACGCTGCAGCAGCCCAGAGCTAAATCGGCAGTCGTCATCGTGGACTCGAACGAAAATAAAACGACGCGGTTCGGATACGCGGCGGCGCCTCAGGTTAACAGGTACACGTTACAAACAACTCATCTACCGAAACCGCAATTGGCGGTACGCGTAATAGAAACTAAAACTGCAAAAACTCTGGCTAACAACAATAAAAAAGCATCTCGTGTAATGCACCCGAGCGAGGATAGCTCGTCTAAAGAAGGTTCGGTGACGGAAGATTCTGGAGTTGGAAGTCACTCGAGTGCAGGCAATGGTGAAACGGATACCTTACGCGGTGTGGAGTTACTGGACAGTTCTCCAACAACAGTAGGAAGTCGTAAAAATTGGCAACAAAAACCGCGACAATTTGAGATGGTAGTGTCAGGTAAAGGTTTTGATCTTCGAGATTTAGATGATAATTCGGAACCTCCAGTGCCATTACCTCGTCTCCCGAGCGCGTTTCAAAATAGTTTTAATAATGGATTTGTACGTGAAAGAAGATTAGAATATGAAAAACAATTAGAAAAAAATAGAAGGAAAATTTCGATTACGTCGTCGGAAGGATTCAGTGATGATTATGTCGACGATGATAAATCTGCACAAAGAAATAGATTTAACAACGATTCCACTTCACCACCAAAATCCTTTCTTAAAACAAAGCCCGCGCGTAAACATGATTCTAGTCCTATAAGTTCCGACGAGCAGGAATGGATGCACGCGGGAGAAGCTATGGCGGAAGATTTTAGTTGTAGTTTTAGTTCTAGCGATGAAAGTAAAGATAGAGAATCACTAATAACTACAAAATTAGCTGCAAAGCCAGCCAGCTTAGCTCTACAAAATTTAATGAATGCTTCCATTACGAATTCGCAACCGAATCGTCAAGTCAAGAATGTTTTATTAACAATAGAAGATCCAAAATTTGCTGCTGTTGCTGCAGCTAGTAATACAGGCAATCTCTTAGAAGATGAAACCTCTCCAGTTGATAGTTTAATTTGTAGTTATTCAGAATCAGAGGATTTTATTAAGCATAAGTTACTTAATAATGATATAAAAAAGAGTGCCATGGTTATGAGTTCATCCGACTCTAAAGACGTAAATGAAAAATTAACTTTAAGTCCTTCTAGTCCTGGTACTCCTACAAATGCCTCAAATTCGCTCTCACTCTCAGATGGTAAAGATTATTTTGATGATGAAATAGCTGACCAACCTGCATTGGTATTTGATGATACAATAACCACAACTAATAGTGAAGGCGCAACAAATAGTGCTACACAGCAAAATTCAGAGAATACTCCTACCTTAATTGATAGCACACCAAAGCCAAAAAGAAAGTTATTAGGGAATTTCGAAGGCAGTCCTTTACTTTTAAGAAAGAAGAATCTATTAAATAGTAGAACTGCTTCTGTAGATACATTGTCACCTTGTGAAAGTATTACTTCTGATGATCTCATGCTTGATTATGAGCAAAGTCAAAGTAGTGGGCTGGATGATACCTTGGATAGGTAAAAATAATAATACAAGCTATTAACTGCATAAGTTGACATTTTTCTTATTTTAGGTTTGACCGTCAAAGTAATGGATTTCATTCTTTAGATGATACATTAATTAGGTTGGAAGAAAATAAAGCAAACGATTCACTGTCTGATTGGGCCAGTCCTATAGTAAATAACTTAAATAAAACATCGCCAAAAAGGTAAGCCATTATGAAATGAAAATTTTAAAAGTGACAAACCATAAATTTAGATTTCTACTCAAGTACCTTGTTATTAAATAACTAAACATGTTGAAGTATTTCTAAAAATGAAAACGTTATACAAATTTGTGATTTCACCTTGAATTTACATCTACAATCCTATAAATTGAGGAAGTATCTACATATTTGTATTGTAATCACTATAAGTTTATAACACCACATATTATTTACCTATTTATCATTTATTTTTTACATAAAACAAAACAACTTTTACAATTATTATTAGCTTGGCTTAAAGCCAGGTTGTATTTTTTCTGCGACAACAGGCAGATGTTTACAGCAAACTGTGAACAGACAAGTGGTACTCATAAACACCTCAAGAAAAGTACTAATTAGTTCATTTTATAAATACCTATGTAAATACTCAGTGTGTTTCTAGAAGAAAATAAAAACATTCTACCTAGGAACATAAAATCAACTACTATTTGAACATAAGCTTAATTGCACTATTCACAATGCTCAGGTGTAGCGCAGGTTACATAAACTAGTTAGATTATGCTGTCTACTATAGTATCGAGATAGTAGGATTTAATTGCAAGTAGGTCAAGAGGGAATACAAATCTTTTGTAGTAGTTTCTTAATACTACAATTAGTGTCATATGCCTATTATAAATTTCTAGAAACCATTAAATGCTGCTACCTACTTCCCTAGAGACATATTATTTTCACAAAAATCTCTTAGAAACTGTAAAACATAAAATTTTGATTTTGTGAAATTTTGTAGTAAATAGGTACCTACTCAATGCCAATGCATTTCATTTGAATGAAATGTATATTTTTAATGTAATGTATAAAATCAGTCTAGGATTTTTTTTATGTATTACAATGATATAATAACTGTTGCCTTTATAATATTCTTATCAACCCTTGAACGAACAGATTAGTTTGTGTCACGTCTAACTACAAGTTAAGTTGTTTTAAGTTATATTTTTACTATAGTTAATGAAAATTTGTTATTTTTAATATTTCTTAGATATAGAGAAACAAAGATAGGTAGTTCGGAAATTTGTGTTTTTCAAATGACAAACATTGATAATTGTAGAACAATGCGAATATATGGGTAATCCTCCTTTAGACACAGTGATGAAATTTTTAGATTTTTAAGAGCTGGTTTGCAAATCTACCAATACACAGCTAATAGAAATTATTAACAGTAATGAAAACTAATTTATTTAAATAATAGTTGAAACTTTTTTTATAGATTGAAGATATATTTTTATTTTCGTTTGATTTATTCATGGGTATGTTTCGTGTCAACAGATAATATCTATTACAATTATTATGTTAAATAATAGTATATTATGGGACAAGTGGTTGAAATAAGGTTTCAACGTTGAGAGTGATTGAAAAAAGTAACTCGAGACGTTGAAATTTTATCAGCCACGCGTTCCATATACTATTTTTTCTTCGAATGTTTAGTAAATTAATGCACTTTAAAAAAAATATTACATTTAAGTGACAAAACATGACATTAAAGTGACATTTCTCTTGTCAGCAATTGAATGTCGAACAGTTTGAAATTCAAAATCGCGGTAGTCCGATAATTTCAACTTCTAGAGGTTGAAATGCGATTTCAACCATTGTTATCGATTGCAAAATGAGTGATTTCAATGTCATGAGTAGAAAAAAGTAATTATAAAATTTTTAAACCATTGTAGGCTACTTACTGTCTTGTTACAGATTTGTTTTTGAAAGAATTTTTCATAAAAATGAGCAAGATCTTAGGTTTAAATAAAACTTGTGTATCTCATGTATGAACACACTCCAAAAAAAGGACGTTATAAAACGAAATTTTGACATTTACAGCATTATTAAACGTTTTGAAAATGGATGACATGTTGATGAAAAACATAACAGTGGGAGGTCATCTGTTCTTAACAATGGAGAACAAAGAGATTTAATACAGAAACTTGAAAACCAGATTGGCATGTTTCAAATAAAATTGGCTACAAAATACAATACCTCATGTCATGTGAATGTGTTTATTTGCTATACTCTAACAAAACACGGACTGAGATACTACAAGAGAATGATAGCTCCTTGCTCCTTGCTGAAATACTTCCATTGTGCTGGACGACAAAAAATATTTTACTTTTTAAACGATGACATGCCAGGAAATGATGGATACTACACGGGTGTAAAGAAAATGTTCGAACAATGTAAAATATATAGGCACCAAAAGAGAAATTTGAAAAAAAATTTTCTAGCTGGTAATTTCTGAGAAGGTAATTTCAACCCTCCTGATAAAGAGTTCTCAAGGTCCAGCTGTCAATGCTGTTCAGCTATTTTGCAATTTATTAAAACCTTTCATTCTGACAATTATTATGTAATTTGGTCTGATTACGAACCAAATGATCTTATGCCAAATGAATTTAATCCTTAAACATATCAAAAGCGAGATCTATTAATGATTTCTGGAGTATACTATCCAGGCTGGCATACAGTGATGGCTGGGAAGCTAAAACGGAGAAACAGTTGCTAGTGCGTATTCATAAAAAAATAAAAGAAGTCCATATAAGGATTGTCCAATCTCTATGATGCATAAGATAAGAAGCAAGTTAAGAAAAACTGAACAGGAATAAAGTTGAAAGTTTGTTTTTAAAATGTTCAAATATAATCTCATTTAAAGAAGTTTATAAAATTTTCTAAAATATATTTTGTTGAAATGGCAGTAAAAACTCAATTGCTTGGATCTAATAAATCCAATCCTTCCACTAAAAAGTAAAGGCTGCTGCTTTTATATCTCTAGATTTAATAATAATTTTTTTCAAGTTTTATTATAATGGATTCATATTTAATAAATATCCACTATCAATTACATCACAACTAATTTTGTACTATCAAAAAGGATATAATTTAATATTTATATCAAGAAACAACACTTTTATCTGCATTCTTATTTTTTCTTCTTTTTTTAATTATTTTTGATATAACCAACTTCTCACTGTCTGTTCCATTCTCTTTTCCAGTGTATTTGTGAATTTTCAATGTTTTTCACAAGTGTCCTCCTATACAGATCCTGAAGCATTTAGTATGTAAATACTAAATACTATGAGCGACCTTTTAAGCCTCTCCCGATCTTGGCTTGGCATCTCGCTGGGCAACATCACTCGCATTGGCCGTTACAGTTCAATTCTATGTTTTACTTTTATACCTCTACTGATTCTTTTATTCTCAGTATAATCTCTGAGGTTTAAAGGCTAACTGTTTATTTTATTGCTTTGAGCTTGCCAGTAGATACACTACTGGTGTAGCTTCAAATCCCATTGTTTTAGTTCAGAAGAGTAACATTGAAACTATGACTAACTTAGTTGAAAAACTCTTTTTATACTCAATAAGGACCTTTAGATATTACATATATAAGAAACTATATTAATTTACCCAAAAACGTAGGATAGTAAGGTGATTACTAGATAAATTGAATACTAAAACAACAAGCTATTTAGAATCTTAGAATTATATAAATAAAACACATATTTCAAGTGCTCATATTCATCAGTAGATTTGAAATTCAGTGCTATTCAGTCACATTAAATTAATGTTTTTGCAGGACTGGATTTACCAAGAGACAATACATAGCAACATGTCCATGGTAGCAACATTTTCAAATTTGATACATACTAGCAACTAAATTTACTCTAATATAACGACATTTTAGAAAAAATAAACAAAAATTGTGCTTATTACTAAATCTCTTTTACATAGCTATTGATGAATTTCATCCAATCTTTTCACATCTACTGAACATTAAAAATGACAAGTGTGTCTCATTCTTCTCCAGTAATAGTCTGGAACTATCTCTCAAACTACGTAATCCAAATGTTTGATTTATGGATAGTTAAGCCAACCGGATAATCCTAGCAAATAATAAAAGCAAAGAAGACTTTTGGTGGTAATATGGATAAAAGGGCCATATTAACTTCCATTTTAGTATTAGTACAATTTTTACTATGGTTTACTCAGTTTGTAATTCAATTAGTCATTCGAGAAACCCATTTTTGTCTAAATTGAGATATTATCGAATTCAGAATCAGAGGAGGTAGATACACAATGACCTCCAAAAACTATATTATTGCAGCATTTGTTTTCTAGATACCAGTTGAACAAGAATTTTATTCACGTTTGAAACACCATAAGTTAGTAATATTTTGTTTTTTATTTTTTGTATACTCTGTAAAAATACACTTAATAAAGAGTCAATTAGCATCCTCAAATTCAATGTTATGAGTTTTGCTTTTTTTATGAATTATTAGGTATATTTTTCAAAAATAAACTAGAATAACTTTTTTAGGATGCAACCTGTTATTTTATAACATCTTTAGAAGGCTATTATTATATTTACAGAATTTCCTAATTAAAATAAAACAATTTTTTATTTATGTAAAGAGTAAAGACACATTTTCTGAATTTTTTTGGAAATATTTTAAAAGTGATAATATTTTTCACACTGAATGTATAAGATAACAAAGCATTTTTTTACATATTATTATTATATAACAACCTTGGTTTGGGGAGCAAAACCACCCCGGTTATGATGATGATTGATATTGATAATTGGTTAACTGACTTAAATTAAGAGTACAAACAAAACATAAATCAGACTTCAGTGAAAGCACAGTGAAGATATATACAAAATATAAACCACTTATCTTTACCATAAAAGAAAAATGCTCCGTCTAAAATAATTGTTGTGAAGCTTGAATCTTACCACAACTGAGACTCAACAGGCCTTAATAGGACAATAAATAAATATGGATCTATAAAACATAATTAGACTATACACAAAACAAAAAAAAGATAAACCATAAGTTTCTTTAAAATTGAAATGACAAAATTAATTTAACACAACAAATGAACAAAAAAATTTTGAAATGAATAATTAAAAAAAAAATGAAATTTGGATACCCTGAATTAAAGAAAGATCAATCCTAAGATAGCTAATGCTTTTTATCTTCAGGAGTAATATCTCTATAATTTTAATTATCTTAAACACTAAAATAAAACTAATTAAATACCTTAAAATATTTAAATAATATCAATGTATTGGCCAGGCAAATAAACCTGCAGGTAAGGTTATAAATACTTGCATACATCTTCGCAACCATGCCTTGAAATGGCTTCAAATTTATATTTTTGTACAAAATTAAGTACAGATAGCACATTGTTAGCTAAACAATAAAATTTTATCAATATAGTCAGAAAATTCAACTTTAAAATTTAACCTTTTGTTACCTAATGTGTTCTAGATAGAGTGTTTCTTTATTAAATTAAAACAATTTTCTTTGGTTTCATTAACAAAAAATTAATTAAATATTATTTCCCTAGATTATGCACCCAACAAACACGTTTGTAAATAGGGTAGCCTAATTTCCAATGCATGTCATAATATCATGATAATATTTATAACAATTTCAGTTGTGTTGTTCATAAGTATTTCAGTTGTCCAAAACCTAGAGTTTTTTAGTTATGAAGTTTCTTAAATGATGAATTCAATTCAAAGGACCTTCACTTTCACACATATCTATAAAACACATTTTGTATTTCGAAAAGCTCAGCAAATGATCTGCTGCTGGAACTTCTTTTATGCAGAAGTTATTCAGAATTTACTTTAATGATATTTATACTATGTCTATTTATAAGTCTATTTTAAACCCTTTTGATGATGGATTGACTTTAATAATAATCAATCAAAATTAAATGCTAATAATTAAGACATAAAGTTAATAATGATATCGGAAAAATAACTAAATTTTGGTTGTTAGCTCTCCAGTAATTGGTAATTTAATTACTTTTATTGTGAAGTAATCAGATTACTAAGTAATTGTAAATAACAAATCGAAGAAATAATCATCAATGGAAGCTTCAAAAAGTTTCAGGTTCTTTATTAACTTTTAACTTATTTTATTAAAATGTTGTTAAAGAATTGTAGAGTAGCTAAATGCTTCTTTACTGATACAGAAAAAACTTTATAATATGAAAAGAATATGCCACAGAAGTTGAACAAGTATCAAACCAATATCTATTCTTAGTTGATCTTTGAGCAGGTCACATTAGTTTTACTTTTTTGTTTATCCATATTTTATAAACATCAGTCAATTGAAACCCTCTTATGGGGTATTACGGAACTCAGAAAAAGAGTACTTTTTGATTATAGTGAAGAGATCATTTTGTAATTTAGAAGAATATGCAATGATGTTATAACATGTAATTTCATTCTAAACAGCCCTCCAACAAAAAAGCAAAACTGACATGTTGCTGAGCGTTTTGCTCTTATGCATGGCTCCTATGCATACTGCTTATAAATATGCTTATAAAAGCTGTTCTTATGCATGCCAATAGCCACTCAATACTACATAAAACTTGGATGGGGATAGCTGTTTATTCCTTTGATTTCTTCTCCTTGATTTTCCCCTGTCTACATCTGATAAGAAATTGCATCTTCTGCAACAGGCCAACTTCGATTTGTGATTATAATATCTTATTTATTAAGTCCTCTTGAGATGCATGTAGAATCCTTCTGTAAGCTTTTATAACTCATACTTGATTTCACTAAAAATTCCTTTTTTTACAAAATATTTACTAATCTGACTAATCTTTCTTTTTGTTGTTGGTAATTTTAGAACTTACACTTTTATTGCTAGACACTATATAGGTGCTTTATTAATTAATTCTGAAATATAAAATAATACATATGGATATTATGTTATATCTAGTTTTATTTACTTCAAGAAAATCTAGATAATCTCTTTTCATCTTTCATTTCTTCTTTCAGGGAATCAGCTTTTGTAGTATTACTTCAAGTATCTTTGTGTATCTCTTTTATTTCTCCTTTCTATCCTATCTTCTCAATACTTTGGAAATTTCATAAAAAGGAGTTTATAGAACTGTTGTGAAGTATCCTATATCATTGTAGCTGCAGTTGTTTGTTCTTATTTTAATCCATGATCATGATCTACATTTAACTACTTCTGTAAGTAAAAGTTTCCAGTTAATTAGCAATTATTAATAGAATACATATATTATAGTGTATTTAACAAATTCTACTAATAATATGAATAATTTTAGTACAGAATTTAATTAAGCTGTAATGTTTCAATATTATATAAAATAACATCTCCTGCTAAAATATAATCTTAAATATATTATTTCTAAAATTTGTGTGTTAAGTTTATCTTTGATGATTTGGTTTTTGGGTTTCTTTAATACCATATTATTTTTTTTCCAATAGTGTCAAATTTAATAAATCTACTGGAAATAAATAGCCATTCACTTGAAAACCATAAATAAATTTAATATTACTGATTAAACACTATCCTTTCTAACACCTTGACTAGCAATAAAAATGTTATTGTGTACACAAATTTAGCATCTGTACATTTAAGTGAATGTAAGTTGAGCTGTAAAACAGAAGTGTGGATAAACTTTGCGATTTACCTTCTGCCATTTGGTCCATGACCTCTGTAATTAAAGTTTAAGGCAACAATAAAATAAAACAGTAAAACAAAGATGTGCTATTTTGTAAAGCTATTTGAGTAAATTTATTACTGCAATTAAGAGGTACAACTTCTTTGTTCTTGAATTTATACATATAACAATAAGTTAGAACAGTATGAAGGTGTGTGTCAAATGGCAGTGTACTGGTATGGTAAAAAAAGAGTACCAGATCGGGATATAAATAACATTTGGGAGTATAAAGTAAATGTAAATATAAAGTTATAGACCCTTAAATATGTTACATAAATGAATATTAAAAAGATTACATAATAAAATTAAGTACTTAAAAATACAAAATAATTTTGGTAGCAAATTCAGATAGTTGCAAATTAATGTAGGTAGTTTATTTGGTGTACAATTCAGTACATCTGAACTAATAAAATGGCAAAGAAATAAATAATATTTAAATAAATTTAACACAGCTCACAATAATTTTTCAAACCATACACACTTGTAGAAACAGATAATATAAATTACTTTGGTATAATCGATAGAATATATTATTTAAAATTTCATTTTCTTGGACACTTTATCACTCTCAATCATCAAGTCAAGTGGCTTTAGGTTGCAATCTTAATGGCCAACTTTTAAAACTTTAAATGTTGGGAAACATGTACTAAGATTGAAAATGCTATAATTTGCAATTTTTTAAAAAGAAGGAAGGTTTACTGTAGTATGCCATAATAGAGGTCTAATACTTACTTGAGTATATTTGGGAAATTAAGTCGCACATTCTAATAAAAAGAAAGGTAACCGAAAAAGTCTGTTTTCCTCAAATTTATAATAGTATATTAAAGAACAAGTTTTATAAGGGTTGATTTGGCGCACGAATCCCAAGTTAGAAAACGAGCTGCAGGCGAGTTTTTCTATGGGATGAGTGCGCCAATGCCCTTATAAAACGAGTATTTTATGCTATTTTTTCTAATTTGCGCCCCCTTTTTTCTTATTTTAATACAAAAAATATATTTTGGTCGTTTAGAGAATTTTGTGTTAGTTGGTAACAGTTGGTAACACTCGGCACCCACTTGAGTTTTTGAATCATTTGTCATCATCCGTCACTTCAAATAAATTAGTTATTACTTTTGTTACTTTATTAGTGTTACAAATAAACAAAATATGAGCGAAGACAACTTAATTTGCACTCCGCCCGAAATTTGCAAAAAAAAGCAAAGATGATTAAATCGATGATAAGTGTCTTGTTTATAGTACCATAAAATTACAAACATGAATTGAACTTACTGATTTGTCCAAGCAGATTTGATGTAGGTACGAGACTTGTTTATGTTACTAATTAGGAATATCCAAAACCTAACCTTCTTTCCAAGTAAAAATAGACCATAACTTCAAGTGATATTTCATGTAAGTAACAATCAACAAACAGCGAACCAATTAACGATATTAATTAAAAATTTATCGGAGATTGACAATTTTGACAGATACTTGCAGTTTGAAGTTGTCACATTCCACGCATTACCCATCCAACCCTTAAAAACTAAATAACCCTATAATTCATTAAAGTACAGTGTACTTTTATAGATAGCCATAAACGACTCCTACTGATAGACGTTAATAAACGTATTACAAACGCAAATTAGAAAAAGTGTTTTATGTTTTTTGTTTATATAATTTGGATAGTTAAGAATCTGTATGAGCTTTTATCCTTAGATTATTAGTGGTTATCACTGATTCTTTCTGACCTAAAACTTTGCATAATAATAATGCTATTATGTACTACTACTACTGGTCCTCCCTACTTTTGTGCTACAGAGGCTTGCATGATTGTTTTCTTCTTCTTTATCACATCTTTTTGATGATTGGGACACCTTTTTAAATATATCTATAACCGTTCTTTGTAATATTTTCAGTTTAATTTGATTTATTTAATCAAAGCTTGATCAGTCATCTACGTCTTGTGTATAAGAAAGAATTGACGAGTGTTGTCAAAATACATAAACTTCTTAAAACTGTGTTGATAGAAACATCTGTTACCAAAACTATTAATATCGTATAGGATGATATAAGTAGTTTTACTTCACTTTTTTTAACTAAGGGTTTTATTCTAAGGTTTTATGTTTCATTATGAACCAAATGATGTGTCGGTTGTATAGAATAGTAATTTAATAAGTCCAGTAAACCAATGTTTACAGTAACGAGTTCCGGAGGTTTCCGGACGAGGCAACGTCGGCGCCGAGAATTTGAAACGAGTTACTCTAAAAGTTTACTGACCGTATAGCGTAATGCGTTTTATTCCATATTATTGGATTATTAGTTTAATTAAAAAAAATATATAAAATAAATATCCGAATTCAAAATATAGACATTTATGAAGAACGAGCGTCCATGCTACAACGTTAATGCATTTCTGATAAGTATTAATCTTATCTAACTGTTTAATATAGTAATATTGTGGGCATCAGATCAGAGGGGCGTAAGAGCCAAAAAGCAAATTTTACAGGAAACGATAAAAACGTTTTGAAATGTCATATTCTGCATTATCTATTTGAAATTTTAGTTCTAGTTAGGTTAAATAATTTAACTTCTTTCTAGAATAATTGTTCTTAGAAAAATGGAAATCTAAAGCAATTAGGGATTATACGCCCTTATATCCCCTATCAAATCATCTTGGCTGGTAGCTTTATACAAATAGGGGGTATAGGTAGGTAAAAGTTTGGCAGATCATAGTTGATTATTTTGAAAATTACCCGCGGTCAGGTACCACATGCAGACTTTATTTAGAAAATACTTTTTTAAATGTCTTGGTCCCCATGCATATTCTTTGCATTTCCCCAATTTTGAATATTTTAGTGGTTTGTATTCACAGGTATGGAAAAATAAAAAAATAATTTACATTAAAGAATGGCATTTATTTTAATAGAATACATACATACATAATCCATTCCCCTTTTACCGCATTTCACAGTGTCAGAGTTTATTTTAATAGAATTTGACCAGAAATTACTGAACAAAGAGTAAACTGAATAACTATGAAACTCTTATAAATCTTATTTTTTATTAAACTTACGAGCTAGGTATTAATAACAGTTTCAGTTTAAAAAACAGTAAACCGTAGAGAAAACAGAAATTATAAATTTTCTCGGAATTTTTTTAAAGAAATACTTCGCAGTCTGTAATGTCATTTTAGTGTACCCAAAAAATGTAACGGTACATTAAAAATTCTAATTTAAATTATTGCCAGAAAAGCCTGCTTTTTATTTAAGTTTTTAATTAGAAAAGTTTTTTTAGAATAATTTAAAAACTATGCATTCAATATTTTTGAGGTTTGGGAAAGTTATTCACAATATAAATAGTACCCACTGTAATTTCTTTTATAATTTTTGAAGTACCTTTAAGGTCCAAGTGTACCCCATCAAATACAGTGAAATCCTATTTATAGTGTGAATAATTGCCCCTCTTGTAATGATTTTTTTAAAATTTGGTATAGTTATTCACAATATAAGTAAATCTACTGTGATTTTGTTTGGAATTTTTAAATGTACTGTTAAATCTTTTTTGGGTACTGTTATATCTTCTATATTTCGTCAAGTAGAAGACGGATTATGGTTTATAAGCTTTAAACTCTTACTGTTAAAGACGAGAGAATTAATATTCTGACTGATTGGTTTATGAATTAATTTCATAATTTCTGACTTTTTGTTTAAATTTGTTGCCTTGGATACCTACTACAAATTATCCAAGGCACCGGTGATCTACGGGCGTAATTACATACGTCTTTCTGATTCGATTCAAGATGTAAATTTGGTTAATATAAAGATACGGCCGTTTGTGACAACAGGCATGACGATATCAGGAATCAATACGCCATAAAACTAAAAATCACAAATTTCGCGGATACTCCTCTTACGCCTCTTTGATCTGATGCCCTCGATATGTAATATAGTTTATGTTTTTATAAATCTAGTTACCTACCGATGTTTTTAATTTTTGCATATTGTAAATGTGGTTTATAATAGAAGATGAAATAAAGTTACTGAATAGTGTTTAAATGAAACAAAAAGATTTGAAAATATTTTATACTAGCAAATTGACTCCAGGAATAGAATTGATTGCTATTGGTTTCATTATTAGGCTAGAAAGCGTTAGAAAGTTGCAGAATTTTAAGTCTTCGATGTTCTCTGTATTGATAAAAGTCGTGTCATTGAATTCACCTCTTTGAGTACTGTCGATTGACACCAGTTGCGCCCTTATTTATACTAAATCCATTTGGCTCTAAAGTGATAATTGGAACTGGCATTTTTTGCCAAACTATTGGTTTCTTATTGCAAAAGGGGGTCCAGTTGTGGTGCAACTTTTAATTTTCTGCACTCATATCGCTACAAATTGCAGACCAATTGCTTAATCCTATTCTTTTTTGCAAAGTTTCAGAAGAGTTTCATTAATGTGGTAAATTATTGAATTAAATATGTTCTGAATTCATATAAATCTACTACGAAATTGGGATGATATTCTTCGCATTGATAATATTTTAATCAGTTTTCAAAATAGTGTAAGTAAATAATGATCGAAAGTAGTTGCTTAAAAGGCTTTTATGGCAAAAGTCAATTAATTCCTAAAGGTAATTAAAACGGAATTTCGCTTTTTTAAAATGAACGATTCCCGTTTCTTCCGCGCCTACTTTTATTTTTTCCTATCCCTCATTTTACTTTCTTGTATTTACACTTCGTTGTCATAGAAAATGTGCAAAATCTTATTTGATAGTGGGGAAAGATATTCTTTTTCACAAGATGGATTTGTTTTTACGTAATGAATTTGTGGTTCTCCTGTCTGTTAGACTTGTAGAAAACTTCATGAAAATAAGATTTCAATAAGTCAGGTCTTAACTGAGAAAATCCACCTACTATGTTATAAAAGATACAGATTTTTGTTCAGATCTGAGAGTCCGGACATTTTATCTTTTTTAGTTGCTTCTTTATAATTAATACACGTTCTTTATAATTAATTCTTTAACCAAAGCTTTCCTTATTTTTAATAAATTTCTAACAGAAATTCAATTCGTTTTAAAAAAGATTTTAATACAAGTTAGTTAGTCATGCATGTACTCTGGATGATTTATGCTTGAATTTATAAGATAGGTAGGAATTATTGAAAAGTTTAAATTGTTGCTTGTATATTTCATTTTCAATATATCAGCACATAACTTATCACCCTGGTTTATAATAGCGTTAGTCTTACCTTCTTATCGATCTTTCCATTAATAGCTTGCCATAACGTTTTTCTGTTTCTTCTACCTACTCATATTGAATAAATAAAAGAACCGCAAAAAATCTGAGGGAATTCTAGAGGAAACCTTGAAGTTACAAGAAAAGAAACCAATCACTTTTTAATGAACGTACTAGATTGAAAATTTGAATATTTACCATTATTGGAACGTTTATCAAAATTTCCAATCTGTACAGCTTTCTTGATACCTACAGATTTCTTTAAAAAATTCTTTCAACCTGTAACCATGCTCTAGTAACTCTGACTAATCTATAGAACAAGAGCCAACAAAGCACGCGATATGATAAAGTAACCAAGTGAACGCGGTCCCATTTAACTTCATTGGAGGCGATACGGTACGTTGCATAAGGTTTTAGTTTTGTGCCAGCCGCCAGTTAAGTCAGGTGGATTCAGTTTGTAGTTAGCGTGTACTTTCATTAACTATGTGAATGATCGAGATAAATGTAAAAAGAATATCAATCACGAGAATCTGAGATGAGTTTATAATAAAATTGCGTCCAATTAATTTATTCTAAGATATTATTTGTGAATTAACGACGTTTGTCGGAATTACTGTGAAAGTTACTTTGAATAGTGATAGTAATAATAGTTTTAAAAGTATAATCTTTATTGTAAACAGTGCTTTGTTGTGTAATTTGTGAGGATTCTCTAAATGAGTTGTAGGGAAATGAAAGAAAAATCTGCAGAAGTTCATACAGTTAATGGGAATACACCTACTGCTCATACAGTTCGGAGGTAATGAATCGCCATGATATTGATTGCCTTTTTATGATGGCCATTTTTATGAAATCACAAAACTTAATGAATTAAAAGTTTAATATTTCAAGCATTCCTTAGGATTAAACTATACCTTCATTCGTTGACCTTTTCTTTGTGTATAAGGCAACTCTTTACCTTAGCGTGTTTCTCTCTATTAATATCATTATCCAAATTTCGAGGATATTGATTACTTGATTGAAGGAATTATCTCTTAAAACACACAAACGCAAAACTTTGTTTGCTTAAAAGAACAGGAATTCATATAGAAGTATTCATGAAAGTAACCAATTTCTTTTTGAACTGCGACTAATCATTATTACAAAATTTTAATTTGCAATATCAATTTAGAATGTAATTTAGCTGAATTACAACCAACCAATTTGTAATGATGAAATTGAGAAATTATTAGTGTATACAAACACAAAAAATAATTTCTCATTGTTTCTTTTTGTATGGAATTAAATTCTTAAGTTCTTATTTTACTCTTAAGTAGTTTCAGTTTTCTTTCCAAAAGTTGCCATTTATTTGCACTTAAACAACAAAGAACATTGAACTTTGTTCTAGTTGACTGCAACCTTTTTAAGATCTTTAAAAAGCTGTAGAATTTATACAAGACGAAAACCTACGCTAACTGATATAAACGCCATCCAACGAATAATTAATAGTTATTTATGGTGTAAGTGAGTTAAGTAAGATATTATCCACGAACGAAAAATTTACCCTCGAGAGGGTTAATTTTTCTGAGTGGATAATATCCTTAACTTACGCGTGCCATACAAAATTTTATCCAACGCCTCTTTATTTAAGTTTAAACATCGAATTTGCAATGTATAGTTAGTCTGTAGTTTTGACGGTAATACTCTAACACGATGACTGTATTTTAATAATATTAAGTAACGTAAGCTGGTGATTGGTTGTTATCTTTGAAGGAGTGAGTTTTTTAAAAATAACCCACTTTGCTAGGGGCAACGTAGGTTATAATGTAACATAAGAGTAAACAATCACTTTCTTTATTTAAAATGACCGTAGTAAACATGATATTTATATAGAGGTGTTGGATAGATATAATAAAATAACAAAAGCATGTTAGAGAGTCTTGTTAGTACAACTTTTAGTGGTGGTTTACTAATGAATTTGCATACCTATCATACATCTTTTAATTATGCAAATCGTATAAGCAGTATTAGGTGTTAGGAATTAGGAAATACACTGTTGAAACGATTAAACTCGCTCCGGTTATTGCTAAGTTAATTTATATTAATTATTTTTTACCTTGACTAATACCGTTAATATTTCGTGTCCAAATTATAACAAGCATGCCATTATATATCGTATGTATATATATATTACGTCAGTCAATAAACGATAACATATTTTGGTATCTGTTATTATCAAGTGATTGTATTTGCCAATTAAATGAGTCATATCGGATCATTGTTTACTTTAGAAGCAATCTGTTTCTAAATTAAATTAGTGGATTATTATATGCAATTTAAGTTCACTTTTTTGGGATAGTACTACCAGGGTTGCCAGATTACTAAAACTAGAAACCCGGACAAAATTCGAATTAGGCATGTAATGATTAATATCTAGAAAAAAAAAACAAATATTGATTATTTTGCATACTAAAGATCTTTATTACACAAAAAAATAATTTGTACAATATTTGAAGAAAATATGTAGTAGTAGTAGTTACATATATTAAAAACTACGACAATTTTTCAAAAAAATTAAAAATCTCCAACTGCTTCCTGGAATTGAGTCTCTGTTTTGTTGTAAACACTTCGAATTCAATGAAAATATGGAGTTACTCACAGATCTCTGACCCTTTAAAGATCTATGTAGTCCCTTAATGTGATCCATAGCCTGGGTTAGGGTCGGGACAGGTTGCTCCTCGTGTAGTTCCATGCTGTTCATCTTCTTCGTCAGATGATGGTCCAGTCTGGGTATTGACGATCTTCTCCACGATGTATGCATCCCAGTGGCGTGCGGTGAGAATTTAGACTAGGGAAGCAACCATGATTTTAATTTTAATATACCTAGGTACAGGCGCGAATTCACAGGGGGGAATTCCCCCCCCAAATCTAGCAATAAGTATACATAGAATAAAAACAAATAATGTTTGTTTAATTATTGTTTATTAAAACAATTATTTTTCCAAAAATTCCCGCCCCCCCAAAATAATTCTCTGGACCCGCCCCTGCTAGGTACAATAAAAACATCGTTATAATTATTAAGCTTAAAAGTTTTTCAAAGAAAAACTTCTATACTTTATTTATACTTATGGAATTTGTTGACTATTATTCTTTATTTTAAAAAACTACTACTATGTGTTTATAATGCAACTCGATTTTCCGGTCTTAGTAAAATATCTGGTGCAGGTTTTAATCTTTGTTGTTAAATTTAAAAGTTCTGGTTTTGATCTGCCTTTCCTAATAATTTATAATTTCTTTCAACTGTATGCAGAAAATCCTTTATCTAATAATTAACTTACAAACTGCACAAAAAAATTGTCACGATTCGGATGTGTAAGTACTCGAACCTTCCACCGAAGCAGCCGAATTTGCAGTCATGGCGATAATGCAATTTTAAATTTGCATACAGAGCAAACTAAATAGAATCATTTGTCTTTAAAAAAATCCAACTTATATAAATTGAAATAATAAAATCTTTCAAAATACAGTCTCATTCATAGATTTATATTACTTAAGAAGCATTAAATTTAACAAACACTAAATCGAACAAATAACCAACTTATAATAAAGAAACATTTGAGCACACTAAAAATAACGGCCAAACAATGTCAACTGCATCGTCTGTATGTATCACTACGCCCGGCTAGGAGAAGAGCAGTTATAAGCAACGAAATCAGTGCTTATATGCAGTGTATGTAACACATTTGAATCGGTAATACCTTTCGGTGCAAGTTTAATGAGCCTACTTTAAAATAGTACGTTAAGTAATTATACTTTTTGCTGTACGGAAATGATATTGAGCTTTAAGTTGATTAAATATTACAAATTTAAATAAACGATAACCATAATTTTATAAAAATATTTTTGTTAGCATTGGTTTTTATTTTTAATAATTTCTTAAGGGAAGCATTGCTTCCATTGCTGCCATGGACCGCACGCCACTGATTCATCACTCTGCTTGCCACACACACTGCCACATTGTCATCCACTTCCACATGGTCTCACTTCATCCTAGTAGTGAATAGTAATTCACCATGGCTATCCTCTCCTTCGTTTCTTTAACAAACCCAGCTTTCCTGAAGCAATTCTTCACTGTTCCTCAGTTACTTGTTCGCGCGTTTCTGGCACATCCTTGTGGGTTGTAAAAGATCGATTTTGATCTTGTTGTTTATTTTGATGTCCTATGTTAAGATGTTCTCGACCAGAAGGCGCCGATACAAATATTTACAGTTTTTAATTATCTGCTGATCGCATTGGCTGCACAACAAATGTCATGTAGCCAGGAAAAAACAGAACCTTTACATTTTCTAGCAATGGAATCTGGGTGTGTGCAGTACAGTTGTCAATAAAAAGAAGGATGTGACGTTTTTGTTTCCCAAACTTTTTATTAATTTTTAGTAGCCATTTTCCAAAAAGATTACCCATCATCCATGCTTTATTTTTACTCTCGTATTCTATTGGTTTTCACATTTGTTCTTCACATTTTTAAAACATCTCTTTCTGACTTTCCTATCATCAATAACGGTAGTCTTTCCGATCCATTCATGTTTGCTCCTACTAACAGAGCTACTCTCTCCTTACTCAACTTGCCACCACTGCAGCTTTCATTTTTGAATTGAGTGAATTTATAGAAAAATGTCGTGGACATTGAAAATATCCTGTAGGTCTCGATCCTGGATCACTTCATTTAAATGAGTGGCCGATTCCGAAAAAGTGGAACAAAAGAGTGATGGTTGGAACTGGTTGCAACGATTTTAGCACTACAAATGAGTTATATTTCCCTAAAAGACAAATTTCATTCCTAATTTGATAGTATTAGCTGAGTGTGAGTGCTGAATTTATTTTTCTTTACATTTAGATTTTAGACAAAACCGGACAAAGTATTAACTCGACCCGGGCTCCGTACACAACGATCAAAACCCGACTGCCCGGGCACCTGGCAACCCTGAGTACTACTGTTTTGCATCGACCAGTAACAATTCTACAGACACGTTAAACTACCGTTTCTAACCGTACTTAATAAGGATTTAATTTCTTAAAAACAAAGGTATTGATAGCATCGATGCATAATCATATGATTTTTCATTATATGATTTTCAAATATCTTTAGTATCATCGTATAGCCTAGTTGATAAACAAATTGTCGAATTTACTTAATAAAATAATCTTACAATTACAAGAGGTAATCATTGAGGTGATCATATTAAACTTTAATAGTTTAAGCTAGCAAAATCAATGTACATATAATGGTAATATTTCCATTATAACATAAAAAATAATTGAGCAGATATGGCACGTAAACTATGTAAAAAGTCGGAAAGCTCAAGCAAAAGGTTCAAAGAAAAACTAAGGCAAACGCACATATGCAAACAATAATAAAGTATGAAATATAATATAAATACAAAGATTAGTTAAAGTTTCACAAGTTTTATTAATATCTTAACCTGACAATATTGTTTCGACACTTTGTGTCATTATCAAAGGTAGATAAGATTGATAAACAAACACGTTGCTAAGGATAAATACATACAGAAAATAGGTAACTAGATACAATACATACAAAAACTAAATATCTAACACTTCTAATAAAGGAGAATTACTAAGCTCAGTTTGTTCATTCATTAAAGGTACTGTGCGTTTATGTCTGTATATTTCAAAAGCTTCTAAAATGTCTAATTTGTGTTTGTTGTTGCAAAAATGTAAGAATTCAATGTTGTTTTGAGGTGTCATTGGGTGGTTCTGTTCCAAAATGTGTTTGGCATAATTCGATTTTTCTGGATGTTTAAGTCTATAAGAGCGTGCGTGTTCTTTGCATCTTATGTCGAAATTTCTAATTTTTTTTCTCCAATATAAACCGAGTTACAAAAAGAACAATTCAAACGGTAAATGCCGGATTTCATGATATCTTGTGTTTTGTCTTTATAGGTTTATAGTTTTATAGGTTATTTTGTAACTGGTGGTTTTCTTATTATAGTTGCAATTTGTTCTGATATCTTGCCAAAGTATGGTATTGATATTTAGTTGGTGTCTTGTATTTGAGTGTCAATTGGAAATATTCTTTTGATAGCTAACCTATAATCTTTTTGTTGAATTAAAGTGTCACTCATGTTATGGTTATAATGGTTTGCATGTGCTAACTGTTTGATGATTGAAATTTCTTTATCAAAATGTGATCGTTTCAGTGGCGTGCGGTGAGAATTTAGGCTAGGGAACCAAAACCACGGTTTTAATTTTAATATACCTAGATACAGGCGCGGGGAATCCCCCCAAATTGAGAAATAAGTATACATAGAATAGAAACAAATAATGTTTGTTTAATTATTATTTATTAAAACAATTATTTTTCCAAAGATTTCCCCCTCAAAATAATTCTCTGGATCCGCCCCTACTAGGTACAATAAAAAAACAGTTATAATTATTAAGTTTAAAAGTTTTTCAAAGAAGAACTTTTACACTTTATACTTATGGAATTTGTTGACTATTATTCTTTATTTAAAAAAAACTACTACTATGTATTTATACTGCAACTCGATTTTCCGGTCTTAGCAAAATACTGATGGAGGTTTTAATCTTTGTTGTTAAATTTGAAAGTTTTGGTTTTGATCTGCCTTTCTTAATAATTTGTAATTTCTCTCCAAAACTGTATGCAGAAAATTCTTTATTAATAATTTACAAACTGAACAAACAAATTGTCCTGATTCGGATGTATCGGAAGTACTCGAACCTTACACCAAACTAGCTGAATTTGCAGTCGTGACGATAATGCAATTTTAAATTTGCATACAGAGCAAACTAAATAGAATTATTTGTCTTTAAAAAAAATCCAACTTATATAAATTAAAATAATAGAATGTGGCAAAATACAGTCTCATTTGTAGATTTACATTACTTAAGTAACATTAAATTTAACAAACACTAAATCGAACAAATAACCAAATTATAATAAATAAACATTTGGGCATGAAGCACACTAAAAATAACGGCCAAACAATGCTATCAGCATCGTTTGTATCACCACGCATGTTGATCCACGCCAAGGCTAGGAGAAGGGCAGTTATAAGCAACGAAATCAGTGCTTATATGCAGTGTATGTAACACATTTGAATCAGTATTACCTTTCCGTGCAAGTTTAATGAGCCTAATTTAAAATAGTACTCTAAATAATTATCACCGCTACACCGTAAGGTAGAAGAGGGCCGATTATGTATGTATAATTCTACTTTTTGCTGTACGGAATTGATATTGAGCTTTAAGTTGATTAAATATTACAAATTTAAATAAACGATAACCATAATTTTATAAAAATATTTTTGTTAGCATTGGTTTTTATTTTTAATAAATTCTCAAGGGAAGCATTGCTTTCACTGCTTCCATGGACCGCACGCCACTGGATCGTTTGATTGGAGTAGTTAAAGCTCGGTGTACTAAAGATCTATAAGCCGCTAGTTTATGCATTTTATGATGACATGAATCGTTAGGAATAGTGACGTCTGTGCTTGTGGGTTTTCTGTATATGGAAGAATCCGGAAAACTCAAATTCATTGTTTGTATTAATTGTAATAGTTAAATCCAAAAAATTAATAGCTCTATTTTGTTCTGTTTCTAGTGTAAACGTGATGTTTGTGTGAAGACTGTTAATAAGAATTAAAAATTCATTGATAACCTCAAAATAACTGTCAAAACAAGCTAAAATGTCATCAACGTAACGAAACCAAAAAATAATGTGTTTAGAAAGATCTAATTCAAATATTCGATCTTCTAAATTATCCATAAATATGTTAGCTAATAGAGGACTCAGAGAATTACCCATAGGTAAACCATCTTTCTGTAAATAAATTATATTATTAAAAGTGAAATAATTTTGACTGATACAAAGATCAAATAATTTAATTAACTCTAATCTTTTTACTAATACTACACTACTATTAACTAGTAAATTATCTAACAAAGGAATACAGTCTTGTGGTGGAATCTTTGAAAACATGTTACAAATGTCAAAGCTTACAAGTTTTGAATGTGCTGGAAGATGTATGTTCTGTAGTTTTTCTACTAATTCTAATGAATTTTTTACAGAGTATTTCGATTTGTATCCTATGATGTTAATAATATGGTTGAGTTTCTTGGACAAGGTGTGATTAGGTGCGTTGATATATGATACTACTGGTCGTATAGGCATGTTGTGCTTATGTGTTTTAATCAGTCCATATAGTTTTGGTGGTTGTGGGTTTTTATGTATGATTTGTTGTTTTTCTAATTCGTTAAAGTAGATATTGCAGTTTGCTAAAACTTGTTTTATTTCTTTTTGGAATTTTGTGGTAGGATCTTTGTTTAAAACATCTAAATTTTCTCTATTAATAAAATCATTAACTTTTTGTGTGTAAACATCTTTTGAAAGGATTACCAAAATGTTACCCTTATCTGCTTTAACAGAAATTAAATTGTTTTCTGTAATTTTATGTCTGATAGATTGAAGTAGTGACAGGTTAGATGTTTTATTCTGTCTTTTGTCCTTTTTCAAAGATATTTCTTTTATCAGATTCAAGATTTGGAATTTTGCATAATTGTTGTGATCTTCTCTGAGTATAGTTTCACATTCAACAGCCCAGATTTCTTTAATTTTGTTATTGAATTTTGGAAAAGGACAAAATTTGAAACCTTTGTTAAGAAATTGTGTTTCTCTGTCGTTGAATTGTGTATCTCACGACCTTCTAGATTTCACGAGACGAAGTCTCTTATCCGGCCTGGGCACTTTTACGATTTCCCATATAAACTTTGTTTCTGAGAAAACGCAAAATCTCGCCGTTTTGGCGCTAGCTGGCACGCTGATGTTTATTTTTCACTTGAAGATATATAGGTTAGATAACCCTTACAAATGTCAAGCATTGCATGTTTACGTAAATATTTTGCGAATTAATTAAATAAATTTATATAATTAAGGGCCGATCTTTCCACTTCCTTGTAAATTTATCTGGCTGTTAATTGTCGTAGCTACGATGGTAGAAACAATTGTAACCATAGCAATTAACTTCCAGATAAATTTAAGAGCAGATAAAAAGATCGGCCCTAAATTAATTATGTTATTAAAATTAATTACATTAATTTACAAGTTCAATAACATTATTGAAATTACAATTTTATAACTTCCCGTGAGCTGGATTTAGGATATAGAGATAGTGAGCAGTAAGTACATTATCTGTTCACGTTTTGCAATGTTTCTGTTTGCCAAACAAGGTTTTAGCAATTTTTAAAGAATTATATTACTAAGAGTTCCTGCTTGTGGTCGTGGCAAACCAAAAACTGTGAAAAAGCAATTGGAGTTAGAAATACCTAGTCATGTTAGAATATTAGACGGATTACATTCTCCAGGTAAATGTTCTACAATATGTATTACAAGTTCGATTATTTGGTTGATTAAAAGTGTAAATCTTCTAGTGGAGTATTTTAAGGCACCTCTGTTTTGAAGATTTACAAATCCTATCAGTGAATTTGAACACGAGGCAGCTAACAGAGAATCTAATAGGCTATTGACATTCAATCCTTTCTTCAGTTTTTTTGCAATGTATCCTGCCAGAAGGGCTACAGATGCTGAAAGAATTCGCAATCGAGATGCATAGATAAGGTTTGGAGTTCTTTTATTAATTTTAGGAAGTTCGATGTAGAAATTGACTCTTTCAGTTATCTGTAATTGTTTATCTGTCGAAATAAAGAAGTATATATTATTTTGCTGTTGAGTGTTGGTGTCCATAACCCCAACGTAAGATTTGAAACCATTTTTCTCGTAAGGTAGGTATAATTTGAAGGAAATTCGTGCAATGATCTTGTAGGATCAGTACTATTACACATTGCATTGCGGCAGTTATACTTTTTTCTGCTAGTGTTTGCCATTACTAAAGTGAACGAGAAAACAGCAACAAAACTACGAAAATTTAAACAAATAAGGAAATAACGTAATTATATTAAAAAATAAAGAAAACTGCCTGAAAAGATTAGGAAAATATAATTTATTGACGATACGCGCAAAATCGACAAAAAGTATAAAAGCGCGCGAAGTTAGTAGTGGCGTGTGTGAGTCGGAAAAAAGGTCGAAATCCGGTAGTCTTCTTGGACACCGGGAGACTACTTCCCCCCCCGTTTTCGAGGGTGCTGAAAACGATGGTGCTGGGCAAAATTCTTTTTGGGCGGGGGAAGACCCTCAAAAGGGTTAAAAACCACCCCCAAAAGGGAAAAACGCTATGGAGCCGCCTTTCGGTCCCAAGAATACTTGTTACACCCGTTTCCGAGGGTGCTGAGACCGATGCCGACCTCACCAGCAACCCTCGACGTCAACCCACCCCTCCAACAGGCAAACACACCCCCCAAAAGGGTTGAAACGCTAAAGAAGCGGGTTTCGACTCGGGAAAAAATCTTACGTCCGTTTTCGAGGGTGCTGAGACCGATGCTGACCTCAGCAGCAACCCTCGACGTCAACCCACCCCTCCAACAGGCAAACACACCCCCCCAAAAGGGTTGATTATGTTGAGTTACTGAGCTTGTAATGTTGCGAAATTACATTAATATTTTAAGTTATAATGTATTATCTATGTAATAAATAAAACTGTGTAATAAAAAAAATGAATTAAATAAATAAATAAATATATATATATATATATATATATATATATATATATATATATATATATAGTATATATATATATATATATATATATATATATATATATATATATATATATATATATATATATATATATATATATATATATATATATATATATATATATATATATATATATATATATATATATATATATATAAATTTTCTTATTCTTTAACCTTATATATAGATATAAAATATATTTGATTCTTGGGTATAGGTTATTTTAAATTAATTAACACAGTTTTATATGGTTATGTCGACGTTTCGCTCACACATTGGGAGCATTTTCAAGATTCTTTTATTGTTTATTGCCTACAAAAAAAAATTTTTATAACATTTTTTTTTCCTTTTTTTTATATGATTAAATCAGTATGAAATTTTTTTACACATTTTAATTATTTTTTCTTTTGAAACAGTTACGTACCTTGAAACAGTATGTTTGAATTTACATTTTGGTTTTTCCATTATTGTTTTTTATTACAGTGGTTGGTATGCTGATTACACAGATTTATGCCCGGTTTCATAAAACCGTCATTAACTATTAGTTAGTAAGCAGATATGCTAAACTAACAGTCGATTAAATTTTATAAGTATTTCTGTAAAATAACAGAATGATTTTAAACAGTGTTAGTAAGCAGTTATTTTAAAAATTAATAGTGTGTTTCCATCTTAAGTTGGCAATAAAATGCAAGGTGATACAACTTCATTTGTATTTTGGCAATAAAATTACCGCCAAATAAACATCTTTTTTGGTGCATTCTTTGTGTTACTTCTGTGTTTACCCCAGTTTTCAAAGTTTGTAAGTATTTAAAATTTATTATTTGCATCTAAAACGTTTACAAAATGCTTATATTATTTTTTCGGTTTGTTTAAGTTAAAATGTGAAAGAAAACGGTTAGGAATTATAATTATACACAACACGAAAAAGAACAACTTACTAATTGAATTAGTAGAGCTAGAGAAGTACAAGCATATCATACAAAATAAAAAAAATAGAGGGCGTTACAAAAAATAAAGAAAAGCAAGAATGTTGGAGAAATATAGCCATTGATTATAGCAGTATTGTTGAAAGGAGCAGAAATCCAGACCAACTGAAAGGCTGCTACACAAACATAAAAAGAGTTGGGAAAGAAAAAGTTGCAGGTCACAGAGTGAGATCTACAGAATTTCCACTTCTATCATTGTTCGTAACTCTGGTTAAGACTTTCTTCAGTTTTTCTTAGCTGTAACATAAATGTGGGCTTTGTGCTATACCATCTGTTAAGTCGGCTGCAGCCGCACGTTGGGCTGCGTAATAGTAATAATCGCCCCTTCCTGCCGCACAAGCTTCATAGCTTCTGGGACCTGAAAGGCCAGATAATGGGCAGCAGTATTGTTTGTTTGTGTTTGGGCGAGGAATCAGGATGGCGGAGCATCCGTCGTACCTCATGGCACCGATTGCTATGATCATTTGGCCGACCCTACTAGAATTTAGCCGAATCTGGGGGAATTCCACCCCCAGTAGGGATCTTTATCGTGCCAAACATCGCATTGACACGGGACCTACGGTTTTACTTCCTATCCGAAAAGAAGGCATGTTTTAAATTTTTCTCCGCTATGAAAAATTACCAGTTCGGCCGGGGATCGAACCTGCGATCTTTGGATTATGAAGCAAACATGCAAACCACTAATCCACCGAGACTGGCGGGCAGCAGTATTATAATTATAATAATTATTACTATATAAAACAGAATGCGAAAAGGAATGTTACTACACATAAGACCCCTACACAAGGTAAATATTTCCAATAACTTAATTTTATGTAAAGTACCTTGATTTACTGATACAACAGAAATTAAGCAGACTGGAGGCGGTTACGTTTGTGGAGAGCACTACAAGAAAGGTGTTATGTTATAAATCTTGTTTATATTATTATTTAACAATGTTTTATATTTAAGTATTGCAAGATTTTCTAGTTATAATTTTTTTTATAACGTTTCGCATTGACAATAAATTATATTAAATAAAAATTACTTCTACAAACAAAATGAAATTTTGCTGCTTTTTATTTGTCTATAGAAGTTTTAACTGTGTGTTAAGATTTAACCTGTGCTCTAAGCACCTGCTATTTTAACAAGATGTTTATCGCATTGTTAAACTTAGCAATGATTTGTGAAACAAACATTTCGATATAATGTCCTGTTAAAAATATAACAGTGTGTTAAATTATAACAAAGCTTTTATGAAACCGGGCATTAGATTATTACTTTCTTTTTTGTTTATAATGTATAGAACTAGGAATATGTGTGTAGTTTGAACAAATTCTTTTTGGGAACTGACGACTAATTAACAAAGAACCATCCCTTCTTTTAAACTAATATACAGAATTTGATCGGCATTGTATCAGGTTTCACACGAGTAAACCAAACAATCTTTTGCTATTTTTCAAGGCATGTGTCACATAAATTTGGGTATTTATTACTTTTCATTTCCACTGAGAGTTTTAAGATGTGTTTTTTGGTTATTATTGAAAGCTTGAAATTATTACGTGTGGAATTTACTGTGTGCAACGGTTAGACTTTATAATAATATTAAGAATTTTTTTTTTTTATACGTAGATGAATGGGTTATTGGAATGTGTATTACGTTTATTTACTTAATGAGATTATGATATATTTGGCTTAGATTTCTTGTATCTTGCCTGTCATTTACGGCTTCGTTATCTTGTTTTATATGAAACATTTCTTTTATTGTTAATTTATGTTAGTTGCTATCTTTATTTAAAGTTTTGGTATCTTTGAAATTGAACTCGTGTTTTTCGGTTTTTTCGTGTTTATGTAAAGCAGTTGAGGCGTTTTTGGTGTATTTATGACCATTTAATCGACTATCTAAATATTGGGTTGTCATTCCTATATACTTTTTTGGGCAATTTATGCAGGGTATGGAATAAATAACGTTAGATGTTTTCTTTTTTGGTATCTTTGTTTTTAATGGTGTAAATAGAGAAGTTAGTGTATTCTGAGATTTATGGCATATAGAAATGTTATGTTTACTTAAAATATGTTTTAGTTTTTCAGATAATTCATTTATATAAGGCACAGCTATGTATCTGGTCGGGTTAGTATTTTTTTCTTTTGAGTTTAGATTATTGTAAAATTTGAATATACGTTGTTTTTGTGTTCGTTTGATAAGCTTCTCCGGATAATGATTTTCTTTTAAGGTTTTTTCTACTTTTTTTAAAACTTCAGGGCGGTATTCGGGTGACGTTAATGTAATTGCTCGATCGATTAAACCTATTATTACGCTATTTTTTTGATTTTGAGGATGGTGAGATTTGTAGTTTACATATCGTCCTGACCATGTTTTCTATATGCCATAAATCTCAGAATACACTAACTTCTCTATTTACACCATTAAAAACAAAGATACCAAAAAAGAAAACATCTAACGTTATTTATTCCATACCCTGCATAAATTGCCCAAAAAAGTATATAGGAATGACAACCCAATATTTAGATAGTCGATTAAATGGTCATAAATACACCAAAAACGCTTCAACTGCTTTACATAAACACGAAAAAACCGAAAAACACGAGTTCAATTTCAAAGATACCAAAATTTTAAATAAAGATAGCAACTACCATAAATTAACAATAAAAGAAATGTTTCATATAAAACAAGATAACGAAGACGTAAATGACAGGCAAGATACAAGAAATCTAAGCCAAATATATCATAATCTCATTAAGTAAATAAACGTAATACACATTCCAATAACCCATTCATCTACGTATAAAAAAAAAATTCTTAATATTATTATAAAGTCTAACCGTTGCACACAATAAATTCCACACGTAATAATTTCAAGCTTTCAATAATAACCAAAAAACACATCTTAAAACTCTCAGTCGAAATGAAAAGTAATAAATACCCAAATTTATGTGACACATGCCTTGAAAAATAGCAAAAGATTGTTTGGTTTACTCGTGTGAAACCTGATACAATGCCGATCCAATTCTGTATATTAGTTTAAAAGAAGGGATGGTTCTTTGTTAATTAGTCGTCAGTTCCCAAAAAGAATTTGTTCAAACTACACACATATTCCTAATTCTATACATTATAAACAAAAAAGAAAGTAATAATCTAAATCTGTGTAATCAGCATACCAACCACTGTAATAAAAAACAATAATGGAAAAACCAAAATGTAAATTCAAACATACTGTTTCAAGGTACGTAACTGTTTCAAAAGAAAAAATAATTAAAATGTGTAAAAAAATTTCATACTGATTTAATCATATAAAAAAAAGGAAAAAAAATGTTATAAAAAATTTTTTTTGTAGGCAATAAACAATAAAAGAATCTTGAAAATGCTCCCAATGTGTGAGCGAAACGTCGACATAACCATATAAAACTGTGTTAATTAATTTAAAATAACCTATACCCAAGAATCAAATATATTATATATATATATATATATATATATATATATATATATATATATATATATATATATATACATTTTTTACGTCGAGGGTTGCTGCTGAATGAGGTCGGCACCGTTCTCAGCACCCTCGAAAACGGGTGTATGATTTTTTTCCCGAGTCGAAATCCACTTCTTTAGCGTTTCAAACCTTTTGGGGGGTGTGTTTGCCTGTTGGAGGGGTGGGTTGACGTCGAGGGTTGCTGCTGAGGTCGGCATCGGTCTCAGCACCCTCGAAAACGGACGTAAGATTTTTTCCCGAGTCGAAACCCGCTTCTTTAGCGTTTCAACCCTTTTGGGGGGTGTGTTTGCCTGTTGGAGGGGTGGGTTGACGTCGAGGGTTGCTGCTGAGGTCGGCATCGGTCTCAGCACCCTCGGAAACGGGTGTAACAAGTATTCTTGGGACCGAAAGGCGGCTCCATAGCGTTTTTCCCTTTTGGGGGTGGTTTTTAACCCTTTTGAGGGTCTTCCCCCGCCCAAAAAGAATTTTGCCCAGCACCATCGTTTTCAGCACCCTCGAAAACGGGGGGGGAAGTAGTCTCCCGGTGTCCAAGAAGACTACCATATTCGTCCGACTCACACACGCCACTATAGCGTAGTTTGAAATTGGCGTTTACGTGTTATATATCCGTTCCCGCATTTTCGTGTTTGGTGTCGCTAGCGGAGAAACACTTGAACTAATGGAGTGCGCAGGCCGGATAAGAGACTGATAGGTTTATAAAACGTGGATAAATTTTATCGTATTCTGGGTATTATAATTACTTTGTATTGAGCGTTTTTGTTGGGTAAGGTTTTGTAGTTTCTTTTTCTGAGTATTGTATTTTTGAAATTTAATATGACTGACAGTTTCTCTAACATCAAAATCTAAAATGTCAAATTGAATATTATGTAATTTATGTGCAAGTTCTATGTGGAGTACCTTTATATAAATGTGCAAATTGTCTCTAATTCTAAACCATTTCTTTGCTTCTTCTTCGACCCATCTTCTTTTAGCATTTTTGATAATTTTTTCAGTAATGTAATTACTAGTCTTGGTTGTGATGTTGACATATTTGGGAATGACTTGACGTTTAATACATTCTTGATTGAACCAAATATTCTGGCTAGCAATTCCGTGTTTATCATCAGTTTCTAATAATAAAGTAATAAACAGAGAAACAAAAAGTTACAAAGATTACAAAATTATGAATAAAGTGTTTTTTATAACTATTTACGAAGTGACGTAGAATGATACTCAACGTCATTTTTCCATTCTTGAATCAGAAATCCTCGCTTTACTTGTTCTGAGATGAAAAGTACCTCCATACATTTTTGTATTCTTGAAAATATTACCACAGATTTCATATGTTATTTCAAACAATTTAAATTATTTTTATTGTAAGTGGATTAACATTTGGTGGCAGCACAAAAAATGTTGTATGCAGCTTATGTCGAAGAGTGCCTTTGCGATATCGGTAAGTTTTGCCCGAAATCGCAAGAATAGGAAACATATACATAGGAAAGCTTTAAGCTAGATATCAGCACTAACTGATACATGTTTCATATTTTCATATTTCTTCATAGACTTACGAACAGTTTAACATCTCGCGAATTTTTGTTTTGATAATCTATTTTTGAATTGCTTATGTACTATCATTAACAGCCATCTTTTAGATCTCCAAGAAGACTCGCATCTATGCCATATTAAAAAGACTGTGGAAGTTTTAACGGTGTTTACTTTCTATCTAATAAAACAGCTCCTGGTATCAGATTTCATTGAATTCCTTTAACGCATTTAGGGTGTGATAAGATTCTAGTATCATTTGGAAAGTTTAACCTTCAAGGTGAGATTATATCGCTTTGCAACACAAAGCGCAACTGCCTACTCTGCCGATTAAGATCGCTACACTTATTCGAAACAGTGCTCAAGGATTCTTATTCATCCCACTACCTACTAATTTTTTTGAATATTGTAGGCGCAGAAATACCTACTTTATTTTTATAGTATAGTTAGATTATTTTTGTCTATCTACGAAATAATTATTTAAATATGCACAACAACAAAGGCAACCTATTTTGTCTGTTTTCATTCTTTATTTTCCAAAAGGGTATTTAATATAACTTATTTGTTAATTTTTATTTTTCTGATTCTAATAATGAATCCATATTATAACGATAATAAAGAAAGCTGATGCAAAATAAGATAATTCTAATCGAAGCAGATGAAACAAAAAAAACAGAATAAATTTAAAATAACGAGACAATTAGAGATAATAATAACGAGATTGATAAGCATTGGGAATTTCATGTCTATATATTATTTAAATTCGGATACCTCAGTCATGAATCTTAAATCATCTTCTGCACGCATCTGCATATTTAAAAACTATGTCAAAGATCATTGTAAAAAAATAAAAGATGCTTATAAAACTGCCTAAGCTTTTTCTTTAAGAGCTTAGAATATGATGGAATATATAAGTTTCTGTGCAGTCTACATACTGCATTAGTAATTTTTGATTACTTTACCTAGAGAATATTTCTCTACTTTTAAGATATGCTTTATTTAAACAAATAATTCTTGCTTTCTAAAAGTCGGCAAATGTAATTTGCACCTGTATATTTCACCAAGTAGTTAATTGATTTTATACTCACCTTTTTTTATTAATAAAAAATTACTTTCATTTTCAGAAGATCATAAAAAATTTCTAATTGTTTAAATAGCTTAAATGTAATTTAATGAAAGAATGATTAATGTGAAAACGTTTAATAGCAGCAGTTAGTTTACTCAAAGCGGTAATAATTTATAAAATTACTGTGAAATACAATTTAGTTATTCAATACCTCTACTGTAGTGAATGTACAATAAATATTAGAATAATGTCTCATTTGCCTTGTTCAACCTTTACATTGAACCTAGAATTTCAATTTAATAATAACAGTATTTTTTCCATACCTCGATCTACTCCTACATTACAACTAATCACTCATTATCACTAAACAATATTCCAAACCTACACAAATTCTTATGTTGGGTTAGCAACAGTTAATTGAATTGAACAAATCGAATATTGTTTTGTATTGTGTGGTTTTATGAAATCAGATTTTTAATTAATAAACATAATTGACATTTTTCCCATTGTCAGTATGACTTGTCAAATATGCAGGTAATTTGCAAAAAGGAATTAATTGAATTAAAATTGCCTTATTTAATAAACAAATAAATACAAGAAATTCTTTAAATTTGATTTTCGTATGTATTTGTAATTATTGTTTTGCTTGATTACGAGTTTCATTAACTGAACAGTTATGGTTTTTAATTTGTAACTATTAAATATGTAGTTGGTCTTCTACACTTGCATGTTATCAATTAATAAATAACATTTTTGGAGACTGTGCTACTTGTTTAATTAATCTTCCATCTTTAAACTAATTAATAACTGGTACATAAATAAACTTATGTTCTAAAAAATCTTACAACTTTGGATTTTAAGTTAGTCATTAACGTTTTTCCACCGCTTTGCCCTATATTAATTGCGACTGCTTTGTATTGTTCTCAAAAACTTGCTCATTGGTGGATTGCTTTTTTGTTTTTTTTTGAGATTCCGTTTTATTTGAGTTCAATATCTCTCGATAGGTCACAATTCTGTGCAGTTTGGGTACACTGCGGTACAATACTGATGCCGTTTTCGTCATAGAATTGCAAAGCTGCTTTACTGCTTTGCTGTAGTGGCAAGTCAAAAAAATCAGGCCAAAATAGCACAGATTTGTAGTGATTTTCCATTAGGGGCAATAGGCGTTTCCTCGAACATTCTTCAATATTATCATATTGAATATCACTTGTATATCACTATTAATATTTCTTCTAAAGTGGCGAAACTTTTGGATTTTGATGGAAACATCCTTTTCACTTTCCTTTGCGCTCTTTAATCAAATGGGGATTATTTCATAGTTAATCTCGATTCGGATAAAAAACCATGGAATCCCAGAACCCATTCCCTGATAACCTTTGTTAATCAAGTAATAATTAATTGATGTTTTATTTTTTGCATTGACTGATCAGACTATCTTGAATCAATATTATCTTTATCTAAGAATCCTTGACTTATATAATTTGCAATGGTAAAGGTTGTTCCACTAAGCCACTTTGCCCTCAAGAACTTCCTCGATTAGCAGAGGTTATAATAGATACACAGGTTATAGACAAAAATTGAATCTTTCCTGGTAATCTTACCAACGGGTTTTGTGGTTCTTTATTATTGTAACTAATAAGTGACAAACATTTTACTTCATGCAATATCTAGAGAGAGTAACCTTATGCATTATGATAGCATATTATAGGCCGTGTTACAAGATTGGAAACAACAAAAAAGGAAAAACCTTAAAGTGTTAATGTTATCGGAACAGCAAACAATACAGTGTACATATAGTTTATATAGTTATGAGAAAAATGCTTCAGCATTAGCATAAAAGTTATGTGTTACTAATTCTAATTATGTATGAATAAGGTGATCAGAAACCGTAAAGTAGACGTCAGTAATGGAATCTATAGAACATATACTACATTGATACACAAATAATATATACTTAATTTAATTCAACGTCTGACAATGATACAGTTAGTAGTATATAAAAAGTTTATTGTTTCCAGCTTTACTTTGTGGAACTGTATGGACTCATCAAAACACATAAACAGAATATGCCTATATAAGACCAGTTGTATCACATATCAATACACCTAATCACATTTTATCCAAGAAAATGAACCAGATTATTAATACAATAGGTTACAAATTCGAATACTCTGTTAGAAATTCATTGGAATTAGTAGATACGCTACAAAACATACATCTTCCACTACATTCAAAACTAACGATATTTGTAACATGTTCTCCAGAATACCTCCAGAAAAATGTATTCCTTTATTAAATAGTTTCTTAATTAATAATAGTAATATAGAATTAGTTAACGAGTTAGAGTTAATTCAATTATTTGACCTTTGTATAAATCAAACTTATTTCACTTTTAATAACACAATTAATTTATTTACAAAAAAGAAGGTTTACCTATGGATAATTCTCTGAGTCCTCTGTTAGCTAACATATTTAAGGATAAGTTAGAAGATCAAATATTTGAATTAAACCACTCTAAATACATTATCTTTTGGTTTCATTATGTTGATGACATTTTAGCTTGTTTTGAAGATTTCAACTACTTTTGTGGTTATCAATGAATTTTTAATTCTTATTAATAGTATCCACTAAAACATAAATTTTACATTAGAAACGGAACAAAACAGGGCTATTACCTTCCTAGACTTAACTATCAAGATTAACGCACACAATCTATTTGAATTTTCCATATACAGAAAAGCAACATATACGGACATAACAATACCAAATGAATACTTTCACCACAAAGCACATAAACTAGCAACCTGTGGATCCTTAGTACACAGAGCTTTAGCTATTCCACTAACACAGCCAGACTTTACCAAAGAGATATCAATCATTAAATAACTAGCACATGTAAATCATTACAATCCGAACATGATTAACACTTTAGTTAAACAAAAAGATTACAGGTTAGCTATCAAAAGAATATATCCCATTGACAATCAAACAGAAGACACAAATTACATTTCTATACCATATTTTGGTAAAATATCAAAAAATGCACATATACTAAGAAAAACCAACAATTATAAAATAACCTTTAAAACGAACACTAACACTTTTTTATTTTTATTTAATGCTAAAGACAGAACATATATCATGAAATCAGGGATTTACCGTTTAAATTGTTCTTTTTGTAGTTCGGTATATATTGGACAAACAATTTTGACATAAGATATAAAGAACACGTGCGTTGTTACAGAAATAAACATTATGAAAAATCTAATTATACCAAACACCTTTTAGAACAAAATTATACAAAGACTCCTCAAAATAATATTAAATTCCTACATTTTTTTGTAATAACAAACGCAAATTAGACATTTTAGAAGCTTTTGAAATAAACACAAATTCAGGGTACCTTTAATGAATGAACATATAATCGCATAGCTTTGTTATACACATTACCTAAGGATTTATTTCTGATGGAAAAATAACGATGTACTGTACGATTTTTTAAGCTTTTGAAACCAGCAATATCTATTAATTTCCAAGTATTATTTAGTTATTTATTTAAAAGTGTTATTTAATTGCTAAACAACGTTGAACTGTTATCTATTCGTCAACCGCGGAGTTTCCCTACGGATGGTGGGAGAGGATGAACAACAGATAACAAGCTTTGTTTCACTCATAAGACTGGCTTTATGAAACAAGTAATTTATTGTCACAAATGTAATTTAATTAATCATTTATTCACTGTCAGTTATACGGTTTCCATAAATTCACTCTTGTTTGAAAAGTGAAAGAGATCGTCGAACATTTCTATTTATTACTTAAATTTGATTGAGTACCAAATCTGATGATTAACACTCCAGCCTCCAGTTCACATAGTGTTCTGTAGAATAAATTTTGGTGTTAGTGGATCAAGACAGTTAACTTTTTGTTGCTCAAAACAGACCTTCATGCAGACAAATTTTGATACTTAGGGTTTTGTTGATATCTATGTAGTAGTAGCTATGCTGCTTTTCACAAAATACAAATTATCGCTGCTCATTATTATCTGCTTACCATTGCTTCTTCCAGAGATTTCAGAATATACTTTAGGTGCTCCCAACAAAATTTCCTATAATAATAACCAGTGACTGGATAATCTCCAACGCAACGATATCACTGACTGAAGCCTTTGCTAACAGCCAATGGAAATAAGTGGCTTTAATTGGGACAAAAAACATCATGTCGATGCAGGAAGAACAGAATATTGTTATGTGCAGTTCATATCATATGTAGTGTTGAAATTAAGATTGGTATAAGTATTTGCTCTGACTCTTATTGTAATAAAATCATCATTTTCCGAAATCCTAGCGAGACATTTCCGGGAGACCGTCTAAGATGGGATGTGAAAACTCAATAATCTCAATAATATTTTACAGAGCATGATAGTTTCTATCTTCAATTTAATAGCTTTGACAGTCTTTACTGAAGCTAGCGGGCATACTGCAGCAACCAGCAATCAACCAACATTAAAGTTGGATTGACATAACACTGTCAATACCTCAAAGTTCGTTTCTTTTGGCGTAATCACTGTCAGTGCAATCTATCAGTGCATCTATGGGATTAACTAAAATTGAAATATGTTATTTACGTGTGGGTGTTTTTAATCGGCCATATGAATAAAATGTAGCAAAAAAAGAAGTAAAATCTCTAAACATACGCTAGTCACTCTACTTTTTTTATTTATTACTACTATAAGAGCATATGATGAAAACTTGCTTCTATATTGATTATTTTATTCAGAGCTGGGATAAAACACATTAACAAAATATGTTGGATCAAAATATGCTGTTTTTTGGGATTCTTTCCTGTATATACTTTTATTACTAATAAATAAAACAACATATCTTTCGGCTTACATGATGTAATTGGCTCATATAAATGTGGATAAATCGAAATCACATATATCGACTTAATACTGTTGAACTAATTAAATTGATTAGATAACCCGATTTGGCTACTGTATTTAGTTGATTGAACTATCGGGCTAATTGAATTCAGGATACGTTGGCACGAATTTAATAAACGATAAGTATTAAAAGAACCATTTAAAAATAATTAAAGATTAATATGTGATAAATATAATGCGCTTTAAATAAAACCATGTTGCCCATGAGAACAATCGGGATAAATTGATGCTATTTTTTTTGAGTCAAATCAATTGAAATATATTCGTATTAGAAACATTGAAGTTACGGAAGACACTATACAGTATAAATTCTTCACGATACGATACATGTTCATTGTCATAATTTTTTCGATGAAAATCCAAAATTTTTGCAGGACACCTCGTGTCCCAAGCAGATCTAAGTAGCAGTAACTGAGATCCAAACTTTGATTGAGTAGTTGTTACGTAACTAAAACTAAATTTATGACTTTATAGGTTTAATTCGAGGGGTCAACCACTCGCCGCAATACATGTACATTTTGGCGGCAATCGCACACAATCCTTAGCAATCACAAGGAAATCATCAGAAATCTCGCAGTCTTTATTGACAATCAGCGAAATCTTTCGCAATCCCGGAATCATCATCGCAGTCGTCGAAATCGAATATAGTAGAAGTGGCGCCATCATTAATTTTCGGGAAATTCGATAGTTATTCCATACTTATTATTAGTATTTTTGCCAAAAGCGGCATTTTGAGAATCGGTAAGTGAATACGTCAATAATAAAGCTAACACTCCCACTTCAAGCAAAACGAAAAATCCCGCCTATAATTTAGTGCTAATTAAAGACAAAGTACCAAAAACAACTAATTTTTTTGTGGCTAAAAACCATTTAGACACAATTCGCATTTCAAAATTGGGGGTGCTAGCTTGAGCTCTAGCTAGCACTCCCACTTCAAACAAAAAAAAAAGTAAAGCCATAATTAACTACTAATTAAGGACAAATTTGTACCACAAAATTTTTTTTCGCAACTACAACTCTATAGTCGCTATTCACATATCAAGACTGGCAGAGCAAACTGGCAATCAACTTTCATCAACATGAAAATTTGCTAAGCTGTCATTAGTACTAATTAAAGACTAATTTGTAACCCCAAAATCTTTAATTTTTGTACTTTGCGTTCACAATGGGCTCATTGTGACACCGAAAACGATTTCATAATAGAGGCTATTATAACATCGTTTCTGGGGTCTATTTGTTTTGTAAGATTGGTAACATTTGTTTTATCTATATATATAAAAGGGAAAGATTGTCTGTCTGTCTGTATATATGTATGTATGCGATTTTCTGACCGATTTGGATGAAATTGGTATCATTGGAAAGGTCTTGGCCCAGAATAGAAAATAAGACAAATTGGACTCTGATCGGCCATCGTGGTCCGAAATAACAGCGAAAAACCCATATATGGAAGTTAAAAATGGGTACTGAGATTGATGTGACAAGAAAATATATATAGATCTCGCACAGCAAGCTAGCTGCTGCCGCGAGCGGAAAGTAAAAACATGTAATTTCAATAAAGCGCAGCAGAGCGCGCCGGGTATTTGCTAGTATTATATATAAATACCATATATGATAAATACACATTTATTTTTGACACATTCTAACCTCACAAAACGCGAAAAGTCATGTTATAGGTTTACCACATGTTAAATGCAAAAATCACTAAATTGTAGTGCAATGTTTTTAATAGGTTGAATTTATAATTTCTATCAAACTAATGACGCAAAGTATAAAAAATAGTATATTATACTTGTTTTATAGACATACTGTAGGCACTCATTCCTTTGGAACACTCCTCGCTTCTCTCGTCGTGTCCCAAACAACTCGTGCTACAAGAGACCGTATTATACAACTCGTATAATAATATACTATTGTACCATGATTAAAATGTTTAAATAAACGATTGTTTAAAACGTGTGCCATCTGTTTCGAGATTATTAGAAATTGATTAAATATAAAAATGTCAGCTGTCAACTGTGACATGGCTTATTGCAAGTATTTTTGGAAGCAGAGGTGATTGCCTCACAATGTCTTTTTCCAATCAGAATATTAGAAACTTTCCCATATGGATCCAACTTTATGGCAGACAGTGCATGTGACACATGGTACATGGGGCGCATAGTGCAAGTTTTAGATGATCAAACATTTAAAATAAAATTTTTAAAATCTAAACTAGACGAGTATTAATATTTGGCCAAAAGAAGAGGATGTGCAGATTGTAAAAATATATTTTTCTTTTATGGGCCTGTCAAACTACAGTAGGACTTGATTATCGGTCAAGCATTGAAGGATAATCGAAAAAATGTTTTTTTTTCTCAAAATTGTTTTATTTTTGGAGAATTTATATGTATGTAGTAACAGACAATAGTCCATTTTGTTTAAAAAGCCGTGGCAAAATGGGTATTGAAAAAGAGTATAAAAGTCTTAGAAGAAGTCAAAACTAGTTAAAACTAAAAATCTTTTTATACTTGTGTAATGTTAAAATTAATAATCATATATAGTTCCTAAATGAAGCATTTTATTTGTGAAGTAATGTCCTTCGTAATATCTTTATAAATGAATTTACCTAACAAACACATTTTAATTAATAGTACTGTTCTTGTAAAAAACAACGAATACAAATACTATCGATTTTGTTCTTTAGCAACCACATTGAAAATCGCTTTTCAAACATTAGCACGTTAAAAATCATAGGCATTGCGAAAGCAATCCTTGGAAATCGTAGAGATTGTGAACGCAATCCTTGGAAATCAGAGATTGCAGAGGCAATCCTCGAAAATCATATAGATTGCGAGGAAATTTTGGATTTCGGCAATACATGTACATTTTTTGTAAGAGTGGTTGACCCCTCGGGTTTAATTATTTCAGTTCGGAATATTTTAGTAATTATGTATGTAGTTGTTTCTGCTAATTATTGGAACTATGTAGTTCCACTACATCTGAGTAACTTTTAAAGTATATGGAACGGCATTGCCACTTAGTATAATTACTTTAAAGTCATTGCAACTTCAAGGTGATATTATGATTGTAGCAGTAGTCCGAAGCTACTTTAAAGTTTTTAGATTTTTAAAGTAGTACTGAAAGTTCCTGTTATCTGTCTGAAACCATTGCTAAACATTTAAAGGAACGGAACTTTACAGAAAGTGAAACTTAGGTTTTTGTTACCAAGGAGAATCACTTTAAAGTGATTTTTCATAAACTACCATCATCTATCGCGATATTTACTTGTTAAATGTTGGAGGCCATTAATCAATTTGCAATTTGTTATGATTTTAATAGATGTTTTACTATATAACTTTTAATAAAAATAACAATTGGTGCCAAATTGTGCCTTAGGAATAATATAAAAATGATTTCTATCATGTGTATCAACTTATAAGTATTTTTGTCATATTTTATTAAAGACATTTTTTATTAAAAAATATATTTAAAGAAGGCGCTTGTTATTTTACGATTTATCATCAACACATTTAACACAGAAGTTGAGATGGTTTATATTTTTGGTATACTGGAATGACAAAATAATCAAACATTTCATCATTCTTTGTATTATTACGTATTACAACTAAAATAGTAATCCATTTTGTACACAATCGCTGCAGAAAATGAAAGAATATTACGATGTGTCAAAGAGAAAAGAAGTTCCACGAAAGTAGCAATTACTACGCCGCCACGTTCCCGCTACGTAGCCTAAACGTTACCGAAACGTAGCTGTACAAGGACGGAGAGGTTACTGCAACGTATCTGCTACACAAAAGTTGTTTCCAGGCACATAATAAAACCATAGCAATTACTTGCTTGTGACTAGTGGCAAAAACTTAATAGTTCCACCGGTAGTTGCTGGTACGTAGCCATGACTAAAAATGTTGCTGGGGTATTACTTGCCCGAGATGTCAAGGCATGTTTACGACGGTGATTAGTTGGAAAACCGTCATAGTATTTGATGATTACACATTAATAGTTTTATTCTAATTGATATGTGTGCTCATCTTCTACCTCTTTCAAAACTAATTGGACAGTTTGGACACGTTCAGTTAAAAGAATTACGAATACGTATATAAAAAAACAAGTGCTCGCTAGTTGATTCCCATACGCCAGACCTGGCAGAAAAAAAGCCTGTGTGGGAAAAGAAGTGCTACTGTGCTAAAGCACACGGCAAAACTGTTTTTGTTATAAAAAGCCCACCTCAATGCCGACACTGCCAAGTTATTGCCTTACTTACTCTGTTTAACGCTGCACTGCCTAATTGGTTGTTGTCGTCATTCCAGAAAATTTGTACATTCATACAAATCTTGCTGACAATCGAGTGAACTATTTTCACCTAAATAACAATTACTTGCAGTTTTTATTTCCCAATACATCAATTGTTAAATATAGTCAATATTGATTATTTTACTCTTAGCAAGCTTCTTACATACAAGTTATTACATCCTGACTTTAACTAATCTCAATTTTCCGCTTCGTTGCCTAATAGAAAACTTGAGATTATTTAAAAGCAAGACGTTTTGATCATTATGTTAAATTTGTTGCTGTTAATAAGAATATAATTAACTTCTGAAAAATAACCAGGAAGTACTTAAGCACAGAGAACTCATTTATCAGTATATGATATTCATGTAAGAACTATTTTCGTGCCTAACATTCAGCTGGAAATTGTCAATTAACAGGACAGAAACTTCCTCTTCTAAATTTAATATTCCTTGTTTTTCTTTCTGATTATATTTAATTTAACTACAATACATTCAGTATATTTAAAAGGTGCACATTCACATACAGTTATTTTACCTTTGTTCTTTTTTCGTCATGTCATACTATAGTCTCAACTAACACCTACAACGTAAAGTTTTTTATTAACTTTCTTGCGTTAAATATAAAACTTATTCCGTTATAAATATGTTTATAATAGCAGGCATTATTCTGGTATTTCGCCAATTTAGTGGTCATGAACTTGGCACATTAATCTGTGTACCTGTGTAACGCTACTCAGCTAAACAGCAAGAGGCAAAGTTTTTTTTAGAATGGTTCTGCTTTTGACGGTCATAGTTTTTGCGTAATTATAAAGTGTTGGGTAATTAACATGTATATATGAGTCATGACTATCATTTGGTGTATAAATACATGAACGAACGTTAAACTGGTTTTATAAAGTATTTCACCTGCGGGCTTACATTTATACACCTGAATTTCAGTTAGTTTCCTTTGTGCTATTCTAACTGACTTCAAAGATATTTACTGACTTCCTCGGTAAGTGCCTGCTTATAGCTTGCTGAAAACCTTTTCATTCTTTGTTTATTTTCATTTTGTTTATTTTATTAGTTCTTTAAACTTATAAAAATAAAAACTACGATCATCAAACTTTCATTTCTTGCCAAGATAAAGCAATAAATTAAATTAGTCATCCAGCTTTGCTTTTACTTATTGAAAAGTTGACAAAGTGGATTCATTATATTCAGAGGAATACTAAATAGTTTAAATTTAGAAAATCGGAAATAGATCTAAAACTAAATAATCTATATTTAAAGACACATCTTACATTTTCAGATACAGTACCTGGTGCCTTTGCATAAATTTGTAGTATGTATTGTATTTTTGGAATTTATTGTTATTTATAAAAACGGAGGGCGATCCGTAACGCTAGACTTTGAATGAGGAATCCATCAAGTTTGAATATTTTATATATAAATAAACTTGGTATAAATTTAAAGTAGAACAAATTTTACTATTCATTATTCAATATTCGCAACTTCTACATCTTGATTACTTAAGAATTGCAAAATAATTAAAATTATAACTATCTTGAAAGTGGAGTTGTAGGTCCTTCTCACCAAGCTGAACCTCTTGTATAACCCTCAAATATTTGTCTAATTTTGCTTTATTTATTTAGCTATTTTTTCTACAAATGTTTTAAACTTATGATATCAAAGGTGCTACATCGAACAGTTTACTGATTTTAGACTAAATTCATAGATGTGTGAGTATGTGGATGTCTATATCAAGACAAGTTGTTCTGGTTACACGAATAAACTAATGAACGAATATTAAGCAAAAGATTATTGATTATGATCTCAAATAATTCAGACAAGAGTATACTTTGTCTTCAGTCTCTGTACAGTCTTCATTGTAATTATTGTTTGCATCATTATTGTCTTGGTAGTGTAGGGACTAGCGTGCTCTTCTCTTACCCAAGCGGCCTGGGTTCGACTCCGGTACCAGCATATCTATTTAAGGTTTTCTGCAGTTTCCTTTGTTTCATTTGTGCTAATACCATCTGATAAGTCAGCCAGCTGCAGCCGCAGCGCAAAAACGGTATGCAAAATGGTAGTTTAAACTCGAATAACGCATAGTTTTTAGTTCTGCTCTGACACAACTGTTGCTGAAAAGTGTCAACAATACACAGTTACAACAGTTCAAAGCATACACACGACAATGGTTGTCGTTTGCAACGGAGATTTGTTTTATTAGACATTTTAGATGATTATGTCAGTTAGATCTCAACACAATCATGATTGGAATAACCATTTTAATACAAAAAAGTGTTTTGCAAAACAGTGCACAGTTTTGAAACAGTACAATACAATATATTGGACAACAACTTACGCAATGGAACAAATTGCTTGCAAATACAAGCGAGCAAGATGCAGCTTAAAGATAAAAAAATACAAATGTAACAAATATGGACAAGTATGATAAATAGAATTATACAGGATGATTTATTTTTTCTTGCGAAACTTCACTAACGTCTTCTACTGACCAAACTAATGAAAAAATTTCTAAAAATTACTTATTTAATAAAATTAGCAGTACATAAATATTGCAATAACAATTAATATTACAATTAATTATTATCTAAGTAGATGTTCAAAATAAAATCCACCAACTTTCGAACATTTCCTTCAACGCTGAATCAATGATATATTTGCAGTGGACTTTATCTCATATCATTACAAGCTTCTTCAATTTGTAAAATTAATGGTTTTAATCACGAATGTTAAGTATGTTACATGTAGATAACAAAAGGTCTCCTTGGTTAATTATAGCATTCATTTATCATCAATATTGTTTTCTTTTAATTCTTCTATTAAAGCTTCAAATGCCTGTATCTCGAAAATGGCGCCTTTTCTGATATACCAGTATATTTATATAAACTTTTTTTCATTGGTTTGGTCAGTAGAATACGTTGATGAAGTTTCCCGAAATAAAATGAATTACCTGGAATAGAGTGCCTTGCCTCCAGAATATCTCAAAATATAATTTATTTCATTTCGTATTTCAAACAATCGTTTATATACCACAATTAGTAAAATAAAGTATATCTTTATCTCCGTTGTCAATGACACCGGAGTTCAAGACGTTCTTGATCTCCGTTGTTGTTGGCAACGTAAATCATGCATAACAACCACACGTGACATGCTGATTTACAAACCTCCTTGGTTACGCGTATAACGACACAGACAAGGCAACTTGCTTCTTTATACAATAAATTCGGATGAATTTTAAAAGGGAGAAATTACGATTGAAATACGAAATAAAATAAAACAACTAATGCAATACGGAGATCAAGCTTCTTTAAATCCTCGAAGATGTTACAACGCCTCGGCGTTATAATACATCTTCTCGGATTTAAAGTATCGCTTGATCTCCTAATTACATAATATATATTATTTTGCTTTAAGTTAGCCGTGTACAATGTTCACATTGTCCATTAAATTAAATGAGGTTGGCAAACATTTTTTCATTTTTCATGTGACATTTTCAAATTTCAAATCAAGACCAAAGCGAAACATTAGAATCAATTAGAATAAACAAAGCTGTCATATTTAGGATTTATTGACACATTAGCTATACCGTTTTTCTGTGCTGGCGTGTAAGTTGTTATAAAATAAAACATTTTTTGAAAATGATTTTTACTATTGAGCATGATACATTTTTTGTAATGGCATACTTTCGAAATGAGGTTAGAAAAAGGTCATTGGATGTATTAAGCGCAATCGAACTATCGTTGCTTAGTCGAAGCGTATCCAGATGAAGAAGTGCTATACTAAGAAGTATTGTACTATACTTACCGCTTTTGTACAAGATTGTGAAAGAATGTGCTTTAAACACTGGTAATGTAGGAAAAAGGTATGTATATTGGATGCCTTACACTTGGAATACTCAATTGTGTGAAAAACGTTTCCACAACTATTTTTATCCACAATTTGCGCTACTTTCTAAATAAATTAAATCCAAAATCTCGACAATTAATTATTTGTGATTGACTAAAATATGAAAAACACAGCAATCTCCTTTTTCAAAATGGACAATATTATATAAGAAACATCGTATTTTACAGTTTATTGGTAAACTCATTGTGTTCTTTATAGAAAATCATTACAGATACAATTACAGTTTTCTTTATAAATTGAACGAGAGTATAATATATCGCGCAGTCTGAGAATACAACTAAAAATGACCGATACTTCTTTTGATAAACCTCTGCTTTTCTGACATTTGCACAATGCAATACGTATACGGTTTTATTTATTGTTTCCATTTTTATTAGATTCGTAACTAATAGATATAATGTTAGCAGAAGGTGCTAGTGTTACTTGGTACAATATACAACTCCTGTGTTGGAATCCGTTTTGGAATTGCCAGAACCAATGGGCGAGTTAAATAGATATTACTTAAGTTAGATACCTTTAATTAACAATTGTAATTTATTTACTTTTATGGACTTATACAGCGTGTTTTTGAATAAGAGCCCTTTTTTCTAAAGAGAAGTTGATTTAGCATTACTTTCTGCAGCTTAGCGTAAATGAATATTCGTGACGCAATAATATTTTTGCTTGAAAATTAACTTAACATCCTACTGATATAAAGTAGAACAGTTGTTTGTTTGTCTGTATGCAGGATCTCTGCCGGGATACCAAAAAACCGAAATGGTTTGATGAAAAGTTGTTGGGGGGTAAAAAGTGAACATGATTGACATCAATATTATATTATATATTAAAACGAAAATATTAACTTTTAGCAAGTTTTGCAAATAAAAAGTTGAATTGAAAATGTAAAAAGGTTAATTGGAATTTTTATTTTTGGTTGTAGCTCAGTAAGAATAGACATAATAACCCAAAATCTCTGATTAAGTGTGAAGAAACTGATTTTTGGTAGAGGCCTTTATCTTATATTTCTAAACATATTGGGTGCTGCCCTTGGTACACTCCTTGAAAGGGATGATTATTGGCTTTTTGGGGGATATCATCGATGCAGAAAATGAAGAAAATTATTCTCGATCGAAAAGGTCTTATCAAGTTTTTTGTACGAGCGATAGTTTATGAGAAATCGACCATTTATACTGTAAAAAGCGTATTTTTGGGTATTATTGTTACTCTATTTCACACCATCGTTGATGTTGAGTACAAGGCAAGTTTTTTATCACCTGTGGGCCTCATCCACTTGTCTAGAACTCGAAAAAGATTTTTTGGATAATTTTGGATTAAAAAAGTATCTTCCTTATCTTCCCTTTTCTTTATACCTTGTGGACCTAATCCACTATTCTAGAACTCGACAATGATTTTTTGGTAATTTTGGATTTAACAAAAATTATCTTCTTCATTTTTATCTCCTTTCTCAACTACTTCATTTTCTCCGTATTCTACTTCTACTGGAAAAACTGGGGGAGGGGAATTGAAGGGTGGTTTTTTGATAAAAAAAACCTCCCGATTGCCTCTTGGATATAATTTTTTGCAATTGTCGCAATGGACTTCGTTGCTCATCAGTTTGTGTACAACTAATAAGGTTGTGGTGGTTGCTGCGGGTAACCTTGTATGGGTGCTCCACCAATACAAAGTGAATTCCAAGGAGAAGTCACTGCATATGATCAAGCAGAAAATGTAGAAATTCGTCCGATGGATTTAATGGATTTACTGGAACAAAGTGTTCCAAAATAACATGCAAATGGAAGACGGGGAAAATAAGATGAAGCAGAATACGGTGAAAAAATTAAATTCAAAATTCTTTTTACATCCAAAGTTACAAAAAAATCTTTTTCGGGTTTTAGTGGATTAGGCTCACAAGGGATAAGACTTAAAAACGCGCCTTGTACTCAACCTCAAGGGTCGTGTGGGATAGAACATACCCATAATACCCGACAGTACGCTTTTTACAGTTTAAATGGCCGATTTCTAAAAAAACCTTTCTCTCATACGAAAATAAGACCTTTTCGATAGAGTAACTTTCTTGATTTTTTGCGTATTCCTGTGTCGCCGTAAGACCAATAGGCAGGGAGATATCCGCCAAAAACAAATAATCCACCCCTTTCACGGGGCGTAACAGGAGTAGCACCGGGCGAAGCCATCAGGAATTTCCAGAATACATGTAGAATGATAAAATAAAGGTCTACCAAAAATCAACTTCTTCGCACTTAATCTGAAATTAAAATGCTTTATTACTCAACTATTGTTTTTTAATTAACTATTCTTTTCGAGATAAGATATCTTGATACCACTAGACACCATTGTCATCAGATGTATGATCTTGACCTTATGTAAAACAGTAGTACAATTCGGTTGTTGTCACTGTCGGGTTGGAACAATAGACGGTGGTAACAGCTGAAAGCGGCATTTTAAAGTATTACACGGATGACATGTAGATGTGATTACCGTTACCTTTTGATATTAATGTTATTTCGTGGCTGATGTATTCCGCAAAATGATAGATATAGGATTTCAAATAAAGCCTCTCCTACTGATGATATCAAAAGAAGGACGAATAAATTGCCTGGGGATGTTTTCTTTGAAGTTCTGCACCTCTCATTATATTCAAGTGAGCTTAATTAGTGCTACTAATATAATAATATGAGGGAATTTCTTTAAAATTGTAGGAAATCAGTCTATTTTTGTGTATTTTCTAGGAAGTACCCATTTTATTTTTTCATTTTTGCCGAGATATCAGAGATGCCACTCATTACTTTGAAAAATATATTTAAGTAATACCCCTACCATAATGTTATTTTTTTCTTAAAATTAACTCGACTTTATTACATCCTACATATATTTTATTCACTAAACCAAGTGCATATTTATTTTATTGTGGTTGATGGAACATCCAATCTTTATGTTATATTAATCGATAAGCAACAAATCTATGATGGGTATAGTCATAGGTTACATCTCATGAACTTTATCTGGTAGATGGCGGGTAGCTGTCTTTGCAAAAACTTTGCTTAGAAAATGTTTAAGACTAAAGAAATAATTGTTTTACTGGAATTATTAAACCGAGAAGATTTGATTTTCAGCAAAACAAGCATAACCCGATTACGTATTCGTGCGCAAATCCTCCATGTTAAGTATATGAGCGCAAATCATCCTTTTGTAAACCTCCTGTGAAGACATCGTGATCAATAGCTAAACCAAACTCGCAAAAGGCATATCTACACGATGAACCATTAATATATTACCGAACCATGACCTGGACTAACGTATTTTTATTATAGAGTTGGATCTTGTAAAAATATGGTTAGGCTGTAGGTAGTAGACAACACACTGCTGTAAGAATGTCCATTATAACATACAGTTAATACGGTCTGGAACCACGAGATCTAATCACGAACAAAGCTCAGATGAATATTTATTATAGAAGTGTATCTGGCAACCGTATGGCACGACGCGAAGCGTAATTTAAGACTGTTTCTGAGTGTTTAGAATCAAACCAAGGATATAATTCAGCAATTTTCAACATTTTCAATTTGAGAATATTTTATTTGGGCTATTTAATGTAATATTACATTGTTTTAAAGTTAAAATCATTTGGAAATTTTTCATTTCCAAATATATTTGAAAAAGAATTGTATTTCTAACACTTATTATTAACATTATTCAATTTGGAATTACGAAAAATGCTACGGCTCAATTTACATTAAGCCATAGTTTACATACTCGGAAGATACTAGAAAAATAAAAACTACCTACGTTACAGAATTAAGAAGTTGGAAAAAACGAACTACCTTAAATCAAAATGAAGGAATACACATCACAAGATTATTTGGGAATTTTAGGAAATTGTTAACACATATCTGATGGTGACTTGCAAAGTAATCATGTAGTAGTTAGTGTAAGTATTCATTATTGTAATGCATTTATTATGTTGTCGCTAACTAGAATCTGACGACAAAGATTTTGAAACGGAATTTGTTTTGAAAGTTTTACCTAATAGATTAGAAAATAAAATTCTTTTAATGATTACACTAGGTGAAATTGATTCTCTGCATCCAGATTGTGTTGCAATAGCGTACAAAAGTCATTTCTACTGTCATAATATTTATATATCAGACAATAAGAAAAACTCGACTACACGGCATGAAATGAAAACTCATGTCCAAAAATAGAATAATAATGCGTATGAATGTACTTATAAGAAAACTTACCTTGAAATATATTGTCTTGTGTATCAGATGTTAAGTAATGAGTGTTAATTTGGATGAAATATAATATAAATACAAAGATTAGTTAAAGTTTCACAAGTTTTATTAATATCTTAACCTGACAATATTGTTTCGACACTTTGTGTCATTATCAAAGGTAGATAGGATTGATAAACAAACACGTTGCTAAGGATAAATACATACAGAAAATAGGTAACTAGATACAATACATACAAAAACTAAATATCTAACACTTCTAATAAAGGAGAATTACTAAGCTCAGTTTGTTCATTCATTAAAGGTACTGTGCGTTTATGTCTGTATATTTCAAAAGCTTCTAAAATGTCTAATTTGTGTTTGTTGTTGCAAAAATGTAAGAATTTAATGTTGTTTTGAGGTGTCATTGTGTGGTTCTGTTCCAAAATGTGTTTGGCATAATTCGATTTTTCTGGGTGTTTAAGTCTATAAGAGCGTACGTGTTCTTTGTATCTTATTTCGAAATTTCTAAGTGTTTGTCCAATATAAACTGAGTTACAAAAAGAACAATTCAAACGGTAAATGCCGGATTTCATGATATCTTGTGTTCTGTCTTTAGCATTGAATAAAAATGAAAAGGTGTTGGTGTTAGTTTTATAGGTTATTTTGTAACTGGTGGTTTTTCGTATTATAGTTGCAATTTGTTCTGATATCTTGCCAAAGTATGGTATTGATATGTAGTTTGTGTCTTGTATTTGAGTGTCAATTGGAAATATTCTTTTGATAGCTAACCTATAATCTTTTTGTTTAATTAAATATATAAGGAAATATTTTCATTTGTGGCAGTCATTAAACAACCATTATGATCACTATAATGACCACAAACTTAGGTAGTCAATACTAAAACTTATAACTGTACGCAAGCTATGTAAAGTAGCAAACTTGAAGTATATAGAGACCTTAAATAGTTTGTAATGGTGAGACAATATAGCTACATTGATATGTAAATTACCGAGGCGAAAAATCCTACTATTAATAGACTTTCATTTAAAATAAAATCTAACCTTTTCAACGCTTATTACAAGTAGGTTTGAAACTCTCAAAAAGACCAATCAAGACAACTTCTGATTTAAGAACTGGTTTATTGTCATTCGTTATCGATTTCACAGCTGTGAACTTGTTTAACTTCATATATGGACATACGTATTACTAAGAATCGGCAATTGCAACACAATTTGCTAAAAGTAGATTAAAATCTACATGTGAAGATCTACCTTCGGGTTTTTTCCACAAGCTTGTTTTATTTTGGACTTGGTTTTAATAAAAAATACATCCTGTTTATAACCAGTATATACATTCGATCTATCCAATTCAATGCTGAGGTATGTAGGTACACAATAACAATTTAAAGATTTTCATCATTGTATCTGTGAGATCCCAAAAATAGTGTTAATTGAAATGCATATAATTATTAAAATGCTTTCTATTATTGGATCCAGTAATTCCACAACATTATGTGAAACTAAGAGATAATAATAGAATGAGTCATCCGTTTACCAACACACAGTGATATTAATTCTACTATAGAACATGCCCACGCAAAAACCTATAAATTCCCTAGTCAATTTTCGCAATATTACTTAGATAGCGCATCTCCGCTGTTATTGAACTACATTTGCGAGTTTGCGCAAATCCCTTCGCCATCAATTCGTAGTTCGCGATTTTTCGCAACGACGACGTAGGTCAAGTCAAAACCTTATCATTTAATAGTAGAAATTTTCTAAATTAAATATAATTATAGTAATAATTATATCTAACATGATTATAAATTAGTCATTGTGCAACATAATGCTTTTATTGTGTCCACTTCAATTTCCAAAATGTGTTTCAAGGAAATAAATTGTGTAGGATTGAACTTATTCGTAGGATAACCGATATTACTTACTCACTGTCCCTTTCAAGAATCGCAATGTGATGATGAGTGCCTTTTCTATCTAAACTCCCACTTCACGTAGATAAGAAAGTATTTTAAAATTAATATAACAGTACGCTCTGAAATATTTAATAACTATTTTCTTAGCACTTTTTGTGGCACAAATACTTGTAATATCTAAATTACATAACCTAAAGTAAATAATTTTATTAGAAAAAAATATTTAGAAATATATGTTTTTACGCTTTTACTTCTTCATATCGCAACAAGTAATTAGAAATTCAAAATCTATTCATCCATAAATCGAAACATGCAAACTATTGTCGAGCCTAAACCAAAATTGTTAAAAAATGACGTTAAACACATCGGATCACCTGGGGCAATTCGTAGGAAGAAAAACGGACAGGAAACACTACAAACAGGTGCTAATAACACTTCCTGTTCTTGTTCGCAAAGTTCTTCACTTGTAACACGACGAAGTCCAAGGTATTCTTTTTTATCTTTAGTTTCACATTTTTTAGTCTTTGTGTCGTCAGTAGGCATCAATAATATGTAGCCTTTAATTAGGTGAATCATCCGACGTATAATCTCGGATTCGATTAATTTTGTAAGTTAGTTTCTATATTTTATTACCTTTTGGATAGCTTTCCATTTGCGAAACCACAGTTCAGCTGGCAAAAACCTATATCCCGTCATAAATTGTCTCTAGAATTTTTTCTGTTTTTTAGAAATTGTCTCAACTTGTATCCCTTTTATGTTTATAGTAGTGGACGTAATTTACAGCGTTTTCATTTTAAAAGAGACATAGAATTGTGTAACGTTGCCTGTTATCTCAGAGTATGAACATTATAAAGTTATCTCTGCGTCATGCTCTGATAAAGTAGGCGAGAACATACATACATGTAACATATAGAGATAATTGCATTATTTACTTACTTTTGTTTTATTTTTTTATTGAAGTTTTAATTAGTCTTTCAATTAACCATTCAAATGTCTTTTGTACTTCTATCTTCGATCTATACGATAAAAATTAAATCATTTTTCGAAACTGAAAAATAACTATACGCCCCTCTCAGTTCTATTTTAATAGTTGTTATTAATAATAGTTGTTATTAATAAAAGTTATTGACTTTTTTGGTTATATTCAGGAGGAATCGGTGATTTTTACATTACTACACGCGTGTTCTATAATGATAATCTCAAGCGAAATCGCCTAATGACGAAATTACCATAGCAAGAAACTGACTGACAGAGGTGCGTTAGGTTAGTTTGTCTTCCTCCCAGTATGATTGAAAAGAACCAAATAATTTTATTTAATATTGACCAAATCTATAGTGGTCAAAAAATCTGATTGATATTATAAATTTTTTGATTTACTTCGTTGTTCTATATTCCATCTGTAGTAGCAGAGTAATCCACTATTTGATTAACATTTAATTCAAAACATTTAGTTGACACGAAAAGATCAGTTTCATATTAAAAAATAGTCTCATTCTGTGAAGAATGAAACATGTTACTGCAGGGTTTAAAAGTAAAGTTTCTTGTGACAACAATCTTTTGCAATATACAGGGTGATTCAGAAATAAAAGTAATCCTTTAAATGGTAGGTGGAGGGGAGGCAGTAGAGCTAATTTACCTTGGCAAGTATAGGTCAACAACGAAGTTTTCCAGAAAATTAATTTTAAAGTTTTTTTGGATTTTTGGATCCGGTCCTGAACTTTGATCCTTTTGGATGCAAAATTCATTAAACTTTAAAATTTATTTACCGGAAAACTATTCGTTTTTGACCTATACTTGTCAAGGTAGATTAGCTCTACTGCCTCCCCCCTACCTACCATTTAAAGGATTACCTTTATTTCTGAATCACTCTGTATATTGTGTTGTTTCTTTTTTCAAAATTTGATAATCCCTAATTTGAAAACAAAAACTTTGTTTTTAAAAATCTTTAATAACAGAGAAATCATATGTTTGTAACTATTTCCAAAATAGGCATTGATAAATGTGTTTCAACGTAGATATGTTTCTTTTGGTTTGTAGCACAGCTTGTAGTTTCGTATAAATTCATCTTCATCCCATGGAGAAATATAAATAAAAGACCCATAAAAAAAATCCCTATACAAACTTTAATGTGCAATATATACAGTCCCTATTAATAGTCTCTATGTTGCCTTTGAAAATTATCAAGTAAAAGCATTATGCACACATAAGGAACCAGTTATACAGCATACTATTTTATATGATTTAAATATATTACATAGTAAATAAATAGCACTGTATATAACCAGCTGGTATTATGCTTATTCTTATTATGCATAATATAGGTTATTATGAAAAACAATGTTAAGATTAATTAAATACACGCAGAGTTTTGGAAATACTTCATGCACATGTTTAGTAAAATATTAATAATAATTAAAGAAAGTTTTATTTATTTCTTTTGTTTTCAGTATGGCCCGTTCTTCTCGACTCCTTCGTTCACGAGCAAGCACACCAAGTTCGCTTCCAGATTCTCCATGTTCCCTGGATAGTCGTATAAATCCTAAAACAAATCACTCGATCACCCGTAGTCCCATGAGGCCACCAAGACCATCTTTAGGTTCCCCAGCAGGATATGATTCCGATGATTCTATAAAGATTGATCGAGCAAGCCACAGTGCAATGGTACAAGATATCGTTCAAACGAAAACTATGTTGTTAAAATTGAAAAGAGTTTTAAATGAGGTTTGTATCATATTCATTTGAAGTAATTTGATGATTTTGATTATTAGTCTTGTGTGTGCAATTCGTGTTTTATGTTTTTCGTTTTCTTTTTTGCATGTTTGTGCTTATTTTCATTCGTATACATTCAGCAAGCAGATGAAGATTTTTTGAAGAAGGTAAGTTTTGTTTTACATTTGTTTGTTAATTTATGTTTGTAAGTACTAAACTCTATTAATATGAAATTAATTGCTGTGTCTTAAAACTTTTACAGTCAGAAACTCTCAACCCATTCGATAATCAGCCATGTCTGAAGAATGGGCTCTTCAATGGTCTTGGCTCAGAAGGAACATCAACTGAAAATCTTTCATTAGATGATGGAACTAATTCAAGACTGGAAATGGCTGAACTTAGAAGACAAGTTTTATTTTTACAAGGTCAATTGGAAGACAGAGAACAAGCTTTACAAATCCTCCAAGATAAAATGCATACATTAATTATAGATAACGAAACAGCTAAATCTGCACCTGCTTCAACTGTTGCTTCCGAGATTGCTACTGCTAATGCTGCCACACAAACTGAAAGGGTATGGTTATTTGAAATTAGCTAAGGATAGTATGCATCATCTATGTATGTATATATTGTTTAGGTGCGTCCTATATCAGCAGGTCCTTCATTGCTTCAAGTATCACCTACCGATGGAAGTGTGGGCTCTCTAGTCAGGTATTTTAAAAATATTCTTATTTTTTAATAAACACTTTAACACAAGCGTTTATTTGAAGGCACAAAACAATGTGAAATTATTTTTGATTCGTTATTTCTATCAATCCAGGCAAATGAATAATTGCACAAATATTCGATTATGATTAGTATGTATTAAATATCAAATGATTTAAGCCAATACTTTTTAAGAGATTGATTTGATTGAAATAATTTAACTAAATTACTTAACAATATAGTAATTATGAAAATACTAATACACTAATAGCATCTTCTTTGTCTTTTATGTCTTTGCAGTTAATTTAAAATATAGTACTTATGATATTCCTACGCATGGTAAAATTACAGTTATTTTATAAAATGGAGCACAGTATTTATATACTGTCTTGTTTTATACTTTGTTTTGTTAGAGTACAGCATTATACGTAGACATTTCCATAAAGTTTTAGAAACAATGAATTCAATCAATCAAATCCAGGTCAACACAACATTGTGTTTTGTATATTGTCTCAAAATAAATTTTTAATGTTTCTACTAATAGCATGTAGGTTGTATTGAACATGGTCCTTCAAATGACATCCCTGTACTTTATTTTGAAAGATTTTTAATGAAGTGTTTGTTCTAACTAAAACCGTATTTTTTGTATAGACAATAGTTTCTTTTTTGTTCTTGTGTATTGCCATGATACATATATCATACTACTAATTAAATGAATCACAATCATTCTTAAAAAGGCTAGTTTTCATGAAATATTATATGTAGCTTTTGTAACTTACACTATATTAAGTATTTAGTTAGTTAATATTCTTTCCTTAATTTTAAAATCCATTTAACATCTTTGGTAAATTTCCTTCATAAATTGCATGATGGTGGTGGTCTAACACAAATATTTCCCAAAGGATGTCACAGGATTGTTTTGATTTCTGGGAATCACTTGGACCCACTTATTTTTTCTTTATCTACTGCTGTTATCACCTGCATCTGTTTATTCATGTTTATATAGGTGTATGTATGTACTAACATTTATTCTCGCAACTTGATTAACTAGATGTATAACATTATTTCCACAACAATGTTAAATTGTATTAATAAAAGTTACCTACACATATTTACACACCAATAAATAGGTGTTTAGTGATAATTTAGCACTGATATCTAAAGTTACAGGACATTGGGTACATAATGCTTAAGCCCAAACAGCACAAATACATCTTAAAGACATCCAAAAGATGTAGAGTTTAGATATTCAAGACATTGTATGCATGTCCATTTTCGCCTTATGTTATCTTAAATACGTCTTTAAGACGTTCATTGTTACAAAACCCAACATCTTTAAGATGTCTTTATCACAACATCTTAAAGACGTCTTTATCACAACATCTTAAAGATGTCTTCAACAAAATATCTTTAAGACATCTGCTTGAAGATGTTCATTTAAGGAAATGTTAATACAGTGGTACCTTGGTTTACGAGCATAGTTCGTTCCGGACATGTGCTCGTAATTCAAAGCACTCGTAAATCAAAGCAAATTTCCCCATAAGAAATAATGGAAACGAATGATTCGTTCCACAACTAATTATTATTCATATAAAAATGATACAAAAATACATATACTATACGTAGACGTAAAAATAAAACAAACGATCACGCGCTCGCCTCTGTAATTTAACTGATAAGATAAACAGCAGACGAGTTTGAAAGGTTGAGTAGTCACAAATTGATTTTATTTAAGAAGAGCTAACATAATGCTTAAAGTGTACATATTCCATTAAATTAATTTAATTTTCCCTATTTTGTAGTTCTAACGGGTTATAACTAAAGATTTGCATAATTACTTTTCTTTAAATGACATCATTACACTACACTTACATTACACAACCCGTTATGAGGATGTATGTATTCATCGTTGACCAATAAAATGTTAAAATGTAAAATCTGCTGACGTTTTTAACAGTAGAGGTAACATTAGATGCTGTTTACGCTCTTATCTTATCGTATGTTTACATAGATGTTGATGACGCGTGGACCCAAATTCTTCAATTGTTAATGATAATATGTGGTTGTGATGCCGTGACGGTCAGCAGACAAAGCGTATACTTACTAAACATTTTACTCATAATGCAAGACATCGCTCGTTAATCAAGATAAAATTCATTAAAAATTTTCGCTCGTTCTGCAAAACACTCGCAAACCAAGTTACTCGTAATCTAAGGTTTTATTGTATTAGGCATAACAATAAAATTCACAACATATCAATCAAAAAAATATATTGTCTTTTTTTCTTAGAATAAGAAATTACATTTTTTTAATAAAGATGATCTATCCGAGGCTTTAGGAACCACTTTAGTTTAGACATGAAAGATGAAAGTTCTCTGTATTACCAACAAGTATAAAAAGACTACACATTAACGGCGGTTGCTTTAAAAACTTTAGTTCAATGCTTGATTATCAACATCTTTAAAGTATAATAATTCTAAAAACTAAATACACAATCTAAAATAATCACAACGGGAACACTCGGGTCAGAGGAAATTATAATGGAAATTATAAATAATTAATGTAGGGGCTTCAGGAATTTTAAACTTTTCTTCAAACGAATGTGGTATCAACTTCTAGTAGATAGCACGGCGAGTAATTCAATTCCATTGGTTTGATAGTTATGCTTTCATGCACAACCCAAATATAATGTCAATTTTAACTGTTAGATTTTTATAGACGAATGACAGGTAAAGGAGTAATAAAGGAATAATTAAATTATTATTAGATAACTGAAATAAGTAACTATCCATATATATATATAAATATTTAAAATAGACAAGTCCTATATTATTCATAAAATTAGGATGTGTAAAGTTATTTAATATTAAATTTTTATAAATAAGCAAATGTGGGAAACAGAACAGGTTAAGGAACCACATTTGTTGTAATGATATAATGGGTGATTATAAACCCTCGACATCTCAGTTGTTGTGAAATTTAAAACGTATGTGTTTTATACCTGTTTTAGAAGTATAATAAATTAATGTAATTTATTTGACGTTCAAGAAACTATTGTTTTTGAGTAACAAAACACATACGTTTTAAATTTCACAGCAACTGAGATGTCGAGGGTTTATAATCACCCATTATATTACTATATATATTATTTCACTTTCTTTTAAAAGACATAACAGACATTTAAAAGACGTCTTAAGGATGTCCAGTTTTTGTTGTTTTAAGACATCTTCAAAAAGATGTCTTTTAGACGTCATTTCTTGATCTTTAGGCGTTCAGACATAATATGGACATAAAAAAGATGTCTTTAAGACAAAGTGTGCTGTCTGGGAGTTTACTTATAATTATTCAAATAATAATTATTACACAACTTCTCAAAATTTGAATAATCTTCATCTTCAATAAATTATCAACGTTATCACAACCAGAAGTCAATGTTCATTAAACAGGGTGTTCTGAACTCGAACGGAGATGGCAGTTTCTTTTTTATTATCACAGCTAAAGCAAAACTACTTGATCAGCTAATTTTAGGCAAGTGAGTTAATCTTTTTAAATATAATGGTAAAAACAAAGATTTGCTATTATTTTTTGTTTCACGATAATTTTGAAAATTGCAAATTCTATGATTTCTGAAATGTGAAATATCTTACTTGCTTGAAAAGGTGGAATAAACAACTTTTAAATAAATGATCTAAATACATAAGTTGTTCAGTGTTTCTCCATTTTGAATTTAATAGATCACTTAAATTTTAGTTTTGGTTCTTACAAAGAAAGTACTCAAGGTTCCCCTCGTGAATCTTACAGGAACCGTATGAACTTGTTCCTTGCATCATATAAAGCCTGGATCCCATTACTTGTGTATTTGACAAACCGTCGTCATTCGTGGATATTTGCCAAGTAGTTGGAACAGTGTTACTTGTACAAATGTTTGCCAAATATACAAGTAGTTGGAGTGGTTACACAAGTGTGTTCACTTGTATATTTGTCGAATTCACATATATTTGCGTATTTGCCAAATAAACGAGTAATGGGATCCAGGCTTAAAATAGATTTTTGTGTTTTAAGTCTGATGTGTTTTGAATGGAATTTTTTAGTTATTTTCAAAGCAACAAAATCTGATGTGGTTATTCGCATTGCAAGTGACCTAGTAAAATAAAGTTAATCCATTTACTTAGAAAAAGTCCACACATGTGGTATACCCTTCAACTTCTCACGACCTAATAAATGTAAAAGCACCAACCCCGCCTATGCACTACACTTACTGCCCCAAGCTACCCTGAAAAAAATTCTCACATATGATTTACTATTAGTCGCCTCATGACCTAAGGAATTTAACAACACCTCCCAAAATACCTCACCTTCTTACACTAGATCAGTTGATAAATAATTTCATAAATTCTCAGTCCTTACATGTAGTATACTACTAGACTCCAAATGACTTAACGAGTTCAAGAATACCACCCAAGCTTATCATCCAACACCCTTCGACCTCCACAATGGTCTTCCAACATGCGATATAACATTATATTCCCAATGAGCTAAGGAGTTCAAAAACACCACTTAGACATGTACCCTCCACACCTCCTTCTAACTATATTTCAAGATCCCTTAAATATTCATCGAAAACAATTAAGAAACTAGGCTGCCAAATTATTATACTCACCTTTGAAGCAAAGCATAAGAGGTGTGTGTTTATTGTCAATCTATCGAATTTGTTCCTCTATTTTTGCAGATTTTAACAATCCTGAAATGTTTTCGGTAAGATTAAACAACAATTGCTGATAAAGAACGATATATTTAGCTCTCTGCTCTCCACTTTATGCTTCTCTATTAAAAAATCAAGCAAGAATGTCCACCTGTTGTCTTACACGTGTGGTATTTTTCTACTGGATCACTTGTGTAGTATAATCAAATTTGATTCCACTGCTTATTTTCAAAATGAATACAAAATTAAAATCAAAAAGTGTGGTGTTAAAAACATTCTGATCTGTTTTATGAGGTGTAGGTAAGAAAGTTTATAAGGTTTCTGGAAGAATCCCCTGGGGATACCTCAGGTACTTCCCTTGTTAGTAAACCAAATAGGCAAAAATAATGTTAGTCAAAGCTATGGTCAATAAATTGCTTATTTTTGAAGCATTTAAAAAGTATATATAGTGTATTCAATTTCAAGCTAGAGTAAAATATGCAACCCAAATAACAAATTTCTTTAGTAACTGGATAAATAAAACAAAATTAAAGAAATATAGATCAAAGAGTGATGGATTTTCGACTCTTATGTCATAAAATTGTTTGTGGTTAAGGAAATTTGTCAAACTTAATGTTGTTTTTACAGATTTAGGTAAAGTTGCAAAAATTTTACAATAAACCATGATTTAGAATTGAAGAACAGTAACGAAAGTTGTATTGAACATAATATAAATAACTGAACATATTTTAAAACAGAATAATGACTACTATTACCTAATAAAAACTATCTTGTCAGATTTTATGATTTAATAACTAAATGTCAAACATAAAACATAAGAAGCAAATGCCTCTTTGACTTCACTTCAATTTTATTTAATTTTATCCAGTTACTAAAGAAATCTGTTAGTTGGGTTGCATATTTTACTCTATCTTTAATTTGAATACACTTTAGTTTGTCAGGATTGCCATCTGGCAGATGTTTTACTGATAATTGCAGGACGATTTCTTTTATGAATTCTATTATAATTGATTTGCTCTGTTGTTTTAGAAATATCTTTTTCATGACTTTTTTGGTAAAATATCTTTGCTGAAACATTGTATTGGTCATTTACTATTTATTGAAACAAGAAAATAAGAAAATAATTCAAGTCTGCTATATCTGGCTTACTATAGACCAAACCAACAATTACAGTGAACCAACGAATTGGAGATAAAAACTATACTGTACACAGTTGATGCTTCAAATATATAAATTTTTATATTGTGACATACTGTCATAGGGGGGCGCGTACGTTTCCACAACAGGAAAAATACACAACCGTATTTATACCTAAAATAAAGTTTACAACCAGTATTTTAACACAACTGTATTTTTCCACAACCGTATATTTCCACAACTAGAATTATCAAGTTCCGGAAAAATCCACAAAAATATTATTTAGATTCTTTTAACCCTATAAAGGGCAAAAATGAATGTTACAAGGAATAATTTTACACAACCGGAAATTTATACAACCGTACTTTTTCACAACCATCGATTTTATATTCAGTAAAAATCCACAAAAATAATTTCCTACAACCGGATTTTAACACAACCGGAAATTTATACAACCGTACTTTTTCACAACCATCGATTTTATATTCTGTAAAGATTCACAAAAAGAATTTGCTACAACTGGATTTTTACACAACCGGAAAGTTATACAACCGTACTTTTTCACAACTATCTAATGTTTAACTCGCTTTCTTTGCTTTAGTTTTATATCTTACAGGGTTTGTGAAATATATGCAATATATACGTAATACATAACTACATCTTTTAAGGTAAAAAATCCAAAACCAGCGATTTTGTACAATTAAGATTGTTTGTTTAAATTTCTTGAACAAATTATTAATCAAAAAAGACAGTTCTTTTACAGTTTTTTAAAGAATCTAGTAAGCAGCCATTTGAAATACATACAAAAAATGTGAAACCTGCAAATAATCAATAAAAGTAATGGGAGATTAGTTTCAGTTAGAAACTACCGTTAGATACGTCACTTGTACTTTATATTGTACTTGCACTTTCTATTCAATTATATCCAAAAAGGTTTTCACCCGGAATTTTATCTTATTTATATTACATATTACATATTATATTATGTATAGTTACTCATATTTTAACTAGAGGCCTTTTTAACACATGATAAATTTGGATAGTTCTTGCAAGTGATCTGATTGTCGATTCGTTAAGCGGGCGTTACACATGAGGTATTTGCAAATTTCAAATAAGGTACCGAATGTTTGGACTTTCCAAATACAGGGTGTAATGATTCGATAGGTAAAACTCCCCAGTACGGTATTCTACGACGAAAACTGAGTTAAAACTCTAATTAATTTTTTTCCGATGGCTCTTTTAGGAGATATAATCACTTTTAGATATTTAAAACTGACAACAATGTTGGTTCTTTAAAGCTAGTTGATCTCGATCGACTAGGTGTTCACCGCATAATGATTAACTAAACGTATAGCCCCTCTATTTCAAATAGTAGCGACATCGTGGAGCAAACCAGGCACAAGCTTTAATAAAAAAAAAATCATAAGATGCATAGTGTTTCGTCATTTTAATAAAACTTGTTTAAAAATTACAATTTCGTAGTTGTATATTACATTAATATCATTGTTTTTACATAACATGAATGTCTGTTATCAAATTCATGTTAAATTGTGAATATTATCCGTCCAACTAAAGATGAACGCTGGTCATCGATGCTCTCTGTGTAGTATAAGATTAAAAAATTCCTAGTCAAATCAGCATCCATAATTTGACAATTATTGATTTTTACCGTGTTTACGAAAATGTCATAGCAGGTGATTTTTTGAGGTTAGGGATAAGGAACTTTGGACGTTTGTAACCTTCTTTTAGATTTTAACATAGAAACTTGTTGTTTTGGAAAGTTTTAAAACATTTTCAGTAGGAAACTAAGAATTAGATTTTCGCGAATACCTACCTATTAGTACTGTAGGTTCTCTAGTTTTACAGAACTACCGAGTACTAAAAAACAAGAAATCTCTTTTACTTATATTTAAGAAATTAACTCATTTATAACCTTTGTAACAGTATAAAACCTTCAATATGGAGAAATATATTCTTTTCAAATACATTTTACACGTTTTACATTTAACAAAACTCTGCTATTCAATATTTTAATCAACTTAAATGCTATTAAAGTACTTAATTATAATAGGATTAACACTATTTTTGCTTATCCATCTCTTCTCTTGTATATTTATTATGCATTAATACAAAAATACAGCGTCTGTCTGTCGTTCTGTATGTTCGCTTTTTCTGAAACTATACAAAACATAAAGACTAAAATCAAAAATTATCAAACGTCTTACTTTCACTATATACAGTTTCTCTGGCGACCATTTTAGAAGAACTTGCTAGGTCTGCAGTTTTCAACTTCTTGCGTTGTCTTTTTTTACCAGGACGATAAAACTCGCTGGTTTCTACTACGGGTCCTTTTAACAGTTGAAGCACAAATTTTTAAAGCCTCAGCTGCTCGCTGCAATAAACAATTATAGTACAATATGATCATAAATAATAATTAACATTTCTTACCTCTTGTACACAAAATAAAGGAAGTAAATTCCACGATTTCCTTTTTCCCTCTCGAACTAGTTTAGTAAATTCAGGAATCATTGATGAGACTGCGAATGCAGTGTCTTCCCTTATACTGACATAATATTAAAATGTAATATGAAACACTATAACACTTCAAAAAACATGTAAATAAGAAATAACTTCAGCACATGTCACCTGTGCCAATCAAATCTACAGTCTACAGGTATCAGAGATACCTGTGACATGTTTTACAATAAAGTCACATGTTCATAACCGCATACAGCATTGCCTATACTTTTGTCATTTTCTTTCAGAAATCTGTGAAATACCTTAAAGAATCCCTAAAATTGATCAACTTTATCTGTAGTGACGACATTAATTTTTTCCTCGATAAATAATTTTGCCAATAAATGTAGTTATTTTTGCTGTTTTGTGGCAATATGTTAATTTGATCTAGGAATTTATTTGTAAGGTTGGCCACTCCGTATTCTACACTCTACAGAGCTAGTCAAATTAACTTCCAACGACCCAGAGAAGTGCTAATGTAATGCTATCTTCGTCATACTCGTAGATAATGACAGTAAAGCACAACAATACGCTTTCTGTGATAATTTCTTGCAAAGATGACGCAGCGCTCATCTTTCGGTGGACGGATAGTATTTTTGTGCATGATGATTATTAAACCAAGATTTAGTGTAAAACGAAATGTCAAATCTGGTAAATTCAACGTCACCAACATACAGGGTGATCCAAATTGACTGAGGACTGTTTGAATTTCCCGCCGCGGTAAATTATTGTCACGTTGGCAACATGAATACTTTTCGGCACGACCTTCTAGATTTCACGAGACGAAGTCTCTTATCCGGCCTGCGCACTCCATTAGTTCAAGTGTTTCTCCGCTGGCGCCACCAAACACGAAAATGCGGAAACGGATATATAACACGTAAACGCCAATTTCAAACTACGCTAACTTCGCGCGCTTTTATACTTTTTGTCGATTTTGCGCGTATCGTCAATACATTATATTTTCCTAATCTTTTAAGGCAGCTTTCTTTATTTTTTAATATAATTACGTTATTTCCTTATTTGTTTAAATTTTCGTAGTAATGGCAAACACTAGCAGAAAAAAGTATAACTGCCGCAATGCAATGTGTAATAGTACTGATCCTACAATATCATTTCATGAATTTCCTTCAAATTATACCTACCTTACGAGAAAAATGGTTTCAAATCTTACGCTGGGGTTATGGACACCAACACTCAACAGCAAAATAATATATATTTCTTTATTTCGACAGATCAACAATTACAGATACCTGAAAGTGTCAATTTCTACATCGAACTTCCTAAAAATATAACAGAATTAATAAAAGAACTCCAAACCTTATCTATGCATCTCGATTGCGAATTCTTTCAGCATCTGTAGCCCTTCTGGCAGGATACATTGCAAAAAAACTGAAGAAAGGATTGAATTTCAATAGCCTATTAGATTCTCTGTTAGCTGCCTCGTGTTCAAATTCACTGATAAGATTTGTAAATCTTCAAAGCAGAGGTGCCTTAAAATACTCCACTAGAAGATTTACACTTTTAATCAACCAAATAATCGAACTTGTAATACATATTGTAGAACATTTACCTGGAGAATGTAATCCGTCTAATATTCTAACATCACTAGGTATTTCTAACTCCAATTGCTTTTTCACAGTTTTTGGTTTGCCACGACCACAAGCATGAACTTAGTAATATAATTCTTTAAAAATTGCTAAAACCTTGTTTGGCAAACAGAAACATTGCAAAAACTTGAACAGATAATGTACTTACTGCTCACTATCTCTATATCCTAAATCCAGCTCACGGGAAGTTATAAAATTGTAATTTCAATAATGTTATTGAACTTGTAAATTAATTTTAATAACATAATTAATTTAATTATATAAATTTATTTAATTAATTCGCAAAATATTTACGTAAACATGCAATGCTTGACATTTGTAAGGGTTATCTAACCTATATATCTTCAAGTGACAAATAAACATCAGCGTGTCAGCTAGCGCCAAAACGGCGAAATTTTGCGTTTTCTCAGAAACAAAGTTTATATGGGAAATCGTAAAAGTGCCCAGGCCGGATAAGAGACTTCTCGTCTCGTGAAATCTAGAAGGTCGTGCTTTTCGGATATTTTTATCCTTCTTTTATTTTACAGTGGCGCCTGAAAAATAATATAGCTTATAAACTTACATACATACATAATCCATTCCCCTTATACCGCATTTCGCAGTGTCGGGGTTCCACACAAACTCTTATGGGAGTGCAACGGAGGTAATGGAGCTATTGTAGCAAGTACATTACGCTCCCCCATACTTTATCACTCGTACAACTTTCATACTTAAGCTAAGGAGCTCAAACACGATCGTACTAAATTTTTAAAATTCAGTCGCAACCGAGGTTTGAACCCCTGTCCCTCTGAACGAGAGGTAGGATCTCTACCACTCGACCACGGAGGGCCAGCTTATAAACTTAATTGATTTTAAATAATAAACTTACTTGATAATAAAATCGTCTAACAAACCGTAGTTCTGAAAACAACTGTTTTGTAAAATAAGAAAACAAGCGAAATAAAGCAAAAATTCAATGAAAATCCAGAACAACGTGGCAAAGTACAACGTTGTAAACGAGAAAGTGACGAGTTGCCGCTGTAATCTGACGCTACATATTTCAATAGTGCTACACTAACAACGTGAAATACACTAAAACCCAAGGCGCCAAATTCAAACCAAGGTCCATTCATGTGTATGTATACCTGGTACACATACATAGGTCATCTCATCAAAGTTTAGACGGCCATATTTGAGCCCAAGTTCGATCTGTCAGTTTCTGACATAACCTAACATAAGTGAACCGCCGAAGTCTTTTTCCCAAAAAATGACTGGTTGTAGTGCACCAAACTGTTCTAGCAACTCCCGGAATGGTGAACGTTTGTTTCTTTTTCCAAAAGATACGAAAGTAAGATACATTTGGTTAGATATGCGTAGCCGTCAGAATTGGAAATTACTGAATACTCAAGATTATGCGAAGTAAGCAAGTTTGAGTCTTAATAAAATTACATGTAAAAATATTATGAATTATTTAAGCATAGAGAAAATGTAGTTTTTAGATTACACACTATTTTATTGCCGTTTTACATTTCGACGACATTTAACGGCAACATCTGACGAGAAAGAAGAAAGTAATAACTCGGAATGAACATGAAATTGGAATGGAACATGGAAATAAATTAATAGCGGACCTCGAACTAAAAACCATCAATTTATTATAAAATGCGCAAAAGAAATTTGCATCACCTCAAAAGACACAGAGACACTAATCACTTCAGGTTTTAAAAAATACTGATGCGGCCGCTGGAAATTTTGAAAATGGCAGTATAAATACGATTTGCAGGTTAATTTTCAATTACATTTTAAATTGCAGTTACCTACTTAATATATTCTTCATTTTTACTTGGTTGGAAAGGTTACAAATATTAAAGAAATAGTTATAGCATCTAGCATCCACTTCCATGATATTCAATACTGCGTAGACATTGTCAGATGTTAGATTTCCGTCCAGGGCTTTTATATATTTTTTAACTTAAATAATGTTTGAAAGGGATATCTACCACCTACCATTAATAAATTAATTAGTATCACAATTACAATATTCTCTTTAGTTTTTATTGTTGTTTTGCTCGCATAACTAATAAATCTTCGCCATTTTAGACTATCATTTTTTTGTGTAAATGTTTTCGTATTATTATTCAGTAGTTGTAGTAATATTATTCAATAGCAGAATATAATTTGAATCCCCAAAAATTTTCTTTGTTAATAAGTTAATACATAGTAATATTGATTTGTTCTAATTAAAATATTCGTAACTTTCTCTGTATGTTATGTAAATATTTGATTTGACAAATTCATTACAATTTAAAACTGCCGCCAAAATGACGCCATTTTTGTACCCATTTCAAAAACCAATAGTGGAAATGGGTGGGACAACCTTACTTTGAACATAATATGCATGCATCAACGGACCTTGATATATAGGACGTGCAAAAAGATTATTATTTACAATTATCAGTGTTACTAGTAGAATTAGGAATTTTTTGAAAACTGTGATGGAGTTATGGGAAATTTTCTCTTTTCTCTTACCTTAACGTAAAAACTTTTACTTTCTCTGAATTACTTTACATTATCTTCCGAGTCTTGGTGTAGGATTTTTGTATACAATGCAGTAGACAGCTTGGTGAACGAGATATAATGGAAGTTCAGGAGAAGCTAAAGTTAATAGCAACAATAATGATAACTGCTACAAAGAAGATGACGATAATGCGAAGTTTCTTTGATCATCTGCCGGCGTTGATCACGGGTGTTAATAAGAGTGCTGCTAAAAGATGAAGTACATTTTACGGAACTAATAAATTAACTAGACAATTCAGATTGTAAACATATCTATCCGACAATAGTAAGAAGAATATAGTAGTGAGTTAATAAGGTACAATGATTTTCTCCAAATTAGTAAGAAGAATACAGAAATGCTTGGAACAATTTGCTACTTCACAAAGTTGGAGTAACAACTGCAGAGTAATATTAACAATATTACAATATAAAACTTTAGGAAGAAGTGTAACTACCCGGCGCAATGGGCTTTAAAAGCGACGGATATGACGTCACACTAGCCGCCATTATACCACCTAAATCTGCTTTTCTTCGACAAATACGAAGAAGGGAATTACATTTCATAAGTGAGTGTTCGTTTGTTTAAAATATTAAATATAAAATTTATATTCTAAGATTAATTTTAAAAAACAATGTTTTAAAATTGAGCTTATGTAGTTTATGTGCGCATTTCGAGACAGTGAGAACCGCCAATGAAAATATTTAATTACAAATCTGGAAACACCTAATCCGCTATATTGGACTCCATCACGGTCGTATGTGATAGATGAATGTGTTCCTTCCTACAGTTTTATTTTCTAAAGCTTAAATAAACGTTATCAGTCATTAAACACGCCCATTAATAGTGTTGCATTTAATTTGTTTACTGTCTCCGGATAGATCTTGCGACCAGACTTGAGCAGGCTAGCAACAGAAACAAACTAAATAGAAACATTTCAAACAAGTTTTATTTTATAATAGAAAATCATAAAAACAAGAATTTCAGGTTTTCAATTTACGTCGTTCCAGTCCCAGACCTTTCTAAGAATTTGCAATTCTGCGAACCATGTCTGGCGCTGATGCCCCCAAAAACGTGGCGCCTGAAACCTGAACTTCGTAGGATTCAGTGTTAATCCGGGCCTGCCCATTGTGGAATGCATTCATATAAAGCCTACATATACAGCGCTAGCCAAGCCACTGAATAAAACTGCAGTGTATCATGTACAGCCAGGGAGCCAAGAAAGATGAAATGATAATGATTAATATTGTCAAAAAGCTCTTTAAATCATAGGCGTCCAGTATATTTTAACTGATTTAAATTACTTATAGAAATAATTAACGAGTTTACTGAAATTCGTAGCTTATTTTTGTATTGCACACATACACTTACACATACACTTACACATACACTTATTCGTAAATAATTTGATAATCATGTGGTGATTCCAAATGGTTCAAAATTACATTTATATTTATCAGAATAGTTATAAAGAATTATATTTTATATAATTCTTTAACCACTACAGTATGTATCGAAGAAAATGATTTCTGATTCTTTTTGTCACTAGTTGTGAAGGTTAGCCAAGTTATACAAAGTATTATTATTTTGTAACTAGTTGTAAAAAGAAACACATGTTAACCAATTGATTTTGAAGCGAGATTTAATAAGTTTTAAGTTATAGTAATACTAGTAATGTAAAATTGTGGAAATTCCCGGATGTGTAAAAATCTAGGTTATACCATTTTATTTTTGTCTGTATTTAATGAATATGATCGATGGTTGTGAAGAAGTACAATTGTATAAATTTCCAGTTGTGTAAAAATCCAGTTGTAGGAAATTATTTTTGTGAATTTTTACAGAATATGAAATCGATGATTATGAGAAAGTACGGTTGTATAAATTTCCGGTTGTGTTAAAATCCGGTTGTAGGAAACTATTTTTGTGGATTTTTACTGAATATAAAATCGATGGTTGTGAAAAAGTACAGTTGTATAAATTTCCGGTTGTGTAAAATTATTCCTTGTAACATTTATTTTTGGGTTAATTATTTTTGCCCTTTATAGGGTTAAAAGAATCTAAATAATATTTTTGTGGATTTTTCCGGAACGTGATATTTCAAGTTGTGGAAATATACGGTTGTGGAGAAATACGGTTGTGTTAAAATACTGGTTGTAAACTTTATTTTAGGTATAAATACGGTTGTGTATTTTTCCTGTTGTGTATTTTTCTAGCTCCCCCCTGTCATAGTAGTAGGTCATTTGCTATATCCTAAGAGTTGTACGGCTGTAATATACGAAAATCTAGTAAGTTAGGTACTATGTTATGAAATATTATGGATATTTAGAATAAGTCCATAAGATTTTTACGGGATTATTTTAAATATCCATAATATTTCATTAAAGTATTAGATGTGTATATCAGTATCTTTATATCTCCATGCTTTTATATATCATGTAGCAAATATGATATGTAGATCATGCTATACTGAGTCTATACCTTTTATCTAAGAGTCTAATTAAAATAGTTTTATTGCAATAATTTCATTTAATTACACTGTGCAGCAAAGTTAACATCTTTTTTCCAATAATATGATTTGCAAATTGTCTTAGGATAATTTTCCCTAGTAGCACACAATATTTAAAAAATATAAATATAATATTATATGTTTTTTAAATATTTAAAAGATTAGGAAAATATTTATAAAATATTGAAAATGAAATATTTATAAATATATTGATATACATATTAAATAAATATGATATTTTGAAATGAATATCAAATAAATATTTTATTATTATTATGTCGACCGAATGTCGTAGACAAATATAAATATTATGTATATATATAATAATAAAATAATATTAAAGAAATATTTTAAATAATAAATTAACTAAATATTTAGGCGGATGTCGAAACGAATATTTATATAATAGTCTTTTATAAAATATTGTCACATGAGAGTTGTCGTGACTGGGGATGTAGTTAAGGGTAGAGACGTAGAGTTAGAATTAAACACACAGTACAATTTAACAATATAATTAACAACAAAATGAATTATAAACTACACAAAGCATGAGGATGGTCAGGACCTTATAAATAACTTGCATACTAACACTAAGCATTAGAGTGATCAAAAAGGTTTGCTTACTATGGTACTAATTACATAGAAATAAAAATAGAAAAGAAGCCCAGAAACCCAAAAGATGAGCCATAAAACCAAAACTTGATCAATGTAAACATAAGGGTGAATACTACACATCATTGATATTCTACAAACTGTATGATTATAAATGGTTTTTTGTGTATACCCAAATGATACTCCAACAATTTGAACTTCTATTTTCTCGTTTGTGGGTCTGGCATTGCTAAAGTTTAGTTGCTTGGAAACGTTGAGTCCCGATTAAATGTTCAGCATTGCAAGTGACTGTTAAGTTGGTAGATCGACAGTTAGTAATGTAATTAAAGAATTCTTGACAGCAATCAGGAATTGCTTATATGAAAAATATGATCCTGTTCTGAAGAAGAAATGATTACTTGCTAAGTGAGCTGAGGTTTTATGGAAAATGGAATGTTCTTCGTGTAATTGGTGCTATTGATGGTAAATAAATCTACATAAAGAATTCCATTTGTCAGTCATTGCCATATCACATCAAATTTTGTTATTAGTATTGTCATTATTTTACCACCCTTGGATACTTTAGTCTTTATTCGGTAGTTTCCTACATATATATATATACTTGAAATTTTTAGTTATTGCATTAGTTTAATTATTTAATTAGTAATTTAATTAACTTAATTTACACAAATACTTTTCATAAACATTTTATGATCACCATCATTAAGTATAAATTTCTACTTTTGTTGTAATACTGGAAGTAACTATTAAGACATAAACTAGAATTTTGATACTTTATTATAATGCTTCAACTAATCATACTAACACAAAGTGTGTTTCTTTATGCTGCTTCTGATATTCGCCTACATATACTGGGACAGCTTCAGGATCGGGAAGGTAGTGTTAGCTGATTTGTTGCTTGGCGTATGTGTATTGTGTGCTGTCAACCTGTTGTGCCTAATTAATCTCCTTTATTCCTGTACAACTTGTTTTACACCCATGGAAGAATTTTACTAAATTGTAATAAATAGAGACGTGCATTTTAGTAAAGCATAAAACCACTATGTCAAAGGAGCGAAGCAATTTAAACTGCAATATAACACAAGCGGGTGCTTGGAAATGGTGGGTTTGGAGTACCCTTGCAGCAAAAACAAGTGAAAAGGGGTCTATTTAAAATAAACAACGTGAATTAAAAAAATTGACAGTGGCTTGGCAAGTCTTGTACAACGTAGTAAGGTCACGTTCTTTTTAGTGTGCTCCATGCCCAAATTGTTTATTATAATTTGGTTATTTGTACGATTTATTGTTTGTTAAAAGTAAATTTGCGAATAAGACTGTATTTTGAAACATTTTATTATTTCAATTTATATAAGTTAGAATTTTAGACACATAGAGACACCAGACAAATAATTCTATTTAGTTTGTTCTGTATGCAAATTTAAAATTGCATTATCGTCATGACTGCAAAATCAGCTGCTTCGGTCGAAGGTTCGAGTACTTCGTATACAACCGAATCGCGACGTTTTTGTGGTTTAGTTTGTAAATTATTAGATCTTTCTGCATACAGTTTTGGAGGGAAATTACAAATTGTTGAGAAACGGCAGATCAAAACCAGAACTTTCAAATTTAACAACAAATATTAAAACCTGCACCAGGTATTTTGCTAAAAAGGACCGGAAAATCGAGTCGCATTATAAATAGTAGTACTTTTTTAAATAAAGAATAATAGTCCACAAATTCCATAAGTATAAATTATAAAAGTTCTTCTTTGAAAAACTTTTAAGATTAATAATTATAACACTGTTTTTTATTGCACCTAGCAGGGGCGGATTCAGAGAATTATTTGGGGGTGGTGCATTTTTTGTAAATAATTGTTTTAAATAAATTAATAATAATTACTATACAAACATTATTTGTTTTTATCCTATTTATATTTATTTGTAAATGTTATATATTGCACAATATTTAATAAACATTAACTACTTTTACATGCAAAATTTATTTAACTATAATACTAAAGTATATATCAAAACTTGGGTGGGGATTCCCCCCCGTGGATCCGGGCCTGTACTTAGATATATTAAATTTAAAATCGTAGTTGCTTCCCTAGCCTAAATTCTCACCTCACGCCACTGATATATATATAAACAAACACGTCGCTAAGGTAACTAGATTAAAATATAAAAATAATCAGATTTAAATATTTAACACTTCCAGTAACGGAGTATTCATTAAAGGTACCCTTAGTTGTGTACCCCTGACGTATTTGTTTATATTTATATTACCATTGATAATGCAGCTTAGCTGTTGAAACAATATTGTCAGGTTATAATTTAATGAATACTGTGAAACTTTATATTAATCTTTATTTATTTCATATACGTCCTATAACTTGTAGCGATGGTGCTTATGAAAGATGAGCTAATCAAGGGTTTTTCCAGGCGAGGTCACCTAAAATGCACGTCTCTAGTAATAAATACCCAAATTGTAATGTTTAATTTAGGACAAATCCAATTTTTAAATTCTTTCTAAATGTTTAACTTGTTTTTAAAAACTATATATAATTATGTATATTTTGATAATTGAGCTAGAAGTGAGAATTGATGAAAATTATATGAGTGCTGTAAGAAAGTGATATTTTTATATATAATTTGTTTGATCCTAATAAGCACTTTTATATTTATAGAAAGCGTGGGAGAGCGATTATATATATTTTTAGAAGAGTTCTATTCTATAGTTTTAATTGAGTTTTAATTTGCCAATTGATTTTACATTTGATGTGATAATTAATATACGTATCTATCAACATAAGAAATAATCAACGAATTATCATTATATATCCATAAGAATATTGTAATCTTTTTAATTATTTCAAATGTAAAATCATTAAGTTGTATAGTGCCTTGTTGTGATATAAACTTTTGTGAGTCAATTTAATTCTATAAAGAATAATAAACCAGTACTTGTAATAGTCTATTTTCCTTGCATGCTGCGTGATTAGCAATTCCGGGTAAGCCCCTATACAAGACACTGTGGCAAAAAGATGGATGACTCCAATAAACTTGTGAGTAATGGACGAGAAAATCTACTTACAATTTATTACTTTGAAAGATTTGAATGATTTTATGTCCATTAATCATCAGTGATCATTATCAGTAGGAGTTTAACAAGTGCATTAAAAATTATTTATAATTTACAATGCACGAATTATATATTTTATAAGAAAATTTTATAAATCATTTTGTTCATCATTCAAAAATAAACATTCTTTTAGAAATTTAATAATTACAAATAATTATCAGTAATTTCCAGGTTGAGGCATTTGATTTCTGATTGTGTAGTTAAGTCCACTATTCGGTGTAGTTATATGCATTGAATACCGCATGGGCTCACACACACAACTACAGTATTAGCAATATCATGCTCGCCTCTGGTAATTACATCTATGCAATATCGATAGTTTCTTTACAACAAGAATTATTGGATAATTTGATTCTGTTGAATTTTGATTAGTTAAAATAATTTAATTTTTAAAATGTTATTGGTCATTTATGTGAGTTTGACAGATGTATGAAATTTTCATAACTATAAAAATTGTAAGAAACTATGTACAAAATTTAATATTTTTTTGTTGCAGTGTGAATGAAAATACACGAAGATCTCGCCACCCTAATTTAATAGAAACTTCTCCGTCGCATATGATTAATAATAACAACAACACTTTACGAAAATCACATCCAAAGCTCTGGCGACAGCCTGGTGAACCACCATTGCCGCAAAGATATGGCCCTAACACTTCACCTTCATCAATTCCAAGGCGTGCCAGTAGTCGAACTAGAGCCCCATCTACGCCTTCATGATTTTTCTTATTTTTATTAAAATTATTACGTTGTAAAGATTTTTTAAAGGTGTTTTTATTTCATTATTATATATTATAGTGTCTTAGATATGTGAATTTTGACTGTGATTATAATGTGTAATTATTGTAAATTATTACTGATGGGTTATGCTTAGTATTAATTTTTCCCTATCTTTGTCAAAATTTCATGGTTGCGTTGTAGATTATAATTTTTTGTTGTTATCTTGCTATTTAATTTAAAATCACTGATGTAACAGAAAAGCTTTTTAATAGCTCCGATGCACTTTGAGACTGATCTTATTTGTAAAATGTGAAGGATTTTTTGATAATCGAAGCTTTATTTATTTAATAGAGAATATTTTGTTACATCACTGATTTAATTATCATTAGCTACGAAGAAACCATGATTTGGTACAATATAATTTCCCATTTTATTTTAAACTATAAGTTTATTAACATGTTTTAAAACTTTCTGTGACATTCCTGTACTTAACTACTATCATAAATTCATACAACAGGCTTTTTGATTGATTTACTTAATTTTTTAATGATAAACGTTAAAATTTTTAGTCAAGAAGATCAAACAATGTGCAATAGAAAGTTGTGCTCCTTTTAAAAGTATTATTAGCATAATTATGAATCTTGTATTTATTTATGAATAAATGAAATATTACAGTCCTAAAGAGTGTTTTCTTTTAATTAATGCCTTATAGACAATAGTATATTTTGATTGATACAAGATTTGCTAGCCCAACAAGTGATGCTACTCTGACATGAACAAAAGTGGTACATAGTGTCATGATATTTCTTGTAGCTTGACGATTTAGTTGTCGTTTTGACATTTTTTTCATATATAATATAACAAGTGGTCTAATTTTTTCTGACAAAATTTGTCATTTCAGATATGAGTAGCTTTCGCAACGAAAACTACACGAGTCGACGCAGGAGACGAGTGTAATTTTCCAAAAGCAATAGCTACGAATGTCTTAAATGATAAATTTTGCAAGAAAAAATTAGACCACAAGTTGAATTCGGCTTGACAATCCATCGAGAAAATTTTTATTTAGCGTGTGTAGTTAATATTAATTTAATTAAATTTGACATTTCATTTTGACATAAATTTTTTCACTAAGAAAAAACTACTAGTGGTTTTTTCACTATAAAACTAATTTCATTGATTCCAATTTGAAAAATTCTGTAATTTGATTGGTTAAAAATTTTCGAGTTGGATTGTCATATATAATATCACAAGTGGTCTGATTTTTTCCGACAAAATTTGTCGTTTCAGATATGAGTAGCTTTGCAACGAAAATTACACGAGTCGACGCAGGAGACGAGTGTAATTTTCCAAAAGCAAAAGCTACGAATGTCTTAAACGATAAATTTTGCAAGAAAAAATTAGACCACGAGTTGTATTCGGCTTGACAATCCACCGAGCAAATTTTTATTTAGCGTGTGTAGTTAATATTAATTTAATTAAATTTGACATTTCATTTTGACAAGTGGTTTTTTCTTAGTGAAAAAACCACTAGTGGTTTTTTCACTATAAAACTAATTTCATTGGTCCCAATTTGAAAAATTCTGTAATTTGATTGGTTAAAAATTTTCGAGTTGGATTGTCAATTTAATAAAGTTTGATTCTATTTCATCCCCCTTAATGCGCAAATATTTTTTCATATTAATTTGATCTTGTCAAATATTCTGATAATAGATATTTGATTAATCTAGTAGTATGTTATTATACAATGTTGTATAAGATGGTTTATTATGTTACAATGGACAGAACAAGGGAAACGAGGAGCTTTCCAAAGAAACGAGAGCGAAAATATGTCTTATACGTATAACAACTATTATATACTATTTTTTCTAGTTTGGGAATATATTTTATGGAAATTTGGGAATATGAAGCTATTTAAAATGTCCCATGGCAATCTAGTAATTTTTGCGCGTAATGTGTGATATTGCTGTCGAATTTGTCGAACAGTTGACATTTTGTGGTGATCAAATTGTGATTCAAATTTGTAAAATTAAAATCTGTTTATATGCAGTAGAAAATAAATGTCACCAATCTCACAGAACAAATAGTTTCCAAAAATAATTTAATAGTAGACTATTATTACTTAGATTGTTCTCAGTATCAGTCCATTGGCTTACTGTTAATACAAAGTTTAAAAATAATATAAGTAATATTTTGTTAGTCTCTTCTTGTTAGGGAAGTGCTTCTTGTTTGTATCCATTTCTTGCCTGTCAGTTGTACTTAAAACCTTAAAATTCATTTTACATAGATTCTGCTACATTATTTAATTTTGTTTATAAACACAACCAAAATAAAGTTAATTCAGCAAAATGAAGTAATACTTGATATTTGTGGATCTAACTAGCACCTAAGTGATTCAACATTTGTGTTGTGCTTGGAGGAAACTACCTCTACTGTTAATTAAAAAAAAGGTGTTCAGAAGGTAAAATTAGCAAAAGTAGTGAAAGTACTGCTGAACTATACCAAGTGGAATGAAAGGACAAAAAAGAGTAACTTATGAAGTTCAACTCCCGCTCCCCTCTGAACTCACTAACACGTTGTCTTGCGTGGGCGACCAATGTGGCGAAGCTGACGACACGGGCGAAGCGAGCGAATGGCGGTGCGGATGAAGCGAATTGAGAGTGTCCTATGTAGCACATTTTCGTAATTGCGAATCTGACGTTGTTCTGAAACTGCGTTTTTTCGAGTTTTCGAGGTGTAGATCAAAAGTGTCGTTTGAAGTTGAATAAAACTGTAAACTCAAATGGCTGTAATTCGATATCTATAATTTTTTGGTGTTTACCAAAGTTTCAAGAATTTCGGCCCAGAGGCATTTCTATAATTTTTTAGACTTTCTGTCCAGTAACACTTTTGATCTACACAACACACAGTAAAAAATGGAGTGTTAACTTTTACATTCAAATAACACCCAGAGTGGTTCCTATTTATCCACACTGATGAGTGTAAATAACATTGGTCTTAAAAGTGGTAAAATATATAACAACTTTAACCTTCAATGCAGGTTAAAGTCATGGATTCTTTATACCTATCTTACACGATACAGAAATGAAAAAGACACTAACGAGTGTAAAAATGACAAACCATATTGTTGAGAAAACATTTGTTGAGTGTAAAGTATGCACGAACTGACCCAGCAAACATGGAAGTAACGGCCGTCAGTCGGGCTATTGTCGGCGATGCTGGTCAGTTAACGGCCACGGCATGCTACTAAAGGGCCATCGTAAAAAGTTTGCAGGCAAAATTACGTCCGAAATTGTATGTCAATCCACAACTGGCCCGACGGTGGCCAAAACACTTTATTGAAGCCAACAAGTAATATAATTAATAAATATAAATTTCTCATTACAATCAAAATAATAATCACAGTTATCTGGCAAAAATAGTTGTTATGCAGTAGTGAAAATTGGCTAAAAAGTAAATAAATAATAAAACATTGGTATCTCTTAGTGTTTTGGTTTTCAGTTATTGGTATGTAGACATTCGTTCGAAGGTTGGTTGGTAATACAAGCGTTGTCGTCAGTTTGTTTGTGTTTGTGTTTATCGCGTTGAACTGTTTTTTTAAAAATTTGTAATATTGTGATTAAAATGGCAAGTTCTCAAAGCACTAACGCTTCAAAAAGGTGAGTACTGAGTTTTTTAATTTGATTTTAAAATTTCAACGTCTCACGTGTCTCAACTCATAACCTCACTTTTGGGGAAGTTTTCCCGCCGCTTGAAGTTTTCTTTTTTATTGCAATCGTATTCCTTTTTAAATTAAATTATTATTTATTATTGTTTGCAGGGGTAGTAAGAAAAAACAAATTCAGTAAGAGTGCTACCCAACAGGAAGTAGAAACGATTATCAAAAGCTGGCTAAGGACTGCAACAGACCGAAATGGCGGAAGGAACAGAAGACGTAGTGCTGTCAAAGGTGCCGAGAATCATTAGAAGTTTATTGCCTTGTCTTCTGATGTATTTAATGTTTAATGTTTTGAGTTTATGTTAATTTTGTGAATTGAAATATTGTTTTGTTAATTAAATTAAAATATTTATATTTTAATTTAATTAACAAAACATTTATTTTTATAAAAATAAATGTTTTTGAACAAAATTTTTGACTAGTTATGTGAGCGGCGATTGATCGGCAGAGTAGCGGGCATTGGTCGCATGAATTATGGGCCATCGCTGTAAAATGGCCTTACTCATACGGTGGCCCGGCTAGCGGCCGCAGTCTCCTATTGATGCCGGGCCAATATAGAATTCCGTTAGAGGCCCGCCGCTCGCATAATCGGCTGGAGGGCATTCGGCCATTGAAGGCCCATCATTAAAATGTTTGCTGGGGAGTGTTAATTTCCCATTCTTTTAGTGTAAAAATTATTGCTTATAATGGTAAGGAACATTTTTTTAATGGAAAAGGAACCAATTATAGTGGTTACAATCATTTATTGGAGTGTACAAAAAGAAAAAAGTAAAAAAATAATGCACAAAATATTAGTTTTATTTTAAAACAAAATGCAAAATATAAATACATTCTAAATCTAAATAATCCAATGTAAATACATACTGTGATGTTTTTCCTTCATTATTTGAAAATCATGAATTCTTAATTTTGTTACCCAATGTAAAAATGTTCAAAGTTGACTGTTTGTGTTTATCATTTGTAATTATGAGTTTCTGTAATTAAAGTTTTATTAATAGTATATTACGTTATAAGTCCGGTAAACCCAAGTTTACAGTAGCGAGTTGAAAACGTTTCGGGACGAGGCGACGAAGGAGCCGAGTCTCGAATGTTGAAACGAGCTACTGTAATGGTTTACCGGAAGTATGACGTAAGGCGTTTTATTTCATACTGCCTCACATTGTTCATTTTTTTAAAAAATGCATTTAAAATTTTCAGTCCGGTAAAATTTTTTACCGGGCTCAAATTAGATTTTCAGTCCGGTAAAATTTTTTACCGGACTCAAATTGGATTTTCAGTCCGGTAAAATTTTTTACCGGCCTTGTAACGTAATAATTCATTTACCGGATTCAAATGAGTCCGGTAAATACCCTTTTACCGGACAGTATGAAATAAAATTATTTACACATTCTAATTTACATTACAAACCTTACCCGTAATTATAGAAACGACATTTAATGTGTCACTAATCACAATGTCAGTTCTTAAATAATCACACGTTTTATATAGAGTCACTCTATATTACTTCTAAGAGTTGGGCCAACGCGGGAATTGATGCTGATTGGTTGGATCCATTTGCACTAATGCCAATTTAAAAACACGAAATTTGACAGAATTATGTAATTTAGGACAGCTCTTTTCACTTCCTCATAAATTTATGTGGAAGCTAATTGCTATGGTTACAATTGTATCTGTGACAATTAACCACCAAATAAAGTTACAAGGAGGTGAAAACATCGCCCTTAATTTGACAAATAAACTGATGTTTAGTAAATCGAAGAATTTTTATGTATTTCTCTTTAAGTTTTTAATAAATATTAATTGTAATTGAAGGGTTGATGTCAAAAACAGCATTTGTCAAAAAAAAACTACAACCTTTAAGAGAACCAAAAACTAACTGTAAGGTCAAAATTTGTGTTATTAGTAACTATGTGCAGTTTATGAAACATTCTCATAAACATAATCCAAAAATCTGTGGTTTTTGACTACGGGGGACTCAACTGAGGAGACGAAACGAGTCAAATAAAGCGTCCCCGACCTTGAACGTTAATTCAAGTTTGAACGTTACTTCTAGATGGCGCTACGATTCTGGACAACGCTGACAGTGTTGACAGATTATGCGATTTATCGCAAATTTTATCGCAAATCTGGCTAATTTTTATGAAACATTGCGACCCATATGGCACTCCAGCGAACTGTCAACAATGGCCAGCGTGGTCTGAGCGTTGTCAAGGACCGAAGCGCCCTCTAACGAAAATTTTTTAAAATACAGGCCATTGGGTACGCAAATGTTTGGAACGCCCATTGCCGATTCGTCTCCTCAGTTGAGTCCCCCGTATTTTTGACGAAAACGAATTTATTTTTTTTATTAAACATAAGATACATATATTTTAATTAAAAAATTAGAATACATCGGTCTGCCAGATTTAAAAAAATTTAAAAAAGATTCATATCTCTAGCATGAAAGAAAAGATCTTCGTAAGCACTACTGTTATCGTTCTCAACAATGTCACCTGGGTCTTCATTAGTCTCCAGAATATCATAAAAACCACGGTGTTTTCGATTGGATGATACTTCACAAAGAGCTTGAAGATCTTTTAGCTTTGCATGATTGATCTCAATAGGCCCTGGTACATAGGTACAAGTTGTAATTCACTAGTAAAATGGAGTCTTGTTTCTGATTGTGCATTGCCTCCACGTTCCAGAATAGCTATCTCTTACTTATATAAATTTATTTATTTAACACAAAAATGCTATTGCGTGAATGTATGCGATACATTCGCGAAGACTTTAGTGGAATATAGGTGGTCGAGGATTCTTTACAAAAAACTTATCAGTCCACAATTTGAAGTTAAAAATATCTTTCTTAGTCGGCCCATTTGATAAAATGTGTAAAATATGTTACTGAGTAATAACTCTGAAATAAAACGATTTAATAAAAGCAAAATATTTTCACTTTTTAAATTATTATTATGGAAATAATTAAAACGGAAATTGACTTACTAGAGCACAAGAGACATTACCAGTTTTTTGTTGTAGCTGAGAGTAGTTTCTTCTTTTCTCAATTTTGCAGATAAAATACAAATATATTACTCTATTTAAGAAATTTATTATATTAATCAATTCAAATGAGCAATTTAATTTAATCAGTTCATTATGGTAAATTATAATGAAATAAATGTCAGGTTATGAAACATTTGACATTTGCCAAGTAAACATAACCAATAATTCTTTCAACGTATATTTTTGGATCCATAATGGCGGTTTGACATTCGCGTTGGCTCAACTCTTATAAGTAATATAGAGTGACTCTAGTTTTATAAACACATGTGCGCCATCTTTTTAAGCTGAGTTCGGCCGTCCAAGTACCGACCTACAATACCGACATATATACTTCATCACATATATAATTATGTAGGTACTACATAGCAGGAACCAGAAACGGTTTTACATTTAAATGGTTCTTTGTAAACCAAAAATCTGAAAATAATTTTATCTATTATTTATCCATAATTCACGTAAACATTATTATTTATATTTATGCATAATGATGATTGAAATTACAAAGGATCAACATGGCTGCTAAAAATTTTACATAAGAAAAAGTTGAATAGGCACAACCAGGACTGGAAATTATAGTTTTAAAATCTTACCTAATTGCACAATATCATAGAAAGATGCATCCTCTTCTATTTTAGCATATTTACTTTTATTGGCTAGTTGAATCTTAAAAATCATTGTCACTTTCAAAGAGAACTAACTACATTCAAACACAAACAGTCAATAAAAGTCTCAAGTCCAATCGTGATTATTCGCGTTGGAGGTGGATGTTCGGTGGATGACACTCGCGAGGGTTAAATCGGTTTTGTCGGCAATCTCATTAACACTCTTTACTGCTGTTAACATGCTAGAATAGTGAAATACATTTTTTGAAAGATGACTCTTACACTAACTAGAATATCTTTACCAAATTCAAATGATTTGTACACCAAAAACATTATTTTTACCCATTTTTTAAATTAAGATAACACTCATAAGAAAATTGTTGCTGCGTGTTAATTTTGGTTGTTAATTTCATTCACATGAGTGTAGAAATTTACACTCAGATATTTCACCACACCAAATATGTTTTTCACTACCACTGCATTTTTTACTGTGTAGGAATCATCATTTATCAAAGTTTCAAGAATTTTAGCCGAGAACCCTTTCCCATAAAGATTCTACCGGGTGCAAAAATTGCCAACTTCAAACGGCTGTAATTCTAAAACTATAATTTTTGGACTTTGTGTCCAGTGACACTTTTGATCTACACACCGAAAACTATCTTTCAATGTTTCAGAGCAATTGAGTGGAAGCCATTTTTCGTAAGTACTGCGGGGTCCTTTGGAAAACTTCCATTTACTTAAGATATTAACAAATTGTTCAACATGATTTCACAATTATTTCAAAAGTAATCATTTTATTATTGATTTCCCTTTTAAAATTATATTCAATCTAACTAAACATTACCTGCTATGCCGACTATTCAGATGCGGCTAACGCGGTGAAGGCGGAAATATCAAATAATTTGATCGCGTCAACCGCCTGAAATCCGCATCTAGCGAAGTTCCGGACGACGCGACCTCATGTAGGACACCTGCATTGTTTGCTTAATTTTGATAAATCCGCTTCGCCCGCAACTACTCGCTCACGCAAGAAGCGTGTAAGAGCTCTACATTTAAATCTGGTCTAACTATCGTAGTATTATAGTTGTTTAAGTTGTACAGTATACTGCGTTCGTAAATTCAGAAGTATAGAAACACAAGATAGAATTATATTAGAACAATTCTTGAGTTTACCGCTAACTGACAACAACTTTAAATTTAAACCAAAAACATTTTTGTTATTTAGCTACGCAGTTATATTTCTGTTTTGACTAATTTTCTATATTGTTAATACCCAAGAAATACCTTTTTAAACGTTTTAAAACCGACATCCGTCAGCTGTTACACATGTAAACACTATTGAATACCGCTGATTGCGCATACAGCAATTTACCTAGCGTAAACTTATCTCACAAGTAGTCAATCGGCAAATAAAGTGGGAATTTTAATTTATTTCTCCTTTAAATTATTGTTATCAATATTAATATAAGTAACTTGTTGCCCGAACAAAGGGGTTTTCCCAGTGGCGTGCGGTCCATGGAAGCAATGCTTCCTTTAAGAATCTATTAAAAACCGGGAAACTTCTCATGCAGCAGAACCATTGTGGCGTAGGCTGTGCCATGTGGCGCCATCTTGTTGAAACCACATGTCATCGATGTCATAATCATCCAATATTGGCCACACAAAATTGCGCAGTAGCGCTCGCCATTCACTGTGACCGAATTCCCAGCATCATTTTCAAAGAAAAATGGTCCAATGATTCCTCCGGCACAAAATGCACACCACACAGTGACTTTTTGTGGATGCATTGGTGTTTCGACAATTGCCCTTGGATTTTCATCAGCCCATATTCTGCAATTCTGCTTGTTGACGTAGCCAGTGAGATGGAAATGGGCTTCGTCGCTAAAGAAGATTTTGGTGGAAAATTCATTATTCGCTTGTCTTTGTTCGTGTATCCAATTGGCAAATGTTAGGCGCTTGAAATGGTCCGTCGTGAATTTTGTACGCGTGCAACGACAGATCTTTCGTCAATATGCGATGCAAAGTGGCCGTGGACAAATGCACTTCCTGTGCTCGATGTCGAATAGAGGTGTTTGGGCTCTCGGCCACATTCTCCCTCACGGCAGCAATGTTTTCGGCCGAGCGTCCTGCACGTGCACGTACTGGCTTCCGAACATCTGCTACAGACCCTTTTTCTTGGAATTTCTTCACAATTTTGCCAATAGCAGTCTCGGTTGGTCGATTATGCGGGCCGAAAAAGTCACGAAGAGCGCGAAATGCATTTCTGTTTGAACGTCCATTTTCGTAATAGGCTTCAATAAACTTTAACACGTTGTTCAACGCTCAACTTATCCATGATTTTATTTGTAAACGACTGAAGATATCAAAACAAAAAACTAACCTCAAAAAACAATTGACGTTTAAGCTCCATTCACATTTAACATCTGTCCAAACTATTGTAACACCCTTTCGTAATAAATAATAGTATATTGAAACACGAGTTTTGTAAAACTCTTATTTCGACACGAGTCCAGTTTGCAGCACGACTGCCGTAGGCAGGAGTGCCTGTAAAGGACGAGTGCTCGGAAGTTTTACAAAACGAATTTTTCATGTTATTTTCCCTAATTTGCAAATAAAATAGCTTTTTAATACAAATAAAATCAATTTTGCTAATTTAGGGAATTTTGCAACGGTTGGTGACACTTTTATTTCAAAGCCTCCATTTAAAACAAAATTTTAAATTTGAATCAAGTAGACTCACTATAAATGTCATTTTTTGCAAGTTAAATTCGTTGAAGTGCAAAATTAGTTAGAAGATGAATTCAGAAATTTCTTGCACCCCACCAGAAATACGGCAAATTGCAGAAAATAGTATGCTAAATTTATTGCCCGTGAAATCTCATGGCGAATATAAAAAACAATTTCAACATTTTCAAAAATGGTGTGCCGAGAATGGGATAAATGGGATATCAGAAAATGTTCTGTTAGCATACTTCAATATGCAACGAGACAAATATAAACCATCTACGTTATGGAGCAGGTATTCAATGCTGCGAACATGCCTGAATGTCCATAAAAATGTGGATATTTCCACTTATAAAAAACTTCAAGCCCTATTAAAACGCTCTTCACAGGGATATGTCCCTAAAAAATCAAAAATTCTTGAGGAGAATGATATAAAAAGATTCATAGCGGAAGCCGATAATAGAAAATACCTGGCTATGAAGGTAGGTTTCAAATTTTGCTTTTCAAGTGTCACTATAGGTTTACATTGTAGGTTATCCTTATAATGGGGTACAACGGCGCCTGTAGGCGAGATGACCTTACAAATATGTCCCTGAATGATCTAGAATTTAAATCAGATTCCATTCTCGTAAATATACCTAAAACAAAAAACTATGTTCCTAGGATGTTTGCCATAACAGACAAAAACTGGATCAAATTGATTAAAAAGTATAACAGTCTCCGTCCTAAGACTGTTAAACATGACCGCTTCTTTTTAACCTACCGCAACGGTTTATGTATTAATAGTCCCATTGGTATTAATACCATGGGAAAGATTCCGAAAGAAATTGCTACCTTTCTTCAGCTCCCAGATCCTCACCTATTCACAGGCCATTGCTTTCGGAGATCGAGTGCTACGCATGTAGCAAACAGTGGCGGTGATCTTTTGACGATTAAACGCTTTGGAGGATGGAAAAGCTCAGCAGTTGCTGAGGGTTATGTTGATTCATCTTTAAGCAACAAAATTGAAGTTTCAAAAATGTTTGTCCAGGAACCAAACGTTGAACTCCCTGGCTGTTCCACGATCACTAATTCAAATGACTCTGAAACAGTATTACAGAGAACAGAGAGCACTCCAGCACAAAACGGCCAAGTCACTGTTGGGGGGAATAATACCCATGAAGAGAATGTTTCCTCAACTCACGGTATAATTATCAACTCCACTGATAGTTCTACTGTCAACATAAATGTTTATAATAATTGTACTTTTGCAAATAGTAATTAAAACTTAAATTCAATGATTCCAACGATTTCTCTGTTGTCTGGCTTGCAGCCATAACCTGTAACCACAAACTCATACTGACATCTGACATCCTGTACAATTTATGTCAGTATGTTACCAACCGAAAAAAAGTCCCTAGATTTCGGGTTTGGGAATGGTTCATTTCCACACCCAAAATGGATGCGGAAATAGCTTTGTTAACACAGCAAATTAGGAAAAGTTATAATGTGATAATGTCACATTACATCTCGCATCAAATATAATAATAATAATCTTTATTTAGCATTCGCTATAACTTTACATATAGGTACTACAGTGGTCCCTTTCATTACACTTTCTTACAATAATTACCAACAGCACAAGTTACAATAACAGATAAATATAAAAAGTATACAAATAAATAATATAAATGAAATAATATATGTATAAATTATATGACTAGATGCTAGATATAAAGAATTCTTTGACTTTTCTTTTAAACATTTTCAAATTTAATCCTTTTATTTGTTCAGGCAATTGATTGTAAAGAATAATTCCATTATAAAAAAGAGAATTTTGTGCTTTTGATGAATTTCTTCGGCTTAAATAAAAATTATTGTTAAACCTTGTATTGTGATTGTGAATTTCATTTACTAATATTAAATTATCTGTCAAATATTGTGGTAATAATCCTAATTTCATTTTATGCACAAAATCAACAACCTGAAGTTTAAAAAAAGTTTCAACGTTAACCCACCCTAATGTACTTAGCATATATTCCACTCTTGTATATCTATTACAATTAAGTATTACTCTCATTGCTTTATTTTGTAGAATTTGTAATTTATTGAAATCCCCTTTATTTCCCATAAATAAAATAGTAGCGGCAAAGCAAAAGTGAGGTAGTATTATTGTATTAAAAACCAATCTTTTTGACCAAGTTGACAAATAACCACTACATCTCCTCAAAACCCCAATTTTTTTTGAAATCTTTTTACAAATGTAATTAATGTGTTCATCAAATTTTAAGTTTTTTCGATAAATACCCAAATACTTATGACTGTCTACTGTTTCAACTATCTCACCATTAACATTAACTACAAAATTATTAAAAACCTCTTGATATACCCACTCCCTTTACCAATAATTAACGATTTAGTTTTACTTACATTAAGTTTTAATTTATTACTTCCTAACCAATTACTTATATTATTTATATCCTCATTTAAATCCCTTTGAATACCAATATTATCCCTCCCACTAATGTACACAACCATGTCGTCAGCAAACAGATGAAATTTACATTTTTTAATGACATTACTAACATCGTTAATATACAGACTAAACAAAAGGGGCCCTAAAATACTCCCTTGTGGTACTCCATAATCTATGTTCCTGTCTGATGATACATTTTGGTTACATTTTACATGCTGCTTGCTATTATCCAAATAACTTTCAAACCAATTTAATACAATTCCTCACACCCCGTAATTTTTAAATTTTATTAGTAATTTCTCCCGGTCAATAGTTTCGAAAGCCCGTTTTATATCAAAGAACACTATTATAATTACTTCATTGTTATCATAGCTTTCTTTCCATTCATTTATCAAATATTGTATTGCTGTTTCACAGCTAAAATTTTCCCTAAACCCTGACTGATATTTACTTATTATATTATTTTTATTTAAATGTTCTAGCAACTGTATATAAACAACTTTTTCTAAAATTTTAATATTTGATGGCAACATGTTTACTGGTCTAAAGTTTTCGGCTTTATCATTATTACTGGTTTTTCTTATTGGGATTATTGTAGATACTTTTAAATTATTAGGTACTTCCCCTTTCTCCAATGAATAATTAATTAAATTTATAAGCGGACCTGAAATTTCATCATAAGCAATTTTATAAATTTCTACTTAATATTATCGGGACTGCTTTTATTATGTAATGAACATATTATATTTCTTAAATCTCCATAACTAATATTTTTAAAATTATTAAAAGAATTATTTATGCTAATATTTAAGTTCAAACTATTTGTATTTAAATTTGGAATAGTATTAATATTAACAATCTCTATGACACTGTCTATAAAATATTGATTAAAGTTATCAGCTATTTCAGGTAAGTATACATAACTTTCATTATTAAAAATAATCGAATTATAATTTTCATTTTGTTTGCCTATAATAATCTGTTTTAGTGTTTTCCACATACCTTTAGCGTTAGATTTATTCTTATCGACACAATTTTCATAATATAGTTTCTTAGCTTCCCTACACTTAGAGACCACTAAATTTCTATATTGTTTATATGAATTCCAAAATTCAATATTTTGAGTAAACCAAAATTTTCTATATTCATTATTACGTATACCTATTAAAGTTTTAATTTCATTATTAAACCAAAAGTTACTATTTTTACCAGTCTCTATTTCAATAAATGGCATTTCCTCATTAATGATCTTTATCACAGCATTATAATAATTTTCATATTTACTATTAATATCAGATATTCTATAATTATAGTAATTGCTAATCTGCAACATTTTCGATTTAAAACTTTCTATATTTGTTAATGGTTTCCTTTTTATAATAACCTGATTTTCATTTTTTATCATTCTTGCCTTAACTTCTATACAAATAAGAGCGTGATTGTTAAATACATAATCATTTACAATCTTACATACAATGTCCTCATACATACCTATAACAAGATCTATTAATGATTTATATATGTGGTATAGTTTAATAGTTTTGTAGGATTCCACCACAGTTTCCACGAACTAAGCGCAAAGGATATAGCTGGAAACACAGGATATAAGTAGCTATTGTAATGTACAAAAATTTATGTGGAATCCAGAAATTAAAAGTCAGTTGTTTTACTTATTTGTAATTGTTCGACAATTTGATCCACAAACTGCTTAATAGAAGTATAAATGAATTGTTGGGTGAAACACTCTGCAGACATCGCACACTAAAATGTGCTTTTAGGGTATTCATACTACTGCTCTTGATTAAACTGTATTGTCGTAATATGTACCGAGAAAACTTTGATACTAAGATTATTCTTCTTTAACTTCCATTTACCATCAACAGGTTTTGTAGAGTTGGTAGCACATTTGATTTCAAAACTATAAAAATGTTAACACTAACAAGAACTAAATTAGTATATATTTAATAATGTGTCATAACCCTCATTTCTTTGTAATTATAAAACAAGTTCTTAATATTATTAACTAATAGTGTCAACAAAATATTTGATTATTTTCACTTAACATTACTAAAATTGTTATATCTATATTTGTAAATTATGTAACGACTAACTTTTCAGCCTATTTTACTTACACTAAACTTTTAAAAACATAACAGTTTGTAAACTCTGAAAATGTTACAGTTGTAGATATCGAACAACTTTACTGAATATGCAAATTTTCAAGCTTTCAGATGATAACTGGTTTAACCATATTAAACTTTCGACATTCTGTCCGCATCTGAGGTTCTCGGCGCTTCACTCATTGCATATCTAAACTTTTACATAATTTTGTCCCAAGTTTTAATAAAATAAGTGTAATGAACAAGTAAGAATAGGGACATTTTAAAATAAGATTTCAAATGGTAGGTAACTATTTATAAAATTGATAAGTAGGAAAAATAAAAACAGGTGAAATAGAATGATGTTAATAAGGAATTCTGTAGTAAGCAGTGATCATCCTCGATACTAATTTAGTTAATGTGTATGAAGGGGTTATATATGTTAATAAAAGTCTAAAAGCCAGTCTCGGTGGATTAGTGGTTTGCATGTTTGCTTCATAATCCAAAGATCGCAGGTTCGATCCCCGGCCGAGCTGGTAATTTTCAATAGCGGAGAAAAATTTAAAACATGCCTTCTTTTCGGATAGGAAGTAAAAGTGTAGGCCCCGTGTCAATGCGATGTTTGGCACGATAAAGATCCCTACTGAGGGTGGAATTCCCCCAGATTCGGCTAAATCCTAGCAGGGTCGGCCAAATGATCATAGCAATCGGTGCCTTGAGGTACGAAGGATGCTCCGCCATCCTGATTCCTCGCCCAAAAACAAACAAAACAAACAAACAAAAGTCTAAAAACAAAAACTGTTCTGTCGGCAATTTCAGTAAAATACACTGAAAGACAAATGAGGTAAAATATGCAAGTAAACAAAACTAGCAGTGTAACTTCATCACAAACTGTCATTTTGAGCAAAACGACGTTTGTAACTAATTAAATGTGTTAGTGTATGTGTCAAATTGAGATAAGTTTTCTTCGCTAAAACAACTTTTTTCACCATATCTTCCTTCTGTTCTGTGAATATTTGAACAGGCCAATTTGGACATGAGATATGGGGGGTCAAAAATCAATTTTTTGTGTTTGCTGAGAACAGATCATGTTTGGTGCTATTTGAAAGTTCCAATGACGCTTCGCCTATAACAACGGTTTGAATTTCTTCATAAGTGCTTGTATAGCTGATGAAATTCTCTATAATAAGCCCTATTTTTATTCATGGCATGCACTGTCGTCTTTCGGTAGTTTTCAAGCAAATAACACGTTTTTAAATTTGAATTTAATAAGATATTTTCCCCATCCGAGGTGGAAAATGTAAAATCAATATTTGCGCTGTGGATGCTTACTTCAAAACTGACTCAAAAAGGCCAAGTGCGGTGCTCCATTCCGGACACTTAAAGGCGAGGGTCAGGGCGAAGCTCAAAAAGCGATGGTCGAGGCGAGGGTACTAGGCTATGGTCTAGGTGAAGTGCGGTGCGCCGTTACGGACGCACCCTAAGACATGCTTTTTATTATAAATGTTTTTTGTAGCTGTTATTATTATGTAATACAGGTTAAAAGTTGATCCTGTTAAAGCAATGGTCCAGATTGTATGATAATAATGGGTGCGTCCAACACACCGCTGAAAATACAGCGCTGCAGCAGCTTTCATAGCCGTCTTAGATTTAAAAAACCACTGAATCAATAAAATCGATTGAATGCATCATTGCTTTGTACATATAAAATGCTTGAAGCGCTGATAAAAAACACTGTAAATAATTAAAATGTCAGAACATCAATTTTAACAGCAGATAAGAGATATAATAAAAAAATAAAAATTTTAAATGGTGGTTTTTAAATCTAAGACAGCTGTGGAAGCTGCTGCAGCGCTGCATTTTCAGCGGTGTGTTGGACGCACCCAATCACTGCAGAAAACATTTACTGTGATGTTTCTCAAGTCCTCCTTCTCAGACCTATCAAATGACATTGAGCGTGAATTTTATTATTTTCAACAACTATGAACATCTAACATTTGAGCCTCCATATCATGGCAAAGCTGACCTATCCAAATAGTACACAGTAAAAAATGGAGTGTTAACTTTTACACTCAAATAACACCCAGAGTGGTTCCTATTTATCCACACTGATGAGTGTAAATAACATTGGTCTTAAAAGTGGTAAAATATATAACAACTTTAACCTTCAATGCAGGTTAAAGTCATGGACTCTGAGTGTAAAAATGACAACCATATTGTTGTGTGAGAAAACATTTGTTGAGTGTAAAGTATACACGAACTGAGTGTTAATTTCCCATTCTTTTAGTGTAAAAATTATTGCTTATAATGGTAAGGAACATTTTTTTAATGGAAAAGGAACCAATTATAGTGGTTACAATCATTTATTGGAGTGTACAAAAAGAAAAAAAAAGAAAAAAGTAAAAAAATAATGCACACAAATATTAGTTTTATTTTAAAACAAAATGCAAAATATAAATACATTCTAAATCTAAATAATCCAATGTAAATACATACTGTGATGATTTTCCTTCATTATTTGAAAATCATGAATTCTTAATTTTGTTACCCAATGTAAAAATGTTCAAAGTTGACTGTTTGTGTTTATCATTTGTAATTATGAGTTTCTGTAATTAAAGTTTTATTAAAATTATTTAAACATTCTAATTTACATTACAAACCTTACCTGTAATTATAGAAACGACATTTAATGTCACTAATCACAATGTCAGTAATCACATGTTAATAATCACACGTTTTATAAACATATGTGCGCCATCTTTTTAAGCTGAGTTCGGCCGTCCAAAGACCGACCTACTATACCGACATACATACTTCATCACATATATACTTATGTAGGTACTACATAGCAGGAACCAGAAACGGTTTTACACTTAAATGGTTCTTTGTAAACCAAAAATCTGAAAATAATTTTATCTATTATTTATCCATAATTCACGTAAACATTATTATTTATATTTATGCATAATGATGATTGAAATTACAAAGGATCAACATGGCTGCTAAAACTCTTACATAAGAAAAAGCTGAATAGACACAACCAGGACTGGAAATTATAGTTTTAAAATCTTACCTAATTGCACAATATCGTAGAAAGATGCATCCTCTTCTATTTTAGCATATTTACTTTTATTGGCTAGTTGAATCTTAAAAATCATTGTGACTTTCAAAGACAACTAACTACATTCAAACACAAACAGTAAATAAAAGTGCTCACGTCCAATCGTGATTATTCGCGTTGGAGGTGAATGTTCGGTGGATGACACTCGCGAGGGTTAAATCGGTTTTGTTGGCAATCTAACACTCTTTACTGCTGTTAACATGGTAGAATAGTGAAATACATTTTCTGAAAGATGACTCTTACACTAACGAGAATATCTTTACCAAATTCTAATGATTTGCACACCAAAAACATTATTTTTAACCATTTTTTAAATTAAGATAACACTCAAAAGAAAATTGTTGCTGCGTGTTAATTTTGGTTGTTAATTTCATTCACATGAGTGTAGAAATTCACACTCAGATATTTCACCACACCAAATATGTTTTTCACCACCACTGCATTTTTTACTGTGTATAAACAATAAATTTGGAGCTATTCTGACAAGGATTGTTTTAGTGAAACGTTCAGTGTCAAGTTTACAGTTTATCGGTTAGCTACATACAACTCTCATAGTCCAAACTGTACGAAAAATGGACTTAACTTGGAAAATGGAAGTACATAAAAAATTTTTATTCCAGCATGCAGGGGGGTCTAGAAAAGCTTAACTTGAAGTTTTCGACCTCAAATTCATATGAGCTTTTTCCGCCATTTTGAAAAGAAGGGATGAAGTGTTATTTTGAAATTATCTCTGTAACAGTAGGTCCGACAAAAATTTGTATAAAGAATTCTTGCCGGCAATACAATTGTCTACCACTTTTTCATTTTTTATATTACGCGAAAAAGTTTCAAATAAAAGTTGTAGACAATCGTATTGCCGACAAAAATGCTTTATCAAATTTTTTGTCGGACCTACTGTTACAGAGATAATTTCCAAATAACACTTCATCCCTTCTTTTCAAAATGGCGGAAAAAGCTCATATGAATTTGAGATCGAAAACTTCAAGTTAAGCTTTTCTAGACCCCCCTGCATGCTGGAAGAAAAAAATCTTATGTACTTCCAATTACCATTTCAAATGTTTAGTTTGACTGGACTATCAGTGTTTTGGTCAAATTGACAGTTTGCGACGACGTCAGACCGTCCTTAGTATGTTGAAAAATTAAAAACACACATTATAAAAAATGTCAAGTACTCATTAAAAACTTTCTTCTTTGGCTGTACCTTAATGACCCTTAGGCGTCGGGTAGTACTTTAATTCAGTACTAATTAAGTTACTTATTTTCTATCCACTGTCCATATTCTTTTCTGCTCCTTGTTAACATTTTCACCTCAGTTACGGTCCTTCCTCGTCCAGTCACTATCACTTCTAGGTTCTTCTGTCATGTTGTTCTTGATCACCCTTGTGTCCTTTTGCTTCTACCTTCATGTCTGTAAGTATTTTTGGAATACTGTTCTCTCCCATCCTACATACTTGTCCATACCACTTTAATTGTTTATTCTCGATTTTTCTTACCAGTGGTTCCAGTTTCATTAACTCTTTTATAGTATTGGTATTAATCCTATATCTCGTTCCGTAAAAAACTCATTTCAGCCGCCGTTATATTTGATTTTAATTTATCATTTAACACCCAGTTCTCTGCAGCCTAAGTAAGTACAGGTAGGAATATTGTGTTATAAACTTGCTTTTTCAAATCTTAATGCTTAATTCCTTCATAATAATTAATCATTTTTCATAGATGGCATAGTAGATTTGATTAGCTTAATTTATTCTATTGGTTATTTGGTTTGGTTTATATCTTTTATGATAATTGTGCTCAGGTACGTGTATCTTTCGACTTCTTTTGATCTATTATTATCCAGTAGTATCTCATCCATTGGTGTTTGATTCTTACTAACTTTCATCACTTTGCTTTTACTGAAGTTTATACTTAGGTTTACTTTACCCAGCCGACATTTACATCATATAAGAAAAATTTTGCCAAATTACAATTCTTCGCCACTTTTGAAAGTCGTTCTAATGTGAAATAATTAGGATTGCTAATAGATTGCCACATGCGTTGGAATGTCCATGTACAATATCTCATTAAAAAGATGAGAACTTAAAAATTTAAAAAACTGTCCTAAATACTTCAGTTAAAATATCTTTAAATTCTTTATTTTACTCTTGCAGAAACTCATCTCAGATATGACATTGTACAGCTGATTTCAAATAAATCTAGGACAGTCAGTATTCCATAGTGTAAATATTGCTTTTTCTTTTCCTTGACGTTTAATAAATTTTATGCATTTACCTATGACAATCCAACTCGAAAATTTTTAACCAATCAAATTACAGAATTTTTCAAATTGGGACCAATGAAATTAGTTTTATAGTGAAAAAACCACTAGTGGTTTTTTCACTAAGAAAAAACCACTTGTCAAAATGAAATGTCAAATTTAATTAAATTAATATTAACTACACACGCTAAATAAAAATTTGCTCGGTGGATTGTCAAGCCGAATACAACTCGTGGTCTAATTTTTTCTTGCAAAATTTATCGTTTAAGACATTCGTAGCTTTTGCTTTTGGAAAATTACACTCGTCTCCTGCGTCGACTCGTGTAATTTTCGTTACAAAGCTACTCATATCTGAAACGACAAATTTTGTCGGAAAAAATCAGACCACTTGTGATATTATATATGACTATTCAACTCACATGTCATTTATTAAAAATTGACCAATTAAAATGCAGCATTTGATATTTTTAATCCAATGAAAATGAATTGTATCGACAATTCTCACTAGTGAAAATTGTCGACAATTTTCACTAGTGATAACAATCGACAATTTTAATAAAACACAAATATTTAACAACATTTATTTTTGAGTATTGAACGTACAATTATTAAATGTAACATTGCTACATTTATGAAAAACAATTTGATTTTTTAAAGCGTGTTCGTTGAATAGTCTCTCGAATACCATAAGTAGTCAAAGTTAAGTAGACTATTTTTGTGGTGCTTAACACTCATGTCTATCATGCTTGCGAATACCACTCGTGCTGCGCACTCGTGGTATTTAAATGCAAGCATGATAGACATTCGTGAAACCACCACAAAAATAGTCGACATAACTTTGACTACTAATGGTATTATAAGTGAAAAAACCACTAGTGGATTTTCTTAGTAAAAAATTTATGTCAAAATGAAATGTCAAATTTAATTAAATTAATATTAACTACACACGCTAAATAAAGATTTGCTCGATGGATTGTCAAGCCGAATTCAACTCGTGGTTTATTTTTTTTGCAAAATTTATCGTTTAAGACATTCGTAGCTTTTGCTTTTGGAAAATTACACTCGTCTCCTGCGTCGACTCGTGTAGTTTTCGTTGCGAAAGCTACTCATATCTGAAATGACAAATTTTGTCGGAAAAAATTATACCACTTGTTAAATTATATATGAAAATATAATTTAAAATCTGGTTTACGCATTGTTAAAAACGCAAAAATTACTCTCAAAACTTGTCCTAGATTTATTTGAAATCAGTTGTAGGTTGGGGGGAGGGGTAGTTACTATAACAACTACTTATATCAGCTACAAATAATTCAAAACTGGATCTAGAAAATTATTTATACAAAGGAATATACTTGCCCAACTAATTTGTTATTTATAGAAACAAATTCTTGATATTATGTAGTTATACTGTAACTCTCTGCTCCTGAGATGACACCTAAAAAAAGAAGAGCAAAAAAGTATTGGACATACAACACTAGACTAAAAACAATAACTTATCAAATTCCAAAAACATAGAAAACAATAAGGCAGCGAAGCTACTATTATCTAGGACCACAATTATTATTATCTTTACCCCTAGACGTTTTTAGAAATATAAATTCAACAAACTTATTTAAAAATAAAATCAAAAAATGGATACTCAACTCAAACAGAATTGAAATACATAAAATGATAGATGCTAAGAATCACTATGATTTATACTAATAAAAAAAGTACACTTACCCTTTGAAACCATTAAAACCATTAACACTTAAAACATAACTTGTTCTCTCCCCAAATCTCAGACTTGCCTGCTTAAGTTTACTGCTTAGTAAGTTTTTAAATTGTTTTTAATTATAAGTTTATTCTTCTTCGATACTCTACACTATAAGTTTTAAAAAAAGTAATACTAAGATACGCAGTTGGTAAGTTTGAATTCAAATTCAAGCAAGATATGAGATGGAATAATCTAATTCAATATTGAAGACTATATCTAGGACACCTAACCCAAGGTTGACTCCAAATGAAATGACCTTAAAAGAACGGCATAGCTGCACTGGAAGAGAAGTGTGCTAAATAGCGATAGATGGCGAGAGTTAGGGGAGATCTATATCTAAGGATGTACGACGAATGGCTAGAGAAGATAAATCTTATATCAAGAATTAGAAGAATATATAACGATTTTCACATCAAAATATTTATTAGTATTTTTGGTATGCATATGAGGATACTTCCAGGTAATAAAAAGGAAAAACCGGCAGAAATCAAGAGCTTTCTTATCTTCAAAAAAATATTTACATTGTATGCTATTACCCCAGCATAAACATAACCAGCAGACTCAGTGTTGACACTTGAAAGTTTTTCAGCCAGTTTCGAATATCTCACACACACGCACACCATCAGATCGCCGATGCATGCCGATCGTCATCATAGTCTCAGCTGGTCTCAGCTGGTCTCAGCTATTATTATTGCAAGTGAAGTTTTCCGAATGCTAAGCACTGAAAACCTGTTTTGTTGGTAGTTGAAAATAGGAAATCGAATTGTTTGTAACAATAAAATTAATTGACGCGTTTTAACAATTAGTTTGTTATTAACTTAAATAAAAATGAACATAATTTATCATTTGAGGTGGCGGAAGACAAGAGGTGTTCGCCATCACTCGTGTTCCAGGAGTCGTGGGTTTGATTCCCATTTGGGACAGTAGGATGTTTCTAATTGGAAAGTTCTGCTGCCTCAACTATGAGTGTGTAATTGTGTTGCATGTTTATATATATTTCAAATTTACGTATGTTTCGCATAAATGTACCGGTAAACATTTGTTTATTACATAACGGCATACACATCTTATAAGATTTTCTTCCAATTCATCAAAAGTTGCTATTCTTTTTAATTTTAATTTTAAGAAATTTGTTTGCACAGAAGTGAATTCTTAAATACGTCATTTTTATTATTATATAATCAAATTCTCTTTTACCATTAATAGTATAAGGCTAACAAAATACAATTTACATGGTAATGTTTTACAATTTTTGTAGTTGATGTTAAAGAGATAAATAACACTGATTATATCAACCAGTTCTTTTACGTGTACCGATAACTCAGAGACACTATTCACTATGTACGAATTTACACCACTCTTTCTATTTTTCGCTATAGTTTTCGCTTCTTGTCAAGTCTTGCCCTTTGTTGTTTTCCCAGTACGTTGTTCCATGTCTCTTTTGGTTTCCCTTTGCTTCTTTTTCCTAGCGTTTTAAACTCCCAAACTTGTTTCACTGCTTGGTTTTTTCAATCTCTGGAGATGTCCCACCCAACCCAGCTGCCATTTTTCTATGAATTCTGTCACTGGTTTTACTTCTAGTTCTTCTCTAATTAGTACACTCGATCTCTCAACCTGACTACTTTGACTTTCCTCAAATATTTCATCTCAGTAGCATTCAATTTTCTCTATATTCGTTTAGTCAATACCCATGACTCTGCTCCATATGTTAATATTGGCATAAAGATTGTTTTATATACACTTAATGTTGTCTTTTGTGTCACTTCTCGTTTACTGATAAAGGTCTTGTTCATGGCGTAGTATAGTTTATTGGTCTTCTCCAATCTTTCCGTTATAACTGTTTCTTGTCTGCCTTGATCATCAAACATCACTCCCAGGTAGTTAAATTTTTGTGTCTGTTCTATTTGTCGGTCATTTATTCGTACATTTGTAATTTGTAGTTCTTTGGCTACTATTTTTGTTTTTTCCGTATTTATTTTCATTTCATTATCTACTCGTATCAATGTATTGTTTCATACATTTAAATTTGTCTGTAAATCCTTTTGATTGTCTGTTATAATTACTACATTGTCAGCAAAAGCACATTATAATATGTACACGGGTTGTAAGTTTCTATATCCTACGTGCAATTTCTTACTGTTTAGCTAGCATTTTCTTATTATTTCGTCCATAAACGTACATACAGCACAGGGCTTATTAGCCCACCTTATTGCAAACCATATCTTGCTTTGAACTCTTTGGATTGGTTATTATTGCTAATGATGTAGTTCCTACTGCATTTTTATAAGCATTTTATTACTCTACTTAATTTTGGACTTATTTTCTTTTTGCTTTGTCATTCCCATACTTTATTTCTTGGTTCTTTGCCCAGTGCCTTCTCTTCTCCTCTTTTCGTTATGCCGGAGCCTCTTGGCGAATATTTTCTTAAAGTAAATATGTGGTCTTGAAAGCTTTTTCCTTTACAAAACCCGCTCTGTGCCTCTACTAATGTTGGTTCAATTACTTTCCGCAGCATTGTTTCTACTATTTATTTTTATACTTTAAATGGGATATTTAGCAGCGTTATACCTTTATAATTACTGCACTGTTTATTATTTTCTTTTTTTATAAATTGGAATTATTTGTCCCACTTCCCAATCACTTGGAATTTTTTCTTCTTCCCACATCTTGTTATAACTTTCTAGCATCAGTTTGGTTCCTTCGTCTCCCATTTTCTTATTCATTTCCGGTGTGATCTTGCGGTGTCCTGACCATTTTCCATTCTTAATCTTTTTTTATAGCTAAATATTTCGAGTTCTTCTTTAGTTATTTTATCTTCATCTTCTTGGTGGTTTATTCTTTCATTTTGATCTTCCTCTTCTGTACCTGCTTTGTCATTTCCTATTTCAGCCTCTAGCAATTCTTCAAAGTATTATTTCCATCTGTTCATTATATCAGTACTGTTTGTTGTTAGCTCCCCTTGTTTCGTTTTTAATACTTTGTAAAATAGCTTTTAGTTGTTTCTGCTGTCTTCCTCAATTTTCTTTCCAAATTCTTGTCATGCTTTACTCTTGCTTCTAATATCATGTTCTTAACTTTTTTTCTTTGTACTTACTCCGCATGAGTTTTTAGCTGCTTGAGTAATTATTTCTTTAAACCTTTGCCATGTTTGTACCACTGTCATTTGCTTTAATTTTGCTGTATCACTATGTGTATGTCTGCCCACTATCTTTTCATATTGGACTGCTACTTCTTTTTCTTGCAATTTGTATGTCCTTATTGTTTCTTGTTTTACTGTTTGTTTCTCTTGCTCTTTTTTATGTTTTCATCCTTTAACCTTTTTATTTTTGCAACGACAAGATAGTGGTTGCTATATATTTCTGTCGCTCGTTTTACTCGTGCGTCTTTAATCAACTTTTTGTTATGTCTTTCTACTAATACATAATCTATTATAGATTTTTCATCTGTATTTGGTGTTTGTTGAGTAAATTTGTGGATATCTTTATGGTTAAAGAAGGTTATAGTCTACTATAGAAGTCACTTGCTACGAATAATACTTTCTGTGACTCTTGTCAAGTCATCCCAAAATTTGTCTTTTGTTTCTTTTGTGTTATCATCTCATCATCATTGGGTCCATAAACTCCTGTTGTTGTTATTTTGTCGGTTTTGTTTAGCATTAGATCGATTGTTATTATTATTTCTGATCATTATTTCCAATTTGTAATTTTATTTACTAGTTCTTTCTGAATCCTACATCCTGTTCCTGCGGCTGCTCTATTGTTTTTTGGCACTCAACTGTAAACTAACACATGCCCGCCTTCTAATTCTATCTCGCCATTCTCTTTTTTCTTAATTTCAGTTATTATTCAGCTTGGTTAAATTCGTATGTCACCTCACATTCTTTTCCTTTCAGACTTCTTGTCTTCCATTTTTCTATTTTCCATATATTCTTTTCTTTCTTATTATCATTTCTTGCTTTAAACCTCTTTCTACTCGTGATTCATTTCCTTGTATCAAAATCGTTTCCTTTTCATTTGCCTGTTCATCTCCGTTTTGCGTCCCTATTATTCTGTCCTAGTTTTTTGACTTTACTGCTTCTAGTTTTTGCGTACTTTTGTTCCATCGCCATTCTGTCCCTTCTACGATTACTTTATTATATCCAATTTTTACAACTTTTCTTTTTGCTTTCTCGTCCTGTGCCGTTAGTCTGATTTGTCTTTGTATTTTCATCTATTTTCGTGTTAAATTATTGTTAATGTCCGTAATGTAAGTTATTGTTATTATATGTAGTTATATGGAATATGCAAAAAGAACGGGGGACTGGGCAGAGTACAAAACCACTAACCTGAAATACGGATATGCGGTCCGGAAGGCAAAAGAGGCTTCATGGAGGAAGTACTGTGGGGAAATTGAATGTACACCCACTTGTGCAAAACTGCAAAAAGCCCTATTGAAAGTAAACCAGGGGAAATTGGGCTCATTACAGAAGCCTAATGGAGAGTACACGGAAACTGAGGAGGAAATTCTTAAGCTCTTGCTAGAGACTCACTTCCCAGGTAGTGTTACTGACACTGGAACAAATCCTGACGATGATATGTCAGGAATACCAATCACTCGGGCAAGAAGAGAAGATTGGGAATTGGCCGAAAGGCTAATCAACATAACAAGACTTAAATGGGCAATCAATACGTTTAGACCATTTAAGTCTTCAGGAATAGATGGCATCTTTCCTGCATTACTACAGCATGGTTTGGAGGAACTTGCTTCACCACTATGTGCCCTATATAGGGTAAGTCTGGCTCTTGGGTACATACCAAGTGGCTGGAAACAGGTCAGGGTCTGTTTCATACCTAAACCAGGGCGTAATTCTTATGCCCAGGAAAAGGCCTTCAGACCCATCAGCCTAATGTCATTTCTCCTCAAAACCTTGGAGAAACTGATTGATAGACATATCAGGGACGAAATTCTGAGGGAATCACCTCTACATCGAAACCAATTTGCTTATCAATCTGGTAAATTCTGTGAACTAGCTTTACATGAACTAACTACAAGAATACAACGGGCAATTGAAAACCAGGAGATTGCCCTAGGAGTATTCTTGGATGTAGAGGGTGCCTTTGACTCAATTGCTAGAGCAATGGTTGAGCGTAGCGTAGACCAATCTATAATAGGCTGGGTTACTGCGGCACTAAAAAACAGGAAAATCATAGTAGCCCTTGGAAATTATACCAAGGAGGCTATCGTAACAAAAGGGTGTCCTCAAGGAGGAGTTCTCTCCCCTCTTCTTTGGAGCCTGGTAATTGATGACCTTCTCGCTGAACTAAATGCGAAAGGAATATATGCGCAAGGATATGCAGATGATATAACCATACTCATAAACGAGAAATTCGGGGGAGTAATATCAAATTTGATGCAGCAGGCCCTGAAAACTGTGGAGAGATGGTGTTTGAAAGAAGGACTCTCGGTTAATCCGGTTAAGACTTCGGTCATACCATTCACACGTAAAAGAAACCTTCAAGATTTGAAGGAAATACGAATAGGGCACCAACAGTTACCTATGGGGAAAGAGGCAAAATATTTGGGCGTCACTTTAGACACCAAACTAACCTTTAATCCCCATCTGGAGAAGATACTTAACAAAGCCACAAGGGCCCTATGGGCTTGCAAGAGAACAATAGGCAAAACCTGGGGCTTGAAACCCAGCATGACCTTGTGGATATACACAAGAGTGGTTGTACCAACAATCACTTATGCCTCTATTATCTGGTAGCACAAAACCAGAAACAGAGTGGTAATAAATAAATTAAATAAACTACAAAGACTTGCCTGTGTAGGTATTACTGGGGCAATGTCATCTACGCCCACAGCTTCAATGGAAACAATGCTAAGTCTACCTCCACTTCACCTAGTAGTGGAATCAGAAGCACTGGCAGCTGAATATAGGCTGAAAATAAGCGATCATGGGATAGGGAGACGAAGCTTCGGACCCAATTCTGAGATCTTTAATATACTGGAAAAACCAGTATCCTCAATATGCAATCTGATAAAATCAACACCGTTTGGGACTTCAGAAAACCTTTTAGGGTTGAAATACCTGAGAGGGGTGATGAAGAACGAAAACGAGAGTTGATTCAAAGACAAGAATCTGTATGGTATATAGATGGTTCCAAAACAGAAAACAGCTCTGGAGCAGGAGTGTTTGAGCAAAGTACAGGGAATGAAATATGTGTTAACCTGGGGAAGCTCACTTCTGTGTTCCAAGCTGAAATAACAGCCATGTTATGTGCACAAAGCATGATAGAGAGGGGGTTTGAAAATAGGCAAATCTCCATCTTAACGGATAGCCAGGCGGCACTAAAAGCCTTAGGAAGTACTAAAATTCACTCAAGAGTCGTGCTTAATTGCACAGAAGCACTGGTGATACTGGCCACATGCAACAATGTTTGTGTAGAGTGGGTTCCAGGACATCAGGGTTATGAAGGAAATGAAAAAACTGATCAACTTGCAAAACAAGCTTCCGAACAGAGATTAATAGGTCCTGAACCTACATGCGGGGTCCCTTATTTAACCGCAAGAGGGATTATCAAAGACTTATTGAAAGATAAACATAAAACCTACTGGGAGAAATTACAGGGGCACAGGCAGTCAAAAATGCTAATGATGTCCCCTTCCAGTAAGAGAACAAAGGAACTGCTGAGACTGAGCAGGAAACAACTAAGGCATTTAACAGGACTATTAACAGGACACTGTAACCTTAATAAACATCTCAACAGAATGAATATTGTCGATGATGCAACCTGTAGGCTATGTGAAGAGGAAGAAGAGACAGCCCTACATGTCCTATGTGAATGTTCAGCCCTCGGGGCTAAAAGATTTAAACATTTCGGGGCTCAGTACGTTGAACCGAGCGAAATTGCATCAGCACCAATCAACTGCATCCTCAACTTCTTTGGCGATACAGGTCTGATTGAGTAAATTACTTCTTGGGGCACAATAAACCTAGAGCATCAGTGCAGTGGGTGAAGAGTGAAGACCACGCCCAGAATGAATGAATGTAGTTATATGTAAATTATTATTATATCCGCGGCTAACGTTGCTCTGTAGGCCGGCTGCGCTCGAGTTTCCTCTCTGCGATAAGTTATCTCAGCACAGAGTGAACGATTTTCGACTTAACCTAATCACGTTTTATTCTCGTTTTAGTCCAAACGGCGACCGCAAGATTTTGACCGTCATCGAACATACAGATAATTTATGGAAATTGTGGAAGTAGACAGTATAGGGAACACTAAACCTCTTATATGCCTATAAGCAAATCCTGGCACGACTGCAGTTAATGGCCTAATTAAGGTTAATTCATCAGTATTTCGCGTCTATTACCTAACGTCTAGATGAAATCTACAGGATTTGTAGAGAAATACCCGTACTTCAAGATTATCTTTGTCAGCCTTACTCTATCCTGGCAGAAGTGCCCAGCTGACCACCGCGAAGAGGCAGTTTTGCCGTGTCTCCCTTTCGTGATAGAATATCCACTTGCTTTGTTTCTTAAATTGAAGGTTAAACTGCCCAAACAACAAAAAGTTTTGTCAGCCTGAGCAAAACTTGGTAGAAATGTGTTTTTAAGGAGTAGTAGCTCTGCAGCACCTTAAGAATGGTCTTAAGAAGGTCTACCGCGCACTTATACCAAGTTTTGCTCAGACTGACAAAGCTTTTTGTTGTTTAAGCAGTTTAACCTTCAATTTAAAAAACAAAGTAGGTGGATATTCCATCACGGATTCACGGAAGGGAGACGCTGCAAAACCGCCTCTTCGGGGTGGTCAGCTGGGCACTTCGGTCAGGATGGGGCAAGGCTGACAAAGATATTCTTGAAGTACGCGTATTTCTCTACAAATCCTGTAAATTTCATCTAGATGTTAGGTAACGGACGCGAAATACTGATAAATTAACCTTAATTAGGTCATTAACTGCAGTCGTGCCAGGATTTCCTTATAGGCCTATAAGAAGTTTTGTGTTCCCTATACTGTCTCTTTCACATTTTCAATAAAATCTGTATGTTCGATGACGGTCAAAATCTTGCGGTCGCAGCTTGAACTATTTGTCCTAATTTCACTCAATAACCTTATTTTATACCAAAATTTGTATTACCGTCTCCTTTCCCGTTCGATCATTTGGCAGTCAATGAGGTGCATGTAAATTTTTAAATTATCATAAAACTAATTTCTGTAGTCACTAATAAACCGCACTGTGTGACAGCTCTAGTTGCCAGTATTCCGTCGCGGGCTTTCCAATCATCATTTTTATGAAAACACTTATTAAAAATATATAGGAAAAACTAACACTTACCGGTGATTCCAAAGGAAATCTGAAAACCCAATTAAAAAGGAAATATTTTCTAAATTATTTACTCAGCCTTTGGTTGCACATCGTCCACTACATAACTAAAGTTATACGGCGCTGTCTGTGTGGATGCTATACTGCAACTGTTGCTCGATAGTCTGCCATGCGTCTGAGAATAACTTGGTGGCTGAAATTCTTAGGGCGAGTGCATCTGCTAATTATTTTTATACTGTGCTGCAGATTGATGAAGATCTAAAGCTCAAACAAACTCTATGCCTTGTTTAATTTGTTCCATAAAGTTATCCTAAAGGGTTTGCTATCATTAATACACTTAGCCCTGGTAACGTTGTTGTAATCTACCTTGAAACGAGGTAATTTAATAATTTCAATTAATTTTTTTTTTGAAATTTTATGTCAATGTCATTGCAAGTCATTTAAAAACATCAATTTATGTACTATACTACTATACTTTGCAGACGAAAGGCTAATTTCAAATTTGCGTAAACTTAAAATATTAACAGAACAGTGAATATTTAGTATTTATAATATTAAATAAAATTTCTTAGTGTGTCACTAGGTATTATATTTATTTTATTACATTTAATCTGTTTATTTCATTAAAAAAACATTAAATAAAATAAATATACTCTGTATAATGTTTATAAGGCAAGTTTTGTTTAGGAAACGATACAGAAGACACCAGTGGCGTGCGGTTCATGGAAGCAATGGAAGCAATGCTTCCCTTGAGAATTTATTAAAAATAAAAACCAATGCTAACAAAAATATTTTTATAAAATTATGGTTATCGTTTATTTAAATTTGTAATATTTAATCAACTTCCGTACAGCAAAAAGTATAATTATTTAGAGTACTATTTTAAATTAGGCTTATTAAACTAGCACGGAAAGGTAATACCGAATCAAATGTATTACACACACTGCATATAAGCACTGATTTCGTTGCTTATAACTGCTCTTCTCCTACCCTTGGCGTGGATCGGCGGGCGTAGTGCTGCAAACGATGCTGTTAGCATTGTTTGGCCGTTATTTCTAGTGTGCTTCATGCCCAAATGTTTATTTATTATAATTTGGTTATTTGTTCGATTTAGTGTTTGTTAAATTTAATGTTACTTAAGTAATGTAAATCTACGAATGAGACTGTATTTTGTCACACTTTATTATTCAATTCATATAAGTTGGATTTTTTAAAGAAAAATATTTTAGCAAACTAAATACTTATCTTGTTTATTGTTTCCAGCCTTATTTTGTGGAACTCCATAATCATGAAATAAATAAAGATTATTAAAAGTTTCACAGTTTTATTAAAATATACCTGACAATATTGTTTCGACAGCTATGCTGTCATTATCAAAGGTAATATAATTATAAACAAACACGTCGCTAAGGTAGATACAAAATAGGTAACTAGATAAAATAACAATAATAATAATAAAAATTAATAATAAAAATCATAATTAAACATCTAATACTTCCAGTAACGGAGAATTACTGAGCTCAAGTTGTTCATTCATTAAAGGTACCCTGAGTTTGTGTTTGTATATCTCAAAGGCTTCTAAAATGTCTAATTTGCGTTTGTTATTACAACAATGTAGGAATTTAATATTATTTGGAAGAGTCATTGTGTGATTTTGTTCTAAAAGGTGTTTGGCGTAATTCGATTTTTCAGGATGTTTATTTTTGTAATGACGTACGTGTTCTTTATATCTTATGTCAAAATTTCGAAGTGTTTGTCCAATATATACCGAACTACAAAAAGAACAATTTAAACGGTAAATGCCCGATTTCATGATATCATGTGTTCTGTCTTTAGCATTAAATAAAAATGAAAAAGTGTTAGTGTTGGTTTTAAATGTTATTTTATAATTGTTGGTTTTTCTTAGTATATGTGCAATTTTTTCTGATATTTTGCCAAAATATGGTATAGATATGTAATTTGTGTCTTCTGTTTTATTGTCAATGGGATATATTCTTTTGATAGCTAACCTATGTTGCAAATATCAAAACTCACAAGTTTTGAATTTAAAAAAGGATGGTTTACCTATGGGTAATTCTCTAAGTCCTCTATTAGCTAACATATTTATGGACAAGTTTGAAGATCGAATATTTGAATTAAACCTCTCTAAACACATTATCTTCTGGTTTCGTTATGTTGATGACATTTTAGCTTGTTTTGACAGTTCTTTTGAGGTTATCAATGAATTTTTAATTCTTATAAACAATATCCATCCTAATATAAAATTTACACTAGAAACAGAACAAAACAGGGCTATAAACTTTCTAGACTTAAATATCAAGATTAACGCAGACAATCTTTTTGAATTTTCCATATACAGAAAACCAACACAAACAGACATAACAATACCAAATGAATCTTGTCACCACAATACACATAAAATAGCAGCATACAGATCATTAGTACACAGAGCTTTAACTATTCCACTAACAAAATCAGATTTTAGCAAAGAGATATCAACCATTAAACAACTAGCACATGCAAATCATTATAATCCGAACATGATTGACACTTTAATTAAACAAAAAGATTATAGGTTAGCTATCAAAAGAATATATCCCATTGACAATAAAACAGAAGACACAAATTACATATCTATACCATATTTTGGCAAAATATCAGAAAAAAAATTGCACGTTTAAATTGTTTTTTTGTAGTTCGGTATATATTGGACAAACACTTCGAAATTTTGACATAAGATATAAAGAACACGTACGTCATTACAAAAATAAACATCCTGAAAAATCGAATTACGCCAAACACCTTTTAGAACAAAATCACACAATGACTCCTCAAAATAATATTAAATTCCTACATTTTTGTAATAACAAACGCAAATTAGACATTTTAGAAGCCTTTGAGATATACAAACACAAACTCAGGGTACCTTTAATGAATGAACAACTTGAGCTCAGTAATTCTCCGTTACTGGAAGTATTAGATGTTTAATTATGATTTTTATTATTAATTTTTATTATTATTATTATTATTTTATCTAGTTACCTATTTTGTATCTACCTTAGCGACGTGTTTGTTTATAATTATATTACCTTTGATAATGACAGCATAGCTGTCGAAACAATATTGTCAGGTATATTTTAATAAAACTGTGAAACTTTTAATAATCTTTATTTATTTCATAAATACTTATCTATTTAGTTTGCTTTGTATGCAAGTTTAAAATTGCATTATCGTCACGACTGCAAATTCAGCTGCTTCGGTGGAAGGTTCGAGTAGTTCCGATACATCCGAATCGGGACGATGTTTTTGTTCAGTTTGTAAATTATTAATAAAGAATTTTCTGCATAGAGTTTTGGAGAGAAATTACAAATTATTAAGAAAGGCAGATCAAAACCAAAACTTTCAAATTTAACAACAAAGATTAAAACCTGCATCGTTATTTTGCTAAGAAAGACCGGAAAATCGAGTTGCAGTATAAATACATAGTAATAGTTTTCTTAAAATATAGAATAATAGTCAACAAATTCCATAAGTATAAAGTGTAAAAGTTCTTCTTTGAAAAACTTTTAAGCTTAATAATTGCAACACTGTTTTTTATTGTACCTAGCAGGGGCGGATCCAGAGGAGTATTTTGAGGGGAAAATCTTTGGAAAAATAATTGTTATAATAAATAATAATTAAACAAACATTATTTGTTACCTATTCTATGTATACTTATTTCTAAATTGGGGGGGAATTATTCTCCTCCGTGAATCCGCACCTGTACCTAGGTATATTAAAATTAAAATCGTGGTTGCTTCCCTAGCCTAAATTCTCACCGCACGCCACTGGAAGACGCACTCAAATATGTCGAAATAAGCTCTCATTTTGTCACCGTAATTAATTTTCTTCTGTGATAATTTAGAATTATAACGTTTGTATTCATGCAGAAAATTACCGCATTTCGAGAGATAACAATAAATTAAATTAATCCCTGTTTACATAAACATTTTATAAGCGGCTTACTTTCGTCCTTATTACTATTACCACTGATATTACGTTAATCAGAGATATTTTATTGATTTACGTGCTTAATTTTATTAAAACTCATACCAGAGATAATATTTAGAATTTAAAATTGTCTGTTTTAAAATCTAATGAGGTAAACTTGCTGAATATATAAATTCCAGCTCTAATTTTCTGTATATGTGTTGTGAAACTATTTATTACAATAAAGTTGCATTATCTCCCATGTAAAGTTCTACTTTCGAATAATTTAAGGTAAAGCAATTTAATTACTAAATTTCTGTTAGACAACTGATATTTAAATATTAAATACAAGTTTTAATCTACCCTTGATTAAATTTTAACGAGCTCGTATGAGAACAAATTTTCAGTTTCAAATTACAACGATTTTTTTTAATCAAAAAGTTCGTAACAACCTTTCGACTGTGATTCTTGCAGCTCTAAACACGAAAACTGTAGTTAATGAACCTGATTTAAAATAAAATTGTAACGCTTCGTCATTAATTAAACGCAATTTATTTATAGAAAAAGTCATATTGTGTAATAGTGTAATAAAAGTAATATATAGTAGGAAAATCCGGAAAAAATAATAAGTCAAAAATTAAATCTGAAACTAGAAGTGTCTTCCGAAAAACGTTTAATTTATTCAAACGAATTAAAATGAGAAAAGGCGGTTGTCTTCCGTTTTGAATACAAATTTAGCCTAAAGACAAGGAAATGAACCAACTTACAAGGACCTGAGTACCTACTTTTCATGTAACATGAAATTCTTTTGGGAATCGAAGTACACAAACAAGTTGCGTGATGTAGTGAACTTGTTATAACACAATTTAAATTAATTAGTTAACTGTGCTAATGCATTTAGTTTCATGTAGTTCCTTGTCGACCTAAATCAGTTCTGAAAGATTAATTTCATTGAGAAACGTTATTCAGAAAATGTACCCATCTCCTTTACTACTCCGAGCTAAACCCTAACTTTCACTTGGTGGCTCCTATGTATTTTGTAATAATAACCTTCTGTGCGATAGGTCGGCAATTACATTGTTATAAATGTCATTTATTACAGGTTATTAATGAAGTTGTAGATTTGGAGCTGTAAGGTTTTATGGTTGTTACATAAAGAAAGTTACAGGGTAATTAATATTCGCGACCTTACTTGATAACAGAACTTTTTATTTAAATGATGAGAAAGGTAAATTTGACAAAGTCTGATAATTCCATTATTTCCGAAGACTAAAGTCTATTGAAATTAATAATAGGATTACCAATTATGTTTTGTAAAATTTATTATCGTGTTCTGAAAGACAATTTTAATTAGAAACATGTAAGTAATCTGCTCAAAATTTCTAATATGCCCACAGTTCGAAAACCCTCAATAAATTATAAATCAAACAATATTAATATTCTAACCCAAAATTCATTAAATTTTGGAAGGTCTTAATTAGACATGCTGTAAATTTAATATGATACAGTATTAATTTGTAAATTATTATAAAATATTATTTATGCATTCTTTTAACAAAGTAAAAAAATCAGCTTGGAAGAAAAAATCTGCACAATTAGAAGACACGGACGTTAGTAAAAAATTACTTGCTTTAGTCATGTATTCTTTAGAATTCTGCTTACTATTATATAAAAAGTGAACAAAATGTTAGCTTGCTGGCAATAAATTTGGGTATAAGAGTAATTTAATCTATTTTATGCTTTTATTTTGGATAAATCATTATACTTCGTCAAGTTTTTTTGATTTTCAAAAGTTTATATTGCCTTTGGAAACGTAAGTCACGTTTGCTAGCTAGTTTTGTAGCTTTATAAAGTCGCTGGTGGTTGATAAGCTTGTTCTTGTTTTCGAGTTTAATGTCTTTTCTACGCCTATTAATAAAATCAAAGAGAGAATTTCGTCTAATTTTATTATCGGCGATGCCTGTTGTCATACTTAAGTTTGATTGGTTGAATCCATCAAGCTCCTCTAAAAAATTTAAAAAAGAATTAGGAGTTTACCCTTTCGAGGAGCGCAATCTGGAACCCAATCTGCTCCAGCCTAGAAAGATGGACGTTGTATGTCGCGCACTCTGAGTAGCTTTCGTGACGGCTGTGTTCTGTGTTTTGTTAAAAGAACTTAGGTGCAATTGTTGTATTAGTGCGCTTCGTTGTGAAGAGAGTGTTTGGAAGTTCCATGGGTCTAGTGAAAGATTAATCTTTACAGAGATATTCTGTATAATAATCTGCCGCGGGTTTCCCTTTTTCTAGGAGTTAAATCTACATAACTACTAAATGAATCGTTCTACCTAGTTCACTTCAAGGAACTAGAGAATTTGTCTTAACTAGGCTAGCATCGACTAAAGGGAGTGCTTTGTTGGAAATTATTTAAATTATCATTAGAGACTGTTTGTTATAGCGGGCTAACGTCCATAATCTCATGCAAAGGATGGCTATTAGAAGAGCACATTAAATTAGTTTAAAAAAAAGTATAGATCATTATTTTGGCCATAGCTAGAGTTTTAAGGCAAATTAATAATAATAAAATTTGCAACGTCAGAAGATTTAGTTTTTGTAAATAGTTGTCAGCAAGTTCTGCGAAGATATTATATTTACGGAAATTTGAGTACATTGGACAGTGGTGTTTGTGAGTTCTTGGCTGTTTGTGATCCTAAGTCATTATCTGAGTAGTGTTAAGGTCCGATAGGTAAAGTTTTGCATCATGGCGTTCTACAACAAAAACTCATTTAAACAGTGTAATAAAAATTTAATTCTTGATGGCCCCTTGAAGGGTATCCGAAGAAGATATGCCATTAAAGTTAGTTTAAGATATACGATATATTATTTGATCTTTTAATTGACGTTTCGCTGAAGAATGATACCTATGCCGGTGAATTATGCCGAAACGATTCTATATGTTTATATAGAATCATGCATGAAGAACGCAGGATGAAGGTTTTCATATTTTCGCTTAAAAGAAGAACCATATGATGTGATAGTGTACAGGATATTTGATTTTCCAAAATTAAAAAAATCTATAATAATCTGTTTAATCTAAACCAATTTCAGGCAGAAACGAGTTCAAAATAGAATCAGTGTATCTGACCGTTTTTGTAAAAAAAACGAAATCTATGTAACAATTTTACTTCACCTTTTATTTTACTTCGGTGTAAAAGTGCTAGCAGGACACTGTATATTTTTTGATAGGTGTGTACTGTAGTGATATTGATATGTTATACACATACGCTTCTCTTTTTACTATACCTGACATTTCTCTGGACCCTGCAGGACGAAGCATATGATCTTGTCCTGAAAATATTTTAATAGACGCCCCGTTGTGAAAAGCGTCCCTTAGATTGATTCTTTTTATTATTTATCAAAATTTTTGCCTGTGTGAGTACATGCCAGGCACCCAAGTTTGTTTAGCCAGTGTGGTATCCTATAAGGTTAGGTGTTTAACAGATAAGGCAATTAAGAGTTAACAAAATTTATATTAAAAAAATATGTATAATATAGCTCATCTATAATCTCAATTTATTACACAGAAATTCTTTACGAATTTTTCTTTTATTTCATTCCAAAAAGTAAAACAAATTTTCATCAATTTTATTTATCCCCATTAGTCTTGTGCCCGCAGTTCGTCTAAAGAGATCTTATCTAGGTCAGGAAATACTGCGGTAAAAAACCTGCCTATGGCAAAAGCCATTCACAATTTGATTGACGCCACAATACTATTGGTGTGCATTCCATGTCACAAAAACAACAGTAATTTCAACCTGAATGGTTGAATCAAAAACAAATTTTTACCAAATCAAATAAGTCTTAATTTTTAACATAAGTGATATTTCAAAATAGCAATAAATTCAACCGGCATGTTGTTAGTGCCTGAAATACTGAACAACAAACAATTCATTCAAACAATCATCTATCAAATAAGTCAGTGAAACTGTTTAGATTCCAGCATAAGTAACTTTCAAACATAACAATAATTTCAACCTGACTGTTATTATTGCAACTCTTAACAACAAACAATTCATTTAAACATCAAACCACTGAATGAAACTGTTTCGTTTCTAACATAAATGACTTTCAAAAAAAACTAATAATAATTTCAACTTGAATATTATTATTGCATGAATCATTGAACAATTCAATATGTAGATTTCTTGTAGATGACATTAGTTGCAATAGTCATAATAAGAGCATACTTGACCTTTCCTTTTTGTTGAATATTGATTTCCCTATTGCTTTTAATGATAAGAAGTTTCTTCTAGTCCTAACCCTATGAACATGAATTCTCATGTGAAATTTAATGTTTGATTGCCTGCAAACAGTTGTACGTTTGTTCGCATTTTCCGAATCTATTCATCTACAGCGTTACCGAAATTCATGCATATTTGACGCAAAGCAGCACGACGAACAACTATATGCAGGATGGACAAGCTCCATCGATTGCAAAAACAATTCTCTCTACGTTCAAGACTAGTTAAACATCTTATCAATCTATCAGATAGCATCACCATTTCTTTATTTGAACGATCAGCAAAAATACAAATCAAATTAACAGTGGTCGGTCATCGTTGGGTAGTCCCAGTCAACAGGTCGAGATGTTGGTAGGAGCTCTCACCTTCCTACCGGTATCAAGACAGACGTGGATCGCAGTTACTACCATGAGACAGCACAGGGAGTCTGAAGTATGAACTCTACTCCGCCGAGCTCAGTCCTCGATTCCTCCTTTCACCAGGAATCGAGAAAAGAAAACTCACGAAGGTCAAGTTCATCAACAGAGTCGCAGATGTGCGTCAGAGTAAAAATATATAACGTTGGGCTAACGGAGACGCCGAGAACTGTCGGACGCTCGTGCCATGGTAGTCGTTGGAGAGGTTCGAGCACGCGGGCTCTCGAAAACCAGCTCTTGGTGCTCCCTCGGTGGACCGCCCAGCATGCTAACATGATTAAGAATTGACCTTACAATTGTAAAAAAAACAAAGCATTTCAATTTACTCTAATGTTCGCGATGGTAATTTTATCTGACTATTCTAACCTTAGGATAATGGAATTAAATCCAGCTTTCGTGCATTTTCATCACTTTGTTAAAATCTCTTCAATTAGTTCTCCTATCATTCGGTGATATTCGTTTATGAAGTGTGCCAAGATATCTGATTTCAAGTGTGTTGCCTTATCAATCAAACCCTCAAGATTTCAAAATAACTTGTCAAAATCTAATCACTTTATGAAGCAATTAGATAAAAAAATAAACAGACTTTCTTTTCTTACTACCTTAAATTTCGGTGTTTAAACCGCAGCTAGTATATCCACTACACCGAAGACAAACTACTAATCACCAACTCCTAGTTTATTTAAAATGAGTTTTTCTTTTACTCACTACGCTTAACCACCGCACTAATCCAAACACCTCAATGGTAACGAATCTATTGCAAAATTTACTAAACTTTTGTCAAAAATCAAACAAGAAAGAAATTAAGTCATCTTTCGCATGCACCTCCGACTTTTTCTCTCGCTAATTTTCAACTGACCCCTCTCCTCCAAATTTTTTTCTGCCCCCTCGATTTTAAAATATTTCTCCCTTTCTTCCGCTTTAGAATGAACCAATAATCAACCATTCAGATTCTATTGCCATATTCAATGGTGGACCCCCCGGTTCCCTATTCAAAATGTCCCTTTTTTTCACGCCCCTATAAGAAAACTTTCTGAAAATAAACTATCTGCTTAAAGCTAAATCTTTGATGTTTTAAAATTAACGGCTTTATGTATATTCCGAGATTTTAAAGTATTCCTGACCCTTAATGCCTTTTTAATACGCCGTGACCGAAGTCGAGTGCCCCTGCCTGTATCATCTGTGACCAGCCAAAACTATTTTTTTTGTCTATTTAAAGAAACTCGGCAAGCATAAATGTTTCCCTACATTTCGACATTTCGTATGTTTTTGTTCTGTGAATTTCAGTCTGCATTTTCGTAAATTAAATCATCCCATTTCTGTCACTGTAAGAGTGTTTAGTTAAGACTAAAATTCTCTGTTATTTATGACTTCCTTTTAACAAAAAAATATTACAAGATTTGAAAATAAATAGTTTCTAGGAGCAAATCACTTCAGTACTTAATGATGGAAGTATCGAATTGTAAGGCCAAACAGGATTTTTTAAATAATTTAGAAACTACTAGTTATATTTTCATTCAAAGTTTCGTACCTGGTGCCCCCCCCTCTTCAAGAATTCTAAGGGATTAATTAATGTTATTAATTGATGTTTTATTAAGTTTTTTTACTTACAATATATGATGTAGTTCCTCTGTCTATTTATAACATTTCTGATTAACCTTAACGATTAACATATCTTATGTGTTGCTTTGTTACGAGCTATAAGAGCTTATAGTTTTTACATAACTTTACCAGCACCGAAAGATCTAGTGTTGAAAACCAACGCTAGTCCATCTTATTAGAGTTGAAATTTAACTGAATCGTTTATTTCAGAAACTCGTTTTGTTACTCTTCTTTTATATAGTGATAGCGGGTTTCTGAAATAAACGATTCATACATCAAATTCAAATTTAGTTAGTGTAAATTTCAGAGCATACGTATATTAAATTTATAGTAGGCTGCAATAGAGCTTTCATAGAGTTAATTACGCTAAACTAGAATTTTTACTTTTATCAAACTTACTTTATTAATTACTCTGTAGTAGAGCTCTTACTCTTCTAGGTAAGCTAGGGAATTAAAATTATACAGCATTTTTACAAATATAAATGTTTATTCTTGAAATATAATTACATGTAAAAGCACTAATAATTAAGTTTATAAATAATAATAATACATTAAAATTATATTTAGATTAAATAAAGATTTCTGCTAAAGTCTGTAGTAAAAACCTGTTAGTAATAAATTAACAAATTAAGTTAGTAACAAGTTAGTAAAAAATCTGTTGCAAAAATACTGAATTCGTTATAACGGTATATTGAGCTCATTCGAGCGAAAAAAGAAGGAAAAATAACTACTCCATATAAATATATTAATGGATGTTAGTGATGGGAATTAGTGATTTCATTAGGTTTGGATGTAAATAATAATTTGTTTGGATAATAAATATATAAATATAGAGATTCATTGTACTTGTTAAATAAATTGCTTTGTTTCTGTTGCTTATCTTTGTTATTTGATTTTGCAGTCTTTTTTGTAATTAGTAACAAAAACCGGTCTATTAAAGTAATACATTAAATTTAACGAAGTGTATTTAGATGCATTACATCTGATGTCCGAAATGTGACCTGAAAAACAGTTGTTCTTTAAGACTGTAATTCTGAAATCTAAAAATAAAAAAACAAAAAGGTAATAGCTTACTGAAAACTGATTTGCATTCTATAACACATTTTCAGTATTATTGTCTTTTGGAATGTCGTTGCGTGTTGATGAACTTCTGCATGATTAGTTATTAGGTTATTAGAATATTTCGATTTAAATTTTGTTGATACTGTTGTGTCGATAATAAAATAATTGAATTTACAATTGTGTTTATATATAAATTTTGATTGATATTATTATAGAAAGTCATTTATAATAAGGCTTGTTAAATTTGTAATGTAAAAACAATACCTAGGCTGTATCAATCACTCCAAAAGAATCTTACGTTTAAATAAAAAAATAAAATGATGTAAACAAAAATCAAGATAAGAATGATGATAATAGAAGTGGCAGATTTAGTCAAAATAGAAATAGTATTCCTCGTAAAATTAGTACAACCAAACTTGAGTTGGAAAATAACCTTTCGTTGCATACTCCAGAAATTGGAAGGCGTCAAGCCATAAATTTCATGTGTTTCTAATGAATTTTACAAGTAGTAGGTATCTGTTTCCAAAATGTAATTAAATTATTGTTAAAAAAATTATCTCCTGTGAGTAGGGTGACTATTGTTAGTGCCACTGGCAAACGTATAGTCAGTCGCCTTGTGGAATTGCTAATTTTACTCGAATGCTATACAGTCTGTTTGATTTACAGCGCCCCGCTTTGTAGCAACTTGGTATAAACCATATACATTATTAAATGACATAAAATTCTCTATGTTCTGGTTCAGAATTTTGTAATTTTGTGTTTACTAAATCGACGTGAGCGTGATGACGCCATCGAACTTTTTTAAATTACATGATAGGTATTTCTTACTGAAATCGATACAGTATTGTGTTCTCTTTTCAACCATAATAAATATTCATACCCTTACATAAGAAAACTTTCAAGAGAAACGTGAAAAATGATTTACGACTAGTAAGCCTTGATTTCTGGCTCTCCAATTAAAAAAAACAGAATTATCTAGCAAGCTTAGGTAAATAACGAAACTTTAGTTGTTCCAGTGGCGTATCTACAAGTTTTTCTCGGGTGGGGGGGTTACTCTATAAAAATTCCGAATCAAAATACATAGATTTAGACATAAATGAACTGGACTATTAAAAAAATCGGGAGTGGCTCCATCCCATTAGCCTCCCTCCCTCAAAATATGCCACTGAGGTTTTCTGGTAGTGTTCAATCTATAATTAGGGAAAATGTAGGAAAAAAACAGTATAAAAATAAATAATCAATAGAATAAATTAAAATAGTATATTAAAGAACGAGTTTCATAAGGCAAGGTTTATTGCGCGAGCCCAAATTTAGAAAACGAGCCGCTTGCGGCTCGTTTTATAAAGGACGAGTGCAGTAATGACTTCTGAAACGAGTTTTTTATGCTATTTTTTCTATTTCGCTGCCTTTTATTCCCTTTCTAAATAAAAAAAAATTGCAATTTCAAAATTTAGGGATTTTTGTGGTAGTTGACAACACTGATGTCACATTTGAAAATTCATTGATTGACACAGAAAATTGAGTATAGTTTTTGTCAATTTTCTGTTTTTTTCAATTATTTTTTCAATGCTACCAACTCTGAAAAAATTGGGCTATTAAAGCACTCAAATGAGCTATTAACGCACTGTTTTGGGTGCTTTAACAGCTTTATTATAGACGCAAAATAGAAAAAACTTATTTTAGAATTAAAACTTCCATCTCATGTATAATGAAAGATATTAGATTTAAGCTTTGCTTTGGCCACGACAGTTACTGTGTAAGTGCTGCTATTTATTTTTGAAGTGTATTATTTAATATATACATGAATAAATGATACCCAAGGATAGCAAAGAATACCAAACAATAATTGCGCGTGGGTGCCAGACCACCCGAAAGACTTTTAAACGAGTGTTGTCTGCAGGACGACTGAGATGCAAATTTCTTATGATCATATTCTTGTTCTTTGTGTTCGATATGATATGATAAATACTTTCTGGCATGTTAAAAAATAGATCAATAACTTCCTATTGCGGCTCTTTATCTGTTAGTGGAATTCTAAAATAAGTTTTTCAATTTATTTTATTAATTATTTATGTTTGTACTGTTTTGTTCTACATTTTTTATAATTAAAAATTAAAGACCATCAGAATAACTCAGTGGTATATTTTTTTGATGAGAGGGCTAACGGGATGGAACCACCCCCGATTTTTTAATAGTCCAGGTCATTTATGTCAAAATCTATGTTATGTGAAAATCTAAGTATTTTGATTCAGAATTTTTATAGAGTACCCCCCTTCTCAGAACTAAAGTTTCGTTATTTACCTAAGCTTACTAGATCAGTGGCGGTTAGTGCTAAGGGACACAAGGGCACGAGCCCACCCTTCACTGTACATGTCACGAAGAAATATACGACGCTATTATAATTTTACATTTTTTTTGTAATTTTATTATCGGTTGCGAAAAACTAATGTGAAAACTAATTTCCCGTTCACCATCCACGCGCCAAACTATATCAAAGTTTATTTCCGGGGCACGAATGAATCTGTACCCAAACGTGTCTCAGTTTACGACGTTCGACATTCTTCAGTGGAAGTAAAATTCGCCGATTTAAGCCGACCAGGGGCACAAATCTTGGTGTCTCCAACGCAGGCTGCAGATATGTTTAAGCGCCGGTGTTCACATGCGGAAATTCCCGCTGTGGGCCCGCAATTTTGGTCTACGATACTACATATAAGTCACCGTATTGGTATTGTTGTTGTCTGTTTTATTTCGTTGCAACTCGCAAAATAGTTTGGTCGTTTTTGTTTACTTTTTAATTTTAATCGAGGTTTTAATTTAATGTGATTATGGTGTGTTTATTTGTTATTTGTTTCTTAATATAAATGGATCCGAATGCAGAAATAAGTTCTGTTCAGTATATGTTAAAAAGCAACCCAGTGCCGTTTGAGCAAATACATTTAATTAAACAAAAAGGTAGACCTACTCCTGATTTACAAATTAATTACGAATCTACAAGTAGAACTAGAACGCATAAGAGAGTTTTTAATAAAAACATATACGAGAAATATGAATTGATGTGTGGTTGATGCGTGACGAATAAATTGTTTTGCTTTGTTTGTTTAATATTTAATACAGAAGTTACAGCGTGGACCAAAGACGGACTTGATGACTTAAAATATATAGCGGTAGGGCGAAAAAAGATGAAAATTCTGTGGCTCATCTAAAAGCGTGTATGGATTTTGGTGTTTTAGGAAAAACTGACATACGTGAACAATTAGATAGTGCATATTTGAGCCATAAATTAGAACATAATAAACAAGTGTAAAAAAATCGTCACATTTTGCGTCGTGTAATCATGTGTATAAAGTTTTGTGGAGCTTTCGAATTAGCCTTGCGAGGTCATGACGAGAAGCCTTCGTCCAAAAATCCAGGTATTTATATTGGTTTAATTAATTTTGCTGCGGAATTAGATTCTGTTCTTGCAATACATGTCAAAGAATTTAAAGTATTTAAAGGCAGTTTCAAAACCATTCAAAACGAATTATTGGATGCTATGCTGGAAGTTTATAGAGACGAAATAATAAAAGAAGTTAAATTTGCAAATTTTCTGGTTTTAGAAGCCGACGAAACAACAGACGCTTCTATTCAGCAGCAAATGGTTATTATAATTCGCTATGTTGTTAGAGCAACAATTTGTGAACATTTTTGGACCTTTATTAAGCCGGGTGGCTACACAGCTGAAATATTATCAAAAACATTGTTAGATGAATTGGAAATCATATTAAAATCCCTTTCGGACAGATCAAAATTAATTGCCCAAAGTTATGATGGTGCATCAGTGACGAGTGGTAAAGATAAAGGTGTTCAGGAGATCATCAAAAAGACTTTACCATTAAATACGTTTTTTACGGTCCTTAATTTATTTTTTTGTGCCCACCCTCTGAAAAACCCACGAGCCGCCACTGTACTAAATAATTCTGTTTTATTAATTGGAGAAAAAAATCAAAGCCTACTTTAGTTCAACCAAAACTACAAGAAATGAGTCATCACAAACACGTGGGCGAAAATGTAAAAAGCATCTAGAATTACGCGAATGCCACGCTGTAATCTAAATGATAAAATAAACAATAAATGATGTAGAAAGATTCAGTAGCGGAACAAACCCCTTTTTAATTAAAAGTAAATGTAAAATCAGCAATGAAAATCTGTTGGTTCTAGCGTACGTCACTGAATTCTTAGCAACGTGTAATTTGCACTATTATCTTATCTCACCCCGGGTCGTATTAGTTTATTCAGGTGTGATTACGAAATAACTCATTTGTTGTATTTACGGTTGAAGTATAGTCGTAAATCATTTTTCAAGTTTTTCTTATGTAAGAGTATGGATATTTATTATGGTTGAAAAGAGAACACAATACCCTATCGATTTCAGTAAAAAAATACTTATCACGTAATTTAAAAAAGTTCGATGACGTTTCACGCTCACGCCGGTTTAGTAAATACAACTAATGTTACTTTAAACAATATACAAATTCCATGGAATCCATCTGATAGCGCTATAAAATATTTAGGTCTAGATCTAGATAAGCGATTAAACTGGGGTTATATAAATAAAAAGTTAAACGAAGCTTATGCCCGATTAAACGTGCTTTATCCCATCATTAATAAAAACACTCGTTCAAAACTTGATTGTGGTCTACTAATTTACAAGTCCATTCTCCGGCCTATATTAACCTATGCTTGTCCTATCTGGGGATCTGCCAACAAGACGCATTTAAATAAAATTCAGATTTTTCAAAACAAAGTCGCTAGAACTATCTGCAATGCTGAATGGTACATTCGTAATCAACAATTACACCAAGAACTGGCGCTTCCAACAATACATGAATTCATTTTATGAAATCAACAATTAACTTTATTTCAAACTTACCCAACTGCCCAGAAGCTGTTCACTTTCAACTAGGAATTCCAACGGCAAATCGACGATTAAGGAAGCGACTAGCTCAAGATATTGTTGAATAGTGTTCGCAATAAATAAACACCCAGTGGTATAGTGTTATAAAACAATATTTAAATACATGTTAGAGTGTTATTGACTCATATGTTAATAAAACGTGAAAAACAATAATAGTGAAAAGTGCCGTGAATAGCAGTTTGTGCTGATTTGGCAGACAAAAAGGAAAAAAAAGTAAATACAAAATTTTATGAACCAGAACATACAAAATTTTATGCCATTTAATAATATATAGGTTGATACCATTTCTGACTGAAAAGAAAGTTGCTACAAAGCGGGGCGCTTTAAATCAAACAGACTGTATATACACTGGAAGAAAATTGAAACAGTTTGTTTAGTAGTACGTAACTGTAAACTTAAACGTAACGTTAAATAGTAGTTTCACTTTTAGTGATGAAAAGATTTCAGTAACTGTGACTTTCAGAGATTGGTTAGGTGAGAAGGTACATAAGTGGAGAACAATACGGTACACATAATGTTGTTTCCAACCCATTAACTTTTGTAAACAATATTAAATTCAGAAAACAGAGAATCTGTTGCTAGATAATAATGAAAAGTAGGTATTTAGCTATTTCCAAAGCTGTGAATGAACTTCATTATATTTTTTCTGACCCCGGATTAACCCATGTTTATAAACACGCAATTCAGGTAACTGATGAGGCCTCACATTTTGTTAAACAGTATCCGATTCTGTTAGTGCATAGACTTGCTGTTCGAAAGAAAATTAATGAGATGTTGGAATGCCAGATAATAAAACGTTCGAACACTACACGTAAAATCCTATTTTAAATGTAATAAAAAAGGATGGTTCTGTTCGTATATGTTCAGATGCAAGAAGACTGAATCAGATAATTTTCTAATTCTACTGTAGATCTGAGTTCTTATTGGAAAGTGTCATTACGTAAGGATGGTAGAAAATATACCAGATTTTCTTTTGAGAATCGAATTTATCAGTTTCGTGTGATGCCATTTGAGTTATCTACAAGTGTAATAACTTGTGTAGTATCTAGTTTAATTTTTATTTTCCCTCTGTTTGAATGGTTATAAATCTCGTGAACGCCAGTATACTTTTGTATGTTTTGTTTAAATAACGTATGAGACATAAGTTTTCAGAAAAAAATAACAGATTTAATCAGCAAAATAATAAAATCTTATTCAAACTTAGATATTAATGCTTAATTTTTACACCTTTTGACAACATGAAAACTAATCTACAAAAATGATAGCGGACCATGTTCCTCAATGGCACGCAATTTGGCTAAGACATGCCATTTATAATATAATAACAATGATAATTGCTACAATTCATCACCTGTAAACCAGGACCCAGAAGCTATGAAGCTTATGCGGGAGGGAGGGGGCGATTATTGTCATTACGAAGTCTTAACGTGCGGCTGCAGTCGACTTACAGATGGAACAGCACAAATCCCACATTTGTGTCACAGCTAAGAAAAAACTGCAGAAAACCTTAAGCAGATCTGCCGTTGCAGGAGTCGACCCTGGGCCGCTTGGGAGAAAGTCCAGTATGCTAGACAATACAATACCAAGACTGTCTATAGTATCTTCGTTTGGACGATGTTCGGGTCCACTTTTCGAATTTTTCTAAAAATTCGTGCCCGCAATTGCTGTTCATCTTGGGCCTCCCAAATTGTTTTCATAAACCTTTCGACACAATAATAACCAAAACTCTTCTATTGCCCGAGCTTCAGGGACATTTGGGAGGTTATCTTCCTTCGGTACATAATTGACGTTATTCTGCTCCAACAATTCCCGAGTCCTCCTGGCATAATGAGACGAAGCGAGATCAGGCCAAAATATTATGTCGTCGTTCTGATGATGGATATTAATAAAATTAAGCATTTTCGGTAAACATCTTTGGATATAAAGCTCAGCATCCATAGCTTCTCCCCGAACTCTACCAACATAGGGTGTTGAAATTCCAGCCTCAGAAATCGCGCACCAGCTTAAAACTTTGTCAGCAAATTTCGCTTTTGTTTTGATTTTACTGCGTTTGGACAGTTTTCAATATCAGAGGTGTAAAATCCGTCGTTACCTCTCATTTCACAATGTAACGGCGTAAAATATTTCTCATCATCCATTATAGTCACACGGTTCCTCACAAAATGCCTTCGGCTCAGAGCTCTGCCACATCTATATGGATACTCATTCTAGCTGTGCCTGGGTGTATTTAGGACACTTCCTTCTTTTTCGATAGTATACACCATTTCTGGACAAAATTCTCTGGTCGGTCTTGTATGAGACCCCAAAATGGCGACTCTACAGCTTTCGACTAGATTCCAATTCTGTCTTGAGGGGATTGCACCAGTCTATTAATTCTGTTTTGTGCCAAAACATGAGGTCTTCTAGTTTTCGGCAAATTAGTGCAAGGTGTATCATCTTCGCACTCTCTTATTGTCCTATAAATCCTTGCCTGGCTAACATTTTGACCTCTGAACAAGTTAACAATTTCACTTTTGGGCAACCGTCCAACTAAGTGATAGATGCTCTCGCGAATTTCTAGTTTGTACGACATTTTGAACTTAGTTATTCAATAGAGTTGACGTTTGTCAATTGCAGCAAAACATGATTTGTTTACCGGGTTTATGCTAACTAGTTCAGAAATCAAAATCGAATAGAAAGGTCAATGCAAACTTTTTCAAAACTTATGTCTCGTACTTTACATGCCCAAGTGTTGATACAATATAAAGAGATGGTAGTGTTCATATAGATACTTTCTTAAAATTAACCAAGTCTAGTCATTATGCGTCGAACTATTCTTTGGATAGCAAAAATGATACTGGCATGCTTGGAGTGCCAGTATGCTATGATTATATATGAACACGCTAAATAAAAAAAAGTAAACAAGTTTAATTTAATCCAAAGACTTCATTCATTAAGTGAGTACCTAATAAGAAAAGTTGATTTTGATATGGTTTTGGCAATTCGTATACAGTGTGTCTTCCATAGCAAAGTCGGTTCTCGGCAAAACTTCGAAGAATTTAACAGATTCTTCATTTTAATGAAGAAATCCTTAAATCCTCATTTAAGGACTTCATAGAAAAAATAATTACATTCCAGATTCGGGTTAAGTTTATTAGCTGCGAACCACTTTGATGTCTTCGACTGCACGCTATCCATATTAGTTAGTATGTCATTACTATTATTTTTTAATGAAACCAACGTCGTATTATCAGCAATAATATACACCGTGCATCTGACACATAATTTGGCAAAACATTGATGTAAATTAGAAAAAGTAAAGGACCAAGAACAAATACCTGCGGTATACCCATTTTTATTTTTCCTTCAGATGATATCATGATGTTGTTTAAGTACATAAATAAGTTATGAGTTTCTTCTGGTAGATGACTGCATCCATTCCAGAGATCTGTTTTTGATCCAACACATTTCAAGTTTTTTCAGTAGAATTTGATGATGCACACAATCGAAGGTCTTCGATAAATCACAAAATGTACATCCGGCAAATAATTTGTTGTCGAATGGATATATAATCGACCAGGTTGATAATAGCTAAGAGGTCTATTGATTTGGCGAAAACCGTACTGACTTTTAGAGAAAAGTTTATTTTCTCGAAATAATTAAGAATTTGTTAATACAGGGTGGCAGGGGTTAGACCGCGTTAATTTTAAGGAGTGATAGACATCAAAAGGAACAAAAAGTCTTTTACAACTATGTATAAGAATAACGTACTACTTTTGCAGAAAAACATAATAAGTTGGAAACTTTAACACCATTTTGCCGCGTTAATAATAGTACTTTAAGGGGCTTTATCGGCAGATGCATCTCATCTATCACAACAACAAACCTTAATAACATTTTATGGTATCGTATGTCGTTTTTGCATAAAATTGAATTCTTTTTACAATTAAAAATTAATTTTACTCAATTAAGAAACGTGACAACACTGTAAAGTTTGTAATAAAATTCGCACAAAACGCTTATGTAGAAGTTTGTTGAACTTGAAATAAAGCACGTTTTGTTTACAACCTTACAATTTAATAAAGAATATTTGGCTCAACGCCTGATCGCAGCTGTGTAAATAATACCCTTTTAGAGTGAGATAATGCTGAGTTTGTAGTTTGTTGAACTGAAAATAATTTGTCAATAAAGCATTTGTTTATTTAATAACAGTTTTTAATGATTTTACAAGAAAATATCATTTAAAGAGAAGATTTATCTAATTTAAATTAGGTAATTAGGTTAAGGGATTTTGATGACGCCTTGTTTTGGCTACATTAATAAAATCTCTCATTTTATGAAATTAGATGCCTTAATTAAATTTAGAAAATTTAAATGGGGGTATAAAAATGCCGAAAACGTGACAAATGCTAGTGCGCCGACTCGCGATCAAGGTCATAGGTGGTCCAGCCAGACGCGCTACATTAATAAAATCTCTCATTTTATGAAATTAGGTGCCTTAATTAATTTTTTTACAAAAGATAGTATTTTTTAATAAAAATACAAATACGTCAAGAAATTTGAAAATATTCCAGAAATTAATAAATATAAAATGTAGGTCAATTATTGTCTTATTCTTACGGTTGATTTGTTATGAATTAGCGTGTTTTTAAGCACGTACAAATTTTGTTTACGGAAGAACAGTGACGATTACAATTTTCGTAGAATTAGTCACCTTACTAATCTGCTTCAGATGTTTATTATTATTAAACAACGGCTGTCATCATCAGTTTGTTTGTTTGATATTCTAAAACAAAGTCAAGACCCAGCTGTAGATATACCAACGAGTATACTTAGGCGAGGTTGACAGATATCACAATGGTTTTTTTTTAATTACTCAAAAGCTAATTAACATAGAAAAAGATTTATTCAGACATTTTTGTTCCTTTTGATGTCACCTCTTAAAATTAACGCGTTATAACCCCTGCCACGCTGTATAATACTTTTTCGAAAATGTTTGCAATCGACGAAATCAGAGATATCGGACGATAATTTATTCATCAGTTAACATTCCTATCCTTAGTATCAGCTTTTTTAAAAATAGGGATAACTTTTCAAATTTTCAGACAGGTGTGGAAAAGTTGCCACTCATTATTTAATTAAGGCTTTTATTTAGGGGGGCTATTAGATGATCCTTAATATATTTTAATATTTTAATAATAGCAGTCAGCAGTCTTGACTGTTTTAATTTTTAATGTTATTTACTACCTTCCTCACTTTAATACTAGACACTTTAGTAAAGATAAGTTAAATTCATCATCTATGACATTTGAAGTTATTTTTCCAGTTAGCTTTTGGCAATTTGTGTAAAATATTTTTAAAAATCCTCAGCATTTAGGGTTTCTGTATTAATTGTTTTTTATGAGTTTATTACATCCCACAGTAGATAGGCAACAAGAGTTCGAGCGCAAAATTACATGTTATTTTAAATGGGGGTATAAAAATGGCGAAAACGTGACAAATGCTAGTGCGCTGATTCGCGATCAAGGTCATAGGTGGCCCAGCCAGACGCGCGACAATAATTTCATATTATCGATTATCATTCTAATAATTATCTCATATCATCATTATTAATTTAAAAGTTAATTACTTATAATAATAATCTAAGATAACTAATAATCCAACATTATTTACCAATTTCCAAAACATGATTTACGTTTTTAAAAAAGGAGCAACACTGTAAAGTTTGTAATAAAATTTGCTCAAAATCAGCATTCGCACAAAATGCTTATGTAGAAGTTTGTTGAACTTGAAATAAAGCACGTTTTGTTTACAACCTTACAATTTAATAAAGAATATTTGGGTCAACGCCTGATCGCAGCTGTGTAAATAATACCCTTTTAGACTGAGATAATGCTGAGTTTGTAGTTTGTTGAACTGAAAATAATTTGTCAATAAAGCATTTGTTTATTTAATAACAGTTTTTAATGATTTTACAAGAAAATATCTTTTAAAGAGAAGATTTATCTAATTTAAATTAGGTTAAGGGATTTTGATGACGCCTTGTTTTGGCTACATTAATAAAATCTCTCATTTTATGAAATTAGGTGCCTTAATTAAATTTAAAAAATTTAAATGGGGGTATAAAAATGCCGAAAACGATTATCTCATATCATCATTATTAATTTAAAAGTTAATTACTTATAATAATAATAATCTAAGATAACTAATAATCCAACATTATTTACCAATTTCCAAAACATGATTTACGTTTTTAAAAAAGGAGCAACACTGTAAAGTTTGTAATAAAATTTGCTCAAAATCAGCATTCGCACAAAATGCTTATGTAGAAGTTTGTTGAACTTGAAATAAAGCACGTTTTGGTTACAACCTTACAATTTAATAAAGAATATTTGGGTCAACGCCTGATCGCAGCTGTGTAAATAATACCCTTTTAGAGTGAGATAATGCTGAGTTTGTAGTTTGTTGAACTGAAAATAATTTGTCAATAAAGCATTTGTTTATTTAATAACAGTTTTTAATGATTTTACAAGAAAATATCTTTTAAAGAGAAGATTTATCTAATTTAAATTAGGTAATTAGGTTAAGGGATTTTGATGACGCCTTGTTTTGGCTACATTAATAAAATCTCTCATTTTATGAAATTAGATGCCTTAATTAAATTTAGAAAATTTAAATGGGGGTATAAAAATGCCGAAAACGTGACAAATGCTAGTGCGCCGACTCGCGATCAAGGTCATAGGTGGTCCAGCCAGACGCGCGACAATAATTTCATATTATCGATTATCATTCTAATAATTATCTCATATCATCATTATTAATTTAAAAGTTAATTACTTATAATAATAATCTAAGATAACTAATAATCCAACATTATTTACCAATTTACAAAACATGATTTACGTTTTTAAAAAAGGAGCAACGTGCGTTTATAATACCTTTCAAACAATCATAACAAAGAATTCCAATCCTAACGTTAAAAAAAACATCTGCTGTCAATAAATTATCAGATAGCATGAAGGGTATAGCCATTCATCATGAGATTATAACTAAAGGGGAAAAAATGAACGACATGGTAAAAATATATTACATTTCGAACCTCAACAGAACAAAAATATCTGCTATTAATAAAATAACTGATAACATCTCTTGATGTAGAGGGTATAGTCTTTCATTATGAAATTATCATCCCCCTTAGTTATACTCTTTAATAAATCTATGGGAAAATAACTTCTGTGGTTGTCGTTAAAAATAATGTCGTTCAGTGGTTCGGCAACGTTAAGTACAATTAACGTTTATACAATACAATATAAAATAACTAACAGAAGGGTCGACACAGCTGCAAGGCATTGCATACGTCATCATGAACTCAATAGATCTCTTCGGCAGAGCTATGATGAGCATGACAGATGAAGCAGCAGCAGCAGAAAAACGCGGGCCGAGAGGTTATGGCTTTAAATTAACACCTGATGGTAATTTCGATGTTGAGAACCGACGTATAACTAATGTAGGCGCTCCTATCAACGATAACGATCTTGTCACAAAACGATCTGTACTAATGTTATCAGCTATTGCTGATGGCCCCGAAGCTATAGTAGATATTAAGAAGAGAAGACTAGTACATGTTAATGGACCGATTGATGACCACGATGTTTGCACAAAAAAGTATACTAACGAGCTGGCGGACGATGTTGAAAGAAAATTACTCTCTAAATGTTTGAGACGAGAGGATAAAGGACGGGAATCGTACTATAATGCTAAAGATGGAAGAATTTGTAATATAGGAGAACCTCTAGAGGATAAAGATGTAATCTCTAGGCAGTATTTTAACAAGCGAGCTATGCATACAAACGATCAAATGCAGTTTAATGCAGATGGCTAACGTATTGTTTCACTAAGTTAACCTATAGATGGTACTGATGTCGCTTCTAAAGCCTATGTAGATACTCAATTCGACTCTGCTGTACAAACGATCATTACAATGACTACCGACACTCAGAACACTATTAAAGATCTAAAGCAAAAGGTAACAAAGGTTGACATTGAAACTAGTAAACCTAACAGTTTGCTAACAACGTTGGAAAAAGAAACAAAGAGAAATCTAATAACAAATGATGAGATGGATACTAATCATTCAAGTGTGTTGACAAAGATAGAAGAAACGAATAATACCCTAGATAGTAATTATAAAAAATTATTAGATAAAGTACAAGCGCTCGAGGATACTCAAAAAGTTATGCGATCATCGTTTGATGCCCTAATAGCCGAATCTGCAACACGTACGAACTCTTACAACATAAAGAGAGTGTATAATGCCGACTAATAACGGAATTTACTAACAGCAGACCTGAAGAAGAATATATATTCACATTGATATGGACACCATTTTTATTCTAGTTTTAAGTGTACTGGGTGATTTTTTAAATTTCTGATCTAGAAAGCCATGACATAATTTTAAAACAAAAGATGCGGAAAACGTAGGGCGTAGTTTGAATCGTTCGATTTGTCACAACTGTCAGATTTCAAAAATGTTGACATAAACATAACCTACTCCAGTGTTGTTCTCGCTTCTCGCGAATAGCAGTGTGATCAACGCTACGCCCTACGTTTCGGTGACCTTCGATACGGCGTAAAAATCACGACTTACTAGATCAGAAATTTAAAAAATCACCCGGTATTATATGAAATGCCTGATTAGCGCAGATAGAAAATGTGGTGAGCCTTTCGGGAATGCTGCGCAGATGCTTATTTTGCTTATATCTACGCTAATCAGTTATTTTTTTATCTTAGTCTAAATGTATCGTTGAAGAAATAAAAAATGTATTTAAACAAAGCTTTAGTTTTACTAATATCAATAACTCTCCAAACATAGCGATATGTAGTAGTAGCAGTAGCAGCAACACATCGATATGGTAATGAAAGTAAGTTTCGCTAACGTAAGCATGAATAATATACATCATATGATAGTATGGGAGTATGCATACAGACAGGGGAGAAAAGGAGACTGGCAAACAATAGCTCTGGACAGATACCGTTTTCAAAGAAGAATACATGATGTTGAAAAGCAGCTGTGTAAAATTCTATAAGCTGATCATAGAGACTTTATCTATATGCAGATATTTCAGAATGTAGATTAGTCCGACGGCAACCGAGTATAAATACAGGTACAAGCAGTCTCTTCTCTCAGTACCAGATGTTAGTTCTCGAGGGTAACGGCGTTGTTAACAAGCTCATAGACAAGCTGCCTATTGAACTACATCTTCCTTCCTATCAGTACTGTGGACCAGGTACTAAATTATCTAAAAGATTACAACGTGGCGATAAAGGTATAAATCCTGTGGACCAGGCATGTATGCTGCACGACTTCTCCTACGCTCAAAGCTCCGATTTGAACAGTAGACATCAGGCAGACCGTGTATTAGAATAAGCTTCTTGGAAGCGTGTTAAGGCTAAAGACTCTAAATTAGGGGGAAAAGCATCAGCTCTGTTTGTAACCGGTATAAGGAAGGCTAAAAGAAAGTTGGGAATTGGCGTAAAGACAAAGAAACCGTCAGTGAAAAAGGGTCTCGTTAGAAAGATGAAGAAGAAAACTGTCACTTTCAAAGGTGGCGTTTTAAAGAAGCTTGTTGGTATAGTCTATAGTGAATCATGCTAGCAAGAGACTCACGGGTAAAGACTTAATACATTATGCCCTGAGCGCTGCCAGAAGAATCATTAAAAACGGGGGTAGCAAAAGCTGTTACACTGCCAATAGTAATAAGAGACAGCTAGAAGAAACTACACGGCATAATAAAAGTATGGAAGCTATCGCTTTAGGCGGTAAGAAAGGGAACGCCCTTTATCTGAAACCGTATCGAGCAGGCGGAGCTGCATTGTACTTAAAACCATATGTCGAGTCAAAAAACTGAATAACTTGCCTCGGAGACCACACAGATCTAGATATAATAAAAGATGCTAAAGACATACCCTATTTTAGAGGTGTCTATATGAGAACAAGTCTACCTTCAACGAAACCTTTGCAATTTGAAAGAGCTATTGTTAATCTTGACGACGGTGGAGGACCGGGTACTCATTGGGTTGCCTATAGAAAGGATCGAAACGTTCGTTTGTACTATGACCCGTTCGGAGACCTAAGACCACCAGCTGAACTTGTGAGATATTTAGGGCCTCGCTGCGCCGTATACTACAACGTAGCCTAAGAACAAAAGTTCAATACATACAACTGCGGACATCTGTGTCTACGATTTTTGTATAAAAGAGAGGTGAAAGTGTAAATCGGTTAAGTATGGCTAGGACCATCACGGTGTACGGTACAGGGAACAGTCTTTCTACGGATCGTATTTATCCACCTATAATACTAGATCACGTGCGTTACGAATACTCGCTAGGATTAGTCGGCTTATATACCAGTCACACGATACGGAATATATACCCAGGCAAAAATAAATTTTATTACGGAAAAAAGGTAATAACTATTGAACCGGGTAGGTACGAATTGGCTGAAATCGCTAACTATATAAAGAATCAAATTAGTGGTGATCTGGAAGAGGGAGCTCTGCTACTACAAATCAAAGCTAACACTAATACGGGAAAGTGTGAGATGAATCCGCTACCGAGTTGATCGATTTTACCAAACTCGATAACATAGGATCCCTACTAGGATTTAAGGAGCGCGTGCTAGAACGAGGTAGTAGTAGACACGTATCAGATCGAATTGTCGATATACTTTCAACTCCAAACATCTTTGTAGACACGAATATTACAGGCGGCTCATATAGAAACAATCAATCAGGTCATACAATCTTCGAATTCGTTGTTTGCGTACCACCCGGCTATCTGATTGAAAAGGAGCCATCGCATGTGATTTACTTTCCCATCACTGTCACCGAGATCGATAACATTACCATTAGATTAGTAGACGCGAGAGGAGAGTTAATAAATCTGTCTGAAGATACTTTCACAAGCATCCGGCTAGAACTTAAACGTGAAAAATGGGAATAAACTTTAGCTTTAAAAGCATCAGCATATGTCCATCAATGGTTTGGATACGAGGACTGGACTAAAAGGAAAGAAGCAATATTATAAAAAGGTTATTTCCTTCTGTCTTGGTATCTGCTGAAGAAAAGACTATCGTTTGTGCGGTGTAATTAAGTGATTTTAATAAACAATTTAGTAATAATTAAACTTAATTAAGATTTTAATTTAAAAGTGATTTCAATTTCAATTTGTATATTTTTTAAATACCACAAGAATCCACATTCACCCTGAGATGAGTCTTTCTTGAAATTTAATTATGATATATAAGTTATTTAACTGGCGCCCAACTCTCTTACGTAAACGTGAGTTAGTCAAGAACTAACGTAACATTAATTTTATATAACCATTGCATTATTAAATCTATTAAAAGGTATTTTCAAATCATATTAGAATTTATAAAAGAGGGAAGTTGAAAAGCATTTCCAAAGTTCACAGTTAAATTAAAAATCAATTTAATTATAAAGTAATTATCTACGATCGAACGGCAATTATTCACAGGTCCAAAATATATAATAAAATATTTAAAAATAATTTATTATTTTTAATTAACCAATATTACAGCATTTATTTATGTCGCTGTCAACGTGGGGCATTTGGTAATTGGGGCAAAATACTATTATTTTTTTAAATGCAATATCAGCATTTATTTATACAGACTTCCGATTAAAACTAACGAAAGGTCGTCGCTCGTCTCTTGAGTCTTTAGGCTTTAAAGTACGATAACAACAATATATCCAAACGAAGTAAAATGCATATTAACACGGACGCCTTTGCCATTGATAAATTAAACATATTTGGGAAGCCTCGTATCGAGACAGATATAATAAAAGAGGACTTTTACACCTATTTACCGTTCACGTTAAATGCCAACCATTCCGATACTATTAGAATCAGTATACAAAATTCCGATAATGTTTTAGCTTTGTATGACAGTTACATCTTGTTAAAGGCACCATGACTCGAAAAGCCAACGTGGAATTCCTTCTGGTAAACAATTTCGTCTACTTTCTCTTTGATGAAATACAACTAATATTAGGCGCGAATCAACTTATTGATGTATATAAACAGCCTGGCATTACAAGCACTATCAAAGGTCTCGTTTCACACTGCGCCGAAGACAGAGCTTTATCCTATAACGCTTGGAACATTGGGATTACTAGCGATAATGATTTGTTACATAACGCAGGGAATAACGTCTTTAATTTCACATGTAGAATACCATTAAAAGATATCTTTGGATTTGCAGACGATTATAAAGAAAGTAATACCTCATATGAGTTGTCAGCTAGTTTTAATTCGCGCCAAGAACGATTTTAATTGCTATAAGAGCGGTGCTGGTGACGCAGGTACCGATGTAGATATCAAGACTGATAGGCTCTCGTGGGAAGTTCCACATATACTGTTATCAGATGAAAGCAAAGTGAACCTCGTGGAGAGTTTAAGAGATAATTCTTCTATTATCACCCCGTTTAGACGTTGGGAATTACACGAGTTACCCTCGTTGGGAACTACTAAAAATCAGGTTTGGCGCATAAAGAATTCCAATAAACTGGAAAAACCGCGCTGGGTCTTTGTAGTTTTACAAGACGAGCGTCAGCTGGGTATAAGAACGGGTAACCCGACTACATTTACTCATCCGGACTTAGTCGACGTTAAGCTGTATTTAAATTCACAAGTGTTCCCACATCAGCGTTTAAATCTCGATTTCAGTAGTAAGGACTACATTCCTGCGTATTTGAATTATATTTGTTTTCGTTAGAACTACTACACAGTGTAGGTAGAGGTGCGGCTGAGAGTTGTTTACTCAGCTACAAATCGTTTGAAACGTATCCGGTTTTTGTTATTGACTGTTCAAGACAAGTAGAGAGTTTTAAGGATTCCACTGTCGATATTAGACTAGAACTCGAGTCTTCTGCCGCATTTACTAATACAACTAAGGCGTATTGTTTGATCCTTCACGACGCGTTGATCGAGTATAATCCGTTTAACGAGACCGTGACTAGACACGTACGCGTACCATAATGAAGGTTGTTAAACAAAAGAAGTCGCTAAATATATATAACCTAGACGATGATGATGCATCTTTACAACGATCTGGCGAGGATGTTAGGAAACATGGTGACTTGTTACCGGTATCATGTCGAGCAATTTTGAGCGGCCCATCTTCCTGCGGTAAAACTAATGCTATGTTAGGTTTACTTATTAGCGAAAACGGTTTAAAATTTGAAAACATCTACCTATACGCCAAGTCTTTATTTCAGCCTAAATATGAATTCTTAAGACGTGTTATGAAACCCCTTACAGATATGGGGTATCATGAACTTAGCGAAAACGTACGTCATCGTTTTCGCTGATGAAGTGAGACGAGTCCCGGTGATGTCAAACCTAATTCGGTGTTCATTTTTGACGATATAATTTGTAGCAAGCAGGAAAAGATTAGAAAATATTTTAGCATGGGTAGACATAAGGGCGTTGACTCTTTTTATCTAGGTCGAACGTATGCCAAGATACCGAAACATTTGATTAGGGACGACGCAAACCTAATTATTCTCTTTAAACAAGACGAGTTAAACTTAAAACATGTGTTTAGCGATCATGTTGTAGGAGACGGTGTTATCTATGACCAATTCAAAAACATTTGCTCTCTGTGTTGGAAGGAGCGGCATGATTTCCTGGTAATTAATAAAGATTGTTCTCTAGACAAGGGTAGATATCGGAAGGGTTTTGATTCATATATAAGTTTATAATTAGAGTAGATTCGTTTAGTAGTCTCTGCATCGCCGACATGTCAAACACGTATGATCTGAGTTTAAATCGTAAAATAATACACGCTCGTAATGCTATACGTAAGAAATTTGCATACTTTCATCGTGACAGAGCAGAAGCAGAACGTATGTATCGCGTCATGCACAATCCAGTTGTATCGCCGCTGGAAACCATTGCTAAATCAGTAAACGTCTCTAAAGTACCTCTATTGAAAGTCAAAACACAACCAGCTGCTGCTACTACTGCTAGTTACATTCCCCTGATGAAAGTTAAAAAACAACCTGCTGCATCAGAATCATCATCGGAAGCAGACGAAGAAGAAGAAGAATCTAATAAAACTTACGATTTCCCTACTTATTACGGTATGTTAATAGCTAACGCTGTTGGAAACAAAAATATAGATAGAACTAGATTCGGTATTAGATATAAAATTGATCGCGACGCGTGGACATTTGCATCTTCCCCTGTGACCATGCGTGATACAAACATCATGATTAAAAACAATGTTTTCGAAGCAACACCCGGTCTGTTCGACTTACTCACGTTTAGAGAATTAGAGTTTACACCATCGCAAGATGATATCAATAATTATATGCAGATAATAGCCCTTACTAATGCGCATAAGAAATCGTATAGACCACATAGTAAACTAATAGCTGTTAAACATTGGAAGTATGATTATATAATTAAACCGAACTTACCCAGAATCAAATGTTTAGGCATTAGACTATCATCATCGTCAAATTTTAGAAAATTAAGCGATTGCAAAGTCGAATACGTTTACTGGAATAAGGCCAATGAGCTAGTCGACAGGCTTCGTTTATTGTATGCTGTAAAGAGTGCCGGCAACAGTAGTCCACAGAATGAAAACGAAATAATATCAATTATAAGTGAACTTAAAGAGGAAGGCATCATAGAATAAAATATTTCGGGTATATAATGATATATTGCTTTTAACATTATTCAGTAGTCATCAAACACGGCTGCTGCTGCTACTAATATAATTATTTGAGACGTTGCTCTCTCAGTGTCATCGTCGTTGATACTGATGATGAATGCTAAACAAACCGTTGTTGATGAAGTACATAGGGCTGCTAGAAAAAACTTTCAAAGATGCCACACTATAATAAAAAATTTCGAAGACTTGTTCCAGGCTGAATTAGCCGAGTTTATACCCTATGCTAAAGTAAATAAGGGGTATCGTTACATACTGCTGATGATAAACTGTTATTCTAAATATCTGTATGCACGTCCGTTGAAAACTAAATCCAGAGAAGAGGTAACAAAGCAGGCTCGCAGTATCTTTAAGAGTGCTAATGCAGTCATAGCTAAGAATCTTCAGACGTATCTCGGGAAAGAGCTTTACAATAAACATTTTAAACGATTAATGAAAGAGCACAGTATAAATCATTACTCTACATATTCTGTAATTAAGGCTTCAATGGTTGAACGCGTTATCCGTAAAATTAAGCAAAAGCTGTATAAAGAGTTTAGCTACCAAGGCACGTTTAAATGGATAGATATATTACAACGGGTAGTTGACAACTATAACAATACCAGACATAGAACGATAGGTCAGGCGCCTTCTACTGTTACACCGACGACGCGACTATCCGTTTATGATGCTAATGTAAAAGCTGATGTAGCGTCAAGAAGTAAACGTAAACTAGAGTTGAATGACATCGTACGCATTAGTAAGTTCAAAGGGGTCTTTTCTAAAGGATACACGCCCAACTGGTCAACAGAATTATTCAAAATAGTCAAAGTTTAATTTACAAAACCTGTCACATATCTACTGGAAGAGCTTTATGGGGTTGCTGTCCGAGGAGCTTTCTACGAGTTTGAACTGCACAAAACCAAACAGCCTGACGTTTACTTAGTTGAAAAAATACTTAAACGCCGCAGCAATGGTGACATTTACGTAAAATAGCTCGGCTTGAATGAAAAGTCCTGGATAAAGGCTGAAGATGTTGTTAAATGACATTATACAGTTTATATTAAGTTAAAGTGTTAGAAAGATTAATCTGAGATAAATTGCTATAAAGTTTATTTATAAATAAGCTCATGCTTGTATGTGTGTAGTTCATATAGTAAGTAAAAGAAAGAAATGTTAGCATATAAGTTGATCTAAGTTTAAAATGTTAGAAGTTAATTTATAGAAAAATAATATACTCATATAATTTTATGCATATGTAATTTATATTAAGCAAATGAACTATACTTACCTAGTATCAGTATAAGTTGATTTTCGATTGTAGTATAGGATAATAATGTATAAACTTACAAAAAAAATAAAAAAAAACAATAAAATTATTTTATCGAGTTTTATTTTCACATAAAACATGTGAGAAAAATATATACAAATATATATATATATATATATATATATATATATATATATATATATATATATATATATATACACACAAGCATTTTATTTATATAATTATTTCACATAAAAGTCGTGAAAGAAAATATATAAAACATTTTTTTGCTATACATAAAAATTCATTCAAGCATCTATGTTAAAAAAATTCTTATAAAAAGATGAGAAAGAATATATACAAATATAGTACACGCATTTACTATACACAGGTAAGTATTGACTTACAATGATGACTTATAAAAGAAAAGAAATATACAAAACTATGTAGATATATATACAATAACTAACAAGGTAAGACTATGAGGATGATGAAAATATATATACATTAGATGATAGGGGACGATATAGCGCTTATTGTCGTGAGGTTTGAGCGCGATTTTAGTCTGAGAGATGGTTGAAACTCGATGTTTATCGGATCTGAACAGTTTTTGTTGCACAGATGTTTCCTTGCCTTCGTTTAAACAGTTAACATAGTCATCAAAAGTAATATGATTTTTAACTATATGTTTCTTGACACCCTTCGCCTTCTTAACAGTTCTTCGGTTTTCAAGAGCCTGTCGAATCTCCGTATCACTTTTGTCTGCCCGCTCCATTTTCTGTAGATCTAACATCTCCTCATCTTCATCTCTAAAAACCTTCGTCGAGTACATTTTTGATCGAAAATCGACAAAATGCGTCATCACCTTACCAGCGTTCTCGTCCTTCATCATACCAAATACTTTTTTATTAACGCGCGGGATGTCATATATATTATTCTCGGGGTAGTCACTGGTGTCGAAATGTTCATGAGCGTCACGTCTAATGTTCTCAAACAGATTAGACGTTTCGACGACATATACAAGAGAATCTGTGTCACTATAGCAAATTCGCGCCTTGACGCTGTAACGCTTTCTCATGTATGAGTAATGGAAGTCATACAGTTTAAAGTTTGATATGTCTAATATACACATGCCTACATATATGGGTTTGTTGAAATAAACTTCGGTTTTATTCAATTCAAACCGCGTTGTTCATAAGTTTGAAAAGGTTCTTCTCGAACTCATTTTTAGCCAGCTTACGTAGTTCAGTGTTTAAATCAATGTAAGATCTCAACCAATTGGATTGTTTAAATTTCAAAACGCGGTGAATTTTACCTAATTTTAAACCGTTCTCCAAACATTGTTGTAAATTTCTATAGTGGATGATGTACCGCTTCTTATCGCTAAGTGTTGCCATTAATTTTATCTTTTGTGAATTTGGCGGTGTGCGATGCTCAGGACAAAATGGAAGATCTGCATGGGCGTCGTGAATGGCCTGAGGGTATTTTAGATCAACCTCGAGAATGTATCCTTCAGGATTGTCTGCCGGTACAGTGAAATTAAAGTTGTCTAAATCGTTATCACCTTCTACCCATTCAAATCCTCCATATGGCAGGTACTGAGACATCGCCCAACCGTATTGGTTATTAATATCATCATAAATTAAAAATGTTGTTGGTTTTTTGCTGATTATAATTAGGTAGAAATTTGTTGTTGGCTTCAGCATACCGTTTTGAGCATTGGCATAGACCCCCGCGAATACCGCGCTCGATAAATAAAACTTTATCGATATCCGTAAGTAGTTCGAGATTAATTTTGGTTGACTTGAGTATACAATCCCAAGTGTATCCGGGTAGAGTATAGTAATGCGCAGGGTCTAAGCCGTACGTTTTCAAACTGCTTGAACGAAACTGCTCAAACACATCGGCTAGAAGCAATACATCTGTTTTCAGGTATAAATCACTGTACTCGCCTAAATTTTGACAACCGAAAGTGTCCCATACACGTCTAGCATGTGTATAGCATTCATCGCTTATAGCTGTATCTGTTAAATTATTATAAAATTCGGATTGATCTGGTAATTGGGTCTCGTCAAGTTTTGTCCAGTCATTGATGTAGTCATAGGGGAAGACACATGACATGACTATTGCATATGGTATAAGCGTAAGTATAAGACTATAAGTGATTGATCATGCTTATTTGTTTATTGAGACCTACGCTGTTATAATTAAAGCCCAAAGTGTGGAGTTTTTTGTTTGTTTAATCAGTGAGACTTTACGTGGTTACAATAGACATATCATTTTCTTAGGAATATAATGAGCTACTTACATATCTCGTTGCTATGGACATTTCCTACAATACTTGAATTTACAAGTAGTAGAAAAATAACTCTTTGCATACATTCATTATTCTGAAAATGTATGTGTTAAAAATGAATGCAATTGTGCAAGTGAAAATGGCAATTAAATAAATACTTCATTACCTCTACAGAGCTTGTTAAATGGTAATAGTTAAACAAAGTATCGTGCCTTTAATTAAAATGTAAATCTGTTTTAAATTGTAAAAGAGGAAAACCCTGCTTTAAATCTATTAAAGGCTTTTATGTAACTAACTAACGGTAATTTGACTTTATCTATTTTTAAGTGAAGTAGATTTCCTAAAATTTAACGCATGTTATGCTATCAAGTAGCAAAATTGAGTTCAAGTTTTAATTATTATTTTAGTAATTTACCAATATCAACAGCTCCACTATATGCAAAGTATTTAAGTAGCACACCCTTCGACAGTAAGAATAAATTTAAAATTCCAATAACTACATTTTTTATTTGATTGCTATTAGTTAATGAAACATCAATAACATTCAAATAAACATTCACAATTTAACCATGAACTTTATATTACTATTACGAAAAAACATGACAAATGTTTAACTTCTTTTTGAAGTTAAGTGTGCCATCTATGTAGCTATAATCTTTTGAACAATTTCCGATCTTGTGAAGAACGATGGACTTTGTGATTTGCATAGTGAACCTGCTCCCACCGCAAGAAATGGTTAATTTATTAATTAAATGGTTATCGTGACTTTTCTTGTTACATTCGAAATGTTTTGTGATTTCAACTTTGTTTTTAACAAACCTGTAAATGGGTAGTTATAGAATTACCGCTACAGACAGATTTTGATTAAGAGATATATTCATCTTGTATTAGAGTTTTTTGTTTAACTTTAAATTAAACAATTGTGGTGATAAATGAAAATAAAAATATTGTTTGTTTCGTTATCTTTCCTGCTTCTTTTGGCTGCCCTTCTTCTTCTACAATACGCTATTATTAAAATAATTGACTGAAGCTAAGATCACACACGGCTACTTTTGCTGCAGTGCAGCATAAAAACCAGCACAGCACAAGTGAACCCTAGTGTGAATACCCCTGCAACCTTAAAAGTAGCGCATGCAAGTCGGTTGCATGCAGTATTTGTTTGCTGCGCGCAGTCCAAAAAGTGCGTAAACGGAATTTTTAAGAGTTGCGATGGCTGCAAAAAAGATTTGTTTGGTTGAAACTTTTGCAACGCCTGCGCGCGTCGGCAGTATCAATCTAGTTCTGATGTGGAGAGTGTGATTTGTTTTTGTATTAAAGGTGTTACATTTTCCAATAAATACTCAAAATCCGTTGCTGCCATTCTAAAAAGTTTTTGTAAAATAGATCATCCTTTTCACGCAATATTTATAGCCCCACGTTCTTTTCGTTATCTAGTCTTTTATCTAAATTCTTTGGTTAAAGGTCAATGTTTGTTACGTTTAATTAATGATTTACATTAAATTATATTTTGAATGCAAATTTATATAGAAAAATGTATCGCCCCGGCTGGGAATCGAACCTAGGACCCTGCACTATCTAGGTGGTTTCTCTACCAACTGAGATGCCGGAAGACAACTATCAGCAAAGCGATAAATTTTCCATATGAATTAGATATTTACAAAGTAACTAGTTATTTTTTGAATATTATTAATGAAGATTAGCATTTCGCATGACAACAACTTCAATATTCAAAGCATCTAGATTATTAGATGGAAGTCAATTAGTCAATTAGAAAGGAAATTAATTTTATAAATTTTAGATGCAGGTTAATTTTTATTATGTTTAATTAAGGATTTACATTAAATTATAGTGGTCTTCCGGTAGCTCAGTTGGTAGAGATACCACCTAGATAGTGGAGGGTTCTGGGTTCGATTCCCAGCCGGGGCGATACATTCTTCTATATGAACTTGCATTTAAAATTATAATTAATCTAAATTCTTTGTTTTGTTGGGTGTCGTCGGTGTCATATTTGGTTCTTTGACGGCAGTAACCGTATACGTGCTATGCAAAAATTACTTTGTTACGCGTTTTTCTAAACCTAAGTACGATTTAAAGAACTTTGTGTAGTTGGGATTTGGTTGGTGTAATAGATAAATGTTATGTTTTCTGCACGTTTACTTTCATTTATTTAAATAATTAAACAGAAAACAAATACCCTCGTTCAACGGAGCAGATCATTTTCTTCCAAAAAAATCTCAGCATTTGCTTTTAATTTCAAAGATGTCCCTGATTCTGTAACATATTTAAGTGTATATTAATTCAATTCCTAGTACTGCTGGGAACCCCTTTAATAAGGGAACAGCTAATAAACTGTTGCAGCTAGCTATTTATTGTTATTATAACTATACCCATATTGGACACAAATGAATGTTTCTTATTAATTCAAACGTTTTAAAAACCGACGTGCACAGGACGAAACATCAAGGAATCATAAAATATAACAATAAAATCCTGCACCTATCTGCAGCTGTTGGTTGCACAACGGAAAAGCGTGTTGTTACACATTGCAGCCGTTAGTAGGCTTGCAGTTTTAAAGGGTTGCTGCAGTAGAAAAACTTGCTGCTGCGCGCTAGTTTCAAGATATGGGTGAACACCACGCAAAACTTTTGCAGCCGCAACTCTAAAACTGCGCAGCAAAAGTGATCGTGTGTGAACTTAGCTTAAGGTGACCATGGGACTAGGACCGAGTTTATATCTCCTTTATTTATCAGTCAATTTAGTTTATTATTTATATAGTCGGCTTGATGATTCACTTGAAATACCAATAACTTGGATTTTTAAAATGTAATACCCTGCAGATTTTACATTTCTTGGGATCTATGTGTCAAACTACATGCGATAGGTTGTCAAATTGTTCATTTTTTCAAAACAGACAGGTCAATAATGCTGTATTTATAACAGTTTAGTTACATAAAAGCCTGAAAACACAGGTATTTAAAAAACAAGACAATGCATTTAATTATAATGTGCTTTGCACTTTTTATGTCAATGTCGATATTTTAAAATTGTGCTTATTTGTGAATACTTTCTTGTTATGGTTGATAATTATATTTTTGGTGTGTATTCATAGGCTCCCGGAAGGGGGGCAAGGACGGGCACTTGCCTCCACCCCTGGAAGATGAACAATTTGAATTTTACTGGAAATTTTGTATAATATGCCGTTATTATCTAGACTTGCTCCCCTAGCATGTCGTTTATTCTAGGCTTGCCCCCCTAACGTGCCGTTCATGCTAGGCTTGCCCCCCCTGGACAAATTTCTGCGGGCGCCTATGTGTGTATTGTATAACTATCTTTAATATTTACTTTTTTGATATCCCTAATTTTATAATTATATACTTTTAAACTTATGTTAGCAATAAATACGATTTTCTCCAGCCGTCTTAGAAGTCGTTTGTGTTAATGTTTACCATTAATTGTCATTAAAATCGGCATTTAAGTTACTAATATAAAAATATATATGTTGCTAGGTTACATTTTAAATCCTAGTATTAAACGTACTTTTAATCCTAAGAGAAAAGTAATAGTAAATTGTGTTATATTATGAATAAAAGTGTCCCATTAAAAAAGTTAGTGACCATTAAACTAATTTCAAAAATTACTATGTGATGCAAGCCTAATTATTAAAGGTTTTTTTTCTAACGCATGCTATTTCAACAAAATGCTTTTATAATTTTATGGTTTTCAATATTTTAACCCTCCACCTAATCTATTTTGTAAGTTTATTTTATGTCTTACATTTATCCGATACTATTACCCGCGTTTATTTTAACCGAAGATGAAATAAAATTAAAAACTTTCACACATATTGACAACAAAGCCGTAGTTTCTCGGCTAACATGAACTCTTGCGTTATCTTGTTGAAAACCCCAAAAATACAATTCATCTCGTTGTATGCTGATTTGAGAAAAAGTCGTTGTACGATAAGCTTTACCAATTGTCCTTACTGGTGCTAACGAAATATTACTGGAAGTTTAAATTAGACCCATTTCTTGTGTCATCATATTTGAACTCTCTAGGGTATAGAGACATGATTCTACAAAACGAAATTCGCCTAGGCATTCCTTCTACGTTGGATATGTATGCCCAAGAAATTGCAACATGTAGGCTACCAGATTATTCCCGGATACTTATCATTTTTCGTCTTAGATCGAGTGGCATGATCCCACTTTCTGCGTGTAGAACATCTATGGAGGTACTTTTCAGTGAACCCAGACAAGTTGTAAACATCCGCTTTAAATAATTTTTTATTTTGTTAAGATGGCTATTTCATGCTGACCCATAAAATACTGATATTGTTTTGACAAAACACATCATCGCGTGATACATTTGCAAATTGTTGCAAAAGTTTTAAATGACTGGGATGATTATTTTAAAGACTTTATTATTGGCGATCAAACTTATCGTGTTCCGATTAACAATGCTTTAGATTACGAAAATCTTATGTCCTTCGCTAGTGAATACACCGGTCATATTGAAATTATTGTATAGGTCAATTATTATTTATTAATCTATATATTTAAAACAAGGCTCATTTTTGTTCTACTTCTTCTATCGGTTCTACAGAACCGATTTATTCTTTTTTTATATTAAATTTCTAACTCTGTAGATATCTCTGTCTGACCCTGTGAGTGTGTCCGTTTTTTTGAAATCTTTAAATTTTGCGGATTAGGATATTTGACGAAAAAGCAGAATAGCAATGTCTACGAACTAATGTTTTATCTCTTAAGGAACATAGACAAAATGACCGACAAAGCTTAGAAAGCTGGACAAGCTGGTATATTCAGCATATGATATTTGAATTCAATGTAGAATTTTATAGTAAGATTGGGTGAGTAAGAAGGGGAGACAGCCGAGGGGTAAGTCAGAGAGGACGATAAATCGGGAGAGGAAAGGTAAGTAAGTGGAAGAGATAAGTTGGAGAGGTATGTCGGAAAAAAAGTAAGATGGGGGTAACTAAACGAGGAAGGTGGGATAAGTTGGGATTAGTCGTCGGGGAGGGGATAAGACGTGAGTGTTTGTTAAATAACGCATTCAAAAGTTTGTCTGAGAATGGTAAGCTTAGTATTTTCAACTACTTTTGTTCGATTGCGATTAATTAATAAATGTTTTAGCCCGATCAGGCGTTTTCGTTCATTTACAAGCTCTGCTTTCATAAGTTAATAAGGTACCTACGGCTATACGTTAACTCTCATAATAATCTTTATTACCATTCTAAAATAGGTCCGGATTGGGAAAAAACAATAATTACATATTAACTAGGCTCATAGGCGTAACTATGGGGGGTCTAGGGTGGGCCCCCCCTAGAATGGCCATGCCCCCCTAGGAAAAAGTCAATTGCAAAAAGCCTGGATGGTTAAAACTCGCCGCGCTCCACACTGGACCGTTTAATACAAGCTAGACGTAAATAATTCTAATATCGTTAATTTAATAAATCTAATATAGTTAAATGATTGTAGTCGTCATATTTTGTGTAGATGTAGCACAAGTATAATTAACTATTTTAGAACAAATAGTTAAGTGTACATAGTAAGCTCATCTGTGCAGACAAAAAAAAACAAAGTTTCTTTCTTAAGATTTAGTTTATTACACTAGTTAGATTATAATTATTAACAAAAAGATTTAAATAATGTTGTAAAGAAATAGTATATTACATTTCGAGGGCCGTAAGTAGCAAATTACACTTTGAAATCTCATGCGTACATAATTTGTCTGACAACTAGAGCGATATCTTTTCTCTGACCACACATTTATTGATTGCCAAAGTGTGACATTTTCTAAATAGCAGTTTGGATTTTTGTACTTGTCAAATATTTTGACAAAATAGCTAGCAATGCCGCCAACACAAATATGTGACAAACAAAAATGTTCCCACTAACTGTAGCATAATATACATATTACGTAACAGTTTTCCTTTTCATTACATAATAGTGTTCACAATGACACCTTACTTGTCAAGTAACATAAATCGTTGTACTTGACAACTTACGTATCTGGAAGTAGAAAAAGTAATTCATGATTTGTAGTAATGAAACCAATAAGACCAGCAGTGCCAGGGTTCTTGTGCACCTGGAGAACCTGGAATTGTCAGGGAAAATTCTTTGTCTGGAAAACTCAGGGAATTTACAAATTTCAAAAGCGCAAGGGTGCTGTCATCAGTCATTAATAATTGAATATATAATATAGGTGCATAAACAGATTTAAATTTCTACCGAAGTCAACTTGATTTGCTTTTTTCGAGGTTTTTGCAGAAAACCAAAGAACAAATTGTGCCCTTTTTCTCAGAGGCGGTCACATTTGGTACTGCTTTCAGTACGAACGCAATAAATACGTTCCTGTAATATACTTTTTTTGTTACAGTAGGTACTATATTCTTTACGGAAAGCAGCTGACTTCCCTTTCTGGTTAATTTTTTTTTATGGATTGATTTAATCCTTCGTACAAAGTCACCACTAGCTTCTGGTAGGTTTATTTTATTGGAAATGTGTACAAATAAATTGTCATATACTTCACATTTTGAAGTAGAGTACCAAACTTCAAAATACTCCATGCGGGAAATGCAAAACCTACTCCATGAAAATTAAAAAAAAAGTGTCATGCAAATCCGTGCGAAATCAACAGACTACAGTATTGGAAAGTAGACACTTCAAACTTTCATTTAAGCTGTATATGATCGTGACATATCGCGGCATACATACTTAGATTTTCCAAAATATTTCATCAACATGCATTTTATAAACACTGAGATATAGCTTGAGTTTGGATTTTTTTAAAACAATATTACACAAGATACAAATTTTTCATTAAGCCAATAAAATAATACATACATTCACCTATATAGGACATTTTTCTCAAACACTTAAGACGACTGTAAATTTCTAAAACACATTCTTTGAGAGCACGTCAACTGCAAGCTCATAAAGTCGTCTGTTGCACTTTTCTTGTAAACCAACTTTGGGGTGTAATTACTCAATTGCAATTCGGGATACAGGATTGGTAAATGCATTTTTGAGGTCAGTGGTTATCTGTGATCGATTTGCAAATGGGGCTGATGATAATGAAATTAAACTTTGACTTCTTTACGTCTAGCTTGTATTAAACGGTCCAGCGTGCGCTCCATTAATCTGGGGCCCCCCCCCCCCCCCCCTAGAGAAATTTTCTAGTTACGCCCATGACTAGGCTAGATTGCTAGACTCCTAGATCTAAACATAAACATCTCTTTATGACCTTCGAGCCTCTTTATGGTCCCACGGGCAATAAGAAAAACGTCAATTAAAAGTCAGAGCTGTTTCTTGCAAAACTTGATTTGTTCGTAATACAATTTGTAAGCTTATCAACAATAACAATATAGTGAAGCTAAATATCTTGGAATATTTACTATAGTAACGTACTTCAAGTGTAAGCACAGCGGCTTGTTGTACCTACGCACTCATTTAATTATGTTTTTTACACAATAACAGATTTAAAATAAAAACTTAATCTCTGTATAAAATAGTGTATGTATAGCGGGCGTAACATGCTTGTATGGCTCTACAGCCTTTTCCGCGTTAATAACGCTTCCGATCATAAAAGCCTTTTTACGCCCTTAATACATAAATAACTATTTCGTTTACTCAACTCCATAACAAACAGGTGGTGCATTAAACGACTTGATAAAATTCACATTTTCAGAGTGTGTGAGTTGTGTGACTTTTTTATAATGTTTACTTAACTATTAACTAACGGTTAAAATTTTAACTCACAGATTCGATCGGGAAAAAATAGTATAAGCAATATGGGCATTAGGTACCACCAGTCTCGGCACACTATTAGCCTCGATTGGTAAAGCGTACCTACCGCCCTTAATACTTAAATTACTATAATATTAAATAATCACTCTTGGAAACCCGAAGGATTGTAATCACACAACGAACGCTGTTAAGCAAATCCTTCAATAAAGTAGTCTTTTGATCAACAAATATTTTTTTACGGGGTTTCACTAGTAAGGTAATTACATCTAACAAACAATATGATAAAATCGATCTACATAGTAAAAAAGCAACTTTTCAGTAGGTGGATGAACTTTTTTGGCGCAGGGTTCGTAATTAACTAAATCGTAAGCGATGAAAATTATCATTTTAAAAGTAATAATTCTTGTTAGTATGAATTTTTAAGTCGAAAAAATGTAATAAAGCATGCGTTTGGGTTAGTATTATGTTACCAGGATCTGAGAGCTAAAAAAGAACCCAGGAGAAAATTATTCTATATTTCTTTAAAATTTGATAGTTTTTCAGTTTATAATTGAGACTTGTGTATGTTAATGGATAAAGATAATCTTCCATTGCAAACGCCAAAATATATGATTAATAATACGAACTTTAGACCAGAAGCTACCTTCCTTGGGCAAAAATATTTATAATCTAAAAATTAAAAATACAACGTGCTTGTTTTTGTATAGAGGAGCATACAGAGGCTTGCTTTTTTATTAAACAACGAAATTCCACCGCTTTGTAAAATATTTGTACAAGACAAACAGCCTTTTTTAAACACAATAATCTAAAAATAGGTTGGCTATGGAAGTGTGAAAGTCAAAATTTCCTTAGGAATCAAAAGGAATTTGAAAACCTGTTTCAGATCTATTTAGGTGAGCTTTTCAGTATTCATTGTATACTTTAAAAACCAACAATTTATGGGCCAATTTTGTTTATTAATAGGAAGGGTCTTGTGTATTTATATTTAAAGGTAAAAAGGTTAAGTGCAAGTTGAAAGTGCATTAAAAATAATTTGTCATCAATTATCTTTGCATATAAAGATTTCAGATGGTGTAATTAACAAAATATTAAAACATGAAAGAAATAAAATAAGAAAAATAATAAAATTAAAAAAAATTGTGAGATATTTTTAGATATAAATATATAAGGATCAGCATTTTAGCCTTACATCTTGGTTAAGCTAAAATCCCGATTTAAATATTTAATAGAAGTAAACGAAAGCAAGGATAATCCAGATTTAACTTCAAGCCCGTAAGTTTACGTATTTTCTAAATTGATAATACAAAACATTTAAATACCAAAATGCAATCAACGGAAAGTTCAAAACAACGCAACCGCAGCTTCCAAGCTTTCCCCACTACTGTAACCCAAAGCTTTCAGGACTCTCGAAAAGCTCTCTAGATCTCGAGTTTCAGTTTGCGAATGAAAGTACAGATGGATGGTTGACTATTTAAATCTTTCTATGTAAAACACGCGATCTTCATTCGGAAACATTTTAGTGATAAATTGAATTTCTAATTTATAAAAATTATGGATTTAATTGAAAATTTTCAAAAATTCCCAATTAAACTGAAACGCTAGTTATTTCTTCTTAACGCATTAGTATACAAATGTAGTGCTTGACTATTAATTTTCAAAGATGTTATGTAGAATAAATGAGCAAATAAAAAGTTTGTGAAATGTTCCCTAATCTTACATATAGTAATAGTGATGGAGGTGGTCGAACAATTTCTCCTACTACTAATAACGAAGAGTACAGTCTATTTTCTCATTTCTTGGATTGTCTTCTACCATTTACTAGATTCTGGGGTGTATTCACGTCTATAGGTAAGTGGAGTATTATGAATGACTGCCCTGGAGATAACGCATGTTAGAAAAATCAGAAGAAAAGGAAAACATATGCTTGCGCTTCTGTTTATACTTACAAAGACAGAACATAGCGTTAGTAGCCGAAAAGCAAGGAAGTAGATGATATTAATCTTGTTCTTGGTTTTATTAATTTCCTTTTCGAAAGAAAAATTAGTCTACACGCAACTTAAGTAAGAAATTAAACGGTGTAAAGTAACATAAAAAATTGGATACTCTAACTCTGAAGATAGAAGGTAAAATAAACTGTCGTGTATTTAGTCTCTTTAATAATTAAAATTTTGAAGATTATGTTAAAAGTGATGCAAATATCACTTCAATGTACAGGAGTAAAAACTTTTACTAACTCGTAGAATTAAACAAGAAAAGCCTTATTGATCCTTCTCAATAATTAATTAAAACTAGTTGAGATAGGTATGAAGTTTTTGTTGCTGTTGACTTCTCGCCATGCTGGGCTATTTAGTGTCGGAACGTGTGAAGTATACTAAATAACAAAGTTTTCTATTTTCACTGTTGTTCTTCTTTGACTAAAAGTTGAACTTGAGTCGCCCCTTCGAGCTGTAATATAATTCTGGATTATGCTATTCTCTTTATTAAGTCATTATGTATATAACATAGAGCAAGTTCTTGTAACATGCACTATGATACGTATGTATACTATAAAAGTAACCACCACCAGAAGAAAAAGATTTTTGATATAATTTATTTTTATATGTTTCTTACACAGTAAAAAATCTAGTGTAAAATTCGAACACTAGATCACTCTAAAATATTTGGCGGGCCAAAAGAAAGTTTTATAAAAAATACGTTCACATAGATAGAGAGTTAGATTCATACTAATTTTATAACATAATCGTTCTTTATTTATGACAATAATTACTTTTTATTACAAAATGTTTATTAACACATTTCAAAAATAATTAAACAAAAATAACTAAATAATTTCAAATCAAAAAAGAAAAAAATAATAAATTCATCAATCTGAAGTGTGTGACTTGTGCAGTTGATGTTTTCTTTTAATAATACCATTGAGCCTTGGTTCTAAGTCGGTTGAATGTATTCTTGACACCACTTGCGAATGTGCATCAGTTAATTTTGATCTCAATTTGAACTTATTAATACTCATCAGTTAATCACCTAGTAATCAGCTGAGGGCGACCGTTAAGACAATAAAATATTTATACAATCTATTGAGGTGTTTTCTAGATAAATAAAAATATGAATATAGTGTTGAATTGAAATGGCTAGCTTTAATAAAAATGTAACAGCTCAAATAGTTTTTCCTTCTCCCAATAGACTAACTCAGGTTTAAAATTTGATAGAGCATGAGATAAACAAACTTCAAAAATCTTTTCGATTCTTGCACCTGGAAGAAAAGAAACTTACTACCATTGCACTTTTCTGCAGCTGGACAAACACCAATCTTAAATTCTGTATATGAAGAAAATAAATGTATGCTTGCATAAACACCAACACAAATAAACACATAGATAAGTTGAAACACATATATTTTATTTTTATTAACAATAGATAAAAAACTTTATCCAAAGAGAAAAATAAAACAACTGTTTAAAATAAAAATATAGAAATAAGAAGAAAATCTTCGTTGAGCTTGCTCAAATGTGTTTTGTTATATTTGCCACCTGGCATGGGGGTTGCAACCGGTCTCCATTTGAACAAACTGGCATCAATTAAGTTTATCAAATAAGAAAAATATTTATGCTAAATCAATTTATCTAACGGAAATTAATTATTCTTGTAAATAAACAAGTTAAAATTGTCTAAATGTTACGACCTTGTTATTTAAAAAAAAACTCTTCAAACAAGAAAAAAAATAAATTTTGAATTTGAATAAAAATGTCTTTATGCTTTTGTTGTTCTAAAGTGAACCAAAACCTTTTAATTTTGATTTACCTTGTATATAAATGTCAACGAATCCATTACAAATCTTTTACAATTGATACTATAGCATTGATCCAAACAGCTGACTTTAAAAAAATTCATAGGAGTCGATTATCCAAATCAATAATGGAAACAAAAGAAACCTTCTTGATTTAATTTAAATAAATTGTCCACAATTCCATATATGTAATTGTTGAAGAACGGCAATAAGTCTTCTTTAAATTTATGCCTTAGGTAACGATTTAATAACATTAACACTTTGTTAAAATTTGACGTTTGACTTCAAACGCAAGTATCATATGGTTTACAATAACTTTACTTTTATTTTACAAAATTTTTATACGAGCCGACGTGGATCTTTTAAATACGTCTTATTGACTGAAATTGTTAATTTTTCGAAACCTTTTTATATGTTTCCTCTAAAACAGTTGAAGAAACAGCGAAATTTCACAAACAACGGCGCATCACAAATGTCATGACGTCACTAACAGAAAACATGTGTTTAAAAATAATAACACTAAACTAAATTCTAAAAAGACAGAAATGTAGCTGGCAAAATAACGATTAAAACAACGTAGACGCTTATAGTCTAAAATCAACATTAACTGAGAAAATTAAAAAAAAACGACTAACGGTCAAAAAATCTCATTAAAACTTAATTACAAAGAAAACTCATTAACTCCAGCTATACCTGTACAAGAAATGATTACATAGATACCCAAGGTAACTGCATACATATGCAGTTTACATAGAGTAATATTTACAATAACAGAAATACTTAAATAAAAATCCTTTTACACGTTTTTAAAAATCAAACGATGTTTTGCAAGACTTCATACAAATAACAACATAAATGAAATCAAACTATACTCAAACTTGCCCAGCATACAGTCCTCCAAGTGCCTGCAATTGTGCAAACTATCAAAATAAAACCAACATTTGAAAAATTCAGTAGATATCTATAAAGCTGATGCCTTCATCTTTATGAACTCACACCTTCTAAATGCAATTCCGTAAGCAAAATGTAATATTATAAATATCAAATTACTTATCTAATATAAGTATTTCCAGTGAAATATGTACCCGAAACTGATTTAGTTACATGGGAGAAACAAAATTCTGGTTTACGTTGGAGACTCGTAAAGCTCAAATCTAACAAGAAGATGAAACCTTCCAGAAAAATGGAAAAACCTAACATGTGACCTGGGTTGCATAAAACATGTATTACTATAAAACAACCTAAATGATTTATATCCTTTTTATAAATTCAAACTTTTTATGTAACAATTGAGGTTACATCTGCATGAAACTCATACTTCTTTAATTTCTATTTAAATTTGATAAATCTTTTAGTTACCTAACATGTAGCTTTTAGATTAAATAAACCATAAAAGATTTTTATTTAATGCTTGAAATAATTATATTTATGTTTACGACCAAATCGTAGTCTTAAAATACTTTGAAATTTCAAATCGTCAAGTAAATTTTCAATCTGATGATTCCATATCATCTCACTATATAATAACAAGATATATTACATATAACTTTTAGTATTTTTTTAACTGAACGTTCTTTAATTAAAATAGATAAAAAAAATTTATTTTTCTAATTTATCTTTATGAATTTTCCGCATTTCTAGGGTTTGAAGGCACCATTAGAATTAGCGTGAATTTAAAAATCTTACAGTTCTAAACTTAACTGTACTATTTTTAAGGTACTATTTTTATGTACAGATACCTGTTTTTGGTCTAGTCAATATAATTTTGATCTCTAAATTTTGCTTTTGTTCATTACGTTTTAAATTGTCCAGCTACATCAAGTTATTTAATGATTTGCAAAAATTTCAAAATTCCCACCAATGTTAGTAACTTTTGAAATTACAAAGTTTTAACAGTTGTAACTAGTCGAAGTCGAATACAGCGGTGTCATTATTGCACACACGCTTCTCTTGTCAAATACACTGCCAAGTGTATATTGGTGCCAATTCGTTTTATTCACTCTAACTAGAGTAACATGAATGCTAACAACTTTTTTTACCAATTCACAGCACTTTTTAACGGCTTTTTTCGCTTAAAAAAAAGTTAAAATAAAGTAGATTTTGTTATACTTTTAAAGTAAAATGCTATTAGATTGAATATTCAATCTATATAGAGTTAATTAATAATATAGAGAGAAAATAGATTTCAGTAGTGAAAAATTAGTTTTGTCCACGACTATGTTATAATATATTTATTATACTAGCGGTGAATAATGATTAATCACTACTGTTAGTCGCTGATTGGCTACCACTAGCTACTGTTAGTACATGATTCGCCGCCAGTGGTGATTAATCTACTCGTATATGTTGGCTACTATTGACTCGGATGGTTTACGACACTCGCCTAATCGGCTCGTGTCGTAAACTTTATCCTCGTGAATAATAACTATCATTACATGTTCGTTGACTAATATACTATTGTTATAAGAATAGAGTGAAAAAATGTTTTCTACTCTAAATTCTAACTCTAAAATCTTTACCCAGTATTCAAATTGTTCATGGGGCTGATATTTTACTGTGTACATTAACTAAAATTTAATTATTTACTTATATTTAACAATGTAAAAATCATACATATAAAAATATATCAGCTGTTCTGACAGTTTTTGTATTTGGGACACATTTGTAACGAACAGCTTTATTACAAAACGTTTCAGAGCATAACATCAACAAATAGCCAAGAAAATGAAATTTCAAACCGATTTCCTTATTCCTACAATATTTGCTCTTAAAACCTTTTGGCGCTATATTTAATGGATTTCGAGGTCTCCATCCGCGTCGTGGAAAATATGATATTGTTACAAACTTATATTGGTTTTATAATAAAATAATATAAATTTCATTTCTTCCCTTAATAAAAACACGATCTTCAAAATAAAACGATTTCAACAGATAATACAAATTTTAAAAGATACTTATACAAATACAATATTTTAGGGTTGAACGTTCTATAAAAATAATTTCAGAAGTTGCAAGTATAATTTAATTATGGCAGCGTGATAGAGATAAATCCAGGGGCGAATGAGTCCTATGGGACGTTAACCAAATGTCTAGTGGGTGTTTTGTGGGACTCGTTCGGATAATACAAATTAACCAGTCTCAAAAAAGGAGAAACCTTATTAAGCGCCTTAATTCGCAAAATCTTTAAATGGTTTCATTTTTAACGTTATAAAAGATATCTTTAAAACTGACATATATTTTATAGAGCTCTGAAAACGGTTGAATACCCATACATCTATATTACCTCGATTTGTCAATTTCAGTCGATTTTCACGAAAGTTAGGTTGTTATTTATTCTACGATTTTCCTTCAGCGATACATCTTTCTAATGTCACGTGAAATTGTTATGTTCTAGTTTTAAAGTCAGTGTTAGCATTAATTTATGCTCTGTAAATTGGTTAGTATGTACGAGATTATTCTGAATATGTAGTCTGTTAGGGTCTGTTATTGGTTTACCAAATCGTTATTGTAACTTTGATGGTGTGCTAATATGTGCCAGTCTTATGTTAAATATACACCCAGAATAAACATGGCAGGTCGCAAAACGAAGTTCAACAGTGAGAAAAGGTTGATAACCTTTTCACCTTTGAAAGCGCAAAGAAAAACTAAAATAACCTGAAGGCATACTTTGTTAGCCTGCGACTAAAAAACCGAGAAATTGTTGAGTTTGTATTGTTCTCATTTCTAGGCTACGCTGTTGAAAATCTCATGTATAAATTCAAAAGTTCAATATATTTAAAGCGATTGCAATTGCAGTATCTTTTTCATATAATTATGTTAAGCAAGAGAAGATTTAAAAACGATAATGGCCGTTTTGAAATTCAGAAACGTTCCAATGCATTAAAAGATTGAAAATATGTGTTTTATGTTAGTACTTAAAGTCGAATCAAAAGAGAAATTTTAATAGCGTATTGAAAAAAGGAATATTCTCAGCCAAAGAGATATTCATGATTTATTTAAAATAATTATTAAAACTTTTTGATAAGAAATATAGTGTACGTTATATATTCTAACATGGACTACTAAAATCTGGAATTAGATTTTGTCTAGCACCCTTAATTTGAAAAAAAATATGATGAAGGGCATTATAATCGAATTTTTTTTCTTTTACTTTGTCTTTTATAGTCGCCCACCTTGCTGAATACACAGCAGACACCTTTTAATTACCCCATATGTTGCATTTAAGTTTAAGTCGGGAGACGACAAATTCTCACGACAAATGCGAATAACTTTCTGTTTAAAAGACATGCTCATTTTCGGGAGCTGTTAAATAGGCGTCCAGGCAATTACTGAGAAAGACAACAACCAAGACACGAAAACCGAGACACCATATCTGAGAAACCATAACCGAGAAACCATATCTGAGAAACCATAACCGAGATAGCACAACCAATAAACCATAAACAACAGTAGGTATTGGGACACCTGAGACCAGCCCCTCCAGTTTTTTTTTGGCCACGCCTGCTGCGCTCTGATTGGTTACCCCCACTCCTGTAGCTCCTCCCCCTTCGCTGTGATTGGTTACCCCCACTCCTGTAGCTCCTCCCCTTGCTTCTGATTGGTCGCCGCCATCTTGGATTTCCCCGCCTACTGCTCTCTGATTGGACGTGCGCCATTTTGGAACTTTGGGCGCCATTTTGACCACGCCTGCCCGCCATTACGGGAATCTGTATTACCGGCAATCTGTGTGCTACCAATAGAGGGCGTAATGCTACAATTAGTGTGTATTGCTAAGAGAGGGCGTCATGAAGGGATCTGTATTATCGATGCGTTGTGTACTACTACTAGGTGGCGTGTCATGAAGAAGAAGAAATCTGTATTACTACAGAGAGGCAACCATTTTATATCACAACATCTTGCATGCGCGCGCTAAATTTGAATCCGTCAATTTTAAATATTTGTCATTTTTGCATCTGTCAATTTTGCTTCTGTCATTTTAAATTTGTCATTTTTGCATATGTCATTTAAATCTGTCATTTTAAATCTGTCATTCTTAAAGCAACCATCTTACCAGATTTGAATTTTAGCGCTAACTCAGGGATTGGATTCTTTCACTAAGCTGAAACGTTTCCACCACTACCTTTTCTAGAAGAAATAATAAAGCCATATAGGAATTTAAAAAAAAATTATGTTTATTAATATAGTGTTAAGGCTACATTTAATTTATAATAAAAAAATGTTGATAGAATGCTGGTGCTTGAGGACTTCAGGACTGACCTCTGTTTTCTATTTGCGGTTCCAGGGGCTGTAACAACAATAACAATAGAACGTTAAAAAGGGGTTTATTGTATAAAATTGATGTTTACTCGTACCTTATTTAATTCAACAAACAGGCAGTCATCATAACAGTGTGTTTTCCCCATGTACATCAAACCTAGAGAAATCGTTTTAGCTTCAATCTGCTGGTTAAGCTCTGTAACCCTTTGATCTGTTAACTTATCGCTGATTCGCTTTGGTAGAAATGTAACATGCTTTTCAGCAACAATAATCACACTTTGACGCTTATCACGGCAAACGACTCTTTTGAATTGTAGTATCTCTGCAATTTCTTTTATTTTGTAATCACATAACTTCTTGATTGGCTTCTGGCTAACGGGAGATTTGTTCAATTGTTGTATTAGCAAATCCATTTTTTTTCTATGTAAAAAAAATAGACAAAAACTTAACACTCACAAGAATAATAAATGATTATTTTAACATACCTAGTTCAAGCAAACAATATTACTATCACCGTAACCGATGTCAAGACCAAACTAAAACGGAAGGGGGTTTGACTGAGCTTTTATAAACTTCGAACCTGCGCGAATGAACATGATTTTAGATAAGATCATAATTTATTACCAGAACAAAAAGGGTATTGTTAAAAAAAAACCTGCACTGTCAATTAATTACTTGAGATCAGATAAAAATCTAAATTTATTACCCTCGAAGATCGGTCACATAGATAAGTGCTACCTACATTTACAGCGCAGGTGTTCTTTAGGGTATTGTTAAAAAGGGATCGACACCTGCACTGTCAAAGTAACACGAGTAGATAAAATCTAAATTTATTACCGTCGGAGCAAAAGGATATCATTAAAAAGGTAGACACCTGCACTGTCACGAATAGATAAAATCTTAATTTATTACCATTCGGAACAAAAAGGGTATTGTTAAAAAAAAAGGGATCGACACCTGCACTGTCATGTAACACGATTAGATAAAAATTTAAATTTATTACCCTCGGTGTCGTTTTTATAATTTACTATAACATTAAAATTTTAAATTAAACTTTTAGATGTGACTATTGATAACCATTTAATTTATTACACACACACACACACAGACCCTGAGCAAAGAAACTCGTTAACGAATAAAAGAACACCTGCGCTGTAAATGTAGGTAGCACTTATCTATGTGACCGATCTTCTAAATAAAGGTTGACTGTGTTAGAGCATTAAAACTATTTTTGTCATACTTTAGACATTTTTTATTAAAAATATACCTATTTAAAGAAATGGTTTTTTCGATTTATCATAATCACATTTAACAGAAAAAGTTTCAATGGATTATAATATTGATATACTGTAATAGCAAAATAATCAAACATTTCATCACTCTTTGTATTATTAAGTACCTGTAAATCTCGCACGTTGACGGGTCTGATTTCTAAAGCTATTTCCAGGTAAAAAGACCTTTCTGTCTCTTAGAGCATTTAAAAGAACACACTTTAAATTTTATAGAATTTTCTTTAAATAAAAAAGGCACACAATTAAATCAAACCTCAACTGCTTGCCTCGTTCATTTATGTGTTGAAAAGTTATAAACACATCCTTAAAAGGGAATCATATCGAATTTTGACAACAATCTGTCTATTGCCTAATAAAAATAATATAATATTACCATTGCATTCTCTGTTCGCACAATACGTTGAAATTTATCAGATATCTAAACACAAATAGAACCGAGAAAGACACTAAAGTACAAAAGGCGATATCGAATGTAACCTTTATTTAATACAGACAGGGTCATAACTTATTCGTCACACCTGCGTTCAATAAAAAACGGTATGACAGTTGAATGAATTATATCCCCAGAGGGTTAGAATGGTACACCGTTTTTTATTCTAATAGATAAAATCTAGAAGGTGTGTCAACTCTGGTGCAGAAAAAAACATTTCAAACTGATTTATGACGCACAGGTGTTCACCGGAGAGAACGCTTTGTTCCTTTGTTAAGCGGGCAAATTGACTCGAGTTTTATTTTTAGCTTATTGCATAATATTGCGCAACAATTCGAACCTATAAAGCCAACCACGGAAGTAGACAATCACTTGTTTGGGGTTACTCGAGACATCAACACATGTATGTTCAAACACATGTGTGTTTGAAGTGATTTGTGCCATTCTTGATTGTTATTACCAATTGTTGCTACAGAGTCTATGTGAAATCTACAGCTTTAATCGAACAAAAAGGTAGGATTTATTATTATTATTGTTTTTTATAATAATCGGCAATCTCGTTCTCGCATGATTTTTCACGACACTGTAACATAATCGGTTTAAAATAATTATTTAAGTTGCAGGAATAGTTTTATATATTTTTTAAATTTCCCTAGTTTGATTATCGATTAAAGTAGTAATTGTTTTATGCGAAGTGTGATCGTTATTAGTTGTTTATCTAGGGGTTGTAACATAGTTATTTAAATCATAATTTGAGGTTATGCTTTTTAGATCAATGTTTATTTAAATTAACAGCATATAATCTTTGTTGTTTTTAGCCGTTCCTTATTTATTTTTTTTATAATAATAATCTATCAAAGGGATTTAGTAACAATTTAAACTCTATATTTGTTTAAATTAGATTGTTGTTAAAAAGTGTAATATCGATTAAAAGGTTTTATTAATTTGCATTGAAACTGATCTTTCTTTAACTTTTGTCAAAGCAAATAATTTATAATATTTAATAGCCTGCATTGCATTCAGAGGTTATTGTTTATTTTGCGTCAATTTTTTTTTTACCATCACGTAGCATCTAAGCTTTTTATTTTTAATTAGGGGTTAAGAGAAGCAGTTCGTGAATGGTAAAAGATTTATCTGTCCATTTGTCGCTATATGATTTCTTACCTGTTGCTGTTATATTTCAAACAATTTTAGCTTATTTTGTTGTTGTTTATAATAATAATCTGTCAAAGGGATTTAGTAACAATTTTAAACTCTATATTTGTTTAAATTAGCTTGCTATTAAAAGTTTAAGAATGGCTAAAAGATTTTATTAATTTGCATTAAAATTGATCTTTATAATTAATTTATAATATATAACAGCTTGCAGTGCATTTAAACTTTAATAATAGTAATTAGTCAATGTTTATTTAAATTAACAACATATAATCTTTGTTGTTTTAGCCTTTGTTAAGTGTGCAAGTGCGATATTTTTTTTTTGCTATTGTTGCTGTTACTCCTGTACAAAATGTCTTCTCTCTACGAAATTATCGATGAAAACGTGTCCACCATCAAGAAATTTGGCACTCTGAAACATCGACTGGTGTTTAAAGTAGCCGTTACGCCAGTCGATGAAGATCATTTGGAGCATTTTAAATCGGCCATCAACCAAATTCTAAGGGATGTGCTAAGCCGAGCACGACCAAATGATAAAGTAGGGGCCACATTTGAGTTTGATAGTTTCAAACAAAAACTTCCCGGCTACATGAGCCTCAGGCGCTCTGATGAAATCACCTTCAATGATGTCTGGGGCATTTTAGAATCGATTTTACAGAGCGATCCTGAAGCCCTGAGTTCGGACACCTTCAGACTAATAGCTACTATTGTAACACCACCTGCTGGACAAGGTCGCTGTCGTAACGGCACGTACAGCACCTTTGCCGAAGAGTGTAGCCGTCGCAGAGGGATTGTCACGATTAACAACACCACCAGTGACAATCTATGCCTACCCAGGGCTTTGGTCGTAGGCAGGGCTCACGCAGATAACAGTGCTGATTACGCTAAGACACGTCGAAATCAGACCGTGCAAAAGATAAAGGCCGAGGAAATGATGCGAGCTGCTGGAGTAGCTTTCATTCCACCGGAGGGAGCCGGGGTCAATGAATTAAGGTTGTTCCAGCAGTTCCTGGCCCCCAACTACAAGATAGTAGTGTATAGCCACGGCTCGAGAGGTCGTTCACTTATCTTTGAGGGGGTCGTTGATAATGATGCCGCAACAAAGAACATCAATCTGTTGTATCACGAGCATCATTATAACGTCATAACATCATTGACCTCAGCCTTTGCCTGCGGTTATTTCTGTGAGCACTGTCATGTACCGTATAACAACAAGAGAGATCACCGGTGTGAAAAGTCCTGCGTAGGCTGCGGTAGTTCTCCGCCCTGCGAAAGAACAGCGCAGCTGATTAGGTGTCCGAACTGCAGGCGAGACTTTAGAAGTCAAGCCTGCTTTAACATCCATCAGGAGGGCAACATGTGTCGGGAAGTTAAAAAATGCGAGGGATGTTTCAAAACCATCAACATCAAGACCCGGAAGCAGGCCCATGTGTGCGGGGAGATCTATTGTAAGATCTGTCAGAGCCATAAACCCGAAAACCATTTTTGTCATATACAGCCGGCCGGACCTAGGAACACAAAGCAAGACACCTTGTTTGTGTTCTTCGACCTGGAGACCCGGCAAGAGAAAGAAATTGCGCCCTGCGTCAACCTCCATGAACCGAATCTATGCGTTTTCCAGCAAGTCTGTTCTGAGTGTTACAACAACGACTCATCATCAACTGCTACCAGTTGTGTAAGATGTGGTTTGCGAGAACAGATCTTGCGAGGAAAATGTATAGATGGTTTTCTCGCGCACCTGTTGGAGATGCGTAAAAAATTCAAAAAAGTTGTAGCAGTTGCCCATAACGGGCAGGCTTTCGACACACAGTTTATTCTAAATTACTTGATAACCAACAACACCTCTTTGAAACCGGACCTCATTATGCGCGGTTCAAAAATTCTGCTGCTGCAACTAGATAATCTAAAGATTATCGATTCGCTCAACTTTTTCCCCATGGCTCTGGCTGACTTGCCTAAAGCGTTCGATCTACCGGCTCCCAAAGGATACTTCCCGCACCTCTTTAACACCGAGGCGAATGCCCATTACGTGGGTCCTCTTCCGGACATCAAATTTTACAGCCCCGACACCATGAAACCCCAGGCTCGTAAAGCGTTCCTAAAGTGGTACGAGGCGAACAGGGACGGGATCACGGAGTTCGACATGCAACGTGACCTGGTCGAATATTGTCGAACAGACGTCGATATTTTGAAGAGAGCCTGTATCCACTTTAGGAATCTCTTTATTGAGGAATGCGACGTTGACCCGTTCACGGAAGCCATCACCATCGCCTCTGCCTGCAATCTCATGTTCCGGAGGAAATTCCTCAAAGAAAGCACCATTGGACTGATACCAAAGGGTGGTTATAGACGCGCAGATAACCAGTCTAAGGTAGCTCTCCAATGGCTGTTGCTGGAAGAACATCAAAGAGGTGTTGAGATTCAACACGCCGGCAGGCAGAGAGAAGCTATCGTGGGCGGGTTAAAGGTTGACGGGCTGTATGGTAATACCATATTTCAATTTCACGGGTGTTACTTCCATGGATGTCCCACCTGCTTCACTACCCGTCGCAACGAGCCTCTACACGACGATCCTAGCGACACCATGGATATGAGGCTCGAGAAGACCCGAGCCACAACAGAGAAGTTAAAGTCGCTAGGATACGAGGTTGTTGAACAGTGGGAATGTCGCTTCCGAAGGCAGTTAACACCCGAATTCAGACAGCAGGTTGAGAAACATCCCTTGTTAGTAAACACGCCCTTAAACCCGAGAGAGGCATTTTACGGCGGCCGTACAGGGGCAGCAAAATTAAAGAGAGTTGCAAAAGACGGGGAAAAGATCCGGTATGTAGATGTATGCTCCCTTTATCCTTGGGTATGCAAGTACGCCAAATTCCCAGTTGGCCATCCAGAAGTTTACGTAGGCAAGGCGGCTTGTGAAAATCTAATCAGGGATAAAGGGGGCCTGGAAAACATCAACGGCGTGGTAAAATGTACAATGTTACCGCCACAAGATCTATACCATCCGGTCTTACCCGTCAAGATGCATCAAAAGCTGCTGTTCCCTCTATGTCGCACTTGCGCCGAAGAATTGAACCAGGCCGAATGTCAGCACGGCGTAGAGGACCGAGTCATCAACGGAACCTGGGTCTTGGACGAACTGGTAATGGCCACACGAAAGGGTTACATCGTGCAGGACATACAAGAGATCTGGTCGTACGATGTAACCCAGTACAACAAAGCGTCCAAGACCGGGGGACTGTTTTCGGGTTTCATCGACAAGTTCCTGAAGATGAAGCAGGAAGCCAGCGGTTGGCCATCTTCAATAACTGCCAACAACAACGGCGAGGATGGTATCGATGGAGCCCGGAAACAGTACGTTGATGACTACTTCGAGAACGAGGGAGTCTCCTTGGATTCGTTGAAGATCGTCAAGAACCCTGGTTTGAGATCGTTGGCCAAACTGATGCTGAATTCCTTCTGGGGTAAGTTATAATAACCGTATGTAGTTTTCTTTACTTAATATTTTTTTTTTGTATTCTAGGGAAATTTGGTCAGCGCGAGAACCAGGCGAAAACAGCCATAATCAGCGAGTCCAAGGAGTTTTTCGACCTGTTGTCCAGCCCAGGCGTAGAAGTTAATCATGTGCAGGAAATAAATGACGAGGTGATTGCGGTTAACTGGCAGCATAAAGAGGAAGCAGCAGATCCTCTGTCGTCAGTTAACGTGGTCATCGCGGCATTTGTCACTGCACAGGCCCGTCTTAAGCTGTATTCCTATTTGGATCAGCTAGGAGAGAGAGTATTATACTATGACACAGGTAAGTCATTCAGTACTATCAAACATCAACACCGTTTATATTAGAGTTAATTTTTTTTTTCGTTGTTTCAGATTCCGTAATATACGTTTCGAAGCCGGGCGACTTCGAGCTACCAACAGGAAGCTTCCTGGGCGACCTCACAGACGAGCTCGAAGAGTACGGTCCCGGATCGTATATTATAGAGTTTGTGTCAGGCGGGCCGAAGAACTACGCCTACAAAGTTTATTCACCGACCACGGGACAGATACACGTGGTCGTCAAGGTCAAGGGCATCACCCTAAACCACGCCGCGACTCAAAAAATAAACTTTGAGTCCATGCTTAGACTGCTGGAAGGTATGGACGAAAAGATTATTGTAGAGTCCAACAACATCCGGCGTACGGCTGACCATCAGCTTGTAACGCGAGCGGAATCAAAAGTCTATAAGATAACGTTCGCGAAGAGACGCCGTATAGAAGATTTTGATTCCGTTCCGTTCGGCTACAACAACAACAACAAGCGACCGCGTGTATAAACATTAAAGCCCCTCTTGTATATATGTAAGTGTATAGTAGTATAGTTGTATTTTTAAGTTTTGTAAAATTTGTATAGGTAGTATTATATTTAGATCTTCAGTAGTAAAATATTATCATAACGTATATAATTATTATACAGTTCAATCGTTGTAGTAATAGATATGTGTATAGTAGTAGTATAGTTGTATTTTTAAGTTTTGTAAATTTTTGTATAGGTAGTATCATATCTAACTCTTAAGTAGCAAAATATTTGTATAGTAATAAGTACATGTACAGTTCAACTGTAGTAGCAGTAGTCGGGGGGTTATGTTAATCACAAGAGATCGACCTTCGGCTTGATGTAATTATTATTATTATAAGTGATGATGATGATGATGTCTAGGTTTATACTTTGTGTATACTATATTCGAAATTATTTAAGAATGTAATAATTAGGTAATTAGTTGTTGTTGTAAATTGTTCAATCATCTTTTGTCAGTATAGTGTAGTTATAATAATAATAAGTGAAGCTGACAAGAGTTATACCTTATGTACAGTAACTATTAAAAAAGATGGTGAAACTTAAGGGTGATTGAATGTAAATCACAAGAGGATACTCAGGGGAACATACTCATGAAATAGATCTGATAAACGCGATTTTGTTCTTTTCAATTATGTAGTAGTAGTAGTAGATCAAGACATTGTTGAAAAAGAATATTAGGCATAACAAAGCGTACAAAGCATTCAATAGGATGTTTCATGAAAAAACGAGTATGTCTTCATGGTTATCCGAGCAGATTTCAACCTAATAATAATAATTGTTTAGTTATTTTGATTATTGTCTAGTTGTTTAATAATTTTAAGAAACATTGTCGTCGTAGAATAAAAGATGTTCTATCATGGTTATCCGAGAACAGATAGTTGTTTAGTTATTTAAGTATTATTGTTTTGTTGTTTAATAATGTTTTGAGAAAGATTGTCATAGAATAAAAAAGATTAATGTTTTATATGTGTGTATTATTACTATTCTCACCCAGCTGTACCATGACATGAAAAGTGATAGCTATAACTGAGAGAGAGAGAGAATGAGGTAATTACCTACGAACACCTGCCTGTGATGATGATGACGTGTCAGCGACAGGATGAAACTTGTCTGCCAGCGATGCCTACCTGTTTACCGTATGCTTGTTACTGAGCATGCGCTGGATCTAGGTAAGTATAGGTGACTATATAAAGCCGACCGTTGTTAGCGTGTAGTAGTAGACAGCACGTGTGCAGCAGCAGTAGCAGCAGCAGCAGCAGCAATTACGATGATGTCAAGCAGTCCTAATTATTGTTATGATAACTGTGTGAGCGAACCCCTGGAAATAGGTAAGTTGTTGTTGCTGTTTATAAAACTTCAAGTTTATATGCTAATTTGTGTCTATTTTGTTGCTTCTTTAGATGAAGAAGGTTCGGATGTTGCAGATCATACATCATCATCATCAACAGCAAGTGCCGACAACGACGACGGTCAAGCGTGGAACAATGAAGTCGAAGAAACAGGTAAGTTGTTTAAAACTTTTGTGTGTGTGTTTATGCTTATATTAAACGATTATTGTATTATTATTGTTTAGCGTTCCTGCCGCAGCAGCAGCCTCTATACTACGCTGATGACGCTGTAGCAGCATCAGCAAACTTTACTATCATAGATACACCGGTAGCAGCAGTAGCAGCAGCTAAACGTGAAGTACGTGTTCAACTGCTCGGGACTGTCCAGTATCCGTTGTATGTAACGAGACCTCCAGGGGAAAAAGAAAACTACGATCATATACACAACATCCAAGTAGGACTTATTCCGCCCGACGACGACGCCCAGGGAGAATTTGCCGTGGTAGTGAAGCTTGAGTGCGTGAATAACGTATGTGAGTATGGTGAATTGGTGTTGTCGGAGCGGGACTGGTTCGAGCTGTATGATATACGAGTCGAGGCAATGTTTAAAAATTTCTTTTATGGTTGCTGCTGTTGCAACAAGGACAACAGTGTACTACATCGCGATAAACATTTGAAATTCCATCTATGTGACAATTTATACATCGAGATTATTCACAACGAGTTTTTCGGTAACAGGGTTGCCATACATGATACACAGCGGACTATAACCTTAAAAGATTACGAGTTTCAGTCTATACTGCATTTAGCACCGTTGATAAATCATCATGCTCGAACGTTACGTCTCCTCGACTTTTCACGTTTCTACCACGCAAACATAGAGAACGTAGCGGAAGGTCAACTGAGACGCCATGAAGATGCCTATAAATCGCTCCCGACATCCGATTCAATTTTATTCACGTCCGAACTGTTATGCGGTTACTACTCAGCTACCAGTTTAATAGACAACACAGCAGCAGCAGCAACTGGTGGTGGATTGAACTCGTTCATTTTATTAGAAATAATAAAACATTATCCGCAAAAGTTTATCGATGCCGTACGTACACGACTGCAATCATATCAGCAACAGCAGCAGTCGGAGACGTCAACGACAACAACGTTTGCACCGTCGTATTAAGAACACCATGGCGGAAATAAACTATCTTAGAAATAGACTGCAAAAATATTTGAACAATTTGCAAGTGTTACGCGATGATCTCAACTCATACTGTGTAATGAATAATTTGTCCAATCATATGTTACAATTGTCCATTAAATATCAAAATAAATAATATGTATAAACATTGTTGTTGTTTCATTTACTAGCACAGGGTGAAGGGGTTGACTATATAAAAAAGGTAGATCGTTGTCATCAGCGAGAGAGTACACGAATAAAGCCGAAGATTTCCGACGGCGAACATCCTAAGCTACAAATCCGGTAAGTAGTCATACTATGAGAGAGAGAGAGAGAAAGAGTTTCAACTTAGTGAAAGAAGGATCCAATCCCATAGTTAGCGCTAAAATTCAAATCTGGGAAGATGGGTGCTTTAAGAATGACAGATTTAAAATGACAGATTTAAATGACAGATGCAAAAATGACATATGCAAAAATGACATATGCAAAAATGACAAATTTTAAATGCATAAATGACATATGCAAAAAATGACAGATTTAAAATAGATTCAAATTTAGCGCGCGCATGCAAGATGTTGTGATATAAAATGGTTGCCTCTCTGTAGTAATACAGATTTCTTCTTCTTCATGACACGCCACCTAGTAGTAGTACACAACGCATCGATAATACAGATCCCTTCATGACGCCCTCTCTTAGCAATACACACTAATTGTAGCATTACGCCCTCTATTGGTAGCACACAGATTGCCGGTAATACAGATTCCCGTAATGGCGGGCAGGCGTGGTCAAAATGGCGCCCAAAGTTCCAAAATGGCTCACGTCCAATCAGAGAGCAGTAGGCGGGGAAATCCAAGATGGCGGCGACCAATCAGAAGCAAGGGGAGGAGCTACAGGAGTGGGGGTAACCAATCACAGCGAAGGGGGAGGAGCTACAGGAGTGGGGGTAACCAATCAGAGCGCAGCAGGCGTGGCCAAAAAAAAACTGGAGGGGCTGGTCTCAGGTGTCCCAATACCTACTAACAACCTTGGTAGTGTAATGTCTGGAGTGCCGGACTTTCACCCAAGCGGCCCAGGTTCGACTCCCGGCGCTGGCAGATCTGGTTAAGGTTTTCTGCAGTTTTCCTTAGCTGTAACACAGATGTGGGATTTGCGCTGTTCCATCTATAAGTCGGCTGCAGCCGCACATTGGGCCTACATAATAATAATAATCGCCCCCTCCCTCCCGCACAAGCTTATAGCTTCTGGGGCCTTGGTTTAGGTTATGGGTTGTAGTAATTATTATTATTATTATTATTATATTATAACCAAGAAATTATAATCGAGAAACCACAACCGAGAAAACCAAAGCCGAGAATGGAAACTACAGAGAATATGCTTTCATAATTATTTAATTAATTAAAATTAGAATATTAACACTCGGTATAGAGTGTCCTGTACGCCGTTGGCGTTAGGTCCTCACGTTAACTATTGGAGCTGTCCCTGTTAGATGTATGAAACTTATTAACTTATAACCTCACCTCCGCAGCATAGCGTGTCCTGTATGCCATTGATGTCTCTCTCTCCGTCGCCACTTTAACTATTGGAGTATGTCTCTGATAGATCTATCAAACATACTAACTTACATCCTAATCTTCCAGTATAGCGCGTACCAAACCTACTAACCTATAACCTTACCTCCTCGGCATAGCGTGTCTTGTACGCCGTTAGCATTAATCTCTCTTTCAGTTCCCATGTTAACTATTGGAGTCTGTCCCTGTTAGATCTACCAAACTTACTAACTTATAACCTAACCTTCGCTGCATAGTGTGTCAGTTACGCCGTTGGTCTTCCTCCTTCTTTCCCTGTCCGATGTATTTTCCTCGGTCTCCAAATCTGTCAAAGTTACTAACTTATAACCTAACTTCCGCTGCATATCGTGTCTTTTATGCCGTTGGTATTTCTCTATTTCCCCGCTCTATGTATACTCCTCTGTCTCCGTTAGATCTATCAAAGTTACTGACTTATAATTATTACTTAATAATGCATGGATGCATTCTCGATATTTGTTATTATCGGTAGTTTCCATTCTCGGCTTTAGTTTTCTTCGGCTTTCAGCCATTCTCGGCTTTCGGCTTTAACTCTACATACTCACGAACTTACCGTTGCTCGATTTCTTAAATTTTGTTCAAGTTCTGACAATCAGGAACTTATCTATCAGGTAAGCGAACTGCTTGACCAGAATCTTTGCGGCGTTCAAAAAATATTTGCACCATATATAAGTTAATTGATTGTTATCCATGATGAGATAAACAACATTGTAACGTTATTTTTAAAATAATAACCAAAATGCTGTTTAAATCGTCTATTCATAAGAGAAATATTAATTTACATACACTTAATTAAAAACACTATAACTATAAACTATTTAACAAACTATTTTAAATGCTAGGTATTTACAAATTTATATGAGGACTATTTATATAAAAACTATTTATGTATTACAATAATTATTAACATTTATTTATTCACTATTAACTAATCATTCAGAGTACATTTCACTATGCCGGTCAAACATTAACTGTTGATTTATTTATAGAGAGCATCTTTCAATACGACGGTTAAATATTAACTGCCCTCCTACCCGCGACCTCGATTTATATCTTTCATAAGTTCTAGAACATAACCGATGAATCATACATGCAGCTGTTGATGAGTCACGTCGATGAGTCATACATGCAGGTGTTGATGAGTCATACATGCAGGTGTTATTGATGAGTCATACAGTTGATGACTCATACATCTAGAATCTTCGATGACGTCATATGTGGGTTTACTATTCGTTACAATATGATCACAAAACACCAACAAATAACACAAACAACTATAAATGAAACGAAGTTGACACTAAGATCCTTAAGGTAGAAAGTCACTCAAATCTAAAGTCAAGCTAGCTGCTGTATATGAATAAAATCAACAAATTTTAATTCACATATGAACATTATAGAAAATTAAAAAATTATTTATTTGTTGTTTAGCACACAAAAATTGTCATTTTATATCAGAAAACAAATTAATAATGATAACATCGTTGTTCGCTTTACTAACGTAGTATACATCGATGCATAAGATTTGGCAACGCAATGTACGATCAGTATTTGACGTAAAACCAAAGTGAGGTTAGAGTTTGGTAAAAATTTTTGAGTGCTGCACGTTAAATAGATATATGCGGTGTTATGAATATGATTGTGACCAAAAATTATTTTTTCATGACATCATAAAAGAACAAGTGTGTGGTATAGCTTCAATTTGGTCGATTCGCTGTCCTTCTTGTCAATGTCATTTTATTTCATTCAATTTTATTTATTATATTTGATTTCATCTATTTAATTTATTTACGTATATCATTATTTTCAAGTAATATAAAAAATACCAACATACAATTCATCTAACATATCAAATTTGAATTTCCGCGCGAAGCAACGTTGCCAGATCATATAATAGGGTTTGCATGTGCAGGGACTTCAGTCATCAGTTTCCGGTTACAGCTGGAATACAAGTTTATAATTGAAATATCTAAATAACTAAGAGGTAAACTGCAGTTTTTTCAACGTCAATATAAAATACAATTTTTAAACTATTGTTACATAGTTTTTCATATACATGGTGAGTTGTTTAAATATAAAACTTTCAAGTTGTTCTGGGGCATACTGTGTAAACCCATATACATCAATGTATTTGACTGCAACTTTGTTAATCGTTTTCTCGGTACATACGTGGTGAAATGCCGTTTTTCGGGTATCAATCGAAAGAGCAACATTGAATTTACCAAATCATACTTAAATTATGTAATTCTTGAGTTGTAAGGTTTGGGTGACTTTCTACCTTAAATCTTAAATGGCAGTTATTGTTTTGTGCGTTGTGATAGGTTTCCAAGACACACTCGAAAATTTTATAAAAAAACCACTTTCCATTTCCCAAAAGCATTCTACAAAATCAAGTTGCAACACACCATTTAATTCAGAAAATAATTCTTCATCGGAATGAATAAAAAAAGATACGTATTGCTATTTGAAAAAAAATTGACTCATTTGACAGAAATGTCCTGCTAAAAAATATCTAGAGTGAAGCTGTTTTGTGGTCTTTAGAGTCCCATGTTATTCGGCTTTTGAATTATAGAAATCGTATTGTCAATAACAGAGTTACAGCGTCGTGCGTTTTTTATAAGACGGTCTGTATATCTTCAAAATAAATAAATATGGGATCAATTAAAAAGAACCAAATAATAATTATAAGAGTACCAACAAAAGTAGTTTAATTTCTACGCAAGATTCAGCAATAAAATATTTCAAAACGGAGGGTGCTCCAACAAAACTAATTGCACGAATGAAGACAGTATTCAAAAATACAATATATGCACTAGGGTGGTTTTTATTTGTAGGCCAGTAAAATTAGACTCGACGGGGACCGTTGGTGGATATAAATGTTGGAAAGCGGGAGATCGTTTCGATCGCTTCATTTGACGTCAAATATAAGTATCCTAAGTTTGCAATGTCCCTCGACACGAGCTTACCTAAGGGCATCAAAAGAACCACGAAATTCTTCCGACCTTTTTTAAATTCTCGCTTATAACTTCAAAGCGGTGCTTTCCAACGAAAACTTTACTATTACAAGAATTAAAGAGCATTAAATTCTGCGTTGGATGAGTATCCAATACTTAAAATTCGGTCCAGTGGTATGGTCAAAATCGACCGTTGAAAAACGACAGCTTTACAAATTTTCGATTTTCCATCAGACCGGACGCACAGAGGCTTTTGTACAAAAAGAACCGTTGGACTCATTCTGATTGTTAATATAAGTCGAGAAATACCTAAGCTTTGATATTATAGAGGTTGCCGGATTAAATTAATGGCCATTTTTTTGTCATCCCCCATCATTTGTATAGATACATTTACGTTTACACCAAAAAACTGTAAGAAACCTCGTGCACCACGAAACAAATATGGCTGCCATATTTCAAACAAATGGAATAAAAATAAAATAACAGTGGCTTTGATCTACCAATACTTAGGGGTGATAACACACAAAAAATATCTTTTTTCGAAATGATCGAGCGACCAGTACTGCATCACTTCATATGGATTGATCCTAATTCCTATGATGGGGGATGACAAAAAGATGGCCATTAATTTAATCCGGCAACTTCTATAATATCAAAGGTTAGGTATTTCTCGACTTATATTAACAATCAGAATCAGTCCAACGGGGTTTTTTTTTATACGGAAAGCCTCAGAGCGTCCGGTCTGACGGAAAATCGAAAAATTTCTAAAATTGTTGATTATCGAATGTCAATTTCGACCATACCACTGGACCGAATCTAGAGTGTTGATACTATTCCAACGCAGAACTTAATGCTCTTTAGTTCTTGTAAGAGTGAAATTTTCGTTGGAAAGCACCGATTTGGAGTTATAAGCGAAAAACTAAAAAAGGTTCGAAGATTTCGTGGTTCTTTTGAAACCCTCAGGTAAGCTAGCATCGAGGGACGTGTAAACCTAGGATACTTATATTTTACGTCAAATGAAGCGATCGAAACGATCTCCCGCTTTCCAACAGTTATTTCCACTTCTAATTTCCTGGCCTCTTGGGTTACGTTGGAATTTCGGTTAAGATCGGTCGATTCGACCGAAGTTGGCGCGGTACCCTCATAGATTTTTTTGATATTCTGTTCACGTATCCCTTTCCAAGCCTTATATAAAACTCAAATATTACTGCCCATAAATACACCGTTCTCGAGATACAGAGGTTTATTTTTTCAGTTTTAACGTATATTGCTTAGTTAGGAAGAACGAGTTTTTTGCATTTGCTACGGTAATTTTGGTTCGTTTTCTGACATTTGTAACATAGTATATTATCTGAGTTGTTAACAAATTTTGACTTTTCTCAAAATCGGTTCCATTAATTTTTTTCAAAAAGATCTCAACTATTGTATGTAATGTTCTTATATTTGCATTAAAATTTCAACTTGGTATCTCTATGGAATCAGAAGTTATAAATTTTCTTCTATAGTCGTGCGAATAAAATGTTCTGAACCAACATGCACTTGTACTAAGAATAGCAAATGTGACTCTGAAAATCTGTTCCATTAATTTTCTCCAAAAGAAAAATCAGAACGCATGATATGTCCTTATCATTGTAATAAAATTTCAACTTGGTATCTTAATGGAATCGGAAGTTGAGACATTTTTTCTATAGTCGTGCGTATACACTATACAAGAATTATTCGAAGTCCACGGGACGCAGTTGCGAGCAAACCTATTGTATATAGTATATATTATATGATAATACAACGAATTATAATTATTACTATTTTTGCTTTAACAAATCAAACAGGAAACAATCATTTGAAAATGAATAAGTTTTCCATAGAACTTTTCCGATACTAACAGGAAGAATAGAATGGAACTTTAGAGTTCCAGGAAGCCTTCTGGAGCTGATAAATTGCTGGTTCAAAAATCCTTCATGTGCTTTAAAATTCCATTATAATTTTCAGCAAAATCGCAAATCGCCAAAACTTCACCGCGTTTAAGACTACCTTTTTTAATATTAAGTTTATCAACATTTGGTTGATCTTTCGTATCGCAAAAGTTGTAGCGAAAACTTATTCATTTTCAAATGATTGTTTCAAGTTTGATTTGTTAACACAAAAGTAATAATAATTATAATTCATTGTATTGTCATATAATATATACCTACAATAGGTTTGCTCGCAACTGCGTCCCGTGGACTTCAGATAATTTTTGTTGCAGTGTGTACAATGAATATGCACAACTTTAGAAAAAGTGTCTCAACTTCCGATTCCATTGAGATACAGCTGAAGTTAAAGTTGAAATTTTATTACAATGATAAGGACATATCATGCAATAGTTCTCATTTTTTTGGAGAAAATTAACGAAACAGATTTTAAGAGTTACATTCACAGTTCTTAATACAAGTGCATGTTGTTTCAGAACATTTTATTCGCACGACTATAGAAGAAAATTCATAGCTTCTGATTCAATAGAGACACAAAGTTGAAATTTGATTGCAAATATAAGAACATTGCATAACAAAAATTACCGCAGATAGCCCATTTCATTCTCTTTCAAATGCAAAAATTCCGACCTTCGTAACTAATACGAAAGCCGAGTATATAGCATTTGAATATAGCGATGTACGTTTAAAACTGAAAAAATAAACCTCTAGAACATAGAAATGGTATTACGCGAACAAAAAAAATCTATGAGGTACGACGCCAACTTTGGTCGAATCGGCGTGGAATGTATCTATGCCTGAATATGAATTTTGAAATAAACACATTCTGTTTGGCTCATTAGGGAGACTACTATTTAAAAATATTAATACCTGTTTATAAATAAGATCAATATAATTAAATAGAAAGTACAAGCTGACTTAATGAATAGCCTGGCCAGGTATCTAACGGTAATTTCTTTATGAAACTAATCGCTTTCTCTTTATTGATTATTGATAGACAGGTTGTAATTAATTTGTATGTATTTGAAATGTTCAATATAATTTGTCCAAGAAATTCAAATAAATTTAACTTTAATTCTAAAATAAGAATTATTTTAACTGAATACCTTGTATATAAATGTCCAGCGTCTCGGATAATTTTTTTTTAGAACTCGAGACAACTAAAGTTGAGCATTGGTACTTACGTCCCGGAAATCTGCCGGGTCAGAGACACTACTTCAGAAAAAAAGGCTTGAAAGAAGACCTATATTAAAATTTTTAGGAACTTTATTTACTAAAAATGTTAATTACTGAAACATCTAGAACATTGTTGTTTCAGTAATTAACATTTTTGTTTAAGTTTTACATTCTCGAATAATGACTATAAGCGTAACATTGCAGTCTTTGCCAGTAAATGTTTGTGTATTACATTCACACACACACACTGTGCTTAATTGTTTCAAAACTTAAAACATTTTTTCTTGCTTCAACTGATTATTCAGTTAACTCTACAATGGAATGTTTACGTTGGCTAATTCGTAAACTCTAAATGTTCGTATATCTTTAGCGTTCCAATAAATTATGAAACGTTTTAATGTTATTAATAAAGTCAAAGCTATTACCCATAGTTTGAAATCAAAATACATTTAAGGTTAGTGCTTCTGAAACTGACGTGCAAACTAAGTATGAAAGTCGCTTGAAGGCGATTTGCTTATTAACTAGTAATAATAAACTGTGTGAGTGTATATTTAATTCAGTTTATATGCAGAGCAGTTGTAGATGTTTTTTAAACGCTCTACAGAGAATCGGTAAAAGACTTTTCAGTTTGAGTAGTATTACGCTTGAGAGTAAAACGATACTAGAAGGTCTGAAATTAAAGTCAGGTTGGGAACGTTATTATGATACTGCTTGGGTTCAGCTATGAATACAAAATGAATAAACTTGATTAAAATTTAAATTGCGGCATAAACTGTGAATGCCAATTTACTCTGAGTACGCATTCATAAACGCATTGATGACGAAATATTTTAAATGCGATGCCTCTGCCCAGCTTTATCTTGTCATAACCGTAACACGTTCAAAATGCACCGTTTAGTGGAGAAAAGTTTAGCACGCTGCTGAAATAACAAGAAGGTTATTGTTAACTTTCTCGGATAAAGCTTTATATTAAACGCATTATCCCTGGATGTGTTTTAATAAAGACGCAAAACTTCTGTTTGATACTTGTGCACAGGGGCGTTGTAATCTAGTTTCAAACAAGCTCATTTAGAATAGTGGTTTCGGCCACTTGGCGACTATTGTGCCTATATTTGTTAGTGACTAAAGCGTGTAAGAGATAATCGTGCCTGTTTTCCACGTTTCAGGATGGTCTTTCAGTTTTAGAGTTCTGTACGGGACATAAAGACTTTCAGACTGAATTTTCTCTTTATTGTTGTCTCTCTTAGTATTTGAGGTTACACGCGTATAAATAAGGTTGACAGGAAAATACAGAAATATTAAAGCCAGAGAAATTATTTTATCAACATGTAATTATTTTACAAGCACACAACTTATTATTGTTTTAATAATTTAGTATTATATTACATTTATTATAATATTACAATAAAATTAAACAAAAATTTTAATTTCTTGAATTTTGAATACGCCAGTGGTTAATTCCCGGTGGAATCTTAGAAACATGGTAAATAGCAAAGCAAAACTAGGCGCCATTACACGTTTTTGTGCTATAGAAACAATTCCAATATTTATGGAAACAACTTTCCAAGCTCAGACTGGGAAATATCCATTTTCCAGGGCGCCTGGAAATGTTATTTATCTATAAAACGGGTTTTATCTGGACATTTTTGACATTTTTAGGCAATCAGTTTTGTATTCATTAGTACAGCGGTTCTGAACCTTTTAATATCTGGGCCCAATGTCTCGTATCAATTTTAAGTCCTAATGTATTTTTTCTATATCTATTTTTCTTTTGCTGCTGATACGCGGCAACAAGGCTAAAATTAAGCACGAATAGCGATATTACGCCACATTTGGCAACACCGTATTTTTCGTGTTCTCACGAGAACTTATCTTTGTGTTACTTACATATGTTTACCTATTTTTAAGCGTGACATTTTATTTCATCAAAAAAAGCCATATATCTGCTTTTCCAATAAACTAAAAATGAAAACAGTAATTTTCTAAAATAATTGCACCAGAAAACTTTTAAGGAAAGCCTACGGAAATGCTGTGCCCAAAATACACCACAATATAGCTTAAATCAAATCAGAATGACTTAAAGCTACAAAGCAGGCATCTAAAACGCGAAAATTACTGTAAAAATTATAAAGGATGATACAAAATCAGCACGCAACCAGAAGTTTACATGCTTAGTTAGGTCGACCCGTGGACACACTGTATACTTACATTATTAACTGTATTCTCACTGACGTAAACTATCCAACTCGTCGTGCATTATTACCTATCTTAAAGAACTTTCTCAAAACATGGTCGAAAGTATGAGCGCACATGAGAGAACAGTCATGTTTTTAGATTGACTTTTCTTAGAGTACGTTTTGTAAATTAAATTAACAAACTGATGCTGTAAAAGTGATATTAAAATATTTGTTACATACTGTCATGTTATTTTGGGTGACAGAATAAGGAATTCGCCCACTCAATAGTTTTAAGCAAGCTTAGGTATAGAACTTAAAGCGACACGTTAGATGGGTTGCCTAACCTCACTTTTTAAATTAGTATTTTGAAAGATTTATCTCTTATGAAGCTAGAATATTGTTTACTATAAGTAACATGCACACCAGTACAATATAATCAGAAAAAGGATATTTGTAAAACTGATTTTCCATAGAATTTAGGTATTTTTTCTTATCCAACTAACGATGTGAGAGACGATGATCTGATATGGCATTTAAATTAAGTTGGGGCCATAGTTAATGCCAGATTTATCCTAGAACAGACAAGGTGTGTTGTAATGGGGAGGTATACAAGTATTTAATACCTTACCATTTTATAAGAAAGAAATATGTTTCCAAGTTAACGAGATTATTGATTTCATTAAATTTCTTCTATTTCAAAATTTTATTGTTGCTGGGTAAATAAATAACTTTGATGGAGGATTGTAAAGTTGTTTCTTTATCACTTAATTGAAACTATCTTAAATGTAGGGGTTGCTTTTTACAAGTGATATCAGTAAAACAACATACAAGTATGTACCGTTATGCATCGTACACTAAAAAAGTTTAATTGGCTTCAATTTTCATTTTGTTGATATCTGAAATTATGTAAATAAGGTTTAGTATATGTAGTTTTGTGAAGATATGAAAAGGTATTTTTATGTAAATAAGTTAATAAATAGTTGTGTAAAGATGAGATTTTATCGTCATTCAATAGAGGCTATGTTGTGAAATGAAAACATGAATGTTATACGTTATTACATAGAGAATTTAATAATCTATCAGTTTATCTAATTAGATTTAGGAATAATTAAAATTTATAAACTATAATTTGGTTATGTTGTAAATCAAATGTTATGTTATTTTGTTTCATGTTAAATTTCGAATAGAGTTCAATTGTTTCCCAGAAAAGTATAAAAACCCGGTCATTTCTGTAACAAATTCTCCTTCAATTTACATCTTTATAAAAGTGCACACCTGTTTAACAGCAAAAATTAATTTTAAGGTTATGTTTTAATTAAAAAAACATGTGAGGATGTCGGAATTGTTAAAGTGTTTAATATTTAACAAAGTTCTGTGACTTCAACTAATTTTATTTTAATAACAAGTGCATTAAATTTATTCAAGTGACAATTTACTTAGAAATGGACTTTTTTTATTTGATAATAGATTTATCAAATTTTCGTAACGATTGGATTTTGTAAATGGATATGAACTATAATTATAAAATTAATTGACTTATCACGATTAGACAAGCAACTGGATTTGGAATTCAATTTGTTAAAGCCACTAATATGGAAATATTTGAAAGAGGTGAATGACTTACTTTCTTCAATTTATTGTTCAACCGAATGAAAGCAAAGAGCAGAGACTTGCAAACTTTATAACAATACAGTTGGCAACTGGTTTTGCCAAACATTTAAATATTTAAACATGAGTTATTTAACAATAGTTATAATTAATTATAGTACGCCAGAATTATGGTGATGCCAGAAGTATTAATCATCAGATAAAGAGAATTAGACTATTTTGGGATTGATATTTGATTGAATTTTGGTATCCAACCTAAAATTTCCTTTTCATTTTATTTTTTGTTTGCGTTAAGTTTCTTAAATTGTGTTATATAAAAAAAGAAAAATTGCTTTACATATGTTGCATATTACTGTATTCCTAGATTTATATAATTATTTAGTTTCCTATTGAAGCGATCCGCCTGAGAGCCTCAATTTGTAGAGAGTTAGATTTTCATAGCAATTTTATTTCGGAGCAATTTTTTTAAATTTAAGGTAGTTGTATATTTATGCATCTGTATTATTGTCACCGCCATCTGTGTATTTGTATTACCCTCTATATCGTAAGGATACGTATAAGAATATTTAAAATCCATTCTCTGAAGAATTTGCTGAAGTAATGCAAGTATCCCACATTGAATTGTTATAGAATTAATTTTATTGTTTGTTGTAATTATGTTGTAATTTCAAAGTTTTCAAATATTTTTGTAAAATATCTAAAGACAGCTTGAACTTTACAGCTATAATCAGGTTTCAGCCCTGTGTGTTGCGCTTCATGTTTTTTTTAATACTGCAAGAAAATAAAAATAAAGTAATAAAATTGTAACATTTTTAAAATATACTATTAGTGAATAATCATTTACAACATAATAAGTTCTACAATAAAGTTTTTCCTTTCTAGATAGAAAATTTAAATGTTCCTTCACTATTTTGCAAGAGGAAAATCGAAGTTTTGAGGCATTTAGTATAAAAAGAAGATATAAGCTTGGTCCTACTCTCTGTGTCACCCGGTATAGAGAACTTCAATAAATGCACAATCAATATTTTATAAAGCGAGTTTTACGTAGCATAATTTCATATTGGCCGTAGTGTTAATGTATCTTAAAAAAGCAATTGAATAAGTCAATGATCACCTTAATTAAAACTTTAATTACTATATACTTAACTTAAAAGTGATCCCGACAATTTATTTATAGTAGTAAGTGTGAAGTTTATCCAGGTCAACATGATGGTCAGTAAGTAATAAGAGCTTTCATATATAGAAGTTGGCGATGTTGGGGTTAACACTTCTAATTACATTACATAACATAGCCTCGGAAAATGTCGCCTGCGAGTTTGCAACGAACACAATTTTCTGTGAAACGAAGATTCGACAGAAAAATGTTGGAAAAGTGGCGTTTATAAAATTACTCCTCGCAGCTGTAATGGAAGATACGTGAGATAGACAGGCACGGATTTAAAGCTACTAACACCTTCCATTCTAATAATATTTGTTCGAGCTAAAGGGATTAAGACGATCAAGTAAATTTTTATTTATTTTTTTTATTGTAATTGCTTTCAGAATCACATTTCTTAATTTTACGAAATTAGAAACACTATCGATTTTGGTAGAAATAAATAAAAATAAAAATTACATCAGCAAAAATCAAAAATATAAATCACTTGGGAATTTATTTAAATTATAATTATATAGTTCGTTTCAAGATTGATTACTCTAAGCAAACAGTGTAAGTAAATAAAAGAACCGTAAAAGAGGAAAATATTGAAACCAAGATATTATTTACTTTAGACTTCTTCTATACACATAAAAGGGACTCCCACAGATCTCTATGTCTGTTACGAAACACTCAATCCAATCATCCACTAACGAACCAACCCAACTGTTGAGTAAAAGGCAAAAACACCTCGTTTAAAAGTAAATATTCTCCTTTTTAAAAGTTCGAAGGTTTTCTATACCATGGACATGTTTTTCTTGATTTTAAACAAGCTAAAGTTGAAAAAGTCAGGAAAGGTACCTAATGCTTTAGTAAACCAATAAAACACAAACTGACTTGCATGGGGTTTTATTGCTTGAATTATTCATGATCAAACAGTTCAAAAAATATTTTTATTTCCTACTGAATGTATGTGCGGGGAAAAATCTCATGTAAAAATATTCAGGGTTATTTTAGAAGATATTTGTAAAAACCTACATCAAGAAAGACAGTCAGTTGGAATCGTTCTGGCAAATTTTCAAACGGTTCAATTCGTTAATAAAATATCAGCTAATGCAATCTAACTGATGGCGTAATGATTAAGGGCCGATCTATTCACCTCCTTTTAAATTTATCTGGAAGTTAGTTGCTATAGTTACAATTGTTCCCACAATGGTATCCATGACAATTAACTAGCAGATAAAGCTACAAGGAGGTGAATAGATCGGCCCTAAGAATACTAAAAACAACAGGCTGCTGTTACTGAGATTTTTTACTATTTCTAAATTGTATTATAATTTATTGAAATTCTAAAAAAAATTACTTAAGTATTTTAGTTATGTGCATATTTCAGAAAGATTTGTTACACTCTAAACTAAATATAAGAAATGTAATTTAAATTATTTACTAAATAATTACTTAGATTACTTTTACAGTGAATTGTAAATTATTTATTTAGACAACGAATAAAAAAAGGGTAGATAGTAACAAGGAACAAATTTTTTTTGGTTGTTTTTTGACTTCGGAAAAATAACAAGTTCACAGCAGGAGAACTAAATTACTAATTAAAGGACCGAGCAGTCACTTTTGTATATTAATCTTAATTGAAAAATCTCTTGAAGGAGGAAATGACTTAATAAAAAAAAGTATGAAATGAATGAGTTGGAAAATATACCTAATCAGAACTATACTATGACGTAATAATAATTAAATGTAATTTCTGTAAATCTCCTAAATAAATTTAGTCAAATAAAAATCAATAATATTCATGATTTCTGTTAAACTAAAGTTGACTAATTAAAAAAAACACAAATATTATTGGCCTATAATGTCTCTTTTATAATAATAATTTTTTCCACAGTAATTTTAATAAACCAAAAGGTCGATTGTGATGATAAAAAACTATCTCCAATTACAACTACCCGCTCGGTTCTCAAAAAAGTATATTAAAAGCTCCATCTAATAATAATAGTACCGTATAAATTATATTAAAACAAGCATAATCTTGTACAAGTAAAATTAAGCAAAACCTAGTAATTCAAGGAGACTTAAAAAAAGGAAAATCCGGATCTATAGGAAACTGAGATTATCTTACATAAGCAATATCAGTACTAATCAAAATAAAATGTGCCGAAACAACTTTCAGTAGATCTGGCACAAGCAAAATCAAAATTTTGAAATAAAAATCAAAATTAACAACTTCCTAAATAATTCACCAACAGTGCAAGCAATTACTTTAATTGTTCATGCATTAACTCAAAATAAGAGGCAAAGAACCTCTTCACAACTCCAACCATAAATTAAAACAAAAATGAAACTAACCAACGGTTTGTTTTAGCGGAAAACATCTCAACTCAATTTAGGGTTAGTTTCTTACAAAACTGTCTAAAGCTACAAACTTCTAATTTAAAGAGTTCGCTAAAATAAATCGTACTCAAAGATACTGATTTAATTCACTGATTAAAACATTTAACAAGGCTAAAAGGGATTATATCCAAACTTATACTAGACTCTTGATTGAAGTATAAGAAGACTAAAAACCACTAAACCATTCCAAAAATATTTGCCTAATTTATTGATTGGCAACAAACAGCTAAAACATTTTCCAAAAATCAGAAGTAGAATTCTCTAGTGGTAGAAATAATAGGAGGATTACACTCAATACCAACCTAGGTTTTTTGCCGATGGTAGGGATGCGTCGTCTGTCGATAGGTTTAAAGACCGAAAAATCTCAACCCAAAGAACCTCACCAAAAGGACGGCACCAGCGAAAACCAACCCAATCTGGAAAATTAATTGTCTCTAACAAGAACAAGACAAACTATGCGAAGGTACCTCTTACTTACTTAGGTAGGATACTTAGGTTTGCTAACGGTCATAGTCATATCTCGGTTTAGGTGTCAAAAGAAACTCGATTAGAATGGTTAAGTGACGCAACTCCTCATTGTTCTAAAGAAGAGCTCAAAAGGTGTTCTTCTCGATAAATAACAAGTGGGTTATTTACCCATGCGACAATTACAAACAAAAATAAAATATTAAGAAGTTAGACTACCTCTCCAAACTAACGGGTCAGTTGTTGATGATATTAGGGTCTTAGAACAACGAAAAAAGAAGAATATAGGAAAGACTATAGAACACAGAAAAAATGTAGGCGAAAGTGGCATTCACAAAGGAGTACGTCACAAATAGAAAGATAAAGGTCAGCAAAGGAATACAAGGCCTAGATAAAAAGGTCGGAAATAATACTCGAAAAAAGTAAGGTGAGTATATCTCTAAAGTGTCGTCACCAAACACCCTAACTACCACCTTAACGTGGCTCACCAAACACCAAATCAACCATCCAAATGGCAAAAAATAGATAACCAGAAAAAAATCATTTTCTTCCTCTTCTAAGTTAAGAGAACTCGACTCTAGATTTCAAATCTTTAACATGAAATCTATCTATGTATTTTCCTTTCAAAGCTTAAGCTCATAAATTAAAAGAGCAATCTTTGTCAAAAATTGGTACTTGATATATTTACATAGGTGCTAATTTAATGAGTAAATTTCTTTTAGGATACCCATAAAATCTTTCAAATACTAAATACCAATTAAGCGAAAAGCCAGTTACATCGTGAGCAGCACCTCTTAAGGGGGTCCCAATTTCAGACAAGTTGGTATCTCATTTACGGTGGTCATCTATTACATAACTACAATGAATTAACCTGTGGATGATAGCGAGGAGTATGAAAAACTTTTATGTGATTATTCTTTATTAAGTTACGGAAAAGATTGCAGGTGAATTGTATGCCACTATTACAAAGAATGACCCGAAGAACACCAAAAATTAAGAAAAGTTTTTCTATAAAATCAATTACATAAGTAGAAGGGGCTTTATGCTTAGAATGTAATAAAACCAACTTGAAAAAATAATCACAAACAACAAGTATGTAAGAACAACCTAGTTTAGATCGAGGAGGAACCTACAATGCCCACACTTATTAACTGGAAGAGAAATTCCAGAGTATTAAATTATTACTCAATCTATAATAATTAAAAATTATAGTCTAACCCTACGCAGTATGCAATATGAAATGACAACAAATCTAACGTTTTAGATATCAACTTACGGAGTTGCATAGGGTTCAATTTTAGGACCATTACACACAGTAAATAATACTGTTCAAATATACTGTTCGTTCCGCTTTGAAAGAAGTATTCGAGGAAGCTTTTGTACTATTAATCATTCCCACTTTTTTATTCATCAATTCTATAAAATCGGCTTTTGTTAATTGTGGTACTGCTGTACGAAGTGCTGTAAGTAATAGTTAATGGATTAGACTTAATGATACCACGTTGTCTTACTGTGATTGTGCTTAATTTTGAAATTAATCTTTATTCTAGCCTTAGATTTAAAGAGCACTTAAACGAAAATGTTCACGAAAAGCTTATGATAATCTCAAGTTGTTGTACGACCATAGACTAAGACTAAAACTAAGTATTGTGAGCCACCATTTAATTTAATTTAATTACTGTGATGTATTTCATGGACCTTGAATAAATAATGATACTGCTAGAAGTGGTGCAAAATTCTGCTTTGAGATTTATTTATATCAGACACAGACAGTACATATCACATACATTTATTATTGGATGAATGTGATGGGAAAACGACATCAATTGCATGTTTCCACTCTATTTCATACAAACATAAATTGCTAATAAACTTTAATAAAATAATGCACTGTTTGCATGTACAGAATCTTAATTTCAGTCTTATTTCGGTCTTACAACATCCATCTGTACATCGGACTGACGCTTTTAAACGATATTTTACGTGCAATATATCCGCATCAGTGTCATAGCAATCTCACAGCGAAACCCCGTAAAGCGCATCCACAATCCGCAAAACCTCACCCCGAGTATAATAGAAATAAAAAAAAATATCGGCGCAGTGGACTTTGTGGAAATAGAATATTTTCATATTGTTAGTGTGTAAAATTTTTATATTTTATTCAACTTAAAACAAATTAATATCTTAAAAGTTTCTTATCATTTTGAAAAGGTAATTAAATATATTTGCAGTGGCGTGTTCTTTTTACTTAAAATTTTGCTCTTTATATTTAAAAACGGAAGAAATATGGATAATATTTATTTAAAAATCTGTCCGGACTTGTCTGGAATTTTATGTATTATAAAAGAGTGCTAGGGCGCTAGGGCATCCCTAATCAAATCTAATGATAGAAAATGGTTATTTATATAAGTTGAAAAAGTGTTTATTCGCAATCGTATTGGTAATGAGTCCATTCCTGACCATTTAGAGGTCCGAAAATGCATCATTGTTTGTAACTTTGACATTCTCATGGTCCGAAACGACCTAGTTTCGCACCTCTACGTGTCTTTAAATTCAGCTACTAGGTGGCGCGCAGAAAATTACATCGCCAAATCCTGTGTATAAATGGCTGTATAAATCATGTTTGGTAATGTTGCGGACCTTGGCTGCTAAAGAACGAGTACCCAGGTATTATTATTAATTTATAAATACTCCTATTCAATAAAATCCTCGAAATATTATGCGATCGAATTTGATGATGTCAGTGGCGACATACGTTATGCCAATTCCAACCGATGACATTTTAGATAATTCGGTATTTAAAGGACGATTGCGAATAAAATAGTATACAAACCTCGGCAAAAGTACCATTCCTGTGTCTCGAGAACTAGTTCACCTCGAGGCTATCGCCTCTCGGTAAACTATATTGTTCTCTTAACAGGAATGGAGTACTTTCGGTCTCGGTATGTAATGTACTATTTTTCACTAATCCTAAAAGTTCGGCTAGCCTCGTTACACAAATACGACGTGTAAAAAAACCACTAATTTAGCACGTGTTTTATACGCTATTTTTTGAAGTAAAAAGGCACTTTTCTCATTATTTTACATAAAAGAGTGGAGAGCACATTGTTTTGACATTAAAAATGACAATTGAATATTTTAGTAGGCTGATCAAGTTAATGACATCTTTTTAAACCGTGGAAATTTAAACTAAAGTTTTTGTGGATAACAGTTAGATTTGAATGTTGTTTTCTGGTAATTTTTGTTTATTAACTTTGTAATTATCTTTTTTGTATATTTCTTTTGGTTTTAATTAAATTTTTTGATATATTTTTTTCTGTGACATTTCAAATGAGTAGTGATGACAATTCTAGTGAAAATGAATATTTTTTGAGACGATACCCTAGGGATGAAAGAAATCGAACATATATAAAGAAATTTCATGTTCCATCTCAAGATGCGGTAGAAGCAGGAGATGGGTAGAAGCAGGACCAGAATAGTAGCTTTAGAATGTCCCTCGAAAATGTTTAACGAAACTCAGAGTTTATAGAAAAAATCTGAAAATACAAATACAAATAAAAGTCTTAATGGGAGTTATACTGGAGATGATAACCTTTGTATAATTTGCAATAAAACATTTAAATCTTTGAGAGGTGTTAAGGTTCATATACGTAGGGTTCATGCTGAGGAGTACCGAAAAGATGTATTGAAGAAAAGTTTACTAAATGATGAGACCAAAGAAATTGATAAATCTGATCTTACTGAAAATAATACTGAACATAAAAATATTCATATAGTCAATAAAGCAATAAATGAAGAAATCTTATTATGGAAACAAAAATTTGAAAACTATAATTTTAATAATGTAGAGGATTTTAGTAATGTAGTTAAAGAGTTTACATATTATTTAGTAACCATTCTTGACACTCTTCCTGAACCAAAGCACCCTGCCAGGAAGTATTATGAGGCTCGAAAAAATAAAAATTTAAATAAGAACAATAAGCCTTTTCACAACACTAATCCTCAAAGAATAACGAAAAGAAGCTAAAAGAGCTTGTTATGAATATCAACTAACACAATTCCTTTATTATAACCAAAGGCGTAAAGCCGTTAGGAAAGTTTTCGGAAGCTAATAAAAATGTGAGAGCAAATTATAATTTAAAGTTAACAAAACAAGAGGTTAATGTGTTAAATGCAAATTATAAAGGTGAAATTACGGTAGAGAGGTGAAAAATGCCATTAAAGGTATAGCTATAGACTCTTCGCCCGGTCCTGATAAAGTCTTAATGAGAAGCATTAAAAGTCATCATCATATTATCAACATTATAGCAAGAATTGGTACGATCATGATCCAAAACGGTGTAATTCATAACACTTTCAAAAGGGCTAGAACTGTTCTCATATATAAAGAAAAAGAAAACCCGAACATTGTGTCAAGTTGATGGGGGCCTATTTTTATATGTTCTTTAATTCGACGAATTAGTGAAAGAGTAATTGAAAAGCAAATTAGAAATTACATAATTATCAATGAGAATCAAAGAGTCTTTATGAAAACTCTCGGATGCTACATTAATACCTCTATTATAGAAAATATTTTATATAAATTAAAACAATTAAGATGTGACTCTAATAGTTTTGGATCTGGAAAAGGCATACGATACTATCGGACATGACCATTTACGAAATAAGATTATTTCATCAGAAATGCCTAAATTATTACAAAATCTTATTATAAAGCTTCAAACGGATAATGAAAGTTACATAGATATGGGTACCAAAAAATCAAAATCATTTAAATTAACAAGGGTGTATTACAGGGAGCTCACTTTCGCCGCTACTATTTAACATGTCTAAAAAATTAATTGAACGACTTGAAATTCTTACAAAATCAAATCTTTTAAATAGTTTTCAAAAATTGGTTATTTTAAAACAGTACATTTCCTCAATGTTAATTTATCCTTTGCAAACCGCATCATTAAATAAAATACCAAAGACTTACCTAGATAATATGGGGTAATTCCACATCAAATGATCCAGTTTTTCGGAAGTTTTGACCATCACCCTCTTTGATTTTTTCAAATTTGGCACAACTGTTATACTCCTAAAGATAAGTAAAAATCTAAAATATTATATTTTTAACTTTAGTGGTTCTTGAGTTGTGCCCTTCTAAACTGTACAAAAATGAGTGATTTTGAGCATGTTGGCGTTTACGTTTTCCTTTATAACTTCTGCTGAAATGGTCGAGAAAGTCCACAGAACAGTACTGCAAGATCGCAGATTCAAGTTGGATGAGATAGCAGAGATTGTGGGGATTTCAAAAGAGCGGGTACATCATATCCTTCATGAAGTTGTGGGCATGAGAAAATTATCGGCGAGATGGGTGCCGCGACTCCTTACCCATGAACAAAAGCTCATTCGAAAAATCACATCTGAGCAATGTTTGGAGCTGTTTCAGCGCAATCCAACAGATTTTGTGCGCCGATTCATAACAGTGGATGAAACTTGGATACACCATTATACACCAGAGACCGAACAGCAATCCAAACAAAGAACAGCAAAGGGTGAACCGTCTCCGAAAAAGGCGAAAACAGTTCTTTCAGCCGGAAAGGTGATGGAGACGGTTTTCTGGGACGCAAAAGGAATTATTTTGGTTGACTACCTTGAAAAAGGAAAAACAATAAACAGCGAATACTACGCTAATCCACTAGAACAGCTCTACCAAAAAATTCAAGAAAAAAGACCCGGGTTGGCCAAAAAGAAAATCTTGTTTCATCAGGACAATGCACCATGCCACAAGTCGGTTATCGCGATGACTAAAATTAATGACCTGGGCTTTGTACTGGTACCTCACGCACCCTACTCCCCTGACTTGGCCCCGTCGGACTTCAGCCTATTCCCCAACTTGAAGAAATTTCATGCGGGAAAGAAATATGCTTCAAACTTGGAAGTGATTGAAGCGACAAACAGTTATTTTGAAGAGTTGCCAGAATCTGCCTAAGGGATGGGATAAAGAGTTTGGAACATCGATGGACCAAGTGCATTCAACTAGAAGGAGATTATGTTGAAAAATAAAAACAAATTTATTCTTCTAAATTATTGTTTTTTTGTTAGGCCGCGAATTAATCAACCCATCCTCGTATATTTTAAAAATGGTCAAGCAACTAGTCCTGAACCACTTCATATGGACTAACTCTAAACTAACTAGTATGGGATGCGACTCGTATAAGTTTCACAAGATTATCAATGTGCTAATATCTGATATAGTATTCAGTTTGGTTTCAAGCGATACGGATGTGTGTGAGCTCCGTTATCAATTGAGATAGAAGTAATCAAACGTAGATAAGTTCTTGTGTCTGATAAATAAAAATAAAAATATATAAATAACAATAAATACAATGTTAACTGCTGTTAAAATTAGACTAAAAGGAAATACAGGGTGAGTCAAAAATGTCAAATCCATATAATTATTCATACCTACAACCAAACCAAGTTTTCACTGATGCTAATGGCCAAATATTAGTGAATCAGCCAATATCAATGTATCAACCTACACCTTACATTGCCACGCAACCAGTAATGCCAATGATAACACAAAATTTATTAAATGGACAGCCTTATAATCAAACTAATATTCCTATTGGAGCAACTAACAGTTTAACTGCACCCACACCAATTCAACGTAATGAATGGCAACCAGTAAACTACAAAAAGAGACAAAGAAGTCCTGAAGAAAATATAAAAATTCAAAGACAAACCAAAATAAAGGATTACTGGCTATCCAAATCAAGCACCAGCAATATATATAATAATCTCCAAGAAGAAGGCGAAGAAGAAAACGTAATTAATCACTCGGAAACGGCAGTAGGAAAAGGTGAACCCAAACCATCATCAATATTTGCATCCGGTGTACAAAATATAAACCCACTAAATGAACTTCTAACTGAAATCGCTAAAAATCTCCATACCTTAAAAGTGACAAGTACTAAGTACTTAAGTAAGTACTAAGTAAGTACTAACTGAAAATCAAGTCAGAATTCAACCTACTACTGGAGAAGCGTATACCACAATCATAAAGGCTCTGTCCAGTAAAAATACAGAGTTCCATACGTATCAGCCCAAACAAAACAAGCCCTACAGAATAGTAATAAAAAACATACATTATTCAATAAATCCCGATGAAATCAAAAAGATCATAGAAGACCTTGGACACGAAGTCATAAATGTATGGAATATTAAACAAAACATAACAAAAAAGCCACTACCCATGTTCTTTGTGGACCTAAAAATCAGAGAAAATAATAAAGAAATATATAATGTAAAAAAATTGGGAAATTCGATAGTCACAATTGAACCCCCTCATTCTAGAAGAGTTATTCCACAGTGCACTAAATGTAAGAGATATGGTCATACGAAAAACTTCTGCCATAGAGCCCCCAGATGTGTCAAATGTATAGGATCACATCACACTACAGAATGTCCAAGGAATACAAAGGATGATAACGTAAAATGTGTAAATTGTGGAGAAAAGCACCCTGCAAACTATAGAGGATGCATTATACATAAGCAGCTTCAAGAGAAAACATATCCAAAAAGTAGAGAACGACATCTACAAACACCAAAAGAAAACAGGGTTACATCACAGGGAATGACACATGCACAGGTAGTCAACCAAAACAATCAACAAGAAGGTAACAACGCCACTCAAAAAAACAGCCCAACACAACCTAATGATATCTCTGAATTAAAAACAATGATGAGAGGTTCTCATCACGCAAATGGGAACAATAATGAATTTAATCACTACCCTTGTTACGAAAATGACTTAATGGCCCAGATACTAAAAATAGCCGTATGGAATGCAAACGGCTTAGCATTCTCATGAACTGAAAAGCTTCATAGTCAACAATGAAATAGATATCATGTTAGTTACTGAAACGCACTTCACTTCCAAAAGTTATTTCAAGCTCTCTAACTACAAAATCTACTCTACTAACCATGCTGACGGGACTGCACATGGAGGTACAGCAATAATAATAAGAAATACATTAAAACATCACGAACTCGAAAGCTACAAAGAAAATCATTTACAAGCCACTAACATTGCAGTTGATGGTGTAGTTACTGGAACCATTAAAATATCTGCCGTATACTGTCCTCCCAAATACAACAATAAAAAGGACAAATATGAATGAACACTTCTTCAAACCACTAGGAAACAGATTCATATCGGGTAGTGATTACAATACGAAGAATACAGTTTGGGGTTCGAGAGTCACAACTACTAAGGGTCGTGAACAGGAGAACCAACATGTTGGCCTTCGGATCCTAATAAAACACCAGATCTCCTTGATTTCTATATCACTAAAGGAATTGACAATAAACTGATGACGGTAATATCCAGCCTAAACATGTCCTCAGACCACACTCCAGTCATAATGCACATGCACTCTGATATAACTTACAAACCGAAGGCTTCTGCTCTTTGCAACAAAGATACCAACTGGGATACATTTCAGGAAATTCTAGATCAAGAAATAGATTTAAAAATACGGAAAATATAGATTTGGCGGTGACTAACCTTACAAAGAACATACAGAAAGCTGCTTGGGCAGCAACTCCAGACTACAAACAGTCATCACCGAAGGAACTATGTCCTCCAACTGTGAAAGAAAAAATTTCCGAGAAAAGAAGGCTACGAAGAATTTGGCAGCAAAATAGAACAGTGTACAATAAGAATAAACTCAATAAAGCAGCAAGAGAATTAAAAAAATTAATACTTGATGTAAAAAATCACCCCATACAAAGATATTTAGAAGAGCTTACACCAACAGAAACCACCGATTATTCACTATGGAGAACCATAATAAAACTAAAAAGTTCCCAGAAATCAATACCACCAATAAGAAAAAACAATGGAGAGTGGGCAAGAAATAACGCAGAAAATGCACATGCCTTCGGCGACTATCTTCAACAATTCTTTTAACCTAACAACCTGCAATCAACACCTGAAGAGCTTGAGGAAATAAATAGAGTTCTAAACGAACCTTTTCAAATGGAGTTGCCCATACAGAAATTTAAATTTAATGAAGCTAAAAATGTAATAATGAAAGAGGTTGATCCTAAGAAAGCCCCTGGTTATGATCTGATAACAGGCGGAATACTCCAAAAATTAACGAAGAAAGGAATAACTGCAATATTACAAATCTTTAACACTATAATAACCCTAAATTATTTCCCACCACTACTGAAAATAGCAGTCATAATTATGATACCAAAACCAGGAAAAAAATTGGATTAGACCCATCAGTTTATTGCCGGTGCTTTCCAAAGTGTTAGAAAAATTAATAATGAAACGTATCAAGCCAATACTAGACAGTAAAAATATCGTCCCAGAGCATCAATTTGGATTTGGACAAGGACATGGAACGGTAGAACAAGTCCATAGAATAGTTAACCAAATCAACTGCGACCTCGAAAACAAACGATACTGTTCAGCGGCATTTATTGATATAATCCAGGCCTTGGACAAGGTCTGGCACAAACGCCTACTATATAAACTAAAAAACCTTCTGCCTCATCCATTCTATGAACTTATAAAATCCTACTTATGTGACAGATACTTTAGTGTTAAATATGAATCAGAAGGTTCAGATCTATATTTAAGTAAATCAGGAGTACCGCGAGGCAGTGTGTTAGGGTCGATGCTGTATTCAAGAAATCTACAAGTTAGCCTCAATAAAATTCAAACATGGCTACGAAAATGGAAAATTCAAGCAAATGAGACCAAATCAATACATGTCACCTTTACGTTGAGAAGGGATACATGTCCACCAGTACAATTAAATGATCAACCACTTATTCAAAAAAACGAAGTTAAGTATTTAGGTTTACACTTGACAGAAGGTTGACATGGAAAATACACATATTCACAAAACCAAAGCAATTGGGTCTCAAACTTCGACAACTGTACTAGCTTATTGGTAGAAAGTCGCAATTAAACCTAACAAACAAAATACTAATATACAAAGCCATAATAAAGCCAATATGGACATATGGTGTTCAACTGTGGGGCTCTGCTAGCAACACAAATTCGGACATCGTGCAACGATTCCAAAACAAAACACTCCGAATAATTACCGATGCTCCCTGGTATGTCCCAAACAACTTAATAGAAAATGACCTCCAAATTCCTTCTATAAGAGCGGAAGTCAAAAAATACAGAGAAAAATACAAAAACAAAAATAGTGCACATACTAATATTCTAGTGCGCGATTTGGTTAACACCAACGATGAAGTGCGACGTCTAAAACGTTTTAAGCCCACAGACTTAACAAACAGATTTACATAAAAACTATATAATTAAATTAGTGAAATTTATGTCACTTAATTATTAAATGTACTAACCTAGTTAATTAGATTCTAAAGGAAGCTTCTCAATGGAGAAAATTCCTGCATGTCACTATTCAAAATTGTCATGAAATTTACTTAATGTTAACATTATTAACAGATTGTAAATAAAATGGAGTTAAAAAAAATATCTGATATAAATATATACCTAAATAAAATAATTAGATTCCAATGCAACTAATGCAAGTCGTGTACGAAAACAAAATATAAATAAAAGCACAATTGTGTACAGACATATTAAAGCAACAAAATTATTAATTATAATAACCTTGCGAACTTGGACCATTTCTCTACTGGTCAGCTCCGTTCTTTGGATTTTAAAGCCCGGGCACAAATATGGAGTGCCCCTCCGCCCAGTAAATAAAAAAGTGAATAAATAAATATACAGGATGTAACTAATATAACTAGAAATCTCGTAATGAGGGGGGTAGGTTAGCTGTAATAGAAGATTTAGAACATATTTTCTTATCAACATGTGGTCGTTTCCTGTTACTTTTCTAGAAAATCGCAAATTAAATATTAAGCACGCCCATTGTACTCACATTACATTAAAAATATGAAACAAGCAAAAAATTGTTTAGTATTTTTATTGTAATCTGAGTGCAATGGGCGTACGTAAAATTTAAGACTAGCAAGAAGCGACCACATGTTAATAAGGAAAATATGTTCTAAATCATTACAGCTACCCCCCATTACGAGGTTTACAGGACAATTTTAGACAAGACAAGTAATGGTCGCGTTAGCTGTTCGGAAAGCGTAAACAAGTCAGGTGACCGCTCAAAGATACGTTCACATAATAATGCTTTACCATGTTCTAGCGCACGAAATTGAAAACGACGATGAAAATGTTTAACACCACAATTAAATTAGACTCATTACGTAGCATTACCAATAAGAAAGCCAACTTTGAAAGAAGCGTTTGTCCTGAAAAGGACGTTTTTTACGACGTAGACGCCCACTATAAAAGAATTATAGTTTCATTCTGTGGACAGATTAGAAAAATTAATACATAATTCAAATTTCAAAATAATTTGCCTTTCTATCCATCACTTTCAGAATCTTCTGATATATATATATATATAGTATGAGCAAGAAGTAACTCCATCAAAGATGCCTTTGGAATTTTTAACTTGTGTATTATACTAGAAAATTATACAAAATAATCAGAGTCCAACAGCGACAGTTGTTATTAATTTGATATAATTTCCTGGTATTATAATACACGAGTTCGAAATTCCATAAGCACCCTTGAGTTACTTTTTGCTCATACTTTACAATCCGTGTCTAAATCCGTCTCCACTGTTCTACTAAAATATCGTCTTTGTGCTCGACGTATTTTTGCCAGTTTTCTGCAGTAACCTGAGCAATTAATTTCACTAACAAATCTGTTACGTTCTTTAACTTAAAAGTTTTGTTATTCGCTGCAACGTAACCTTTAATTTGCACGTGCAACAAGAACATTAGTACTGGACGTTTATCTGATCGCGCCCACGAGTAGCTTTGCATTTTGTTTGTTTACGCTTTACGAATAGCTAACGCGACCATACTTTAGATCAGTGTAAAAGTAATTCTAAAAATTTTCAAAAATATGTTTAATGTTTAACTTATACAACCTCAATAGACCTTTAGATGGAAACAACAAAAAATTCTTGTAGGGGCGACCACTTCAATTTTGCACCTGGGCGGAAAGCAACCCAGGAACGGCCTTGCGTATAAGCACTACTAAGCACCAGTGGTGGGTTATAAGATAACTCATACATTAACATTTATCAATGCTTCTTGAAGTGTTACAACGCTAAGGTGTTGCGAGACCTACTTACGAGTAGCGTTGAAATATGAAGTATATCCATCTTGATTTTAACCCTCAACCGCTACTCAAGGCTCAGGTTGACCCGAGCATTTTTTAAAAACATTGTAATTTTTTAATGCCGAAATGCAAATTCTGGTACCCTCTAGTATTCTCTAGTTATACTATCTCTTACAGGATTCTAATAACGTAGCACTTATAGAGTTACCTGTTTTGCCTGCAGAGGGTAAAGTGGGTCATGACGACCCGTGAGTAGCAATTGCGCGACAATTTCCGAGCAGTTAAAGGTTAGGATTGTTATGAATCGCCATTATAATTTTGTTGCTGTTTTGATCGATATTGTGTTCGTTATTTGGTACGTAGACAAACTAATACATGTATGTAATATAAATAGTAACTATGGGTATTTACTCTTAGGATTTATAATAATGACGTCGAATTTGACTGATGCCCAATTGATCGATTTAATTGAAGATGATGATTTTCGGGCTGATTTTGAACAAGAAAATAATGTGGAAGCTGAATCCGAACAAGATTCCGAACCCGAAGATAATGCATTAATTTCTTAACACCAAGACGAAATTGATAGCAACAACTTAGGCCGGCTAGTTGAAAAGGCCGATGAGAGTGACCCAGAAGAGATTGACGATTTGCTGGTGAGTGACCATGAAACGGATAGCGAAATATCGGAGGAGTCTGAAGAAGATGAATCATCTTCTAGTTCGTCATCTAAGCCCTCTAATACATCATCATATTTTTATGGAAAAGATGGAACAAAATGGGCTAAAACATGCCTTGCACGTGCAAAGGTTCGTGGCCACAACATCATAAGAACCTCAAGAGGTTTGGCTGGTCCAGCTAAAATCAACCCACCAACATCTGAACTGGAAGCTTGGGAGTACATAATGACTGAAGATATTTTACAGGAAATACTTACTTACACCAACCAACGAATTGTACAAATGAAAGCAAAATATAAAACATATAATAAAGGGAAGAAGTCGAATGTTACCCAAACTTTTATACAACCGCTGGATATGGGCCAATTGAAAGCTTTTATTGGACTTTTATATCTACAGGGTTTATTTAAATCAGGACATGAAGATCTTCGTTCCCTATGGGCCACTGATGGTACAGGAAGAGATATATTCAGAGCTACAATGAGTCTCCCACGGTTTTTGTTTGTGTTGAATGCGCTACGATTTGATGATGCACTTACAAGAAAAGAAAGACTGAAAACAGATAAACTGGCTGCTATTTCTAATGTTTTTAATAAATTTGTAAACAATTCATGTATAAACTATTGCCCAGGTAATAACGTAACCATTGATGAAATGTTGGTGGCCTTTAGAGGTCGTCGTGCATTTAAAATGTATGTACCAAGCAAACCTGCGAAGTATGGAATAAAAGTCCAAATCATGGCAGATTCTGAAACTCATTATATGCTAAATGCAGAAATATATTAAGGCGCAGATCCTAAGGAAAAAAACAAAGACAAACCTAAACATGAACAACAAAAGGCACCCAAGCTATCCAAACCCACGGAAGTTGTTTTACGTTTGTCAGCGCCAATAACTGGAACTAACAGAAATATTACCGCCGATAATTGGTATTCGTCAATGGCGGTTGTTGAAGAAATGAAAAATATAAAGTTGACATATGTTGGAACCCTGAAAAAAACAAAAGTGCTATACCGAATATATTTTTACCAAAAAAGGAAAGGGAAGCAGTTTCATCATTGTTTGGCTTCCAGTCAGATAAAACAATTGTGTCCTACGTACCGAAACAAAAGAAAGCTGTAATTCTATTGTCAAGCATGCATCACGATGATAGCACAAACCCAACAACCAAAAAGCCTGAATAATACATTTTTATAACAACACTAAGGCTGGCGTGGATGCACTGGATGAAAAATGTGCTAATTATAGTACCTCTCGGAGGACCAGACGTTGGCCAATGGTCATTTTTCATGCAATGTTGAATATAGCTAGTGTCAATAGTCACGTATTGTACAAAACATCAAAACTTAACAAGATAACACGCGCTACATTCATAAAAAAATTTGCCATAGAATTATGCAGGCCTCTTGTATATAGAAGAATACACTCTACGAAAGTTCCTTGGAAACTGCGCTCTATGGCAGCTGGAATTTTCAAAATCGATTTACCGATAAGGCAACAACCTTCACAACCCAGAAATGTGTCAAAAAGAAAGCGCTGCGGTATCTGTCCTAGCAATAAGGACCGTAAGACAGATATCTACTGTCAAAGGTGCAATTTACCCATATGCAATAAATGTGCAATTAAAATCTGTCCTACTTGTGATAAGTGATTTGTAATAATTTACCATAATAAACTATATTATTACTTACTTGTTAACCACAATAAAAGTTCAATTTCATTTTTTGACCAATTATTATAAACAAACGAAAATTGGGTCATGATGACCCATCAGTAGCAGTTATGTGATTTTTATTTCTGAGTAGCAGTTGAGGGTTAATACTAAATACATATTTTTATATATTGCTGCTTCTGTCACTCCCACTGATTTACCAACTCAAGCGATAAGTTTAAAATAATTCTTGTAATTGAATAAATCCCTAAATTTGCATTTTAAGAATTGTTACATAAACTAAATGTAATACGTATAGGTATACAATTGCTAATATAAGGAATACAATTATAATTCTATCTGTCAGCTTTGTGCCTTTAATGATATGTTGATTTACACGTAACAAATACTTGAATCTAAGCAAAACGAAGCTTTTGAATAATTCTGTATAATGGGCACCACTCACGGTCTCTCCCCGACGACGTCGGCGAAAACGTCGTCGACGACGTCGGGGACAAGGTCGAAATAATGAGGTAATGTTTACATTTACTGTAATTTAATGCATAAACAACTTGTAACTTCCAGCTGGAAAATGAAAAAAAGCATTATTGATAATAATCATTCATAATAAAATGTGTACTGAATCTCTTTCTTTATTTAGACGTATTTCGAAATAGCTGATGCAATTAACAAAAGTCTTCATAAACGTAATAACCTTGACGTCACCTTTCGGTGGAATTACAAATCAATCTTTTATTATGAAACGAAAACTTTAGTTTTTTTTTATTTCATTGTTAATTTAGTTGAAAAATGGATATAATTAATTAACGCAGGATTTAGGATTCCGAGTTCCAGTGTGCAAACGATGTACAATTTTCCGAAACCAAAAGGAAGATTATCACTTACCAAAGGACAATGGTAAAAATCTGCTGATTTTTATCATATCTGTCATCTTTTATTAATAGTAGTAAAAGCATTTGCTACATTTTATAAGTTGGCTAAATAATACCTACTGTAGTTTCAACATTTATAAAATATTGTACCTACATAAATAAAATTAATCTTTCAAAAAGTATAAAACTCTCAGTACTTATTTCCTATTATACAAGAAAATAGATGTGTTCAGGTGACAATTATTGGTAGTACAGATTGTAATTATCTTCCAAGGTTATCAGGTTATGACCCATATTGTAAACATGATTTGTAAAATTAAGAATCAGTTTACATCAAATTCGGTTGAATTTATTAAACGATCTCTACAAATGCAACAAAATATTTATTTTACTAGAATCAGCACGTTCTTGATGAACAACGAAAAAAATGATATTTGATACCTATATAATAATTTGTCCATTGACCTCTCCTATACCAAAATCAGCAGATTTTTACCAGTGTTCTTTTACGGAAAGTCCTTTATAGGAAATTATTGTACATCGTTTGCGCACCAGAACTCAGAATCCTAAATCCTGCGTTAATTATATCCATTTTCAAACTAAATTAAGAATGAAATAAATAAACAACAAAAGAGTTGATTTGTAATTCTACCGATGGATATCAATATTATTCCGCTTATGAAAAGTTTTGTTAATTGCATAAGCTATTTCGAAATATTTTAAAGAAAGAGATTCAGTAAGTACGCATTTTATTATACTCAATACTACTTTCTTTCTTTTGATGTTTTAAGAAATTCGATATTCATAAGTTTATTATACAAGTTGTTTATGCATTAAATTACAGTAAATGTAAACATTACCTCTTCGACCTTGTCCCCGACGTCGTCGACGACGTTTTCGCCGACGTTTTCGCCGACGTCGTCGGGGAGAGACCGTGTATGTCCTATTTAAGTCTCAGTTATGGACAGATTATCTCCTGTCAGCTGTTAAAGTAGGGTATGCTGATTTGTTTGGCATATTTAAAGAGATTGTTTAATCTTTTAGGAAGAACACTTGCTGCAACCAAAATGATATGAGCTTTAGATATTCTTGACATGATTGTATCAACCTACTTTCTTTCTCATGATAAATTTCCAGTAATTCATTAATTATTTATTGATAAATGTTTGTATGTTATTTATTATCTAAATATCTCTACAGTCAGTTAGTGATAAACACATCAACATACATTTTTCTATGAGAACTGTCATTACTAATTATTTGTTGTGTCAAGTTTTGCGTAGGTGCGTGTTGTTCTTTGAAAGTTATTAATAATTAAGCTGGTCGATAACAGACAATTTTTAAAAATGGAAAAAAGTGAAGTCAGAGCGGTGATAAAGTATTTGCAAAAAAAAAGGATTAACACCTACTGAAATTCACAAGGATATGACAGACGTTTTAGGGGACTCTGCCCCTTCTTACCAAGTGGTGAAAAATATGTCTCGTGAGTTTAGATTAGGCAGAACAACTTGCGAACATGCGAAAGGTGCGGGACGTCCAGTCTGTGTCACCGTTGACAAAAACATCAATTTGATCCATGATATGGTAATGGCAGATAGAAGACTGACTATTCGCCATATCGCGGAAATAACGAACATCTCTTATGGGTCAGTTGAAAATATTTTAAGAAATGTTCTTGATCTCAGAAAAATTTCGGCGCGTTGGGTTCCAAAGATGCTGACCGTCGATCAGAAACGCTCTAGAGTGCTGCATTCGGAAGCCAATTTGGAGTACCTGAAGACCAATCGGAAGCAATTTCTCACTCGCTTTGTGACTGTGGATAAAACATGGGTGCACCATTTTGATCCTGAGACGAAAAGACAAAGTATGGAGTGGCATCACAGAGGTTCTCCACCTCCACGCAAATTTCGAGTTCAACGGGCGGCTGGAAAGATTATGGCCACAGTGTTCTGGGATGCAGAAGGAATTTTGATGATCGATTATTTGCAGCGTGGACACACAATAACGGGTTCTTATTATGCAGGGTTAATTCCAAAATTGCGCGAAAGCATCGACCGAAAAAGACCAGGAAAGTTGGCACACAAAATTTTGTTCCATCAGGACAACGCTCCAGTCCACAAGAGCTGCATTGTCATGGCTGCCATACAGAACGCTGGCTTTGAAATCCTAGAACACCCTCCATATTCACCAGACCTGGCACCCAGTGATTACCATCTATTTCCAAAATTAAAGGAAAACCTGCGTGGAAAAAAATATGGAGACGATAATGAAGTTATGACCGCAGTAAATGGCTGGTTTGAGGAGCAACCGGAAAACTTCTTCCTGAAAGGCATTGAAGCATTGGAACATCGGTGGACCAAGTGCATTGAAGTCCAGGGAGATTATGATGAGAAATAAATAAATAATGTTTTAAAAATTCTTTCTCTTTCTATATCAGGGACCGTAAATATTGATCTTCCCTCGTATTTATATTCTTTTAAAATTCTACTGGTAATATAATTAGGATTCTATTTAAATATTCAGAAGTCCATTGAACTAGATTCTTAGAGCAACGAAGCAAGTGTATGTAATAATATAGAGGAAACTATTTGTTTAGGTATTTATTTAGCTAACTGTAAGGTATCGTTTATCACGAGCAGTTTAAATCAGTGGTGCAATTTTTTTATTTGGCCGTAATTGCGGCCAATTTAAAATCCAATCGTATCTTTTTTGGTGTTTGAAAACCTAACGACCGAGAATGTAAATGACTTTTTCTCTGGAAAATTTTGCAAGTTAAATTGTCGCTCATGCTCATCATGAACTTCGCTTTTTGTATTTCTAGCATCTCTAATTCAATTTTCATCGAAACGAAACGTAAAGGAATTTAGAAGCTTTCGCGTTATATTTAATTGAACTTAGTTCTTCTACGCCTCGACGTTAGCTACAACAAAATTACACAACTTGATCAACTCAATTTAAACTTTCGGATTTTCTTAGTGGAATAATGAATCTATTTAATTGGAAAATGTCTTTTAGTCGGTGACATTGTCTTCAGTGTAATTTACGCATCTATTCAGATTTTAAAAAGATTTATGGGAAAAGTTATATTTTCTCGTAATTCGAGAAAATTTTTGGCGATTTGCTTATCAGAGATCCGTAACGCTCTGGTTACAAATGACTTATTATAACTTGGTGTTAAGATAAATTTTGAACTTCAATCCTTTTACATCTACTAGGAGGGTCTGACTGAGAACGATTTATAAACTAAGTTTTGTTTAAACTTGTGTAGTATGCTGCCGTCACTGACAATCAGTAAATTCGGATTAAAAGCCAGACATAAATCTTGGCAAGATATGGAGGGTTTAAATAAAGCTTTATATGGTAATGTGGGTGTATGCGCTGATAGGATAAGCCAGTCTAAGTACAACCACGAATTAACGTGCAAATTACCTAAAGAGCCTTCAGTATAACGCGGATTCTGTTTTATCTGAATTTAAATTTGCCGTCCGTTTTGACGCAAAAACTGGAGTCAAACGTACTTTCATAAATTTTTCTTACCTAGTTGAATTTCAACCATTTGGGACAAATTTATTCCAACAATAAATTCAAATGGCAGGGGTTTCTTCCTGCAATATAAAAGATTCATTTTTTGGAAAGGTGTTGGGTAATCGTTTAATGCTTTCGGGTGGAAGTACCAATAAATTAAATCGCTCTCCATCATTTTACTTTAAAAGCTTAGCCTATGAATTAATTGGTGCGGAATGATATGAAATGAGTTTGTTTTCGTGTGCATGAAGTTACTTGAGCATTCAAAGGTTGGGGCTTAGGAAAATCACATATGCAAATAGCAAGCAAGATGTGTTCACGGTTCAAAGCTCAAACGAAGCTCGAACTTCCGTTGTACAATGCTTTACTGGTTTTAGTTTGCTTGTTTGAAAGTTTATTGGTAAAGCCGATTATCGTATACGTTTTTGTTCTGGAATTTTACGTTAGCATCTTTGCATTCAAGAACCTACAAATTTAATAAAAGAGAAAAATTGCATGCTGTCCCTTGCGACAAAATTAAAACAAATAAAGCTTACAATTTATATTAGAAACAAAATTAGTAACAATATTTCTCTTAGCGCCTTTTTCATTTAGAGCATTTTCTCTGTTCTTCATCGTTTCCTTACAAAGAAATATTGCAATTATTTTCGCGCCACCTGTGCCTCAACAGTTTCATCTAAAGTAATTTAATTCGAAAAATTTAATATAAAGAGCTGAAGGTCGACGTGTTTGGGTGACTTTTGCGAGTTTTCGACGTTTGAGAAATTACTTGACAAATTATATACCCTACGGATAGATTATTACGCGTGAAAGGACTACATAATTTAAATTTCCTACACGCGCCAAAGAAGATCCGGGCTGCTTACAAAATAATCCAAAAACTATTTTAATTAGTTAATACATGTAACCTGTTTGAAAAATTTGTTTTAGTCAATCTTTGATTAAAATACGGACATATAACTTTAAACAAACTTTTTTAATTAACAAATTACTCTATGTTAGGTTTAAGTGCAGTTTGATGAAATATTTGGAATAAAAATGCTGAAAACATACGACTGATCGCAGATTTCCTGAGGTATTATATTGTAGAAAATTCAAATCAGTTCTATATATCTTCTTTTTTAACTTTAAAATTTCATACATTGCTCTAAACTCCATAATATAAAACATGCCTGTAATAATAATTATCAATATAACGTCTACAAGGCTAGTTCAAACATAAACGAAAATGAGTCCAAACCGTAAATACGGTATGTCTAAAATACCGTTAGTATTGCAATGATTATCTCTCTCGTCATAAACGTTCATTTCTGCCTTGAAAAGCAGGGAAGTGCAAGGGGACCTGCCGAGACAAGTCTTTCAAAGGTGATGCTGGATCTTCTCCTGGGTGGGTTGGTAGTGGTGGTGTTGATGGGTTGAGGGGGTCTGAACTCCCCCCCGAAACTAAACTTAATACATACTAATAAATGACAACAAAATAAACTTATTTTTCTATTCTGCTTCCCTCCAAAAATAAATTGCCCCAAGACCCCCCCCCCGGAAGTAAATTTCTGGTTACGATCTTGGATGGTGATGAAGTGCGAAGGTGTTGGCGGCTGTTGAACGGATGGTTATCTGAATATGGCCAAGAAAGAGATGACAGCCAGCGGTGGGCCTGTGCCCCCAAAGAGAGTCCGCGGTTAAGGGAAACCATAAAAATGACTGTTTTCAGAACCGCACTTCCTCGGCAAGAAGCTACTCGAGATGTGGGGGTTCATTCGCATTTTAACAGCCAATAGCTTGTTTGCTTAGGAACCGCCATTGGTAGGATCTTTTTCCGAAAAGATGCTCGTTATCAAAAAATTTCGGTTACTAACAAGACTACTTGTACCTTCTTGGGAGCATAAATGATCACATTTGAGTGTTTATTTTGCTATTCTGTTGTTGTTTGCAAACGTAAACAATACTTATGTTCTAAAAATTATCCAATAAAATACCCAATTAGCGACGATGTCTTATTAATACCACAGCATAAGAATAACCAGCAGATGCACTCCGGCTAATGTTTTCGGCCGCCGAGCGTGACCTTGATTTATTCTCAGACTGTTGGTAGTTGCAGTATGTGAGTGTAGCATTCGTAGTGAATACAGCGATTACGACAGAGCCGTATACTTTAGTTTTGCGTTGTTTAGTGGTCGCGTAATAAATAAATGATATTTGTGAGACGCTGTGCAGCGAAAGACTTAAATACTTCGGGAAACGCTTTCTTTAGTTTTTCAAATTTCCTTTGGATAATCATCGATAAATATTATTTTTTCGTATATTTTTTGTAATAAATGTTTTCATAAAAATGATGTATTTCAGAATTAAAAAAATTAAATTAAAAAGTTTTCCAAACTTCTAATGAATTAGAAAACATTTTATCAGATACGTAACGTATGCGACTATTTAATTAAAAAAATGTTCCTTTGTACATTTATGTGATTTGTGCGAAAATGCGTAAATTTTGCTAATGCATGTACTGAGTTTTAGACGAAGCTGCTATTTTCACATAAGAAAAAGCATTTAATAAATCAGATGAAAGTTTATTTGAAAGTTTGTATATACCACCGCATCACAGTTTCGTTGAATTCAAATATTTCATCTATGCAAATACTTTTCCAATAACACTTCCAAAATATATGTATGTGGGCAAACATATTGCATTCATATTTAAATCATTAAAATTTATACATCCGTGTAATAATTTTAATTATAATTACATATATGATTCATATGCACGACTGTGAGTATATTACACTTTGTAATATATAAATAGAAATTTTCAACAACAACCATAGGAAATAATTATATGGAAACATATTTAACAATAACCTTTAATTTTCTAACGTTTTTGTAAATAAATACTAAATTATGTACCTTAATTTACGTTAATAAAAAACTAATTTTAAAAGGATTTAATCAATATTATTTTCACACACAATACTATTTCCTCTCTTTAACTATCTACCTAAATTCCTCTAGATAGCGGTATAAACTATTGTATTTAGTACTGTTTTGAGGAAGTAAAGCTTCCATAATCTCCTCACCTTCTACCATTGCTTCTTTTAAATTAGTTGTACCAGCCATTTCTTCTTCTAACACCTCTGTTTCACCCATTTCTTCTTGTTGCTAGACTGAACAACTCGTTTATTTCTTTTTGAATGAGAAAACGCTGGGAAAGGTGTATTAAATTTTATTCGATTTTTCGATTATTTATAAACATTTTTTCGTTATTATGATTTCAACACAATCATGACGATGCGATAATTGTGATTGGCTAAAATTCGCGTAATATCTCGAACTTCTATCGTAATTTAACTTTAATAATAGGCCCAAAACGGAAGAATTTATATAAACAAAATTGAATAAACAGTTGTATAACACTCGCGTTTAAAATAAAGGTTTAATTCACTATATTAATCCCCTAGCGCTTAATCCCCAAATGAATTAAACTATAGGCTCATTAAATCTTTATTTCAATGAATTTAATAAAAACCTAATGGAGTTTTTATATAATACAGTTGCAGAATAGATATTTATCTTCGATCATACAAAAAGTTACTACTTTTTACACTGATTGTCGTGTAAAAGGTTAACGTTTATTGAGCTAGTGTTATAAAATTTTTATTGCACGCTAATGTTAACAAGAGTGTATGATAAATGATTTATGAATATTTTACAAACTGGTTGCTAAACAATTTAGCACGTAAAAATCAAAGCACGCTGATATACATGACATAAGTCACAAATTAAAAAAAAAATTAAATCAGATTAAACATCTATTAAGATACAAGTGTAAAAAGCCATTCTTTATTGCGCGAACGGTTTCAAACACGAGCGAGGTATGAGAGAGTGTGTTAAAAGACGTAAGTGCACGACTGTTTACACGTGCATTTTACAACGTTTTATCTACGATCATAACGTTTTACTACAGCATTCATTTTATTTGATATTTTTTAAATTTGTGACTCACTTATGTCATGTATATCAGCGTGCTTTGATTTTTAGTGCTAAGTTGTTTGTAAGCAAGGTGGTAACAACCAATTTGTAAAACATGCATAAACACTATTTCAATAGTCGTTAACTTGTTACACGAAAATCAGTGTAAAAAGGAGTCACTTTTTGTATGATCGTAGATAAAAGCCATTGTCTGTATCTTCAGCTGGAAATGTTTTAGTGTGTTCGAATGATCTTTTGTAGAAGAAGTTACATTCTTACGCGCTAGAAACACCAATTTCACGCAGTTTCGAATGCTGCTGGCTTTTTCTATCAATTTGTCGCCAATTTCCATACGTGAGTTTATTAGTTAATATTCAAACTATTCGAGCTGAAGGATCGTATTTACATAACAATAAACAGCTTTTAATAGGTATCAAATACATGCAATGGGGTACATGCTTGTTTATCAGATTATTGTTGCAAATGAAATTGGATGCAGGATATATCTGTACAATATAATTGCAAGTATACAGAAATCAATGTTCAAATGTTCAGTAACGTATGAAATATGATAGCTAATATCCATAAAGACCTTTAATATTCGACTCAAAGTTTACACATAACAATGTTCAGTGCAATTAGAGGACTAACATAAAATATGACGTATAACATAAGTACTAGCTGACGACCTGGGTTACGTTGAAAAGGTATCTCCTTTACATGTTTGCTTTATCTGCCTTTGAATTAAACGTCGATGATTTTAGTATTTTCTTAATCTTTAAAATTGTTACCTGTGTCGTCTGTGGAAATTTGAACCTTAAGGCACTTTAGTTAAAATTACGAGTACACTCATGCATCTCTTTGGGATCTGCCTGCAAGATTTCCTAGTTCGAGATGTGAGTATTAAAAATGTGTTAGTTCTCGCAAGAACAATTAAATACTACAAAAATTTTATGTTGCATGTTACCAGTTGAAATTGAGCTCTGCCCTGCGAAGCAGTACATCTCGCCCCATTCTCTTTACATTTGCGTCGTCTGATGTTTATGAGAGTGAAAATGTTGTTGGAGGCAAAGCAGACCTGCCGATTCTTGCTGACGGCTGTTAAAAGGAAAATAAATGAGAAGTAATGACATGCTGTAATACTTAAGTATATATTTTTGAAATTATAACATCAATACGCTAGAGTTGTCATCAAGACGGAATGAGATGGTAGTAGGTATTGCGATACCTGAGTCTTACCCCTCTCCTTTTTTTTCTGGCCACGCCTACTGCGCTCTGATTGGCTATCCCCACTCCTGTAGCTCCTCCCCTTGCTTCTGATTGGTCGACGCCATCTTGGATGACACGCCTGCTGTTCTCTGATTGGACGAGCGCCATTTTGGATGACACGCCTGCTGTTCTCTGATTGGACGAGCGCCATTTTGGAACTTTGGGCGCCATTTTGACCACGCCCGTCCGCCATTACGGGAATCTGTATTACCGGCAATCTGTGAGCTGCCAATAGAGGGCGTCATGCTACAATTAGTGTGTATTGCTAAGAGAGGGCGTCATGAAGAAATCTGTATTATCGACGACTTAGGTAATGCTAACAGAGGGCGTCATGAAGAAATCTGTATTATCGACGACGACGACCTATGTACGGCTAACTTGAATTTTATATTTCACTGACGACCAACCACATAATCTAAATTATTGTATTCTAATAAAACTTTCTACCCAAAGAGATCATGAAATTTAAAGAAACCGACAATCCTTGACACAACTGCGAGGTTTGCAGGCTCGTCTAACCGTTATATCTATGTCAGTATCTACCCTTCGTGAAGGGCTTTCGGATCTACATGTTAAGAAAATTACGTTAATAAATACACAGGCTTTTGAATCACGTTCATGGATCGGACTGGTTTCTAACACTAATATGTATTATTATCAACGGTTGAATTAACTAACCGACAAACTATGTACTACTAGAGGGCGTCATGAAGAAATCTGTATTACCGATTACGGACGTTCTGCTAATTGTTAAGAGAGGGAGCCAAGGTTTATTATTTTATATTAATAAATTTTACCGATTTCTTAAAATAATTATCGTCATTAATACTTTAATTACATATATAATTTAAGATAATTAATTCAGCATTAAAATTTTAAATTCAGCTTTAAACGCAAATCACGGACCTGCGTGATATAAACGAACCGTCAGTTTTCTATCTTTCTCTATCGTTATAAACTGTATATCTTTTAAAAATTTCTAATATTTACATCGAGAGATTGCTTGATCATATAGTTGATATATTAATTACCTACATATCATTCGCGGTATCGTTTGCATATCCGCCATTTAGAAGGAACTTGAATCGGGTCCTATCACTAATATGCATTATCACCTGCTGAATTAACTATTTAAAAAAGAGAAAAACTGGTTCTAATGCAGAAAATATATAGACTTACCCCCCTTTGCGCATTTGTACCACTACAAACTAAAACGGGGAAACAACACCTTAATCACCAAGAAGGAATATTACACTAATTATCTTTTTAAAATTAAAACCGGTCATTGTTAACACAGCTATACTGTGCAACGTACCGCGATAAACTGAACTTATTTTCAAATCTACCTTACCCTCGACGACAAAAAGGGAAACACCCTGAGGCAATATACATTCTTTTAAAAAGACACGATTTGACCTGTAAATCACTAGAAATTTGCGGTTTTATACCAGCTTCGAACCCCAAAACAGGTAATTTTTAATGGTTCTATCTGTAAAAATTCTCCCTTTTCAAACTTCTTTAAAGGATTTTACTGTAATCAATATCATCTTAAAACTCTTTCTTGATATTTGCCAATTGATTTACAAAACAATATTAGGAGTGTATAAAATTTCTCATTTAAATTATTATTTACGTGTTTATTCCATTTATAAATGAATCGTTGCTTTGGACACCGTCACAAAGATTTGAAACATTTAGTACATGGTACTTTGTGTCCACGGTGTATATTCATATGGCTTGAATACCCGGAGCGTCGAATGTTCAGACCGCATACATCACACAAGCGTCGTTCCATAACGTCTAATGAATGATCAGGAACAAAGTTCCTGTTAATATAGTCTAGTTACATGTACATACACGCGCAATTTCAAACAGATGCACGCACAGACGTACATTATAAGTATATACACGCGCAATTCGAAGTATATACACGCGCAATTTGAAGTATATACACGCATAGACGTACATTATAAGTATATACACGAGCAATTTGAAGTATATACACGCAGAGACGTACATAATAAACCATAAACACGAGCAATTTCAAACAGATACACGCACAGACGTACATAATAAAGCATAAACACGTGTAATTTCAAACAGATGCACGCACAGACGTAAATTATAAGTATATACAAGCGCAATTTGAAGTATATACACGCACAGACGTACATAATAAAGCATAAACACTCGCAATTTCAAACAGATACACGCACAGACGTAACCTCCGAAACGAAGGAATATTTTAAGTACTCTATGTTACTACAGTATGTTTTGAATGCATCGAGTATAGAGAATGCGATATCGTTTTCTTTGATGTTCGACGCACTATCGTTAACTATCTCATAGATGTATTATTTGTCATATTATTAGCCTACGTCTATGCTCAGTATTGCAAGAACAATAAAAGTTATAAAGGAAAACGTAAACGTCAACATGCTCAAAATCACTCATTTTTGTACACTTTAGACACTTATTATTATTATTATGTTGAACAGCTTTGTAGAATGCCATAGGCAGCAGCAGCAGCAGCAGCAACACAGTCGAATCGTGACTAAATAAGTAGACCTGTTGCTTCTGCTATTTATTACCTTTTGAAGAGGGAGGGAGGAAATCATCATTAAAACGTCCGTAATACAACGGCTCAACAGGTTTCTACTTGTCTCAACTTGTTGGATCGTGTTTGCATAGTATTCGTAGTCGGCGTAATTACCCGTAGGCATGGAATCATACTTGGCGTTCTGCATAGTATAATTATTCTGTCGAAGGGAGCATAACATAAACCGATTGTACCTACTCCTTTGTATAATATAAATTATAATCGATTACGATCATGTACCCCGTATTTTCATGAATATTTGCGTTTTCACCATATAGGATTAATTTTTAGCTCTAATTTTATATATATGACGTTTTGTATAGATCTTTCACGATAATTTATTGCCATATACTGTCTTTGAAATTACATATATACAGACTTATATAACACACACACACACACAAGATATACATGTAAACTTAACTATTTTTCTAAATTATCATCGTTAGAAATCCTACTATAATAATTTCTCCAGCTATCGCTGACCGCTGGTGTATGTCGGCGTAAATAAATATCTTTAAACTTATTGATTTTAATTGTACCTACATCTACTTATTCCAGGTAGGTTGATTGTATGCATATGTAGTGCTGCCAATAGAGGGCGTCATGCTACAATTAGTATGTATTGATAATAGAGGGCGTCATGAAGAAATCTGTATTATCGACGACCTATGTACTACCAATAGAGGTCGCCAAAGTGTAATTATCATTACTAAAGACCACATTACATTTCTACCTAAGCGAATCAGTGATAATTTGAAAAGCAAATGTAGTAAATATTCATGTTTATATGGTAAGTTTGATAATTTAAATTGTACGGACATCGGTTCCGGGTTACATACACTAAGGATAGAATCTACGATTCATTCTCGCGCATACATATTGCTCCGAGCGCTTACGATTATAGCCGAGAACAACCGATTGCGCAGGTTGATCAATATAAATAGGCGGGGTAGCGTTCCTGTTCCTTCATTAGTCGAAATGAATCAGCACGTGAACGACGTATGTAAGAAGAAGAATGACTCTGGTCGAAGTGGTTGCAACATACAGTGTCCGGCTTGCTTCAAGTCTTTCGCTAGCCCATTCACCTGCAAAAGACACGTAAAAACCACGCACGAATCAGACAGAATCCAGTGTTCTAGCTGCGTCTAAACTTTTTAAAACTCTGATGCCTACAAGATACACAAGAGAGCCGTCCATGAAATAAACAGAATCCAATGCTCTAGCTGTTTCAAAACTTTTTCACGTCGTGACCACTTAAAAAGGCATATTAAAAGCGTCCACGAATCAATCAAAGTCCGGTGTTCTAACTGCTTCAAATGTTTTTCACGCACAGACAGCTTAAAAAGGCATGTGAAAAACGTACACCATAAAGCATCTGTTGTAAGACAGGAACGGGAGCAAACACTGCCGTCGTTGAGACAGAAGATATGACCGCAACTACGCAGCCGGATGATTATCGTGCCAACTATGAAAGTAACGAAGAATTAGGAAAGGTTACAGGGTCAACAAGTCATTCCACGGACTTGATACGTATTAGTATTTCTGCGAGGGCATACAACGACGACTCAGAGATCCGTAGAACTACAATAGTCATAGAAAACAACTTATGATCTATATACTTGTATTATGCTGTGTATACTAAATAAATGTTTGTAAAATATGTTTATATGTTTTATTTTTATCACGCCCATACTCTCATTTCTTGTCCAACAGGGCGGACTCTGCCATTTTATTTGTTTCAAGACTGCTTCTAGCCTAAGGATGTATAACCCCAGGGTTAATTAATTGAGGTTGACCTGCAGAGCATATGTGGGCATTGGAACACCTGGGAAGTCATCCGGTTTCTTTATAAACTAAATGAACATCAACATATAAAATTGTTTGGACGACCATCTAAATGCTTCTCGTTTATTGATATTTGCCACTTGATTTACAAAACAACATTAGGAGTATATAAAATTTCACATTCTAAATTATTATTTACATGTGTTTATTCCATTTATAAATGAATCGTTGCTTTGTGTTAACAATGACTGGTTTTAATTTTAAAAAGATAATTAGTGTAATATTCCTTCTTGGTGATTAAGGTGTTGTTTCCCCGTTTTAGTTTGTAGTGGTAAAAATGCGCAAAGGGGGGTAAGTCTATATATTTTCTGCATTAGAACCAGTTTTTCTCTTTTTTAAATAGTTAATTCAGCAGGTGATAATGCATATTAGTGATAGGACCCGATTCAAGTTCCTTCTAAATGGCGGATATGCAAACGATACCGCGAATGATATGTAGGTAATTAATATATCAACTATATGATCAAGCAATCTCTCGATGTAAATATTAGACATTTTTAAAAGATATACAGTTTATAACGATAGAGACAGATAGAAAACTGACGGTTCGTCTATATCACGCAGGTCCGTGATTTGCGTTTAAAGCTGAATTTAAAATTTTAATGCTGAATTAATTATCTTAAATTATTATGTAATTAAAATATTGATAACGATAATTATTTTAAGAAATCGGTAAAATTTATTAATATAAAATAATAAACCTTGGCTCCCTCTATTAACAATTAGCAGAACGTCCGTAATCGGTAATACAGATTTCTTCATGACGCCCTCTAATAGTACATAGTTTGTCGGTTAGTTAATTCAACCGATGATAATAATACATATTAGTGTTAGAAACCAGTCCGATCCCTGAACGTAATTCAAAAGCCTGTGTATTTATTAACGTAATTTTCTTAACATGTAGATCCGAAAGCCCTTCACGAAGGGTAGATACTGACATAGATATAACGGTTAGACGAGCCTGCAAACCTCGCAGTTGTGTCAAGGATTGTCGGTTTCTTTAAATTTCATGATTTCTTTGGGTAGAATACAATAATTTAGATCATGTGGTTGGTCGTCCGTGAAATATAAAATTCAAGTTAGCCGTACATAGGTCGTCGTCGTCGATAATACAGATTTCTTCATGACGCCCTCTGTTAGCATTACCTAGGTCGTCGATAATACAGATGTTTTCAAGTCGCCCTCTCTTAGTAATACACACTAATTGTAGCATGACGCCCTCTATTGGCAGCACACAGATTGCCGGTAATACAGATTCCCGTAATGGCGGACGGGCGTGGACAAAATGGCGCCCTAAGTTCCAAAATGGCGCTCGTCCAATCAGAGAACAGCAGGCGTGTCATCCAAGATGGCGTCGACCAATCAGAAGCAAGGGGAGGAGCTACAGGAGTGGGGATAGCCAATCAGAGCGCAGTAGGCGTGGCCAGAAAAAAAGAGAGGGGTAGGACTCAGGTATCGCAATACCTACTGATGGTTCAGGTTTAGTGTAGATTAGGTTAGATTATGTGTCTGATGGGATATGTCTATACCTTAGTGCAGTTCAGACGGTTAGGTTAGGTTACGTGTTCTGTAACTCTGGTGAGAGTCAAAACATAAGTTAAACCTTCTCCAGTCTCACTTTCTCTCGCCTAACGAGAACAACCGCAACGAAGAATCACAGTTTCTCTTTTGTCGCTATACTAGACAGAATCTAAAACGTAAGTTATAGTATATTAAGTATCAAGAACAGTAAGGATAGTTTACCGATCGACGACAATGTTTGGCGACTGTCGCTTCGCTCAGTCGCCAATATTGGAGGAGATCGGTAAACTCCTTACTGTTCGAGATGCTTATACTATTTTTTGTACGATCACTATGAATACAAAGGTATTAACTAAGGAAATATCCCGAAGATGGTAAAAAAATAGATTTAAGATAATTTATTTTTGCCCTGTATATCCACCAAATATTAAGTAGGTTTTGTCGTTACCATGGAAACGTTTGTAATTTTATTTTTGAATGTCACGATATTTTTGTCGTTACCATGGATACATTTGTAATTACTATTATTTTTTAATGTTACGATATTTGTCAAATTTGTGAGAAGGAGTGAATCTGAAAACGAATCTAATTAGGATATTGAAAATGCCTAAGCAAATTTAAATAAAAAACATACATTTTTTTTAATAGTCCAATTATTTAGAAAATAATGATTTTTTCGCGATCGCGAAAGAAACATATAAAGATCATGCATTTATTATATAAATTACATATAATTTACTTACCGTTCTGTTTTTGACAGAACTGAACGGTAAGTAATTACTTACCGACGCTTTTTTGCGTAGCAACCAGTAAATATAACCTACTGTTCTAAAACCAAGTATGGTAAACAATTCGAAATAGCATGGTCGTACAAAAAATTATTATACTGTTGTAAATACGTATGCAATTACATAGCACGATGAGTTTTGGTTAGTACATATTTATTTATAATTGCAGAATCGACTTAACTCGGTGATTAACTGTACAGGTACAAGAAAGTATACAAAATATTTTGATTATCTTTTTAAGAATAGAATCATTCTTTAGCATTACGGATTTCTATTCAAAAGGATTAACTACCATTTTACTATTTTTTACTATATCCATGGTTTTCTCAAAACTTGAAAAGTCGGTATTTTCTGACATGATATGAACATAAAAATATGCGGCATATTCATTTAATTGTTGCCATTTTGAAGTTGTTAAGCTAGCTTCGAATATCGCACACACCACGATCAGGTCGCCGAGACTTGCCGATCGTCATCGTCATTGCTTGCTAGTAGTAACGAGTAGCAGATATCACAGCTTAATTGATGTTACGTAGCCCGCCAACACCCCGAGAACACAAGAAGATCGCACGCCGCCGGTTGAATATAATTGCGAGTGCACCTACTAGTTGTTATTATATTGTGATATGAATGTAATATCTTCCGAGGTAAGGATAACACCAGAAACTAACGAATTACCCTAGATATAGCTTAAAATAATGTAAGTGGAATTAAATTTAATATAAATAAGCAATGACCTTTACGAAAAAAAAGAACCAACATACCTAAACAGATTACAAAAGATAAGGTTTAGGTTCGCGTAGAGTGCGTGTTTGAAACATAACTTCATTTTATGTGGTTTCCCGTCTATCTGTATTTTCTATACCTGCGGCTAAAGATGATTACACTGATACATGAATACTTGTCACATCATTGCAATTAACCCCTTTCAATCCCAAAGGAATGACCTGAAAGGCAGTTACTTTCAGTTAATTTCACTTGGGAATCAATGTTATATTCTAAAGATGAAAATAGCACCAGAAAATAAATATTTTAAAAAGTTTTGTACTTGAACAGGTTTTTCCATCAAAAGCTATTTTGGGATACATTTTAAAACTTTAATTCGCAATGCTGTTTTTTGTGAAATATAAAAGATCATATTACAATGTAAACAAAGCTGTTGCATCAATGAAATTAACTTTCCTATCAGCCCTTCACGAATTGCTCTCAAAGGGCGATTTAATCCGAAGAGAGCAATTCAGTTAATTCCTCTCAAGAGACCATTCGTAATGTATGGGATATTATTAGTCGATCAAGGGTATGATAGTTAAAGTTGGGTTAGCAAAAAAAAGGGATTAAAAACAAATATTGCGTGGCAGGAAATTCCTCCGAGGTATATAGCATTTTTATTTTCTCCCTCTATTCTTGTTCATTTTTTCATGAGAAGTTTTATTACAACGTTTTCGTATTTTTGATTTCAAAGAATACAATAAAAGCTCAGAAAAAATTTATTCAATTTCGTTCTGTTGATTCGATTTATAAACTTCCGATCTATCGTTTCCCAAACGTCCGCATGGTCAATGACAGGATTCAAAGGGTAAAGGGCATGCGTTCTCTGGAGATTTACGAAAGCCGTAAATCTTTGAAATATTGATGGGTGTTCTTAAATTTTCACTTCAGTTTCGTAGAGAAACGTGACAGCATAATAAACCAAATAATGGCTTCGTCTGTGAACAAAACCCTCTCGGGTAAGAATACCATAGTAATCCCAATTCATAATAATTTCAGAAGCATTAACGTAAACGGGACTTTAGGGATTCTTCATTTTTTCGCGTGGAGAAATTTTATCCTGTAAAAATTAAGGCTAACCAAGCTGTTAAAAGAAAACTTGAACGGTTTTTCGGCTGTCTTAATAATTATCGGAACGCCCAGTGTGAAGTTTAATAACTTCATAACTGAACGTTATCTCATAATGAAATCTTGTTACGGATCAAGGAACTTCTAAGGATATTGACGCAGAAATTACCGAGGGTCTTGGCGAACAAGCTTAATCAATCAACCTGCTAAAAGTTCACTCAATATAAATTAATTTTGTTTTATTTAAGGTCACCGATAATGCATACTCAATTTAAAATAATAATAAGTTTTCTAAATTAATTTTTAATTAATTGACCCAAATAAGATTTTATTAGAAAATGTTTTCTTATTGGATGGACTTTATAACATTGTAGTCGTTACTAAGTGTACAAAGTTGCAAAATCCATTAAGTACAAACTTTTTAGTTATAATAACTTTTCCATTGTATTCTCAGAGAAAATTTAATCGTTTCATTTAAACTTAGTATATACCTATCCGACTATTCTGTTAGATTCATCGCCATTTCCAGACACTTGCAAAATATAGTTACTTCAAACTGTTATAATAAAGTTTGATGTAAATTTGTTCAGTAAACCAAATTTCCTATCTGCACCTCTTTTTGACGAGAAATAAATTGCTGAGTTTGGAAAGTTATTTGAAAAGTTTTATAATACTGCTGCAAGTGTGCCTTGATTCTTCTCTCACTAGTTTCTTTTGATTTTAATATGCTCTAAAACTGTTTGATATTAAAATCGACTTGAATGGTAGCCAATCTCATTATAAAGTTTACTAAAATTACATAACTCACATTTTATAATATTTGGAGTAAAATAAATAAAGTACTAAGGAAACCCCGTTAAAAATGAAGGTCAAAAGACTAATTTATTGAAGAATTTTCTTAACAACGTTCGTTGTGTGATTACCAAAGATCAGAATTAAAAGCTGATAAAGAAATAAATTTGAAATAATGCAATGTGTGTCCAAAGCAGCAATTTATTTATAAATGGAAAAAACACATGTGAATAATAACTTAAATGTGAAATTTTATACATCCCCAAACTTGTTTCGTAAATAAAGTGGCAAATATCAAGAAATGATACATATAGATAATCGCACAAACAATTTTTTCGTTGACCGTTTGTTAATGTCAATATTAATGAATGATTTTTTCTAAAAAAGGATGTATTAATGGACGTCATTAATACACTCTTTTTTATTAAGTAACTGTTTTGTGAAAAAAGGATGCATTAATGGACCTCATTAATACACTCTTTTTCATTAATAAACCCGTTTGTGATTTTGACGTTTTGATGATGTTTTACTTTGGGCAATCAGATATACGCACAAGTTTGGATTCGGTATTATTTGAAATTTTCTATCTTAAAATCGAAGAATTTTACGGTCAACGAAAAACTGTTGTAATCAATTCGTTTGTTAATGAGCAACTAATGATCTCAACTATTAAAGGCACTCACTCCCTATCGCTCGTTCGTGCTTTAAACAGTTTCGATCATTAATCGCTTTCATTAACAAACTAATTTATTAAATAACTATTATATGTTCATTTAATTTATAACGAAACTGCATGACTTACCAGGTGTTCCACTGCAGCACATGTTTGTTTTGAATTTCTCATAATCAGCTAAAGGCTGATTATATAATAAAATTAAGACAGTGGCATGGAGCTCTTATATATCACTTTTATTTCATCTAAATCACATAAAGAAACATTATTAGACAAGATTATTGGTCCGCTAATGATCCGGTATATTGCACAGGCTTATCAGCAAATCTTTCTCTGTCGTATCTGGTGATTACAATCCTGCGGGTTTTCAAGAGTGATTATTTAATATTATAGTAATTTAAGTAGTAAGGACGGTAGGTACGCTTTACCAGTCGAGACTAATAATAGTGTTAGCCAAGACTGGTGGTACCTAAAGCCCATAATTTTAAACATATAAAGTAAACATTATAATAATAATAATAATAATAATAATAGTTTATTTCACTCAATATAAAAAAATCACACAAACTTATACTCACTGAAAGTGTGAATTGTATCAAGTCGGTTATTGCTCCTGGTTGTTATGAAGTTGAGTATACAAAAACATGTTTTTTCCAATCCGAACGAATTTTAGAATAGTAATAAAAATTTATTACTATAGCCGTAAGTACTTTATTAACTTGTCATGAAAGCAGAGCTTGTAACTGAACGAAAACGCCCGATCAGGCAAACATATTTCCCACCGCCAATCCCGACTTATCCAACCTTCCTCCTAGTTATCGTCGTCTTACTCTTTTATCCGACTTCCTTCTCCAATTTATCTCTTCCTCAGACTTACCTCCCCTCTCCCGGCATACCTTCCGTCGACATATCACCCTCTCTGGCTTACCTCCTCCGGCTAATTGCCCCTCGGTCTCCTTCCCCGACTTACCCACCTATTCTTATCATAAAATTCTACATTGAATTGCTATATCATAATTATGCTTAATATACCAGCTTGTCCAGCTTTCTGAGCTTTGTCGGTCACTTTGTCTATGTTCCTTAAGAGTTAAAACATTTGTTCGCAGACATTTGTATTCTGCTTTTTCATCAAATATCCCAATCTGCATAATTTAGAAATTTCGAAAGAATGGACACACTCACAGACTCAGACAGAGATATCGAATTTCGTGAAAATGCTTCACAGCAAATACTATGAAACTCTAAAACTGTGAAAAAAGGAGGATATTTAGTTTGAAAACGTGACGAAGCCAGCGCTATAAGTGGACAGTCGGCTTTGGCATATTAAAATGCATCGATTATAAATAATGCGTTTAAACTAAAAATATAAATAATTAAAAAAATCACAAAACTAAAACTCTACACACTAAAAAAGAAAGATTTTAAAGATATAAAATAAAATAAAAATAAAAAGTAAGTAGTGTTGACTAATCTACTGAGACAAAACTTTACTATAAAAAAATAAAGCTAAATCGGTCTCGGAACTCGTAGACGAAGTGGAACAAAAATAAGTCGTGTTTTAAATATATACATTAGTAAATAATTGACCTATACAATAAAGTACATTATGTCGAATGAAAGTTTTCGTAATTTAAAGCAGTATTAATGGGAACACAATAAGATTGATCGCCAATAATAAAATCTTTATAATAATCGCGCCATTCATTTACAACTTTTGCAACAATTTGCAAATGTATCTCGCGATGATTTGTTTTGTCCAAACAATATGAAACAGCTGTAAATAAGCAATTGCCATTAGCTAATATTTGTACAGTTTGTTTGCTTTCCATGGTTTTAAACAAACGCAGTTTGTCTGCGCAACCTAATAATATCAAATCAAACGCTAAACACTTTAATGAGGCAAGTGGTCGGTTGTAGCAAACTTTTATAATCGCGAATAGTTCCAAAAGTGGACACACTGAAAATTGAGAGGTCGCTGCAAGTGATTTTCCGATCTCGTGCGTCTCGCATTAAACATGTTAGATTTATATATTTAAAAATATAAAAATTAAAGAAATTAAGTAGTGCTAACTAATCTACACAACGAAAGCTCTAATGTAAAAAAAGAATCGCGTAAATCGCTTCAGAAAAACTCTCAAACAAACTGGAACAAAAATAAACCTTGTGTTTTAAATATACTGTTCAAAAAAATAACTGGACTATTTGCTTATATTGATGTAATTTTTTAAATATTTAAATATTTTCCAAACCATGACATCTTTGGAAATCTTTGAGGATTGTGTAATCATAGAAACCATTTGTTTTGATTTCTTTGTTTCAATAAAACTAACTCATTAACAAAATATTATCATTTGAAGATTTTGAATATTGTATTTCCAGTTTATTATATACGTGCTAAGTCACCTTTAAGTAGTGTTACGTTACTTTAGAGTGTCAATCATGCCTTTAAGAAGATTCAGTATAGCTGAATTAAATGAAGCAATTGGGTGGTTGGAGATATGAATGACTCGCCGTTCTGCAGATTTACACTAAATATGCCACACACTGTGGTAGGAAAAGCCTGGCAGAGGCATGTCAGAAGTGGTAGACCAAATTATGGCCATAGAGGAGGCACAAGAAGAAAAACTACTGCAAATCAAGACAGGATTTTAAGGTTACTTACTTTGTTCAACTTAAAGATGCACCGGCATAAGACATCTTATTGACAAATTATAACTCAGGCGTAGGTCTGATTTCCATAGCTTACGAATTGTAAAGAAAAATAAGGAGTAGTAGACATAATAAAAGGATATGTGCGCCAGTTATTTGAAATCACCACAATTCTCATATAAACCCTCGAATAACAACGGATTCAGATTATATTGATTAAGATTAATAAATAACTAATCATCATTAGTTTAGTTGACGTTAAAGCAAGATAGAAAATTGAATAACTTCAAGTAATGTTAGGTCCATTATCATCATAATAGAATTTAATTTAAATATCCATTTATTTGTAAATAGAATATTCCCTTGTCTCCCATGACAATAGTAATAGTTTTGGTAGTAATACCCTAATAAGAATTTTTATTAAAGGAAAATATGAGCATAACTTTACAAGAAACAATCATTAGAGAAAATGGTACAGATAATTTTCACATAAAATTACTAATCAAGCAAATTATCCTTTAGCCCTTAATACGTTGGTAGAATTTTACAACTCTTTAAAATTTTACAAACCTCACTTGCACCATAATGTCCTTGTTTCACTTAACACTAGGTACAAAATACCTCACAGGTTATAGATGAAGAAAAACAGGAAGAACTTGGAAAGTATAATCGCTGATACCGTTTTTCTTCACTCAAGATCAACGATCTGAAGTCCACAACAATTGCTTCTTAATTGCAATTTCATTTGCAATCCCTTAATAAATAACTAAGACCATATAAATTCAACAACTTCCGTCGGTTATGAGAAATTATCGAAATGTCTCAAATTACTATGACAAACAGGATCGAGAAGATTATTGCTTTATTTTTAAACTTAACTAACCCTTAAATTCTTTATAAAAGTTTTAAATAATCACTCATCGGAAATATTTTACTTACTACTAAAACATTCCATTAGTGTTTAAACTTTAAACTTCTTCTGAAATGTCGATATTTTACTAGAAAGTCTATAGTTTACTAATCAAACTAATTTTGATAACTTGAAGGATTTAAACTGCAATAAAACCCACTTCGGTATCATAAATTATTCGCAAATAATTTTATAATAAACTGGACGATAAACAAATAACTATAAAACAAACTCCGAACTTAACTAACGGTAAAAATGGACGACACTAAAATCTTGCGGTATACGACAAATTCGCAACCGTCTTCACTAGGCGCCCAAGCGAACCTTTGGGGGCGAACCGCTCGGCAGAGAAGGCCCGAGGCCTACTATGTGACTGCCGTCACCTTGCGCGGTGTAGTTTCTTACCAGACTGGCGAAAATTAAGGAAGCCACCCTATACTGAACTTGAATTTTAAAGGGGGGAAATTAAATATCCAATCAAACACAAGGCTAATACTTCTCTACCCAATAATAAAATAAACACTTAGGAACTTTCTAGAACATTCTAGATCTTCGAGGGGAATTCACTGGACTTCTCATCTGCTTCTCAGTGTGTAACTTGACATTTTGTAGGTGACCTCAAGCCGTTTTTATTTGTCAAAAGAATCTATTCATATACATTGAAAATAGGCACGTCCAGGTTCTATAAATTTAAACTAAATGTCTTTTTTGACATTAAATTGCTTGTTAAAAAGACGATATTATTTCGGGATATTTTTATAAACTTAGTTTTGTCTTTATTCTCGCTACGAAAAACAAATTGTAACCGTGGGAATCCTTTTGCAGTGAACTTTGATATTTACGAAGACGTCATTTGCTTTTAGATAATCCTGTATTTTTATTCTAGAAAGAATTTCATCTGTATGAACACTTCGGGGTGGCCTTTGGTATTAAAGAAAACACCCTTTTAATTCGAAATATCTTCTGCATTTTTAACCCAACTGAGATATGTTGAACTACACAGGACCTTACTGAGATTCCTTTACTATTAATGCATATAAAGTTACATTATTATAAAATTGGGAATTTGAACACGTTACAAACTGTTACAATAAATCTAACCTCTTACCTTTCTTTTGTATTTGTAATAATAATTTTATTTACGTCTACAAAATGATTGTTATCAATATCAATCGTTTATTATCTATATAAAGTATCGTTCTGTCTGTAGTCCGCTAGACGTGTTGTTGAGTTTTAGGAGTTTTAGGAGTAAAAAAGTGATTATTTATTGGATATCGGTCACCCTCACAAACTTGTAGTTATTATAAGCAATATAAACGACAATGTTGGTGATGATAACTACAACCAAACGTCTGTATTCCCCGAATTCTTTCGAATTCTTACAGATGTAGGTTATCGACCATATGTGGCCCATGTTGGTTTGTGGACGACAACATTGAGATGTAATTGAGATCTTGATAACTCCAGGAGTTCATGATGTTGTTGTTGTTGCTAGATTTGCTTGACTATAGATGTTGTAGTGGTTAAAATGGTGGTAATAATAAAAAAACTACTCGTACCAGGGCTATTCCCGAGATGATGTTCTCGGGATGTCTCCAGATTGCACTAAGGCCGATTCCACTGTTGGTCCATTTCACAGACCCCTTTGTTGGAATGTTACTAGATCACCCAGGATGGGAAAGAAGATTAACTATTAGAAAAAAACAGTCGTTCGTTGCGGGTAGCTTTCTCAGAGCCCTTCGTTACTTGTTGGAAGTTTCTTTTTCTAGGAGTAAGAGATGCCGCACGTAGAGGTCAAAAGACATGGAGAACGGGCTGCTTCCTGGACCTAGGCTTTTTCGAATGCAGCGGTTAATATGACCTGAAGTGACTGAGCAGGATTGCTGCAGCGCAGTGGCCGTGCGAGTAGCACCTCTATACGGAGCTCGCGTTTCCTTTTGTCGCACTACTCACACGCGAGCTCACTACACGGACACTAAGCACTAACTGCGGATGCTATTACTTTCTTGGGTGCAAAACAAAACTGAGACCAATCTTGTCTTTATTTTCCAATCAATACCAGCATCACCGATTCCAGTTTACGAATTTCCTTTCGTTAGCTAACACCAAAGTGAGTAACTAAAGTAGTTCCGACAGTTTTACACATACGTATCTTACTGGCAGCTAGCTATACGTAAACAATCGCCGCTTTCTTTAATGGGATAGAAAATATAATTTGAATCTTTAAGAAGAATCTCGTATAAAAACATTAGTATGCCATTTGCATGACCGAATTGTTGGTATGAAATAATGGTAAATATAAAAATATAAATTGTGTTAATACTTTGGATTTAATATGTTGGAACTACATTCCCGCACAAATTTTATAACGTAATATGAATCTCGTACTTTTAGGTTATAATTAACGTAAAACCATCTATCGCCCTTGTGTTTATGAAATCTTATTTAGGAAAATGAAAATGTGTACAGATAGGAAAATTTCTTAATTTATTTATGTACCTTGGTTACAACTAAATATTTTCCGGACAATTTAATGGTGTTTTTTGCGATTTTCGCACACGTATTGTAATATTGAGATGATTAACAGATATTTCTTAATAAAGATTATAGATAAATTCAATGCGACAGATTAGGTGAATAATGGTATTCATGAACTATTAGACTAAACTATTTTTGATTAATGTTGCAAGGTAAATAAAATTAGGAATTATACCTAGGGTAAACGTATATTCAAAATGTTGTTTTTTTAATAATAATGATGATCGAAATTTTATGATAGCCTTATAAAGCTACCGAGTTTTATATCCAAACATGGTTTTTTGAGTAATGTTCACTAATAAAATTTATACGTTAATATTTATTTGACTACACTGGATTATTGTAAGTTGCTTTAATGATCGCTACCAGTAAAATATAAAGCGATATATGTTATTGCATGGTTATTGCAGAGCAAACTAGACACATCCAATACAAATTTCAAAGTGAGACGTTTCGCATTATGCAACATTACTGATAGCATAATAAAATCTACTTAATACGAGTATAGCAGAAGTGAATAAAAAAACAATACATGAGCCTTACATTCAATACACCCATAGCAATAAATGAAATGGTTGGTGTAAGTTTCAGTCATTTGTACCGTATACCTACCATATATTTAAGTATCAGCATTCAAACCTATCTCATGATAATATTTTTTCGTAGTAAATAATACGATAGCTAGATAGAGGCATACTTTCTTTTAGAATAAGAAACTAACCACATAAAGAGGATTTTTTATTAGGTTTGACTAATTCTAGCGAGTTTTATGTGATAGTTTAGCAAATTCATAACCTAGATAACCAAATAACCCAAGAGTTAATAGAATAATAGATTTTTAATAAATGTACTGTAAATTAGAAAACAATCGAAGAATTAATAATTCCTCGACACAGTAGTACAGAATTTTGTGATTAATAATTTCAACGGTACTCTACACCTCCGCGGATTATGACGTTAACCATAATAGTTATTTATGTATCAAGGGCTGCCCACGTCCCTAATCGTCATTCACATTTTCTTTATCGGCTTTAAACCTCTCGATCCAATTGTACACGGCCGAACTCTTCAAAGCATCGTCTTTATACACCGTATTCAACATTTCTATAATTTCCTTGCCCTTTTTTTGTAATTTCATCAAGAATGATGATTATTTGTTCTCTTAAAATATCGCCGTACTTGCTTCGACCGCACAAAAAACCTGCACATACGCAAAATACCACTCAGTATGTGAGTGTCAGTATATATTGTAATGGTCACTTTTGCACTAAAGTGTAAATAATATGAGAAAGTGCTTTCGATTAGAAACTTTGGAGACTCAATGGGCGCATCCAGCAGACTTACCGGCGACAAACCGGTGCTGCTCACCGGTAGATTTTAACTGAACGATGAAAAGTTGGTTACCGGTTGATATATTTAAATTTACTTGTCAAATATAGAGTGGCATAACCTAATTCGATATGTGTACTAATAATAATGGAACAGCCAATATTAGATGAGGATAATTTAAATCTAAATTATAAATATCAACAGTTTTTTCTGAAAAGATTGTAAAAATATCTAATAAGCACAATGTTGTAACCTCACTTTAATTGTACCGGTAAAACCGTATTTAAAATGTGGTGAGCAAAACAACTACCGGTAACCCAGACCGGTGTGACCGGTAAGTCTGCTGAATGCGCTCATTGTTCGTCTAAACAATGATTCCAACCACGTCTGAACAAACCAAATCCGTGGTTCTTAGATATCATTAAATAAAACATAAATAATGTCTTAACGTTATACTAAGATTAGAAAAGGAAGTTTCGAGTTTACCTACACATCAAGGACAGATAGAAGAGTTATAAAGTTTGGTGGTCCATCATCATAGAGTGCAGAGGTGTGGTCTGCAGATCCTGTGCAGTATTCTTTGGCGTTTCACTGATGAGGAGTGAAAATTGTAAGAAGGGTGTTTGTAGTGAAAGTGCAGTTATAGAAGCGTAAAAGGGAGTGCTCTGTCAGTTGACCTATTTGGAAAAATATCCATTGCAGATTTGACAAAAGGAAGGAATAATTGTAAGTTGACAGGGTAAGATTTCTTTCTTTCAACATCCTAAACAAAAGAGTGTTAAATAAAGAGGTTAAACATATATTTAATTTTATGTTATGCTTACTTGATATTACATACTTTAATTTGGGAACTGTCATGTATGACATTGCGGTTCTTTAACAGAGCATTTAAATATTACAAAAATAATGCAATGGAAAAATACATATGAATATAATTATTACAGTAAAAATAAATGTACCTATATATCCTAAATATAAATTACGGGTATACATTGCTATATATAATTACGAATGAAAAAAATAGTTTTTGTGGTAATCTAGGTCGTCAATCTTAACGAATTTTGATGACTCTGTTTCTGTATTAAAACTAGGACATTTATTTGAAAACCTGTCAATATTTAAAAAAATATATTTATAGCAGAACCACGTACCGCGAAAACACAATAGTATTTTTTATAAAAACAAAGATTTTAACAATTCTGGTCATTTTATTAAGTACTTAACTGTTATGAGAAAATATGAGAAAAGTCGGTTTCACACCAATAAAGATTTAATTTAAAAATTGCTTAATTAATGTGATTCCGTATAGTATACCAAAACTTTATTATCATGCAGTACATCAGGACACTAATTCTATTCTATAAAAAGTTCAAGGTTTCACAATTATTTTACTTGGTCATTCCATTAAATTAATAGAAGTATATTATGAGTATTCGTATTAAATCAGTATCCAATGTGATTCTAGTTTTTCCTGTTTTACATTTTTTTGTAAATCTTCTTGTAAAATGACTCATTGCTCACAATCTCCAAACTGAACGGAAATGACCGTGCGAAATGATATCGAACGATCAGTAGTTCTATTAAAACGTCATAGATGTCAGCACATGCAATATTATAATATTATTAATTATTTGAAACATAAAAGTTTTAAATTTTAGACAAAAAGGTTAATTTATTTTGTTTAATTAATATTTTACATTAAATTATATTTTGAATGCAAATCCATTTAGAATAATTTTCACTTTGGTGGGGAATCAAACCCTGGACCGACTGCTTGCTAAGCCACAGCTCCTACCGTTGACCTATCAAAGCGACTTATCATAATTTAGTTATTGAATTAACGTAAAATTAACTTTTTACATTATTATAGAATTGTTAATATAATATTATTCATTATTATTGCTAAATTACAATAAAAACAATGAAAGCTTTTATTATTTACTACATAATCCACAAGTGCAAGCCCGATGGGTACACTTAAAGCTATGTTTCCTTATCACCCACAATACCTGCAATGCCAGAATGCTTACATTTCGCGGTAAGGGCGACAAATAACCTTGACAATTGAATTGTGATTGTTTATAAAAAATTACTTTTTAAAACGAGTAGTACATACGTATGATTGTTTAGCTGTAAGTACTAAATAGTAGATTGACTGAAATTATACAAATTGTAAACGTATTATTACTACTGTCTTTAAAAATTTATTTTGGCGTTTTCAAAATTTTAGATTTATCATCAGTGAATTCGATGATGGGAAAATGGAGTGTACAATTGTACACCTCCAAACATCGTGGAAGCTGCTCACATTACAGCTCTTAATTTATTGCCAGATATTTCACGTAAAAAATATTAATGCGAGTATAAATTCCAGGTTAAATATTTTTCTTAGCTTTTAGGGCTTTATTACAGCCTTGGTAGTGTAATGCCTGGCGTGCCGGACTTTCACCCAAGCGGCCTGCGATCGACTCCCGTCGCCGGCAGATCTGGTTAAGGTTTTCTGCAGTTTTCCTTAGCTGTGACACAAATGTGGGATTTGCGCTGTTCCATCTGTAAGTCGGCTGCAGCCGCACATTGGGCCTACATAATAATAATAATAATCGCCCCCTCCCTCCCGAACAAGCTTATAGCTTCTGGGGCCTTGATTTAGGTTATGGGTTGTAGTAGTTATTATTATAATATAATTATTTTATTACTTTTTTTGTGGTCGTAAATTAGCACTTTGTGCACTTGTAACACAATATACTATTGTTTAAATTTTAGTAGTAATTATTGTGGTTTACATTTTATAAATACATTACATTTTACATAATAAAAGAAACATTCTTGTTTTGCGTTCTTATATACACAGCAGATAAGCAGTTCTTTATTTTATCATTTACATTTTATTTAATTTTCACTTATTTTACTTGGCAGATTAATGCAGATTAATAAAAGATTTTGGTGATGATGAGTCGTCTATTAGTAAGCTTTAGGTATATGAGAGAGTGAAAACTGGCAAATATCTTAGAATTATTTTGCATCTGCAGAAAAAGCTAGTGTTTTAAAAGATGTTTCTATATTTTTATGGTTTCTGTATCTTTATCAGCTTAGCATTTAAATAAATTCTAAATTACAACACTAAACTTTACGAAAATAACCTATCCAAGGATAGAAACGTAACATATTTTTTAGAAAACAATAATTTTAGTCATAGAATAAGTAATTTATTTTACAGTGAGTTATTATGATTTTTTCAAAATACATATCTTGTCATTTAAAAAAATGGGAGCAATTGTAACAAAATTTAAAAATATCTTTTTTACTAAAAAACTACTATAAAAACAACACATTATAAATGCATTAAGTTTTAGATTGCAGTAAATAACGTCAAAAATAAACTCATCATGTATTTTACAATAACTATTTACCTTGGTATAACTGAATAGTCGTTTGTAGTGAATTTTGCGGTATCAGTCAGTATGAATATTATTCTGATTTATAGTACTTTTTATGTATTTTTCTCTATCGTAAGTTTATTTTGTTATGTCTTAATTTTATATTCTTAATATTTATTTTCTCTAGAATAAAATTAACGCATCCCATACAAACTTTGATGTGAAAAATTGTAACATTCGAGTTGTACAATAACACTTAAGGTTACATACAATTTTCTGGAAATATATCTAAAAAAAATAATAAACACTACATCACTTATTACAGTGTTGTGGCGCCCATAGACCTTGAGACTGTTATTAGAGCCTGTACACATGAAGGCGTTTGACGCTGCGTTGAACGCGCGTTGCTAAAAACACCCGAGCGTACACATGCAAGCGCTTAACGCGGCGTTTTATGTAGCAATGTATCATGATTCATTATTACAGATTAATTATGTCAGTATCACAATACAAGTCGAAGAAGTAACTTGTCTTATAATCTTGTATCGCCTTTATAAACAGTAAAGAAAAAGACAGAAAATACTAGGCGCATCCTATTTTAAGGGATAAATTAATTAACGACATAACCCTTTATCCAAAAGGAATATAAAGGAGATTTAAGGAATATAAACTGAAATTTTTAAATTATTTTAGAATGTCCATTAAATTATTTGATTATTTGCTTAAATTAACTGCGGACGATATTACACCGACGATATACGCTCGAGTATTTTGACAACGCGCGTTAAAAGCGGCCTCAAACGCTTTCATGTGTACAGGCTGTAAGCATAGGAATCAAGCATAGAATGTCAAAAAATGCCTGTAAATAAACTGCATATTTTCCGATTTAAGATAAGTGTTATAATTTCCTCAAAAGCTATTAGTCATAGATTTCTAGAAGTTCTTGTAATTGGAGAAAAGTATTGCTGCAAGGCAGCTAAAATATATAGGAGGAATTTAGTATTATGTAGAAAGAGCCCTACAGTTACCATTTGGGTTTTGTCCTATACACGCTGTAAATACAACAGAATTATAATTAATACTAATGAATTATTTATTAAGTTATCATATTTTCTTTTAGGGAAGATACCATGCGGAACATGCTTTACTAGATTTTAATAAGATAACCTTGCAAACATTTCCCTATGGTACAGTTAGGTTTATTGCGCAAGCCTTTGATACTAAACGCAAGATTGCTAACATATTTTGTTTGTAATAGAAGTTGAAAATACTGTAGCCTAAGATTCATAGTCATCAACGTATCTCAAGCGGTGGCTAGATTTATTCATATTTCCAGAGATTTCTACCTTTTGTATAAACAATTTGCCTATTTAATATTTTTGAAGTTTCCAAAACGTTTCATACATATAATAATTCTGGTAGTTCATTTTTAACAGTACTCAAATACACGTCAAACGCACGCCTCCACCCTCCCAGAGAGTATTGCAATACTTCGATATACAGAGTCTTCATTAAGTTTGGAACCGGCTTAATATCTTCAAAACTATTAACTGGATTAAATTGAAATTTGGGGTGTGCATTTTATAAATTAATATCTATTGTACCTAATTTTTTCACCTGCTTTGCATCGTTACTTTACGAGATACACAGCCAACTTGATTTTTTTTAAATAGCAATGGGGGTCAAATTTGACATCATTTGAAAGCTTATTTTTTTCTGAGTACCATTATGTAATACACGTGTTGTATCATTTTGACAAAAATCGCCAAAAAAATTAAAATCAACGAAACATGTTTTATCCACAAAATCAAAAGTGTTGAATAAATTAAAAATTAAAATATCTAGTGATCTTACAAAATTCATAGAAATGTCAAAAGTTACACATTGACAGTAAATATTTAAGTAATTTTAAGTAAAAGTAAATTTTAAGTAATAAATTTAATTTTGTGGATAAAACATGTTTCGTTGATTTTAATTTTTTTGGCGATTTTTGTCAAAATGATACAACACGTGTATTACATAATGGTACTCAGAAAAAAATAAGCTTTCAAATGATGTCAAATTTGACCCCCATTGCTATTTAAAAAAAATCAAGTTGGCTGTGTATCTCGTAAAGTAACGATGCAAAGCAGGTGAAAAAATTAGGCACAATAGATATTAATTTATAAAATGCACACCCCAAATTTCAATTTAATCCAGTTAATAGTTTTGAAGATATTAAGCCGGTTCCAAACTTAATGAAGACCCTGTATACATTGCTATTTATGTACCGTGCAATATACAGGGTGTCCTGTTTAACAGTCTACACTCAATCATTCGGACTGGCTTCTGGCTACAGCAATGAAATTAAATGAACTTTGCATAATTCGACCTCTAGTTTACGAAATCAGTGTTAGAACCCAGCTTGGAACTTTTGCTGGTACCCGATATGACGTCATCGGCATTTTTTAAAATAGAACTAGTAGATTTTAAATATGAAAATCGATAGCAAATGTGATTCTGAATACAGAAATATTAAGGTAATACAGGTCTAAAATGCATAATAACGCAGCCATAGCCACTTAACGGGTTCTGTCCTGTTTAACAGTCTACACTCAATCATTCGGACTGGCTTCTGGCTAAAGCAATGAAATTAAAAGAACTTTGCATAATTCGACCTCTAGTTTACGAAATCAGTGTTGGAACTCTTGCTGGTACCGGATATGACGTCATCGTTATTTTTTAAATGGAATTTTTAGGTTTTAAATATGAAAATCGATAGCAAATGTGATTCTGAATACAAAAGTATTAAGGTAATACAGGTCTAAAATGCCTGTATAGGAAAACCTTAACCAGGTCTGCCGGCGCCGGGAGTCGATTGCGGGCCGCTTGGGTGAAAGTCCAGCACGCCAGACGTTACACTACCAAGCCTGTTTATATTTTAATTTAAATAAATCTAAAATATTTAATTCGAGATGTACGAAATCAGACGTCCACTTGGGGCACTACCTCACTTTCTACGGTGGTAAGTTTTAGAACTATTCACGATTATAAAAGTTTACTGCAATCACTTGCGGTTAATCGTTGATTTGTTATTAGGTTGGGTGGACACATGACAATTGCTTATTTATATAACTGTTACATATTGCTTAGACAATACAAATCATCGTCAGATACGTTTGAAAATTATTAAACAAGTTATAAATGACTGGTGCGATTTTTAATTATTATAGGTCAATTATTATTTACTAATCTATATATTTGAAACACGGCTCATTTTTGTTCCACTCTGTCTACGAGTTCTACAAGACCTTTTTTATATTAAAGTTTCAACTCTGTAGATTAATTAACACTACTTACTTTTTATCTATATATTTGTAGCGTTCTTAAACACTAATTTAAAAGAAAAGAGAGTTTGTATTAACAGATTTATTAAAATTTACAATAAGTTACAAATAAAGAAATTAAACAAAGACTGACACGAGGCGTTTACTACACGAGACGGAAGCGAAGCGAAGTCGGACGGTTGTCAACGTTTCATCACCTTTTCCGGTGGTTGCAATGACGCGTAGTTTGAATTGTTTGCTGTGCGTACATAACCCCCTCCCCAGTGACGGCGTTGACCCCTGAGTCACGAAACCTCACTGGTAGCTTTATGCTTCGTCCTTTTCTGGTCTGTTTTTGTTGTTCAAAAGGTTGTTGACCTGGTGTGGTATTTGATGGAGGAGCTTGCCATGCGTTCGGTTGTGCCAAAAGTACTGGCTTCACTCGGTCAACTGAAACATTAATAGATTTACCGCTGATTAATATTGTGAATACTTTGTTGTTTGCGCTGCGACTAATGATTTCGCCCTGTGTATGGTGTATGGTTGTTGCAGTGGCCTTTTGACGGTATCGTCCCGTAGGAAAACATGGGTGCACTTGCTAAGCTCTGGATGCACAAATATGGTGGTTGTGCTGTGTGCGGAAGTCGCAACTGGCCGAAGTTCTTGCATTTGTGTGTGAAGCGTTTCTGAGAATGTTTCGGGAAGTCCGGTCTTTCCTTCGCTTAAGAAGAATTCTCCCGGAAGTCGCAGAGTTGTTTCGTATACTAGGTCTGCTGGCGAACTTTTCAAATCTTCTTTAAAACAGGTCCGGAGCCCTAATAGGACAGTGGGTAAGATGCTGGCCCATTTTTCTGTTTCGTGGCACATAATAGCTGCTTTCAGGGATCGGTGCCATCTCTCTAGGATCCCATTCGTCTGCGGTCTGTACGCCGTTGTTCTGGTTCGTTTTATACCTAGTAGGTTTGTTAGAGCTGCCAACAGCGATGATTCGAATTGGCGGCCCTGGTCAGTAGTTATTATGAGTGGAGAACCAAAACGGGATATCCAATTATTGTAAAATGCGGTGGCGACGGTCTCTGCGGTGATGTCTACTAAAGGGACTGCTTCTGGCCATCGTGAGAATCGATCAATCATTGTTAAGCAATACCGGAAACCTAGTGATGGTGGTAAAGGACCAATAATATCCATATGGACGTGTTCGAAGCGGTTGTCTGTAACTGAGAAGGTACTGGGAGGGCTGTGTGTGTGCCGATGAATTTTCGAACGCTGACACGGGATACAAGTGCGAACCCATTCCCTAAGTTCTTTATTCATTCCTGGCCAAACATACTTCTCCTGGATAAGGCGTGTTGTCGAGCGTGTGCTTGGATGCTATAAGCCGTGGATGCTGTCAAATACCTGCCTACGCATTGAATTAGGCACGTAGGGACGAATTTTTCCTGTTGATGTATCACAGTACAACATGTTTTCGCAGTTGAACGGTGTGAACTGTTGTAATTTCAGAGATGACGATGTAGTGGGCGCTAATAATAATCGTAATTCTTCATCGCCTTGTTGTTCTTGCGCCATTTGTTCTGCGTTGATGATCGTAGGTGCTCCAATCGCATCCAGTCGGGATAGAGCCTCTGCTACTGTATTGGCGTTTCCTGCAATGTGAAGGATTTCGGTCGTAAACTGGCCGATAAAATCCAATTGCCTTTGTTGTCTCGAGGAAGCTTTATCAGCTTTTTGTCGAAAAGCAAAGGTCAACGGTTTATGATCTGTTTGTACAATTAAATTTTGACCTTCGACCATATACCTAAAATGTTTTATCCCAGCGTATATCGCGAGTAGTTCTCTGTCGTATGCTCTGTACCGGCGTTGAGTGCTGTTGAGCTTTTGCGAGAAAAATCCTAGTGGTTGCCAATGATTGTTTTGATGCTGCTCGAGTATGGCGCCCATGGCGCAATCCGATGCGTACACGGTGAGTGAGAGCGGTACATTTGTAGTGGGATGGACGAGTAACGCTGCGTTCGCGATATCTCACTTGCACCTTTCGAACGCGTCCTCCGCTTCCGGCGTCCACTCGATAGTACGTTTATCGTTTCGTCTACTGTCTTTGATGTACCCGTTAAGTATACTTTGCGTTTGTGCGGCATTCTTGAGAAATCTGCGGTAAAAGTTCACTACTCCGAGAAAACGACGCAACTCCACGACGGTTTTTGGTTTGTTGTATTCCGCGATTGCTAACACTTTTTCTGGAAGGGGCTGTGTTCCGTCCTTGGATATCAAATACCCGAGGTATGCGATTTCATTAGCGCCAAACACACACTTGGCTGGGTTAACCGCGATACCGTACGCACTTGATCGTTGGAACACTTGGCGGAGATGCTCCAGGTGCTCCTGCTCGTTGGTGGATGCAACTAGTATGTCGTCGATGTAGCAGTAACAAAAGTCGAGTCCCTGCAGTGTCATGTTCATAATTCTATGAAAACTCTGGGCGGCATCTCGAAGTCCAAATGTCATGTGCGGAAATCCGAATAACCCAAACGGAGTGATCACAGCGGTTTTTTGGATATCTTCCTCGGCGACGGGTATGTGATGGTATGCTTTGACGAGATCTATTTTAGAAAGAACTTTCTTACCATCAAGTTTATAGGAGAAGTCCTGAATATGCGCGATTGGATAACGATCAGGAATGGTAAAGGCGTTGAGCCGTCTGTAATCTCCGCATGGTCTCCATTCGCCTGATTTTTTGACTAGATAGAGTGGGCTAGCCCATGGACTGCTGGAAACACGGCAAATTCCCTGCTCAAGCATGTATTGTAACTCTGCTTGTGCTGCCTTAAATTTCTCTGGAGGTAAACAGCGAACTCGTTCTGCAACTGGAAGTCCATTGGTAATTATTCGATGCACTACTGTATGTTTTGTCGTTGGGGCTACTGGAGTCGTTCTTGTAATTTCAGAAAACTGCGCCAATAGCTCATGGTAAACAGATGATTTGACTACGGTTGTAACGGTGACGGTAGGTTGTTGCGTTACTTCAGCGATTGTGAAGATCTGCGTTGTCTCATCTATTAAGCGTCGGTTTCTCAGGTCCACCAGGAGGCCGTGATGTCGAAAGAAGTCTGCCCCGATAATTGTTCGTGATACGTCAGCTACATAAAATTACCATTTGTACGTATGTATTTATGGTGGAACCGTTTGCCGCAAATAACTTTAAATCGGAAGGCTGTACAGTCTTATTTGTTTTAGCGCGAGGAACTACGGAGACGTCCGCGCCCGTGTCTATGAGAAATCGCGTCTCGGCGCCTCTATCTGTCACAAAAAGGCGGCTCTGCTGCGTGTAGCCGTCGTTGACCGCACTTAATGACGACGGCTGTTCGCGTTTCCCTGTTGCTGGTTGCTGCTGTTTCCGCTGATGCTGTGACTGCACGGCGCACGACAATTCTTCGCGTTGTTGCCAAATCTTCGGTGAAAGTAGCACTGACCACTGATGCCATCTTCACTGTGATGTCTTCAACGGGATTTTGACCTTGAATATTGATGGTGGCTGCGCGACAGTTTGTCGACCTTGTCGGTTAATGATATCATTTGTTTTTGCAGCGACGCTATGATGTTTGCGAGGGCGGTAGTTGTGGAGTTCTCATCTGGGGCTGCTTGGGTTGCCGTGCTCTGGCTTAGCGAAGCTATGTTGTCGGACGAGCTGACTTCTATTATTTTATCTGCCATATTAGCCAATTCTGCGAGATCTTGTTCTTTGCTGGCGGACAACACAATTTGCACTCTTGAGGGTATAATTTGTAGCCACAATGTGCGAAGCACGCTTTTATCAATTTTTGTTCCGGCGAGCGCCTTCATTTCGCGGAGGAGTTGGGATGTCTTCTTGTCCCCTAGCTCTATTTCGTTGAGCAGTTTACGCAGTTGTTTTTCTTGCGAGTCCGTGAAACGCGTTATTAAGCTTTGTTTTAGAGATTGATATTTGTCTGTCTCGCGTGGTGCTTCAATAATGTCCGGAATTTGTTGTAGCACACTTGAATCTAACGCTGCTACTACAGTGTAATATTTAGCATTATCTACCCTTATGTTAAATGTAAAAAATTGGACGTCCACCTGCGCGAACCAAAGCGTAGGGTTGGCCTGCCTGCCATAGTGGAAGTTTCACCTGCCACGCATTGATTTCGAGGCCTGCTGCTCCTGCTTCGCTTTGGTCTATTATCTGTTGTTCGTTTACCATTTTGCAGGAATGTATTAATTTCACTTACTAAGCACTAGCACTTTTTAATGTTAATGTTTTGTTAATGTTAATGTTTTGGTAAACACGTGGTAGCGGCGATGCACGTGGTCGGCGCACTTTTTTCTATAATCGTTCTTTTTGTCGGGGTCACCACTGTAGCGTTCTTAAACACTAATTTAAAAGAAAAGAGAGTTTGTATTAACAGATTTATTAAAATTTACAATAAGTTACAAATAAAGAAATTAAACAAAGAATGATTCTGACACGAGGCGTTTACTACACGAGACGGAAGCGAAGTGAAGTCGGACGGTCGGACCGGTGTTGGTTTTAGTCACTGGCGCTGGTGCTGTCAACGTTTCATCTCCTTTTCCGGTGGTTGCAATGGCGCGTAGTTTGGATTGTCTGCTGTGCGTACATATTTAAAACGCAAGGCTTATTGTTGTTCCAGTTCGTTTGAGAGTTCCACTGGGCCGACTTACGTGATTCTTTTTTTACATTAAAGCTTTCGCTGTATAGCATCCAGTTTATTGCGATGTTTTGTATGTCACATAAACATATGGTAGCAAAAGGAACCAACAAATAAATAGTAATTAGGCTGTTATTGTAGGAAAGCTTAAAGCTTTGCGAGTGGTATCCTTTTGTTATATTAGGACTTACAACTGGTCCCGCGGAACCCCAAAATATTTTCACGAAACCCCAAGGGTTCCATGGCACACACTTTGGGAAACACAAAAATCCAAATTATTGTAATCACACAACGAATGTTGTATATAGGGAAATCCTTCGATGCTTTTGACCGCCTTGTCTTTGACGAGGTTTCCCTAGTGTATTATTAATACACATTTAAAAATAAACATTTATTTAAGTCCGCTATTTTATTGGTTTAGTTGTAAAATTATACAAGGTAATACACGCACAAAACATTTATTATAGTTATTTATGTACCAAGGGCGTTAGAATGATGATAATGTCAGGAGGGAGACAATGTTTCAGCCCGAGGGCCTGAAGGGCCCGAGGGATGGAAGTCGCACAATGGGTATTATCATCTAGTAACGCTCGTGGTGCATACAAAATTTTATTTTTCACGAGAGTATGTATAAATAGAAAATTAGTTTTAATTTATAATTGTTGACGAATATTAAAAAAAAAAGCGAAATCAACCGGTTTTTTTTAAAAACGCTGAAACATGTCGATTTTGTTTTTTAAAAATACACATTAATATGTGCGCTTCATTTTTCGACTTTCATTTGTTTCTAAGTTATGACGTCATCACAAAAAATTAAATGACAATATAGATTTTTAATAGTGGAATCCGATAGTGATTTTTCTTCCCTTTATGATCATGCAAATAAATCATAAGGTTGCATAACAAAAATTCTGAGAAAAATCGATCTGAACATTTAATGTTATTGATATTATGGTATCAATATATCATGTATTTTGATATTATTAAATGATATCATAATAACATCAAATAATGATACAGCCTTGGTAGTGTAAGGTCTAGCGTGCTGGACTTTCACCCAAGCGGGCCTGTTCGACTCCTGTTGCCGGCAGATCTGGTTAAGGTTTTCTGCAGCTTTCCTTAGCTGTAACACAAATGTGGGATTTGCGCTGTTCCATCTGTAAGTCGGCTGCAGCCGCATGTAGGGCCTACGTAATAATAATAATCAGCCCCTCCCTCCCGCACAATCTTATAGCTTCTGGGGTCTGGTTTCAGGTTATGGGTTGTAGCAATTATTATTATTATCAACATACATCAGTTTGGAGTAGAACATCCACACAAATCCCTAGAAATTTAAAATGGATTGAAATAGTAGAAATGAGATATAGTACAGAGGATAATTTTTAAATGTTTTAAAAATATACTCAAATATGAACACTTATGAATTATGAAATTCTTATATTTATATAAATATTTGCATACAAATACTAATTAAAGTTTAATTTTTTATACTAAAAAAATAAAACTTACAACTAAAATAATAAATTGTAAAATCATTGCAGAGAGGCTTAGCTTGTAAATATACAAATAAATATAAACAGACTACATTACTTGTTATGTATGTAAATAAGGTAAAATCTAAATCTTAAAAACGGTTAACCATGTTTCATGCTTGTTTGGGGTAGTTGATTTTCTTTGTCACTTCCTTCTTTAACGTCTGCATAAATATTTAAACAAAAGTAAAAAATTAATTAAATGGAAGTAGGAACATTTCATAGTGACTAATGTACCTGGTAATCCCAGTGAAAATATTGTATCTCTTCTCAGTCCCCTCTTCGTATATATACAGGGTGGGATTAAAGTATGGAATATTGAAAAAGAAAGCGAACTCAACCGGTTTTTTATAAACGCTGAAACACGTCGATTTTGTTTATTAAAAAACACATTAATATGTGCGATTCACCTTCCGACTTTCATTTGTTTAGTCAAGTTATGACGTCATCAACCATTTCATTTCAAATTTTATGGAAAAGAATTGTTCGTGGTCACGTGACATAATAGTACCTGATATGTTTCTAGAGGTCGCTACATCTTAACATGTATGCGTAGAGTACAGACATACTTTTATTAATGCATCTTTGTTTAATACGTTTTTCTTGCATTTCGTATCTCTTTTTTGGAGTGGGGTGTATCGGGAGCATTTGTTCATTCGATAGAGTTGATCCTTCAGGCGTGGTCGCGTGGTTGTTGTTTGTTGTTGTTTGTTAACCTGTTTACGTGGTGTTAAACAATAGTGATTTTTGTGCTTACAATCGCTATATTTGTGATGATTGTTCGATATAAAAAATTGTATATAGAACTTGTAAAAGTGCAACCTGGAAGTTGATGATAAATATTAACGGTTTATCTGTTTAAACCACGTGTTTCTAATTAAGGTTAGTTGAGGTTGTGAACACTTGAAAAACGAAAAATGATAACAGTTTTATTTTATTTTAGGAATTTTTATTGTCTAAAATGTTTAACATATTATTACAATTATCAACACGAAGATGCAGTTGAAAGATTTGAGATTGTATGCTACCATTGATTTATATTTAAAACAACATGGGCCTACATATTACAAACGATAATGTAATGCTTGTGAATACAGTATACTTCTTAATACAAGGCGTTTTATTTCATTTAGTTGTATAAAATCACCAACTCAGAATAAATAATAATATCTGATAGAAAGCATGTATATAAAATTTTAAAAGCGGTATGTAACCCGCCGTACATATGGCGTTAGTACCTGATATGTTCATAGAGGCGCTCGCAGCAGTCAGTCTACAATTTTAGTATGGATTCGTTCCTTCTTGTCTTGGTATATTCTTTGGTTGGTACATTTAACTTTCAGTTCTAAATCTTATTGGTGGATTCCATCACACCACTTCCTTTCGCGTTCGCTGATTAACAGAGTATATTTTTTGTACGAATTAAACATACTATTTTTCCTCCTACTGCTTATTTTTAACTAACAAACTCTGGGAGAGGACTGTTTAGAATAAACAACATGACGTTAAACTACTTTTTATTTACTGCAATTCTAATATGTGTAAAAAATGGCAATTTGAATATTAAGAATTAATAGCATTAAGTTTAAGAAATACTCACTCCCACTTCGTCGAAAATTCGAAGAAATTTCGACAGGCGTTGTCTAAGATATGTGTTTACCGTTACATAATTAGAGGTTAGGATTGGTTTTTGTTTTTGCGTCGTCGTTCCGGGCAGCAACTAAAATTTTAATAGAAACGTCGAATTTGTTTTTGTTTTTTTATGTCTTTAGTTAATTTAATATTTTTTTGTACGACCCTGCTATTTCGGATTGTTTACCAAACTTGGTTTTAGAACAGTAGGTTATGTTTACTGGTTACTAAGCAAAAACGCGTCGGTAAGTAATTACTTACCGTTCAGTTCTGTCAAAAACAGAACGGTAAGTAAATTATATGTAATTTATAAAATAAATGCATCATCTTTAGATGTCTCTTGCGTGAAAAATCATTATTTTCTAAATAATTATTGAACTATTTAAAATAACTTATGTTTTTATTTAAATTTGCTGTGAAAAAATACCCAATAAATAATAATAACAACTATCTATTTATGTTGAAACGACAAAAATATCGTGACATTCAAAACTAAAATTACAAACGTATCCATGGTAACGACAAAACCTACTTAATAGTTGGTGGATATACAGGGCAAAAATAAATTATCTTGAATCTATCTTTTTACCATCTTTGGGATATTTCCTTAGTTAATACCTTTGTATTCATAATGGTCGTACAAAAAATAGTATAAGCATCTCTAACAGTAAGGAGTTTACCGATCTCCTCCAATATTGGCGACTTCGCTTCGCTCAGTCGCCAAACATTGTCGTCGATCGGTAAACTGTCCTTACTGTTCTCGATACTTAATATACTATAATATTGTCATAGAAAAGATAAATGATTATTATTTAAATGAAAAGTTCTACTTATTACTTCGTATTATTGCTATAAAAGAAAATTTCTTAGAGCACCGCGGAAAATAGTTTATACATAACCTCAGACTACTTTTTGTACTAGTACAAAAAGTGATTACTTTTTGTACAATCTATGGTAACGAGTAACAGTTCCTAATTGTCTACTTTTTATACAAGATAGTTTGATATTATAGTGTCATATTCGTACGGTTGGAGAAAATTAGTATATTATGCAACGAGCACATAATGATGGTTATTAATACACGAGTATGACGTTTCATACGAGTGTATCAATAACCATTAGGTGCGAGTTGCATACACTATTTTTTCTTAAACCGTAACTGATTTGTTAGACTACTAAGTGCACTTCTAAAACTGTTATAAGATGTAACCTCAAAGTGCAAACTTGGTGACAATCAAACGAGAGCTTTTTTACGCAACTTTATTTTTACGCAATTTTTTTAACTCTTATTGTGTTCGCGACAAATTTAATTATTACTTTTTAAGACAGACATACAAATTTGTTAAATAAAAGCACCAAATAATACAATCAAATTTTTTTTAAATTAATAGTTAACTAATAAAACTAACAATAAGAATTTGTTACAACATATTTAAAATAATAGTAATTATCAGCAATATTTATTATTCACTGCGTGGTGACGATGGACGATGAGGTCCGATCCCAAGTTTAGTATATATACTAACTTTGGCTGGTTTCTACGCAACCATATATTCTTGACTCTCATTTGTCAACAGCTCGTTATTCTTGACTCTCATTGGTCAACAACTCATTGCATAATGGAAATTCGTTGCATAATGAACCTCATTATGAAACGGCTATTGCATACATAATAATTAAATTAAAGTATAGGAGCAGAAAATAGTATATTAAAGAACGAGTTTCATAAGGCAAGATTTATTGCTCGAGTCCAAATTTAGAACTCGTCCTTTAGAAAACTCCCCGCAAGCGGCTCGTTTTCTGAATTTGGACTCGAGCAATAATGACTTATGAAACGAGTTTTTTATGCTATTTTTTTATTTTGCGTCTTTTATTCCCTTTTAAAATAAAAAAATTGCAATTTCAAAACTTAGAGATTTTTGTGGTAGTTGACAACACTGATGTGACATTTGAAAATTTATTGATTGACACAGAAAATTAAGTGAAGTTGAGCTGTTAAAGCACTCAAATGAGCTATTAACGCACTGTTTTGGGTGCTCTAACAGCTTTATTATTATTATTTTTTTTTTTTATATATATTTAATTTCTTTTTGCAATCTGTATACAACAATAAGCAAAATATGTGCATGTTAGAGATTATTTGACATGACAATGACGTTATTGAAATCCAACGATTTACAATGTACAATTTACTACATACTAGGTTGTATTATGTATTAGTTTAATCGAATCTGCTCGGTAGGTCTAGAGGTTTATGTTTCTTTAGTCTGTGTAGGAGCTTTATTATAGACGGAAAATAGAAAAAAGTCATTTTGGTCATAGCTTCTGTTGATTTTTACACTTAAACTATGAAATCATAATTAAACACTATATTGCATTTTAGTGCCTTTACAAAAGTACCATTGAAGCATCCTATACTAACTTCGTAATAAAGCGATTAGAAGTATGTACCAATACACAGTATCGTGTTAAATTTTCAGCCAATATAACCAAAGAAAATAACAATCAATATTTAAACTTGGATGTATCAGCACCACTTGATTTTGATGAAAACATCGGTGTAAGTATAATTAAAGCATAGAATGAAATAAAAGTTAACAGAAACTTGATTGCAGGTTTCTGTTGAAATATTTTCTAAAACTGTAGCTAACCAATTTTTACAACTCTTTGTAATTCGAGAAAAGAATGGTTGCAAAGCAGCAAATACATATCTGGGCGAATTCTGGTACGATATACAAAGAGCTGCCCAAATGCTTCCTGGTGTTTGTCCTGTTCGAGCAGTAAGCTGTAATTTTTAAAGTTCTTTTGCAAATGTACTGTATAACAGATTTTTTAGGGCAGATACACAGTACATCATCATTTGTTAAACTTCAACAAAATAGCTTTGCAGACTTTTCCTTTTGGAACACTGAAATTTATTTTTAAAAGTTTCGATAGGAGAACTGCAAATAGTGTTATATTTTGTGTAGTAACAGAAATGGAAAATGTCCTTAATTCTGAATAGTGTATGTATAACTGTATTTATTGTTACAGATATATCAAAGCATAAGAATAAAATACACTTACCGTAATGCATGTACTTTACTTTAGAAATATATTATCTTCTCTAAAAAAATGTTCTCTTTGCACAGTAACATTTCGGGTTCTGAAATAGGCAAAAAGAAGTTTTATTTACTTTGATGATTAATGGTGATGATTAATAAAATTCAAAGTACATACTCAGTCTTTTAAAGAGGTAGATGTAGATTGCAGGTTGAAGATCAAAGATTTATCTCAGGAATATAGAAAAAAGTGTTCTAACAGATTTCAGTTGAGGGCGCTTTTTGTGTAAATTCACAGTGCAAGCATTTGCAAGTGTTTGTAAAATGACTTCTGATCTAGTTTTACCAAGTTTAATTTTTGGTTATATGACATTGTCTAAGCATTATTAATTGTTAAGGTTATAAATTGTAAGTAAGTAGATACTTCGATTTCTCTTTCAATTTAACATAGAAGCAAGATTTCTCTTTTAATATAATATTATTAATTAATTTAGTTTCTATCGATAATGTTTAGAAATTCAATTCTGAAATTATTATACGATGTATTTAAACGGTCCATTAGTCCGGCTGACAGCTGAACTCGCAGAAGGGACCATAGTGAGCGGTCTACATAAAACGTATACGTAAATTAAAACAGGTGTGTTTGTATGTATACAACTACTAAATCATAATAAACGTAGCATTAAATTACGTTTTAAACATTGTAAATTTACATAATAAAAAATAAAATGCTGGTAAATTGTCTCTAATCAAGAGTAAACGAATAGAGTGAAAATATAAGAGTAAAATCTCATCAATATTTCACTCTATGCGATTTGTAGACTCTATTAGTGTATTTTTTAAATTCACTCTACCTAGAGTATATTCCAGTAGATAACAGTAGGTTCGTTTATGCACTTGTGTTATGTTTTCCACAGGTTAGCATTAGTATAAGTGATGTATTTTTCTTTGTTCCACAAATTTTATTATGAAATATTTAGTTAGCATAGGTGAGTTTTTAAGATTTGATATTTATTTATAACAATATTTCGCGTGAAATGATGTTTACCAATTTCTAAAACCATGAGTTTCTTTTTCAAATTTTAATAGAGGTTACAAAAGAATTTATTATAATGTGTGACCGATAATAATTTTGCATTATTACTTAATATTTCATTTTTAACAAATCAAATAATTATTATAATAACTATTTATTTATTGCATTGCTAACAATTAAAGAAATAGATGCATAAAATAAAAAATAGATAGAGGTACTATATGTTGAATTTCTTGGGTTCAATTTAATTATTAAAACAACCAAAAATCTTAATGTTATTATAATAAAAGAGAATCGTGGTTCTTTTATCCAAATACTGCAAACTTATTAATTTACTTATTCCAATATCCACTACCCACTCGTTGATAAGCTTTTTGGTAGTATTGGAGAATGTGATAGTTTTAAATAATTAACACATAGTAGTTAAACAGAAATGTCCTCTATAATTCACTCTGTTCAAGATTGTATATATTTTTACTCTTTTCGAGTGGACCTCCTGGAACTCCCATTAGTGTCGATTTGAAGCGTATTTGGGTCCACATTTTTTACTGTTTAAGGAATTTACTTTAAAGGATTGTTAGCATTTAACTGTTCGTAACTATAGCGTGATTTGATGAACCATAAACATTAAAAATGTTTTCAGCAAGGACGTGCTTTTGTAGCAATATATTACCAACAAAATGGGCGTCGCTAATTGGTAAACGGTAACAACCTTCAACCGCAGTTAAATCTGTCGGCTGCCAGCTAACTAGTATGACGTCATGGGTCTCACACGAAGACATCTGTATCGGATCGCAAGAGTCGTCTAAAGTAACTCCAGAATATACCGGCAACACCTGTAAAGAACAACACATTTTCGACTACTTCCAATGCGGCCGACTTTCTCAATATACCTTATCTCGATAGCTGAACGCTGTGAAACAATCAACAGATAACACGCATATAAATAACAAGTGCCAAATAAGTTATAAAGTGCTTCATTACAAAATTAAAAAATGAGCAGAGATTTTCGAATAAGTTTTAAATAACCTTGGCACAAATTGGCTAACAATTAATCACGTATTATCTACAAACATTAGTGAAAGAAATTATGCGAGCGGGACAAATTACTCTAAACCTGTGTAATATCAAAAAGTAAATTGGAGTAACCAAAGGGCACGGTAAGTTAACGCGGCTACGGGTACTTTTATTTAGATTGTACAATCGATAACTCCCGAAGTAGCTATTCAATAAACTTCTCGGAGAAAAATTATACGGACACTCGCCTTATCCTTGTTGTTGCCGGTCCCAAGCCCGGATGAAAGAGGAGGGTTGTGGCGCTAGGATAGCAACCTAACCCACGTAAAAAAAGGAAACAACAAAGCCGAATGAAAAAGTCGTTTAAAACAAACAGTCTCCGGGTGGAAATCCACACTTCCAGTTACGGAAGGAGCCCCACAGGATACGGAGGGGGCAATTCTGCTCTTGTTATGAAGAATATACACTGTATATTCCTAATACAGTGTATATACAGATGATTATAAACAAATACTTTAATATTAATAATAATAATATTAATAATATTAAAGTATTTGTTATAAAGACCTAGGTGCTACGCACATAAGGGTAAACCATTTAAGTCAGAAAATGATGCAATCGTTGACATATACAGAAGTTTCAATACATGCAACTCACGATACAACTCCAAAAAGAAAGAAAGTAATACAATAAAACGAAAGGTCTGTAACAAAAAAGATCAATTAGGAATATGCACATAACAAACTTCGAATAAGTACCTTTGCTGGTAGGCGACCTAGTGATAATGCTAAACCGCTTTCAAAGCTGACTAAGCGTCGATTAATTAAATAATCCTGCCTAAAAGAATTAAACTATAAGCCATGAATGTAATAGAATAGCCATAAATACGACTCTTCAGAAGGTATTCCCAACCTCCAAATGAACTAATGGAAAGTTCCGGACAATTCTAATATAAATTGAAAAGCACCACCCAAAAATCGCACTATATCCGCAAAAATGCGATTCCAATTAATTAACGAAAGGGAAACTGCAATTTATAAAGCGATGCCACCAACACATTCTTATAAGACGTTACTACAACAACGTACAAAAGGTAAGTCGACTTATCAACAAACAACAGGAAATTACTTCCGATCAAAATGTTAACTAAACCGAGAGAAAGAATACGAAAATCCCCTAACGCTATACAAAAAAGCATGCCAATACACCAATGCATCGTACTACGAAATTAGCACGTAACAAATAGTCAAACAGCAAACTAACTTTACAATTCCGTTATATTGCATTTAATATCTAAGCTAAACGACCTTGATCATTTCAAATGAACAAATGGCATCACGAAAAGGGAATTTTTCATGAGTTCACATAGCTCTTTTGTCAACTTGATATCGAAAACGAGAAATTGCCTTAGCGGTAGATTTAAGCATGTGAAGTCAATTTAAAAAAAACGTATTTTTATACAATCGTACACAGTGACGTATTTATAAAAAACATTATTCATGAATCATGACGTTATTAAATACCGACGAGAAAAAATAGGTAAAAAGTAAACATATATAATGTCTATTATCGCAGAGCATCATGACAATATATCTACTAGTTTTTTAGAACATTAGTCATAATGACCGTCAAACTACGCAATATCATTGTTTTAGCATTAACCAATGAACTGTTTCGCAGAGTTGATCCTTTTATTTTGCTAGAAAACATGAATTATATCTTGGTGTACATGAACATATATTTTTACATTGTAAGCTAACAATATATTTAAATATGAAACTGCACTAAAATATCCTTTTTTATTTTAAGCACCTGCATGAAAATACTATTGAAGCATCTAATAACTTTATAGTAAAGCGAATGGAAGTATGTAATAATACGCAGTATCGTGTAAAGTTTTCAGGAAACATAAGCAAAGAAAATGATGACCAATATTTAAATTTTGATATGTCTTCTCCACTTGACTTTGATGAAAATATCAGTGTAAATATAAGAGAAATAGTAGAATGAAATAAAAATTGACAAATAATTGATTTGCAGGTTTCGCTTGAAATATTTTCGAAAACTGTAGCAAACCAATTTTTACAACTCTTTGTAATACGAGAAAAGAATGGTTGCAAAGCAGCTAATACTTATATGGGTCAATTCTGGTACGATTTACAAAGAGCTGCCCAAATGCTTCCTGGAGTTTGTCCTATTCGAGCAGTAAGCTTTGGTTTTTCATTTTTTACAAATGTACTGTAATAGTTTTTTTAGGGTAGATACGCTGTGCATCATCATTTGTTAAATTTCAACAAACTGGCGCTGCAGACTTTTCCTTTTGGCACACTTAAACTTATTTTTAGAAGTTTCGATAGGAGAACTGCAAATAGTGTTATATTTTGTGTAGTATCAGAAATGGAAAATATTATTAATTCTAAATAGTTCAAATGTAACTTGAATTCTTGTTAGATATTTAATAAAACACGAGAAGAAAATATACTTATCCTAATGCGTATACCTTACTTGCTCTTACTCTTCTCTATCAAACTGCATTGTTTCACCTTACTAGAAAATCTACAGTAGTGTAAAAAATGTTGGATATGGTTTTTTCACGACCAGTTTTAACTTGGTTAAATTAACACTAATGGGTCTACGATCTACTTTATTTATTAGCTTCAATGTGTACCTAAGTCTACGTGTCAATGATTTTTGTCATCTTCATCAGGGCCTTGATTCTACAGAATTTTCTGGAAGGGTTACGCTTACATCAGTAGTCACCAATCAAACATTTAATTTGAAGCAGAACTTTGAAAACTGCGATACTTCCACGTTCTGAACATTAATTATAAAATGGAGTTTGCTGTAATTAAATCGTTTATAACTCAGCAAATGCCATTAAACAATGAGTTCGTCACATACGATTTCGTTAGTCCATGAAATTATCAAATGGTTCATTTGGTGACTCGCGGATCATAGGTTGCCAACGCTTGGACTCTAGACTGCTGTGAAGGAATGCCGTTTCAAGCAAATTTCTCATTCACCCTATAGCTCCGTCTTGCCCTCCAGCGATTACTACGAACATAAATTATTTGTGTTAGGTCTAGCTACTCGCTATGCTATTTATATTAATAAAAATACAAGGTTTTTTTTTAAGTCTGGGAACTAAAACAGGAGGAAAGTCTATGTCATCACATTCTCGGTACTAGATACTTGGTAATCTACTAAATTCAGATGAATTTTACTTTAGCTGTTGGACAAAATATAGAAATTTTATAAATTGCCCTCAATTATGTTGTGTAAAATACTCTAAACACTTACGATCCATTATTTTCTTACATTTTATGTTACCATTTTGCCACGACCCGAATTTCAGTTTTATACTAAATGGTTTTGTAGATATCTTACTGAACGGTGGTTTATCCATTTCCATCGCGCTTCAATGTATTTACCCTAGAGGAAACTCTGGTATCTTATTTTTTCTCGCAAGAAAAAACGCATCTCTGTAGGCATTGATCACTTCCGTTTTGGTTTTGGATTAGTAAACCATCGGTTTAGGTAATTAACAAGAACGTTGGTGAAGTTCTTTCTTGTGCGAGAGGGAGGGGCGATGATTATTATTACGTAGGCCCTACGTGCGGGTGCAGCCGACTTACAGATAGAACAGCGCAAATCCCACATTTGTGTTACAGCTTAGGAAAACTGCAGAAAACCTTAACCAGATCTGCCGGCACCGGGAGTAGATCTCGAACCGCTTCGGTGAAAGTCCAGTATGCTAGACATTACATTACCAAGGCTGTAATAAAAGGAAGCTTTTTTTCCAAAAGGATTTATCCTGATCAAGATTGCCATCATTAATTGGTGTTTGGATTTTGTATTTTGCGTGGGATTGCAAACAACGCAGTGGGTGGATATAATAACTGGTGATGCCTAGGATTTGAGACTGGACTCTTTGTTTTATAAATCAAGTATTCATTAATGGTTTTATTTTGTTTTGCTATTTATAAACAGTCCAATGAATCTTTTCAATCAGGTTCTGTCCGAAAAGCGCTGAAGACGATAAAATTCAACATTCGTCGTTTAGAAGTTGTTTACAGTTGAATAGGAAATGTGGGATTTGAACCAGAAAGTTTGCAAAATTATTATGAGGGCCCTGAAGAATAAATGCTAGATGACAGAAACACAGAAAGAAGATCGAAGTGCTTAATAGATCTGAGAAACAACAGCAACTAAGTCGGCCAAGGTACAGATGCATGTCAGAAAAATTACTAGACAAATTGTTTATTTTGGATGATGAAAGTTACTTTATTTTCAAAAATTCTAATAAAAATGCGATTGGGGATTTTATACCAAGCACTCTGTTGCAGCACTTGATGATATTAAAACTTGAGAAAAAGTAATGTGGTTGGCAATTAACACCTTCTGGGATTTCTAAACCCTTCTTCTGTTCTTCACGAATGGTCATAAATCAGGAAGTCCATATAAATAAATGTTAATTAAGAGATGGCTTATTCCATTCATTCGAGAAAATCATTCTGATGATAATTACTTGTTTTGACCCAATCTGGCTTCATCACATTACGCGAAATCATTACTGATTACTTATCAGCTGTAGCTCACTTATCAGCCGAATATTGTGTTTGTGGTCAAGGAAGAGAATTCCTCCATGTGTCCCCAGAACTGCGACTTATTGAGAATTCTGATCTATCTTAAAAGATCTTGTATGTGAGAAAGGTTGGGAAGCTCAAAATGAGGAGAATCTTAAAAATAGAATTTCATATTGTTAAAGAAAATAGGCATGAACCTCGTACAAAGAATGGTGGAACATGTGACCAAAAAAAACTGGATTATGTTCACAGTTCTTGATAAAGGAGGAGGGTCGATTTGGTGTGGTTTTTGCCCCAAATTATTTTTGGATGAAAAAATCAGAAAACATTTGTTTTAATGTCTACTAACAATAATAAATCGATTTTACCCTAAACGGACGATCCCCCACCCCCCTAGCCCCATCAATCCTGGATATGCCATCACTTACTAACAGCGTTCTTGGGGAGATATATCGCTTTCAAACTTATACTAACTCTCTTTTAACTGTATCCGCTCTCATTTATCATTTTTTTCCCTTTTTACCCCTCCCCTCCCTAGAGGGGCGGAGAGGGTGGTTTTACTATTTATTCGTTTGCGGGAAATATAAATGCAAAATATCCAAGCTTGTTCACCAGACTTGACCAAGGTATCCTGGGGTTTTTGGGGTCGCTGATTCCGAACCCGAAGTCCGTTAACCTGTATCACATCAAGTTTAAGGTCATTTGAAGGTCAAATTGAAAAAAGATGACAAAGAAATCCAGAAAAGTAGATAAATACGTTTTTGGCATCTCTGAATTCGATTTCAGGCTTTCTTGAATCGTTCGCTGTCAATTAGAGGTCATTTCAAGGTCAAATCAATATTATGCTAAAGTGAATCTCAAGAAAATGCCGTGTAATGAATTTGAATCACTTTATGTATAGGTTTTTGAGGTAACTGAATCAGGGGATCAGCTAGAGGTAGTTTCAAGGTGAACTTAACATCTCAAGGTAGCTGAAGCCAACTCAAGAGATCTTTTCATTTCTTATGATCATCTAGAGGTTTTTTATGGGTTGGAGGGGGAATGGTTCATTGAGAACGAAATGCATTTGATATTGCGAGCAGAACAAAATGTGTGTTCACGTTTAAATACGTAGCAACAATAAACCATTTTACCTTAAACACATCATGCTCACCTTTTCCTAGTCTCTCCCTTTAACCTCTAAAATGAAAATGATGGCACCACTCACTTACTGCATTTTATCTTACTAACAATAATAAGTTGAAAACAACCTGAATGGATCATACTCTCCCCTTATTTCCCCCTCCACATTCTCAAATACAGAAAATGCAATTGGAGTGATTCGGACCTGCGAATCTTCTACACATTCGGCGATATATTACTTGTTTTAAAAAATGTATACTGTCAATCTCTTCTCATTTATTTTTTCCCATAAAAGGGCTGAGGGGAAAATTGGGAAGAACGGGAACGAAGGATGGAAGCTTTTACAGTTTTATCCTTGAGCATTGTAACTAATCAAATATCACATTATATGTACATTATATGTAGTTTTACGTTCGTATTATGTAAAAGTTACCGTAGGTATAATGATCTACACTTTGCGTTACCCAGGAACAACGAAGTGGACGTGGTAGATCAATTCCCAGCTTAGCTTCAGATAGTATCGCAGCAAGTATTGCTGAGGAATGGCAAATAAGGCAACGAGACTTTGACTTACTGGTTCGACTGAAAGGTAATGTGATTTTCTCACTTGTAACATTTGGCTCAACATTGGCCAAGTTCCCCACCAATGTAGTGCTACGGTCAATTGATGACGACGCCTGCGGGCCCGATTTCCCACCCTGACCAGCCGCCGATACTGGGGTATTCCTCCCCTGCATCGTAACACTTTTACGTGTGGTTGCCATGACTCTGACGGATAGTGGGACAACTCCGTTGCCCACCGTCACCACGTGGAGGTGCCCTGGTTGCAACAACACGTTGCACATACGGTTAGAGTATGTGCATCATTTTAACATCATTTTAAACTCAAGTGAATGTTATCGGATTACCAGCTTTTTATAAATAAAGATATCGGATTACGAGCTCAAGGTATTCATTTGTGAGCCTGAAATGGTGAAAGTGATTAAGATATTACGTGAAGATGTTAGCTGAAGAAGTTATTAGATGGTGACTTTAACGTATTAAAAATTGTGCTTTAGGCTTAGAATGATGAATATTACAGAGTTATGAGTTCGAGGTATGTAAGCTTAAAGGACCCTGAAACCTTTATTTCGAGCCGTAAAATAATCTACTACTGATCTTACAATGACATCTATCAAACGTTACAAGGTTAAACGGGTTCTTTGTTTCAATTCAACAACCTCAAAAAGGGTACAACTAACAAATCACAGCTGGTTGACCTTGAGACCCCTGATTTAAATTAACGATTTCTACATCTACTGTATGAAAATACAAAGCATTTTTTAGCTCAATCTTGAGATTCATCTTGAGATGAGAGTTCACCTTGAAACTACCTCTAGCTGATCCCCTGATTCAGCTACCTCAAAAACCTATACATAAAGTGATTCAAATTCATTACACGGCATTTTGTTCAGCTTCACTCTAGCATAATATTGATTTGACCTTGAAATGACCTCTAATTGACAGCGAACGATTCAAGAAAACCTGAAATCGAATTCAGAGACGCCAAAAACGTATTTATCTATGTTCTGGATTAGTTTGTCATCTTTTTTTCAATTTGATTTTCAAATGACCTTAAACTTGATGTGATACAGGTTAACGGACTTCGGGTTCGGAATCACCGACCCCAAAAACCCCAGGATACCCTGGTCAAGTCTAGTGAACAAGCTTGGATATTTTGCATTTATACTTCCCGCAAACGAATAAATAGTAAAACCACCCTCTACGCTCCTCTAAGGGGGAGGGGTAAAAGGGGAAAAATGATAAATGAGAGCGGATACAGTTAAAAGAGAGTAAGTATAAGTTTGAAAGCGATATATCCTCCCAAGAGCGCTGTTAGCAAGTGATGGCATTTTCAAGATTGAGGGGGGCTAGGGAGGTGGGGGGATCGCCCGTTTAGGGTAAAATCGACTTATTATTGTTAGTAGACATTAAAAAAATGTTTTGTGATTTTTTCATCCAAAAATAATTTGGGGCAAAAACCGCACCAAATCGACCTCCTCCTTTATTAACTTTTATCATAAATTAATTAAAATGTAGTAAGTACGTACTATAACACAATAAGATTTATTAAAATCGAAACATTATTCTAGTTTTCATATGCATTCAAACGCAGTATCAAATTTTAGACATCACTCGTTATATAGGTACATATTATCTTGAAACCGTCATCGACTGGTGCGTCGTCGGTTTAGTTAGTATTAATCATCGTGCTCAGTTACCGTGGCATTATTCTCCTTTAGGAATATTATCTATTTCATCTGCTCAAGAAACTTATAGTTCTTGTAGCTTCAAGACTATCCGAGACCTTTAGATCAGTTGTTAATTTACATACTAAATCGCTCAATTCTGGCTCAATCACTTCTATTTGGTGAATTTTGTTCTTTAGCCTTTGTTAGTTTGTCCCAAGGCATACAGAATTTTGAATTCTACTATTATGCGAGGATGTTAACGAGATAGTGTACAGGTAATGAGGTAATCACATAGAATTTCGAAGTCTTCGCTTTACGCCAAACAAGTGAAAGAGAAAAATTCATACAGTGTAGAGAATGATTACCATTAAGTACAAGGTCAGTCAACCTATTTGAGAACTTTATTATCTATAGTCTAAATCCTAATAGAATACCTAGGCAACAAAACTGTAATTAATTGAGTATTAAATTAGTCAGAGGATTTGGAAGGATATGAGTTGTTTAGTTGGGTGTTTTAGTAGTCTGTAAGACGCACAGCGAGAAAGTCAAGATAATTAATTATTATGATTTGTAATATGTAGTATTTGCTTTCTGACGAAATTTGAGACAAATAAGTGTTTTGAAACAATCACATCATTTTATCCGTTATGAGATTTCTAGTACATCTTTAGCTGTATCTCTGATATGTGTCGCAAATCCTGTACTCACTCGAACAATTTCAATATAATTATTGCTAAGTACGTACTTAGTAAGTTATAAGCTAGGTACCAAAATGTTACCAAACTATTTTATGAGATTACATACGATAAGATTATGGTGATTATTTACTTACTTAATTTATATTTATTTGTTAAATTTGTAATATTTAAATAACTTAAAACCGTCAATTTCGTGCAGCAAAAATACTAAAATAGAGTACCTACTAGTTTAGGGTCATTAAACTTGCACAGAACAATAATGCAGATTCAAATATACTACATATACTTGCAAATAAGTAATGACTCATTTGCATACTGCACTTAGCATTTTCGTTAGCGGGTGTTGCACTGTGATGATGCGGTTGGCATCGTAAGTTCATGTTATTAGATGCTCGGTGCTCAGATAAATTTGATTATTCATTCCTTTTAGTGTTAATTAAGTGTTACTTATTAAACAATGTATATCTGGGAATGATACTAAATTGAAAATATTTTATTATTTTAACTTATATTAAGCGTTAAGTATAATGCGTTTATAAAGTTCTTATTTAAAAATCTTTTATAGGCCTAATAATTATGATACTGTTTTAGTAAAGTATAGTAAAATCAAAATCATTGTTGCTTCCCTTGCTTAGCTTCTCACCGCACACCACTAATACAATGCAAAATAAAGTCGAACAGGCAGCTGTCTTGCATTGAAACATAATTTAGATAAGAAATAGCAACGATTTAGTTACGAGATACTTCATTAATATATAGTTAAATATTTACGTACTTGACGTTTAAAGAAGCTTAGAGAGTAGCTTTTAATGGACTCTGGTAAAATATTATACATTTTATAAACGTTAAATGTAAAAGATCGTTCAAATAAAGCTGTATGATGAGAAGGTGGAGTCCCTGAAACGTTAAATTTAAATTAACATAATTTCCAAACGTTATTTTTTTGTGTAAGTATACATATAGAAATTTTTTGATTAATAACTTTATTATAAAGACATGCGGTCTGTAACAGCATTTTGTTTTTCATGTTCAAGCAAGAACAATCAGCTAGGTTTTGAAACATGTGATCTTATCTTCTTATGCCAAAAATCAGTCTCAAACACGAGTTTTGTACTCTCTGAATCCTGTCAACATATTCTTTACTCATACAAGTGTCGTAAACTTCAAAACAAGCGTTTCACACAATATAGTTTTCACCTTGGGGGTAAGAAAGCACCTATGTGAATAAATTAATTTTAAATTTAAGTAGGCTCGTTTTATGTTATTAGTAATGTGAGTAGTAAATCTAAGAGTGTTGTCAGCAACTAACCCCAAATTCCTTGCCATTATTGATTTTTAGTTTTACATGAGACATTAACTGTTCTAGCTTTGTAGGATTTCAAAATAATAAAACGACTGATTTAGTTGGATTGATTGATAAAAAATGCTGCAAGAAGCAAGAAGAAGATCTATCAAAGATTGTATTTAAGTTATTTTGAATATTTTGCAACGCCAGCTCTGCATACATGTGGATAGAGCAATACTTAAGAAATCTATGAAACAAATGTACATATACAGTAAATAACAAAGGGCCAAGAATTGATCCCTGAGGCACACCAAATATAATGGAATGGAATCCTTATGTGATTTTCTTGTATTATATATTGCGAACTCAATTGAAATACTGCGGCAAGCTACCTACTAGTTAGGGTTCGTTCTTACCTTACTTTAATCATCTTAACTTTGTCGCTGTTGCCACAACTGAGTTTTGTAATTTTAACGTAACGATTTCAATTGCTAGAGATGTTCAATAATGAGATGTTTAATTGTTAGTTTATTTTGTAATAAATGGATGAACGCAAAAGAAATGCGAATTTAAATAAAATAAGAAAATGATTTATTAATTATCTATTAATATTAATGGTAATTAACCGACTCCATAAAAATAAATTCTATAAATACTATAATATTTATAGGATATACGACAGAAACACCTGTATTTTGTTATGATAACGCATGTATAACTTACAATGAAAATGGTACAAAGAAGTGTAAACAACATGTTACCCACAAAATGGGGTCTGCTTAGAAAGCTAACAACCTTTAACCGCAGTTATATCTGTCGGCTGCCAGCTAACTAGTGTGAGGTCGTGGGTCTCACTAACGGTCTTCTGTAATGGGCGCCAAGAATCGTCTAAAATAGCTCTAGTACTTGCCGACAAAATCTGAAAAGAACAACACATTTGCGACTACTACCAATGTGGTCGACTTTTACCAATATTGGCTCCTCGGTAGCTGAAAATATAAACCCCAAATACCAAACATATGAATAATAAGTCAAGTATGAGATGTACAGTACTTTATTAACAACTAAACAAATTATCAGGCGTCATTTAAAATAAATCAATCAAGGTGAAATAGTCTTGGCAAAAATTGGAAGTAGGTTATCGATTTTTTTTATATACAAATTTGAACAGAATGGGGAATAATGCGAGCGCGATTACTTACTCTAAATTTCACTTTACTTCAAGTCTCGAAAATGGAACTGGCACGGTAAATTAACGCGAATACCTGTGATGTAGATTGCGCAATCGTTAACTTCAGATTTTAATTGTTTAACTAATTCATTACGGAGCAAAGTCATACATACGTATTCGCTCGCAAATATTCCTAACAATGTAATAAAGTAAATAATATGTGATAAAATTATATATATGAAATAGATACCTAAATATAAGTGCTACGCGCACACTGGGGAAAAACCATTTAACACATAAAATTATAATATACAACTATACAGTAATGCTTTATATACCTATATATACAATAAGTTTTGTCATACGTTATTGTTGTTGTAAATAGTTGCTACAATATAACTGACTCACGATTCAGGTGCGTGTTCTTCGAATCTGGATAGGAACGCCACCAACCAGGTAACTGTACGTGGGCAAACTCAGCGTAGTGGTGTTTAAACAACCCAAATATACAACGAAGTGTATTGAGGTAAAAATAAAAAGAATAATATAAACCGGAAAGAAAAAGGTCTGTAACAAACAAAACCAAATTACCAGAATGTACCAAGCAAACATTTTATAAATACTATAGATAAAAGGTGACCTTCTGAAATAGTTATACCACTCCCAGATGCGACAAACGTCGATTATATATCGAAATGAGAACGTGTGCTTGGAACCTCCAAAAAGAACTAGTGGAAAATTCCTTACGGTTACCAATAAAGTTGGAAATCCTCACCAATAAAGTTGGAAATCCTCACCAATGAAGTTGGAAATCCTCACCAATAAAGTTGGAAATCCTCACCAAAAATTAATAACAGATCTGCACAAATGCAATTCCCATATCACAGCATAAAGGAAAAACTAATTTAACGGTGATGCCACTAAAATATTCTTTAAAGAATTTTCTTCACACGAATGATCAAAACGAAGTGACAAGATCTCTTATCAACAACAGGAAGTTAGTTCCAAACAAAATGGCAACTAAAAGGAGAGAGAATGCAAAAATCCCTAAACGCTATACAAACTAACACAAAAACATAGCTATACAGGGTGCTACGAAATTAGGACGTAACAAACACTTGCATCTCTAAGTTTTTTTCGCGTTCCGAATAGCGGCCTTGTCGTGTCTTCATGTGACTATGTTAATAATTTGAAATTCTTCTTCGATTAAGGCTGATATTACGCTAAAAATATCTTTGACAATAATCTATTATCAAATGTTTTACAGGACTTATTTTAAGAACTTTCTTTTAAGAACCTCAAGGAGGCATATTACACTGTTTCAAAAAGCTTTTGTAATCATCGTATCACATATACCATATGCATTTACATAGAATAAAACGAATAAAATAGCACAATATTAGCCTTGCTGTCCTAGGTCATTATGAAATCAATACTACATAGTCCAGTCAAGTTGGAACAAATTTTTATGAATAGCGGAAAGTTGAGGTAAGTCCTTGGATTTTTTCATAGGCCTTCCTTGTGGGTTGTTAAATAACCTACTAAAAGTCATCATCACGCCCTCTAACGGTTAGGTACAATAAAAGTTATTTAATTACCTACCAAAGATGTTCGAATGCTTTTTCGTACCTCGCCTTCGTTTTGTGCAATCGAAGAAAGAAAATGCCTATGTCATATATGGATTAGTAATTTGTATCAGTAAATTTACTCAAGGAACTTTTGGACGTAACTTTTTGTGGTCTCATATTCGTCATCAAGTAGTTAAGAAAAATTCGTTGAGAGCCGGGCGCGATCGTGGTCTACTCATCTTTTACCTTAGTATCTTTTCGGCAAAATTCATCAGGCGACATTATCGTTATTATTGGTGTTAGTCGGGTGAACACTTGGTATTGGCAAGTTAATTCTTAATATGACTGTACTAGTCAATATTTGTATTCAACCCAATACGTACAGGGTATTTCACCTTCGTAAAAGATGGCTGTACCAAAATCGCGTTTGACTCTCAATGAATTTTTCTTAGCCACTTCATGACGAATATGTGACCTCAAAAAGTTACATTAGAAAGATCCTTGATTAAGTTTATTGGTGCAAATTGCTGAGCCATGTATGGCATAGTTTCTTCCCTCGATAGCACAAAACAAAAGCGATGCATGAAAAAACATTCGGTCATTTTTGATAAAAAATTAAATAAACTTTATTTTACCTAACCTCCTTCATATCGATAAACCTAATAGTTTCCGAGAAAAGCGACAAAAACTGTAAGGGAGCGTGGAAAATACTTTATGGGGTTATTTAACAACCCACAAAGAAGGCCTAGATGCAAAAATCTATGGACATACCTCAACTTTCTGCTATTGTTTCCAATTTGACTAGACTAAGAGTATGAATCAGCAAATCAACTTATATTCTCTTTTCGGCAAGTTCACATTGACTGTTTCTAAACGCAAAATCATATTCTCCATTCGTTGCTGTGCAAACAGTATTCCTTTTTTTATACAGATGAGTTCACAGAACTAAGAGGATGGTACGATAATTCAAGAGGCGACTTCTTGAGACTATGGAGTTATTCAAACGAAGGTTAGATAATATAAACTAGGTGAGGTATTTCGTATATTTTCTTCTTATGCTTTATTACTTTTTAACAATAGAGTTATTTAGGTACTACTTAGAATCAAAGACGTTTTCCACTTCTGATACTACACAAAATATGATACTATTGGCATTTTGTTTATCGAAACATTTTAAAATAAATTTGAGAGTTCCAAAAGGAAAAGTCTGTAGAGCTACTTTGTTGAAATTTAACAAATAGTGATGCACACCATATGTACCCTAAAAAAATTGTTGGTGTATATTTAGAAAAAGTTACGAAAACCTGAAGCTTACTCGTCGAACAGGACAAACTCCAGGAGTCATTCGTGAAGCCCTTTGTAGATCATGCCAGAATTGCCCCATATACATATTAGCTGCTTTGCAAGCGTTATTTTCTTTTATTACAAAAAGCGGTAAAAACTGCTTTCCTACAGTTTTAGTAAATATTTCAAAAGTCACCTGCAATCAAATTGACAATTTTTATTTGACTATATTTTCACTTAAACTTACCCCGATATTTTCGTCCAAATCAAGTGGAGCTAACATATCAAAGTTTAAATATTGGTTGTCATTTTCTTTAGTTATGTTGCCTGAAAACCGTACAGGATACTGGTTATTACACACTTTCATATACTTCACAACGAAGTTAGTATGAGATGCTTGAATGGTATCTTTGTACAGGCACTGAAAATGCAATATAATCTGTATATACATTTTATCAATGTCTATATCTATATCAAAACTGAAATATGTTAATTAACTTACAACACAGAGGCAAATGTACAAGTACATCAAAATATAATTCATGTTTGTAGTAAAATAAAAATCCGAATATATATATAGAAAAATATCAGCTTTCTCGGTTAATAAATAGTAAGCCAATGATGCTTTTAGTTTATAACTATTGGGACTAATGTTCTGAAAGTATTATATATATATATAGTAATAATAATATAATCAATAACAATACAATAGAAAGAACATAATAAAAACGGTAAATGATAAAAATAACCTTGAGAAATAATAGCGAACACGAACTATTACTAGGTCTATATTCAATCATAATCAACTATAAGTATGTAGATGTTAGATACAATCGAATTGTATTACTGTATAACATTAATTAATCCTTATATTTGTTAATTCTGTGTATTAATAACATATACTAGTATGGTTTATATAAATTATTAATAGCAGCTTTGTTTGCGGTTTAGCCCGCGTGACCAGAGTTCGGAACTACGCGATGGGCATTATTAAAGAAATATATATATCCGAACAATACGGTCAATCAGCAAGATCCTTACTTATTCGAATTGGTTTAATCTCAACAAATCTTTAAATGTCAAAGTTTAATCATTCACACAAAACTAACTTAAAGAGAGTGCAAGACTGTACCGTTACGCTGTTTTTGATAGACTCACCCGCATTTATCTGACTTCTCCCCCGCATTCTCAATTTCACAAGAGAAAGAATAAACATCCTTTAGCGTGAGCTGATAGAGGAAAGAGATATCTATGAAAATCTCTCAAACATCTTGCTTATGTCACGGTTCACCATGATAAATAAACAAGATTCGCCTCTCGGAATTAAATATTTTTATCCTAACAAATGAATTCTTGGAATAAAATATATTTGCTCTCAACAAAAGGTGATTTTCGTTGAGGCTATTGAGTTTTTATTACAAGGGCGACTGAGACGAAATATTTACATTGTTTATTTGTCAAATAGGATCTCAAATAGATCTAAAAGTCTACTGAACTTCTTCTAAATTCCCCACTCAAATTCCCAATTCTTTTCACTGAACTACAACTTCTGAATCTAGTGTAATTATAATTTTGAAATATTTCTTATTACTGGAAAATATTGAAATTTTAATAATTTCAATAATTTGTAATAGTCCAAGAAGAGTCACAAATTTAAAAGTGTTGTTTCTTATGTCTACAGGCCGAATTCGTGATCTATATTTCAAATTTGAAATATTAATATTGCAAATTTTACATTTTGTGTTTTCAATAGTTCTCAATTCTAACTCAATATTCTAAATCTAGAATTGCAAATTCACAGTTTTTACTACACCAGAAAACTAACTGACGACACGGGCTCCCATACCGACGGGACCACCGACGGGATAGATCTTAGTAGCCTCTCCGTACTAGAGTCCAGGTTTGATCTGCGATCATTCATCCTCAAAAAAAGGGTGGCCCGAGACCGGTCTAGTCATAAATAATCGGATTATTGAGTTTTATATATAGTTAAGCAATATGAGTTTTCCCATCAATTCGAATTCAACTGAAATATGAAAATACTCGACTTGAGTTTAAGCACATGTGCACCAACATGCGTAGCCGTGGCTGACTGACATGCCTATACAATGTAACAAAACTGGTAGTTAAATTGCTGTAACAAAAACATTAAAATTAAGATCTGAATTACGGAAAGAATATCAAGCTGATTGCCAGTCAATCATCGGTAGTTCTTGAGTAACTTAATGCTTAGGTTTATATTGAAGGTTGTTCGTAAATGCTTGAGACAATAATATTATATTCAAGACACATAGGCTGGCCACAAGAACATCGCTAGATGAGCTGAGATACTGAACTAGCTATTGTCGTGTGGTAAGCCTGTACAAATAATAAAGATTTTAAGGAATTTTCAGTATCAGCGCAAGGTGACTGCGAGAATACTGACGTCTCTGCAGAAACAGCCTCGCTTACCCATTTTAAAAGAGAATTTTTGAGCCGTTTTAAACGAAGGCTAGCAATTTTTATAAAGATGGTGATGGAATAGGAATTTACTATTGGGAAGACCAACCAGAAATCCATGCAAAAACATACGGGTTTAACGCCGCCAAAGAATTTCGGAGCCAGGCTTCAGCTGGTAAGACCATGACAACCATCTTCTGGGATAGAGTGGCATTATTTTCATTGATTGCCTTCTATACAAGAAGACATCACAGGGGAGTATTAATCAGGTGCTTTGAAGTATCAACTGCAGTTTGGGACTACGATTTCCCAAAACTAAACAAGTGACTACTTTTATTTCGAAACCTAAAAGAAAATCCTCTAGAAGTGAGATTTACCGATGATGACGAGGTCATGATTGTGGTTTTTACGTAATTACTTTCCAGAGTAAGAATGAACAATTTTTTAATGGGATTTACGCGTTTTAGCATTCTATGGTTATTAGGTATATGTTAAACGTATTTAAAATATTAAATATTTTTTAATATAAAAAATATTTATTAGATTTTTATTTTACATGCAATAATTTATATTTTAATCTTTATATTTCATACATTATAATTATTATATATTTGTCCAAATATATAAAAATTTAACAAAATATATAATACATGTTTTTATGGTATGAGAAGATCAATATTTAAAAGCCGATGAAAAGCATAATTTTTATTATTTGCATTAATGCATAGCATTATTTGCTAAAATTTTCATATACGTATAACAATAATATAATAATAATTACTACTACCCATTCCCTAGATAAATATAAATAAAATAATGAAGACGACACCATTTTGACACATTAAATTGACATAAGTCAAAAACTATTGCAGATAGGTCTAAAAAACTGGATGCGTTATATCCAAAATCTAGTGGCGAATCCAAAAATGTAACAAAAATGGGGGGGTTGCCATTTAAAAAAACAGAATCTATTTGTGTATTTTATTTTGGAACATGCTGTCTATAAATAGAAATATTTTTAGAATGCGCCGCATTGTCGGCTATATCGTTTAAGAAAAAGATCAACTCGATAGCTTGGATAGAAACAAAGTTATGGAGCTTGTACGCACCCCTGAGTCACCCTGTATAATCTGCTATATAAATAATATATCCCAAATTAAAAATATTTTAAAAAATATACATTAAATATTTATAAAATGTAAAGATTTAAATGTATATTGTTTGTTCAAAACGAAAAATTTAATGGATGTTTCTAATCGTGCTAAATTATATGTTGCTATATTTATTATAAATATAATAATATTAGGAATTGCGGTCTAGTCAATAATTACTATTTGTTTTGAGCCAAGCTTTCGCAATTAGTTTATTGCTTCATCAGGGCCTATAAGGTAGGTACATCAGAACAATGTATATCAAAACAATAGTAGTATCTACTTACAAAAACGTGAGTATCCTATTAGTACATGTAACTGAATACAGTTAACAAGATATAAAAGAATATAATACCCAAATACATAAATTCTAGTTTATAAATATCAGCTCTCTATTATAGTTTAAAAATTAAAATGACAAATGTAATTGACATATACAAGGTGTCAATTATTATGTCTTACATAAAGTAGGCAAGTGAAAAAAAAATCTTTTTAAATAATAATTGATGAATTATTCTATACTTATATCTATAAAATTATAATTATGGTTAGTTTTATTAATTTTATGAAATTTTAAAATACAAGAATAAACTGTGCTGAGATTTTTCACATGAGATTTTAAAATTTAAAGAATTAGGTGTATTTAGAATATAGGTCATTTCAATAAAAAGTCTATTTTTGTAGTTAGTTTCTATATCCAAAACCTTTACATTTTTAAAAGCAACAACATGGTTGAATTCTTTTGAATGTATAGCCAAAGAATGAATCTTTCATTTGCATATGCAAATTGACAGAATAAATTAATTTACTCTAAAAGTAAATTTTATCTAGGAAGTAAAAGGTTTTATAATATCGGCCCTCAGTGAAATAAAATATACAGTCATAAACATATTACCTATTCATATTTTCACGGAATTTGCAGTTAGAAATAATGTGGCATTCAAGAAAAAGTTCAACCATATAAAAAATATTAACATAAATAAATTTAATAATTTACAAAAAAAGCAAATACAAGTAAAAATGTTCAATGATAATAGCAAATGGTTCATTAATCTAACTGAGAAGGTTATTCCTGAAGATGTAAAAAACTATCCCTTGGTCCAAAATTTATCATATCATATCATAGCATATCTCTATTAGCAACAGAATTACCAGTGAATAAATTACTTGCTGATGTAGAAAATATTGTTGAAGGGTTAGATCAAGATCAGAAGGATATTCAAAGAGCTAGAATAACTAATGTAATTACAAACTTTTTGGGTTGATCTAATAAACATACTATGTTAGAGAATGTTTTCAACAAGGCTAGACAATTTATTAAAGATAACTCTGATATTTATATTACTAAAGCTGATAAAGGTGCTGTCACTGTAGTAATTTCTAAAACAGAATATATAAACAAAATTGAAGAATCACTTAAAGATTACCAAATATATCAAACACTTAACAATGATCCTACATTTACTACACAAAAGAAAAATAATGATTTTCTTAAATTATTACAGAAAGAAAACTGTTTAGAAAATACCACAGTAAAACAACTGATTATTAACAATTCTACAGCTCCTAAATTCTATGGTCTACCCAAGATACATAAAAATAACACTCCTTTAAGACCCATAGTATCTTGGATAAGTTCCCCTACATATAAGTTGTTGAGTTTTGTTGCGGACATTCTAGCTAAAGCTTTCAAAAATCAAAATAACTACAATACCAAAGATTCATTTATATTTGCAAATGAATTTAATAATTTTAAACTTCCTCCTGGTTTTGTTTTAATTTCTTTAGATGTAGTTTCATTATTTACAAATATTCCTATAAATTTAGTTAATAACATAATTTCCAATAAATGGGAAATTATACAACCTCACTGTACTTTCACTAAAACACGTTTTATACAAACAATCAATTTTATTTTTAACAATACTTATTTTGTCTTTAATGGTAAATATTATAAAAAAGTTTTTGGTACACCCATGGGGTCTCCTCTCAGTCCGATTATTGCAACGATTGTGATGGATTCTCTTTTTGATGACGTTATTCCCAGACTTCCATTTCAATTACCTTTTATTAAAAAATATGTAGATGATGTGATATATGCAGTACCATCTGAACAAATTAATGAAATTTTAAATATATTTAATAGTTTTAATAATTACATACAATTCACAATAGAAAAAGAAAATAATAATAGTGTTCCTTTCCTTGATACCAGGTTGATTAGAAGTGAAGGTGGTATATTAATTCTGGACTGGTACCAGAAGCCTACTAGCTCGCGTAGATACATTAATTATCACTCTAATCATCCTATTAACCAAAAAATTAACATCATTTTAGGTTTAAAAAATAGAATAAAAAGAATTGCTCATCCTTCATTATATGAAAAAAACTTAAAAATACTTAATAATGGTTACCCCAATCATTTAATTAACAAATTATTATATAACACACTCACGGTCAACCCACGTAATAACTATCCTAATGAGAATAATGAGGATAACGTTATCTATAGAAGAATTCCATTTATCAACAATCTAACTTCCTAAATAATTGACATTTTAAAAAACAATAATTTAAAAATTGTTAAATATAATGTAAAAACGATTTATAAACTATTTTCAAAAATTAAAGACATGACTCCTGTGTTGAGTAGCTCTAATGTAATATATTCGATCCCTTCTGGTGAATGCAATAAAGTCTATATAGGCCAGACATCACAATGGCTACGCTCAAGAGTCACTCAACACAGAAGTGACTGCAAACTTGGGAAAGATTCATGTGCTTTGGCTATACATTCAAAAGAATTCAACCATGTTATTGCTTTTAAAAATGTAAAGGTTTTGGATATAGAAACTAACTACAAAAATAGACTTTTTATTGAAATGACCTATATTCTAAATACACCTAATTCTTTAAATTTTAAAACCTCATGTGAAAAATCTCAGCACAGTTTATGCTTGTATTTTAAAAAAATTATTAAAAATTAAATTATTTAAAAAAAAAATTTTTTTTCACTTGCCTACTTTATGTAGGACATAATAATTGACACCTTGTATGTCAATTATATTTGTCATTTTAATTTTTAAACTATAATAGAGAGTAAACTATAATATTTATAAACTAGAATTTATGTATTTGGGTATTATATTCTTTTATATCTTGTTAACTGTGTTCAGTTACATGTACTAATAGGATACTCATATTTTTGTAAGTAGATATTACTATTGTTTTGATATACATTGTTCTGATGCACCTACCTTATAGGCCCTGATGAAGCAATAAACTAATTGCGAAAGCTTTGTCTCAAAACAAAGAGTAATTATTGACTAGACCGCAATTCCTAATATTATTATATTTATAATAAATATAGCAACATATAATTTAGCACGATTAGAAACATCCATTAAATGTTTCGTTTTGAATAAACAATATACATTTAAATCTTTACATTTTATAAATATTTAATGTATATTTTTAAAAAATTTCTAATTTGGGATATATTATTTATATAGCAGATTATACAGGGTGACTCAGGGGTGCGTACAAGCTCCATAACTTTGTTTCTATCCAAGCTATCTAGTTGATCTTTTTTTTAAACGATAGAGCCGACAATGCGGCGCATTCTAAAAATATTTCTATTTATATACAGCATGTTCCAAAATAAAATACACAAATAGATTCTGTTTTTTAAATATTTTTGTTACATTTTTGGATTCGCCACTAGATTTTGGATATAACGCATTTCGTTTTCTAGACCTATCTGCAATAGTTTTTGACTTATGTCAATTTAATGTGTCAAAATGGTGTCGTGCATAGACCCATAGAAAAATTCATAACTTCAGAACCATTCACAATTAATTAACCAACTTTTTTCTAGTCGATTCCTTAATCTTTAGCGCATATTTTGAGATCTAGGCGAACTGGTAAGCGACTCTGCAACGCCTACCACGATTTTTTGAAAATGGAAAATTACAAATATCAATAACTCGATTTTTCCAAATAGAACACCCTATATTTCATTGCACCATTGCATGGCATTTTTTAAGAGCTTTTTGCTAATGTAGGGTTTGTAGGGTTTACCTTGTAATATTACTGAGATTTGTTGCAAAATAAGAATTATTGATGGTTTTTCGAAAAAAAAAAGAAATCGAGTAGGCCGCTGTCATAAAATTTCACACATCCGTGTAATTTCAATAATTGTACACGTCTAATTGTTGATAATGAATTTCACTCGCAAAGAATTAGTGAATATGGTCTACTGTATTGGCGAAGCTGACAGAAATCAATTTATTAGCAACCAGAATTTACCATCAAAAATATCCAGAAGCAAGAACTCCACAGGCGTCTTCATTCGAAAAGTTTAGAGATCGGTTTGAACTTACTGGCAGTGTGTCTTATACCAAAAAGGAAATTGTTGGTGGTCGAGTCACTTAGGAAAATGAGTTGCAAGTTTTATTGATGCTACAGGAAAATCCTCGCTTAAGCACTAGGGAAGTAGCAGCGGAAACGAGTATTTCTCAAAGTAGTGTAAACAGAATAATATTGAAACATAAGTTTCCTTGGTGATGTACTCCTGTTTCTATTACAATTTATTTTTTTTAAACTAGTTCTTTTTAGAATTGTATGGATGTGTCAAATTTTATGACAGCAGCCTACTCGATTCCTTTTTTTTCGAAAAACCATCAATAATTCTTATTTTGCAACAAATCTCGTTAATGTTACAAGGTAGACCCTACAAACCCTATATTGGCAAAAAGCTCTTAAAACATGCCATGCAAGAGTGCAATAAAATATAGGGTGTTCCATTTGAAAAAATCGAGTTATTGATATTTGTAATTTGCCATTTTCAAAAAATCGTAGTAGGCGTTGGAACGTCACCTACGAGTTCGCCTCAAAAGATGCGCTAAAGTTTAAGGAATCGACTAGAAAAAAGTTGGATAATTAATTGTGAATAGCTCTGAAGTTATGAATTTTTCTATGGGTCTATGCACGACACCATTTTGACACATTAATTTGACATAAGTCAAAAACTATTGCAGATAGGTCTAAAAAACTAGATGCGTTATATCGAAAATCTAGTGGCGAATCCAAAAACGTAACAAAAATGGGGTGTTGCAATTTAAAAAAATAGAATCTATTTGTGTATTTTATTTTGGAACATGCTGTATATAAATAGAAATATTTTTAGAATGCGCCGCATTGTCGGCTCTATCGTTTAAAAAAAGAACAACTCGATAGCTTGGATAGAAACAAAGTTATGGAACTTGTACGCATCCCTGGGTCACCCTGTATAAATATTACATAGCACATCAATGTTTAACTTACCGTATAAAACGTGTGTTGAAGTGTGAAAACCTCTGACTTTCTATTCATTTTATCCATAAATGGTTGAAAGTATGAAAATATAATAAATTTAAACTTGAGGTTTTAAAGCAACAATATCCTTCGTAAAAATAGTTTCGGTCGGTTTCGTCAGTCGGCGTTAGTCCGTTGAAACTGCATCACTCCCATTAAAGAGTTTATTCGGTTTAGGATATTAGAGCGCGGCCACTAGGGCGCTGCCATTAGAGCGCGAAGACAGTAGGGCGCGAGAAAATTTAACGATCAATAAACTATTGAAACCATTCATTAGTAAAGTTTAAAGGTTTAATACAAAAAAATTATTGCACCACACAATTTTATGTAAAAAACTTAATATTGCGAGAAGTTATAAAAATTGTTATGTAAATTGTAGAAGTTCATTGTTTGTTGTGTAACATAGATTATCCCAATTTAAATAAAAATAAATACACTAAACATTAAAATTAAATAGTATAGGAAGAAATTTAATCCTGTTAATCCAAAGCACTCTCTCTTCATATGGAATCGATTCGATAAGAGAATGACAGATGTCGGCATAGTTGTTCCTGGGAGCTGCCGAGGAAGGTCAGTGGTGACTGCTAGGTAGCACTTTATCAGGAACTGGAACTTCGGTTGCCGTAGCGTATAGTTATTAAAGAACGTTATTGGTAACCGTATTGGGGCTTTTATCAGGAATTGCTCTTGTCGCAGCTTGTAGTTTCTACGAATTGTATACTGATGCTGTAATTGCATGAATCTGTTCCAAATTCTGATTTAAAAAGAATAATTGGTTAGGGTCCAATTTTGGCGTAGCCTTAACTGATCCTGGCGTTTCTGTAATGGAGTATAGGAGAATATAAAACTGATTGATTTATGTCAAATAGTTCGACCAGGTGCAGTTTGGGTAATGAATTATTTGGAATAGATTCTAATATGGAATTACTACCCTGTGAATTGTGCTCTTCAAGAACTGAATGGTTAGGTTTAGCGATACATAAACTACTCGTACCAATTGATGCAGGAGCATTTGTATTTGTTGTGTATATTTGTGTTCTGTCAGTGGTGGACACATAACGTTTTGATTATCAGTACTTATTTGGAGGTTAGGATACTGAAAATCTGACGGATCGTGTAAAATGTTATCGTAGTTTGTGTGTGTGTGTGAAGCTAGTAAGACGGGTAGAAAAGATTTCTCTCTGGAACAGTTCAGCTAAAAATTCAGTAAAAAATTCCAGCAGTGTAGGCTGTGGCTATCGGCAGACAGAAGAACCAAGTGCGGTTCTACTTGTTTGCGTCGTGGTCACCATTATCTATATATTTAAAACACAAGGCTTATTTTTGTTACAGTTCGTTTGAGAGATCCACCAGGCCGATTTACGCGTTTGTTTTTTTAAATTAAAGCTTTCGCTGTGTAGATTAGTCAACACTACTTAATTTTTATATTTTTTTAATGTTTATATTTTTAATTTGAAAAACTCTAAAATGTTTAATTTGAGACGAGCGAATCGGACATTCACTAGTGGCGCCCTCTCACCTTCGACGGTGGTCAGTTTCGTAAGTACTCTTCGCTTATAAATATAAAGGGTGATGCAGCCGTCCACTTTCATCATTAATAAGCGTAGATAAAATCCGCATAGTTGAAAATTATGAACAGAAGAATTATAGAAATAATAGCTGATGGCAATTGCTTATTCAGAATAGTTTCATATTGTATGTACAAAAGGCAGGAAATTTGCCAACACTATGTTTATGTCATGCTTTTGAAATATGTACTAATAGACGTTTTCAAGAATGTTTTAAACAAGATCGATTTTTGATTTTATTCTTATCACTTCGTAAGGTAGAATTTCCGTATTGTATGCATTTATGTAGAATGAACCGGCAGGGAGGGGTAAGCCAGAGAGAGGAGTGCTAGGCTTAGAATTTTCAACTGGTTATGTTTGGTTGCGTTTATTTAAATAATCATCTATGAAAATCCAAAGGATTGTAATCACACATCGAATGTTGTATATAGGGAAATCCTTCAAAGCTTTTGGCCGTCATGTCTTGACGAGGTTTCTCTAGTAACTTATAACGTATGGGGTGTTTGTTTACCAGTTGATACGTTATTTTAAGAAATTTTTGCTCAATAAAAAAGCGTGTAAACTTAATGAATCTTTATTTATTATGTTGCTATAGCAATCTTTGTATCTGTTCAATGCCTTCCAGATAATATGTAGTAGATCAATACAGTATGATCACAGATCGGAAGAGTATAGGACAGAGAAGGATCACAAGGCTTAGATGTAAAGGTTGGGAAATATGTTCAGAAAAGGAAAAATACACCTATCCCCAAGGTACCAACAGAGACCCCGCCACCAACTAACCAACCAACCAACTACCCTAATAACTATTCTTGTAATATTGTGAATGTTACAGATCTAAAACCCCAGTCTTTGAATTTAAATTCAGAATTTGTCAATTGTACTTAGAAATCCAACCTCATAATCTGACAGCTGTCAAAAGTACTATATAATTAGTTGTATATAAAATTGTATCATCCTAAAATAGTTGTCAACATTACCTTGGTAACAATACTGTTGTATATACAAAATTTATTTTATTATAATCACTGAATCATCATTTTATTTATTTATTTAAGGTGGTTAATAAATGTCAAGAGGAGAATGAAAAGTTCAATACAATTCACTGCGAAAGCCCTTTCAGGTGCTCTGTGTTTTTAACTAACCTCGGCTACGCTTACGCTTCGCCTCGGCCAATCAAAAACACCTTGCACCTAAAAGTAAACTTTCGCAGCTTGTAATGTAAATAACTATTATATAGTATGAACATTTTACTGCATCTCTAGAAATGAATGTTGCTTATTACTATGGAAACAACTAAACAATTAATAGTTTGCACATAGTAATTTTCAGTTAGCTCGTTTTGATTGCAACTAAAATACATTTGTATTTTCTTATTATTTTTATTTTTTATTTAATAATTATTTATTATTTATTCTATAATTATAATGCAGAATAGGCGGAAATTTGCAATCTCACGGAGTTTCATCTCTTAAACTTTTTAAAGGTAAAATGACTCCATATTTGTACTTTTACTTATTACGTAACTTTGTATACTATTACATAGTTATTACAAAACTATTACTTTTTATATAATGTATTTTTTATGTTAACGGTTAGAGCAATGAAATTATGTAAATACACCATAAACGATTACATTAAAGCATGAACGTAACTAATTACTAATAAGTATTCATCATGCGCGCTGTGGCACAGTTTATTTTTGCAAACAAAATACATATAATACCTTAATTAATTGACTCATGAAACTTTATGGATATGCAGGAGGGATTAAGATCATCCTGGGTACATATAAAGGGTGTCGGATGAAGATGAACTTCAACAACGTGGAATACAAAACCTGGTAATAAGATATAAAGCTCCTAGATTACCTTATGCGTATCATTATATTAATTACAACGTAAGTACTTAGGTTTTTAATTAAATATTCTGGTTAGAGGAATCTCTCTAAATATATATCCTATGTAGTGTTACATAATTCCTATATAATAATAGATTATTATTTACAGCGATTCTCTCGGTTTCAAAACCAGAATTCAAATAATAGGAAGCTTAAATTGAACAGACGATAAATATACCAGTGCACCCTAGTTGATTTAAAAGTATCCGTCTACTATCTTGGCCTGGTTCTGTTGATCTTTCAAATTTCATATAAAGACGGTTTCAGGTAAATCTATCAATTCTTAAGTTGAAGGTGTCGGTGTGTGAAAATGGAATGGAGTTACACATTTTATATGAAACAAGAACCAAGTAAACATTTTACTCTGTAGACAGTATTACGTTGCCGGGTATTAAAAATGTAGTAGCTCTACTTTGACGTGGTAAAATTATTAAAAAATACAGGAGGAAGCCTTCATATATGTATGACTAAGCACCGGTGTCCACAAGCGGGAAACTCCCTTGCGAGCTCGCAAAAATCAGTTCACACTACACGGTGAAATGACGCACAGTAAACAATCTACTGCCATCAGAAATAGATGTATATTGCAGAAAACGAGTTGTATTTGCTAATATTATCTACAAAAATGTTTATTTTGTGGTTAAAGATAATTGTCGAAGATTTTGTGTAATTAAATAACACGTTTATAATTTAAGACAATGTTTATTAAGAACATATACAAACACACAAAATAAAACTTAACTAAGATTCGTCCCATAATTCTTCATACCAAAAGCATAATCAAAGCAATACAACTACAATATATGTAGTAATAATTAGTATGTAGTAAAGATCTTAAGGGGGCTAGGGAAAGGTCGTGAATGTCGCTTTATTCGATTTATAAATTATTTGAAAAGTTTTTTTGGAAATCTAACGTTGCACCAGTGATTGTATATCAACAAATATTATAATAAAATAGGGAACGCCCTTTCAAATTAATTTTTGTAGGTACTATCTTGGACAATAGTATTCTACTTTTGATTCAAATTTTCTTTTTAAATAAGAATAAAGTCCTATTGTCCAAGATAGCTAAAATTGACTTAGATACTCGATTTAAAAACTAATTTGAAAGCACGTTCGCTATTTTATTATAATATTGGTTGATGTACAATAGCTTGTGCTACGTTAGATTTAAAAAAAAAACTTTTCAAATAATTTATAAATCGAATAAACCGAAATTCACAAGCTGTCCCTATAGCCCCCATAAGCAGGTAGGTATTTCTAAATTTAATAACACCCACAATAGTAGCCCGAATGCCGCAAAGCTATTTTCAGGTAGTAAGTAGTTTTATAGACTTTTATCAGAAATATGTTTAAAAACCCTAGTTATTTATATTAAGAAGATAAAAGTGAACCAAAACTGAATTTCTAAATAAAAAGGTTTAAAAACATACGACTTAAATTTTAACTACAATTTTTAATGCTTTCTATTTCCCTTCACTTAACAATACTTGTCATCCTTTTCAGTAAATTTTGACAAATAACACCAATAAACAGCCGATATCCAATAATTCTTCAAAATTATAGAACTCACCATTGTTAATTCTATTACCGTTCTTGCGTCAAACACCCGCATGTGTGAACCGCCCAATATACAACAAGGTATCTTGAGCCCGTACTTGCGTCTGCGTCAACCTTGCTGGGCTGTAGGGATCTGCGTCAAGAAACGCCCGCAAGATGCTCGCTGCGAGCTCGCAAGGATGACTCACTATGTGTGAACTGCACCATTTAACTTATAGTATCGTAGACCGCATTTGAGGGCCCGCAGCGAGCTCGCACCGGGAATTCCCGCATGTGGACACCGGCGTTAAAGAGTTACAAATAATTTAACAAACAAAAGAGTTTCAATGAGCATAGTGAAAATTGTATGAATGCTAAAATCCCAATGATAACGCCTGCTAATTGTATAAGAATTTAGTTAGTTATAGATCTAATAGTGCTGATCGAGTTATTTATTTCATTCATACACAGTCACATTAGATTTTGAATTATACTTAAAAAATATTGATACAGAAATAACAGAGAATTAAAGCATTATTGATGATCATATACTGGCAAAGTTGAATCAACCATTAATCTAATGGGTAAAGAATATATTAAAATAAGAATCAATATACGAAAAAAAGTAGATAATCTGTGAAAAACGTTTAATGATATACAAATAAGTGTTAGGTAATAAAAAATAAAAAGGCCTTTTAGGGGTGCAGGAGGTATTCACATTATGGGTTATGAAGAAAATTTGTGTTTAGATATGGATACTTAGCTTAAGTGAAAACTGTTCTGATAATTAAAATAAAACCTAAAACAAAAGTTGGTAACACTTTCTAAAAAGTTATTGTAGATCAATTTAAACAACAATACATCAGGTGTGCTGATGTAAGGAAAGGTGTCCATTGTCATTTAAACAAAAACTCTTGTTTTAAAATGCTTGCGATCTATATATTTAAAACACAAGGCTAATTTTTGTTCCAGTTCGTTTGAGAGTTCTACTGGACCGATTTACGCGATTCTTTTCTATATTGAAACTTCCGTTGTGTAGATTAGTCGAAACTACTTAATTTCAGTATTTCTTTAAGTTTTATATTAAAAAAAAATAAATCTAAAATGTTTAATGCGAGACACACAAAATCGGACATCCACTAGCAGCGCCCTCTCAATTTCCAGCATGTCAAGTTTTGGAACTATTCACGATTATAAAAGTTTGCACGATTAATTTGTTATTAGGTTGTGTAGACAAAACCATATTAGTTGAAAACCGCATTCTTTTATAAACCGCATATGTATTAATTACAAAATGCAATAATATTAATAATAACATATATTAGTATATTTTTATAATTAATGAAAATTCTAATACTTAAATGTTTCTCTCATTTAGCTTTTGTTAGTTACATATACTGTGCGTTCATAAATAAATATTAGTCATATTGTTTGGACATAAAAATCATGCCGAGATACATTTGCAAATTGTTGTAAATGACTGGGGCGAATATTATAATGGCAATTACATTTATTGTGTTCCCATTAACACTGCTTTAGATTACGAAAATCTTATGTCCTTCGATAGTAAATACACCAGTCATATTGAACTTTATTGTATAGGTAAATTATTATTTACTAATCTATATATTTAAAACACGACTCATTTTTGTTCCATTTCGTCTACTAGTCCTACAAGACCGATTTGCTTTATTCTTTTTTATATTAATAAAGTTTTGACTCTGTAGAATAGTCAACACTACACACTTTTTATTTTTATTTATTTTTTATACCTTTAAACCCTTTCTTTTTTTTTATCTGTGGAGTTTTAGTTTTGTGACTTTTTAATTATTTATATTTTTAATTTAAATGCATTATTTATAATATTAATTAGTGAAAACAAGAGGAATACAACTGAATACGAAGAAACAAATAAAACAGCGAGAAGGATGGAAAGAAGACATAAGAAAGTATAAAACCAAACTAGCCTAAAAAATAGTCGAAAAAACAAAGGTATGAAAATCTTAGTATGAGAAGTAGTTAAGCTAATAAACAAAGACGGCGTCCTAATAACGGACAGAAATGAAATTTTAAATGTAGTAACACAATTTTATGAAGACTTGTACAATTCAAAAGTGTCAAGTGATGTAGAACCTGATGAACAGCGAAGAAAGGTAATAAATCTGAACTTTGAAGACATTTAGTAAAAAAGAAATTCAAGCCGCCTTAAAACAAATAAAAAATGGGAAATCTCTAGGGGAGGACGAAATTGCAGGCGAAATGTTATAAAAGTGGGTGAAGTCCTAATAGCAAAACTACAGGAACTATTTAATAGATGCCTACACGAAGAAAATACCTACAGCCTGGGCAAATTTCAAAGTAGTCCTAATATATAAAAAGGACAATAAAGACAACCTCGATAACTATCGGTCGATAAGCCTGTTATCCCAGATCTACAAATTGTTCTCTAGAATTATTATAAATCGACTAACTAAAAAGCTCGACTACTACCAACCGAAAGAGCAAGCAGGCTTCAGGAAAAACCTCAGTACGACAAAGCACTTACAAACAATGAAAACCCTAATAGAAAAGGTAACTGAGCACAACATACCAGTCTGGATAGTTTTCGTTTATTATAGAAAAGCCTTCGACACAGTAGAAATGTGGGCGATACTGCAAGCACTTAAAAACGCCAGAGTAAATTACAGATATTCAAACTTAATCAAACAAATATACAAACAAGGTGCACTACAGGTACAACTTCACGAGTACACTTTATGAGTACACTGACAAGATTAAAATACAAAGGGGACTACGACAGGGCGATAATATGTCGCCTAAGCTATTTACATTAGTGCCGGAGGACGCCTTCAAACGTATCGATTGGAGAAACAGGGGATTAAACATCGCAGGTGAACCTCTACATCACTTAAGATTTGCAGAAGAACTAACCAGCATGCTGAAAGATGTTTGTACAGCTTCAGCAAGAGTAGGCTTGGAAATAAACTTACACAAAACAAAATATATGACAAATATAGAAGAAAACGAGCACGATGTTGAGGCAATCAAAATGGAAAACGATCAAATAGAGAGAGTCTCCAACTACGTATACTTTGGACAAATAATAAAAATCGTAAAGGAAAACCAAGAATTAGAAATTGACAAAAGGATACGACAGGGCTGGGCAGCGTTTGAAAAATTAAAAGATATATTGACGATGAAAATACCCATAGCACTAAAATCAAAATTATATAACATACTACCGGTGGTCACGTATGGAGCGGAAACCTGGATCCTCACAAGAGTAATAGTCAACAAGCTACAAGTCCATCAAAGAGCGATAGAAAGAAAAATACTAGGAGTCACTTTGAAAGACCGTAAGACAAACATTTGGATAAAACAAAACATAAAGGTAGAGGACGTCATTAGAAGGGCAGCATCATTGAAGTGGGAATGGGCATGTGGCCAGAGGAGTAGACAAATGGATTGGTAAAGATAATTAGATGGAGACCATGAGGAGAAAGACGAAGAGTAGGCAGACCTCAGATCAGATGGAGCGACGACAGAAAGAAGGTAGGTGGATTAAACTGGTATGAAGTCGCACAGGATTGTAAAAATTGGAAAAACATGAAGGAGGGCTATATCCAAAGGATAGAAAACGGCTAAACTAAGAAGTAGAAGATTTATAATCGATGCATTTAATATTCCCAAGGCCGATTGTCTAGTTACAGAGCTTGCTTCGTCACGTTCTGGAACTTAACATCCTCCCTATAACTATTATGTATTATATGTATTATAAGTATTAATATGCCACCAACAGTTCTCAGTCGAGTTTCATAGTATTTGCTGTGGAGCATTTTCTCGAAATTCGATATATGTTCTGACTCTTTAATTGTGCATTTTAGCAGATTGGGATATTTGATGAAAAAGCAGAATAGGAATGTCTACGAACTAATGTTTAAAACATAGATAAAATGACCGACAAACTTTAGACATCTGGTATATTAAGCATATGATATATTAATTCATGTAGAATTTTATGGTAAGAATGGGTGAGTGGCGGAGTTAGCGGAAGGGGGTAAGTCATAGAGGGTGATAAGTCGGAGAAAAGAGTATACCGGGAGAGGGGAGGTAATTCTTTGAAAGAGATAAGTTGAGGGGGGTAAACCGGAAAAAGAGTAAGGCGGGGGTAACTAAGAGAGGGAGGTGGGATAAGTCGGGGGTGTTTGTTAAATAACGCGTTCAAAAGTTCTTCTGAGAATGGTAAGCTTAGTATTTGTAGTAGAATAAATATTAATATTAAATAATCACGTTCTTCAAATAAGAAAAGGAAAATAAAATTGAAAGTTAAAAATTGAACTGAAAGAGTTAAAAAAAGTTAATTGAAGGTTAAGTGACAGAGCAGGTGTTAATTTTTGACTAGCTAAACTACGCCTTCTTGCACTCACTATACATATTTATTAACAATTTGATCATGCCGTACTTTTGTTACAATTATCATTAAAGCTACTATATTATTGTTATAATGTACATTTTGATTGACTGTAATAAAGGAAGTATTATTATTATAAAATAAGACGTTACTGAACAGTAGCTTGGAAGTTTGACTCAGCCCTTCAGTCTTCAACGAAACTCAATTAACTACTCGTCAACGAAAATAACTATCAGAAGAAATATTTTATCTACCTTATTTAAGGGAGAAAACAAGACCTTTCCAAATATAATAAATATCTGGGAATTATTTAGAAAGATCTTAATATTAAGTTCAAATGTGAAGCACAAACCGAGGACAAACCTCTAACTTTATTTGTAGTGAAAACAGTATAAATAAACCAAAAAAGGCGAAACAAGACATGTTGATGGTAAAAGAACCCGCCACAACTTTAAAAAATAAGTAATCAATTGTTTTCAATAAAATTAATGTTTCACTTATTCACTATGCAATTGTCCTAAATTAACATAGCTTTTAATATTCATAATTTTCCTTGTATTTTCATTTTGAAAATTATCAAGAACGATTATCATAACTCTTGTTCTAAAGATTATAACAAACGTTATGTCTTGAAAAGGTTGCAAACTCCCCAGGGCATCGCAAGGGTCTAACCTTTTTATATGAAATTTTCTCGATGTTTAATTTTTTATTTAAGGTTTATTTCGCTTCATTGGATAAGTTAAAATCAAATAACTTGAAATGTTATTTGAGAAAGAAATCGAAAATCTGCTGATACAAGAAAATTCCAAGAAATTTTTAAACTCAAGTTTAAAGTCTAAATACTTTAGGTTTAGAGAATCAAGTAGTAGTCAAATAGGGTGGTGGTGGTATCCAGTTTTCTCAATATACCCTGTCATCGTTTTTAAAACTTCACACGAATTGCATTAAAGCGGGCTGTGAAGATACTTAATATGAATAATTATTGTCCAGTATATTATAACAGTTAAATCAGCACTAAACTAATAAATTGATATATCATGTTTAAGTTTGAAAATTAGTTTTAAAGATGTCATGTATTTTGCAATTGTAATCTAACAGTGGTCTAAATATATTCCAAGTAAATTAAAATAAACGACCACACGAAGAAAGCCATTATTTGAATTTCTCATAGTTTTTGTTATGAAACATTAAAGAAAAAAATAAATGCTATGTTTTTTATAGCAATAACCTAATGCCATATAATGTTTAGAGGGGTGGTTGGAAGTTAATGGGTTATGTTGTCGACAAATTATTATGATTGCATAAAGATAAAAAAATAAGATTGATTGACTCAATGACCATACAAACAGGCTATATAGCAACAGACTTCACTAAAAGCACAGTGATGATATATACAAAATATAAACTACCTACCTTTACCATAAAAGAAAATACTCCGGCTAAAATAACTAGCGTGAAGCGTGAATCTTACCACAACTGAGACTCACAGGCGAGTCGCTTTAATATAGGGCACTAAATACTTTTTGATCTGAGAAAAATAATTAAAGTAAATATTCCAAAAACTTTAAAATTGAAATGTGAGTTTTTGGTTATACATAAACAAAAGCCAATTTAGGACTAAATGCTACATAACCACATATTTGTTTATAACTATTAACTATTGTTTAATCAATTTCAACAAATAGAGAAAAAAATAGTCTCTTTTTAATGATATATAATTCTTGTACTATTATAAAATAATAAGTTGCCTAGAACTTGTAAAACAAATCATCTTTCAAGTGCAATTATTAAATAACTAAATTTAACTTAATTACTTTAATTTGCCTAGTTACAACTTCCTATATTTACAAACTTCATCCTTACAACTTAATTAACAACATTTAGATATTTTTAAGATATCCAACCATCACTGGCGCCGACTCCATGGGGCTTGGGGGTGCCCGAGCCCCCCAATTTCATCAACAGGGGGGCACAGCCCCCTCAATATTAAGATACATCTGAGGAAATAACATTTAATCAAACCTGGATAGCACACACTAAACAATCAAGACGAAAGACTATGCTATACTTTGCGGAAGGCACATACTTGTACAATAAGTAGGTCTAATCAACTTATTAAAAACTCGTACGTCTTCACCTGTATTTCGGCCCAGACGCGTACCGACGTATACATTATGATTCGATGGAAACATACTTCGTAAACACTCGTGCGTCTCCACCTGCTTTAGGAACTTCAGGCCACGAACATCGACAGAAATTAACTTCGTAAACATTCGTGCATCTCCGGGGGTTCCTTCGGGGCCACCACGAAGATCGTTGAAAAACAACGTCGAGTTCGAACACACCAGTAGGCCATTGGCCAACGAAGATTGTAGTCCAAGCGGTGACCACAAAATCTTGTCCGTCACCGAACATACGACTAATTTATGAAATATGTGAAAGTATACAGTGTAAAGCGGCGGTTTCACATAGCAATAGACTGGTATACAAGTTGAACTGTTTGGTGCGGGTTGTCTCTACTGCTATAGCATTACTGTTATGTAATGTATCACAATACTTGCAAAGGTATATTCAAAGCAGTAGTTGCAAAATGGCACCGAATAAATGAAACGTGTTAAGTTGCGCGATTATGTGTCTATTACTTAAGAAAAAGTCAATATCAAGACGAACATACAAGCAGAAAAGGTATTGGGTCAAAACACCTTTATTAAATAGACCACGTTTTGACTTGGAAAATAATTTATTGACAGAATTATTAACAGTAGACGAGGATTTCAAAGATTTTACACGTCTCCCATATGAAAAATTCAAAAACATTCACTTTGTCGATACAATTCGATTAGATGAAACATTTTTTCATCTGAAACGCAATGCGCTTCACAGATTCCTCAGATTGTGCCATTTTGAATTGGCACTGCGAGCTTACTGCTAGATAAAAAGTAGAAATATTTCTAGTTAAAACAGTAGTTGCGAAAGTCTACTGCGGTCGCAGCGGCATGTTTCACATCGAAATTTAGCTGACAGTTTACCCACGCCCACCAAACAGTCGCTGCGATCACAGTCTACTGCTATGTGAAACCGCCGCTTAACGGAAAACGAAACCGCTTGTCAGCCTAAGCAAATCCTGGCAGATGAAATTTACAGGATTTGTAGAGAAATACCTGTACTTCAAGAATATCTTTGTCAGTCTTACCCCATCCTGTCAGAAGTGCCCGGTTAACTGCCACGAAGGGGTGGTTTTGCAGCGTCTCGCGTCCGTCATTGAACATACACTTGCTTCTTTTTTTAAATTGATTATCAAACTGTCCAAACAACAAAAAGATTTGTCAGCCTGAGCAAAGCTTGGCAGAAATGCTTGGCAGACCGGTATTTTAAGGTGCTGCAGATCTTCTGTTACTTTAAGTATTAATTATGTTTACGATTCATGTATATTATGCGGAAGGGTTTTCAAGGAAGGGTTATCAATGTTAAAGTAAAAAAAAATATATTAATATACAAATATAATTATTACAAGAAAAATTAACTTTAAGAATAAGAAAGAAGTATATAAAAACTGAGGACTGTATTCATTGCCATGATTGCAGGTGTCTCTATCTAAAGTTTTGATTAAAATCAACAAGAAAAGAGATAGCTTTATCTAATTCTAATAGGTGGGAAAAGATTAGAATTGGTTGCCGTGGATATTTTGAACAACAGTATATAGATGTGTGTGAGAGTGAAATCATGTGTAAAAGAGAGATTCGAGTCTTCTGCACTTCAGACGGCTGTACGCATAGAGAAATAATTAACCGACCTCAAAGAAGAGGAGGTTATAAATTTGACTGAAGTTTGTTTTTCTTAAATTGCTTAATAAACGTTCTGATATGTTAACTGATTGTTTTTAATTATTAAATCCTATTTACAATTCACTAAACTCATTATTATTTTATTCTAAAGTGCGTTTGAGATAACCTGTCGCAAGACGTAAATAAACCGTAAGCGATGCTATTGGTCATTAATTGCACATGGTCCTATTAACGCTTAAGCTACTTTACCTACATGCGGAAACACGTATATCCAATCAGTTCTCGTTAACGTTTGTACTGTGCAGTTGCATTTGTTTCATAAAAGTGTTGGGTTTGTGTAAGTGTTCAAGAATGGCGGAAAGTCTAGAAAACACTCCTTTAAAAAAGGAAACAAGTCGCAATTTCCAGACGTGAAAAGGAGATCATAGTTAATAACTATATGAGGTTATGTTGATTTATTTAAAAATACTTCTTAGTTTGCTGATGTAATTTTTTCGGTTCGTAGCATAAAAAGATTATTTGCCGCGGACGCTGTTCAAAGATTGCTCTTTTTAGAGCAAACACCTCTTTTAAACTAGGCTTTGTTATGTTTAAATAGCGAGTGACGAGTCTGATTTAATTGTGGTGTATTTTATCAGTATCATTTTCTATTCCATATTACGTTGAAACTGCAAGAGCGAGATAAGCGCACACGGTAGGCAAACGCTTATCACGTAAATGAAGCTTCGAGGGTCAGCTAACTTCAAGTTTATTTACGTCTTGCGGCAGGTTATCTTTAGCTAATGTTACATAATGTAACATAAATTGTGTATGAATGTAACTTACATTCATAAAGACATGATTAAAACACATTATGACTTGCAGGCCAAGCCTACTTACAATACAAATTTTATAATATCATCATTGTACGCAAGTGTGGCTACATTTAATTGCATGCGAGTTTAATAGAATTAAAAGTGAATAAAACTGCAGTTTTTAAATATAAATTTTCAAAATTTTCTGGGGGAGGGAACCGGACCCCCCCCCGTTTGTAGCCCCCCCAATATGCTTTACAAGTCGGCGCCAGTGCCAACCATAAAATAACAACTAAATTACATTATTTTAACCGCAGAAATTTCTAGCTTATTTTAAAGATATCTTCTATAAAAACCAATCCCCACATTTACCTTTATGTCAAAATTGTGCCAAAGGAACTGTTTTGACAACTCAATGAAATATTTTAACCACAAGCTAAACAATCTTACTAAGGAAGAAGTTTTTAATGAATTCACCAAATCTTTAACTTGAAACATAGTTTTTCAAATTAAACATGTAGGTAAGGTAGCAAACATTTACATGCTTCAACACAACCATGTACCTGGTCTGGTTTAGGTTATACATGACTTGAAATAGCTTCAAATTCATTTTTATGTACAAAAATAAATAACGATATCACATCGTTTGCTGAACAATGACAATTTATCAAGATAGTAAAAAAAACTAACTCTAAACTTTATCCTTTTACTGCCTATTTAGTGTCTTCCAAAGAGCATAGTTATTAAGTTAAAACCCTTTTTTTAACTTTATATAAAAAATGATTTTAATATTTCCCCTTGAGATTATGTAACCCATCAAACATGTTTGTAAATAGGGGTCAAATATGTCAAAAACCATGACAATATCTATACTGAAAAAAGATATAATTGATGTAAAACCTAGTCTATAATTTTATAATCTATAGACTAGCCCAGTGATGGCGAACCTTTTTGAGAAGTGGGTCAAATTTTGTTCATTATGTTTTTTAATACTAACCCGTGGGTCACTAAGTCAGTGTTGTCACTTGGAGGGGGTATGATAAAAGAGTACCAATAATTTGGGAACACCGAAAATATTTTATAAAAATCAATACGTGGGTCATTTAAAAGACCTTCGTGGGTCAGTGCCTGACCCGCGGGTAATACGTTCGCCACCACTGAACTAGCCCATTCCTTCCTTTATAAAATTATAATTAGGTATAAGAAAGCTCAGAATAGTTATTTTGATATATTTATTATTTTGTTTCAGGTAAGAGGAACGTTCTCAAGAAACATACCGTATAATGGTTACATTATGCGTTACAGAATACATAAAATGTAGGTAAGGAAGTGGTTAGTTAATTTCTTATAGTTCACTTTGTAGGCGAATGTAGAACTTGATTCTTTTTAAAAAATATTTCTATTAGGACACCATGCTATACATATCATACGTACTGCTCGATGTTATTTTAGAAGGCTTTTCTAAATTTCATCAACCTATGTGCTGAATCAATACACTTAATTGCCACAATATGAGTTTCAGAAATGTCAGAGTAGGGTAATAAACTTGATTTTTATATAAATAATTTGTTTTAAATTTTAATTGCGGCTTAAATACTGCTCTGCAATTTTGTTTAAACTGATTTAAAGACAGTTTCACTAGCCACCCTTTAAACGAGTTAGATGGTTATTACTAAAATGCCGTTTCTTTCACACGTGTTAACAATATCCAACAAGTTTATTTATTAGTCGGTCTCAACCTAGTTAGGACAAATGCTTCAGTTCCTTGAAGTAAACTAGGTCGTACGATTCATTCCCCTCTTTAAATCCAACTTTTATGGAAAAATAAACTCGTAAAAGATTATTCTACAGAACCCCTTTACGACTTACGATATGATACGGAACTTGAAAAAAGCTTTCTTCAGAACAAGATAAACTAATACGATAATTGCATCTGAATTATTGTAACAAAACGCTGAAAAATTCGCAGCGAACGCTAAACAGCGCGTGAAACGTTCATCTCTCTAGGCTAGGCCAAACTATTTTCTCCGAACTTTGAAAGACTCAACTCTGCATTCGTTTTTTAAAGATTTAAAAGGGGCTGTATGGAATTTAACCAATCAAACTTAAGTATGGGAATCTGCATTACCAATAATAAAATTAGACGAAATTCTCTCTGTTATTTTATTATAGAATGATTAAACTCAACATTTGAAGCAGTAAAACTGTCTGATGAAATAGGAGTAATGAATTGAAAGCACCCCGTTCTATTAAAATTCAAACTTGATGCAGTATACGAGATTGCTTCTCCAAAATAAAATGATAAAATACAGTTTGTACACGGATTGAGTTTACAATAAGGGAAAAGCTTTTTTTTTAGTTTTATCGAAAAATGTCATACTTGATAAAAAGCTTTGCTTCTTGTAAAACCCCAGAAAATTAAAACAAATTTACGTTTTATTTTACCTGCTTCATTTTATAGTCAATTTTCTGTGAAACCATATGAAATTTTGCACTAAGTTCAAAACTTTAACAATAACCTAATGGGTGACGTTTATATCAATATCATTGTTACGCAATAATTCTTTCAAATCAAAGTATTGCGTATTAGAGTGGGAAAATGTTTTGTGGTTGGTGGAGACTACGTCGAATAGTTGGTATTCATTTTTACTTAATGTTAGTTTTTCTTTATTATTTGTGTTATTGATTAAAAATAAATAATAATATTACTGTTGCATGACAATTTGAAAGAATTATTGCTTAATAATCACATAAATGTCACCCACTAGCTTATTGTTAAAGTTTTGAGCTTGGTTCAAAATTAGATACGGTTTCACAGAAAACTGACTATAAAATGAAGCAGGTAAAATAAAACGTGATTTTTTTAAATTTTTCTGGGTCTTACAACAAAAACACTTTTTATCAAAAATGACATTTTTCGATATAACTAAAAATAAAAAATTTTTCCCCCTTGTGAAGTCAATTCGTGGACATACTGTAGATTAGGTTTATTTTCCAAATACTAATATTAAGCAGAATTCTTAAGAATACGAAAGCAAGATTTCAACTGTGAGAAATACATTTTGTATTTCTGTATTTCTCGTACCAATGATAACTTGGTTTCAATTGTATATCACAAGATTGACATTAAATGAGGCTGCCTGCATTTGTTTAACTGCAGCTGCGTTTCATACCCAAAACAATAAAACTTTTTATGTTTTATACATCAAAAGAGATTCTTAACAAAGCGGAACAAATATCAATTGAGCTTTAATGAGCTCGTTACACTTTGCTTAATTGAAATAATTTAATAAAACGATGCTGCGGCAATTTAAAGAAGTAGTCAATATTCCCCACTTTTGTGTTTGTGGCAAGCATATTGTTTGACCTAGGTACGGTACTTCAAGGTCAAACAAATGTCTCGAGGCTTGGAAACTTTACCAACGAAACATGTATAGTATTTTATTGACAATCATTAGACTTAAATAATCAAAATAAAAAGTAGGTATTATTTAGCGTAACAAAAAGTATACTAAGGTTAGTCATATAAACAATATTACTAAAAGTGGTAACTGCGACAATCATTTAGAGGGTCCGCCACGGCCTGAAATTTGACGTATTATTACCCCGTTTAATTGCTTTCAATCGAGACCTGCACTTAGTCCGTGCCTGCCGTAAGTGAATAAATGGTAAATAAGTGATTTTTTTTAAATAAACTAAATGGCTAGTGCCGTGAAAACTCGAACCAAAACTTCAAGTTCAATCTTTGGACCAGGCAAAGACTTTGATGAACGCGTTTTACCCACATTTTTCGATGTTATGAAGAGCTGTATCAACGTGCGTGCTGAACTTATGCCTAATTCTAATTCTAAAGAACCAAACATTAACGAAATTTCTCAAATTGTTGTAACCAAAGCTCAAAATATATGGAAAAAGGCTTCAATTCCAATTGTAATTCTTAATCGTGCTAATCGAATGCTAAAGGACTACCACAAGAAATATATGAGATTGAAAAAACCCAGTCATGGAAAAGATTTATTTGAACGTAAAGCAGAACGCTTTATAAGAGAGGCAAAGACAAAGCTTTTTGATTTGGCCAGCTGCAAATGTGCTGATTTTTCTGCTTTTCATTGTGGAAAATATGACAAAATTCCTCACATAGAACAAGCTTTTGTAGAAGACCAGAGAACTGCCAGAAAATTATGGACAAAAGAGCAACGAAAAGTAAAAGAAAAAGCTGTTCCAAAAAACAGCAGAACATTTTTGTCTCTTACATCAGAATACCACAATAATGTTTTGGAAGTGCTGTCTGATCCTGATGATGACGATTTTCTAGAAGAGTTTATCGACTTACCTAAGAGTTGGCTTAGAGAAAAAAACAAAGCATGCAGCATAAACTTCGAACGAAACTTCCAACCTATCGGAGGAAGTCCCATCAACTTTAAATGAACAAATGAGAACAACTAAGTATATCAGCTCTTGCTACGATGCTTGGGATGCAATAGGGCGTCAGTATCTAATCGTGCTGCGGCCAAAATAGCGACGGGTTTTAACAGATTTAAATTTAATATCGACAAAGAATACTAGTAATGTAATCGATAGATCCAAAAATTCGAAGAGAGCGAGAAGAATTTAGAGATTCACTACAAAAAGAAGGAAAACCTGCGGTTTTGAAATCAATTTACTTTGATGGGAGGAAGGACCGAACATTAAAGATGGAAAAAATTGACGGTAGGGTTCATAAAAGAAGTATTGTCTAAGAACATTTAATTATATATAATGCAATATATAGGGCACTTCGTTTCCGATTCAAGAAATGCAGTGAAATGTGCAGAAAGTATTCTAGATTATTTAGAAGATACCTTTGATTTATCAGAGCTTATAGATTGATAAACTACAGGCCCAAACAGTTTTACTGGACCAATTGTCCAGTCCAAGCTTCTTCGTCGGTAAGTGGACCCGGTAGATGAAATGGTTTTATAAAAGCAAAACTAAAGTCTCAAATTTTAATGTCAACTTTTGAAACTAAAAAGGAATATAAATTTCAAGAGTAAATAATAATGTTTTAAGGTCGTGTAAAAGTTAGCATAGATTAGGAGGCAGGGCTAGGATGTGGAGGAGCTCGTAAGCAGTCACCTGGACGTGCTGATTGTAGGTTACTTTATTTTTAATTAAGCGAAGAACTGCTTCGTAGAGTTAAGACGTGTAAAATAATGATATTTTTCTTAATTTTATTAATTCTGGCGGACCAGTAGACATTAATATTTCTTTAAGACTGTAATTTTGCTATGTAGGGATATGTATAATCTAAAGACTTTTTGCTATTAGAAAACAAAAAGTATTAAAATATATTTTAATACATCTGAAAGGAAATGACCCTTTTTCCCTAAAACTTAACTTTTGAAAGGACCGGCTGTCCCTCAAGTAAATTTTTTATGTTAAATTGCAAATGCTTTCTTTAAAGACAACACAACGAAGCTACTTTTTTGACTATTAGAAATCTGAAACGAAAAAAGAATTTTTGGCGCTATTTCGCTCCAACCTACTTTCATACTTAACACACTAGTACCATAAATAACTATTACAGTTGTTCCGACTGACGCTACTAGTTTTAACTTGTTTTGAGATTTTCTTCCTATAAAATGTGATTTTCAGTTTAATAATATTATGGTAATAACAAACACTTAAAACTTTCAGTTACTAGATTTTCTTGTGTTTCTCGTAAAAGTATATTTTCATATAACCAGGACTGCATGTCTAACCATGAAACATATTACATTTTTGTCCAAAACATCACATTTCCTTGCATTCTATGATGGTTTAGTAAACAGAAGCCGTAGGACATAAAATTGTTTCGTTTTATTGTTATTGCGATCAATTTTACTAGCTATTTATTAATTCAGCACGGCAAGCGTATTATGTGATTGAAACATTTTAGCTATAAACTAAAATATGTTATTTTGCAGAGGGGCAAATTAATCAATTTGAAACAAATCTTATTCTGTATTTAGAAATCTGATAACTTAAACCTGAAGTTATAAAACAAAATAGGTGCCTTCACAGTGCCTGTGGAAGTTTAGGATAATAATGAAATATTTTCAGGGTTTCGCTGTTGCACATATTAGGTTTTACTATATAAGCGCCTCTTGTTTTATTTTACATAAATTAATCAATTTCAAACAGAGCATGATGTAACTGGCAAATAATACCTTACACCTTCAGGGATGTAATTTAGCAAAACAGTTGTGTATATAAGCAAAGTAAACATTCGAAGAATTTTTTAAATGTATTCTTAAGAATTGCTAGCCATGTAAACCATGATAAATAAATCTTGAAAACACACTAACTTAATTGATATGTAAAACATAATCATTGCCTAAGCGTGGAACTTTACATCCTGATAAGAATTTATTGGTGAAATGTCAACGTTACTCCTAGTTATTCTAGCGTCGCGCATTAAGTAGTCTAGATACAGGTGTAGTTTATAGTTGAATTTGCTATACCCCAAAATATATAAAGAATTAGATTGCTGTTTTACACTCGGCTATCCTGACCTAGGGAGCGTCCTCGCTTCTATCGTTGGTGTCTTTGGAAATCGCTTGAGTGCTGCGTTGGACTTGTACGGGTTTCTGTAACAGAAAATAAATCCACGGTATACAGTTTAATTTACCATTTATACAATATTTTTAATTCTGCCTGCAATAAGAGAAGCATCTTTTGAAGATTCCCATGAAGTCTCGTTATCTTCCTATTCCATCTTAGTAACAGAATGATAACCTATTTGTTTATTAACTCAATGAGTACCTAAGTTATATGTCTTTACCTCTATGAGGTACCTAAATTTCGTACCCTATGAGTATATATTTTTTTTATTATTTATTAATTTTTTTGTTTTTAACTCTACGAGGTCTTTAAGTTCTATATGAACTTTTTTTGTTTTTACCTCTACGAGGCCTTTAAGTTTTTTGTTATTTTTAGACAAGGCAATAGGCAATGGAGCCATGGTAGCTCAGTGGGTATGCACTTGACTACCAATCTTAAGGTTCTGGGTTCGAATCCAAGGAATAATACATTGGAATTTTAAAAATATCTAAGGCTTCCAGGTCGACTCAGCCTGTGAAAATGAGTACCTGGGAAATCATTTCCTGGGGTAACAATAGGCGGTCGGTACGTAAAGCTAGCCACTTTACCACCCTTGAGTACCGAATGGCTCAAGAATAGTAGCCTACCCTGCTATACCCCAATGGGCCTTCATGGCCTGTGAAAGGGGACTATTATTATTATTATTATTAATAGGAAAGGAGAATTGAGGGATTTTAAGATAAATTAGCCTTCAAGTAAGTCGATGAATTCATCAGTACTATTGTATCAGAATTAGACTCTTCTGATTCGCTCGGTTGTCCAACAAATGGCTTTAATTGCTCCACAGAAACTGTTAAGTGGTATTTCCGGTAGCCCTTAAGACATTTTAAAGCTGTTATTTCATACCTATCGTTGCCCAAAACTATTTTAATTTTGTAAAGTCCACCAAAACGCATTCCGGTTTTCCTATTTGTTTCTTTGTTTTCCGCACGTGCCCCTGACCATAGTACTAAGTCATCAGGTTTATACTGTTTGCTGTCTTTTCTTTTTATGTCAAAATATTTTTTCATTCGCTGACTTTGTTTATTCATTGATGTTGTAGCTACGTTTTGATTCCTATCTCTATCTATTTCGTCAGCGTTATCGTCTTCAAGATCAGCTAGGATGTTTTTGTCGAACCAGAACATAAGTTTGTGAGGGGAAAAATGTGTGCTAGTATTTAATTTAATATTATAATTTGTGGTAGTTTTTCGTACCATTCACATTCGTCAGTTATGCTGGTGTTAATAGCATCTAAAAGAGTGCGGTTATAGCGTTCGACTTGTCCGTTGGATCTTGGAGACGCTATAGTATTGAGAACATGTTTAATTTTGAATTGTATGCAAAAGTCGCTAAATAGCTTTGATTTAAATGCTTTACCCTGATCCAAAATAATCCTATCGGGTAACCCAAACATACTAAATAAATATTTTAGCTTATGAACTGCTTCCTTGGCGTTTGTGGTCTTAGTAGGTCTTGCGAATAGATATTTAGAAAACGAATCAATAACTACTAAAATGTACGCAAAACCAGAACTATTGCAGAACGGACCTAAATGATCTGTATGCCAGGTATCTAATGGTTTTATTGGTTTTGTGAGGTAAAAAAGAAGCATATTTTTTTATGAACCTCGTCATTCCCACGACGCACCTTTCTTGAGAAGTCGACTTATGGGATTAACTATATTACCATGGTTTCTGACGAATTTTCTGAAATATGAACACAAACCTAAGAACTGCCTTACTTCATGTATGTTCTTCGGTTCAGGAAAGTTTTGAACCTCGTTAATTTTTTGTTTACCGGTTTGATTCCCAATTTGCTTATTTCATATTCCAGAAATTCTATGTTAGTTTCGAAAAACGACATTTTTTAAATTTAATTTTAAAGGACCCCGCACGTTTCTTATGGAAATTGGATCCCGGTCAAATTGGCTGAAATTTTGATATGGTGTAGTTTATATCATCCTGATCAAAAGTCTCCAGGCCACAAAGCTCTAGCATTAATAGTTTTGGAGTTACAGAGCACGAAAGGCAGGAAAAACTCATACTTCTGTTTATGGATTTTTAACACGTACAGCCTCGGTAACGGCATTCTTTGTGTATATTGTTTGTTTTTGTTTTGAGTAACATAGGTTATTATGTTTTGCATTCATGTGAAATTATACCATCCAATAATGGACAATATTTGGCCCTGAAAAGGGCCGTTTTAGTCTCCATCTACACCATACGCAATCATCAACGATATTAGATATGTGTGTGTATCATTAACTACCATCGGCATTAGCACCACACAATGTGCACCACGCGGAGGTTGCGCAAGCGGATTGGGCACATCATTTATTTGAAATTAAAAAATGTTCAAAAATGAAAATTATCTGAATACGTATTATTTATATATCAATAACTGCAGGCATAATGTTTACATTTCTTTGTGCTGGTCTGTTTGCATCATCATGAATGGATTCTATTAATCTTGTTGAAGGATAGCGAATGTTAGCTTTATGTTGTGCATACCCCATAAACCATATAATACTTGCAATGTGTGCACAGGTCCCTAGAGTTCGAGCCACGGACTTACACGTACAATAGTAACCTTTAATAGGAGGGGTATCATCCCTATTCATCCCATCGTCCATCCCATAGAAGGGGTATCATCCCTATTCATCCCATCGTCCATCCCATTATCATCAATTGACTTGTATGCAATCCACAATTGATATGTGATTCCGTTGCGAAATTTTGATAGAATTCTGATTCTCATTAATCCTGGTTTTGGTATTCTTAACATTTCAATCTAGAACTCTTCTTGCTCTTCTCTTTGTAGCTTGTCATGTATATAGGATGGCGCTAACTTGATTTGATATACACCAAATGTTACTTATATATACTTAAACACTTAAATACTCCATCGTTAAGACAGGAAAATCATGTAATTCTTCAGAATCTAAGCTAACCCACCTTTGAGCATTCCTCGTAGTAAGGTTTTCAACCTCAACCAAATGCTTCCAAACCTAGGAGGTTTTTACAGAATTGCTGGAGCAATAATTAATAAATACCATCCTCCCATTCTAATTTCAAATAAATAAAGGGCCAAATGATGTGCCAAATCCGCTCGCGCAACCTCCTCGTGTTGGACATTGGGTGATGCTAATGCCGAATGGTAGTTAATGATACACACATATCTTTATTTTTATTTTCAACATTTACTCTTATCTAATATCGTTGATGATTGCGTATGGTATAGATGGAGACTGAAACGGCCCTTTTCAGGGCCAAATATTGTCCATTATTGAATGGTATAATTTCACATGAATGCACAACATAATAACCTATGTTACTCAAAACAAAAAATATACACAAAAAATGCCGTTACCGAGGCTGTACGTGTTAAAAATCCATAAACCGAAGTATGAGTTTTACCTGCTTTCGTGCTCTGTAACTTCGAAACTATTAATGCTAGAGCTTTGTGGCCTTGAAGCTTTTTGATCAGGATGATATAAACTAAAACATATCAAAATTTCAAAATTTGACCGGGATCCAATTTCCATAAGAAACGTGCGGGGTCCTTTGCATCGTGAAATTTCTGTAATACTATCTCTAGAATCGTAAAACCCTCTTCCGTTGAAGCACTGGGTATTCAAATATCGTCCAGATATACTACTACTTTGTCATGACCTAACTGTCCTAAAACATTATTAAGAAGTCTTTGGAAGCATCCCGGTGCATTACAAGCCACAAAAGGCATTCTTAAGAAATGTTCGAATTGTTCAACTGTAGTTACAAAAGCTGTTCTATCAATAGAATTTTCAGATACGGGGATCTGATAATATCCCTTGGTTATGTCAAGGACATGGAAATATTTAAAGCCCTTTAAACCTGATATTTGGTCTTCAATATTAGGTAAAGAATACCTGTCTTTAACTGTTACTTTATTTAATTTTCTGTAGTCGATAGATAACCTATAATCACCACCTTTCTTTTTAACCAGAATCGCTGGACTTGTAACTCGATTTAGATTCTCTAATAATATTATTTTCTAAAAGATCATTAATTTTTTTTTCTAATAATTTGTTTTTCTATTTTTGCAACTCTATAGGGTTTATAAAAGATTGGCTCGTTTGATAATAAATTTATTTCGAATTCTACAATATCGGTTATCCTAGTTCTCGGGTATTTTTAGAAAAGCAGGAGTTATATTTTTCTAACAGATGAAAGAGTGTTTATGTGGTACTTTTGGAAATATTTCCGATATGGATTTTGTCTAACTGAATTTTTAAAGTTTGGAACGATTCAAAACTTTTTTTTCTCCTTTTGGAAACGTGAATCCTCTTACTATAATGTGATTTCTGAAGAATTTTAATTCGCTACTGCCTATATTTGTAACAGCAACTGAAAACACGGGTTTGGTAACAAGCACAGTCGAAATAGTGTAATTATTATAGAATTTAGACGGAATAATTAATTGGTCTTTACATTTACTCTGTACTTTAATTTGTGATGTACTTTTGGGTGGAATGGTGACATTTTCTAGTGATCTAATATCAAATTTCTCCTTTTCGCTTTGCATTTCAATTTTAAATAAGCTATTGCCTTAGAATTTATTTTTTTAATTATTTAATTTTATTTAAAAAACTTTTTTGTCTGTAACTTGCATTTCTATCTGATCGTTGTTAATGACCGGCTGACCTATTACTATGTCTATTACTCCCATTTCAACATCGACAAAATAAATTATAGCGTCAATAACAAATGTATCGAATTGTAAAGTTAGCAGAGCCTGTCCTTGAGGATACACACTCTGGTTTCCAAACCCAGTTATAAGTGTATCTGGCTTGCTTAGTTTAATTCCTAATTTTTCAACTAATCTTACTCTGGCCACGTTTATTTGGCTTCCAGTCTCCAAATAACCTCGGCACACTAAATTATTTACTGTTAATCTAATATAAAATTCGTTAACTTGCCTGTTAATATTTTTCACAGAGACGGGCTTCAGCAATCAGTATTCCTCATGCAGATGTCCAATTTTTCCACAGTTTGAGCATTTCTTGTATGGGCGTTGAGTCTTATAAGTAGCTTGATGTTGATTGTTAGCGTAATTGGCTTTACTAACCGGTAGATTATTTTGAGTGTTAATGTTCTTAGGACGAAACCAACATTTTCTTGCAGATCATTCTGAGTTTGCATCAGAATCTCTCTCACCTTCTCGTCGACCAACTCTTCTAGGCGTTGCCGTTTCTTCTGCGTTCTGCTAGATCGTTGGCTCGCTGTAACTGAATCTGTTTCGTCATCTGCTGATGTTGGAGCATCCCGTTATCGCCGTTTTGTTACGGATGATGCATTACTTCCATGAGCCTTTTTCGATGCACTTTGCCTATACCTAAAATCACTTTCACCTTCACTGTCACTATTACTCATTATCCCACTTCTGAATTGTTACAAACACAGTTGTAAAAAAGGTAGAATAAAACTACTATTTTCCCTAATTTTCCGGAGTGATTTTATTTATGTGCTTACTGCAACAAAGTACATTCAAGACTGTTCTACACAATTAAATTCTCCTCCTACACAAAGGGTAGTTACATAATTAATTATTCATAAACTTATTATCCAAATAAATGTATGACTTATCTGAACATGTAACAACTTTTAATATGTAACTCATAACTATGCAAAAACAACGGTATGACAAATCACAATTATTTATCTAATGATTAATACGATTATATAAATGACCATGTGAGAGATATCCAATATATATATATATAGAATTAGATTGCTGTTTTACATTATACTTATTAACAATTGCAAACAAAACTAATGTAACGACTGATATTTATTTTTGTTTGGTTTGTTAGTCATGTTTTATGACATCTTACAGATGCAATTTTGATTTTTACCCCTGTGTGCGGCTGGCATGTTACATTTGTCTCTTCTTGAGATCAATGTTAATTCACGGAAGGTATTTAAGCCTAAATGGGGTGTGTGTGTGAGAGAGAGAGATTTACGGACAGTTAACCCTAGCTGATGAGAGTTAAAAAAATCGAAACAGTGCTGTCATAGGGTATCATTTACGAATTTCTCACGTGAGTGCACATTTTATGGGTTCTGTCTATAGTCTAATTAAGTATGTCCATAACAATTTGTACCAGAACATTGAATTTGGGTTTGGAAAAGAATTTTCACATCCACGGGAATCTGCGACCGGTGCGACGCTGTAACGTCAATTATTCTTTTTCATTCGTACCGGTAAGTTTTGTCGTCACGGTTTGCAGTATGTCTTTGTTTTTGCCATATTGTTAGGTATTCAAGTACGGGAATTGTCGTTGTGGATTAACAGCAAATGGAATGGAACCTTCAGAACATGGAAAGTTGCAAAATGTTTATGTTGATTTGTCTATGTCGTGTGTTTACTCATATCACAGAAAAACAGCTCTACCTGGATCATTTGCCTGGTGAGTCCTAATGCTGCCAGTCCGACACTGATTATTGGGATCCCCCCTATACGTAAACGCAATTTGAAACATTCTAAACTTTATAACAATTTTTTAACAACTACCAGTCTGCTATACTAATTATCAGTAGCGGTTAGTCCTAAGGGGCACAAGGGCACGTGCCCACCCTTCACTGTGCATGTCACGAAGAAATATATGACGCTATTATAATTTAACATTTTTTTGTAATTTTATTATCGGTTGCGAAAAACTAAACTCAAAACTAATTTCCCGTCCACCATCCACGCGCCAAACTATATCAAAGTTTATTTCCGGGGCACGAAAGAATGTGTCCCCAAACGTGTCTCAGTTTACGACGTTCGACATTCTTGGGTGGAAGTAAAATTCCCCGATTTAAGCCGACAAATCTCCGTGTCTCCAACGCAGATATGTTTAAGCGCCTGTGTCCACATGCAGGAATTCTCGTTGCGAGCCCGTTGCGATCTACGATACTATAAGTTATGTCACCGTATTGGTTTGCTATTGTTGTTGCCTGTTTTATTTCGTCGCAACTTGCAAAATAGTTTAGTCGTTTTTTTTAGTTTTTAATTTTAATCGGGGTTTTAATTTAATGTGATTGTGCTGTGTTTATTTGTTATTTGTTTATTAATAGAAATTAATCCGAATCCAGAAATAAATTCTGTTCAGTATCTGTTAAAAAGCAATCCAGTGCCGTTTGAGCAAAAACGTTTAAACAAAAAGGTAAACCTACTCTTGATTTACAAATTAATTACGAATATACAAGTAAAACTAGAACGTATGATAAGAGAGTTTTTAATAAAAGCATATACGAGAAATATGAATGGATGTGTGGTTGTTCCGTGACAAATAAATTGTTTTGCTTTGTTTGTTTTTATATTTAATACAGACGTTACAGCGTGGACCAAAGGCGGACTTGACGATTTAAAACATATAGCGGTAGGGCGAAAACAGATGAAAATTCTGTCGCTCATCTAAAAGCGTGGATGGGTTTTTTGTGTTTTAGAAAAATTGACATACGTGAACAATTAGATAGTGCATATTTGCGCCATAAATTAGAACATAATAAACAGGTGGAAAAAAATCGTCACATTTTGCGTCGTGTAAACATGTATAAAGTTTTGTGGAGCTTTCGAATTAGCCTTGCGAGGTCATGACGAGAAGACTTCGTCCAAAAATCCAGGTATTTATATTGGTTTAATTAATTTTGCTGCAGAATTAGATTCTGTTCTTGCAATACATATCCAAGAATCTAAAGTATTTAAAGGCAGTTTCAAAACCATTCAAAACGTTGTTTGGATGTTATGCTGGAAGTTTATAGAAACGAAATAATAAAAGAACTTAAATTTGCAAATTTTGTGGCTTTAGAAGCCGACGAAACAACAGACGCTTCTATTTAGCAGCAAATGGTTATTATAATTCGCTAACGCTTTACGGTCTTTAATTTGTGTTTTTGTGCCCACCCTCTGAAAAACCCACGAGCCGCCACTGCTAATTATACCGGCACAGTATAGTGGACATACATATAATGGTACATTTAATATTTGGCTACTGAAACTATTCATGAATATATGTATGTAGATATTATCCTACGTTTTTCCATTTACATGTTTCCTGTTGACATGGTTTTGTTCATTCGAATAGTTAGTTGCGAATGTACAGTTTTATGCTAAATCAGTAAATTTATAATACTGAAAATATAACAGTGCTAACCAATGTAATAAAATGAGGACACGTTATCCTGTTTGTCTTTTTCTATTCTGTACTTGCTATGTAAGTTATTTATTAGCAAAACTGAAAAATTATTTCTTGAAAAAATAATTCAAAATCAGACTTATTATAATAACCATTATTATTCATAAATATTATATTACAGAGTGCAGTTGAAGCATCCCATACCAATTTCGAAATTAACCGTTTTGAGTTTTGTAATAATACACCAGGAATTTTGAATTTTCATGGAAACATTACGTATGAAAATAATAAACAATATATTAGTTATGACCTATTCCCACCTATGGATTTAGGTGAAAATATTGGGGTAGATGATATAGACAAAGACAATTTCAAAATCTATAAACATCCTTATTTTAGGTAATATGTAAAATATTCTCTAAACCAACTGGAAACCATTTCGTAGAGCTGTTTACCATACGGGAACGTGACACTTGCAGAGCTGCTAATATGTATTGGGGAGAGTTTTGGTATGATATAGAAAGAGCTGCTCAAATATCCCCTGGAGTTTGCCCTATTCGTGCTGTAAATACTTTTATATTTATTTCAAATATACGGATCCTAAGGTGTTCAGTACGTACTCTTGATTTCATAATGATCAAGGACTGCAAGGCTAATATGCTGCTATTTTATTTTTTTTTTTCAGTGTAAATGAATAGGACGAAATAACAAAAAATAGCAACATATTAGCCTAGATCATTATGAAATCGTACATCCAGCGAGCGGCTTGTACAAGCCGCTCCCGGCCAGTCTGGCATGTCGACGGATCATTTTACTCGCTTCGGCCGTAATATGTACAATTGTACATGCGTACTAAACGCTTTAGGGTATGTGAAATGAAATTATGTTCCTGTATTAGTTAACACTTATATTTATTTTCCTCGCAGGGTAGATATCATATACATCATGTTCAGCTAAATTTTGAAAAGATAACTCTTCAAACTTTTCCATTTGGAAGCCTTCGGTTTATTATAAGACTAATTGATCACAAAGATGTTAATAAGAATTTACTTTGCTTACTTGTAGACGTTGAAAATCGTTTTAACTAAATTGTAATTTTCTGTGTGTTTGATTATAGTGTGCTCAATGTAATTGTTGTTAATTAATGGGAAGAAACTTTTAAAATAAATAATAATTTAAAATTATAAATTCTACAAAAGCAAATAATTCTAAAATAGTTTATCACTAATACCTAGTAACCTACTGCTACTTATACTATTTATTGCTTGAAAGAGAAGTGCCCGCGTTTTCAGTTATTGAAAGATCATCTTTAGCTGCAGTTAAATTACTTTAACTGGTTCGTAATTACTTACGAACCATTCATAATCATAAATATAACATTTTTCTTTTGACCAAAGGATTGCAATTTCTAAGTAAAGGCTATCCAAATAAATGGATAAAAAATTAAAATTTCCTAAAAAATCGTTTAAAGCGTGTTCAAGAAGCAAGGAGAGCAGGAGACTAATAATTACACTCAAAAAAATATGGTTGGTTAATTCAATTAAAAAAAGTTACTGAGTAACAAATCGGTAAATTTAGTAAATATAAACATAATCTCAGTTAAAACAAACCGCTCGCTTACCGTTAGAACAACAGTAGGAAAGGACCCCGCAATAATCTTATGGAAATTGGGTTTCGGTCAAATTTTCTGAATTTTTGATATGTTGTATATTTTGTCATCCTGAACAAAAGTCTCCATGGGCACAAAGCTACAAATTCAATATTTTGCTCCAAAGCTCCACAGATCCGTTACAAAACTATTCATTTTTAATACTATTTATAGATGTCAAAAGCATATTTTAATTATTTAAATATATAAGTTTATGTTTTTGAGGTCGCTGAATTCAAATCTGATGTCAGATTTGAAAAATTGACAGCTGTCAACTGTCAATTTTTCCAATCTGACATCAGATTTGAATTCAGCGACCTCAAAAACATAAACTCTTGATGTAAAAAGAGAATATTTACTTTTTTATCCTACTTTGACAGTGAATTGACAGCTGTCAACTGTCAATTTTTCAAATCTGACATCAGATTTGAATTCAGCGACCTCAAAAACATAAACTTATATATTTAAATAATTAAAATATGCTTTTGACATCTATAAATAGTATTAAAAATGAATAGTTTTGTAACGGATCTGTGGAGCTTTGGAGCTCCGTAGCTGCCAAAATATTGAATTTGGAGCTTTGTGCCCATGGAGACTTTTGTTCAGGTTGACAAAATATACAACATATCAAAAATTCAGAAAATTTGACCGAAACCCAATTTCCATAAGATTATTGCGGGGTCCTGTTGCAGTAAAAAAAATAAGAACAACCAAATTATTTAGTGAATCTAAACGTCCAATTGGACGTTTAGATTCATTTTTATATTGATTCATATTTATTAATTAATAAACCATACATTTGTTTGAAATAGTCTATTTTTCTTTTGGACCACCTAGAAAAGAAGTATAATTTAACTATCTTTATATGTAGATTATTCTAACGAATTTCACTTGGGGATAATTAGACATTTTTTCGAAATTTTTGCTGCCTAAGTTCTACGTCAGTTCCAACCAACTTCCAACCAGTAGCGCAAGTTGAATTTAGTGCAATAATTATTAATTATTATTGTTGTAACGTGGTTGTTGTGTTGGTTGACAAAGTGTAACGTGACTGTGATAAAGTGTATAACACAGTAGCGCACCCAGAACATCAGAACAATCAAAACAACGAGAGCTTAATAATTTTTCTACATTCCGTATATCCTGCAACGTAAAATACGTACAACATCGCGAGCGACTATTATTTTAAATTACATTCAAATCAATTAGGCTGAGCGCAGACTTATCTACCAAAACTGCTTTAAGCAGAAACGTTTTTTGCTTAAATATGAGTAAACATGTTGTTACAGTGGTTATTATAGGAATATCGCGTTTAAACAACCTTGAGCATGATCGTGAAAAAAGCAAAACGCTGCAGCATTATTAAGTACATTTAAACATGATTGAGCAAAAAGCAAAAACACTGTCTAGCACAATACAGCAGATTTGAGCAAAGCTGTGAATGCTCGTAGCTTGAGCATTTTACATTGTTTGAAGCGTTTGAAGTCAATTCATTTGGTTGCGGGCATGTACTTCCAATGCACGTAACAATACTGACGTATTTTGCAGCGTGTGGAGTTATTTTTATTAAAAATAACCTTATAAATAACTTTTTATATAAGTAAGTGCAGTGTTAAATCGCAAGGGATATCTATTATGTTGACTGCGGTGCTGGTCGCCGGGGCATTTTGTATAGTAGTTGAAGCCATTTGCACATAACTAAATCAAATTATATAAAATTCATTGCATTAAGTTATAGTGTGAAAAGCGAAAGCCTAATGTTGCTTCAGCTTAGATCATAAGGTTTCTCCCATAAGTCTTCGTACCAAATGTATATTTGAAACAATAACTAACAATTGAAATATGTAAAAAGATAATATATTTATGAAAATACCTATTACATATAGGAATATATTAACATCTTATAAAACTCAATACACTCGTTGTGTACACAAGCCATAAAGTGGTATATATAGTTCAGTCGGTAGGGAACCAAAAGTATCTGTTTTTGGTTCTTTCGTGTTAACAGCTATTTTATTGCACAAACCTATTCAGAATAGTGGGTAGAGCAATATATGTAGTTGCGTACTAAATCGTAGTGACAGCAGAAAAGTTATTAACAATTTAAGACGCCTTCAACCGTTTTTGAGGAGTTTTTATTCCGTAGCTCATCAGGGTGGTTTTCTACGAAAAAATGTTCATATGATTTGTTTGTAATAAAAATAGCTACAAAATGGCACCGGTTCGATTGTTATAACTGAAATAATTAAGTTGCAAAATCGAAGAAACTGCCAAAATTGCGTATGTTCTTTAAGTTGCAATAAAAATTTAAATAGTCAACCAATATTAATAAAACTTACGTTAAGTATAGCTTAAATTATATACAATAAGCACTCAAAACCTGTATGCCAGGTACGTAAAACTTTTTGTTTAACAAGGTTTTATAAATCTACTGCGCTTAAAACTTTGGAAGTGTGCAAAAGCTGTTTGAAGCTTTGCATACTATTGCAAATGTGCATATATACCTATATAGCTTAAGTCATTAGCAATCGAACGTAATTTGTAAAATTCGATTGCGTTTATTTTTGCAATTTTGGTGACGTTTTACATCTCTTCACAGTTTTGTTACGTTATAAATAATTAGTTTTTTGGTTCGTATACGTGGTCATTTATGAAATATTCCATCGGGTTCGAATAGACGGCAAAAAAACAAGCAACTTAAAAAAAGAAATTCAAGTTTCCATGTTTGGATCCTGAGATATTAAACTTTTTGCGTAAATATGCACTACTCGTATATTATTTACCATATTGAAATGAATCAAAATCATGTATATAGTGTGAACCTTGTAGAATAAGTATGCAATTGCCCAAAATTATTAGTTGCATATTTCTAATAAATTATTGCAATAGAGTGAGACGCGCGCTCAAAAATCGCACAATCGCCTACTTAGTCTAATGCATACTTACGCAAAAAATCGCAGGATCCAAGCATCGAAACTTGAACTTTTTTTAAATTGCATATTTTTGTCGTCTATTCGAACCCGATGGAATATTTCATAAATGACCACGTATACGAACCAAAAAACTAATTATTTATAAACGTAACAAAACTATGAAGAGATATAAAACGTCACCAAAATTGCAAAAATAAACGCAATCGAATTTTACAAATTGCGTTCGATTGCTAATGACTTAAGCTATATATATATGCACTTAAAGAACATACGCCATTTTGGCAGTTTCTTCGATTTTGCAACTTAATTATTTCAGTTATAACAATCGAACCGGTGCCATTTTGTAGCTATTTTTATTATAAACAAATCATATACGGGACTTTTTTTGTAGTAAGCAATCCTATCCTGATGATCTACGGAAGAAAAACACTTCAAAAACGGTTGATGGTGTCTTAAGTTGTTAATAACTTTTCTGCTGTCACTACTACTTAGTACGCAACTACATATATTATTCTACACACTATTCTAAATAGGTTTGTGCAATAAAATAGATGTTAACACGAAAATACACTCTTCACATCTCTATTGACTAGAATATACAACTAAATATATAAACTTTATGGTTTATGTACTTAATTTGATATCTGTCAAAGTTAACCCCGAGATTTACAGCAAATTCGTCAAAATTTGTTTATAACGCGGGATTATGGCATTCGTGAAATTATCATATGAACGAAGTGAATACGATAATTGCACTCACGCCACAACTTACTTTATAAACTCATTTCATAATATGCTATTATGTGCAACCATACGCGAAGAGAACACATCGCGTACGGTTGCAAAATGCAAAAAATTAGTTACTAATAGTAACGGTTAACGGCCGCAAAGTAACTCTTTCGACAGCTGTCAAAAAATTATGACATTTTATCATTAATATCTGTATGCAAAATGCCACATTAGTTTTGTTTACTTGAACGAAATATTTTGCGCACTAAAGCTAAAAACAAATATGACATTTATGAATATTTAAAAAATTTCATTTTCGTAGCAACAAAGAAACTTCTCACTTTGCGCTAAAATGAAACTTTCCTTATGTTATTTTGTAATGTTTTTTCTACTTTTTCGATTATTTCAATAAATAATCAATAAAAAACGCAAAAAAACGTTTGGTGTCAACGCCGCAAAAAAACGGTAGTCTCAAATGAGGTTCTTAACACCACCAAAGTAGCATTTCGCGCACTAGATACACAAATAACCATAGTATCAGTATCTCCACTCACTTTTACGATTTTTACAAAACTAATTGTTTTATCTATGTCATTTTCATAGAAACTCTGTAACATGAAATCCGGCCTTTCTATTTACAATGAATTAAACTGTTGGTTTTTTAAAAGCTATTGAATTTGTAATTACATACTTTTTACGGTTGCACAAAAATGTTGTGTACACCTTGTCTGCGAAATTCATTAGCATCCTCGAGATTGTCCTGCCTCGGCCGCAAACTTGGTATACAAATAACTATTTATAAATAAGGAAAATTTAAAGTAATATAACAAGAAATAGTATTAATTATATCTTTGTTAAAATATGAAGGATTCGCACAAAAAATTGTTCTCAGGTTTTAATCAGTGTGAGCTCGCATTTCCTGAAGAAAGCTTCTGTATGTCCGGCTTGTAACTAAAGTCTGCGATAGCTATTCGGAGAGGTAAACAAACGAAATGCAACGCTATTGGTGGGTGCGTGATGATAACGTTTGCTTAAGCGCGGAAATGCGGACAAACACCCACTACTGCACGCCTACTAAATACTTTTTGATTTTCACGTGCTAGAACGTATACTCTGCTAGCGGTAACGCGTCATTATGTGAATGCAAATTTAAGCGCTAAGCTGTTCACTGTTTGTTTACGCTCTCCGAATAGCTATCGCAGCTAAACTTTCTATCCGTTTTTAATTTAAAGCACGATTCCAAGTTGGTATTATTAAGTTACTCCTCAATTTACAATTAATGAAATTCATGTTAGAAAACGATTAAACGAACGAAAACTCACATAAATATGAAGACCCGAAGATACTGAAAACACCAAATTGAAATTATTTTCTACTCATAATATCCGGAAGACTATTCCAAGCATTGAAAACCATTGCGTTTGCTTTCTGTAGGTCTTTTATGGCAGTCTGCCTGTGCTGTAAAATAAGACTGCATTTTCTCCTTCCAGTTCTTCTATTTCAGTACTAAGGCGTAAAAATTTGGAGCTTCATAAGTCTTTGCTTGTCAAGTACAACAATTGTATTTGAAAATTACCCGTATCAATATCAAATAGAGAATAAGGAATTCCTTCACATTGCCATCAGGGCCCGTTCTAGTTATTTAGCCGCTCCGCGCAAAAATAGTATTCGCCGCCCTTTACACTAACACCATATAAGTCACGAGCTTGCTATTCTAAAGATGGGATGTTATATATGTGATATTGTTGGAATTGTATAATATTCACATATGTTAGTCTACTGGGGCTTCTGGACAAATATACAAAAGTTCATGAGCGTATGTATGTATGTTTGTAAGTATATATGTATTTCTGTTAAAGAATTTCTCATAAAATACTGAATGGATTGAAATATTTTTTATCGACATATGTATTTTTCAACTTCATCATCATTATCAACAACCTGTTTCGACTCACTGCTGGGTATAGCCATAGGCCTCTTTTCCCTTGTGCCATTTTTCCCTATCTCGGGCTAATCTTACCTACGTATGACCCTTTAGCTTAGGGAACAATAAGCATTTTTCATCAAGATCGTTTCAGAAGTTAAAAATATTAGGACCAAACTGTTAAAATTATGAAGTCGGTTTATACGTACGAGTATTTAAGTTATAATATTTAAGTTAATGTTCATACGTTAAAAAACACACAAGAAATGATTTGTTTTTAAATTTAATGCAATATAGAATAGAACTTGTAGACTTGGCATATATTTCGCATAAATAGATAAAACACTTTAATTTTATATCTTAGTAACTTTTTTCATGGCTACCGCTACACTATTTACAAATGTGACGGCAATTAGTCTCTAGCACAGAACATTTTTTGTAGGAGTCTTCAGAAAAAGTAATGAAAAATAATACAATTTTTGCTTATATATGATATTTTAGGGATTCCTCTAAAATGTCGCGTTGTAGGAATGTAGGATAAAAGGGTATTCCCCCAAAAATATTATAGTGCTTATATACAAACCACTAGAAATAATTACTTATCTCAATGTTTGTGGGGAATCTCCGTCAAACATAAACGGAACGAAAATGGTTGCCAGTTCAGAAATGTAAAATCGGTAAACATCGGGAGAATTTCTTTGTATTCTCAATTTAAAAATCATTACATATCGAAAGAGTTGGTTCCTTCTTTTCTATTTGTAGGTATTTCTTCTTCTTTCTTTGGACTTGGTTTGCTTAACTGCTGTCTTAAAATTTTCTTAGGAGACAGCATTAAGAAAATTATAAGACAAAATAGCACTTTAAAATATGTTAGTAGCCGCTAAAGTAGCATTTTTTAAAGAAAAACCTTAAAAAATACTTTTTGTCGGGTTGCTAAGCATGGTAATTCTTATAAGATTTTTCTCTCCTAGAGAAAAAATTGAGGACTCCGTGCAAACGCCCGGCGTCCTCAATTTTGCCACCCCTCATTTTAACCGCTCTGGTCATTTGCCCGGCTTGCCCCCCCCCCTTAGATCGTGACCTGATTGCCATTACGGGAATTGTAATTGTTTTCTCGGCGATATTGAAACAAGTTTGGGAAATGGATTAAAAGTTCCACACTCTCTAAATCTTCAGCAAACATAATCAATTTCTTTTTAAACGAAATAACTTCTTCTAGTATTGAGAAACCAATATTTCACTTGCCTTGTAATTTATGATTGAGCTGATTCAGTTGTCATGCACGTCCAGTATACTTTTTAAAAGCATGTGGCGCACGAACCGCAGTTTGCCGACCCCTGAGCTAGATGGACGAATAATAAAAAAAATTTTGAAGGACCGTAAGATCGGTCCTTCAAAATTCTAATTTCTTTTTTGTTACTATACGATTGCCGCGTAGAGGAAATAGAATACTTTTTAGATTATAGTTTCGTAAATATGAACAATAAAAACCCAAAATGAAAAGGTAACTAATTAGCTATAATACATAGATTAAGAAACAAAGCATTTACATTTTGTTTACAAATTACAAGTTAATAAACTGTACCTCGATGTCAAGGGCTGCACAGCGGAAATGCAACTTTAATTTATGCGGAATTTGCCGACGGAGGCATGTGTATTTTCGCATTCTGCACGAAAAATCAGACACAGTGATACCTGTATGTTGGAAATCCGATAGAAAGTGGTAATTTTATATTTTTGGCAAAAAGAGGAAGTTTTACGAAAACCCGTTCCGTACATAAATAATACTAAGCTACACTTGCACCCGAGAACAAGTACTGCAGTTAACTTGTTAATTGCAAATTAGAAATTGTACAAGTTATAATAATGATCAATCCCTATTCCATTTATTACTAATTTATTGATCGATAAGTATCCCTAATCTACCATCGCCCTACTAGCATAAAATAAATAATGTGATTTAAATATTAATATGCGACTAACAATAACTAATCGTCGCTACTGTGCAAGTACTTCTTATCAATCTTTTGGGGACAGGTGCCAATATTATTTCTTCTAAACAGTTTAATCCGAGTATAACATTAAGTTTTCAAGTTATTAAGGCCAAGAGACTTCCCCAGATTAATTAAATAATGTAGAGGTTTTTCTTTTCTCTATGGGTTTCAAATTAACCCAGAAACGAGAAACTGTGTAAAATCTTAAACACGCTTTAGATTTACTCTATTATTTTTAATGAAAAATGGAAATTTTATTTATCGTTGTTAAGAAGACGGCTGATTTTAAATTTCTTAATGTAGATAAGTTTAAGTTTCCCAAAACAATGGGTTTAAACTATTCAGTCTGAATTCCAAGCGAATAATTCTAATTCTTCATCTTTGATTCAAAATTATCGATTTTCAACCACTGTAATTAATTAACATTAATTAATAAAAGTAGCAAGCAACAGTACAACGAATAGTAGAACCATAGCAGTATTCAATTATTAAAGTAAAAATTAAAACTAATTTGGCACGATCGATGTAGCAAATCTAAACAAGGAGTTCAGCTTCAGCACTTCGGAGCCGGACATATGTCCAGTGCTTAAAGACAAAACTCACTAGAATAACGCAATTTAACCAATACAAGCGAAACTCTAGAATTAAGATGGTGTATGTGTGTACATAAAAATAAAAAAGGTGACTCTGATAATAGGGTAACTTGTCCCAAAAAATTAGACTAATGGTCCGAAGGTTTTACCCTAATTTGTCGCGGAAAAGTTAGTGCCTTCGCCTAAGTGTCCTAGAACATATTTTGAGTTTTGTTAGATTTTGAGAAAATCGCATTTCAAATTTTAGTAGCAGCTCGTTGTACTGACATATTAAAAATACTAAACAAGCAAAATTAAAAAAAAATAGCAAGTACGCTCGTTGTACTGACATTATATAAAAAAATACTAAACAAGCAAAAACACATTTTCTTGCTTGTTTAATCTTTTTAACGTAATGTCAATACAATGGGCGTACTTAAAATTTTAAATGCAATTTTCTCGAAAACTAGCAGGAAGCGACTATCAGTGCCAAATAAGCAAGAATAGTGTACAATATTAAACCTTAAATAGTATTTCAAACTGGATATCATTGTGAAAGTTAGTTTTTGTCTTTAAAACCCTATCTTAACCAGTTTAACTTTCAATGTTTATTCCAAATATCCTTTTATTTCACCACACCTACCTTTATATAAAAAATACAATAACCGTACTCTGTTAATATAATACTAGCGAACACCGCCGCACACAGGGGCAGGAAACAACAAAACATGGCAAAAAGTTATTTTTTGCACATCCTATATATATAAGGCTCTACTTTAGTCCCCCAAAAGAGGGAGTCAAGTAGCACTTTTACTCCCTGAGGGAGTAGAAGTGTTTCCATGACAACAAGTAAACAACATAAAAAAGTAATCGCGGTACATGTTAGTATTTATTATCCTAAAACTATGTGATTTTGGCGTGTGCAAAGTTCAATTGTCAGAATGACATGTAACGAAATTTTCGGAAAAAATTTTCGAAATTTTGAATTTTTGCGATTAAGTCCTTTAGGACGTGCAAACAATAGCGTATATACCACTGAACTCAAGTGCCTTTTAATCCCTCATGTGTTTATTTTCCTCGCTAACGCTCGTAAAATAAACTCACATTCGGGATTAAAAGATGCACTTTAGTCCCTGGGTATGTTATAATATAACATACTATTACAAATTTCCGTTAATATCAAGGTGGCCACTGCAACGCCGAAGACAATGAACCGACGCATTGTTTTCCGCAATTATTTCTTTATTAAATTAAAGATTAGAAAGGTATGTACCTTTCTTATCCGTTAGGCAAAAGTCGTCTGTTCTGATGTTCCTTGTTATACGTTAGCTATCACCTGCGAATAAACAGTGAATTCGATTGCTTGTTGTGTAAAAAGTAAATAAGATTTTGGATGTATATCAATATGGATGCTGTGCCTGGAGGTATGTTATTTTTATTTTAATAGGTGTATGTTTTTCAAAATATCTTTTTATGTAGATTTCTTAAATTATAAAAACCGTTTCTCAAGTACATTTTATTATTTCAATTAAACTTTAAGTTTGCTTCCGGGTATTTCCGGGATAAAAATTACATCAATGTAGTAGCAAAATATCTGAGTTTGCAACACTGTAAAAAATCTTGCCCAAGTGTACACATTTAGAAAAAAAGTATATAAATCCAATAGTTCTACTTTAAATACAGAGTACCTACTATGCACTGGGAATTAACATATTTCATATACATATTTCACATTAACAACTATTAGATATTGTGATGTTGTCACAGGAATACAAGCAATACCTCAAGAGTATTTCACTTTTATTTGCTAACCATACAGTGATTGTGTTGTACAGGGTGGATCAGGTAAAATGACCTTGTACCTTATCTTGGGAACTGTAAGAGTTACGAAAAAAGTTAAATACCGAAGTTGGTATAAAACAAATTTTTATTTTATAATATTTTTGTTAATACAGGGTGAGTCGTTTTGCTATGGCTGCTGTTATACCTGTATATTATTCAACAGTACATTTATAAAAAAAACGTTGACTTAGGTATTTATAAGCATCGTGTATTATAATAGTTACATATAAGTTGCAATAGGCAAATTAATTTTTTTTAAATGCTGCATTAGAAAAAGATTAAAGAAATTAAATCTATTCAAAAACTGCGCGACTTCCGGTGTGTATGTTTACCAAAAATATTTACAGTAAAGTGTAGGATGGGGAATTATAAAAATATACAGGATGTTCAATTTAAAATAAAAAAGTTGATAGTAGCCATAACAAAACGACTCAACCTGTATAAACAAAAATATTAAAAAATTTAAATTTGTTTTACCAACCAACTTTGATATTTAACCATTTTTCGTAACTCCAACAGTTTCCAAGATAAGGTACAGGGTCATCTTATATGAACCACCCTGTACATTTTATACAATGTTTTGTATCGTCCATAATCCTTAAAAACCTTTTCATACAATAACTATTCATCTAGGCACTCCAAATATTTTCTGCCAGGTTTTTATGCTTCTTTAAAAATTAAATTCACTTAATTAATATAATAATAATGTGGGTACGAACCATGAAATTATTTTCATAGCAAAAGAAAACTGCTTCTATGTCAGGTTTTTTTCTGCGCTTAAACTAACAATCTGCATTGCGTAGTGGCTCTAGCTATTAGGACCACTCTGTAGCATATAAACCCCGAACAAGCTCTTTATATTTTATATTGATGGATATTTAATATCATAAATTTCTATCAAATTCTAAAGTAAAAATTTTTCTTATTAACTATATAAAATTTAATGAATTTTTTATACAATTTATGAAATTTAAAAAAAGCGTAGACTTCTTTTACAGAAAAATTTACCCCTGGAACCATGTTTTATTTGGACTCGCAAAATAAATATTTAAAGCTTTACATTTGTTTACCTTTTTTCTTTGATTGTAAATATTTTCTTACAGGTAAAGCGTATTTCTTTCCGGCTAGTTTACTTTCTGTCACACATGTTGCCTCCAGTTGCAGTCTTTTAGTTTATTACTAAAAATACGAGGGTAAATCAAATATAAACGGTAATTCTTTTTTATCATTTATTGAATAACGTTATACACAAATCGTTGTTTTAACATTTTTCAATATAGTCTCCTGCGTGATCTACACACTTTTGCCACCGATTTGGAAGTTTCAGTATTCCCTGGTTATAGAAAGTTTGAGGGCGAGTTGTAAGCCAATTGCGCACGTGCTCTTCGACTTCTTCATTGCTTCCAAATCGTTTTCCTCCCAGTGATTCCTTCATAGGCGCGAACAAAAAATAGTCACAGGGGGACAAGCAGGGCTGTAAGGAGGGTGCTCAAGGGTTTCCCAGCCTATTTCTTCCAGTGTATTCCTTGTCAAGGCCGCAATGTGAGGCCTGGCGTTGTCATGGAGGAGAATGCCATCTCTGATGGGCATGCTTCGTCTTTTGTTTCGATAGGAGGCTCTTGCCGACCGTAACAACTGGCAGTAGTAAGCCGCATTCACTGTACGTTGATCGTGTAGAAAATCGATCAGTAAAATTCCCCTAGAGTAAAAAAAATCGTTGCAAGGACTTTTCCAGCTGAGTGCCGAGCTTTGGCCTTCACTGGGCAACCTTCATTCTTTTTTCGCCACTCCTTACTTGCCATTTTAGATTCGGGGGTGTAGTGATGTACCCACGTCTCATCATATGTCACGATGCGCTGCAAAAAGTAGTGCAAAAGAGCGCCCTCCCCTTCTTGCTGAAATCGATTCAGAAGCCTTTCAGCGATCTCCGACCTAACCTGTTTTTGGTCTCCAGTCAACAACCTTGGAACCCATCCCGCACTAATTTTTCGAAAATCAAGATGATCAGTTATAATGGATTGAACACTTCCATAGCTGATACCCACTTCTGATGAAATTTCTTCCACGGTTAACCGGCGATCACGTTCAATCAGCTCTCGAACGGTACGGGTATTGTCATCTGTAAGGCTTGTCCTTGGGCGTCAGGACTTTCGTTTTCAACACGTTCTCGTCCGCCCTTAAATTCTCTCGCCCACGTATACACACGATTCTGAGACAGTGTACTGTCCCCAAACTGTGCCTTCAAACGAGTTAAAATTTCTGACGGTTTAACGACTTCATTGGTTAAAAACTTTATGATAATCCGTTGCGCAACAGACGAATGTACCTCTTGCTCGGTCATGGCTGTACTGACGACAAAAGCCAAGGATGTGCGCGAACCCGGCCGGCTCCCCACTCCTCATAAACCAAACATCTACTCCACACAACTACCTACATCAGCTACCATGGAACTGCATTCTAAGCGGAATAGCAAAATTACCGTTTATATTTGATTTACCCTCGTAAAATGAATTCCTACACCTTATACATAAACCATAATCTCGAGAAACGAAACAATGATTGTCATGATTATTTTACGTGGGGTACCCGTGTGAACATACCCCCACGTTCCCTTCCAGAAGGAAGTGATTGGGATACGCCCAATCAGCGCGCAAGTTGCATAACCGGAAGTACAGCAATTGCTACCAGATCAGCTCACTGGTCGGAGCGAGGTTGCCTATCCACCCTCTACTAGCTATCGCAGGCATAGTGCCGGAGCAATTGACTTAACACGTTGCTCACCCGCCGGCACCCTCCCGTCCTCTTTCATACGGGGCAAAGTACTGTTGTGAATGGCTCACAACTTGCATTCATAGCGTAGATACGGAATGGTACTAGGCAACGAGAATAATAAATAAGTCGAATAAATATCTCATAAAAGTTATTACTTGTGTTTTACTACCTCCTACAAGGGAGACATATAAGTAGCCCTAACACTACATTGGTGTTAAACCATCGCTACATTTGGTGACCCTATGTTCCTGAAGAAGAATTTAGCAGCACTGGTCTTTGCCTGCTGCCCTGAATTCTCCAGGTGAACAACTGCTAGTTCTCCCTTCAACGTCTGTCATCAGATACTACTCGACTTCTGTCATCGTGAGATCCTGCTACCTGCTTCGCTTGCGTGACTTGTCGTGGCTGGTTGGAGGTGACCGTTGGAACCGGAACTAGTGCTCCTTCTCATCCGATAAGTTTCAAATTATTTTTACTTACTTATTTAATATTTCAAATGGCGACTGTCAAAGTTCCATTTCCAATTTTTACGAGTAACGATATCGACCTATATTTTATTTTGGTAGAAAGATACTTTACTCGTATGCTGATCAATGATGAGCTCGCCAAATATAACTTATTAACACTAAACTTACCTTTCGACGTTTTAGGAGCTCATCGCGACCTGACCATTAACCCCCCTAGACAACGACCATACACTATCTTGAAACGGGCAGTGATAAAATCTGTCTAGGACCACGAGAATCTCGAATTAATAACCTTTTGGAGACTCTTCAATTCTCTGGTAGTGTCAAAGAACTACTTTTTAACATCCAAAAATTGGCAATTGATCTGGATTTAACTGAGGAATTAACCAAAGATTTTTTAATAGCTAAACTACCATCAGAACTTAAGATTCAATCCTTAAATTTCAATGACTTACCGTTAATATCCTTTGTAAAAAAATTAGATTTAATTTATTCTATGCAACAGGCACCACAACCTTTAACTACTCCTGCATTAGAAGCTAAGCTAGACAATTTGACGACTAATCGTACTACCATTTCCAATGAGCTTTTTACCATGAACAAGCGACAATCCCCTGTAACTCCCACCATCTCTCCGAACCCCCAAAATCCTCAGCATTTCAATAAACGCCGTTCCATGCCTTCGGGCAATGCCAATTCCCAATTGCAATTATCACAGAAGCTTTCAAAATAATGCACGTAATTGTACGGGAAATTGTTCATACCAAACAAAAAATTAACTTCGCACTCTCCTGGCCTCCAGGGAGGGCCATGCAGGGTTAATTCAATCCCTCCAACTTCTCTTTTACCAATCACTTATTCTTCAATCTTTTTACAGGACCTAACCTACAAAATTAATTTTGTGGTTGACACTGGTGCTGATTATTCCATTTTACCCACCCACGTTGCAGTTTCCTGTAACCAAATCATCACGCCTGCCAACCTTTCATTTATGGCCGTGAACAACACGTCAATTCCTGTGACAAGTATTGTAACTTTGAGGTTACATTTCCCGATTACTGGCCTACAGCCATGCCCCTGGAAATTTTATGTCGCTGACATATCTACAGCCATTCTAGGCCTGGATTTTTTACAGCAGCACAACCTAACCATTGACTGCCTTTCTCGATGAGTCATTTGCAAGACAGATGTCAAGCTAGCCCGAACCCGCAGCCAAGGTTGTCAATTTCCAGCTCCAACAGTGAATCCTCTCACTGACTGCTCTTCTCAGCGGGTCATTTGCACAGCAGATTTCCAGCTCGCCCGAACTCGTAGTCGAGGTTCCACAACCCCCACAGTTAAGACTGGCACTAAACGCAAACTATTTTCTACTCAGGATAATGTTTTGACTCCTCCTTCAGAGTCAATCGTTACTCCTGCAATTTCTTCCCCTTTTCTTCCCTTACCTTCACCCATTGACGTACCATCTTCAGGTACTGTTAACAACATGTCTAACGATCTTGATGTTTATAGCAAAATGCTAAACACACACTTCCCGGAGCTTTCGCGTAAGTTCGACTACCATCAACCCGTAAAACATACTGTAGTCCATCACATTGACACGACCGGGCCTCCGGTTAAAGTACGCTGTCGCAAACTGAACCCTAATCATCTTTCTTTTCTAGAAGATCATCTTAATGAGCTCTTGGATGCTAACGTAGTACAGCGGTCATCATCTAGCTACGCTACGCCAATTCACATCGTCGGGAAGCGAGCAGTGGGCACAGCAGAGACGCTACCTCCTGGTGACGACCAGGACATCACATCCATCTCCCCAACAGACAGTTATCGCTTGGTTGGCGATTATAGGAAACTCAATTCAGTGACAGTACCAGATCGTTACCCGATCCCTTTTTTAACGCACTTTACAAGAAAACTTGATGGCGCAACCATATTTTCGAATCTAGACCTCCAAAAGGCCTACTTCGCAATACCAATCGCAGCAGATGAGATTCACAAGACTGCGATTATCACACCTCTGGGGCTTTTTGAGTTCAAACGGATGTGTTTCGGACTACGGAATGCAGCCAGCACCTGGAGTCGTTTCATGGACACTGTATTATCAGGGCTTCCATTTTGTTTTTCATACCTAGACGATATCCTAGTCTTTAGTGCTGATTCGCAGCAACATGTTGAGCATTTACACCAAGTGTTTTCCCGATTAAAAGACAATGGACTAATTATAAACCTACCAAAGTATCTCTTTGGAGTCAATAAGCTCGATTTTTTAGGACATCACGTTAATACACGCGGTATCAAACCAATGGCTTCCAAAGTCCAGGCTATAATTGATTACCCATTGCCTTCAAGTCAGAAAGCACTCCGCAATTTTATTGGCTTAATTTTGTATTACCATAAATTTGTACCAAACTGTGCGAAAATTTTGGCACCGTTAACCTCTATAGTTATTCCTGGTAAAGCTTCGCTAAAGCCTGTCCAGTTAAATCATGAGCAAATAGAAGCCTTTAGGCACGCGAAGAATGCTTTGATTACCGCTACTTTATTGGTACATCCGCGAATTAACCCTCTTAGTATAGCTGCAGACAGTTCATCTTCCACTATAGATGGAGTATTACAACAGTTTGAAGATGGCATGTGGAAACCACTAGCTTTCTGTTCCCGGAAGTTAACCACCACAGAGCAAAAGTACAGTATTTTTTCTCGGGAACTTCTTGCAATATACTTTGCCTTAAAGAAGTTTCGTTACTACGTTGAGTGCAGAGACTTTCAAATCTTTACGGATCACAAACCTTTGTGTACGGCGATCAAAAATAATGGTGATCAATATTTACCACGTGAGTTTCGACAACTAGAGTTTATTTCTCAATTCACAACTGACCTCCAATACATCAAAGGTCAAGAGAATATTCCGGCGGACGCTCTGACAAGAGTTAATCTTATTAACGTCCCTGGACCAGATCTTAATTAGGACGAAGTCGCTCTATCTCAAGAACAAGATCCCGAGTTAAACCAGCTCAGATCTCGTAGTAATTTTTAATTGATTTCCCTTCAAACTGCCAACAAATCAAACCTCTGGGTGGATATTAGTATAGGCCAACCACGACCCTATATCCCGCTCAAATTCAGGTATCCCTTATTCCAACAACTACACAACATCGCACATCCTGGCATCCGTGCTACTAAAAGATTGATTACTCAGCGATATCTGTGGCCATCTATGCACCACGATATTCAGAAGTGGGTCATATCTTGTGCTGAATGTCAGAAACCTAAAATTCGGCGTCATACGAAAACCCCTCTACAATCTATTGTAGAACCAGATGAACGTTTTACTAAGGTCCATCTCGACCTAGTACACCTTCCTTCTTCGGGAGGTTATAAATTCCTCCTTACCATTATTGACCGCTACAGTCGGTGGCCGGAAGCAATTCCTCTGAAGGATTATTCCGTGGAGTCAGTAATCACTGCATTTGTCGACACGTGGGTGTCCCGCTTTGGAATTCCCAAGTATCTCACCACGGACAATGCAAGAATATTCCTTTCTCATGCATGGATCAACTTCATGGTCATGTTAGGAATTAAACACGTCAAATGCACGGCCTTCCATCCGATTAGTCAGGACGTTATCGAACGTTTTAATCGGACACTCAAGCAATCCATTCAAACCACGGGAACTTCCTCCTGGTTAACGAATCTCCCTTGGATTCTCTTGAGCTTACGTGCAACACTGAAATCGCAAGTTAATGTTTCTCCTGCAGAAATCCTGTATGCTACCCCGTTACGACTACCTGGAGATTTCTTTGAAGAAGAACAACTGGCTAACGACATGAACCTCCCTAATTTCATAGCCAATCTCAAACGTCGTATGAGGAAGCAGAAGCATTTTTTTACAAAAACGTATTCCGGTCAGTCCTTCGTCCCCTGCGACTTTACCAACTGCACACACGTGTACGTTCGTAATGACACGCACACTCTGGGCATGAAAGATAGTTACTTAGGCCCCTATAAAGTGTTAAAACGGACAGTTAAATACGCCACTTTAGAAAATCATACTGGCCCTATCTCTTTAGATAGGCTAAAGCCTGCATATTTTTTAGATTAGTTACTTTATAATGTTAAGCCAACAATGAACTGATTTCAAATGCTACGCGAAGGCATCTTTTGAAAACCTTTTATGTGTTGACTTTGAAAATTTGAACACTTTTCTGTTTTTTCTTTCTGTTTACAGGTTCCAAGAATTGCCGTCGCAAGTTCCGTATTGTTAGTTAACTTAAGTTTTTTATTGTATACTACCTAGTGGAGTTTTTGTAGCTGGAAAATTTTACAACTTTATTCAAGTTCCTTTAAAATACTCGATTTTTTCTCCAAAATACTATTCCGTATTTTTTACCTTTCATGTATTACCCTCGTTTCAGACCGGGCGGGGTAAATGTTGTGAATGGCTCACAACTTGCATTCATTGCGTAGATACGGAGTGGTGCTAGGCAACGAGAATAATAAATAAGTCGAATAAATATCTCATAAAAGTTATTACTTGTGTTTTACTACCTCCTACAAGAGAGACATATAAGTAGCCCTAACACTACATTGGTGTTAAACCATCGCTACAGTACCTCGTCCAGCAATAGGACTATTCCCTAGCTTAACGCTGTTATTAAGTGGGACCACTGCCCGATTGAATCCAACCTCAATTGTGGCGGGACTTGGTTTTTTAATGGTTTTGCCACCCCGATCTACCAATTATAGGCTTGGTGGGCTCTCGACAGAGCTTCGTTTAAGTCTACACGTTATAGACTCCCGGTGTGTACCCGTATTTGGTGAAGTTATCTTGATAGTGAGAGGCTATGTATTCGCTTCAACTCTCCTTAAGTGTAATGGCTTTCAGAGCGTCTCCCAATCACTGTACCCGGCTGCAGTCCGGATCATAGGGTGGTCTGGATAGTTCCTAAGCACATTTACCTGGCGGCTTGCAGTTTCCCATATGCCCAAAAGCGGGATAAACCTCACTTCGATTCTTCGCACTTGAGATTCAGTCAAACAGCGGGTTCCTTTGGTGACCATACATGACCTCGGTCAATCAGCGGGTTCCGTTGGTGACCGTGAGAAACGAAACAGTCACGTGAAAATCCTAGAAGTAATCTATAGATATTCGCTTGTTACGCTGCCGTAAAACTTCATTACATCTTAAGTTATCATTACACATTTCAAATTGTTTCATTTTAAAATTAGTTCTTGGGAAAGGACTAGAAAGCTATAAAATGTTATAGTTCTTTACATACCTAAGAGAATTATATATATTGCATCTATTATCTTAAAGTTAGTAGGTATAATAGGAAATTACTTACCTAAATGTAAATTTAGGCAAATGCTATTAATTCTTTAAATATTCTTTGCTACAAAGCCATTATAGTTATTTATGTACCAAATTCGTTATGATGATGATAATGCCAGGAGAGCGACGATGTTCCAGTCCGAGGACTTTGTTAATATTTATAAAACTATAGGAACTTTATTTTTGTTGGATGGTAAGAACTTTTATTAAATTTGCAAAAGCCAAACAGAGATATGAAATTTTAAATTTAAATATTTTTGTTGTTAATGACATGAAAACAAAAAGATCCTAATAGCACATGTCATTTAAAGAATAAAGTCATTTTATCTAAGATTTTTCTGCAGAAGTCGTCAAAGGAATTCGTGGATCACGCACCCAGAAACGAAAAAAAGAAAAAGTAAACGCTGAGCGGGCGTTATAAACGATAACGCTCGCTTATAATGCCCTGGTGTTTTTGGAGTTGTTTATATACTTCGTATCATAGGTATAAACAGCAAATAAAATGCAATTGAAACATAAAAGTACAAATACATAATACATTTTTGACAAAAACCTTACACACCATAATTTTTAAAGAATAAAATAAAACTCTTTCCGTCCTTCCCAAAACAGAATTTCTTGCTAACGGTAAAGACTATTATATAGTAAACCGACAGACAAACTAAATGAGACTAGTATAGGTAGTTAGAAAATTAGCTGCACTCACAGGCACAAAATAATAAAAACAGAATGTGTTTTTTATGATAGCGTTCTGCTACAGCTGACTAAAGACAATGAAGATTTTTTCATTTCCTTCCTTTTAAAAATATGTATTTGATCTACAAAAACATTCACTACATCAATTTTATTAAATCCGTAAAGCTTTTAAAATTTAAATTCTACTACATTTTTGGACTTTCAGTTGCATTTAATCAAAAATGATATCATAAAAAGGTTTTATATTTCTAATGATGATTAACTTAACCTTGATCATACTTTAACGAAAAAATGATCATAAAAAATTCAAAAAGCAAAGTTGGAAATTTGGTTTTTACACACTCAAAGTAGATGATGTTTTGCACCTCCTGTAAAATAATTAGAAAATTCTTTAATGGCGTTTTTGAGAAAAAAATATTTATTGTAGTAAAATATTTTTCCTCGCTGACACGTTTTTTTACACATCATTATCTAATATGATTCATATGAAAGAAAAAAATCTGCTCTTTCAGACAAAAAAGCTGTATTCAAATACCTGTAGTAGTTCTCAAGATATTCCTATTTAAGTGTGAGAAAATGTTCGACTTCGGAAAAAATTGGCAGTGTCAGAAAAACTTTGGCCCCTCATAAGTCAGAAATGGATTTTTTTCAGAAAAACAGAAAAAATAAGGGGTCTTTAATTTTTTATCCTGTATAACATACTCAAATTTAATCAAATTCTGAGAGATGAATTTTCCACTCCTGCCTGTCTTGATATGGAATCCACCTTTAGGCAACCCAACACTCACATGTGAGTGCAGCTAATTTTCTACCTATACGAGTCTCATTTAATTTGTCTGTCAGTTTACATGGTCGTGGGTAATCCTTATGATTCCTTATTGTAACAAGATCATCGTTAACACTAAGCATTCCCACAAAAACTGTCGATGTTAAGCAAGTTTGTACACTTAATCAGTTTAACAAAAATAATAAAAGTAGTTAAACTAGCAAAGCTCTTATGGAAGATAAAATTCTCGCCCATAATTAAAAAGAACCTTTTAAACTGTGTTATATAATAATAATTGCTACTACCTATTACCACAGTATATAATAACAACCAGTAGGTCCACTTGCGTGTCGGCACTTTGAAAGCGTTAAGCTAGCTTCGAATATCACTCCCGCAAACTAGGCTTGTAAAAAATTTTTGTAAAAACTGAAAACTCGTTATAATGGTAGTAAAAAACTCATTGACGCCTTTGAACAATTAGTTTATTAACATAAATAGGTACTACATAATTCATCAGTTACAAAAGTTACAAAACTAAAGATTGTTTTTATTATGTTTCTTAAAAAAATTCTTTATTATAATAATGCTGTATTTCGAGGACTGGCTGCCAATAAAACATATTATATATATATATATATATAATATTAGGTACTACGTTTCGCCTATCGATGTAGGCTTTTTCAAGTAATTGGTCTGAAAATAAAACAAACAAGTACATTTAGATTTGTGAACGTGTACAAATTTCTTTTTATTTTATCATTATAGAAATTTTCTTATTTTATTTGAGGAAAATTTCATTAATTAAGATTTTTTTATAATATAACATCCAATGAAAACTGTTTAAATGTAAACATCAAACCGTACTGTCTCAGTTCGAGCGTTTTTAAAATAACCGAAGTGTACGGGGACATTTGAAGATTACATTAAATTATATTTTGAACGCAAATTCATATAGAAAAATGTATCGCCCCTGCTGGGAATCGAATCCAGGACCCTCCACTATATAGGCGGTATCTCTACCAACTGAGCTATCGGGAGACGACTATCAGCAAAGCGACAAATTCTCCATATGAATTAGATATTTTAGCTAACATACAAAATATCTAAAATATACAAAATATCTACAAAAGCACACAAGCACAACAAGAAGCAGACAATCTACCCTACATATTCGTTTATTATTATTACAATAACATTTAATATTTACCATAATTTAATTCTGGTTTAACAAAATTAGAATATCCTTCTAACGAATGGAAAATTACAGGAATAGAATCTTTTTGTAACCTTTATTTCATACAATACAGGGCCACTACACAACGCACAACTAAAGTTATACGGTTCTGGCGTAATTGATGCTCGCTTGCAAATATAAACCATAACTGCTGTCTAACTTCTGCCAACGTTCTGAGCGGCGGATTTCAATAGCGAGAGTCGGGTTACCGGTTGATATTATACTGTGCTATTATCTGGTGAACCAGATCCCAGGAGCTATCAAGCTACTGCGAGAGGGAGGAGCGATTATTTCTATTATGCAGGCCCAACGTGCGGCTGTTGCCGATTTATCAGATAGTATTAGCACAAATCCTACATTTGCGTTACAGCTAAGGGAAACTGCAGAAAACGTTAACTAGATCTGCCGCTACCGGGAATCGAACCAGTTCCAAAACTGGTTATTCTAAGATTATTTATTTCACGTATGTCGAGCCCGAGTCTAGTCGAGTTTTTCGAGCCGGCTCGAGAAAATTGTACAGTTTATAGTATTTCCCCTATTTTGTACTTTAACGGATTATAACTAAGAATTTGCGCAATTACTTTTCTTTAAATGGCTTTATTACACTATAACACTTAAAACATAATGAAATTTTTAATTATTATATAATTATTTTATCCATTATTAGGGTGTAATGTATTCATCAATGACAAACAAAATGTTAAAAAGTAAAACTCCTGCACGCCACTTTATAAGTTTTTAACAGCTGAAGTAACAAGAGTTGCTGCTTGCAATCTGATCTTATCTTTTATGTTCAATACGTATTGATAACGTCGTGGATTTATTAAGTTATATTAAAAAAATTAGTAATTTTAGTTTGTTTTATTTTTTTATTAAGATTAATGATGACTTTTAATTTAATGACGTTTGCTTCATTATTTGATGGTGGGATTCTGACTTCATCTTCTAATTCATCTTCAGACAATGAGTTTTTGTTACTTGTTTTAACTTTTGAAACGATATCATTTTCGTCAAGTGTACCGCAAATAACAGCGTTATTGTCTATTTCTATGTATTCATTGAAGGAAATCTCAGAGTTTATTGTATTCCATTTTGCAAGCTCCTCATCAGAAAAACATTCTTCCAAATGATTTTCCTTAAATTCTGTGTGAAAACCCGATTTCTTAAAACAATTCTTAATTGTTTATGGTTTAATCTGACTCCATGACAAACGTATCAAACGCACAGCATTGAGAACATTTATTGCTTTAAGCTGTTTTGTTTGTTGTCCATTTGCTCTATCATTTGCGGTGCAATTTGTTTACGGTAAAATTGCTTAAAATTGTGAATGACACCTTGGTGTAAGTACACGGACAAGATCAAAGAAACAAACCGGATTCCAGAATCTTCTTCAACCACAAATCAATTAAACACTTTATCTAAAAAGGTTTACCTACTTATTTCGGGATTTTCTAAAAATTTGTTTAACATTTGGTTTTAAACCGGATGGGTAATTAAAAGGAGCCGCAATGAATCATCCCTTAATCCTTTCTTTGAAACCTGTTTATTATCACCGGCTACTTACTGACACATTTATTGTTTATTTAGGCACCTTAAAAACATAATCACAAGAAAACACCTAAAATTTGCTAAGATTTCACATGTTTGGTTTAAAGTGTAATAAAAAGAACCGACAAAAGTTTAAAAAGAGATGTAGTAAATATCTGTAGCCAGTCTACAGATTTCTTTCAAGTTGTTAACAACGATTTGTTTTAACGTATAGACTTAGTGGTGAATCAGTGCAAACATTAATCTTAATAAAAGTTTTGGCGACTGGACTTATGAATTTGGAAAATAATTATGATTCCAAAACGAGCCGGCTCGACTCGACTCGAAACTGGACTCGATTTCGAGCCGAGTTTCGAGTCGAGTTGAAACAGATTATTTCGAGTCGAGTTTCGAGTCGAGCTTGAATTTTTTTTTCGAGTCGAGTCGAGCTTTCTAGGAAAGCTCGGCTCGACTCGGCTCGAGTCCATCACTAATTTTATTTATTTGCTACCTTCAGTGAAATCTGTGATGCTGAATTCAAGAAGCCGAAGAAATATAAATGTGAAGTCTTATTTAGATACAGGCTTTGTAAATTGCAAGTATACAAAAATGATAATATAGCAAATAATTATGATGCAGTCAAATTTGTTAAGATTCAGCTAAAATTTCTTTTTTTTCCAGCTAACAACTTACTCCTTAACTATTCTAGAAAATTTCAGTGATTTTTACAAATTATATGTCCGTAACTTTGCAAGTTATTATTATTACATCATTAATATTCAATAATCTATAAATAGACTTTCTTATCTACACATCTGGTCTTGGTATTTTAGATGTTAGCTAAATAGGAACATTTTCAAAACTTCATTCATTATATGAAATACTTAGGTTTTAATTATTTGGTTTAGACGTTAGTACATAATTCATTAAAACATGTTCAGGATATCTTTGATGGATGACGCAAACACAAATATAACACAGGCCCACAAAATAAAAAAAGTCTTGTAGTTGAAAGGTGAGGTACCATACCGTATGTTTTGGTGTGCTGAAAACGAATCCGGGGTCAGAATTAACCCATCACCCAAGGATTTTTTCTAGATGCATTTTTATAAATTCTTTGACGTGTTTTTTTAGGTTATGTCGAAATCCTTGGATGATAGGTCATTTCTGACTCCGGATTCGTTTTCAGCACACCAAAAAGCATATGGTATGCTACCTCACCTTTCAACTAAAAGACTTTTTTAATTTTGATGGCCTGTGTAATATATCTGTCATAACTAGAAATCTGGGTAAGTTAATTATCGCTCGCGAATGAAATAAATTCGATTCTTTTCTCGATTTTATGATTTGTGAACGAATTTTATATTTAAAAATTTATTATTCAATCTTACAAGAATTAAATATTAACAAAGGCAGTTTTATTCGTTCGCAAACTAATGCAAAATCAACTGTTCCATTCGTTCCATCAAAAAAATTCCATTCGTGAATGAACTCAAGCGGAAATGAATCATTCGTTTTCAGTTCTTATTCTTACTACTTATAGTTCTTATTACTCTACAATTTTATTATTTATATGAAATCATTAACCAACTTCATACAATATGGGCCGACACAAACAATTTAATTTAACCAAATATATTAACAATGATAATGAAACAAATACTACTTCCACTTGTTTAGAGCGTAAAAAGAATTTAAAAAGAAATCTATTAACTTGAAATATTAAACGGCATTATGCTAACGTACATAATCAATTATAATTTCTTGATTGAAACAAATAAATAGAAAACAGGGTTTCAATTAATTAATTAAGAATTATTTGCTCTTCGTGTAGCATTAATAAAATTGCATCTTTACGTATGAAATATTTGTTATCTAACTCCCGAATGAACCATACGTGATAAATGTGTGAACAATAAATATTCTTCAACTCTCAACAAATAGGATTCGCTCGGGAACAAAAATTTATTTATAGCAGATAATTAAAAAATTAAATTAAATTTTTATGATAATTATTCTTTTGCGAGCGAATCAAGTTTTTTCGTTCTTCCTACCCTGCTAGAAATGATAGGTACCAGTAAATATAATAATCAGAGACGGGAAAGTTGATATGATAAGACAATGTGTGCAAAACTTTTATAGCTAATTCGTATATTTCTTCACACCCAAAATGGTTAGTTTTGTACATCCCTTGTCACAGATTGCAAATTCCAGTAAGATGTATACGTAATGTAGGAAACACACTATCATCCGCGATGTGGTCGCAGATGTCACCCTAGGATGACGTCCCCGATGTGGTCCGGATAATGATGATTGATTGTATAGAAAAATTATACCTATTATATTTCTTCAAAACGTGTTTATCTAAATGAAAGACATTATTGACTTCATAATAATAAATACTTATAATTAAAGAAAGAGATTTTAGTAGACATTTTATTATGAACTCAATAATGATTTCTTTCATTTTTATTACAGCAAATGTAAACATTACGTCACTAACTTGCTCACATCGGGGATGCCACCTAGGATGACATCTGCGACCACATCGCTGATGACAGTGTGTTTCCTACTTAATATTACACCTTCACAGCTGTCCAATATAATAAATCATTTTAACCTAATATAAATATAAAAAATCAATTTATTTCCTATTTACTTGATCTAATATGCATATGTGTAATAGCTGTGTTATTATTAAAAAATATCATTTTACATATCTGCAATTTAACACGTGTGGTGACAGTGTCCTAACATTGTTGTTGTTCTGTAATTACAGTTGCAGAAGGTACACCTAATAATTGGGCAAACTGACGAGAGCTATGCGTTTCATCTACAGTTATAACTTCTTCTAACAATAAGTGTAGTAAGTGCACCGTTTGATCATATCTGTTCTCATTGTCGAAGTGTAAAAATAAATTTTTCTTCTAAAACGTTTACATTAAATAATACTATACTAAACAATAAACATACAAACCACCTAGATATAGATCATTTAATTCTCCAACACCCTTTTATACCATCATTTAAGGGATTAAATCACTTTTTGTTTTTAGGATCTGAATATTTTTTTGCTTGTTTTTCGAGATGGTTGAATAAATAATCTATAAATGTAATTTTGCACTCCGTGAAATCACGACATGTATAATCAAACAGATCAAATTATTTACGAATAAGTGTATGTATAGAAACACAAGAATAGGCTACGATACTGCAATTCGTTAATTCCTCTCTTTTAAAAACATCAATTAATTTAATAAAAGATTCAGTAAGTTCTAAATAAAATTATTATTTGTTTAATTCATTTACTTAATTTAAATTAATAGCTTAAATATACCGGACACCTACGATTTAAAAAGTTTTTGACAATATTAATCCTTATCATTTCATCTTTCCTGGCTCTGTAATAATTTATTCTCAGAGCTCTCTTACATAACGCGGTATTTTAAAATTAAGGTTAAAGTTAAAATTAAGAGTTTTTAATGTATTATTTGTTACCATTTTCAACAGTTATTAAGAAATACGTCAGCATTTTATTTAGATTTTAGTTTATCCTAACCTGACCATCATTTTTTACTTCATAACTAGGTATAGGATTTCTATGCATTTGCATGTTTTTTCTGCTTATAGCAAACATATGCAGAGTTATATTTCTACATGTTTAAGCCACATATGAATCACATATGTCAATTTGAAAGTGCATATAAATGCATATTTAGGTTTAATTAAATTAATTAATTAATTAATTAATTATAAAATTAAAGCACTACTTTTTTTTTAAACCAAACTGTCGGGGTCGAAAAAAGTTACCAAAAACCGTAGACTAAGCAATTTAAAAGGTCTCTATAAACTACGTTTATAAAAAGATGAACTTTATCCATCCTCCTGAATCACCATGATAAGGAACTTAGCAAAGTTATCTTAAAAGGCACGCCGCGCCGCTGGGGTTCCACTCTGGCACAAAATTCTAATATTTTGGAATTACATCTTGTCAATTCTTAAATGCCTACACAGGTGGTATAACCTTCCGTCGAAAATAATGTTATAATTACTTTGAGATCGGAATTAATTTGCTGATGAAACTAATTAACTTATTATGAAAAATTAACTCCTTAACTCAAAAAGAACATGTAGCAATTTTTCGACCTCATGGTTCCAATTGTTTTGACCATGTGTCCATGTTATTGAAATTTAACAAATTATTAAGACACAAAGAATTAAAGATTTTATCACGTTTTAAATGTCCTAATGTAATGAAACCATTTAATGAAAAGTAATTGTGCAGATTTTTAGTTCTAACCCGTTCGAAATACAAAATAAGAAAAATTAAATCAATTTACACTACTGCAAAAGTAAAACATTAAACACGCTACATCTTAGAAGAGGATATACATATTCCAGCGATGTGCAGAGCTCATAATGATCTCCCTTTTAATTTTTTTTAATGTACCTATCCTTGAAAATTAACTTGGAAAACAACCAATCGACGTTAATGTTAGTCAGCTTTTCTTAAATAAAAACAGTTTGTGACGCTACAAGTCATTCCAGCTTATCTGCTGTTTATCTTATCAGTAACTGCGTGATTCGGGATGTATTTTGCACTTTCGCCTTCGTGATTTCTGTGACTCAGATACTTCGTTTCATGGTTTTACTCGAGGTAACTGTTTTGTTACAGTAAACACAAGAAAAGCAAAAATTTTCTGATCACGTCAAATTAGAAATGAAGAACTTAAAAGAAAATGATAGGCGAAGTTTCATTCTATTTTAGAAATAAAGATCAGAGCGAATCGTATACTGTAAATCACTCTCTTAAGATGGAAATTTCGTGTCAAACAATATACGACAATAAAAAGAGCGGCTGAAAACAAGACACTTACTCGGGAACCAGGATTTGGTAACAGTTCTCTAAAAATGCCAAAAAAGGAAAATAAGTTTGTCAAGGACATTGTTTGGTTGCTTGGACATCCGCAGAACCGGATGGGTCGGAAGTACAACATTTCCTAATCATATGGAAGTTGCATTTTAAGGGAAAAGAAATTGTTTTAAAGAATGATATCAGTACCAAAGTAGTTAGAAGCAATTGCAAACACAGCAAATCCATCTGCGGAAACTTCGCAAACAAGTTTTGGAACCTTTAAACGACTTTTCGGTAGTCATAGATGACGAGTTTTACTACCCGCTCGATGGCAGCGATTGCGCTGGTAATAAGCAATACTAATATATTGACGATATTGAAGTGGATAAGCGTGGATAAGTGGTGAAATAAGCGTCTCACCAACCATCACTCAATTTCGGAGGTGGGGCGGTCTACCCCTTTCATTATTTCATCTGGCAACTCTATAAACGCCGAAAATTATTCTAAAAAATGCATACAGAAGCGTTTGATTGTTGTCCTTCTCATGGGAAGTATATCTTCTGGGCGGACATGGCATTATCGCATTATGCGACCGTCACAAAGCAAGTTTTACAGAGGAGCAACGTCCGTTTCATCGACCGCTGACAATGTCCCCAACGTACCAGAACGGTCAATTGAGCGCTATTGATACTAGTTGAAGGCTGAAGTCAATATACGCAGTTGGTTGGACAACAAAAGTGAAGGTTGCTCCAAACCCCTAAATTAGTGTTCGCTAATTTAATGGCTTCCGTTAAAACAAAAGTGAGGAAAGCAGGTGATCATGGTGCGGATTCTGTACTAAAATAACTAATTAACAATCTTATAGTTGTATTTCCTACATTAGATTTTAATAAAATTAATTTTGACCTAAAATTGTTTTGTACGAATGTTTAGAAATAACACCCGTGTTATACCAATATTGACCCAAATATAAATTATTCATTCCTTTATGTAAAATATTTTCGCGAATTCAAAATAATTCAACGTTGAATGTTATTATTGTACATGGTTCGAAACGTGTTATTCTAAAGTTTTCATCAGAGATAATTTTATACAGTTTATACAAGTTTCTTTCAATGGTCTTTTTTAACTAATTTCTTATACGTAGATGCAAGTAAGGTAAAGATAATAATACCCAAACTTGTTACGAAACAGAACTGACTCCATTTGGCTTGTAGATAGATCATTCAACATAAAGTAAATAGTAAATTATGTGAATATAGAAGCGGAAATATCGAAAAACAAGCAGTGAACAATCTGGCTCTAATTTATTGTTCTGCATTATTAATTGTTATAAGTAGATCTCTAATTTCTCTGCTTATTCTAAAATCTACAAGATAGGTATTGGAATAAATATCAGATACTATCTATATTACTAACAAATATAATTTAAATACAGGGTCGCTGATATGTATGGAAACGGTCGATTATCTTCTAAAGTGAGATAGGTGGCGAAAAATGTTAAATACAAAAGTTTTAGGGTTTTTTAAAATCTATTACAATAAAGACAAATTAAGTATACAGGATTAGTCAAAAAGTCATGACGAAACAAAGTTGCTTTTTTTAATAGGACAGCCTTTATATTATTCCACATTTCAAATTATCTCGAAATTCTAAACGAAATTGTATAGCACATCAATATACCTAAACTTAACCATTTTCGAGATATCGAACTTTGAAAATCATTTTTTACTATCTTCAAATTTATTAAAGAAAACGCCCGAAATGTTGGATATTTATTATGAAAATTACACAAGGTGGAGGATATGGTGATATGGATATGATAAAAATGCATGATACGAAATAGATATTTATGCATTAAGGGAGATATGAATGTTTTTTCCCCCGAGGTTGACGTGTTACAGACCAAGGGCCGAAGGCCCGCGGTCTGTAAGTCTACCGAGGGCAAAAAACAGAATATCTCCCGTAGTGCATTAAATATTTTATTTTTTAGTAACATCATATTCTTTATTTTCAACTTAAAACGTAAAAAAACATTCAAAATTAAAATAAATTGTGAATATCAAAGGTGGTTTGACTGTGCCGTTGTTACGATGGTTGCTACAGTTGCATGAATTTGTTTTTCAATCAACAAAAAAAAATGTCTGAAAGCAGCAGCGTTATTCCTCACAGTGTGATTATAAAAGCGGAAAAAGCCAGTGAGTTATTGGTTCCGAAGAAGTCTGAACATTTGTACATCAAAGAATATGACCGATTTCATGTATGGATGGTGTTAAAACTCCCTTGGGAGATATGAGTTGCTTTTCATAGTTGGTATCTAGGACGAAAATAATCCATATCATGTTACTAAAAAATAAAAATGTGTTTTTTAATGAATGTCCTGGATATTCCACATTTTATGAAAATAATAGTTATGCCAGAAAAAAAAAGAGAAAACAAATATTTTCTTTGAAATTCTATTTTATAATATGCTCAAAGTGTTCACCATTTACTTCCTGACATTAATGAATTCGCTGAACATTCGCTGAACAAAATTCTGTAGTGATTTTAAAAGGGCATTGAGAGGAATATTGGAAATTTCTTGCTCTATGCTTTCTTCCAGCTCTTCGATATTTTGCGGCTTATTTTTGTAGACTAAATTTTTTATATGACCCCACAGAAAAAAGTCAAGCTGGGTCATATCGGGAGACCTAACAGACCATTCAACTGCCCCCCTACGTCCAATCTATTTTTCAGGAAGAATTTCATCTAGATATGCCCGTACCACAAGCCCAAGATGTGGAGGAGCCTCATCTTGTTGAAACCATATTTGTTCTGCCGGTAAATTGGGATTGCTATTGTTCGGGAATAATCGTCTAAGCTCTGGAATAATATATGCTCTCGCGAAAGTAATAAATATCGTTCAGCGGTCAAATTTTCGTTTATAAAATAGGGTCCTATGACGTGTCCACCAATAATGCCACGCCAAAAATTGTGGTCTTTGGGTGTGGACTTCCTCCATCCAATGTGGATTTTGGTCTGACCAATACCTACAGTTGTGTCGGTTTACGTGCCCGTTTAAACAAAATGTAGCTTCGTCAGAAAATAGTATGTGGGTGATAAAGTTGGCATTTTGATTTAATTTATCCATAATAACTTCGCAGAACTCGATTCTACGATTAAAATTGTCTTCACTTAATTCTTGTAACATATGCACTTTATATGGACGGAATTTTTTCCGTTTGCAAATTTTTGAATGGAATATCGACTTATGTTATGATTTAAAGCCCTCTCTTGTGTCGAATTTATTGGATTTTCCACCACATCTAACATTCAAAGAATTTTCTTTATTTGTAACGCTGACTGGTCTTCCACTTTTTGGTCGATCTGTGACACCTCCAGTTTCATGAAAACGCTGCAATGTTTTTGAAACGATTGATTTATAAAGACGTTCCCGATTGGGATGCAATTCATGAAAAATATCCACTACTTCGTCGCAACTTCTTCGTCTATCACTATATCCTATGATCATTAAAATTTCAATACGGTCGGTTTCACTTAAACCTTCCATTTTTGCGCGAAACTTATTCACACTAAATAATGTATTTTTGACATGTGTTGTCAAGATAATCACTGTTAGACAAAAGAACGACGCTGCGTTGTTATGGAGCTAGAAACTTTTAAAGGTAACTTGATGGACTAAAATATTTTTGTATAATTTATAAGAAAGTGGTTTTCAAAGTTGGATATCTCGAAAACGGTTAAATTTAGGTATAATGGTGTGCTATACAATTTTGTTTAGCATTTAGAGATAAATTGAAATATGCAATAATATACAGGATGTTGCGTTAAAAAAAGCAACTTTGTTTCGTCATGACTTTTTGACTGATCCTGTATACTTAATTTGTCTTTATTGTAATAGATTTTAAAAAACCCTAAAACTTTTGTATTTAACATTTTTCGCTAGCTATCTTACTTTAGAAGATAATCGACCGTTTCCATACATATCAGCGACCCTGTATTTAAATATGGCTAATGTATTTTTTATCATTGACTTTTGGACAAACTTTGTATCGGTCTTAGTAATATTTTCTAACGTTAAATAGATTTCTAACTTTGGATGGTCAAACGGCTCCCCGACGATCTAAAATCTTAATACAACCTAACAACATTAATCCTTTTTTCAAAATTTTGTGCTAAATCCAGGATTATCTTTAGTTTTTCAGCTAATAGTGTTGAAATTTCTCTTCTCTTCATTGTGGAATAATAATTATTCTTTTTATGCATATAATCTGTACATTTACTAATATATGGATAATACTAGGGCGTATTTCCTCCTTTTGCGTGATGTATTTTAAGAAGGGAACATGGAAAATAGTCTTAGAATATTTGACAGAAACTTCAATTATTGGGTAAACCCTTCAACAAGGTCATGGCCACAGTTTTTTTGGGATGCACGCGGTGTCATTCACATCGATTACCTTGAAAAGGGTAAAACGATCACCGGCGAATATTATTCAGAGCTTTTGGGCAGATTCGATATTGATTTGACGCAGAAACGACCGCATTTGGCGAAGAAAAAAAGTACTGTTCCATCAAGACAATGCACGGGTGCACACGTGTGTAGACACCATGGCAAAAATCCATAAATTGGGCTACGAACTGCTACCCCATCCAGCATATTCTCCAGATTTAGCCCCCTGTAACTATTTCCTGTTTCTAAACCTGAAGAAGTGGCTGGGCGGTAAGAGATTTGGGTCGAATGAAGAGGTCATCACTGAAACAAACGCCTATTTTGAGGGCCTTGAGAAAACCTATTATTTGGAAGAAATAAAAAAATTGGAAAAACGCTGGACTAAATGTATCGAGCTAAAACGAGACTATGTTAAGAAATAAAACGCTTATTTGCCGAAATAAATATCTTTTATTCAAAAAGTCACTGACTTATCAAACCACCCTCGTAGTTGCGCTTTAGAAAAGTACTCGCAAATGACCACATGCGATAATACACTAACAAGTAAAAATGCCAACCTTTTTATGGCACATGACAGACCGATTGTCGGGTCAGAGATATCTAGATCTTAAAACTAGTTATAAATCAATAGAAGCAAATAATAAGATAAGATTGTATAAATAAAAAATACTTCTACATTTTAGCAGTAAGACTAGGCTCCTGAGAATAAGCGAATACGCGTGTCTGTATAAGAGTAACGCAAGCCACCAACGTCAAAAACAAATTAAAAAAACATATTTTTATTATTAAGAAGAAAAATGTATAATCTATTCTTGGGGATGCACTCAAACGGGCAAGTAAATAATGCTCTTTGTTATTACATTAATTTTATTATTAAGAATATATTTAACATATTGCTCATTTACAGCACTTGACAAAGAACAGTTAATTTAAACTCAGTTTTCTGTTTCATAAAAAATATTTTTCTTCATTTTCCTACATAAAATTTTCAACTTCCATCAAGAAACACATTAAAATGTTCTTTGGATTTTTGTTATCTACAACATTTGCGACAAATCTTAGACCGCCAAAAGGAAATGTTTGTAGCGCCATACGATTGAAATGAAGTGGTGCATGATGGCAATGGACGCGTCCCTAAAATTAGATTAAGTAGGTACCAACTACAGAAAAATCTAAATTTATTTGATTGTAAAAGATTTAATTGCCAGTGAAATAAAATTATAATACGGCAAATATATTTTATCAATCGATAATGACTGAAGATACTCAGTTTGTACATAAAGGTTCAATCATTATTCAGTTTAGCAAATACAAATGAGCAATCAATGGTTAGTACTCTAAAAATAAAACTAAATATAACAATTACCGCTGGAATAGGGCAAACTCCAACTGGTATATTAGATCTTCTTTCAATATCATACCAAAATTCGCTTAGATATATATTACATGCTTTACATAGATTCTTCTCGCGTATTTGAAACAATTCAATAAAATGTTTACCTGTAGGCGCTGAATATATTACAATGAGTGCCTAGGAAAGTAATTAAATAAAAATGAAATATTTTAAAACATTTTCAACACTTACCCCAACATTTTCGTCCCAAGGTATTGGTGATATGATAGTTGAATCCAGATACTGTATTCCATTTTGTTCTGTAATGTTAGCGTATACTTTAATCAAACGCTGAGTGTTATTACATGATTCAAAACGCTTTATTACAAAGTTTGTATGCGATTCAGAGTAAATTTCCTAGAAGTAAAGTCTTAAGCAAATGACTTTCGTTAAGTAAACTATTTTCAATAATAATTACACATGTAAGTGCAGTCAAATACAAAAACACTACAACAAACATTTTTGGCTGCTGTATCAATTTTGTATACCTATGTATTGTACAAAAGCAACTGGATATGATACAATAATAAATATTAACTTCAATCTACCGGAAACCAAAAGATACAATTTATGTAGTACTTCCTCCGTATTATGTAATTTAACATTTCGACATTCTGGTTGTGTTTTAAAAATGATTTGCAAAATCGTATAATATTATTACAAGTTATTGTTATTATTCTACAAAATCTATAGTAATAACCTGATTAAACGCCCTGATTGTAATTTTATAGTTATTTTTATCTTACACATTTTAGATCTGATAAAGTCAGTTTAAATAGAAGAAGAATTAAAGATAAGAATAAAAATAAAAAAGGCGAAAAATTTATTTCTTCGCCAGAAAAATTTAGACAGTACATAGAAAAACCCTTACTTATAAGCAGGCTTAGGATTAGGGTGTATAATTTCCAATAACGTATTTACGCTGACTGTACTTTTAGATAGCCTTATCATCTTTTCTATTAAACATCTGATAGATAAAAAATGTGTAATTTTATAAAAATCGACATTCTGTACAATATATTTATTTTACAATTTGTGGGTCAAGTTAACATTAATGTATTCATAATAAACGTCGTAAATTCTTTTTTAATTGTCAAATAGATCTGATTAATAAACCCTTTTTTCTACAACTGTTTATATTTATCTATTTGTAAATACGCTTTTGTAAATTTTATTATATTACAATTAAAAGTTTCTTTACGTATTTCTGTTTCTATTTTTATTCATTATTTCATCATTTTTATACATTATTTATTCATTTAATTTTCTAAACTGATAAAGTTTTTAAAACAACATTCACAATTATAGAAGTTATTTAATATTACCATATATAGTATTGATAGCGCTTTTAAATCAACTGTAAAATATACTATACCTAAACCATGAGTACAAAAAATGAGTCATCATAAATCACCTAGGCGACAGCGGGTTGCTTCCGACGCATTATCGTATTCCATCTCTCTCTATTGTGTAACGAATATATGAAAAGAAAAAAGTAAACAATAGAGAGAGAGAGAGATGGAATGCACTAAAGTGTTGGGGTCCCCCGCTGTCGCCCAGGTGATTTGTGATGACTCATTTCTTGTATTTACGGTTTAGATAAGTGGAAACGCATAGGTCGAGGTTCATGATAAAACTGTGTCTTGTAATCATAGTACCGTCATCATTGTATCGTAGTACCCCCACTTGCAAAATTTGTTTTTTTTAAGGTGTCAGCGGTACACTCAGGCTGCAAGATTTTCTAATATTTAGTCACTCCTCGTCCCCAAATCGTATCTATGCTTATAAATTTATAGTATTTAGTTTTTATTTCCAATTTTTAACGAGATTTGTATGCAAACTGAACACTGGTGTGTATTCTTCATTTATAGTAATCTTTGCAAGGTGGGATTGCTTCCTTACCAACGGACGATAAGTAGGTTACTTAAAGCTCTAGGATCTACTTACCGTCTGTTACCCGTATAATGCGCAAACAACACCTACTGCGTTGATAGTGCGTTCAATAGTGAAATACAAGGAGCTAAGTAAATACACAAGAAATAAAACCTGCTGTTTGATATATTTTGAGCAAAATCGTAAATAGAGCATTTTTCCTAATTTTAAACAATTTTCCATAATAAATTTAAAAAAATATTTTAAGTGTGTACTTATTTCTGATTTATTACCTACATACTTTATATGTTTATAATTATCTTTATTCGTAGGTTAAATAATATACTTGGAATATACGTGTAGCCAATTAGTTATTGTTATTAGCAATGCGTTAAAAGAGGCCAAAAGCCAAAGTTGATGTGACTGTTTGCAGTTCGTCTTAAGTTAAATCATAGCAGTACACTACTTCCATTCATAAGCAATTTATAGAAACCGTTGAAGAGGCAGTTGCTGTTGAAAGATAACTAACTTTAATCGCGGACGGCATCAACAGACTTCACGAACGTTTTGCCAATACAATCTCAAGTAATAATGTTGATGAAATAGAAATTGCTTAAAATGGTAACCTTAAAATGTCAGTTTCGTTTGATTGGTATTTATTAGTAAATGGTAGTAGATTAGTACTTAATAAGTACTAAATATAACTAAAAATGTATTTTGTCAAAACCGCGATCAAATGGTGGAAACACTTCGAAATTTTGACATAAGATATAAAGAACACGTACGTCATTACTAAAATAAACATCCTGAAAAATCGAATTACGCCAAACACCTTTTAGAACAAAATCACACAATGACTCCTCAAAATAACATTAAATTCCTACATTTTTGTAATAACAAACGCAAATTAGACATTTTAGAAGTCTTTGTGATATACAAACACAAACTCAGGGTACCTTTAATGAATGAACAACTTGAGCTCAGTAATTCTCCGTTACTGGAAGTATTAGATATTTAATTCTGATTATTATTATTATTTTATCTAGTTACCTATTTTTGTATCTACCTTAGCGACGTGTTTGTTTATAATTATATTACCTTTGATAATGACAGCATAGCTGTCGAAACAATATTGTCAGGTTGTATTTTAATAAAACTGTGAAACTTTTATAATCTTTATTTATTTCATTTTCGGTTATAATTTTAACAAAACGAATACAAAAATCTATGACTATATGCCTGTTAAGAAAGACGTAGGAGTGCACATTTAGTTCTGAAATGAGGCACACTATAGATAGGTTTTTTTAAATCTTTTTAACTTTGGTATCTTTGGTAAACTAAAACATTTTTCAAGGTCTTGTAGTGATGTATTGGTTTTGTTAAATAAAAGCTATGATCTATGTTTTATTAAATTGTGTAAAAATTATTGTATCCTAAAAAGTATAATTTTCATTTTTTGTTTCAGGTGAGTTTCTGAAAGAAAAGTACAAAATGGTAAGGTAACATTTCACATTGATATAAACGTTGAACCATCGGTTCCGAGATTTCCCGAATAAACCGCCTAATCAGTGCTAATAGGCATCAGCAACAGTGAAGACTAAATAATAGATGCATTGGTGGTGTGATTGAGCTAAAGTGTCAAATTTGAATTTGAAATCATCCAAATTTAAATAAATTGGTTGCATGACCGTTACAGAAAATTTTTATTTTTTAATTATATATTCCTCTGTATAAAAACATAACAAACCCATACATAAATTTTTTTACTGTCGCTTATTAATGCTGGCTATTTTTTCATCCCGTCTGACGCTCTATTCTGACCATTTCAATAGCTACAAATAGGTTTTCGATTTATTCTTCCATCTGGTTTCGCTCAAAAGATATTTGAGTTTTTGTAAACATTGGTTTTGTAGAAATTGAACATCAGACGGGATGGAAAAATGACCGCCATTGATAAATAGAGAACAAAATGATTGTGTCTTTGTACAGGGGAATAGACAATTAAACAATAAAATTTTTTGGTCGTTCAACTATTAGATGATTTCATGTGGATTGACCCAGAAGTTAAATTTTACTTTGTTATTTCATAGCTTTGCTGGAGGGGAGGGGGTAGGCTCTTACCTCTTCAAGATCTGGATAAAATAATGTATTAGAGTCAACTAAAGTTTATGGGATTACACTTAATAACGTGTGGAGTTCGGCTATAAGGTCAAGATAGTAGCCTCGCTTATGCATTTATTGGGATCGAGTTCTATTTTTTGTCATTTATAGGCACGTTTGTTACTGTTAGTCTCTTACCTACTTATTTTAAGACTTTACGTTTGTAGACAATCAAATGGTGGACCAAAGTATAGCAAGAATTTGAATTGTATCTACACGAATTGTTTTCAGAAGCTGTATAATTCACAAACCCAAATATAAATGTCCAAATAGTGCCAAAATTTTGTCAGTTGAAAAATATTGAAACCATTGAAGTTAATAAACTTTTGTGAATACCATAACAAATGTTATGGCGAACGAACGAAAACATAACGTTTTTGACAGAACATCTACTATGTTATGAATGATATCGAAGTTGTAATCACAGAAGGTCCGTATCAAGTTCATTATGCATTCGATACAATCATTGTGTCATTAAATGTCAACTTTTACTTTGTTTACGATTTGTAAAGTGCCAAGTTTTAAGTTGGACATGGAAAAAATATTTTATTAACTTTGTCTGCCAATAAATATTCAAAGGTATTGTCATGATATTTTACTTGCAATAGAAAGTATGCATCCCCATTCAAAAAGATGTTAGATGGGGTGCATAACCTCAAGTATAAAAATATTTAATTAAAGATTTTTAACGAAGCCAAAGAAAAGGTATTAATTTAATAAATATACAATCTAGAACACACTAGGAAGAATAAGGATACATTTTAAGCTTGATTTTTCTTACAATCCTGGTAAATTTTCATTGTTCAGCTAACGATGTGATATCGTTACCTATTTATGCAAATTAAAATAAAGTAGAGGCCAAATTAAGGTAAGTTTTGACCTAAAACTAACAAGGTACATGGTAGTGATGATGTATCCAAATATTTACTACCTTACCCGCATTATTAATGTAAAGAAATTATGTTCTAAGTTAACGAGATAGTAAAATCGTTATTTAGTTAGATTAAACAGCTTGTGGTTAAAATGTTTTATTGCTGTTTTGTCAAGCAGTTCCTTGAGCACAATTTTGTAACAACTATGAATGTTGGGGTTGTCTTTTGTAGCTGTGCAAGCTGAAATGTAGTTTATGTTATTTTCATGAGTTTCTTAGCTAAAAGTATCTGAATAATGTTAATTAGGACGTAAGGTTGGACTTTGTTAAGATAGGAAGTTGTAACTAGGCAAATTTATGTAATTAATTTAATTTTAATTATTTGATAATTGTATAGGAAAGGTGATTTGGTCGACTTTCTACAGTGATCTTATTTTTTTATCTTAATACAAGTGTCATATATCATTGAAAAGGGAATTTTTTGGCTATCTATTTATTGTACTTGTTTAAAGAACAATTAATAGTTACAAACAATTATCTGGTTATGTAGTATTTAGTTTTAAATGCTCTTCTGTTTTCCGTCAAAAATTTCTTTAAAGCATTCTTTTGTTTTAAAAAAGATATAAAAAGAGCGACCATTTAGTAACAAACTCAGTGCAGTGCACATATGTTTAGAGCAGAATTTTAAAAGTTTAAGGTTATGTAGTGAGTTGATAATTTTGTAAACAAAACAAACGTCAAAATGTTAGATTATATTTTGTTGAAATGTCAAAGAGTTTAATAATCATCGAAGATCTTTGAATTTGACTATTTGTTTTAATAATAATTACTTTTAATTGTAATAATAAACAGTGTTATGAATTTATTTGTTGAATATTATTCATTTACAAGAAGAAAATTTATATAGATAATGGAAATATTAACCTTCGTTATAATTTGGATGTTGAAAGGGAATTAATGATTAAATAATCATTAAATGGACTTACTATATCTCGAGCAAGCAGCTGGATTTTATTATTTGTTATTAATACCATGTATTTGAATGTTTGAGTTAAAACATAGAGTTGAATGTTTGTCTTTCAACCATTTCAGTTATAAACCAAAAGGAAAAAAGAAAATTACTGTGTTGCTACTCTATCAGTTTGTAAACGTTTGGCGCCAAATTTCGATTTAATTTAAAAAATTTTAATGTATTTATTTAATTATAATTTTCTAATTAAGATTAGAAAGATGCCAGAAATATTACTCCTCGGATAAAAGGCATTAAACGTTCTTAGGATTGATTTTTTCATTTATTCAGGGTATCCAGAATTTATATTTTTTAATTTTAATTATTTTGTTTTGTTTTCTGTGTTCATTTTTAAATAAACTTTTGTCATTTCAATTTAAAGAAAATTTTGGTTTATATTTCTTTGTGTACTTTAATTATCTTTTCTAGATCTATATTTATTTAGTGCCTTATTAAAGTGACCCTCCTGTGAGTCCCAGTATTGTGAAAAGGTTAAAGCTTCACCACAGTTAATTAGCCGGAGCATTTTTTTATGGTAAAGGTAGGTGGTTTATATTTTGAATGTATCATCACTGTGCTTTTACTGAAGTATGTTGCTATATGATTTGTTTGTACTCTTAATTTAAATCAGTTTAACATTTATCAGTATCAATCATCATTTAATCAGATTGCCCTAAACCCGGGATTATTATAGCATTATTGTTGCTCGAATGTGGGGCTTTCCTAATAATATACACCACTCCTTTATAGCAGTATGTAATGAAAATAATAAGCTTTTATTTAAAAAATGCCATAATTGTAACTGAATTAAAACTTGTTTATGTAGCTTATATCAAATTGCTATTCATGTTATTGCAAATATTTCATTGAATGGATAGAACAAAATAGAAAAAGAGCAAATTTTGTTTTGGCAAGTGCAAAATAAGTTGAAGTTGAGGAAATACAGCAATTCATAAGAATTACTTCTATATTCTGTTATATTCTTTTTTGTTTTATAAGTCTCTTAATACAATAATTTCCAGTTAGCCAAACTGTACGATAAGACACATAGGTTTGAGAAGTTTTATTTTTCACGCATATAACAGTATGTAAACTTCCAGACAAATTAAATGAGTCTCGTATAGGTGATTAGAAAGTCAGCTGCGCTCACAGGTGATTGTTGGGTTGCCTAAGCTGCCGAACAATATTTTTGATGAAATTTTTTCAAATTCGCACAGTTTTATTTGAATTAGGAACAAAATAAATTAGTCATATAAATATTGAAATTGTAAGAAATAATAACTATAATGACCCATAAAACAGAAATAATCTATAATATTATACCTTTCGATGATTTCTTTTCAAATTAATCACATTTTCATTTAATTAATTCCGCAAAAGGATGGCGGAAAATTTTTCTTCTTTAGTTTGCGTCTTTATAGGTGAATTTATAACAAAACATGTTTTTAATTAAATAAGATCCTAATTTTATTTATTTCCGCTGTTCTTTTGCGTCGGATCATTTCATTGGTTGTCAAATCATCTAAAGGTATAATATTATAAATTGTTTCAATTACTTAGCGTCGTTATAGTAAACATTTTTTTATAATTTTAATATTTATATGACTAATTTACTTTGTTCCTAATTCAAATAAACCGGCGAATTTGAAGAAATTTTATCTTCTAATTATAGGTACTCCTACAATTACAGTTGCTATATCGCGTTTGTGTGATAAAAAGGCATTGTTTGTTCTAAAGCGATGGTATGTGGACCGTTGGTAAAGTTCTTGTTGCATATCAAGAGACCTACAGACCTCAAAATAGAAGAACTAAGAGTGCAAACTTTATTGCTGCTTACGAGTTATTCCAAAGCAGAAACAAATTACGAACCGGATTTGTCAAATTATGAGAATGGAGGAGAGTTGGGTCATTTAACGGGTAGAATTCTGAAAACGGAAGTGACGGAGTGACGTGTGTAAATGAAAATAATACGGATACGAACGAAAAATTTTATGGAAGTGAATCTGAAATGAAAGAAAGCATTCTTCATCCAAACAAAAAGCTGAAAGTGAAACCGCCTGCTTCAGGATAGAGTCAAATGACTATTTGTCAAAAATTTATTTTTTCTTCAAGTGCCAAGCAATTTTTCTCCACGATAGTTTATTTTTAAAGAGCACTGTGAATTATTCTTGGGAAGCATTTTATTCCTTCTTCATTAAAGACCTTCTTCTTCTTCTTCTTCTTCTTCTTCTTCATTAAGAAACAAGAAAAAAAGTCAAATCATAATGTGGAGTTTGAAGTAGTGTAGTAATAGCAATTCTACTTTTATTTCCATGCCATAGAATCCCTTCAATGCGCATGTACAGTTGCGGTCGAAAAACTAATTTCGACTTTCATTCAATTCTCATAAGAGACGTCACTAATATTCATCTGAAATGTCATAAATAGCATACAAGCCGGATTCATTCGATGTGAATAACAGAAAAATGTGCTAACTTTATAAACTACCGTTGAAAATTTTTCGGTCGCAACTGTACCTAACAATGGAACCGAATTCTAATGTTACCTTAATTTTAGATATCATGAGAAAATGACGATTCGATGAGCTAGGCTGCCTTCATCTAAATGACAACACTAAAATCTATGATAGCGATATTTCAAAGTGAGATCATTTTTGGTTTTCTTTAAAAAACATTCCACAAAACAATTTAAACAGAAGAACCTATTTGACTGTTTAGTTAAATTTTTCTCAAACTATTTCTTTATTATTTTATTCTAACGCTCAGTGGCAACTTGATTGGATATGACTAAGTACTTGTAGAAGATGAAAATTGTTTTTAGTCTAACTTTATCTAACGTTATTATATTCCATAGCGTAAATTTTAGTTTTTCCTTTTGAGGTTAATTAAATTTTAGGTATTTAGTTACCTATGAAAATATAATTTAGAGCCTGTTTCACACGTTCTTAGAAACGCAATAATTACTTTCAAAACTTCTTCTAGATTCATTTGAAATCAGTTGTACATAGTACGGAAACTATCCTATACAGAAGTATGTTTGCTTGTTCTTATTGTATACAGTAATATATCTTATTGTATATACTTTACGTGACTGTAAAGGGTAATTGTCAACTTTTTCAAGTATTTTTCATACGGTCGATGGCGCAAAAAGATGAAATGCATTTCCAAAACGACTTCGTGTGCTCATAGGCGCCCGAAAGGGGGGGCAAGGTGGGCGCTCGCCTCCTCTTGAAAGTTAATTTGAATTTTATTGAAAATTTTGTATAATATGCCGTTTTTCTCTAGGCTTGCCCCCCTCAGCATGTCGTTTATTCTAGGCTTGCCCCCCTACCATACCGTTCATTTTAGGCTTGCCCCCCCCTGGGAAAATTTCTGCGGGCGCCTATGCGGTGTGCTTTGTTTTTATTTTAATCTTGATTGTTTCGCAAACAAGTAAGGTCGAAAAAGATAATTTACTTTTGTCCACTGAGTCACTCTGTATACAACTCAAATCATAATGATTCCTTTTGCGACCTAGATTCTATAAATTATTATAAGACAAACCTAAACTTCACTGTATTTTGTTTTTTATTATTATAAATTGTTATCTATTATTTGTATCTTTACTAGTTAATTAAGACGGTAATGCATACTATATGGCTTGGGGAATTCTAACGGGTGTCCACAAACACAAAATTTTTACCTAGGAACAAAAAAGACATATACTTACTGTATGCGACGGAACTGTAACCTGGCGTTATACTTGATTAAATATAAAACGTGGAAAATTAGTTATTGAAATAAAATTACCAAAAGTTGTTACAAAAACCGTTTGCAAATGATCTCTAATTACAGCAACAGATTAGTTATAAGATAATATGCCAGCTGTTAAATTAAATCTGACGGTTTAGTACCTACTAATTAATCATAATTTTATGAACATCAAATATTTTGGTGTTCATAGATCATTCTAATCTCATCAGTTATTGGACACACGTTAGTTTGGAGATGCATGATATTCATGTTATATGGTGAAATATCTACTTGGTCGTCGGTCGATGTCACTATCGGTCGGAACCACGTAAATGCAAACTAGCGAATGGAAATTGTATCCTTGGCGTGCTCAGGTAAGGATATAACAAAACAATGTTAGCTTGACGATTTCGAAGTTCGTATAAACAGTGCATGACAGTTAGTCACAACAATCTGCAAGTTGATTTTCCTATAGCCTAGTCGTGCAACAAACTGTGATGTATACATATTTTAGCGGTTAATGAAGCATTTCTTTGGACTTGCTAATAGCAAGCTGATCTATAGGAAATACAGTAAACTAATTACTGCCAGTTTTACAATTTAGTTGATAATAACAGGTCTCATAAATATTATTTTTAAAATACATTCTGCATTCTGAGTACCAACCTTTGTGTTTATTTGAAACGAACTGACGATGAACTAATCAAATGTAATTACTTTTTCGCCTACCTGATCAGAAAGTGCTTTCTAAATGTCCTGTTTTGAGGGCATTTAAGGCTTCTTTGCTACTACTACTACTAGATGAAAGCATGATTTATTGATGTTAAATTGGAGATACTGTAAAAATTGTATTTGTTTTTTAAATTTTCATACTGTGACAACTCATATGAAAAATCTTAAAAAATTTTTAATCAAAAAATGAAATCATTAGTTTTTAACATTAAAAACATAACTCATTTGTAAAACTTAACCTCTAAAAATATAAAAAACATACGTCAAATTCTTCTAGGTTTCGTAGATCATAAATAGAATTTTCATGTCTTCGTCGTTAAATTTGTCGTTTGTTTTTTCTTTTCACACTGTCATTGTATTTTAAATGGTGTTTGTGACAAACTTTGTTTATAATTAAAAATATAGCTATAGTTACTTAATAAAGCGAAAATTGTGAAATAAATTGTACAATGATAGACACCAGTAACGATATTGAAAGCGATTAGTTCAGCTGTACACCACCTGTTTTGAGTTTTGAGAACATAATTTATTCCCTCTAACATATGCCTATTTAATTTACTAAAGTTACGTTACTGTTTAGCTATTAATTTTTTTTTAACTTTCAAACAGGTAGGCGAAAAACTTTTGTATGTCACTCGAACAGAAAAGCATTTGTAGCCCTTAGTTATCTGCTGCGGGCTCCAAATGCTAACTTTCTGCCCTTGAGACACAAAATACTATTTTTAACTTACACTAACTCTAACTAAAATCTTAGTTGTAAAATGTTATTAGAATTTAGGAAATGTATGTTAAGAAATATGCTTTTTTAAAACTGTTGTTTTGCTCGATTATAGTCTAGCCACTTTTGTATATAGTGATATAATGCTATCGTCATTCTTCTCACTATAAGTGTAATGCCTTGTACGTTCTCATATGGTTTTTTTTAGGCGCTGATTACAACATTATTTATTAAACCGATCTCTACTTTGCCATTTTTTAGTAATTGATTTGTTACTTGAGAGATTTTTTAATTAGATATTGCGTTGCGGTTATACCGTAATAGTAAGAAACCGATTATAGTTATTTATGGTACAAGTGAGTTAAGTAAGATATTATCCACGAACGAAAAATTTACGTATTAAAATTACTATATTTATATAGAGGTGTTGGATAAATAACTTTATCCAACACCTCTTATAAATACCATGTTTACTATGTTCATTTTAAATAAGGAAAGTGATTGTTTACTCTTATGTTACATTATAACCTACGTTGCCCCTAGCAACGTGGGTTATTTTTAAAAAACTCACTCCTTCCAAGATAACAACCAATCACTAGCTTGCGTTACTTAATATTATTAAAATCCAGTCATCGTGCTAGAGTATTACCGTTAAAACTACAGACTAACTATACATTGCAAATTCGATGCTTAAACTTAAATAAAGAGGTGTTGGATAAAATTGTGTATGGCACGCGTGAGTTAAGGATATTATCCACTTACTTAACTCACTTGTACCATAAATAACTATTACATAGGTTCACTGCAATCATTTCGTTCAAGTCTGTACATCTTTTCCATTTATTCATTTTTGACATTTATACAGGACGATCCGAAACACTCAGGAAAATTTCAATGTACAGCTTACCAAACAATAAAACTTGTTGAAACACTATTAGTGACACTACAATATTCCAACATGACTTGCTGCTGCTAACGTTTTTTTTTGTAATTTTAATACGACTAAATTAACGTTGTTAATTTTTTTATATTACATCGTTAATCTAACATAACATTGAAAAAGTTGTTTTCAGCATAAAAGAAGATAACGTTATTATGTATTAGATGTTTTCGTTGGATGTATTTACATAACTAAATAATCTGTATTTTTTTAAGTATCTTCACAATAATAAACGAAGCTTAAAATAAACGAAGAATAATGTAGTGTTAAAAAGATATTCTAGCTTGATTTTTTTTAATTTGTACGAGGTTACTTGCAATATTTTTTGCTAATACGGCCCTGTTATATTTTGCTTCAATTTAAGTAGTAAATAAAAATAATCGAGCATAGAGGTAACCAAAGCAATGTAAAGGAGGAATATTTGTCAAGGTCAAGTCTTTGTAAACGATGAGTGCAAGCGTTTTTGCTATATTATAAACAGATTATGTTTATTATCAAAAATTTATTCGATTGTGTTTTTGGTTTAAATAAAATTAATTAATAGTAAAAATCACTGGTACTTAATGTAGCACTTTATTTGAACAGTTACTTTGATCAAAAACTGCCCTTTAATTTAAGATTAAAAGTAGGATTTATTCTTCTGTATTCTTCTGTTTATTTTCAAATGCCATTACATAATCTAAAAATGTTGTAGATAAATAGATGTATACACAACTGTCTTGTGCAGTCTCATTTTATTGTAATAAATAATCTAATAACTGCAATAAACTATTTACACTAATTAGAATTAGATATTCTTCATAACTATCATAACTCATTAGCCAGAACGAACTATTTCATTTAGAAGCAGAGAATAGGAAAGAAAATTTGTTTAATACAAATACCTAGCGTTTAATGTTTATTTTTCCATAATGGTTTCAGTTTTTTCAGTGAACAAAATTACTGAAATCAAGTAATTATTCAGGTCGTAAATAATCTATTAACATCGCAGATTAGAATTCGTAATGTAATTTACTTATAAAGCCGAAAGGTTTTATGTTTTCCAAATTAAATTCAGCGGCCCACACTAATAATATAAATTGACCTTTAATCTAATTAACTTACCTTATTAAAAATCAAATATTCTCTTTAAAAACTAGATATTTTTATTTTAAAGCTGTTATTAGACCTTGAATTTATTTTATACGATAAGAAGTGTGAAAAAACTCCGGTATTAGTACAAACAGATGCAATACAAGGGTTGTCAAATTATTTTATTTTTAGCAAAATCATTAGTTTGCAAATTACGTTCAGAACTGAACCATTTCGCTTGCTGTTGCAAAGAACAACTTAATTAATTAGTTAGAGTACCTAGAAAATCATATTCAGGTATTCAAGCAAGAGGAGCACTAATTAGAAAATGGCTTCGAGCCAATACATCAAAATATTGAGGGAGCGTAGACTACTAAATCTAGGATAGGATTTAACGTTTCTAAAATTTCAACAATTCTATTAGCTACAAAACTTTTAAATGCATTCTGGGACGTTTTTAGCCAAGACGAATCGGTAAATGCGAAAACGTCAGATAACTTGTGAGATTTAGCATGGGAGCACGAAACACTTTAGTAAATACAAACACCCCGCATAATTCTAAACGTAAAATAGGAAAGCGTTATCAAAACAGTCATTTATGACGGTTTTAACTCATTCACAACTTGCACGTAAACAACAAGAGAGTAGCCATTTTCTCAAGCATCACAAAATCTTAATAAAAGTTTTTGCAAGAGAAATATTTTGAGGAATTCTTATGTTCGACAAGGTATTCTTTTCAGAGGCTTATTTTCAGTTCCATTTGAATAGAATCTGGGACAGGATCCACCCAAGACAGCATTTAAAAATTAAGCGGTTTAAAACCTTTTAGTGACCAACGTTCCCAAAATGGGAACATTACTTCATTATTATTTGTTTTAATTTATAATTTATATTTAGCTTTTCCGTGTAGTAAATAACGCTCTGTAAGCTACTAATTTGTATGTAAATTTTTTTCATCGGTGTTGTTAGTAAGCATATAATTAAGTTACAAGCTTATGTTTTTAACATTTTTGTTGATTGTTGGTATATTGACAGTTTTATTGCTGCTCCATTGTTTCTTCTGTTTTTTTCTATGGGGTTTACATTCCTTATAGTACAAATCATCATGTAGAGTGATTACCTGCACTCGAACTTTCCGCATTTTCTAATATTTTCTTAGAACTTAGGGCTGTCTCATTTTGGGAACGTTGGACTGTCAAGGGTGGTCACTACTATGAGTCTTCCACTATTTCCCAGAATGCTATTATTTGTACAATCTGCTAGAATTACAGGGATTTTCTATCTCATTTGTGATTTAGACATCTTGTAGAGTGCAGTGTTTTGTGGTGATTGTCAGTTGTGCGTTTAATTCACAATGGATGCAAAAAAATGTTATGGGTATGATTTTTTCAACTTTTTCTAGCAGTTTGTCCATTACCACATACCGTTGCTGGAGTGATCCTTTAGATGCCGTAGAAGTATCTGCATCTAAGTGTATGCAATAAGGGGTAAGGGTATGATATCGTATTACTACCTCCAGAATCGGGTGATAAGGAAGTGGACACGATGAAGAGGAAATTGATGATGAAATATTAGAATCAGTGAATCCTTCCCGAGAAATGCCCAGAGCAAATGGAACTACAGAAAGCAAGTCTAGCAAGGAAGATGAAGAGGATATAGAACCCACCGCAAAAAGAAAATTGCAATGCAAGGAATGTGAAAATATAGTAATCGCGACTGCTGCTGCTGCTGCTGGCCTCAAAAAAGTAGGAAGAGAACATTTGGGAAAAATGGCTATGAAATATTTTATTTATTCTGGAGTAAATAACTAATGCCATACTTGATGGAACAAACAAACCTTCATGCAAAAAGAGGCAAAAATCAGCATAGTATTACGGTACCAGGTGAAGAAATATCACAATTCTTAGGTCTACTGTTGATCAGTGGCTATCACAGTCTTCCGAAAGGAAGCGATTATTGGTCCAGATCGGTAGACATGGAAGCGCCACTATTATCAAAAATAATTAGTAGAATACAATATGATTGCACATATGAATAAAAAGTAAACACCCCATATTCCCTTGTTTTACATATAATGAGCAATATACATTATTCTATACCAATAGTGTCCAACGTTCACAAAAAGGGAACATGGTTTTTTACAAAAACTAAAACAAAGATGGTATTTTCCATACCATTCAATATAGTAATACCATTCAACATGTAATCTCTAAAAATTTAAAGATGAAAAATTAATTTTTTCACATATTAGTCACTAAAAGGTTAAAAATTATAGAAGAAACCCAACTCAGCGGGTCAAATAGTTTCACTATATAAGATAGAATTAATCTTTTTGTACATTTATAAAAAAAGTTTCAGAAATTGAATAAATAAAAGGAGTCACTTATAGGGTTCCATTGTATTCCTAAAACACACAATTTTTGAATTTTCCAGTTTAAAAACAGTTCAAAAACGCCACGTTTTAGCAAGTCAATCACACAACACAACACTTATAGCGTTTTCGATTTATATGCACTAATATTGCATTGACACGTAATAAGTTCTGAAATAGTGTACGTTAGTACGAACACCAAGCATAAAAAAATGAACTATAAATCGAACGCATGCCCACATGTTAACAAACAGTACAAAACAACCTAACCTCTATTGCTTATATATGTACTATGAAATTTTAAAATTTTGTAACCTTTTTCGGTTGCATTTCTAATAAAATCTATATTAATTCAACGTCATCATCTGATGAAGAGGAAGAGAATACTTCCTCTTAAGGTTCCGTTACCGCTTAAATAGCTCTGAAGAATTTCATTACAATTTTTAAAAATTGCACTTCGTTTACATTTATTCTGAATGGGATCTTTTCTTAAGAGTGTTATCTAGTTTCTATTATGCTTTATAGCAAATACAAAATTACAAATGCTATTTCCTTAACGAATAAAAAAGTGTAAATTTTTAAAAACAAAACTATAGCTAGAAAGCTTTTAAAAATGATAAGGTGTACTTCCTAAATTATCGTTCAAGTGTTATTTGAGATATAAATTCCGAAAAACAACAGTATAAAAGAACTTTATGAACTAAAAAAAGGTCATATCTCGCGTTTATTCAAACATTTTGGAAAATGACAACTATCATTCTTAGTTCAGGCTTTCCCAAGCAGCATCTAAGTAGCGGTAACTGAGATCGTAACAACTTTGATTGAGTAGCTGTTACGTAACTGCAACTAAATTTATGACTTTATAGGTTTAATTACTTCAATTTGGAATATTTTAGTAATTATGTAGTTACTTCTACTATTTATTAGAACTATGTAGTTACATTACTTCTAAGTAGCTTTTTAAAGTATGTGGAACGGTATTGCTACTTAGTATAATTACCTTAATGTTGTTGCAACTTCAAGTGATATTATGATTGTAGCAGTAACTTGCCCGAAGCTACTTTTATGTTTTTAAAACTTTAAATTAGCACCGAGAGTTCCTGCCACTGGTCTGAAACCATTGCTTAACCTTTAAAGTAACTGAACTATACAGTAGCATTGAAAGTAAAACTTACGTTTATGCTACCCAGGAGAATCACTTGAAAGTAATTATACTTTGGAATTTGGAGGTTAATTGTGTTTTCGCAGTGGTAGTAGTTTTGCAAGTTTTTAATAAAAATGTCAAGGGCAAATGCAATAAGAAAAAAAAAGAATTTTAGATATACGTCCACCTTTTATAGAAAATTAGAACAGCAGTTAGGTGAAATCAGTGGAAACAAAATCAACTGTTTACAATACAAAATAGAAAAAATAGGGATGAGATCACTGGTAAACCATCATGTAATAAACAAGGGTGAAATATATTCCCCTTTTTTTCTTTCGTCGCTACAACTTTAAAATGAGCCATAATTAAATAATAATTGTTATTAAGTAGCAATCAGTATAAAAATATTGGTTGTTTGTTTACGATTGACGTTTAAATTTGAGGTTAAGTTCCAATGGGAATTTTGCAGTGACATTAGGAGCTAGAAAGTGGCTACGGAAACCATATTTTACACTTCTTGGTAACAACAACCTAGAAGTAGAATTTGTTTAGCTCCCGTTACTGTTTATAAAGCGACACAAACTTTAGACACACATTTTACAGTTAATACTACTTTAAGGTGACATTTTCAAAACAACTCCATATTTACTTGTAAAACGTTGAAGGCTATTAATCAATTTGCAATTTGTTGCAATTGTTAAAAAGTCTTTTACTATAACTATCAATAAAGATAACAAATCGATGTCAAATTGTGCCTTGGGAATAAAATAAAAATTGTTTCTATCATGTTTATCAATTTATAAGTATTTTTGTCATATTTTATTCAAGACATTTTTTATTAAAAAATATATTTAAAGAAGGCGCGTTGTTATTTTTCGATCTATCATTATCGCATTTAACAGAAAAGTTGCGATGGTTTATAATTTTGGTATGCTAGATTGACAAAATAATGAAACATTTCATCTCTTTATGTATTATAAACGTATTACAAATAAAATAGTAATCCATTTTGTGACACGACCGCGGCATTAGTAGAGAAAGTGAAAGAACAACTGATATTTTTAAAGATACTTAGCAGTTTTATATTCCCCCTTTTAATTTCAACTGCCTTAACTTATTCCTTGGCATTTAAAAATTAATAATTTAAGTTAAACTTAAAATATTTTGAAAGTTCACGCATGTCTGGCAACACTGTGATCAGGAACTGCGATGCGATCAAGTAATGTTTCTATTTACATATTGAAATTTTAGTTTTAAAGAAATTAATTCCGTTTTGTTGACCGTAGCGCCATCTTTAGGTGTTTATAGTTAATGAAGCCTCCTATTATTAACACTGGCGGCGATAACAGGCCCTTAAGAGAATATAAATTATCTAATAAAAATATAGTATATTATGGGACAAGTGGTTGAAATAAAATTTCAACGTTGAGAGTGGTTTTTTAAAAATGTAACTCGAGACGTTGAAATTTTATCAGCCACGCGTTCCATATACTATTTTTTCTTCGAATTTTTAGTAAATTAATGCACTTTAGAAAAAATATTACATTTAAGTGACAAAACATGACATTAAAGTGACATTTCTCTTGTCAGCAATTGAATGTCGAACAGTTTGAAATTCAAAATCGCGATAGTCCGATAATATCAACCTCTAGAGGTTGAAATGTGATTTCAACCATTGTTATCGATTGCAAAATGAGTTACTTCAATGTCATGAGTACAAAAACGCATTTTTGAAATTTAGTTTATTCACATTATCCATCAAAACAAACGGACATAACCTAAAATCTATTGATGCGCTGATTCGCTGATCATCAGCTGAGCTTGCATGAGTGCATATTTCGTGCATCAGCTGTCTCTAAATCGAACAACAGTCTTCAATTATTCTTCAATTGGGGAATTCTCATCAGGTCTTCAAAGTAAACTTTCTGTCTTCCTGGAAAATTAATTTTGATCCTGTTTAAGGGAAATAATTTTCATCTTTTAATTTCAGAGTTTTCATCTCCCAACTCGCATTCTTCGACTTTCTAAACGGCAATGGAACCATATAGCGACCATCGGGCATTTGGTAATGTAGATCGGGAAATACCTTTTCACATTGCTCATCATTACGTGTATGAACATAAATGTAAACGAAAAGGTAGTATTTTTTATTATTACTAAAAATTCTGATTATGGAAAATTTTGTAGTTCCCGTATGAGACAATATTATCTTGTATTTTAAGTTTACAAAACAGTCGCCTAATTTAAATAAATGCGTTCATAAGAAGCGGTAGTAGGAAAATGGAACGATGCGGTAAAGAAACGCCCATTGTAGGTTAGTGGGGATATGGTCCATATATAAGGCACATTCCACGAGCAGAAGCAGTCCTCAGTGCTGTGCTTAGTGTCTGGAGTGTGGATGTACGTGATCAGCCGTTAAGGGTGCTCAGTGGTCAGTTTGTGTAGTGTTAACTGGTGAGTCGACTTTTCCTGGTTCCAGGAAGCAGACAGTCTTCCTCTGACCAGCCTTAGTGCGATCCCGGTTATCCGGTTCCGGTCCTCTGTTCCCGTCTTTTGTGTTTGTGTGGCGGGAGCAGGGTGCCGTCCCCTAGTGGGCCGTCACCTTCCTTCCTTCCAAGTCAGTTGCCAGCCTTTCCATTCGAGTTTTTTGCCAGGGGGCTCGGGTGGTTTACTGGCAGCTGGCTGTCCTTTACCCTCCATCCCCATCCCGAGTGCCTGTCCACTACCTATAGGGGAGCTCCTTAATGTAATCTGGTTAAGTCGACTCATTGCTTGGTGCTACACAAAGATCCCCCGAAAACTATATTTCGTGGATGGATCTGACAAGAGCCGGGTTTTGTTGTATCCACTACCAACAAGATCTTCCAACAATCTACCAACATACCACTACACGTCGGCTGCAAATAATCACCATCTAACAACCTACCAACATTAATCAATTTTACCATCAACTACCATCTACGCCGCCGGTTACTACCAACCATTCCAACCAATTTACCATTACAACGCCAACTGCTACCAGCAATCAACTGGAATAATTACCACAACCAATTCAACTATCAACCATACAATCAATCAAACAACGGTAATGATTTCAACGCCATTTTCAACGCCAAATTCATAACTACATTCCAACGTTATCGACCATGTTAACATGTGCCCATGTTATTATTAAATTTATTTAATAATAATTGGTCTGCCAACGGCTGGCTGAAGAGGATCTCCTTTATAGAGCCTATACCAGCCTCAGCCCGCTTCGCGGGGTGATTAAAATAACGTCGAGCAGTCAGCAGAAGCAGCTAGTTTACTCTCGTCCGTCTCATGGAAATTAAATTTGTTTTACTGTATTTTTAAAAATGTAATCTCAACATAAAAATATTGTATGTTTAAAAGATAATTCGCATTTAGATATCTTAAAATATGAGATACAACAACCATAAAATTGTTGTTTCAAAAATTAAACATGATTTATTTTAACCAAAATGTAGAATTAATGTATTTGCTTACTCAAGAATTAGTATTTCCTGTTTATCATAAAGTTAATTTTTAGTTTCTCCTACAAACGTCGTTAATGTTAGCAGTTACAGTAGAAACACTGGAAAAGTACTTTGTGCTTTAAAGTTTAGCAATTACTGCCATTATTGTGAATTCGAAAAAAATATTACTTTAGATTTCTCACTAGACGTGATAGCGTCGCCGGCCAAATGGTATCCCAAGCAGAATTTAACTAGCAGTCACTGAGATCGGAACTTTGATTGAGTAGTTGTTACGTAACTACAACTAAATTTATGACTTTATAGGTTTAATTTCTATAATTCGGAATACTTTAGTATTTGTGTAGTTGTTTCTACTATTTATTGGAACTATGTAGTTTCATTACTTCTGAGTAACTATTAAAGTATGTGGAACGGTATTGCCACTTAGTACACTTACTTTAAAGTCGTTGCAACTTTAAAGTGGTATTATGATTGTAGCAGTAACTTGCCCGAAGCTACTTTAAAGTTTTTAAAACCTTACAGTAGTATTGAATGTAAAACTTACGTTTTTGCTACCCAGGAGAATCACATTAAAGTAATTTTTCGTAAACTACCCCATCTCCATATTTACTTGTAAAATGTTGGATTAATCAATAATCATTAATCAATTTGCAATTTGTTATGATTGTTAATAGATGTTTTACTATATAACCTTCAATAAAAATAACAAATTGGTGCCAAATTGTGCCTTAGGGATTGTTATGTATGTAGCTTGAAGTTGGCAACATTTATTGTAGTGATGTAACTAACCAATCCTGGCCCGTCCCCTGGGCGAGCGTCAGTAACACTTGAGTCGGCTTGGAGGATATACGTCTTCTACAGTCTATGCATTGTGTATGTAATTCGCCCTGCTCACTCAATATTAATAAAGTTAATTAATGACAATAATTGAGTATTTTATATTTTATTTAAACACATAAAAGAACATAACAGGAATAATATAAAAATGGTTTCTATAATGTGTATCAACTTATAAGTATTTCGTGTATATTTATCATATTTTATTAAAGACATTTTTTTACTAAAAAATATATTTAAAGAAGGCGCGTTGTTATTTTTCGATCTATCATCATCATATTTAACAGAAAAGTTGCAATGGTTTATAATTTTGGTGTACTGGAATGACAAAATAATCAAACATTTCATCGCTCTTTGTATTAAGTACGTATTATTACAAATAAACTGGTAATTTATTTTGTGACACGATCCAGCATTATATAGTATAGAAAATGATAGAATATTTGTTAAGTTGCAAGAGCAAGAGAGAGCAACCGCGCGACACGATCTGTCAAAGAGAAAAGAAGTTCCACGAAAGTAGCAATTACTACGCCGCCACGTACCTGCTACCCAAAAATTGTTCCCCATTTTGGTTCCAGGCACGTAACAAAACTGTAGCAATTACGTGCTTGTGACTAGTGGCAAAAACTTAATAGTTCCACCGGTAGTTGCTGGTACGTAGCGATGACTAAAAATGCTGCTTGGGATCTGTCATATGTTGTTAATACTTGGTTAATAATAGGTGTGTTAACCCTTTATTACCCACAAAATGGGGACTGCTTATTGGGAAACGGTAACAACCTCTTTAACCCGCAGTTAAATCTGTCGGCTGCCAGCTAACTAGTGTGAGGTCGTGGGTCTCACTAAAGGTCTTCTGTAATGGGCGCCAAGAATGGTCTGCAATAGGTACAGTATTGGCCGACAAAATCTGAAAAGAACAACACATTTGCGACTACTACCAATGTGGTCGACTTTTCCCAATATTGGCTTCTCGATAGCTGAAAATATAAATCCCAAATACCACACATATAAATAATAAGTCATCAAGTAAGGAATGTACAGTGCTTTATTAACAACTAAACAAATTATCAGGCAAGTCAATGAGAACAAATTAATCAAGGTGAAATAGCCTTGGCAAAAATTATTATTTATATACTATATACAAAAATTAATTCTTAATAATTGATAATCTTAAATGACTGTTTCATAAATCAGAATTCATACGAGTGACTAGTTACTTTAAATCTGACTAATCTTCAAGTCACAAAAGGCAATAATAAAAGGGCACGGTAAAGTTATCGCAACTACAGGTACCAATCAGATTGCGCAACCTTCAACTCCAGTAGTGAGCTATTCAACTATTACAGAGCAAAACTTAGTCGTTTTCACACTCGCAAAATATTCCTAACAATGTAAGGTGATAAAATATTATAAATGAAATAGATACGTAGATGTAAGTGCTACACGCACACTAGGGAAAAACCGTTTTACACATAAAATTATAACATACAAATATATACAGTAAAGCTTTAATTACAGAAAATAAAGATTGTCAAACGTTAATTTTGATGTAACCAGTTGCTATATTAAAACTGACTCACGATACGGGTGTCTTCTTTCACTCGAAAGAGGAACGCTACAAAACCAGTTCGAACGCAGGGGTGTTTCAACAAGCCACACATACACGAAGTGTATGTAATTATTGTAAGACATCCAGGAAGTTCTAAAATGAATAAAGATAAACCCAAAAGAAAAAAGGTCTAAATACCTTCGGTGTAACGTGACCTTAAGAGATAATTATATCGCCTCCATATGCGGCTAACGACGATTATACATCGAAACCTATCAAAAGAATTCAGTATACGAGACTGAATGACGAGAATGAAAGAACAAGTGGGAAAATCCCCAAAAGGTCCCAATAAAATTGGAAATCATCGCCAAAAATCAATTATAGATCTGCACCAATGCAATTCCCAATTCACAACACAAAGGAAGAGATTAATTAAACGGCGATGTCCACTAAATATTTTTTATAAAAGGACTAGCTTGACGATCGTACAAAACCAAGTGAGTGTTCTGCTATTAACAGCAAGTTAGTTCCAAACAAAATGGAAACTAAATGGAGAGAACATGCGAAAATCCCTAAAGGCTATATAACTTAATCCAAACGCATAGCTATACAGGGTGCTACCAAAATTAGCATGTAACACCTTTAACCACCGCTCCTTGAAATAGTGTTCAGAAGTTGATGATTTTCTATAATATGTTTCTAATGAGCATCCCAACGACCAGTTTAAATTTCTATTTGGTACATTGCTAGCGGTTAAAAAAAATGTTGTTCCCATTATGGGAACGTTGGCGGATTGTGGGGGGGGGGGGTAAGCTTTATAAGAACTTAGAAAGGTTGCATTACTATTTATTAACGGTTATTACAGTTACAGTTCGACATGCACGAATATTTTTATTTGTAAGATTAATTAAAAGAGAGGAACTGGTAAAAAATTATCGAAAAATATTACATGGTAAGCGGGTTGTGGAATAACGGATATGTTATTTACTACCCCACTACTGAAGGCATCTGTCGGGCCCTCTGCTTTGCCACAGTAGGTTTTCAAATTGTAAGGATAACCATTTGTGCCACATAACATCCAAAGCTTGAATCCAAACCATGGTATGCTATTGTACCAATGATTCATCAATGCTGAAATCTTGATAAAATACTCCAAACTACTGCAATTGTCGAGTAATTTTTTTATAAAAGCTCTAATCTTTTGGTACTTTGAATTTACGTAAATTGCGATTGTATGCCAAATGCAAATAGCGTTTTATTGTTTTAAATCTTTCTCTACTCATAGTTTTATCAAGAATTAGTGCAGAAAGATCTGAGCTGTTGACCAGCAATCATCCTCACTGAGAACATTATGGTGTAGAAACCCGTCAAATGAACAATCACAAATATTCTGTGAAAAGGTATTAGTACATACCTTAGAAGAAATGCATTTAAACTGCAAACTTTCTCACGGCTGCTCTCCTTTTATTAAAGGATTTACGGCATACTTTGCAGACGTATTTAAAAGCTACAGTGACAAGTTGACTTTATGACGTACAAAATCGATTGAAATAGCCGGTTTAAAAAGGGCAGAGGTTTTCATAGTTAGTTACTTTTGGTTATTGAAAGCGTTCGCTGCAAATGTTCTGCCGCTCTTCATTCTTATAATAGTGCTAAATGTATATATTACTAATCTTATTGAATTCGTTTATTATTTAACCATCATACCCGACGAATAACCACTTAAGCAACCACAATGGTATCCACTAAGCAAAAGAAGACCTAGAAATTGACGATTCTCGATATCTGATAACATGAAATGATGATAACTTGTAAAGGATTTCCTGTTATCCCAGTATTTTAGCTTCTCCTCCATCTAACAGCAAAGATATTTCTAGTTCTTTTTCTTTGAGATACAAGTAGTTCTTCGTCACTAGAGGATTCTACAGATTCGTGAATTTCTATTTTACCGGCCACTACACCAGGCATATTATTGTTATCAAGATAATTGTTGTTGTCACTCTCCATGTCTTTGTCTCCCGAGTCTGGTGGTAGAATCACCACATCAATGGATTCACTACTGGTCGCAGATTCAACTGAATCAATAACACTTGACATAAATTGAGATTTCCGAATGGAAAATAAAATGCTCCACGAGATACAGTTTTTCCAACATCAATATTTCAAAATTCTTTTCACATGTTAGTATCACACACTTTAACAAACTTTATTTCACAACGTTAGTCTCTAGTAGCAGACGATATTTCTTTAATATTTAAAAAATATAAATATAATATTATATGTTTTTTGAATATTTAAAAAGTTAGAAAAATATTTATAAAATATTGAAAATGAAATATTTAGAAATATATTGATATACATATTAAATAAATATGTTATTTGTGTATAATTTTTAATATTTTGAACGAATATCAATTAAATATTTTATTATTATGTGGACGGAATGTCGTAGATAACCTGTCGATTTTTAAAACATATCGTTATATCCAACATGTCTTAAATAATATTATAAGCACTTTGTTCATCTGTTTTATCATTATAACGTGAAATAAAAAACTTAAAATCTTTTCTCTTATGTACATTATACTAAATTTTAAAATGTTTTTCCAAAATTTTACATTCAAATTTTAATTAACTATAAAAATCAATATCTCATAATTTTTAACTTTTTTAACTGAATAATTATACAAACTTATTAAACGTAAAGGAAGCTTAAATGGGCCCATAGTTATGTTTTAGTACTTTTGGAATAAGATCATGTTGTGATTTATTGTTTAATCGTGAGATTATATGTATTATTTTTCAAACGATACAGTTTTTTATTTTAAAGTTTTTCCTGAAAAAGATAAACACGAAATAGAATAGGAGGAATATTACAGCATTTATAAGTATGCCATTGGTAATAATTGTTGATGCAATCACAAACGAATAAAAAAAATTCAAATAAAAGCGTTGAGATGTTTATCGAAGCGTAATGCATGACCAAAACAGGAAACAAAAGTATTCGAGTATAATGCTATTATTTAAAAGTCTTGATACCCTTTAGCAATAAAAAATACCTACGTTATAAAGTGACTACTATTTGTGAAAATATTTGAAACCGCATTCCTTAATACTAAAAACAACTTTTTTGAATTTTGCGCAGATTTATCTCAGCCAGATCGAGAATAAGACAGCTGCATATGTAAATTTTGATTTATATTTAAGTAATAATGAAGATTCATTTAGAAATCACTATCTGGGGAATTTTAATAATTTGCGCTAATTATGTAAGTTCATATATTTATTTTAATTTTAAGAATTAAATTTAATTAAACTTGATGTTTTAGCATCTAGTCCTGTCTTCTCGCACAAACTTTGAATTTAAGAAATTTTGGAAATGCCCATCAACTAACGTCATTAAATTCTACGGTAATATAACCAAAGAGGGAACCAAACAATATTTGAATAGCAATTTTACTATACCATACGCAGTAGATGAACATATTGGGGTAAATATTGTAATATAATGTTTTGTAATCTTTTAAAAAGAAAAAAATGCAGCTCAGCGTATTCATTGAACAAGGTCTATACGGGAAAAACTTTATTCCATTATTTACAATTCGAGAAAAAGATGTCTGTAAAGCTGCAAACAAATATCTAGGAGAGTTTTGGTATGATATTGAACGGGCTGCTCAGATACCAGTAGGAGTTTGCCCAATACCTGCGGTAAAAGCAAAATTCCTTACTAGTCATTTGTAATAATTTCTGAAATAACTTTCAGGGACGTTACCATATACACCATTTAATACTGAATCTAGATAAGATAGCACTTCAAACATTCCCTTTTGGAACCCTGAGATTTACCTTTAATGTGATTGACAGTCGTAAAAAGGAAAGTATTCTTTGTTTGTTCGAAGAAGTAGAGAATGTATTGAATTGAATTCTTGTTTTAATGGATATTCTTTGCTCTGTGCTTATACAGTTTATCTTATGTGTGGTTTTTATTAAATTGGGTATAAGAAAATCTTAAGGTGTGTTTAAATTGGATCAGCAAAACCGACATCCACGTTATTCCTAAATCTAAAGTATAAAATATTTAAATATACAGACACAGGAAACCCAAAAACATTAAAATAGTTATGATTATGAACAGGTTTTCCTTCATAGAATTTCTAGTCATGTAATGTTCCCATTTACATCCTCCATAAAACTTAATCGTCTGGAAATTCCTGGTATATAAATATAAAGGATGCACAATTGCATCAAATGAATAATTTTCTGTGTCACATAATAAAGATGAAGAAATTATTTGTACTACTTTTTGTTTTTGGGTTTATCTCTGAATACTTGGTGAGTAATTTTTATTAATTTATTCACTAAATTCTAAATCTTGACAGTTAATTATCTCGTTCTTTTTATTTTGAAAGGTGCTTAAAGTATTTTTTTTTGTTTCTAAAGCGGAGTAGCAGTAAGGCATGAGACCATTTCAATTTTAATTTATTTGTGCCAGCACTTATATTAAAAATGTAACGAAATTAAACGAAAATATATTTGTTTCCCAAGAGAAAATTTTATTTTGAGAGTAATTAATATTCTATACTTAAAGTTTTACTTACAATTAGTTAATAAACATTAGTTCTTGAAAAGTGTTAAAAAGTCTTGCATTACTATAAAATTTATGTTTCTCAAAAGATTTTTGATGAGCAACATTACTTTAAGTATTTTCTAATTACTATGCTATGTGTAATATCACTAGAAGTAGAATTTTGTGCTCATCTAGCCAAAAGATTTCCTAATTAAATATTTCCAAATTACCCTGCTGCCGCCAACGTGCTAGGTCAGTTTAGCCCCCCTTACCCACCAACATTAGCGCACACGCATATTATATCTGCGGTAGGGAAAGATCTAAGTCGTTATTTTCGACATGAAATATATTTTTCTATTAATTTATACGTATAAACATTTAATATATTGAAACGTAATAAAAATCATGTAAAACATACTTTACTGGTCTACAAACAAACGTTTTTGGACTGTCACTGTATGTTATATCAAATTATTTTGTATATAAATTGGAGCATTTAGGAAATGCTACTCGTTACCCTAGCAACTGTACACAAAGTAATCACTTTTTGTACTTTGGACAAAAAGTAATCTGATGTTACGTCTAACATATTTTTCGTGGAGCTCTAAAACATCTTATTTTATACCAATAATGCGAGATAAATAGAAATTTTCAAATAAATAAAAATTAAAAAGAAATTCCATGTTTCTTTGAAAATCTTATTGCTCACAACGACGCACACTGGTGTAAAACTCACAAAATCGGCGCATAAGGGTAGAAAATCAAGTTCTTGGAATTCTTAAATTATATGTCAGGTGTTATTAAGAATGAATCGGGGCATCTTTTATGCACGACCTTGGAACTGAGAATTTGCCATGTACTGATATAACATCCCCCTACATGGTCATTTCATTATAGCGCTTAAAGCAAGTACACTTGTGCGTTAATTAAATGTACCCCCCAGTTAAACAGAAGGATTAATTTGCTAGTTGAAAATATGGATTTAGGTTTTCAAGGTAAGTAGTTTTAGCCTATGCAACAGTTATTCCGCTTGTATTTATTACGATGTATTAAATATAGGTACGAAGATTATGAGTTTTTTGTTGGAATTTTAGCAATAATCTGTCATAAATTTCGATTCCCGTCGATTCATGCGTTCTAATTTATACATCTAAGAGAAGCATCTTTGGTGAAGACTTCCTGAAAATTTCAGACCCCCTCGACCCCCCTCCCTGAGTTAGTAATTTTTAAAGTTACTACTGCAATTTATAGTTTAATTAAAATTTAACATAAACAGTGCAACAGAACATTCTTTAGATAATTCAACAAAAACTAAATGGCATCCGGGTTTTTTCTTGCACAAGTGGAAATTTAATTTTAATTGTCGTTACTCCTACAAAACAGTTCAAACATTGGTAAAGAACGGTATTATGGCGAGCATTGACATAAACGCGATGCGCCGGTTTTTCGACTTTTACACCAGTGTGCGACGTCATAAAAACCAGTCCTAACCTCTTTTCATTTAACGCATATCTCTGTCAGTCGCCTGTCGAAAGTTCTTCGAATTTTCAGCAAAATAAGAGTGAAGATTACACATTCGTGAGTATTTCTTAATTATTTTGTATTAAAGTTGTTCCTTTTTACCCGGAAACAAGAATTCCTTAAAAAGTTGCAGTAAAAAAAAGTAGCTTAACGTTATGTTGTTTATTCTAAACAGTCCTCCAACGGAGTTTACTAGTTAAAAGTGGTTGGAGAAAAATAGTATGTTTAATTCATACAAAACAAATGCGTTTTTGGGACTCATAAGATTACCAGATTCAGCTAACGTCTAGTCCGGCAACTTTCTTATTCGTCCCAAAATCATGCATTTTGTACTAATTAAACAAATAACTATAACATAGTAATACGATTTAAACTAAAACAACTATTTGTAAAAATAATAATGAAAATGATACCTAACCCTAAGCATAACACAAAAGATTAAATGTCTAAATCATAATCAGACTCGTCTGTTGCTTCCTCAATTGCTATAAGTTCTAACATTTCCAAAATTACTTTTGGGATATTTTTTATGTTATTTACTTTTATTGCGATACTCTTCAAAATCCATAAGGCCTCTGAAATCCCTAAATCCCTCTGAAATTTCTTCTGAAATCTGGCCTACAGGAGGAATTGGCACTCCCATCACACCTGAACTATAAATTAATACTTTACGAACTGCAGTAGACTTTTCTTACAATTCGAAGAACATCCTAACGGGATTTTCACAAAATATCTTGCATTTCTGAACATTTATTTGAAACTGTAATCAAGATTATTTTATTTTTTTCAATAAATGTTCGGATATTCCAGTTATTTCAAGACCTTCCTCGGTGCCATCATTAGTACTGCGGAATACCTGTTTCGGCATGTTCACTAGCAAATTATTATTTCCTTTAAAATAATTGAATTTTTCTTTTGCCTTGCAAATAGAATTTTCTGATTTTGACACCTCTCAGTAGCTCACTAGCCCCAAATCGTTTTATAGATCGTCCGCGACTTTAAGAAGATGTTGAAGTCCTGCTCCAACCACACTTATTTTACGACGTTATGACTTATTTGATGACATTTTAGCTTGTTTTGACAGTTCTTTTGAGGTTATCAATAAATTTTTAATTCTTATTAATAGTCTTCACACAAACATCACGTTTACACTAGAAACAGAACAAAATGGATCTATAAATTTTTTAGATTTAAGTATTAAAATTAACACAAACAATGAATTTGAATTCTCCATGTACAGAAAACCTCCAAACACAGATATCACAATTCTTAATGATTCATGTCATTATAAAATGCACAAACTAGCAGCTTATAGGTCTTTAGTACACCGAGCTTTAACTACTCCAATGAAAGATCACATCTTGATAAAGAAATTTCAATCGTCAAACAATTAGCATATGCAAACCATTATAACCATAACATGATTGACACTTTAATTCAACAAAAAGATTATAGGTTAGCTATCAAAAGAATATTTCCATTTGACATTTAAATACAAGACACAAACTACATATCAATACCATACTTTGGCGGCAAAATATCAGAACAAATTGCAAATATACTACGAAAAACCAACAATAACAAAATCTATATATTTAAAACACAAGGCTTATTTTTGTTCCAGTTCCAGTTGCGTTTGAGAGTGCCACCAAACCGATCTAAGCGATTTCTTTTAAATTGAAGCTTTCGCTGTGTAGATCAATCAACACTATTTAAATTTGATATTTTCTAATGTTTATATTTTTTATTTAAACAAATATAAAATGTTTAATTTGAGACGGGCGAATAGGACATTTACTTGGGGCGCCCTCTCACTTTTCACGGTGGTGAGTTTCATAAGTTCTCGCTCTTATAAATATAAAAGGGTGATGCAGACGTTCACTTCAATCATTAATAAGCGGTTAACGTTTAAAAATTGTTAGGTTGTTTAGAGAAAACCTGCATAGCTGAAAATTATGGACAACAAATGAATTAAAATAATAGCTGATGGCAATTGTATTCAGAGCAGTTTCATATTGTTTGTATAAAACGCAGAAAACTTGCCAACACTATGTTTGTGTCATATTTTTGAAATATGTACTAATAGACGTTTTCAAGAATGTTTTAAACAAGATCGATTTTTGATTTTATTCTTATCATTTAAGGTAGAATTTCCGTATGTATGTACGTAGAATAGACCGGCGGGGAGGGGTAAGCCATAGAGGAATATATGTCAGAAGAGAGAAGGGTAAGCTGGGAGAGAGTATTGCTAAGCTTAGAATTTTCAACTGTTATGTTTGGTTGCGTTTATTTAAATAATCATTCACGAAAATCCGAAGGATTGTAATCACACATCGAATATTGTATATAGGGAAATCCTACAATGCTTTTGACCGTCATATCTTGACGAGGTTTCCCTAGTAACCTATAAAACTAACACTACCACTATTTCATTTCTATTCAATGCTAAAGACAGCACACAAAATATAATGAAATCCGGAATTTACCGTTTAAATTGCTCTTTTTGTAACTTGGTTTATATTGGACAAAACCTTAGGAACTTTGACATAAGATACAAAGAACACGTACGCTCTTATAGAAACAAACACCCAGAAAAATCTAATTATGCCAAGCACCTGTTGGAACAAAACCACCTAATGACACCTCAAAATAACATCAAATTCTTACATTTTTGCAACAACAAAGACAAATTAGACATTTTAGAAGTTTTTGAAATTTACAAACATAAACGCACAGTACCTTTAATGAACGAACAAACTGAGCTTAGTAATTCTCCTTTATCAGAAGTGTTAGATATTTAGTTTTTGTATGTATTGTATCTAGTTACTTAGTTTTTTGTATTTATCCTTAGTAACGTGTTTGTTTATCAATCTTATCTACCTTTGATAATGATATTTATTGTCGGAACAATATTGTCAGGTTAAGAATTTATTGAAAACTTGTGAAACTTTAATTAATCTTTTGATTTTTTTATTATATTTTATTACTAAAATGAGTTTACTAAGAAGGGCACTTTTAAACTGAGTAGAATAACTGTAAACAGCTTTGTACTGACAAAAGCTTTTCGTATTTAGTTCTTTGTCTATTTAGCTAGACATTTAAATATACATATTTTATGTACATCGTTTCCTATATATTTTTTAAGTTGTTTTTTGGTCAGGAATATTGTAAATTTCCATATGTGCTCCGCTGACCTTTAAGCGTTGAAAAATAATGGTTTTAAGCATCATAAGATATTCATAAACATAAACAAATAGGCATACTCTTCTTGGGCATACTATAATTGATATTAAACTCGACTGTTAAATTATTTTAAGATTTTTAGTTTACAAAACGTTTCGAACATTCTATTATTATTATTTTATTAAACGCCTTCATTGTTAAAATAAATATAAATTCTTAATGTTATTGTATAATTTCATATTACAAAGTAATGACTTATATAATTTTATTGCATTATAAAAAAGCTTCTACGAAGCAAGGAAGGTGCATGAGTGCCAACAGCGTGTACATCAGACCTAATAGGTATCAATTCTGACCTAAGGGATGTAGAATAATTCAATGTAAGCAGAGCATGTGTAAACGATCCAATCTGATATCTCTAACGATTCTTCATTTTCAACCAACCGAGTTCTTTAATGTTAACAAATATATGATCATAACGACTTAAATTGAAAACAAATCGACAATTCTGAATTTTTTTGAATACGATAACTATCAAACTTGTCAACATAAGGCCCGTAGACAATATTGCAATAATTAAAATGTGACAATACTAATGACTCGGAAAATAACTTTCTTTGATTAAAATTTAAAATGTCTGTTTGCATATAGTAGCTTTAAAGAAGAGTACGCTTTTTTGTATTAACTTGCAAACATGTTCTTTAAATCGGAAGTTAATATCTATAATTATATCTAAATTTTCTGTAGAGGCAGCAGAGGCCAATTGTTCTTTGTTAATGTGTATATTATGCTCATTTTTGATGATTGTAATGTGGGTTTTATTTCCAAACAATGTGATTTTTTGCTATTGAGTTTTAGATTGTGCTCGCGAGATAGTTACATAATTGTCTCATTTTCCTCGTTGATGTCATCATAAGCCTGTATTAATCACTAAAGTTAAAAGTTTTATAAATTTGGGTATCATCAGCATATAGCATATACTTGAACTTTACAGTATTTTAATGATTTCAAGATATGATTTAATAAATAGAAGAGGACCTAATATAGAACCTTGCGGAACCCCTGAAGTAATAGCAAAAGAACTAGAAAGCCGGTTATCATTTTTTACAATTAGCATGCGGTTCGATAAATAAGAATTAATTAGACTGATAGCTGCATCTTCAAGCCCATAATATTTTAATTTAACACAAGCAAACTGCTGATCAATTTTATCGATAGCTTTGGAGAAATCAAGTAAGATTAATGCAGTAATTTTTTTCTTATCACTTGAATTTATAATATCGTTGGTAACAGTAGCTAAAAAATTGACCGTATTTGTTTGTATAGATTTTTTTCGAAAATCTTTGATATACAAGGCAATATGATAATGATTCTTAAGTCTGAAAAAGTTTATGGATTATTAATTTTTGGTAAAAGAAGACCAATGGCACTTTTCCAAACTTCTGGAAAATAACTAGACTCAATACAACAATGAATGATATGTGTAATATTATCTAAACCAATAGCATTAGATTTCGGATTAAATAATATATGAACTTCTTCAATTATGGTTAAAGTAAATTTGAAAGATGATTGTATAGACTTACGATTATTTAAATAATACTGAATTTGATTGTTGCAATTATGTTTATTGTTGAAAAAATGAACTAAAATAGTTGCCTATAGTATTTGGGTCCGTTAGCTTAGAAGGTATATCTCGACAAATAGTAAATCTTATATTGAGATGAGTTAAGGCAGTCCCCACAGTCTGCGAAAATTACTTTCTGTAGATATATTGGTAAGGTAAGCTTTTTTTTCACGACGAATGGAAGCTACTGTAAAATTCCTTAATTATTTATATCTATGCCAGTCCGATGTCGATTTAGTACGTTTGTATTTTCTTAAAGCTCTGTCACGCTCCTTCATGTTTGCCTTTAAATTATCGATTAACCAAGGTGCCTTAGGTTTGGTAACCTTCACCTCTCTGACTGGTGCGTGAATGTCGAAAACCGACAAAATAAAAGTCATGAGAGTGGAAACTTTATTGTAGTGTTTCGTACCACAGGAGAAATTGCAGATCATCAAGAAATAACTTACGATCAAAATTACAAAAACATCTTACTTGTATTGTCTTAGCTGTATATTTGCTCATTGAAATTTTTAAGTCACAAAATGCCGCCCTATGATCTGATATGTTGTCCACTGTAATTGTACCGTGATAATTTACTACTGTATTATTACTCCCAAAAATCGGATCAATAAGCTTACTAGAAGTGTTAGTTACCCGAGTTGGTTCGTTAATTATCTGAGTCATATCAAAACCACTAAACAAAGAATTTGAAGGATTAGTTACTTAAAACAATCAAGTTAATGTCTTCCAAGACAATGACATCATAAACAGTAGAAACTATAGACGTTAATGCATCATGAAGATTTGTAACAAAGTCATTTAAAGTTTTAGGAGGTCTATAAATAGTTACAATTGCGATAGTTTTTGAATGTAACTTTATTTTAATGAATAGACACTCTAAAGCTGCAAAAGTAGGAAAATCAAAAGAAAATTCTTCACAGTTGAGATCGGTTCTCACATATACCCCACCCCACCTATTTCTATCTTTGCAAAAAAACTGATAACCTGGTATAGAAACTGCCTCCGTAACTACGTCAGCTGTTAACAAAGTTTCTGAAATTGAAAATACATTCAATTGATTATTAATAATTAAATCCAGGAGGTAGTCCCAAATTTTAATAATCAAGAAAACATTTTCTATATTAAAAATTTAAAACTTACAAAGCAAATGAAAAAAAAGAAAAAAAAACATCATGGAAGCTAATGAAAATTAAAAACACTACTTAATGATTATCCTATTTTTGTTTTCTCTTTTTAAATTCCCTGGTAATATAAACAAATAAGTGATATCGAATATTTCAATAATAATAGTATAAGATAAATAGGATAAATACAATTATTATAAATACATTAGATATTTTATTTTATTTACCACAAATATCTTCTAGCATTTGCAAATATCACACCATCTTTTGTCCATACATTTTTGTATCCAAACCGTTCAATAGCACAATTTAATATATTTATTTGTACCTTGGTTAGGACTTCTCTAATAATAACCGATGATCCTTTTAATTGGCTTTTATTTTGGAAGACATCGTTACTAGTGAATTTGACGAAAATTGCACGATGTTTTTTATTTTCATTTTTTAGAAGACCAGTCTGTGGCATCTATCAATACAATCGGGAGAGGTGTTTAAATTTAATTTATCCCCAACCACTTTTATGACCAAATTTTCTACAATTTCATCTTTGTTTTCTTATATTCCGAAGACTCTTAAATTCTTTAAATTCCTTCGGGTGTATTGTTCCAATCTGTCCAGCTTGCTGGACATACCCATATTCTCTTTTTCCAATTTATTAACACGTGATTCTAGAATTTCATATTTAGTATTTAAGAAATCATTAAATTTTCTTTCGAACTTGTTCGCTACAATATCAGCAATTTCCAATGCCAACACGTTCTTGTTTAAGTGCATCCTCAATTTGATTTTTGTTAATACCATTTTTGTTGTTTAAACGTTTCCAAATTAATTTACAAAAATATTATATATTCAACGGGACTACGTTCAATCACGTCTAGCTTATCTCACTGCACATAAGACCAGTATAACGAACTCTTTTGACTTTGACTTTGACATTGGACCCCGCGTCAATCCCCAGTTAACATTTAATATAAATAACTATGGTAGAAATTCATATGTAAGACAATATCCTACTGAAGAGTTTTCACTGGTGGTGCTACCAACAATCGAACATCTCACTTCAGTCATGGTACGGGGTTGCGTGTCTGTTAAAGGCGTTGATAGGCCTCACGTTGTCTCTGGAATGATCAACGCCGCTAAGTAGAAGTTTTATCTAACAAGATGTTGTCAAGCGGCCAGGATTTATTTGGCGAAGAGAACTTCATTGCTCAAAACGATAATGTTCTTTGCCATAAACTCCAAACTGTGCAATCTTGGTTTGTCGATAATAATATTAGAATATTGGATTACCCTGCTCAATCTCCAGACCTCAATTAAACCGATAATCTTTGGTAAAGGGTTTCCAATATTAATTCAAAAAGAAAGCCAACAAATGCAGGACTGATGGAATCTCTGATTAATGCTTGATGTCATTGCATTTCAAATGAAGGCTTAGAAATTTGGTAAACTCTATGCCAAAAAGGTGGAAACTAGTTCTTAGAAACAATGGTTGGTCAATTAAATATTAAAATGTACGATTAATGCATAGTAAAAAGAAACATTTGTTTGATTATGTAATTTTGTATTAATTTGCTTATTGAAATCAGTATTTTTATAAATAATTTTTGTTATTTATCCCACAAGTTCAATTTTTTTAAAATTTTTTATTACAAAATATGTATTGTTTGTTTTATCAACGTCCATTCAATGGATTTTTGAAATCATGCAAACTATTAAGAAACTATCGATCAAATCAAGGTAATGCAAGACTTTTTATCTCTACCGTAGATTTCATAGGATTGGCACGTTGTTTTGTATCCTAAATAATGGTTATTTCTTGGCTACTATCGTTTCTTAGAGTAGCTCTTCCTGTATAAAACTCAAATAGTAGGAAATAAAGTATGAATTATTATAGAAAAGAGTAACGACTATAATTATTTTCAGGCACAGATCTTATTATCATTTAAATTATTACTGAAATTGTTAATTAGAAGAATGTGTTCAATAATGTCTACAAAGTTATTATTATCGGCAAATGCCATTTCATCACCGCGTGATATGCGTTTTCTTCTGCTTTCATATTATTCTCTTATTCACCTTTATCTTTATGTTGTCTTTTAAGCTTTCGTGGATTTACTTCACACAGTATCTAAGCTCATTATCACACGCTGCTTTATATTATTAACTACATTCTACTGTTTAATCTTTGACTCTTTTGAATTTCCTCATTTTAAAAGGGAAGCAATCTTTACTTGATAGCTTACAGTATATAAGTATAGCTAAGAATCTTTTAATTTATATGTGGTAATCAATAATAGTCATACGTCAGAATGACGAAATTATTCTGAAATACCTAGTGTCAAACTTCAATTAAAAATCTAAACCTTTTGGTAATGTATATTTTCTGCTGTTGTAAAAAATATCGATAAAGCTTTAATGAAGCATATGTTTCTGTTGACAACTGTTTTCTTGTAACCATCCAACGATTGATAGAAATCTTCACTAAATTTTACAAGCTTTTTTTGATAGGCTTTTGTTAATTGATCGCTGACAACAACGCTTTTTACTAGAAGAATGAATAAAGGCTCGTGGTAAGAGTTAAATGTTATCCAATTAGAGTAGTTTATACTGCAGTTGTGTAGTAGAGTAAGTGTAAGAATTATTAGTGTATTTAGAGCACTTCAGTAAATTTAAAGTAAAGAGCATTTGTAAAAAAGGAGGCTATAACCAAAGTCTAGCGCTAAAAGTAGTACCTCAAAAGTAAAAGGATCTTGATATAACTCCAACAGAAGTAAAGTACGGTTTCAACGTGTAAAGAAGGAAAACAAACGGAAAAACTTGAAAACTTAGAATATTTGCATGAGAAATATAATATTTTTATATATTATACAGGGCGGGATTAAAGTATAGAATATTAAAAAAATAAGCGAACTCAACCAGTTTTTTTTAAAAACGCGATTTTGTTTTTTAAAAGCGATTCACCTTCCGACTTTCATTTGTTTCTAAGTTATGACGTCATCACAAAAAAATTTAAATGACAATATAGATTTTTAATAATGGAATCCGATAGTGATTTTTCTTTCCTTTATGATCATGCAAATAAATCATAAGATTGCATAACAAAAATTCTGAGAAAAATCGATCTGAACAGTTAATGTTATTGATATTATCCCAAGCAACACAGGAATCTACATTATAGTTTAATATACGTGTATTCAATCATATTTTGGTAACTTTTTAGTTATGATATATAAATTAAACGTGTACGATATACGCATATGTTTTGAAACGTGAAATGCTTCTTTGGAGCAAACATTTTACTCCTCTCTCATTCACAACGCATACTTTACCTTCACGTAAAGACGTGAATATATAATAAATAAAATATAATAAAGACTATACCAAAGTACGCGATAAAAAAGTATGTATACCAAAATTCTCGTCTTTACATTGTGTACAAGAAAGCTAAGAACAGTTTTTTCCGTGCGAAAAAAATGAAATACTTATTTCACCCCATACGTTCAATACAAATGACCCCCCCTACATTTTAGCGGTTTATTTTTAATAACTTTGTAACTACTTACATGAAACAAAAAGTGTCATATAAAGTAGAGAATCGTATTGGCGACAGAAATGGTGGTGACAACTTTTTTACTCAGATGTACGGTTAAGGAGATAAATAACTTACCAGTAGGAAGAACGTTATATCGCTTATCTGCTTCGTTTTCGACTTACCTCCATTCGACCGCTGCCTTCCACTATACCAAAGAACGGAACCAAAAAAGTGAGTACATTAAATTGTTACGTTTTTAAATTGTCTACCAGAACGGTAAGACAATTTTGCTCGTACGACCAAAAATAAAATAGTTATTTCACCCCAAAATCTTACAACCACTAAATTTTTACGGCTATTTGTTTATAACTTTTTTATTACAAACATTTCACAAAGAAGTGTATTGAGGAAGTTGTAAGGAATCGTATTGCCGACAAAAATGGTGCTAACAACTTTTCTACTCAGACGTACGGTTAAGAAGATAAATAACTTACCAGTGGGAAGAACGTTGTACTTCCTGTTTTCGACTTACCTACATTCGACCGCTATCTTCCACTATACTAAAGAACGGAACCAAAAAGGGAGTACATTAAATTGTTTTTAAATTGTTTACAAGAAAGGTAAGAACAATTTTGCTCATACGATGAAAAATGAAATAGTTATTTTATACCAAAAAATTGCAACCCCTAAATTTTTACGGTTATTTGTTTATAACTTTTTTATTACAAACACTTCTCAAAGAAGTGTAAGTGTGAGGCAGTTGTAGAGAATCGAATTTCCGACAAAAACTTTTTAATTTACTTCTTTCCTCAGACCTACGGTTAACGTGATACATTGAAAAACACTTTAACCTCTTTTTCCAAGATGGCGGTCATTTCGCAGCTTCCGATTAATACGAAAACTTGAATGTAGACTCACCACACACCCCCCTACATACTAAACAAAAAAAAAATATTGCTGTTATCAAGTCTTGGGTGTTCGGGAGACCACAGGACGTTCACCCATAAAACTGGCTGTCTTCTACCCTATTCCTATAAAGGGCAACGGATGAAGCTGTCAGATTAAGTGTGTGGTAGAGAAATTCGTGAGAATTCTCAACGGTAACTCATACCGATCAGGGGGAGCCCTGGTAGATGAGACCGGTGTGGGCGGATTCGAATCTCGCCTGGGATAAGGTCATTTATGGTCACCAAGGAACCCGCTGCTTGACCGAGGTCATTTATGGTCACCAATGGAACCCGCTACTTGACCGAGGTCATTTATGGTCACCAACGGAACCCGCTGCTTGAACGAGGTCATTTATGGGCACCAACGGAACCCGCTACTTGACCGAGGTCATTTATGGTCACCAAAGGAACCCGCTGTTTGACTGAATCTTAAGTGCGGAGAATCGAAGTGAGGTTTATCCCGCTGGATATAGCGTAGGCACATGGGAAACTGCAGGCCGCCAGGTAAATGTGCTTAGGAGCTATTCCGACCACCCTATGATCCGGACTGCAGCCGGGTACAGTGATTGGGAGAAGCTCTGAAAGCTATTACACTTAAGGAGAGTTGAAGCGAATACATAGCCTCTCACAATCAAGACAACTTCAACAAAAACGGGTACACACCGGGAGTCTATAACGTGTAGACTTAAACGAAGCTCTGTCGAGGGCCCACCAAGCCTAAAATTGGTAGATCGGGGTGACAAAACCATTAAAAAACCAAGTCCCGCCACAATTGAGGTTGGATTCGATCGAGCAATTGGTCCCACTTTGCAAGAGCGCTTAGCTGGGGAATAGACCTATTGCTGGACGAGGTACTTCGCCCCGTATGAAAGAGGACGGGAGGGTGCCGGCGGGTGAGCAACGTGTTAAGTCAATTGCTCCGGTACTATGCCTGCGATAGCTAGCAGAGGGTGGATAGGCAACCTTGCTCCGACCAGTGAGCTGATCTGGTAGCAATTGCTGTACTGCCGGTTATGCAACTTGCCCGCTGATTGGGCGTATCCCAATCACTTCCTTCTGGAAGGGAACGTGGGGGTATGTTCACACGGGTACCTCACGTAAAACAATCATGACAATGTTAGCAAGTCTTGTGACTTTTTTACTCTGTCGTCTGGACTATATGTTATGTTGTCATATAGAATCTTTTGTTATGTGCTACCCACGCTATTATTTGCTAGTTTCCTCAACAGTGTTTGCTGTAATGGACGTGCTCGTTCGCTGTGTATTTGATCCCATACATTACGATAATCATTATTCCGGGCTCATGTTACATAGCATGAGAAAAACATATGCATTGTTAACAGCCTTAACAAGTTCTATAAATTTCAATAAAAAAACATTATGTCTACTAACTTGACAACTTAAGGTGAGAAAAACAATTGACGCGGCAAATTCAGTTTAAAGTTAGGTTATGTATTTGTATATAAAAATTAGTCGGATTTCAGTTTGTATAGTTTTTTTTTTATAATAAAGTCAAAGTTTCGGGTAAAATATCTTCTTTTTAAGTCTAAAGAAATACCTACAATACAATAAATAAATAATGTTGATTAAGGGAATATTGGATAACATATGTTATTTGCAAATCTTCGAACCATGTTTGCTTCCTTTTCAAGACTGAAATTCTCAATAAAAATAACCAATAATATAAAAAAAACTAAGCTTTATTACCACCCTGTATATTATTTATTATGGAACAAATTAAGAACAAGCTAAAAGAGAAGTTTCCAGAAGAACGTAAGATAACTGAAAGAGAAAACGAATTCTGCAACAGGTAGAGTACAAAAAAATGTAATTTTTTTTCTAATTAAAAAGAAATCACATTCACCCTAGTGTCCAAAAGTATCCATGTCTCTCGGAACGTCGCGGAGCTTTTGCATGATTTCCCTTGTGAGTATTCACATAGCCAAAGAGCCAATGTTACTGGTAGAAAAATACGATATATTTAACCTGTGTACTTCGTTAAGGTATTAGCGAAGAATGTTTCCAAACTTTAAAAAATATTTATCAGCTTAACGATATCTTAACTAAAAAAGGACATTAAAGAATTCTTACATCGTTAATTTCTTTAATATTATTATTGATTATTTTATTGAACTGAAACTGAATATATTGAAGCAATAGCAATAGCAAAGCTAGTAGTTGATGATATAGAGACTGAAATTGAGGGTTCATTTAAAAATTGCCTATCAGAAGTGTGATGGAGTATTTTATAATAAAGTTTAGTAAAGGATTCTGGAAAAGTTGATGGATTTAGAAAAGATATTTTCAAGGAGGATTTAATTTCAACTGTACCTTTAAAACCTGATGCAGCGTAAAAATTAAAAAAAAAGATATGATAAAAGCTCTACGATTATTAATTAATTTATGAGGATGAATTTTTCGACGGAAACGTTCGTTGTTGCCTAAGTAATTTAGTATACACAAATTCCCTAACATCAGTTTTTGTAACTTAATCAACGAATAAATAGCAGCACCCATTACTATAACATTTTAAATGTAGTTCGTACAAAACCGACGAAAATAGATGTTCACCAATAAATAACATGGATCTTTATCAAGCCACATGAATATTAGCCGTTTTAAGAGGCCGCCCTTAAATTAAGTAATGGATATTTAGAAGAAATCTTGGAACCCACCCCCGTTGTAACGCCACGTAACGCTACACTGAACCCCTTTTCAATAATTACGTAACGCTACTATTATCCCCCCCCCACCATTAATTTAAAAAAACATGTAAACTCCGAAATTCTATGACGATGACGAATATGAACGTTTCAAATACCATTCAAATAATATTCATACTATCGTTTTAAATCAATTTATAATTTAAATTTTTTTTTTTAAAGTTACCTTACGCTAAGCTTAATGAATTCCCTTTGTAATTCTGCCTAACGCTATCAAAAAACCCTCTACTTTCAAGTGTTACGTAATTTAAGGATGACTTCTAATTAAGGGTTCTATTCTGTATCTTCTAACATACATGTTATGGAACAGTAAGCGTTACGTTACATACGACGGTTATTCTGTATCTTACAGCGATGTAAGCTAACAGTTGTTAAATAACATGTTGTATGTTATAGCGGCTGTTACATTACGGCTGCTTTCGACTTGCCGTTATCGTCGTAACATGGAAAATCTGAGGTTAGATAGTTTGAAAAACAGTGCAATGATAAAGATAAAGAAACTCTCGGACACTTTTGCCTCGTTGTATATACAGAAAAGTTCATCTAACTACACTCAAAGAAAAAAATAGGTAGATTTAACAAAAATGAAGATATACAATTTGTTATATTTACGAATCAGAGGTTGTTAAACATCGCATCTTTGCTGTTGAAAAACTCAAAAAGTAGTTGTTTGCACTTTTTCAATTTAACACACAGTTTTGTTAGATTACAAAACGGCATTGTTAAAAAATTATTGTTTTTGTGATTTTACAAAACGTTTTGTTGAAATACATGTATTTTATTGCTAAAAGACTTTTTTTTGTAAAAGCTATTACTAGCAATTGTATATAAACAAAAATATGGCTCTATTTTATATAGTTTTATTTTTATTATTATTTTTATATATTTATCTGTTTTATACAAAAGAAAACGCATATTGATGTAAAAAACTTTTTTATTTACTTAACATACAAACATTACTAATTATAAATTTTTATTTCAATAATAGTTGAATACATCAACAGAAGCATAATAATTCTTTATTATTAACACAAAATAATTATTAGTTGGTTTTAATACTTCAAAGGATTGGAGATGAGTATTAAATTTTCCTACTCTACATTTTCTGCATAGGTACAATATAACAATCTTCCTTGCTTTGTACAAAATTATGTATAATTGTACAAAATAGATGTATATAACACTATCAGTTAGATTTACCCTTGAATAACTCAAAGAACTGCCCAAATCCCCATCTACTTAATAAATCTTTAATGCAGCGGATTCGAATTCGGTTAATGCACTTTCAGATGTGGTAATTTCACTTCCACTTGCAAATATCTGTAAATTTTGTAACCTTTTTATGTACATTTTATGAAATGAATTTAATTAACTACTTATTTAATAAATAACAATCACTTACTACACACTTAACAACGAATGAAGTAAAGAGCCAACGTAAAGATCACAAATCGAACTTTTTATTCTACTATATAAACCTAAAAACGTCCGCTTCTGCTGTTACGCTACAGGGACCGTGAAGATACACTTTACAGAATAAGGTTTTCATAACGACCGTTGTAAGACCATGTTAGATAACATAATGTTACTATACATAATGCAATATAACATTAAGATACAGAATAGGACCCTAAGCCTAACTAAACAACGCTGTGCAATTTTTATTTCCTAGGGACTTCATAAGAAAATTTTCCACAGAAAAGAATTTGCTTAAAATCGATCAAATCTTTACGACGAATACTGTTATGTGTCCTAAAGATATACCTAAAGATCTACCTAAAGATAGTCGACACAAACAAGTAAACTGGACCCTGTACCGCAAAGTGCATAGGTTTTACAATAATTATTATAGAAAGAAACCACATATTTGTTATAACAAGATTGTAAAAAACGTTAAGACAATGAATTGCAAATAATGGTTAACTCTAAATTCCGAAATACCAGAAACATCAATATTAAGATAACAATAATTTAATCATCTTTTTACTCAATCTTTTTGTTTAATATTATCTATTGCACAACAAATAATACAAAACAGTAATTATCAAAAAAGAGATAAAATTCAAAGATTAATTCAATTCAATTCCTCAATTCAACCTTTCAAAGTAATTTTCACTCGTGTATGCGAAAAGTTTCACTTTCCACACTAGTAATACATATACTATTTTGTGCTAACCAACAATTCATAGTTATTAAGTTTATAGAAGATAAATTTTAAATTTATGTGGATTTTTTTAACAATTGAGGCATGTTACTTTCTACGATAATTATTACATTATTATTATTATCACAAGTATCTAACAAACTAAAATGTTATCGAAAACTATTCAAACCTACCCGAAGATATTTAAACTCTTGTCGATACATGCTGTTAACATTCTACTATTGTTTTTAATCATCAGTCCAGAAACTGTCAAGATGAAGATAAGAAAGTATGATCTTTTAGAAAATACTTATCTTGTAAAATAGATATGCTTGGAGTCCGTCCTAAATAATCTTGCTAAAACGTCTATATTCTAAAGTTAGCATCTGGCACAATTTAAATAAGGTATGATAAGAATCAATGATTAGACTCTTTCTTATGATAAGAATATTGCATTAAAAACATAAAGAATACTGTAAAAATCCAAAAATTAATACAGAGAAATCTTTATTATGCCAAAAATACTGGTTTGGGGAAGATCGAATCCAAAATGGCTGACATTCAGTTTGATGTCTAATTTTCTTTTGTTACAATATAAGTTTAAGCTTAAAATAAAAAGAGTTTAATTTTCTTCAACTACTTCTCTGTTACATAGTTCTAAGATGTGTCCAGCTTATGACTGATGTACACTGAAAGACAAATTAAATGACACTCGCGTAGGTACTTAGAAAATCAGCTACGCTCACAGGTGATTGTTGGGTTGCCTAAATATATCAGGACCGAACTTAAACTTAAACTGAAATATTTTTAATGCAATTTATTTTCAAATTTCATCAAATTCGCCGGTTTTATTTGAATTAGGAACAAGAATTAATCATATAAATACTTCAATTATAAAAAAAATAACTACAATGACAATTAGACAATTATTATAGAACTAATCTATACCTAATGGTATACCTTTAGATTATTTCTTTTCAAATTAAATCTTCAAAATAGGGGAAAGTTTGATTTTTCTTGTTTAGTTTGCAGCTTTATAAGTGCTTCTATAACAAAACATGCTTTTAATTAAATAAGATCCTAATCTTATTTATTATTTATTTATTTATTTATTAAGAGGTAGATAAGACGATCATAAATGCAAAGCGGGTGTAGCTCAGTTGCAAAGCATCGTCTCTCTGTGCAACAGGTCATCGGTTCAAATCCCGAAGTTTATTTTTTCGGAGCATAATTTTTTTTTATTTAAAAATTAATTTACGCACAAGAAACTAATTGAAAACTTTAAAAATTAATTCGAATAATAAAAACAAAATAATGTATATTCAATATATTTATTGAACAGGGATTTAAGAGCATTAAAAGGGACCACACGTCTAAAACCAACTGCTACCTGTGAAGTATTTCTAAAAAACCCTAGTATTGTACTGTTAGCACCGTTATCTGTGCTTTCAAAGTAAGTTTAATTTATGATGTTATTTTATTTTTAGAGTATTTTTGTAGTAAAACTTTTTAATAACATTTAAAATTCTGTTGCATGTATACTATTATTTGTTGTTGCTTGAAGAAAGTCCACCTTATTGTTAGTTAAGAAAAAATCTTAATAAATAAAATTTGATGAAAAATATGTGTGTAGTAGTATATATGAAAACAGAAACACTGTCCAATTTATAAGTTATATTCACATCATTTATTACAAAAAGTATAAGACAAGAACAAACAGCAATAGCAATATAGTAGTAACCTTACGTTTTTATCTCGGAACCGGTTGAAACTACTCGGATTTTCATAATTCTTTTTTAAAATCTTGTAAATATAAAATACTAAAACCTTTATAAATCAGAAATTGACGCCCAGATGGGTCAAAAGGGGGGAAAAAGATTTTCCAGGTGGGTCAGTACTGGTTGCTCGACCATCTCAGAACAGGATAATTGTTTGTGTGTTATCACATCTATGTAGTGGTAGTACGAAACCACTCTTAATTTACTTTTATTCCTTTTGGTTTAAATACGGCAACCATAGCTGTTTCGTGGTGCACGATGTATCTTGCAGTTTTCTATGTAAACGAAAATATATAATATAAAATATAAACTATAAGTATTTGTATGACTAATTCTGGTTCCTAATTCAAATAAAACCGGCGAATTTGATGAAATTTGAAAATAAATTGCATTAAAAATATTTCAGGTTAGGTTTAGGTTCGGTCCTGATATATTTAGGCAACCCAACAAACACCTGTGGGTGCAGCTGATTTTCTAAGTACCTATATGAGTCTCATTTAATTTATCTTTCAGTTTACCTTATGATGCGTACCTTAATTTGGAATTGGAACATTTCTTATTTAAAATGAAGGTTAATAAATTGTAATTTGTATAAACAAGATACTTCTGAAATTTGTCGAAGTTTTATCTTTAAACCATATCATATTACACTGTATTCATAGAAAAATGTACTGACTGATGTACAGGTTATGACTTAATTTGGAATTGGAACATTTAAACATTAAGGAAAAAAGGTCCTTATATGTCCTTGAAGTTTGTACCTAGCGCATTGACTCACTTGACGTATTAATTACGTCAAATACATTCTTTTTGTAGAGCTAATAATAAACTCGCAACAATATTCTCTTAACCTTAACCAACAGTCCTTTTCTTAATGCGATTTCTCAGAATTATCATTCGACTAACTAACCTAATAAAATTGTATTGTAAATAACAAAACAAACAAAAAAGAAACATGATCAGGTTACAGATTGCAGGATCAGCAACGTAAACATAACAAAACATAAAACGTTTTGTTTGTCTTATTGATGTCTAACTACTTGCCGCGTTTGCTATACCCCTTATGAGACACCCTACATAAAGAAATTTATTGGATATAAATTATAGACAATTGTTTCCACTTTATTTTAGTTTTAATTATCACTGTTTTTTGAATAGGGTGGATCAGAATTGTGTTAGTTTGAAAACAGAAGTTTAAAAATTTAATTTGAAAATTCTATTGCCGCCCTGTCGCCCGTTTATTATCAACTCTATGAATAGTGTGCATTTGCCCTAATTTTAGAAAGTTTCCTCATCTTTAGTTTTGTGTATACCATTTTTTTAGTGTACTGGGCCAAAATCAAGATTCCAACACACCGTGAGTAATTGTCAACAAGGACATGAAGTTAACGCACGGTAGATTAATCCAAGATATATTCTGTAACATAAACATCAGAAAGAAAGGATAAAAGAGGAAAAGCAGGAAATGATATTAATACACATAGGAAAACAAACAAAAATACGAGGGCTAATCTGGAATTCCGGAAAAAACATTAAGTAAATATGGAATATTTTGTTTTAGATTCTTAATCGAATAAAAATAATATCTGTAGAACTTCTAAGGAAACTTTAGACCAGGTGGGCTATAAAAAGTTGCTGCAGTTTGAAAACTATAACAGGCGTTGGTGCTTAACAAGAATGTAAACACATTGTATAAGGTTAGGAGCAGTTCCACAATACTAAAATCAATGCAAACGGGTGTTTCTAATTCTAATGTTTTATAACAGCATTTCCTTAATTAAACCGCTGCTGTACACAGTAATGAACTTTATAAACGGAATATTCTTTAATTATATTTAGATCCCATGCAGTACTAGAATTGTAAATAATCAATGTAAATACTATTAAGTTTTCTTGCTATCGCTTTTATTATGACATCATTAAACTTCTTGCTTCACTCGTATATGTACTTTCAGCAAGTTTTACTAAAGCAGACATTTCTCATTATTTCCAGATAACTAAAGCAATATCTCGTCGCAACCTAGAAATAACCCGTTACGAACTATGCTCCGAGGAACAAGGCGTAATAAAATTTTATGGGCACTTTACCAAAGAAAAGCGTTATCACTATTTTTCTTTTAATGCAACAGTACCGTTTCCATTAGGGGACAATACTAGCGTATGAATTTTCATTAAAAATGTTTAGAAACACGAAATATACTTTAAAAAATTTTTGCAGCTCAATTGCACAATACAAGCTAGCTTAGATAACGGTGAAACATACAGAAACATTCATGTAATTCACGAAAAGAATATGTGTAAGACGGCAAATCGATATTTGGGAGAATATTGGCATAATATTACCAAAGCTGCAAATATGCCAACTAAGAGGTGTCCTATACCAGCTGTAAGATATTTATCTCTAAAGTTTTAAATGAAAATTAGCTAGTACTAAATAATTCCATAATTTTAGGGCGAATATAGAGCACATCACGTTTTAGTAAACTTAGATACGTTACCACTACAGAATTTTGCTCTCGGCAAACTTAGAATCAAAATGGATATAGTTAATACTACAGACCCTGTAATGAGTTTTCTTTGTATTCTGGAAGAAGTGCAATATGTTAACGTTTAAAGCACACTTTAGTTTTTCCTTGGGCACATGTCAAGATAAATTGCTTCATGTAATAAATTAAGCTTTGTATTTGAAATGAAAGTTTGTACTAAAGTTACTTAATAAAACTTTTGCTAGCAGAATTATAAAATAAATATAAAACTTGTATATGTTGAAATATATTTATTTATTTAGCTTGCAGTTATAATTACAGAAACACAACGAAGAATCATGGAATAATTAAGCACTTCAACAATAATTAATTTTATAGAAATAAAATGGGGTGACAAACTACCATTTGATATGTACTAAATATCTACTTTTCAGAATCTTTTTCATAACAAGCTTTTTCTTGAGTTACAACTACAAAATCAGTTACGGTGAGAAGGTCTACTGTGTTCATAGTAGTCGCTGAACACGTTTTGTTAATACATGTAAAATTATATTGTGTAACATTGACGTCGCTACCATTGAAATACTTCATATTATAGACTACAACACTTCTATCAGAGACTAGCTACTTCTGATTACTCTTACATTTGAATTCCATTTTAAAGCGTCGCATAAGGGTAGAAAAGCAAGTTCTTGGAGTTATTAATTAATTATTTGTCAGGTGTTACTAAGCATGACTATATAGGTGCAACTTTTATGCACGACCTTGGAACTGATAAGTTGCTACGTACTGAAATAACACCCTCGTACTTAAACATTTAGTCATTCCATCGTAGCGTTTAAAGCAAGTACACTTGTGCGTACTGACAATAGGGATTTAGTTTTTCAAGGTAAGTAGTTTTAGCCTATATTACAGTTATTCCGTTAGTATTTATTACGATGCATTAAATAAGGTACGTAGATTGAGTTTTTTTAATTTTAGCAATAATCCTGCCATATATAATATAATGAGCTTGTGCGTCGTTTATATCCAACAGAGTGGTAGCTAGCGCCACTACGCGGTGCAAATTGTTATTTTAAGCGAAGAAAAAAGCCTAACATAAAACCAGCTTTCTTTTGTTATGAAAACAATTTCAAGGTTCATGCCCACATTATTATTATATTAATTAAGTGAATTTAACTTTTAAGGGTTCGAAGAACCTGCGGTGTTTCTTAGTATGATATACTATAACGAGCTTGTTTGGGGTATTTATCTTATACTCCAAATGGTCTTTATAGCCGGTGCCACTGCGCGGTGGAAAGTTTAAGTTCTAGGGAAAAAACATGGCATTTCTTTTGCTATGAAAACAGAGTGCTTAATTTCAAGGTTCGTACCCACATTATTATTGTATTATTTAGTTAAGTGAAGTAATTGTTCCTGAATTGGTGAATTTGCTTGGTCGAGGTTCGAAGAACCGGCCTTGTTCGCTAGTCAGTTATAAATAGAAGCATTTTTGTTGAAGATTTCCTGAAAATGTCAGATCCCCCTTCGATCCGCTTGCCTGAATAAGTAATTTTTAAAGTTACTACTGCAATTTAATAGTTTAAGTAAAAATTAACATAAATGTGCAACAACGTGTTCCTTAGATAAATTAAACAAAAATTAAGTGGTATCAAGGTTTTTCTATCACAAATGGGGAGTTTGACGTATAGTTTAATATAATTTGAGTTGTGATAAGTAAATTGAGGCACCTTAACTGCGATTGTAGGCAATAAAAACGGTATCTAAAAAATTCATTTACTATAGTAGTGTAGAAGTTTGAAATAGTACTGTCCGGACTTGGAATAACTTTTCTGTATTTAAATGTATCGAATTTTTAAGGTAGAAATTTGAGTTTTTCGTCGTTGAAAGTATGAATCTAATAATATGAAAAAGAGAGGTGCGTAAAACTGTTTGTGTTCTTTTTGCATGAGGAATCTACCATTTCCGTTTGATTCACTAATTATGAATCATACCGTATAGTTTATTTAAATAATCTAAAATAAACTAGAAGCCATTCATGATCTTTTTGGATGAAGCTTAACCATGGAAATCTGACAAACTGATTTTAAAAATAATACGTAGAAATAAGGATATATTCTTGTTTCGTTCGTCATGTTTCGTCGGTATATTCTTGTTGCCGACGAAAATCTACCTGAAGCCTCCTCGTTTCGTGCGGAATTAAAATGATTGCATTTATGACACAAGTGTAACATTTATGTAACATTGTACAGGCAGGAGGCGAGAGATGCGAGTACCTATGGCTGCGGCTGGTGGGACATCACAATGAATGGTGTCTTACATTTTATTACATATCTTGGTTAATATTTATTTAAAATTCATAAATTAAGGACCATCGTAATTGCGAGAAACGTGGTTACAATTTCCCAAGAACACATTTTTTTGTTAAATGCTACCTTTCCCGAGATAAAACGGTGTAAAGCAAAAACTAGTCGAATTTGATTAGATTTGTGCAGTGCTTGAAACGAGAAATTTGCATAAATGTGAAACCTTCTCGATTTTCGCTTATGGGATTTACGTGGATTTCCATCCGGAAGTTCTTATTAAGACTTTAAAATCAATAAGAATCTGTACAAAAATATACATAATTTTTTATTACAGAGGTAGCTTATATCTTCTATTTTCCATCTACGTACTCAACTTGAAATTTCTAAATGGTGCCCTTTTGTACCACACAATTTTTTGACAAGTTGCAGTTTTAGAATCTACAGAATCAGAGCTACAATTTTAAGTAATTTATACATTTTTACCTTGAAATCCCACAAAAGTCATAATTTGATGCAAATTGCAGCTTAGCACAACATGCTAACAGATCGTTTCGCTGCCGACGGAAATCTACCTGAAACTATTTCATTTTGTGCAGACTAAAACTGATAGCGTTTACGACTTATTTCCTGCGTTATTTACCTACTTTTCTTTTCCTGATCCTATCTGAATATCAAGTACAACCTTCAATATTCTACACTTTAGCCAGCACAGAGCTAGCTAGAAAGTAAGTTTCTCTCTTTCTTTAGTACTCTCTTTTACTTTTAAGCATATGTTAGAAAATGTAATTTATTCCATACTTTATCAAAACAGGCTCTTCAAAAATAATTTATTATTCCCACAATTTCATATATTTTAGTATCATTCGATGGCTCTTCTGTCTTATAAATATCACAATGTTTCCAAAAGCTAAACAACTTTAAGGCGATCAACATGCTGCAACATTATTTCACCTTTAATGTTGTGATAAGTATGTTCGTTTGTAATAGACTTAAATTTCTTTATAATTAACTCACGTCCCATTTTTTATTTTTAACGTACATAATTATGTACTACATACATTATTTCCAGATGTCTTAAAAAACAAGGCAACCAAATTTCAATAGGGAAGAAAACGTTATGATGGTAAACTTTATTAGAGGGAATAGAAAAAACATGCAGTCAAAACTTGTGACTCCACAAATAAACAAAAAAGAGTGAAGCTTGATGGGTAACTTTCTGAAAAGATAGTTGCAACAGGGTTTCAGAAACACGAACCTAAATTTTTAAAGAAAATGTATTAAGTCTGTATCTTTTTTCATTATCAATAGCATAAAGGCGTTGTTCGGTCGATCTGTCTTGCTTTGGAAAAGTGTAGCTCAACAGCAGGCACTATTTATTTTAAATCTACGAAATCAACATCTACAACGATAACATTTTCGCCACCCCTAAGTTTCAAGATCTGCCATCAATCAACATCCTGAATGAACACTAACCATACCTCAACAAACACCTTCCGCGATAAGGACATCTATATAACAACAACATTCCATCCTTATCAACCACTACGAGTTTGTCCATTATCATCAACACCATACCTTGTATGCTGTTGATGATAATGACCAAGATACACGATCCATCAACATTCTGTATGTTGTTATGGAAAACACAACGTCACAACAAGAAGGACCAAATGTTTGTTAACTCAACCCAACCAATTCACCAAACCACAAGGGCTGAAGAGATAATAACCTATAGTAGCATGTACGCCCTTCGGGGCTCTGTACAGGCTGCTAGGGGTAAGAAATAATAATGAATATGATTTTATGATGGTGATTAGTTCTTTTTAATACTCTTTTACCTTACTTAGTGTTGTTTGGAAGAAGTGATTGAGAAATCCCACTTTAGTGCATTGGTTGAGGATGTTTTTCATAACCCCTGAAGGCGTTAATTGCGGGGTCACCGAACGCCAGCACAGGCTCGCGCAAAAGAGAAACGCAGAACCATTCACGACGGGCATTTGTTTAAACCGAATTTCCTCGCCGATTAAATAAGTTAATAAGAGCTGAAATTACCAACTCCATTTTAAAGTTTTTAGAGCAAGTTCAGAATAAACTAGTCAATAAAGCCGGTTCTTCGAACCTTAAAAATGGCCGGAGAAATGGAAAACACAAGACCAGGCAAATTCATAAAGCCAGAAACAAGAACTAGCAGCACAAGGAAATTCCCCAAGTGAGGGACAGAACTCTCAGCCCAGTCCACCCACTGATCTCACAACTCCAGTATTAGTTAAATAGAAGACTGATCCAAAAACTGCACTGTTGATTAATTGGAAATTCTAGATGCGCCTGCAAATGCTTTTAAATGTGGAGTGCAGGGTTGTAACGGCATCATAAGGTTCGAAAAATGGCCCTTATTGGCTAGTAACATAATACCAGATTTATTCTCACCCGAAAATGCTTTGGTCGCACTACTAATCGTGCCCCATAATTATGTCGTACATTTTGAACAAGATATATTTGATAATTCATCCTAACTTAATTAAATAAAATATCTTCTGTAAAACTAAAGGTGATACTAGGCAATTAGGCATGTTTAAGGTTTTTATAACAAAATAGGGGTGTTTTAATACTTAATAGTATATATTGAGATGTAATAAGTCCATCTCATTGAAAATTTTATTGAACGATAAGATCGTAAATGTGAAGACAATTATTTCACATATCAAATTAAAATAAAAGATGGATATGCTAGGTGTTAGGCATAATTAATCTAAAAGCTACATATTGGGTCACAGTTAGGCTCATCAATATTTACACACTGGACAATTTGACTATAAATTGACTTCATTTGAATTAATGTCAAAGGTGGAACTTGTATATGCATCATTTGGTTTATCCGATTGTTGTAATGGATCGTAATGTATGTTTTTCTTAAATTCTAAAGATGTTCCTGTGGAAATTTCATATGTATTAGCTATATTGTGTAATTATGTATCTATTTTGTAAAGGATAAACCTGGATTTATTGAATATTGTATGTAATTAGGTCACAATGAGATTTGTTCATTGTCAATCGTTTTTGCCTAATATCTTCGTTACGATGTATTTTAGGACATAAGTGTGTTATATTGCTTTGATCCTTGTTTTACCAGTTATAATTCTGTGTTTATGAAATTAAAATCCGTGAGAACAATGAACAGCTGAGTGGAAATTGTGACGTCATAAAAATTATTCGCGACGTGTTTGTTTTGAAAAGTGTCAGCGTCGGCATTTGTTTTTACAAAAGCTATAAAAGCTTGAGCCAAATTTAACAAAGTCAGTCGATTAAAAGCATCTGGCAAATATATGCTTGACTCCGGATTGAAAATCTGTAAATTAAGTTGTGTTATGTTATTATCATATGTTTGACCACTAATAATATTTGACAATAAACAAAACATAAGGAGGATTGAAATAAGTTCTAAGTGTTTACCTGAACAATTAAAAAAGTTAAAGAAGATTTTATTATTGTTGAACAACTATATGGAAATGGGAACGTGTTATTTTTAAATAAATTTTGGGAGAATTTATTTGCCATAATCGATTTCTTGAGTTGACGTTTTCACAATAAGAAATCATTTGACAGAGGTAAATGCAGTGATACCAATAGCGAATAGAATTTGAAGGAAATTCTATTTACATTATATACCAGGTTGGTCGAAATAAAAGGTTTCTAATTTGATTTGCCAATAATAAAATTTATAAAGTTTATCTGAATAATTTCAGAATCATATTGTTTAACCTTAAAGGTTTTTAAGAGAATTTATTCTTCATAAATAAAACAATTCAATTTCTCTTTTATTAAAATATATTTTTCATAAAGTAAAGTATTTGAACATTTGTGAAAATTTTTATCCGTTTTTGATTTGTGTTAGTTTGTTCAAGTGAAGAACTGTAATAGCCCTATGTCAGGTTATTACGACTATTTAACACACTTAAGCAAGCTTGGGAATTAAGTTCCTAATTGATTTATTGTTCTAATTTGAATAATTTTTCTTTTTATTTCCTTTTAATTTGAATTTCCATTTATTTTCTTAAATTAAATAAAAATTGTGTTTTTTCAAGTTATTCATGTGTTTAATTGTTGTGTACGTCACTAGTCGTGTAGACGTTGTGGCAGTCTTGCCAGAGCACGGAGTGCACAATGCTGAGCACTTAAGCCCAGCTCTCCGGCAAGTGCAAGCTCCGTGCATCCCTGCTTGCACTTACATGAGAGCGATTTGAGAAGGATTGGTGGGGCTGGTTCGCATAATGTTGTTAGTGGTATTAAGCCAAGGGAGTTCCAACCCCACCCTGTGGCATCCTTCTCCATCCCCAACTACTTTTGCACTTGGGGTGGTATGTGCGATACAAATGGAAGGAAGCAGCCCACACTACCCCAACTGGATTCACACTACACTAACTGATCCTGACAACATATCAAAAAATCAGAACTACATCCGGCTTTGCGATTTTAGCCTTTTTTTAGATGCGTTTTGACTGGCATATTATAATAATACTGAAAAATAAAATTAAAACATAGCGGCAAACAGGGAATACACTGGGTAATTTCGGCATTAATATCTATTTAACTCGAAGTGCTCGGTTTCCATAGTATCCATTATTGCAAATAATTGTAACTATGACAAGAGAGCTTTTGGAGCAAAAAGAGTTACAATGCCGAATTTACCCAATGATGACAATAATGACGTTAGTGCAAAATATGTGAAAATAGTAAATATAATGCACAAAATTGCCTATTGTAAACCGATTCGACTTCCGGTTCACCAATAAGAAAGCAGCATTTTCAAAGGACGAACATCCACGAAGTTTTATTACTCCATCTCTTCGTTGGATAGATAATAGTAATGTTAATATTGTTAATGCTAACTAGAAGCTAACTCGTTTTGTTTAATCTTCAATATCAGGACTCTTTTAGGGTGAGCTGTATAACGCAGTTTAACTTTAAACTAAGTTTATAATATCCTAGGCAACGACTGTTCTGATACTTGCTGCTATGATAGCTGTACCAGTGTTAAAGTTAAACTACTTTTTCTATTTTCCGTCTATAATACAGCTGTTAAAACATCAAAAACAGTGCGTTTAATAGCTCATTTGAGTGCTTTAATAGCCCAACTTTTCCAAAGTTGGTAGCATTGAAAAAGTGTCGCATCAGTATTGTTAACTACCACAAAATTTCCTAAATTTTGAAATTGCGATTTTTTTTTATTTAAAAAGGGTTAAAAGGCTCAAAATAGAAAAAATAGCATAAACAAACTCATTCATAAGTCATTTAGAAAACGCAATGCACTCGTCTTTTAGAACTAAATTTGAACTCGTGCAATAAATTTTGCCTTATGAAACTCGTTCTTTAATATACTATTATACAACCCACAATTAGTAGGTTGAATCCAAAGTTTAGTTTATTTTAAAATACATCTTATTTACGGTTTCCATTGATACGTGAAGAGCTAACGCCTCTAATTTACGATTTAGTAGATTAGAAAAAACTTTATTCAAAATGCCTTTATAATGTTCAAGTAACCAACGCCGATGAAGCTTTAAACAATTCTGACAGTCTACTGCAACGATTAAGCTGAATTAGCTTTACTGTACTCTGCCTTTACACATCTCTAATACGCACTAAAAATAGCTTTTGTACACAGAAAAATTGTCATAAACTCGTTAACATAAAATTAAGGCTCTTAAATTTAGTTGTGCCTTCAATAAGAGTTCAACAAATCAGAATTTTGAATGCTACGGATTGCTGTATAATTTACTGCCTTCACTTCTCAAAGAGGCGAATAGATGGCGATGCTAGAAAACATGTCTTTCTCGCTACTAATGTATATTCACCTTCACTATATAATAACTCGGCAAGGAGTATGAAACCGTACTGTTTTTGTATAAATGTATGATAAACATAACATTAACTGAATTTTTGAACTCCAGCAGCCTTTTTACGAATAGGCACAATTTGCTGGATAATATTTCAAGTAATAACAATATTTTACTTTATAAGCATACCTACCACAAGTACCGCATCGTGTAAAAGTGTTATTTGAACACTAATTACTTTTCATTTGTAATCTTTCTTCGTAGGAAAGGTACCGTATTCTTCTTTGCTGTTAATACAGGTATTTACTACACATAATGTTTAATTTCTGTCTATTAAAAAATAGTATATTAAAGTATTACTTTTATAAGACATGTTTTTAGCGCACACGTCCGAGTTTAGAAAACGACCGCGAGTTTCGTTTGTGACCAAATGAAACGAGTTTTTAAAAGGATTTTTTGTTTTCCCTGGATCTTTATTTTAAACCAGCAGAAGTAATGACAGTTACAATACACAATAATATAAATGCTCATTAGAGCTTAGATGTAAACTTAACTATGAACTGATCAAAGCTTAATGAATCTACTGTCTAAAACTCTTTATATATGATTCTCTTATCTAAATAAAATATTACTAAGCAGTTCCCACGAGAAAAGTAATACAATATTATCTGCATGATAAGCAATTCTCATGAGAAAGTTAATACTGCATTCTAAGCAGTTTCATGATCATATCATCATCGATCATATTAGAACCAAAACTGATGTTCCTATATTCACAAAAACATTTAGATATCCACATGTGCATCGAGAAGAAGTAAAAAATCAAATTCGTAAAATGTTAGATGACGAAATTATAGAACCTTCGGAAAGTCCATATAATTTTCCAATTTGGGTCGTTGCTAAGTAATTAGACGCCTCAGGACATCAGAAATGGCGCATTGTTATGGATTATCGTAAATTAAACGAACAGACGATAGAAGACAAATACCCTTTACCACGAATCGAAACCGTTTTAGACCACCTTGGTCGAGCCAACTACTTCACGACTTTAGATTTCGCATCTGGTATCCACCAGATTAAAATAGAAGAATCAGACCGCGAAAAATCAGCTTTTTCGACTGAAGAGGGCCACTTTCAATTTCGACGTATGCCCTTTGGATTAAAAAATGCTCCAGCCAAATTTCAACGAGCTATAAATAATGCTCTCATAGGACTAACCTTCCCAACAATGTCTCGTTTATCTAGACGATATTATTATTTACTCTACTTCTTTACAAGAACACATAACCCGCTTAAAATATGTTTTTAATCGATGTTGACAATCAAATATCAAAATTCAATTAGATAAATCCGAATCTTTACATAAATCCGTAAAATATCTTGGTCATATAATAACCTCGGAAGGAATAAAACCTGACCCTTCTAAAACTTCAGCCATTAAAAATTTCCCTGCCCCAAAAACCAAAACAGAAATAAAATCATTTCTAGGATTATTCGGGTACTATAGAAAATTTGTTAAAGATTTTGCTAAAATAACTAAATTCTTAACTATTTGTCGCAAAAAGGATAGTAAAATTGTACACACCCCTGAATTTCTTCAAAATTCCGAACATTGCAAACAAATTTTAACTAATTAACCGTTACTTCAATATCCCGAGTTTAATAAAATTTTTTAATTAACCACTGATGCATCTAAATATGCCTTAGGTTCAGTATTATCACAAGATGGAAAACCTATTTGTTACGCATCAAGAACCCTTAACGAAGCTGAACAAAAATATTCTACAATTGAACGAGAACTGCTCGCTATAGTGTGGGCAACTCAACAATTTCGCCCTTACTTATACGGTGTAAAATTCAAATTATACACAGACCATAGACCGTTAATTTGGCTTAGAAATTTAAAAGAACCAAATTCAAATTAACCCCTTGGGTACTCAAACTCGAAGAGTATGACTAACGTAAACTATTTATCAGGAAAACTAAACAAGGTAGCTGATGCTTTATCACGCATTCAAATTTATCTTGTGAATGTTGAAACCGATAGACTTGAAACCCCCGAACCACAAACTTTCACCAATATCGATAGCAAGCAGAGCTAGCACCCCTGATATTACCGAATTATTCGACATACCAATCATAAATCCTCCTGTGTTAGATAAACCAAGTATTAAAATACTTTCTGATGTACAAGTAAAACCACCTGATAACCGCCCCAACATACCAAGTACTAAAAACAAAGACGGAGACAGTAAATCCCTTACAGATACAATACATACCCAATTATCATCAACCCCAGTAATAGATATCTCTGACAAACCACTACAACATTTTAAACATCAAATTGAAATCATAAGAGTCCAAATTCCAAGAAAGATCCGTAGTACAAAATATGATGGAAACATCCATTACACTGTATTTATCAATGACCACAATAAAACTGATATGTTTAATAAAATACTAATCGAACATTGTGAACCTAAAACTCATTACTACTGTCACTTTCCTGATAACGAACTTTACCTTGATTTCTCAAATTTCATCGCAGAAATAACTAATGAAAACACGCCCAAATTCCATCGCTGTACCATTCAAGTTACATATATTATAGACCCCGAAGAAAGACAAAATCAAATTCAAAGTTACCATTTAGGCAAAACCAATCATCGCGGAATTAACGCAACTTTAGAACATATTAAACGCAAGTATTATTGGAAATCTATCAATAAAGAAATCACTGAATTTATTAATAAATGTCAAATTTGTAAAACTCAAAAATATAATCGTAATCCGATTAAACAACCTTTTCAACTTACACCGACTCTTAATAGACCATTTCATACCGTACATTTAGATATCTTTCGAATAGGCAATAAAAGTTATTTGACCATAATCGACGCCTTTTCCCGATTTGTTCAAGCTTATCCTATTAAATCTCATAACCTGATAGATGTTATTGAACAATTACTAACTTATATATGCGTCTTCACAGCCCCAACTATAATTATTGCTGATGGAGAATTTAATAAAAACATATTTAAAGATTTCCTCATTCTTCACAAAATTCAACTACACACTACAACCCTCGCTCACCACCAATCAAATTCGCTTGTAGAACGTCTACATTCCACTATCATGGAACATTATCGTTTATTGACTAATATACCAGAACACCAAAAAATTCAATACTGTATCTTGGCTTACAATCACACAATTCATTCAAACCTTAAGCTAACATCTTTTGAAATAAAGTTCGGGCACACAGAAAGCAAAAATCCATACGACTTAGATTATACAAAAGCCTATTATCATGATTATATGTCGGAACATAAAACAAGAATGCGCTATCTATATGAATCATTGCAAACAGAACAAACGGACACCAAAGAAAAACGAAATATAAAATTAAACCAAAAGCGCGGAACAAAAAAACTTGAACTAGGAAGTAAAGTTTTCATTACGACTAACACTAGAAATAAAAAGGACCCGAAATTTTCTGGACCATACACTATTTCCCAAATTTTTGAACATGATACTTATGAATTAACACCCCCTAATGAAGGACCTCAAATTAAACGACATATAAACGAACTATTACCATTTTCAGGTTAACCATTATCGCCTGCTACATCCTCACCACCCAATTTGTGACCAGTGACGTAATTACCGAAAACTTAGATGACAATCCTGGACTTTATCCATTAAACTTAGGTAACGCTATCCTAAAAGAAAGCGAATTTACATTAAGTAAGACTATAGATTATACACCTATCATTACTCAATATGGTATGCTTAAATTAAATTTAATAAAAATCATTATTCTTTTGGAAAATCAACAATACCCCATCGAACATAGGCAGTTCACTAATATTACTGACATATTAATTAGTCATAAAAACATATTATTAATCATTAAACAATATTTAAACAAAGCTGACAAACTTATCGATCAATTATTCCCTCAAACACACCATACAATCCAAAAACGAGGACTCGTAGATGGTTTAGGAACCATTTTTAAATTCTTAACTGGCAATCTGGATGCCAAAGATGGTCAAAGATATGAAACATTGATTTCCAAATTACAAAAAGTTAGTGAAACACAAACTAACGCCATATTAGAACAAGCTAAAATTCTTAATGACACTATTTCCACTATAAACAATCTAACCAACAATCAAATGCTACTCACTGAAAACCTAAACAAAATTATTTTAGAAAACGAACAGGTGAAAAAACATGTCGCCACAGTATCCCAAAAAACAGTTTTACTCGAAGCCGTGCAATCTTTACAACTTATAAACACCTACTTTGAACTCGAAAACGAATTAAATTTCGCACTGAATCAACAAATGCATATGCCATTAATTGCCAATATTGAACTAATTCAAAATCTAAAGGATATTTCTAAACACTTGTCCCACCAAACAACATTAACCATTCCCTATTCAGCAGATCAAAGTTATCTACATCTATACCACACATTTATACCACCATACAAATCTTCTAGAAATCGCTCGAACATACCGGTATATTGCTAGAATAACCGCGTCTATTTCACAGGCTTCGTGCGATGAGTAATGCTCTCGATTGCTGTAGAATTTTCCATTTGTTGTTCGAGAAGAAGTTCTTTCTTTTTCTCTCTTGTTACACTGCCCCCCTCTTCAAGTCTGTTCTGTCCCAGAACAGGTTTTATGCTCTGGTTCCTGTACAACGGGTCATGACGATATCGACAGTCTTCACCTCGACTACACGTTCCATTACGGTAGAAGTAACAGTCTACACTCTTCGTTGGCCTTAATGCGGGCTGTGGGTCAAAACTGCAGACGAAGATCTTGACGTCCGTACCTCTAAAGACGACTTCCAGCATGTTTCTAACGATTCTCCAATCCAGCTGGTCCCGCCCACAGCCGAGTTTGGGAACTGCCAATTTGTTAATACCCCTGGTAAGCAACTCGATCCTCAAATTCCATAATGCCCTCCACAAGTCAGCGTAACTCGGTTTCTGGTAGTAAAACTGCTTGGTTACCAAGTAGTAAATGGATCGGTCATGATCAGGCAAGCGTAAGGATTTACCAACAGAGGGATTTTGCTCTCGAAGTTCATTCAGCCGTCCAAATTTATTTCTAAACACTACTGCAATCCCCCTGGACATATGGAGATCCTCGGAGACACAGTGGGCAATGGAATAATCACCAGGGACCCGGAAGAGATCTTGTTGCATCTCAGTCGTGACTCCGAATCTCGCTTTTCTAGTTCCAGAAAACGCAGCCATAAATTCTCTAAAGATTGGCTGATCATCTTCAAGCCTTACGGTATTGATAGCCACCTCAGCTTCATCTTCCCGATCCGGGACTGCGTCATTATTTCTCTCATAGTGCGCCAGACGATTGGAGTGTACCACCTTTGGTTTCCCTCTTGGCAATTTCTGGATGCGATAAATCAAGTCATTTATTCGTTTCTTCACCTGGTATGGGCCCTCCCAATTCCGCTGTAACTTTGGAGAATAGCCACGACATCTTTGCGGGTTGTATAACCAGACAAGCTCTCTAGGTTGAAACCCTCCTTCTTGGGCTCTCACATCGTACGTAGCCTTCATCCGGTCACTCGCGATTCGACTATTATTTCGGGTTCGGTCGTGAATATCCTCCAACTTCTTCTTTAAGTTGATGACATAATCATTCCCGGCTACCTCCTGCTCTATAGGTGGAGACCCAAATTCCAGATCACACGGTAACCGTAACTCGCGTCCAAACATCACAGACGCTGGTGACTGACCGGTTGTTTCGTGGACCGATGCACGATAAGCCATCAGGAACAGATGCAGGTATTGGTCCCAGTCTCGTTGATGATCGGAGACGACCTTGGCCAAATATTTGCCCATTGTCCGATTCATGCGTTCTACTATTCCATCGGACTGCGGATGTAACGGTGTGGTCCGAGTCTTGCGAATGCCCAACAATCGACAGACTTCTCCAAATAGTACAGACTCAAAGTTGCGGCCTTGATCCGAATGCAGCTCCATGGGCACTCCGAAGCGACTGAAAAACTCTTTGACTAGTACGTCAGCAACAGTCGCAGCTTCCTGGTTTGGTAGGGCATATGCTTCTGGCCATTTGGTAAAATAGTCCATTGCCACTAATATGTATTTATTCCCATCGTCAGTTTCGGTAAATGGTCCGGCAATATCTATAGCTATTCTTTCCAGGGGACTACCCACATTGTACTGCCTCATAGGTGCTCTTCGTTTCCCCAAGGGTCCGTTACCAGTGGCACATAGTTCGCATTTACGGCACCACTCTTTCACGTCTTCTTTACAATTGACCCAATAAAAACGCTCTCTAACTTTCTCCAAAGTCTTCTTCACACCGAAGTGTCCTCCTGAGGCACCGTCATGGAGATGTCGCAATACTGTAGCCACTCGGCTTCTTGGAACCTCACACCTGACATCACTGTAATGTTCTTTTTAAAATAATAACAAAAGTGCCGTTTAAATCGTCTATTAATAAGAAATATTTATTTACAAACACTAATGAATACACTATAAATTAACGCTATGATTATAAACCATTAAAACTATTATTCACAGACTATGAATTTCTAATACAACATTTATCTTTACATTTACTATTTATTTCGTGATATACAGTTAATGACTCTCTGTTGACTGATCCTTTTTATCCGCAAAGTCGCTTTTATACCACCATACAAATCTTCTAGAAATCGCTCGAACATACCGGTATATTGCTAGAATAACCGCGTCTATTTCACAGGCTTCGTGCGATGAGTAATGCTCTCGATTGCTGTAGAATTTTCCATTTGTTGTTCGAGAAGAAGTTCTTTCTTTTTCTCTCTTGTTACAATAGTAACTAAACATGTACCCCATATCTTTTTGATCTAACTCATATTAAAACCTCTCAAATAGATACTGCCACTTGGCTAGTAACTGTACCTTCCAAAGCAATTCTAGATATTAATTGTAAAAATCAAAATTTTCGAAAAGAACTTTATGGTTCTAAAATTTTACATTTGAGCCCTGATTGCACTGCGTTCATTAATCACCAGCAAATGTTATTTGTAGCTAAAACTACGCCAAACAAAATTATCGACCTAAAATTACCAAATATTGACCAACTAGTAATATCTGAATCAAGTAATGTTGACATCTCAAGAGTCGACTTAATTCCGATCGATTACACAAAAGTTAATTGACAATCAAATCAAAATTACCGATAACGGTTATCTACTAAAATCAATTGATCATGTGACTGCTAATCATTTAAGCATATCATCTATTGTATTAACCATAATTGCTATAATTTTAGTTATAAGTATTTTTGTATATTTATACTGTAAACGTAATTCCTTAAAAATAAAATTCATTGACTTTCTAAATAAAGAGTTAGTTGTGATAAATAAAAACACAGAAAATTAAAATTTTTATTTTCCTTTTACTGATTTTAATATTGTTTTAAATAAAAACCATATTAAAACATTTTAGCGCTGAGGAGTTACGTAGAAATACTGCTTACTATCAGCTAGCAGATATAATCATATTACATTTCAAGATAAGAATAAAGTATTATCTATCGTGGGAACTGCTTAGAATGCAGTATTAACTTTCTCATGAGAATTGCTTATCATGCAGATAATATTGTATTACTTTTCTCGTGGGAACTGCTTAGTAATATTTTATTTAGATAAGAGAATCATATATAAAGAGTTTTAGACAGTAGATTCATTAAGCTTTGATCAGTTCATAGTTAAGTTTACATCTAAGCTCTAATGAGCATTTATATTATTGTGTATTGTAATTGTCATTACTTCTGCTGGTTTAAAATAAAGATCCAGGGAAAACAAAAAATCTTTTTAAAAACTCGTTTCATTTGAACACAAACGAAACTCGCGGTCGTTTTCTAAACTCGGACGTGTGCGCTAAAAACATGTCTTATAAAAGTAATACTTTAATATACTTATTTTTTAATAGACAGAAATTAAACATTATGTGTAGTAAATACCTGTATTAACAGCAAAGAAGAATACGGTACCTTTCCTACGAAGAAAGATTACAAGTGAAAAGTAATTATTGTTCAAATAACACTTTTACACGATGCGGTACTTGTGGTAGGTATGCTTATAAAGTAAAATATTGTTACTTGAAATATTATCCAGCAAATTGTGCCGATTCGTAAAAAGGCTGCTGGAGTTCAAAAATTCAGTTAATGTTATGTTTATCATACATTTATACAAAAACAGTACGGTTTCATACTCCTTGCCGAGTTATTATATAGTGAAGGTGAATATACATTAGTAGCGAGAAGGACATGTCAAGGTCCGTAGATGCAAAGCAAGCTTTGAAATATAGGTCATCTCATACACTTCCACTTCCAGTAGCGCGAAAATGGCGGAACATGTTAATTAACATGAAAACAGGAATAATCGACAACTCGACTTGTTTTCAGTTGGGTACTAAGCGTTAATTCAACGTTTTAGAACGGCATGCGCCTCATATGACGATCGTGTCGGCTTCGATAGCAGCCGTATTGCAACTTTTACTAAGCGCGAAAATGACGGCATTGCGATGACCTATGTTTCAAAGCTTGCTTTGCATCTACGGACCTTGGGACATGTTTTCTAGCATCGCCATCTATTCGCCTCTTTGAGAAGTGAAGGCAGTAAATTATACAGCAATCCGTAGCATTCAAAATTCTGATTTGTTGAACTCTTATTGAAGGCACAACTAAATTTAAGAGCCTTAATTTTATGTTAACGAGTTTATGACAATTTTTCTGTGTACAAAAGCTATTTTTAGTGCGTATTAGAGATGTGTAAAGGCAGAGTACAGTAAAGCTAATTCAGCTTAATCGTTGCAGTAGACTGTCAGAATTGTTTAAAGCTTCATCGGCGTTGGTTACTTGAACATTATAAAGGCATTTTGAATAAAGTTTTTTCTAATCTACTAAATCGTAAATTAAAGGCGTTAGCTCTTCACGTATCAATGGAAACCGTAAATAAGATGTTTTTTAAAATAAACTAAACTTTGGATTCAACCTACTAATTGTGAGTTGTATAATAGTATATTAAAGAACGAGTTTCATAAGGCAAAATTTATTGCACGAGTTCAAATTTAGTTCTAAAGGACGAGTGCATTGCGTTTTCTAAATGACTTATGAATGAGTTTGTTTATGCTATTTTTTCTATTTTGCGCCTTTTAACCCTTTTTAAATAAAAAAATCGCAATTTCAAAATTTAGGAAATTTTGTGATAGTTAACAATACTGATGCGACACTTTTTTTTGTCAATTTTCTGTTTTTTTCAATGCTACCAACTTTGGAAAAGTTGGGCTATTAAAGCACTCAAATGAGCTATTAAACGCACTGTTTTTGATGCTTTAACAGCTGTATTATAGACAGAAAATAGAAAAAGTAGTTTAACTTTAATACTGGTACAGCTATCATAGCAGCAAGTATCAGAACAGTCGTTGCCTAGGATATTATAAACTTAGTTTAAAGTTAAACTGCGTTATACAGCTCACCCTAAAAGAGTCCTGATATTGAAGATTAAACAAAACGAGTTAGCTTCTAGTTACCATTAACAATATTAACATTACTATTATCTATCCAACGAAGAGATGGAGTAATAAAACTTCGTGGATGTTCGTCCTTTGAAAATGCTGCTTTCTTATTGGTGAACCGGAAGTCGAGCCGGTTTACAATAGGCAATTTTGTGCATTCTATTTACTATTTTCACATATTTTGCACTAACGTCATTATTGTCATCATTGGGTAAATTCGGCATTGTAACTCTTTTCGCTCCAAAAGCTCTCTTGTCATAGTTACAATTATTTGCAATAATGGATACTATGGAAACCGAGCACTTCGAGTTAAATAGATCTTAATGCCGAAATTACCCAGTGTATTCCCTGTTTGCAGCTATGTTTTAATTTTATTTTTCAGTATTATTATAATATGCCAGTCAAAACGCATCTAAAAAAAGGCTATAATCGAAAAGCCTGATGTAGTTCTGATTTTTTGATATGTTGTCAGGATCAGTTAGTGTAGTGTGAATCCAGTTGGGGTAGTGGGCTGCTTCCTTCCATTTGTATCGCACATACCACCCCAAGTGCAAAAGTAGTTGGGGATGGAGAAGGATGCCACAGGGTGGGGTTGGAACTCCCTTGGCTTAATACCACTAACAACATTATGCGAACCAGCCCCACCAATCCTTCTCAAATCGCTCTCATGTAAGTGCAAGCAGGGATGCACGGAGCTTGCACTTGCCGGAGAGCTGGGCTTAAGTGCTCAGCATTGTGCACTCCGTGCTCTGGCAAGACTGCCACAACGTCTACACGACTAGTGACGTACACAACAATTAAACACATGAATAACTTGAAAAAACACAATTTTTATTTAATTTAAGAAAATAAATGGAAATTCAAATTAAAAGGAAATAAAAAGAAAAATTATTCAAATTAGAACAATAAATCAATTAGGAACTTAATTCCCAAGCTTGCTTAAGTGTGTTAAATAGTCGTAATAACCTAACATAGGGCTATTACAGTTCTTCACTTGAACAAACTAACACAAATCAAAAACGGATAAAAATTTTCACAAATGTTCAAATACTTTACTTTATGAAAAATAAATTTTAATAAAAGAGAAATTGAATTGTTTTATTTATGAAGAATAAATTCTCTTAAAAACCTTTAAGGTTAAACAATATGATTCTGAAATTATTTAGATAAACTTTATAAATTTTATTATTGGCAAATCAAATTAGAAACCTTTTATTTCGACCAACCTGGTATATAATGTAAATAGAATTGCCTATTCTTCGCTATTGGTATCACTGCATTTACATCTGTCAAATGATTTCTTATTGTGAAAACGTCAATTCAAGAAATCGATAATGGCAAATAAATTCTCCCAAAATTTATTTAAAAATAACACGTTCACACTTCCATATAGTTGTTCAACAATAATAAAATCTTCTTTAACTTTTTTAATTGTTCAGGTAAACACTTAGAACTTATTTCAATCCTCCTTATGTTTTGTTTATTGACATGACACACGGTCAAACATATGATAATAACATAACCCAACTTAATTTACAGATTTTCAATCCGGAGTCAAGCATATATTCGCCAGATGCTTTTAATCGACTGACTTTGTTAAATTTGGCTCAAGCTTTTATAGCTTTTGTAAAAACAAATGCCGACGCTGACACTTTTCAAAACAAACACGTCGCGAATAATTTTTATGACGTCACAATTTCCACTCAGCTGTTCATTTTTCTCACGGATTTTAATTTCATAAACACAGAATTATAACTGGTAAAACAAGGATCAAAGCAATATAACACACTTATGTCCTAAAATACATCGTAACGAAGATATTAGGCAAAAACGATTGACAATGAAAAAATCTCATTATGACCTAATTACATACAATATTCAATAAATCCAGGTTTATCCTTTACAAAATAGATACATAATTATACAATATAGCTAATACATATGAAATTTCCACAGGAACATCTTTACAATTTAAGAAAAACATACATGACGATCCATTACAACAATCGGAGTCGTAATTCGGTTTATGTATTTATTATGTATTATAAAATATAAACGTACAAGTAATTAAAAACATATGAATGTGAAATTAAAACAAATAAAATAACTCGTTAAGAGAAGAACTTAAAGGCACAGTGCCAAGAACACTGGCAGCATTACCTCTCTGAATGGCGATACTAATGCGCTGCTTAAGGTATGTTTTCGCCTGAGGAATACCTGTGTTGGAAATTAAAAGTTTACCTAAAACATCTAATAAAGAAAGTGCATCATTGCTCCAAGGACCTAACGTTTCTACTGCGAACGCAATGAAAAAATAATTGTCCAACAAAGATTTATATTTACTTTTCTTAAGATTTTCTGCAACATTAGCAGCAAATCTAGCGGAAATGGACGACGCAGATAAATGAGAAGGTGCAAGTGTATCTGTACAAGTGACATCCCAGACAAGTGATTTTCCTCTTTTCCAAGGGATGATTGTTAGACCATCCGGACGTTTGCCATCATCCCTCAGAACACCATTGGGTTCAAGTAAGCAAGGGATGTTGGCAGAAGAGAAAGATCGTTTTAAAATGTCATTAAGGGAGCTGTGTCTTGAGATTCTTCCTGCGGTTTTAATACACGACAATCCATGATGACTCAAAGTGTCAACAAAAGAACCGCAATTACAAATATGAGGCTGACAAATGCTGATACCTAATCTGAGGGAAACAGCAATTTGTAATGTGTTTTTTTCCAACAGGGTACCTAATTTAGAAGAAGGTAACGCTTCAAGCCAAGCTCCTGATTCGGATTCCGACACTGCCAATAAGATGGCTTTCTGAGTAACATCAGAGGAAGCCAATAAATTTTTATGTATGTTCTCAATAATTGGCAGATCCCAATGCTTTTGAGAGGAACTAGAACTGGGAAGTAAAGACGCATTTGATTTAGAATTCCATTCTTCAATCGCCTCACTAAAGTATACTGATTCAAATTTGGACAAATGTGAAGGAAGAATTGAATTAATAAGATCAGAATTAGCAAAAAGCGAAGAAAGAAAAGCTGGTGTTGAAATATCGGAAATAGATCTAATACCTAATCCACCAAAACGGATAGGTAACTTTGCTTGATCCCAAGATCTGTTTGAAAATTTTATATTCAAAGTTTTTTCCAGGGTGGAACGAATATTATTATCTAATTCTAAACACAAATTTTTAAATTTCCAAAGTGGGCAGCACCTAAGAAGATAGATAAATTTAGGCATCCAAAAACAGTGGCGAAGTAAAAATAAACTGATATGAGGACTGATTCTACAAAGGTTTGTGGACAGCAAAGAAAATGTTTCCATTTTTTTTGAAAAAGAAAAAGGAATTGCTTCTTCAAGAATGGGACAACCCAGTAAAAAGAAATTTTTATTATTACAAATTTGTAAACCTGGAGTTAAGGATTGAAATCTTTCAAATAAAATAGACCTATCAATTTCAGAGACGTTATCAAAAAAATAAAGTTCACATTTACTGAAATTAATAGTTAACCCAATTTTTTTAAACTCGAAAATGATTTTTTCTAAGTCAACTAAGACATCTGATGCCTTTCCTCCTAAAGTACCGTCATCTAAGTACCAGATATTTAATTTTGAAGTTAAATCTTTAATAAATCGATGAATGGAAAGGCTAAAAATGGCTGGACCAAGAGGATCACCTTGTTGACAACCAACTAATGATTCAATGACGTTATTATTAAAGAATAAATTAGATTGAAAAGCGTAACACTGCCAGAGGTATGGAAAAAGTTCTGGAGAAATTTCTTTGACCATGGAAAGAAGAGAGTCTCTTTCGACAGAGTTAAATGCATTTTTTACATCAATTTTAAGAATTACTTCAGCATCAGTTTGATTTTTAATATATTTTCTAATTGAATGAACTGCTGCCTCACAACCACCTTTTATACCAAAACCTAATTGTATAGGTTGAAACAAACTAGATAGACTATCTTTCACATGATAACTACATAATTTGGAAGCTAGACGTCTAAATGTGGAACCAATGGCAATAGGGCGGATACCTCCATCTTTTTTTGAAAGCGCACAAAGAGAAGCACCATAAATATAAGGTCTTATTTCAGAATTGACTTTACCTGCAAGCATAAGATTGCAAAGGTTGGTGATAGCATGTAATAAATGTTGTCCAGAGTCACCTGTACATTTACTTAACAAGTCTTTGAGATGTTGAGGTCTGAGTCCGTCCATTCCGGCGGCAGAACCACTAGGAAAAGAAAGGATGGCTTTAAAAACCTGATCCTTAGAGACAATAAAATACTCGACATTTCCTTCAAGATTAGGAAACTGATTTGTTCTGGAAGGATTTGGATGTTTCGATTTTAGTAAATTAAAAGTGTCGGAATTATCGCTTGCAAAAGTGTCATCAGACGAAAGCATTCGTACAGCGCCCTTAATATCGCCATCAGCTACTTTGTTTTCAGCCAATTTAAACCGAGACAATTTAGAAAAATCAATTTTACAGTGATTTAAGGAATCCTTATTGCATTCAGCATTTTTCTTCACTTTGGAAGTCAAAGATTCATTTGCTTTTACATTTTTTGATGGGATATGTAGTACTCTAAAAGCGAAGAAAAAAAGATCTTCCCAGGCAGAAAAGTTGTTGAGAGAGACACAATCACTTATTACTTTAGTAAGTTTCTTGGCTACCGATATTCTGGCTCCACGCGGAATTCTTCTCAGGATGCAAACATTAGATTTTAGATAACCAATTTTTTCTTTAAAACCTTGTAAATGAGCAAGATCCAGTATAGGAGAATCTGCATTTTGGTGACATCTTGAGTTGTGTATCTTCAAACCATTAATGCTTTTGAAATATTTGATTTCAGGACAGATATGACATTTTACTTGATTAATGTCAATATTAGAACTTTGCAATTCCAAATTGATCCTTGTACTCGATTGATCATAGGGATCATTTCTTAAATTATCTTTATTTACCCCTTGTATTTCTATTTCTTCATTCTTGCTCTGTCTTTTACTGCTTCGTAAGTTATATCTAGTACTATTATTAAACTTGAAATTTCGTTTAGTGTTAGTAAGTATTGATAAAGTATTAACACCATTTGACCAATGCTGACTTTTTCCTACAGATTGATTTGTATCATTAATATCACCTCTTTGGTTAACAATTTGAACATTTCTATCGATAACTGGGCAGTTCTTTAATGATTCTTGATTGTTTTGTTTAGTATTGTAGATTTTGCTACTTTGTTTGAATTCTTGGTTATTTAGTTTAGCATTAGATATTTTACTTGACGTTTCAAGGCTATCAGTAAGTGCTTTACATTTATCAATCGTTTTATCTACCTTAGCATCAGCTTTTATAAATTGTTTGTATGGTTGTATAGAATTTATTTGGTTTGTAGGTGTAGGATAAGCTTTTGGTGTTAATGGAGTAAGCAATTCAAAATGGCCACTCAATGGATTGCCTAATAACAGTATAAATATTGTTTGATAATGCATATTGTGAATATTATTAATTATTAAGGGAGTATTTGACGGTTTTATAGTATGCGACAGCGATTTACCATTTGGTTTAAGGTAAATTTTAAAACATATCTTATAAATTTCAGATAAAGCATATATTTCCAACGTAGTTCCAAAAAACCCATCGCTTCTCATTTGCTTACAATATTTTTCCCTAGTGTGTTTAAATGAACCTTCAAAGGCCGAAGTGTAAACGGAAAGTTCTGACCAATTGTTCTCTATAAAATCAACTGCTTTACTTCGGATTTCTTTATCTGTTTCTCTGTTTCTCTTGAGTTTTATATAGGAACAAACTAGTTGCACGAAATAAGCAGTTTCCATCACCAATAATGTTATGCCTTTTAAATTCCTGAGCTGCTTCTAAATTTTCATTGACATTTTCCATGTTTGACAGTTTGAAATTTCGGTTTTAAATTATTTTGTAAATTCTTTTACGATTTGTAAGGTTTTTCACCACTACTGTGACTTGTAAAGTGTAACTGTTATAAAATGTCTTAAAAGTTACATTCTAATTCCAAGAGTTGTAAAATACATCTAACTCAATAACTAATAATAAGATTAGGTATAATAATCCACAGGAAACGGAATAATACCAATTTTTTAGAATTTTTTCAGTGATAGTGACAAATGTCAATTATAAACTTTAACACTATAAAATCTTCAGTTAAACACCAATTCAATCTAACGCATATAACATATCACAAACTATAGGAAGAAATCTATCTATTTGAATGCTTAATAGTCTTTCAATATATTACTGTGATATAAAATCCACTTAATAAAAACTTACTGTTTTTCCAGTTCAAAACTATTCACCAATTGCACAATTTTTTTTTAAATATCGATTTAATTTATAGTAGATCGATATGAAACCAATAGTATAAGACCATATAACTTGTTAAAGAACACAAGGATGTCCCCACACACATATAATTCATAAAAAGTAATTCAATTTAAAAATTTTGATAGATTACAAACTGTCAAAATTTAAGATATATAAAACACTTTTTAATCCAATTTACTCCAATTTATAAGTGAAAACTTTAACAGAGCTTCTTCAGGAGACACTGCTACTTTATTTTAACAACTTCTCGGTATTAATGTTATTTCCGGCTATGTATATAAAGCCTGGATGATGTGTTTGCAATCATCCAAATATAAGGTAAGAATAAATAATATATACTCATGAAATATTATGATAATTTATTATTAATTTATTAATTTATAAGAGTTTAAAAGCTTGTTGTGCTACATTGGTCATTACAAAATTGACCTAATTTATTTGTTTTTAGTTAACTGGCAGCCCGAAACTAAGCTAGTCTCTTGGAAAACAGAAAGATTCATCCTGCGTTAATAATCGTAGACTCTATATTTAAACAAGAAGATTACATCTTCTCTACAAATGAAAAAACCATCCCAATATGCAACTTGGGTTGTATAAACATGTATTACCATAAAACAATCTCAATGATTGATATCCTTTTTTTAAAAATCAACCCTTTCATTACATATGAATTGCGGTTATGTTAGCATGAAATTCTATTCTTGATTCCTATTTTAAATATTGATGAGCCTAACTGTGACCCAATATGTAGCTTTTAGATTAATTATGCCTAACACCTAGCATATCCATCTTTTATTTTAATTTGATATGTGAAATAATTGTCTTCACATTTACGATCTTATCGTTCAATAAAATTTTCAATGAGATGGACTTATTACATCTCAATATATACTATTAAGTATTAAAACACCCCTATTTTGTTATAAAAACCTTAAACATGCCTAATTGCCTAGTTTGACAGAAGATATTTTATTTAATTAAGTTAGGATGAATTATCAAATATATCTTGTTCAAAATGTACGACATAATTATGGGGCACGTTTAGTTGTGCGACCAAAGCATTTTCGGGTGAGAATAAATCTGGTATTATGTTACTAGCCAATAAGGGCCATTTTTCGAACTTTATGATGCCGTTACAACCCTGCACTCCACATTTAAAAGCATTTGCAGGCGCACCTAGAATTTCCAATTAATCAACAGTGCAGTTTGTACAGAAAATATGTCGACCAATATTTGGATTTCGGATTTACCTACATTATTAAAGGAAATGTAGAACTTCCTCAATGTGCAGTTTGTCATAAAGTGTTGGCAGCTGAAAGTATGCTTCCTAATAAACTAAAACGTCATTTGGAAACAACTCACAGTCATCTACAAGGTAAGCCGAGAGACTTTTTTGTTAGAAAATTGCGAGAACTGAAACATCAGTCCACGGCTCTGCTTTCAAGAGCATCAGTTCCTACCAAAGCATTGCTCGCCTCCTACAAGGTAGCTCACCGTGTTGCCAAATGTAAGAAACCACACACAATTGCTGAGGAACTGATTTTACCTGCAGCGGTTGATATGGTATCAGTGATGATTGGAGAATCGGCGGCTAAAGAAATAAAAAATGTACCTCTTTCAAACAATACGATTAGCCGCCGTATTCATGACATGGCAGAACATATTAATGAGCAAATTGTGGAGAAACTCTCAGGTCTATTTGCCATTCAACTGGATGAGGCGACCGATAGTAATGACGACTCTCAATTGATATGTTACGTGCGGTACATACAAGAAAAAATGTGTGTGAGGATTTGTTATTCTGCAGAAAAATATGTGAAAGTGGTAAGGCTACTGATTTATTTAAAATCTTAGATTCATACATGATCGAAAATAATATTAAATGGGAGAACTGTGTGGGTGTGGTACGGATGGTGCTCGAGCGATGTCTGGACAGTATGGAGGACTACAAGCTCTCATCAAAACCAAGGCTCCAAATGTAAAATGGACACATTGTGTCATACATAGAGGGCCCTTAGCTGCGAAGAACATTACACCTGAATTAAATTTTGTGATGGACATAATTATCAAAGTGGTGAACTACATTAAAACACGACCTGTGAAAGCAAGATTTTTCCATAAGCTTTGTGAAGAATTGGGTGCCGAGCATACCTCTCTAATTTATTATTGCAACTCTCGTTGGTTGTCCAAAGGCAATGTACTCGCACGTGTACACGAATTACGAAATGAGTTTTACACTTATCTACAGACAGAATCACACAATGACGCGCAATATTTTATTAATACAGAGTTTATAATAAAATTGGCATATCTCTGCGACATATTTAAAAAATTAAATGATCTTAATAAGTCTTTGCAGGGAAACAATACTCACATACTGCAAACTGGCAGATAAAATTACTGGGTTTCAGAAGAAGTTGCTCTTATGGAAGAGAAAATTAGAAGAAGATCAAGTAAATACTGACTGTTTCCCTGCTTTAGAAGACATTCTACAAGAAAAATCGATAGAAATCCTCGATCCCTCTTTAAAAGTAATATTTACACAGCACTTGTCATCATTAAGCGAACATGTTGAAAAATATTTTCCCGAAAATCTGGAGCAATATGACTGGGTAAGAAACCCTTTCCAGTCGACCTCACCATCAACACTTTCGACAGGGGAAGAAGAACAATTAATTGAATTGTCCTGTGACTCAAGTCTTAAGATCCAATACGACAAAGACAAACAGCTTGAATTTTGGAGCTCAGTTTCTCACGAATATCGTGCCATCAGCACTGCAGCATTGAGGGTTCTATTACCATTTGGCTTTTCTGCAGTTGCAGTAATAAAGAACAAGTACAGAACGAAATTAAATGTAGAGAAAGAGATGAGAGTGGCAATTTCCGCACTTGAGCCCCGTTTTGAAAAGCTATGCTCAGAAAAACAAGCACATCCTTCTCATTAGTAGCCAGCCAACAAAGTTAAACAATTATCTATTTTCATTTTTATTCTTATGTTTTGTTTTTGTTCTTATTTTCTAATAAAAATTATAAATGTTATTTGGAGTTTTTCTGATAACTTGTTACTAGGCTACAACTGGTAGGTACTTTTTGGCCAGAGTGGGGGGGGAGGGGCGTCGCAAAAAATGGCAAATTCTCAAGGGCGTCACAGTAAAAAAAAGTTTGGGAAGCCCTGCACTATGTAATAAAAGAGAGAGAAAATTGGAAATCAATACATACCTATATTTTATATGTGGTGGTGTTTTTCTTCGAACAGTTTTTACTTTAAACAAATTTAGATTTGTAGAACTACTGAAGATGACAACCCAGCTGTTGAAACACGTGTCCTAAGTGATTAAAAGTGTATGTGGTGACGGTGAAGTACAGTTTTAGTGTATTTACGGAACAGTTTTGAGTTTCATCTTCCAAATTAATATAAATTCATATTCCAAAGTAATAGTTTCTTTTAGCAATGGCTTTAGCAACCAAATTGATTTTTAATAATATCTTGGTATACAGTACACACGAAATACATTGTATATACGTAATGATAATTTTCAGATTATTCCAATTATATATATATATGTCCCTTAAAAATAAAAAGTATACATTAAAGTATTTTACTTTAAATATAATCTTAAAAAGATAATTATATTATCAACGTATTTTAAATATTCATCAATATTTGATGCATATAAAGTTTTGTTTTTGTTCAAAAGGCTTCTTTATTGGTATTTTAAACATACCAGGGTTTGCAGTAAAGTAAAAAGAAGAAAAAAAGCAACAAAATGGCCAAAAAAAGTGTTAGGTTATGAGGAATGTTTAGTGGTCATGGAGATTTAATCTCTTGTCGAAATAATGAATACCTTATAAAGGTAATAAAATGCCCAACTAGCTTCCAAGACAATTGATTATATACAAAAGATAGTCTCGGAAGGTAGTTGAATAATAAACGTCTCCCAGGGACAAAGAAAAAACAAAAGGAGGTTGATAAAACTTTTATAAACGACAGTATACAAATAAAATTTGGACACGACAAATTTTATAAACATAATGTATAAATAGTTATAAATGAAGATTAAGTATTTGTAAATACTTTAATGGCTGTAAATAATGAAGAAAAGTTTTTAATAGAAAAATAGGGATAAGAGATTTGGTACATTCAAGAGGGGCTAGCTGATTTTATCTTCAATTAACCGTATTGAGAGCGCTATTACCGATTGAAACAGAACACGCTTGGTTTTGACCATTCCATGTTTGTCCATATGTTACTGAAAAATATACAAAATGGTACAACTGTCGAAGTCTTAAGTTGCTTACTTCAAGTTTTATACCTAATGACTTTTTATAATGACATTTAAAGTATGAGTTAAAGCCTTCAAAGTTTAATTATGTTTATTTTTTCAAATTGTATGAATTTTACTTAGACGATTTCAAACAAGTTTTATACTTTATGGCTCTGGAAATTTATCATGCCGAAGAACAACCAATTCTAATCAATTAGCTATATCTCTTTTATCAATGGAATTTACATAATTAATAGGCCTTTGTTAATAAGAATCAGTTATAATCAGATACAGCGACGTCTATTTATTGTAATGAATTGCATGCCCCTCTTCACGAAAACTCTAAATCAATGAAATATAATTCGCTGTGTTTGGCAAAATTAACAGGCAAAACAAAACAACGCAGCTTACCTAAAGATATTTTGCACGGGCCGCCACTTATGCCCATTCACGATTTATCCTGGCTGGGTAGCGCTCGTCATTCACGCAAATTTCTAACTTTAGTCACGATTTTGCACGCGTGATTCACGCATGAATTATGCGTGAATCACGTTAAGTAGGTAATTATTATGTAGTTTAGTGCAGGCATGAAAGAATCAAAATTAGAGCAGTTATAAGTTTAATATTTAGTTGTACAGTTTACAAATACGTGTTAGGGTGAAAAAATAACGAGCCTGCGACTGGCGACAGGTCGGGACTGCGAGAGATTTGAAATGTCGAAACCGAAAGTCTGCGAATCGGAAGATAGGAGCGTTCGGTATATGCCCGATTGATTTTAGCTTTACTCACATTCACGCGCCGTCACGTGTTACTGATACTAATACCACCCGCTCACGGTGGTTCACACTTGGTCCAACATGACACGCCGTGATTCACGCTAAACGTCTATCACTGCATGATATTTACCAATACGTTATTCCTTATTCTAATCGAAACTCATGATATCGGTTTATATACTGATCGATATCGCATAGAACGATCCGTACCAATCCTGAAAAGTGTGTTTTCTATGTTGACTTTCGCTTTGTTTTTTATTCATCTAACAATTTTTTTAGATATTGTGCTTGTTATTGAGAATTAACCTTTTGTCTCACGGAACACCCACACAGATCAATTACTTAACACTCTGATATGATCTTGATTTTCTATGTTCTCAAGGTTTACTTTTACTTTAGACCTTTACACCTTGAGAAGTAATTGCTTCTATTCTGTTATATTATTCTTATACTAAACTTGATTACAGCGTTACCAAATTAAAAAATAGTAAGACAGAGTTAGTGTGGAGTGTTATTTTAGGAGTAGTAAACATGATAACTAACAACATAAAGCCGTTGTATGTTTCACACCTATCAAGATGACATCACAATTCTACTCATTTGTATTTCCGAAAGCATATGTAAGTAATAATGTTCAATTTCCTGTTTTTGGGAAGTATTGTTCTTTAATAGCTTATTATCTAGAAGCTATATACCTAGTTCCTGTTTATGTTTTTCTTTATTATATAGGTATATCACATAAAAATTAACGTGGTAGAAATATTATTGTGTAGAGGATATTGAGAAAATTAGAACAAATTGTATATTGGTGGATATTTTACAAAAAAGTGTTGTTTTATCTGTTTGGTTAGAATTGGTCTCGAGTAGTTTATTATGAAGATATTAGTTACTTCTTATTTTCCTGTTTATATACGGTAAAAATTATTTAAATTATGGTTATTAGAAATTTAATGTGTAAGATTGTAGGAAGTATTGGAGAATCCAGAACAAATTTTAAAGTGAATCGTGTACAAATAACGCAAGTCTACTCCCCAGTAGAATTATTACTTAATGTAACTGATGAAGACAATAAACAATACTTAAGTTTTTATTTAAAAGTTCCTTTTACTCTGGACGAATATGTAGGAGTAAGTTTTTGCTTAATTGGCCATACCATTAATCTTTAAAGTAAGGATTTTTGTGAATTAAGACTAGTTTACCTTTACCACGCAAAAAGTTTATATGCCTAAAATAATCTGTTCTACTATCGAATGCAAATATTCAGAGCAAAAACTCATATAAAGAGTTTGAATGGGCATAGTAAAAAAACTAACTGCTTAAATTAGTTCAAACTAAAACAGTTAGGTAGATAATTTATTGCGTTTACTGTCTCAAGCCTTACTTTGTGGAACTCCATAATCATGAGATAAATAAAGATTAATAAAAAGTTTCACAATGTTTATTAAAATATAACCTGCCAGTTGTTTCGACAGCTAAGATGTCATTAGCAAAGGTAATATGAATATAAACAAACACGTCTATAAGGTAAATACAAAAAATAGATAACTATTGATCGTCTCACTTTGGGACTACAGTGAAGGAAAGATAGCCAATGTATTTCTTATGGGAGTTTGTGCTTCGTTGTTGCCACCTATTTCATTGTATGAATCTATAGAAATATGGATTAAGATTCCAGGAGTTCTAAACCTTCGAAAACAGTAACCGAAAAAGTGTAATCGTAACCATACAAAAGGTGAATTTAAAAGAGAGTCTTATTAACATGTAATTGTTATTTTATTAAACATTACTTGAGATTCTTACATCGTAGGTATCTAAATATTCGATATTTTATTACCTATACTTTTTTGTTTAATTCTTTCATCTTCAAATTCTTTCAAAATAAAAATAAACGGCTGGTTAGCATCTGTATGATCGTTTTAATCTTTTAACTCACAGCTAAATAAAGGAAGCCCAGTCCCAAACGCAATTTTAACGGTAAAATGGTTCATTATGATAAAATCGTTCATTTGTTTAACTTGTTTAAAAAGAAACTTGCACAAACGGAAATTAAAGGATTAGCAGCAAATTCAAAGAAATTTAGTAAACAATAAACCCTTTTGATTTCTCTACTTTTACTTCGTAGAACTACTCTTTTATTTATATTCTTTTATATTCTTATTATTTATTTATGTTTTCAATCTGTTATTGTTTTATCTGAAAGCTGCAAAATTAAAAAAGTGTAGTTTGATAGTACACAATAATTTATTAGTTTTAATGTTTCTTTATTTAATAAAAACCAAATAACTATAACTTGTGTTGTACTTTTTTATTTACCTTAAATTCAAAAACTCGAAATAAAACGTTTTGAAATTTTGTTTTACTACCGCTATCAAAAGAAGTGACTACCTACAAATATAACTTGCTAGAACAATAGGGTTTATAAAGGTTTATGGAGTTACAACTACAATATTTAGAAAGTGTTTTTAAAAGTTGCTTGCAAGATGTTTGGCAACCCCGTTGTCCATAAGAACACACGCTGTAGTCCCAAAGTGAGACGACCAATAGATAACAAAAAAAATAGTAAGAGTGAAATATTTAACACTTGTAGTAACGGAGAATTACTGAATTACAAAATATACTAACTCCGAGTTTTGTGTTTGTATATCTCGAAAGCTTTTAAAATGTCTAATTTGCGTTTGTTATTACAAAAATTTAGGAATTTGATATTATTTTAGGGAGGCATTGTGTGATTCTGTTCTAAAAGGTGTTTGGCGTAATTAGATTTTTACTGTTACATTTCTACGATTATTTCTGTAACATTGCAGACGTGTTTACTTTAGCGATGTGTTTGTTTATGTTCATATTAACTTTGATAGCTAATAGTGTTCTATGTATGTGGAAATCTTTATAATTTGTTATGTATATTATTTCTTAGGTCATTCTATAAAAAAGAAGGTAATGCATTCTAGTGTTCTGGTGCCTTAATCAAAATCTTTTTGTTTACAAAAGATAGTATTTTTTAAAACAACAAATACGTCAAGAAATTTCGAAAATATTCACGAATTAATTAGTAAATAATTCTTTAAAAATTATTTTGAAAATATTCACGAATTAATTAATAAATAATTCTTTAATAAATTATTTATTTATTAATTCGAGAATATTTTCAAGAATTCTTAACGTATTTGTTGTTTTATTAAAAATACATTATTTTGTAAAAAAAAAGATTTTGATTAAGACATCAGAACATCAAAATGCATTACCCTCGATTTCATAGAATAACTTGAGGAATAATACAGATATCAATTACAAAACAAATCCATTTACATGCAATACTATTAGCTACTTGCGTCTAAATTATATTTAATTCTGTCGAGTTGTTATTGAAATATTAATTATTAAAGAGACACTTTACGTGAAAACTCCCAAAAAAGTCCCCCGAAACTTTTTTTAACATAATTTGCAAAAATTTAAAAACCTAAAATTAGAGAGTAAATTTTACAAAGTTACTATTTTATACAAAGATAAATTGCCTATCTAACAGTTTTTGTTAAAAATAAATTTGAGTTTTTAGTTTTTTTTGCTCTGCGCATTCAAACTCAGGTGTCAGAACTTTTACATTCGATAGTAATTTGGAAGATGGAACTTTTGACGTCATAATTCATGTAAGATTAACGGCTTTGTATTTTAGGTTACTACTGTAATAGAGTCTATTTTGACAAATTCAATAGCCCTTAAATTATTTACCATAAAAGAAAATAGCTTTTGCTTAGCAGCTAACAAGTACTTGAGCGAGTTTTGCTATGAAATAGAAAGACAAGCTCATTTTACTCCTGGGATGTGCCCAATTCCTCCGGTAAAGATAATCATAAATAGTAAGAAATAACTATTATATTTAGCAATTTCAGAGAAGATACCACGGTCATCATGTTTATTTAAATTTTCAGTTAATATCTCTACAAACATTTCCATTCGGCAGAAGTTTTGTATGTTTTGTTCAGTTTTATCATTATTTTAAATCGCGTAAACAAAGAATATACTGAAAACATAAATAATGCTTAGTTCATCTATCTTTGTATTAAACCAATCATGACTTCCTGTTGTTGTTTGTAAGGCTATTTTAAAAATGAACTGGATTTCCCATTGTCTTTACTACGAAATTTGCTATACTAGATTATATTTATACATAATAAACCTAAAATATATGTAACAATTCCTAATTCATAAATTGTAAATGACAATGCCGCTTGCTTTAATTGTTTACATTCAAATTACTTATTTAAACTTATCAGCGATAAGCACTGTATACGATTATATAAATTTTGCAATACATTGCCTTGAAATATGTGATTCCTTAAATTTGATAAAATTCAATAGGAGTATTAAGGTATAACTACATATTAATTAGAGTCGATATTTAGACATTATTACTGTATTGCTACAATTTCCTGCAGATGATAATCGAGCACATTGGCGTAACTAGACCGCCTGACGACCTTGAATACTCCTTTTTACCAAAAAAGATTATTTATTAACGATAATATTTACTGCTTATTTATTTACAAAATGAGATTTTGTAAACTAAACTAAAACTAAAATTTAAAAAACGAACAAACGCTTTAGAAAACTTTAGAGTACTTCCTTTGCTTTGTTGAATATTTGGATATACTACAGGAGTGCATCTTCATTGCGTCATAGAATTACAAAGTAAGCCTAATTAGAGTAACCATTCTAAATTACAAAAATTTTTTATTAGAATACTGGAGATCATGGACAAAATGTTAATGTCTTTCGGAATTTTGATAATAATTATTTAACAAAATAACTTACAGTACATTAGTGACTCAATATTATCAAAAGCAACATAAAACACCTTATTGCCTTTTTAGAACCTCACTAAAAAACTTTTATACTTTAAACCTTTCCGAGCTAAAAAAACAAAAAACAGTTAATGTTAAACTTTGAACTTTCTTCATTAAATAAATCTTTCAACTTCACAATCATTTTCACTTTTTAAACTACTAAAGTTTTCTTTTTCTTTTAACCTGATACCGATTGGATTATTGGTAGCAAATACTGAAACCACCTATTAGTTATTCGGCTTTCAAAGAGAAATATAACGTTTATTTACAACCTTATTAGGGTCGGAGATTAAAATATAGCTTTTATTTTAAATTCTTCACGCGGGATTTTTACAAACTATACCCATATTCACTTAAGATAAACAAGAGAGATAGATAATCACATACATAACAGATTCAAGGATCCTTCAACGTTCAAAGGGCCAGATCCTACCATTAATTTCTTTGAATCACTGGACCACATCAGAATTTGTTGCAATTGGAAACCACGTTCATTCAGCCAGTACATGTTTCTATACAATGAAATTAAGCCAACCAAAATAATACAGAATCACTTAATCTCCACGTGAAGGTTCAGCCGTAAACACAACGGTAAGGTTACAAAACCATCGGAGTACAAAACTGAAATCCCGATAGAATATCTCTTTCTGAATTTATACTACATGGACGTATTAGTTCGTGTTACGGAGAAATACGCGGCATAGCCGCTTGTTAGAGCGAACGCCCGCAATGGACTGTTACCTTGTATTTACAGAATCTTTAGAACATTATTGTAACCAAACTTAACAAAAATCAAGCCAAATCACTTCTCATATTTTTTGAGAAATGCTGTGTAAAAGCTGAATTTTAACCAAGTAAAAACCCCAAATCTTAGTGTAATTTTGCCTCATAAAAATATAAAATAATTTAGCTCCGAAGGCAATATATTATTTTGTGAACATTTATTAACTAAAGGTTTGACTCTAGATAAATACACTATTGCTTGAAAGGGCGATCCTAGAATCACTGTATATTTTTGGTACTCAGAATTTACTAGCGCCTTCAAGAAAACAATCTTTGTTTAAAATAATTAAAATAATTCTATTGACTATTACTATCAACGAAGTGACTACATACGGGACCAAAAATGTGCCAAAATGTGTGCGACAATGCAAAGAAACAGAAACAGCAATAAATAAACCTCGTTTAGAGACGTAGTTTGAAATAAAGAATTTTATTCACAATCAGTTATTAATGTCAAAATTTGAAACTTTTCTTCGCTTTGACTTTCCACTCGGTTTGAAAGTTGCTACTTTCAAATCTACGCGTCACTGGTATGTTGATTGTTATTATTGAAGTTTAATTAAATAATAGTTATTTATGGTACAAGTGAGTTAAGTAAGATATTATCCACGAACGAAAAATTTACCCTCGAGGGCCGGCAGGCCCGAGAGGGTTAATTTTTCTGAGTGGATAATATCCTTAACTCACGCGTGTCATACAAAATTTTATCCAACACCGCTTTATTTAAGTTTCAACATCGAATTTGCAATGTATAGTTAGTCTGTAGCTTTGACGGTAATACTCTAGCACGCTGACTGGATTTTAATAATATTAAATAACGTAAGCTGGTGATTGGTTGTTATCTTTGAAGGAGTGAGTTTTTTTAAAAATAACCCACGTTGCTAGGGTAAACGTGGGTTATAATGTAACATAAGAGTAAACAATCACTTTCCTTATTTAAAATGACCATAGTAAACATGGTATTTATATAGAGGTGTTGGATAAATACTATTTAGTATAAATGATTCATTTCCTTTTGATTGTGAATATAATACTATGCAAACCTAGGTGAAAAGTTCATATCTGGTTCTGGCATTAGATCACCTCGGCCCTACGGACCGTGGTGATCTAAGATCTCGACAGAAATGAAACACTTTGCACCTCGGTATGTAATATACTATTATTTAGATATTTTAGGGTCGTAAATAAACTTGGTTTCACGAGCCAATGCAAAAATATTTTCTCTTATATTCATTAATCGAATTTAATATCGCAACGGAGCGAATTAAAATGAGCCCATTACACATACTTGCTTGATACCTTACACATACCGGCTACTTGTTACACCGGGAATATTTGTTATTGATTTATTTGAAACTGATCTTGTGGGTTCTTTTTTCTTCGGTAGAGTAATCAGACGCATGTATAACTACACCACATTTATTTCAAACATACCAAACTAATTCAGCAAAGAATTTGTCTTAAACACTAAAATAATAATAGTAAATATAATATTAGCGAGACATGTGCATTCTTCTGTTTCGCACTGTTTCCAGCACCGCTATATCTCGATTTGCGCGACCATTTTTAAATTCACTAACCCAAGACCACCACTTTGGCTATCCTCAACTTCGCATCACTTTATTCTCTGTTTTGTATGCCACTTCACTTGAGTCTACCTTAGTTGAGATTACAAAATTACAAAAAGAATGGTTAAAGGATGCATACCTTAGGACGCACTTGTGCCTAAACACGAATGGCTTTCCCTAACCTAATACCTGACCTAAGAGAAGAAAATGAACAAACAAGCTACGCTAATGGAGACAAGATTGATGGTTTTGCAGAGTTAGAAATTGCAGTATTCAAAAACAATAATCTGATTGAAGAAATGAAACGTAAGTTTAACGATCGGCCTGAAGCATTAGCCATTCTAAAGGGTAAGAGAGCATAAGACATTTGTACAGTATTTCGGAAGAACGAAAAGTGTTAATATAATTATGAGATCATCTTCAGATAACTTAATAATCTGAAAATCTCTAACATCAATTCAATAATTATATACTTTCATAAAAACATAAACAAGTGCAACTTTTCCAAACTGTTTCTCTCTTAATAATTAATGTATTTTCAACAGTAACTTTCATTTTTATTAATGTGTTTTCAACATTCTTTTAACTATTGTTATTTTCCAAAAACCTTGTTATAATTGACAATTAATTAACAAAAGTTATTAAATATTAGAAAGACAAAATTCATTTTCAGTTCTGTTAGAGTTCTTTATACATAAATGTTTGTAACTTATAACATTTCTAGCTTATTAATAAAAACTTAAGTGTTTTTCGAAGTTTTATTTAACAATAAACATAATTATATGCACAAATAGGAAAGTAGTTCTAGACTAGAAGAAAAGAACAGACTAGATAGAATAAGACTGGAAAATATGAATATAAAAACAATAAAAGATCGTACAAACTAGCGAAAGAATCCATACAATTCCTAGACGGTTATATCACATACAATAGAGTGCCGAAAGGTGATGCGATCGCTGCAGCGACTAACAAACGCGCCGCCGTGAAGTGGCAACTAACAAACGCATTGAACTTGATGGAATATTTTGCATAACATAAAAACAACATTTACTATAATCAATGTTTTCATCTAAGTTCTTAATATATAAGTTTCTATTAAAATAATATTAGTAAATAAGAGTTCTACATATCTCATGTAAACATCGTACTGCTAAAAGTACTGCAATTTATGAATTTCTAAATAATAGCGAAATAAAATTTAATTCCATGTATATAAAGGTAATGTAGTTCTAGTGAAATATTGCGATTTAATACGCAATTTTTTAATTCTACTACAAAAAAGTAGTGTGTAAACATCGCAGCAATGGTGTAAACATCGTGACCTCATAATATAAAAGCCAACGTTATTTTAACATTATTTGCAAAGTTTAAAATTATATTATTAATGATGATGTTTTTTAAGTATATTAAACTATTCTTATGTAGAGCACACACGGTCTTCCGCGACCACGTCGCCGACGACGTCGTCGGGGAAGTGGTCCAGATAATGAGGCAATGTTTACATTCGCTGTAATTTATTGCATAAACAAGTTGACTCGAGCTAGTTTGTATAATAAAATTATAAGTATCGTATTTTTTTAAAACGTGTGTATCAAAAGGAAAGAAACAATTATTGAGTTCATAATAAAAGGTCGATTGAAATCTGTTTCTTTAATTAGAAGTATTTAGTATTATGCAGCCAATAATGTCTTTCATTGTGATAAAAACGTTTTAACGAAATACGATACATATAATTTTATTACATAGATCATCTCGAACTCCAACTTGTTGATGCAATAAATTAAACATTGCATCATTATCCTGACCACGTCTTCGGCGACGTAGTCTTGGAAGACCGTGAGTTGTGCCCATTAGGCTATTAAAACATAAGAAATAATAACTTTTACTTTTCAATTCTTTCTGGGGCGAATTTGGTAGATTTATTGTGAATTCACCCAGATATGGATTTTATTATTGACTCTTACGTACTACAATGCGATGCTATAGAGTTAAGTTTTTAAGTGCCAACTGTTTACTTGTAATTTGTGATGTCAAGGCAATATTCATTTTTCAAAATATAGCTAGGTAATCACTTAAGAAGTGCCTCACACTGTGCAATGAGTGAAATGTTTCAAAGTAACAGAAGTTACACAAAAAAATATTTTCTAACTTGTTTCATACAAGTTTCTTCTAATTTTAATTTAAAAAACGGTTCTTTTAGCTTTAGATCCATGAAATTATTAATTTCATAAATTGTATTATCAATCAAGCGGGTATGTTTATTTGGCTTATCGAAATGAATAGCTCATCACCAGTTGCAAAATGTGACTTTTTGAAGTTTCTAACAATTTTGAAAAGTGACACTTTACATGTGAAAAGTCAGAAAAAGTACTAATTTTTTCTAGTAATTGCAAAAACTAAAGTATACAACACGTGCAAAACACTTGTATTTGTACAACTTGGCAAGCCTCTTTGAACAACTTCTACTAGAGTAAAAAATATGTACTTAATTTTTGCAACTTGCAATTTGGATTATGCACTAGTGTTCAACATCAAAAAATGTGCCAGAACCGAACTATTAATTCTGGCAACCAAAGTATTGTAAACTAGGGAATTCCCATATAGGAACTGCCGGTCTTGACAATAGGCCCCAGCTTGGCTGAGTATTGAATAACCAAATGTCGTTATTTCAACATTGGTCCAAACCTAGGCCAACCTTCAGATCCCACGCCTCGGCTGCTTTGTCGTGGTCCAAGTGTCAACCAACGCCTCAGTACCAATTCTGGGTTCTCTAATCTCTGCCCAAGTCAGAGCCAACCTTCAGCGCGCTAATCTCGGTTTCTAACTGTTTGCCCAAGCTTCAACCAATTTTAGTGTTTTTAGACTTGGTTTCTTACCCTTGAACCAAATTTGAGCCAATCTTTACTAATTCTACCAAATCGAGCTTGTGAAGTTTTTTAATCTTTATTATATCAACTAGTAGTTAATTAAGAGAAAAATGCGAGAAAAGTTAAACTAAAATACCTACATGGATTATAATAATTATTATTACTAAATATAAATTCAGCTTTCAATTTTTTTCGCGCTCCGTTTCTTCGAAACAAGCACAGACATGAGAAGCAAGTAACGTGGCAGCTGCAAGGGAAAGCCTTTACCAGCATAGTTAGTGTTCATCCGCCTACCATGAGTGATGTTACGTTTAACCGTTTTGTAATATTATTAATAAAATAATGTCTATAAAATAAAAAGTGTTTATTTTAAAAAAAGCTATGCTAATAAGAATAAATACAATTTTTAGTAGTAAAATTTAAACTTGTATGGTTGAAAATAATTTTTTAAACCACTTTTCTTTAAAATTTATAAGTTACGTTTGTTATGTTACTAATAATTGAATGAATTAAGATAATTGATAATAATTTAGAATTACGTAATAATCTGTTTTCTTCATCAAAAGTATTTCATACAAGTCTTAATAAGCTATAGTACTCTATTAAAGATTAGGTTGGTCTCATACTCAAAGGTCAGTAATAACCCGGGGCCACCGTTGGGTTCCGATCCTACACTATCACTGATTGTCAGCCTTGATACCATATTAATATTAAGAGTGGTCCAATATTAGTTATTTACCTTGCGCTAAGACTCAATATTAGAGTCGGCACTATATTGGTCTTCTCTATTGGACCAAGATGCATCACTAATCTAGGGCCATGACTGATTTACAAGCTTGGCACGACGTTATCATCTCTATTTTAGCCTAACCATGAGCCAGCCTTGGATTTCAGGCTTGTACCAGAGTTGATAAGCATCGTCCCAAGCCAGAGCCAACCGCAGGCCCTGTGTTATTTCCTATATGGGTTGTTGCAGGAATGACGAATCATCTGACACTACCACTTCTTTCCCATTGAGATTTTACATCAGTTGTGTGAAAACTTTATAAATTCATATCGTCACCTTCGCCAACTTTAGTTAAGACTAGTGTAAATAACATGCTATATTATTATTATTATAGTAGTTTAAAATTATCATAGCTTACCACAAGTCATACCATTTGTACCCGACCTACTGAGGACAATTATTGAATTTAACAACCTCTGTGATGTCAATGCCTTCAATTGATACCATACAAGTAATGAAGAAGGCAGACAGATTCTAACGTGTTCACCGTAAATGCAAGGACAGATTTTGGCAGCTTTTAATTTCAGAAGTCCTATATAGCCTACGCGAACTTCAAAATTATATGTTATATGTCTTGAAATGATTTTTGTTGATGTAGAAGAAGGAAAGTGAGAATCCGTTTTCAACAATTACTACTTTTAGATGCGAAACGAAAAAGGAATATTTACCACGTATAAAATAATTATAAGCAATTAGGTTAATGTTTATATAGATCGTAAATTCGGCAAAATTTCGAAATCTGATCAATTTTAGGTTCCATTTAGTTTTTGTTTGAAAAAGGAATACAGCGTATGTAGATTTATTTTCGTATATAACAAGTGAAAGAGAATTTTTAATTTTTGTAAGCAAGGCAAACGATACTTTGCCCTATGCTTTACCTGCAGTGATACTACCATAACTCGAAAGTATTACCGCATACATTTCCGAATCACAAAATCAAAAGCTTGAATTAATATTTGAGAACGAATAAATATTTGTAATATAAAGTAGATAATAATCTGTGGTTTTTGAGTTCTTCTTTAATGATATAGCATATAGTAAAAAAACTTGTGTGATTATCAGCCTACAAGAAAAGTTCTTTCGTTGGTTGATGCTTTCTCTTTTCTAATTCTCTTTTTCTTCTAAGCCATATATTTTTCATAAGACATTTTACACCCAAAGAGCGTGAAAATGTTCTAAAAGTCCCTGCAAAGTATATTGATGGACTCGGTTGAGTAGAACCTTCGTCAATATTTACAGCATCCCTCATATTACATCGTTCATTCACTCTTTAAAGTCCTATTCAAAACTCCCGTTTTTATTAAAATAAAGAAGGAGATATAGAGAATTTATTCAGCTAGGTACTTTTATGTATTATCACTCAAAAAAAATCACCTGAAAGGTAATATTTTGGATGTTACAACCTCTACGATTATATAAAACATTTTAAAACTGAAACTGTTCATGTTTATTCATGCTATATTTGCATTGGAATGGCGTATACACATATGTATACAGACAAATATAAAGCTTCTATCTAACAAATTGTCAGGATATTTTTGAGTGACCTGCAAAAAAGCTTTGGGGATCTTGGTTGACGTATTACGTGTTATTTATTTTGATCCTACGTTTTCTGTTTATGCTTCATGTAGGGTTCTAAGGATCTTGATAAAGCTAACCGGGACATGATACGAAAACACTAATAATAAGCTGTTATTACCTTCTTAAATCTTAACCCGTAGAAGCTGTTAATTAGAAATATAACTTTATTTAATTTTGAAATACTAGATTATCAATCAGTTCAACGGGACTTGCAATTTGCTATTCTGATAATGTAATTCCAGACCTATCCAAGTAAAAGAATGATGGATGCGAGAAATGATAGGGATAAGGATGTAGAGCACAAATGCTGGTGGTGGTGTGGTAGTTACTGGGAGAAAATGCGAGAGGCTGTTTGTTATCCAGAATGAAACGATCTCTTGAGAAAATCCAACGCCAAAATCGTTTACCCCCTAATCGGATCAGCTAGTTGCGTTAAACATCAGAATTAACGATGCCAAATTAATAATGACAACTTAATTGTTATTAAATAGTATAGAAATCATCATTTGCCTTGATACTTTGCGCTTTTAGTTATACGGACTATTACATGCACATCGATGAATATAGGCAAATTCAATTTATAAAAGTATAAAACGCTGTTTTGTTTCTTTTCTTTGGTTATCGATTAAGTTACTGATGTAAATTATTTCATTTCTTCTGTCAGTTTGGAAATTTAAGATAAAACGTTAAAAGAAAATTCCTGTTTCTTTCTTTATAATAGTCAAACAAAAATAAAAAGGAAATTGTAACCTAAATAAAGTAAAATCTCTTCAAGACGTAAATCTTTCAACTGAGATGAAATATAGGAAATTTTTACATTTTCTCCAGTCACCTAAACTTATGTTTAAAAAAAACTCTAAAGAAATCCGCCTTTGACTCAAGTCTAAAGTTACAATTCTAACCACTAAATTACACGATTATCCTTAAGCATTGAGTCAGAGCCCCGAGAAGTTGATGGCTGCAAAACCCATGTTAAATTTAGTTCAGTTGGTTTGTAATACCTCAGGGTATACGGAACAAACCAAACAGGATTTGCTATATTTAGTTTATTATAGATTATTAGATTACGCTTACTTATATGCTGCTGTGCCCTTTTGCTGTACAAATATAAGTATATAAAAGAAATTTCTTTTTTTATTATTCTCCCCTAAAGTGCTTCTGGGAATGTAATCAAACAAAAAACAAAAACTTCGGCTGGGTCGTTCAAGAAAAATGTTTGTCCGAGCATTTCATTTTTTGGTTTGGATTTTTTTATTTATGGTTATTCTTTCCACAATTGGATAAGTATATATAAAAAAGAATTGCGTGGCTATTTATTTTCTTCTTCAATATTTGTCAGAAGCAACTTAAATCAGTGATTGTTAAGTGTAGCTTACTATAATTACATTGTAAATACCAATAGATTGGTTCGATTTACTTCTATAAAAATGTATAGGTATTATATAAGAATTGTAAATTGCAATTTTATAAAACATAACTAACTGCAAAATTAAAATTTAAGACTTGTAACAAACAAAAAACCCTTTTACTCAATAATCAAGTTAGAATGAAATCGATCAATACAGTCAAAGAAAATCATAAAACTCATAATACTTACGTTATTATACTTACTAAAGATCTTAATGCTTCGATCGAGGCATCTTATTAAGTCAACTTATACTCACACGTGGGTGTTAATCACAGAAGCTTCTGATCAGATAATAATTCAAGAACAAATAAAAAAAAATAATGGGCGCCACCAAACGGAATAGATGTTACATCATTTTTTTAATAAAGGCGGAAAGTCCACAGTTTGGGAAATGACTTCCCTTTTATATTTGATATTAAATTTATTAAAACAATTCTTTTTAATCAAAAATTTTGATAGTAAAATAAAAATCAGCAGGTTGTTGAGCCGATCTATATCAAAGATAATTATATTTGAAATCGGTATATTGAGTATAAAAGGTTGAAAATATATTACGCAAATACATGACTAATCAAACATCTTTTTAATTGTTTCCAGCCTTACTTAGTGGAACTCCGTAGTCATGAAATAAATAAAGATTAGTAAAACGTTTCACAGTATTTATTAAAATATAACCTGACAATATTGTTTCGACAGCTACGCTGTCATTATCCAACGTAATATAAATATAAACAAACACGTCGCTAAGGTAGATACAAAAATAGGTAACTAGATAAAATAATAATCAGAATTAAATATCTAACACTTCCAGTAATGTAAATTACTGAGCTTAAGTTGTTCATTTATTAAAGGTACCCTGAGTTTGTGTTTGTATATCTCAAAGGCTTCTAAAATGTCTAATTTCCGTTTGTTATTACAAAAATGTAGAAATTTAATATTATTTTGAGGAGTTATTGTGTGATTTTGTTCTAAAAGGTATTTGGCATAATTAGATTTTTCAGGATGTTTATTTTTGTAATGACGTACGTGTTCTTTATATCTTATGTCAAAATTCCGGTGTTTGTCCAATATATACCGAACTACAAAAAGAACAATTTAAACGGTAAATGCTCGATTTCATGATAATATGTGTTCTGTTTTTAGCATTAAATAAAAATGAAAAAGTGTTAGTGTTGGTTTTAAATGTTATTTTATAATTGTTGGTTTTTCTTATATTATATGTGCAATTTTTTCTGATATTTTGCCAAAATATGGATCTATACCATATTTTCATGTTTTCATGTTCGGATTGTAATGATTTGCATGTGCTAGTTGTTTAGTGGTTGATATCTCTTTGCTAGAATCTGGCTTTGTTAGTGGAATAGTTAAAGCTCTGTGTACTAATGATCTGTAGGCTGCTATTTTATGTGTTTTATGGTGACAAGATTCATTTGGTATTGTTATGACCGTTTGTGTTGGTTTATGGAAAATTCAAATAGATTGTGTGCGTTAATCTTGATGGTTAAGTCTAGGAAGTTTATAGCCCTGTTTTGTTCTGTGTCTAGTGTAAAATTTATGTTTTGGTTGATACTATTAATAAGAATTAAAAATTCATTGATAACCTCAAAAGAATTGCCAAAACAAGCTGAAATGTCATCAACATAACGAAACCAGAAAAGAATGTGTTTAGAGAGGTTTAATTCAAATATTTGATCTTCTAACTTGTCCATAAATATGTTAGCTAATAGAGGACTTAGAGAATTACCCATAGGTAAACCATCTTTTTGTAAATGGGTGAATGTCTGGAAAGTGACCCCCGGTTTGTCTCAGCTCACTATTCAAAGACCAATTAAGTTTTTGTGTTTGTAAACATGATTTCGAGGAAGATAATCTACTGTACTAATAGGTCGTTAAAATTCATTAATCTCAATATTTTTGTATTAGGATTTTATGCCATTTGAATGTATATTTTTCATTCCCGTGTCATGTCTTTTGCCTAGTTTATCATAAAGTACTGTTTATATTTTTTAAAGTTGTGCATTTTAAATTCATTTTGTGTAAAAGTTATATTCACAAATGTCGGGTTTTTCCATAGTGTAAAGTAAATTCAGTTTATATATTTTCCAGTGATTAAGATTTAAGTTCAAACATTGTCCTTGGTAGGTTGCTTCATTCCCGTGCGCATTGTATGAAAGGTGTTTTATCATTTTTGCAGTGTACGTGTCGAAAATGTTGTTAGTATGTTTTTAAATCAGTTAGACCAGCAATTGTACTTGTGAATTTGAAAGGATAACTTAGAACAACTATCAACTTGCATCAAACACGTGTGTAACGGAACCGACTTTCATTCCCGTGGTAAGTTTTTTTTCCAAGAAAAACATATTTTTCATTAAAAATTTTAATTAATTACCACTTCAAATAAATTGTTTTCTTATTCGATGTTTAAAAAATACTGCATTTGATTATAAGCTGCATGTTTTTGTGAAATTGTATATAATTTTTCATTCCCGTGTACTTCATTCCCGTGTCATTTATGTTCGGGAATGAACGATGATGCAGGGGAATGATCGTATGTAACCTACAGCCAATCAAATAGTATTATTTTTCAGAAAAAGTTTAAGGCATCAGGAGAGAAACAACTTCAGACAAAAAGAGAAAGGAAAAAAGAGAGACAAAAAATTTGAAAAATAGTGATAATATGTATCTTTTGCCAAAGAATATTTTTTTAGTTTTATTTTAACAGTTTATTAGGAGATTTTTTATTTTTATATTTTATATTTTTCAATAAGTAAATTTGATAAGCTGTTTCTTTATCAGTACCGTACTTCATAGTTCATTCCTGCGTGCCTTTGTCTTGAAAACTGGTAAACAGTTTAGTATTCCAGTTCGTTTTTTTAACGTTTTTTGGTGTTATGTCGAAAAAGACCTCAAAAGATATCAAATACCATAATTTTAATTTTCGAAATAAAACAAAAACTTTTGTCCAAAAATTACCTCTGAAAGAGTCACTTTGTAGATATTCACCCAAATAAATTATGTTATTAAAAGTGAAATAATTTTGTCTTATACAAAGGTCAAATAATTGAATTAATTCTAATCTTTTAACTAATTCTATATTACTATTAATCAAGAAACTATCTAATAAAGAAATACATTCTTGTGGGGGTATTCTGGAGAAAGTAATTCTCTAAGTCCTGTATTAGCTAACATATTTATGGACAAGTTAAAAGATCAAATATTTGAATTAAACCTCTCAAAACACATTATCTTCTGGTTTCGTTATGTTGATGAAATTTTAACTTGTTTTGACGGTTCTTTTGAGGTTATCAATGAATTTTTAATTCTTATTAATAGTATCAACCAAAACATAAATTTTACACTAGAAACAGAACAAAACAGGGCTATAAACTTCCTAGACTTAAATATCAAGATTAACGCACACAGTCTATTTGAATTTTCCATAAACCAACACAAACGGACATAACAATACCAAATGAATCTTGTCACCATAAAACACATAAAATAGCAGCCTACAGATCATTAGTACACAGAGCCTTAACTATTCCACTAACAAAGCCAGATTTGACATTGCAGCTTGTTTTGGCAGTTCTTTTGAGGTTATCAATGAATTTTTAATTCTTATTAATAGTATCCACCAAAACATAAATTTTACACTAGACACAGAACAAAACAGGGCTATAAACTTCCTAGATTTAACTATCAAGATTAACGCACACAATCTATTTGAATTTTCCTTAAACCAACACAAACGGACACAACAATACCAAATGAATCTTGTCACCATAAAACACATAAAATAGCAGCCTACAGATCATTAGTACACAGAGCTTTAACTATTCCACTAATAAAGCCAGATTTTATAAAAGAGATATCAACCATTAAACAACTAGCACATGCAAATCATTAAAATCCGAACATGATTGACACTTCAATTAAACAAAAAGATTATAGGTTAGCTATCAAAAGAATATATCCCATTGACAATCAAACAGAAGACACAAATAACATATCTATACTATATTTTGGCAAAATATCAGAAAAAACTGCACATATACTAAGAAAAACCAACAATTATAAAATAACATTTAAAACCAACACTAAAACTTTTTTATTTTTATTTAATGCTAAAGACAGAACACATGATATTATGTAATCGGGCATTTACCGTTTAAATTGTTCTTTTTGTAGTTCGGTATATATTGGGCAAACACTTCGAAATTTTTACATAAGATATAAAGAACACGTACGTCATTACAAAAATAAACATCCAGAAAAATCTAATTATGCCAAACCCCTTTTAGAACAAAATCACACAATAACTCCTCAAAATAATATTAAATTTCTACATTTTTGTAATAACAAACGCAAATTAGACATTTTAGAAGCCTTTGAGATATACAAACACAAACTCAGGGTACCTTTAATGAATGAATAACTTGAACTCAGTAATTCGCCGTTACTGGAAGTGTTAGATATTTAATTCTGATTATTATTTTATCTAGTTACCTATTTTTGTATCTACCTTAGCGACGTGTTTGTCTATATTTATATTTCCTTTGATAATGACAGCATAGCTGTCGAAACAATATTGTCAGGTTGTATTTTAATAAATACTGCGAAACCTTATACTAATCTTTATTCATTTCAATCAAACATTATTTCGAAACTTTACATAAACAACTAGACATTAATGCTTAAAATCGGTTAATTTCACTAAATACCGCACAGAAATGATTCAAGCTATATTAAACAAAAGACTCAATGACCATAAACACTAAACATCACATAAACTACTGAAAAATGCTGGAACGTTGCAGAAACTCCTTGAACTATTGCTTATTTCGTTTAACGACACACTTTAAAAACTTTGCATTAATCTCCAATACGGAACAAATTCATTATTGATCGTAACTATAACGGCACTAAATCTATCTTTAAACGGAACGGTACATAAAACTAACTTGAATGTAGCTAGAATATATTTTATTAATAAAACATATCGATTTAACATGAAGTCACTACTTACTAACTTTCAACTGATTCTTTAAGACAACACAGAGTGCAAATGAGAGAGCTTTAACATTAGATTTTATTCTCTATAAGTTGTACCGGAATATAATTAATTCTCTATATAACAGAACGGTTAATCTATAATTAGATTACAGATTACACTGAACAAGAATAAACGGTAAAATACAAATTTACACCACTGGGTGTCAAACAAAAATTTACAATACTATGTATATTTATTACAAATTCTTTTCACTGAATCAATTTTGTGATGCGATACGCTCAAGTAAATTCATACAATGTTTTTTATATGGATAATAAGCAGTTACGCTATCCCGGAGGTCGCGTGTTGGCTCGGAGAGCCACTGGCTGATTCTGCGGGGATTCGAAAAACTATATCAAATTTACTAATTTAAGAGATGGATTTTTTAAACGATCCAAACAAACCAAACTTGACGACATTTTTAGCCAATGAGAAAATAACCCAGTTTTCAATCATATTATATATTTTAGGAAACCTTATCTGCTCTACCGGAAATGTACCGCTATAAAACTGACGCCTAGATACATGAAACTCTATTTACTACCTTGTTGATTACTAAAGATTTTTATTCGTAGCTTGAAATACAAATAAATATACCACAAAAAAATAGTGCAGACAATTTTAAATGAAAAAGGAAACTGAATATCTTTATAACTTAGATAAGGAGCTAAAAATGTTTTTTAACTGGAATAATTCTACGAAAATCTACATCCAAATATGCTTTTTAACACTGAGAGTTGCAATCAAAATACAGTTGCTACAGTTCTGTAACCATTTTACAGTCAAAAGGTTGCCTTTGTCGTATAACAGTGGATTCTATTTTCTTCATAGAACCATGGATTTCGAGGATCTACCAAGGCTATATGATAGATTGCTGAAGCTATTTATAGCAACTGTAATCTTAATAAAAACCCTTTCTGCGTGTTTATACATGTTTAGAATGAAGTCAATGGTACTTAATTCAGTGTTGTTTAATAGAATTTGAGAATATCTCATTAGTGATATTTACCTGACCTAATTCATACAGCTGCTTAGGATCATACAAAAAGTAACTAGGTACATGTACAGATACACCGACTTTTAAGTACCTTGGTAGTAGTCACTAAGTTACACAAGGAGTACATTACAACACAATAATCAAATTAACAGGGACATCATTAAACAGATAAATCTAAACATTTTATAATGTCATTAATAATGCAATCTCTATTCCCACAAATTTCAGCTTTCGAATATGGTCATCATGAACGGTAGTGATGAACCCTTATGAATATAGTTTCTGATTCTCATGATAATATTTCCACACAACTCTCTTTTTTTCCTACATGGAATCATCGATGTATTTTTCCACTCCTCACGTCTTTTTAATATCGTAAAGTTCAAACCAGCATTTGTTACCTATAGTAAGTAGTGTCTGTAACAATGCCCGGTATATATCTTAGCAGTTGTTTAACCTAAAAAAAACTGGACAATTTTTTTCGGAATTCCTGCGATGGTATAAATACATAATCTCTACGAAATACATTTCCCGTTGTATCCTTTGAATAACTTATTATGATTTCAGCTTTCACATTTCACGGGAGGGTGCCGGCGGGTAAGCACGTGTTAAGTCAATCGCTCCGGTATTAACCTGGTTAGCTAGTAGAGGGTGGATAGCCAACCTCGCTCCGACCAGTGAGTAACTGGGAGCAATTGCAGTGCAATTGCGCGCTAATTGAGCGTATCTCAATTACTTCCTCCCAAAGGAAGGAACGTGGGGGTATGTTAACACGGGAACCCCACGTAAAACATCCATGTAGATGTCTGATCTAGACGAATGGAGGAGAATCAAGTGAAGTTTATCTCCGTCAGGGAGTTCGCTCGCTGACATATGAGAAACTGCATGCCACCAGGTAGCGTTTCGGAGATGACAGTAAGGGGGTATTAGGGGAAGAAAACCAGGAATTGCTCCAGAAGGTGGATAATGCTGGACGAGGCACTTGACCCCGTATGAAAGAGGACGGGAGGGTGCCGGCGGGTAAGCACGTGTTAAGTCAATCGCTCCGGTATTAACCTGGTTAGCTAGTAGAGGGTGGATAGCCAACTTCGCTCCGACCAGTGAGTAACTGGGAGCAATTGCAGTGCAATTGCGCGCTAATTGAGCGTATCTCAATTACTTCCTCCCAAAGGAAGGAACGTGGGGGTATGTTAACACGGGAACCCCACGTAAAACATCCATGTAGATGTCTGATCTAGACGAATGGAGGAGAATCAAGTGAAGTTTATCTCCGTCAGGGAGTTCGCTCGCTGACATATGAGAAACTGCATGCCACCAGGTAGCGTTTCGGAGATGACAGTAAGGGGGTCCGGTTTTGGTTGTGCAGTTCCAGTCGTCGGATTCTCAGAAATCGTCTAGAGACCTACACTTAAGGGACGTTGATGAGAAGATACACAACCTCTCACGTCCAAGACAACTTTTCCTTAACGGGTCCACACCGGGATGCTACTTTGATGGGCCCTATAAGGTAGCCTCGAAACGAAGCTCCGTCAGGGACACACCAGGCCTATAACTGGGAGATCGGGGTAGCAAAACCGTTTAAAAACCAAGTCCTGCCACATCTGAGGTTAGATTTGATCGGACAGTGGCCTCGAGCCTGGCTTGGTGAAGGAACTTATGAAGGTATGAAAGAGGACTGAAAGGTTCCGATGTACTAACATAGGTTGTGGTAATAGTCCTAATGCTGGACGAGGCACTTGATCCCGTATGAAAGAGAACGGGGGATGCCGGCGGGTGAGCACGTATGTTCTGGTACTAACCTGGATAGCTAGTAGAGTAACTTGGAGCAATTGCTACGCAATTGTTGCTACGTAATGTATTGTGCGTATCTCAATTACTTCCTCCTAAGAGAAGGAACATGGGGGTATGTTAACACGGATACCCCATGTAAAACATTCATGTAAATCATATACTACATAACTTCAATTTAAAACATAGTATTTTGAAATTAATCTTAGAATATAAATTTTATATTTAATATTTTAAACAAACAAATACTTACTTATGAAAAGCAATTCCCCTCTTTGTATTTGTCGGACTAGCGAAAGAAAGAAAGAAAAGCAGATTTAGGTGGTATCTAATGGCGACCAGTGTGACGTCATATCCGTCGTTTTTAAAGCTCCTTGCGCCGGGTAGTTACGCTGCTTTTTACAGTTTTATATTCTATATTTCCTCCCGTTATCGTAAGCCTCTTGTAGATATGTAAAACAATTTTTTCTGTAACCTAACTCTTAATTATACTATAACTATAACTTTTTTTCCGAATTCCTCCTCTACTTACTTTACTTACATACTTGCTTGGTCCCCAGTACCATATGGTCTCATTTTGTACCCATTTGACCCCACCCCTGCTTATTCTTCTTCACTAGTCTTCTTGTGTTATTTCCACAAGAGTTCTAAAGCATAGTCTGAGATTTTAGATATTTTACATATACGTCCATCTTTTATAGAAAATTAAAACAGCAGTTAGGTGAAATCAGTGGAAACAGAATCAACTGTTTACAATAAAAAATAGAAAAAAATAGGGATGAGATCACTGGTAAACCATCATGTAGTAAACAAGGGTGAAATATATTCCCCGTTTTTCTTTCGTCGCTACAACTTTAAAATAAGCCATAATTAAATAATAATTGTTATTATTATCAGCAATCAGTATAAAAATATTGGTTGTTTGTTTACGATTGACGTTTAAATTTGAGGTTAAGTTCCAATGGGAATTTTGCAGTGACATTAGGAGCTAGAAAGTGGCTACGGAAACGTTGACGTCGTTTTACAGTAAGAGTCACTTGAAAGTTCCAGAATTTTTTAATTTATATTATACTTCGTGGTAACAACAACCTAGAAGTAGAATTTGTTTAGTTCCCATTACTGTTTATAAAGTGACACAAACTTTAGACACACATTTTACAGTTAATATTACTTTAAGGTGACTTTTTTAAAACTACTCCATATTTACTTGTAGAATGTTGAAGGCTATTAATCAATTTGCAATTTGTTGCATTTGTTAAAAAGTGTTTTACTATAAAAATACGCCGCCATGTTCCCGCTACGTAGCCTAAAGGTAGCTGGACAAGTTCCGGAGGGGTTACTGCAACGTATCTGCTACCCGAGAATTGTTCCCCATTTTGGTTCCAGGTACGTAACAATACCCGTAGCAATTACGTTCTTGTGACTAACGGTAAAAACTTTATAGTTCCACCGGTGGTTGCTGGTACGTAGCGGTGACTAAAAATGCTGCTTGGGAAATGTATTGATTATCAAAATTATCTCTTTTTGTTTACTTATCGTTGCCTAACCGCCTCGGATACTAACCGCTATCCAAGGCATGCTAGTATGCCTTTACCCCACTACTATATACCAGAGCAATACATACAGATATAGAAAAACAACTTGGAAGTATCTACGAAACCATATGTATGTATGATAAGGAACTCGCTAGTAAAATAAAGAAGGGTTTATATCGGGCCCCGCCTTTGCTCTCTTAGTTTGTGTTAGTGGGGAAATATTCGAGCATTAAAGTTGTTTAATAAAGTACAAACAAAGGAGAGCATGGGCGTGACCCGATATAAACCCTTTATTTTACTAGCGCGTTCCTTAACATACATATGGTTTCATAGATACTTCCAACTTGATTTTCTATATGGGTATACTATATTGCAATATTTTCATGCAACATTATGAACGTGTTCAATGGACGTTTTTAACTATTAAAAAATATTTATATTCTGTTAGATCAAAAACCGATTTAAATTTTTGTGTATTTACTTAATTCCTCTTTTTACCACAAAGGGGCTGTTTGAGAACTGGGAAGTAATTCAAAATTTCTTTATACATTTCATCGGATACACTTCCTACAGACGTTTTAGACATTTCCATGCTTGTATAAATATATAAAAAATAGTAAACGTTCTAAAATAACCTTTAATTCCCAACAGTGTCTGGGATGGTAGTAACATAGAAGATGGGAACGCTTTAGTACAAAATAAACGAGTTACATTGAATTATAAAACTCCATTTCTCAAAAACGTTCTCTACGGACCTTCACAAGAAATGTATACCTCTCCACACGCATGCATTTACTTTCTTATACCGAAACTTGGGAAATTGTATAAAAGCTGTCTCGACTCGAGCACAAATGAAATGAATAAAAGCGATACACATTTGCAAGACTGTCGACAACAAATAAACAAAAACAAATTACTGGAGGTCTTTTGTATAGCGGAATTTAAACACCAAACATCATCACCCTCGATACACAATGGGAACAATAAAAACGGAAGTGAAAAGAAATGCGCCGAAAGTGGCAGTGAGTTTTTTAAGCCACACAAAGTAGGTTTTATTTTTGTCTGAAAGGAAAGGAATTAATTGGGAAGCGTCGATTTTATAGCGGTTAAGGCGAAACTGAATAAAAATTGGGGACGCACATCTTTCTAACACTGATTTACAAAGCTAATCCTGCTGTTCAGTGATTTAATGCCAGTTTAAGCGTGTCTTTTACCATACATTTTCCACATATACATGAAATCAATGACCCACAAAATCTTCTCTTGAAAGCTTAAACACGAATTGACATTTTAATACTACAAAAAATATAAGTACATAAATTCTAAATTTAATTATATTTTTTACTATTTTCTCATAAAAGAGAATAAATAAAAAAGTATTTTAAATAATGGAAAAAGCAGAAGGGTGTAAAGAAATACGATCCGTCTAAAGCGCTGTTGCGTAAAAGCAAAGTACTTTCAGACAAAGAACATGAAACAATTACATCCGTCACAATCATTAAAGGGAAATTTCTGGTTGATTTGAATTTCTTTTTGGACACTGGATTGAAGTCACAAAGGAACACCAAGGATAATATAAAGCAAAGACATTCAAATTAAATTGTCGTTTTGAGATTTTCTTTGATCTACAAAGTGAAGTCACCTACGTATGAAATTATTTTAAATAATTCAACGTAATCACTAATAAAGTGTTAACTAGCATATATACAATACAAAATTGTTTAAATCTAAAACAGAATGCAAGGATGATTTATTGCACTGTAAAAAATTCACAGAAACTTCTATTCGAAAGCAATGAACAGCAGCTACTTGTCAAAGATGTATTTGAAATGCAATTTTTCATAGTTGGTACAAGATAAAGGCAACTTTAGTGAAGGAAGCTCTGTAGGACGAAGAAATATTATGCTCGTTCTCTGTAAAATTTTTAAATTTATAGAGGTTAATATTAAAAAGTTTGCCTTGAATACTAGTATAGCAACTATGTATAGCAGCCAACCAACAAATATGTGTTACACGAAACTTTACGCTGTTTTTCGCGCTGTTTGTTATTTTTAGAAACGTTAGAAATACTAGAATAATCAATTTTGAATAAAAAATTTTCGTACCTACCCCTTTTACAGATTACAAAAAATATGAATCCAAATATGGATTTATAGGTGCAAGAAATATCGAAATGTATTTATGTTTATGATTTATTTAACCATAACAAGGTGTTTTTCTAAGTATTTGTGTAATCTACTAAAATTGAATCAAAAGTATTGATAAGGATAACCCTACAATAACTACTACCAATAATGAAGACAGGAACCGACGACCTGTTATACTTTATATTAAAACAGAGCAACGATTTTCAACGTTTTGTCAATAATTCCACTTCCAAGTTCTAGCAGCAGCAATAAAAGTTCAAACATCAAAATCGACGTCAGCCTTCTGATTTATTGAAAGAAGTATAGTCGACAAAGAGTATTATGAATACTGGGTCAATACAAATGATTAGTCTTAAGCCTGCGTCACACTTGCGGTATTCGCCGAACACCGAGCAACGAATGATATGCAAATGTATATTACTAAATTAATATTACGACAAAATTATTACCATTCTTTTTAACATTCGTCGATTTCCCACTCCGCACTGATGCTCCGACAAATAGCCGCACGTGTAGAGCAACATACTTGGTATGTGATGAATAATTGAGCAAATAGTTCGTCAAGTAGTAAACATTCAGAATTCAGCAAATACTGCAGGTGTGGCACGGGCTTTATACGTATTTAAACCCAACCACTTCACATGTAGTTGATCTTCACTCCCGCAAAGAACTATTTTCACAAGATACATTTATTGCTGCTTCGTCGCAAAGTTCGTCGACATAATACCGACTTCTTCGTTCAATCGGCGTTGGGTTTAAATAATCTTTAATAAAAGAATATACATACACTATTCGTTAAGTCAATAGCAGCATCAAAGATAAAAAGTATGCGCAGCTTGGTTTTTTGACTGGGGTTTTCTCAATCCGTTATTGAAGATTATAAAAGAATGAGACATTGTTTCCACATAAATAATGTATTCAATGTTGTAACAACTTGTATACATGCCCATAAGATTCAAGAACTTGTTATAATGAAACATTTGAATGGTGAACATTAAGTAAGTACCCCCGATAATTTAACCCGCAAGTAACCAAAGTGTTCTGAGAACTGATAATGTCGTAATCTAATTATTGCTGGTTAAGTTACAGCAGATATCTGTTGAGTTATTTGGGTGTTTGTGTCATCGTATTAACTTGCACAGAAAGTGTTTATTAAAATCAGTAAATATTTGAATCAACGTGAATTAGAGCTTGAATTACAAAAGGACCTGATTGGTTTTATGGTATGGTTAAAAGTGAAACAGAGGATAAGCTAGTTGTAGTTGGAGATAAAGGAATGATCACTTACAGCAAATTATTTCTGATGTTAGTGAAGAAGATTATATTCTACCCATACGTAAGAGACTAAAAAATAGAAAAGTATAATTTATTTAGCTCGTCTTTCAACATGCAGACAGCCAGCAATATCAAATATTTTTCAGGATCGACCAGTATTATGAAGAAACGGAAAGTACAGTGAAGTCTGCTACAACATAAACAGCCGCCGTTTACCCCAACACACGAATAAGCAAAATAATCAATTAGTTCATAAGTTACCAGAAAGAAAATTGTATCTTAATTTTTAACAAACGAGAATTTTCGCAGAAAAAAAGCATTCAATTAAATCGTGCGACAATTTAAACATCCCATTAAACGACATCGTATAAGTCCTAAAAAGTGGCAGTAGAAGATCTACAAACTTTACAGTAAAAAGCAAAAGGTAATATAATAGTAATGAGAAAAGCAAAAGGTGTTGTCTGTCTGTTTTACTGCTGGTATTAGCTTGGCTAACTAGTTGTAAAGTTTGTTGTTCTAGATGTTTCAGTCCATGCTCCACAGCAAGAAGACATGTTCAAAAAATACCTAAAATAATCTTATAACACAGTGGAAAAAGCTTTTTAACAAAACTTATAGGTTAAGGTGTACGTTGAAAAATCGAATTGGGGTGAAGAAGGAAATCGAAGGAAAAAGAAAATTGTAATAATAGGTTTAGATATGTAGAATAAGAATAATATACAATAGATAGCTGTTCATTGCTTAGTCTTAATCCATTAAAAAATGTATTAATAAATGTTATAAATATTGAATTAATAAATATTAATTTAATTAACATTAAACTCAATAGTTTAAATAGTAGTAACAAAAGTAATGGTACGTTCATTTACTACGTGAAAAGACATTTTCTATGCAGTAATTTCACACGAACTAAATAATAATTGGAAGAACTTTTACTAAATGTTTTGATTTCATTGCATGACCACGCATTCTCATGCAGTAAGGTTTCATGCAGTAAAACAAACCTCCATCTCGACCAGAAGATTAAATGGTATTATTCAAATGCGTGGTTGCACGTTGTCTAATTTAGTTGTTTGCATGTTTGCTTCATAATCCAAAGGTCGCAGGTTCGATCCCTGGCCGAGCTGGTAATTTTTCATAGCGGAGAAAAATGTAAAACATGCCTTCTTTTCGGATAGGAGGTAAAACTGTAGGTTCCCTGTCAATGAGATGTTTGGCATGATAAAAATCCTTACTGGGGGTGGAAGTCCCCCAGTTTCGGCTAAATTCTAGTAGGGTCGGCCAAATGATCATAGTAATCGGTGCCATGAGGTACGAGTTAGTTGTTTGCATGTTTGCTTCATAATTCGTCGCAGGTTCGATCCCCGGCCGAGCTGGTAATTTTTGATAGCGGAGAAAAATGGAAAACATGCCTTCTGTTCCGATAGGAGGTAAAACTGTAGGTTCCCTGTCAATGAGATGTTTGGCACGATAAAGATCCCTACTGGGGGTGGAATTCCCCCAGATTCGGCTAAATTCCAGTAGGGTCGGCCAAATGATCATAGTAATCGGTGCTATGAGATACGAAGGATGCTCCGCCATCCTGATTCGTCGCCCAAAAATAAATAAAATAAATAATTAAACTATAAACTCGTAGACAGTAATATTATATCAAAAATAATTAATGCCATAAGAAGTAATTCAACAGGTTCGGACGGGTTAAATACTACAATGATAAAACTGTGTTGCCCCTTTATTCTGCAATATTTTGTACACATATTATTAACTCGTGTATTTTAGAAAATACATTTCCCGACAGCTGGAAGTCGGCTCTTGTAACACCAATAGCAAGAATTTAACAACCTGTGGAGTATAAGAATTACAGACCGATTAGCATTCTACCAACACTAAACACCAACACAAAAATACTGAAAAAAATCATTAACTAACAAATTAGAGAATATTTAGACACTAATAATCTGTTACCATCTTGCCAGTCAGGTTTTAGATCTGCACACAGCTGCGCAACCGCTTTGCTAAAGATAACCAATGACATTTTTAAAGCGCATGACTTAAGAAAATGTACGTTATTAGTTTTATTAGATTTTAGCAAGGCCTTTGACACAATAAATCATAATTTACTGCTTACTATATTGCATTATACCGGTTTTGGTAATAATGCAGTCGATCTGATCCAAAATTATCTCTATAATAGAACACAAAGAGTTAAGACATCTCATAGTGTTTCCGTGCTTGTTTATGTTACAAGAGGGGTGCCGCAGGGATCCATATTAGGTCCTTTGCTGTTCACGTTGTATACCAGAGGTCTTTGTGATTGCGTGAGAGCCTGTGAAATTCACATGTATGCAGATGACATACAAATGTATTATTCATTCAATCCGAGTAATATGGAAGATGCTGTTAATATATTAAATAATGACCTAAAAACTATAAACGAATATTCACTTAACCATGCGTTAATTTTAAACCCATCCAAGTGGTGTGCCTTACTTTTAGGAAATATGAATAATAGTTATCAATTAACACCTTTAAAAATAGGAGATAATGTTATTCCTGTAGTCGAAAGTGCTAAGAATTTGGGGCTAATTATTGACAACACATTCAGATTCAAAAAACAAATTAATAAATATATACAAAAAGCTTATTATAATTTAAAACTTCTTTAGCCACACAAACACTACTTGAATAAAAACACAAAAATGTTGCTTAGTGAAGCCTTGGTACTCTGACAATTTGCTTATTGTACACCCGTTTATGCTCCTTGCCTTGATTTCGAGACGTCACGACGTATACAACTTGTTCAAAATTCTTGTTTACGTTTTATTTATGGACTACCAAAGTTTGCACATATATCTTCTAAATTAGTAGAAACGGGTTGGCTTAATATGAAACAGCGGCGTCATATACTGACAACAACGTTTTATCACAACGTAATCATTAATAGGCAGCCCACCTTATTTATATAATAAGATGAGGTATAGAGCAGATGTACACAACATAAATTTGCGACATAGAGGCTTATTGACAATACCTAAACACAATACTGTATTTTATGAGCGGTCATTCAGTTATAATATGTCGCAAATATATATAATGACGTATCTTCAGCATTCAAATCACTATCAGTCAAACAATTCAAAAAAGCCTTGATTATGCAGTTGGTTACAGATTATAATTGATGGTCCAGATCGTAAACAGTCGTCACTAATTATGTAAGCTTTAAGACGATTATTATTTTTATTATAGTAGGCTCCTTGCCGGAAAAGTAAGTTAATATTAAAGTTTCATAAACTTGCTAAAAAATAGGTTACGTGGGAGAGCAGCGATATGACATGTCATGAAGCTGAACTTCGCCTATGAATATCTAAAACATGTACATTTGTAAAATAACTGTCTATAATAAAGACACTATTATTATTATTATTATTAGTCATTATATTATATATTAACATAAACATTATATCTAACAACAAACTACAACAACAACTAACAAGCTAATTGTTACTAATTTACGTGTGTATGTACAGGCACACAATCACAAATTTAGTTAAGCAAAAAAATTACATCTCGAATCATTACACACAGTTTATCACCTCTTCTAGAAAATTCATCATCATCACAGAGTTAGATGGAATTTTAAAGAAAGCTTGCATACGTTATTGGTAATAAACTTTCACTCCTATAAATTGTGTAAAAGCCACAAAAGCGAATTTCCCAGACTACTTCATTCTACTCACACGCTGGCACGTTTTAAAATTCCATAAAGCTCCTGTGCGACGCTTCTGTTGGTTTTTTCCTGGCAACCCTTACATGCCTAAATAATTCATGCACGCACCTGCCGTTTTAAGCCTAAACACAAACACTTTTTGTTATTTTAGGAAAATTATCTAATTTATTGCTGCAGGAGAGAAGCCGATAACGTCTAACTTTCCGATTACTAAGACAGAATTAATATCCTTCTATAATATAAGTTGACAGAAATTATAAATCAACAAAAATGTATTATTGTAATAGAAGTATAATTAATTCTACACTAATCCTAAATTCGAATGGTTAAATAGACCCGGACTCTGAATTACAAATTTCCTTCTCTGGGCTGCTTTTGTGCTGTCATATTTGTAAACTAAGTAAACAGGATCATTCCTTTGATAAAGTGGTATAATTTTAATTTTTCTTTCTTAACTGAGATCGAGAAAATCCCAGAGATCTTTTTGTTGAAAGTGCTTTTGTCACGGTCTTTAACAACATTTTTTGGTATTATAGTATAAAAAGAAAGATGAAATAAATTAATTTTGCACAATACTCCCAACTTTGTTTATTATTTCTTATTGCTAGAATTAGTCTTTCAGGTCATATATTATAGTTTTTATATAAGTTTCCAAAATACCAACAGAAAATATACGTAATAAGCTCTCGAGATTCATACATAAAAATGAATTCCATACATTAAGTTATACAGTCAATTTAACTCTCAATTGTGATATTATGCAGGTCGATGCGGAAACTACGATTATAAAATGAGAAAAATTTACATTTTAGTTTGAAGTGGTCAAAGTATTGCTTTGAATGTTTGCATTTGAATTTGCATAGTAAGTTCACTATACAAATAAAACCAACCATACAGACTACCTGCTTTGTTCTGAAAACTACGTTACTGTGTATGTGTGCACAAATAAAAACACCGTCTGCTTTGTATTTATTGAGAGAAAACTGTATTTTTCACCGAATACATGTTCAGGCTTATTAGCATTTGTTTCGTTAAATGCCGTAAGCAAGTAAAAATGTAAAAAAATAAATCTATCTCGTATTAATAAATTTTAGTTTTATTTTTTTACATTATGTGTATGCGCTGAAAACGTACTTTGGAATATCTATCTAGAGTGGAGCGAAAAAAGTCTTTTTTATTCCTTTGATGTAATGTTGCAAAAAGTTTCCTTTAGGATTACATATTACTCATACCAATTTTTGTTTCAATTGCTTAATGTTTAGTGGGTCTGCCAGACCCACTAATGTTAGAAGAGAAGCTGAAAATTGTATTTTTTAAAATTTTTATATACCTGCATTCTTTGCGTGTAAATGTTACTAATAGCAAAAATTATATTAAAGTTAGTCGTATAAAAAATCCTACTAAAAGTGGTCACTGCGATCGATAATTTAGAGGGTCCGCCACGGCCTGAAATTTAACGTATTATTACCCTGTTTAATTACTTCCCAAGCAGCATTTAAGTAGCAGTAACTGAGATCGGAACTTTGATTGAGTAGTTGTTACGTAACTGCAACTAAATTTATGACTTTATAGGTTTAATTTCTTCAATTCGGAATATTCTAGTAATTGTGTAGTTGTTTCTACTATTTATTGGAACTATGTAGTTTCATTACTTCTGAGTAACTATTAAAGTACGTGGAACGGTATTGCCACTTAGTATACTTACTTTAAAGTCGTTGCAACTTCAAAGTGGTATTATGATTGTAGCAGTAACTTGCCCGAAGCTACTTTAAAGTTTTTAAAACCTTACAGTAGTATTGAATGTAACACTTACGTTTTTGCTACCCAGGAGAATCACATTAAAGTAATTTTTCGTAAACTACTCCATCTCCATATTTACTTGTAAAATGTTGGATTAATCAATAATCATTAATCAATTTGCAATTTGTTATGATTGTTAATAGATGTTTTACTATATAACCTTCAATAAAAATAACAAATTGGTGCCAAATTGTGCCTTTGGGATTGTTATGTATGTAGCTTGAAGTTGGCAACATTTATTTGTAGTGATGTAACTAACCAATCCTGGCATCCTGGCCCGTTCCCTGGGCGAGCGTCACTCAGCGTCAGTAACACTCGAGCCTGCTTGGAGGATATACGTCTTCTACAGTCTATGCATTGTGTATGTAATTCACCCTGCTCACTCAATATTAATAAAGTTAATTAATGACAATAATTGAGTATCTTTTATTTAAACACATAAAATAACATAACAGGAATAATATAAAAATGGTTTCTATCATGTGTATCAACTTATAAGTATTTCGTGTATATTTATCATGTTTTATTAAAGACATTTTTTTACTAAAAAATATATTTAAAGAAGGCGCGTTGTTATTTTTCGATTTATCATTAACATATTTAACAGAAAAGTTACAATGGTTTATAATTTTGGTGTACTGGAATGACAAAATAATCAAACATTTCATCGCTCTTTGTATTAAGTACCTATTATAAATAAACTGGTAATTCATTTTGTGACACGATCCAGCATTATATAATATAGAAAATGATAGAATATTTGTTAAGTTGCAAGAGCAAGAGAGAGCAACCACGCGACATGATGTGTCAAACAGAAAAGAAGTTCCACGAAAGTAGCAATTACTACGCCGCCACGTACCTGCTACCCAAAAATTGTTCCCCATTTTGGTTCCAGGCACGTAACAAAACCGTAGCAATTACGTGCTTGTGACTAGTGGCTAAAACTTAATAGTTCCACCGGTAGTTGCTGGTACGTAGCGACGACTAAAAATGCTGCTTGGGTTTGAATCGAGACCCGCACTTAGTCCGTGCCTGTCGTAAGTGAAGGAATGGTAAATAAATTTTTTTTAAGTAAACTTAATTGCTAGTGCCGTAAAAACTCGAATCAAAACTTCATGTCCAATCTTTGGACCAGGCAAAGACTTTGATGAACACATTTTTCGATGTTATGAAGTGCTATATCAACGTGCGTGATGAACTTATGCCTAATGTTAATTCTAAGAACCAAACTTTAATGAAATTTCTCAAATTGTCGTAATCAAAGTTCAATATATATGCAAAAAGGCTTCATTTCCAACTGTAACTTTTAATCGTGCTAATCAAATGCTAAAAGACTACCACAAGATATGCACGAGCTTGAAAAAACCCAGTCATCGAAAAGATTTATTTAAACGTAAAGCAGAACCCTTTATATGTCAGGCAAAGACAAACTTTTTGATTTAGCCAGCTGGAAATGTGCTGATTTTTCCGCTTGTCATTGTGGAAAAAATGACAAAATTCCTCACATACTGGCTAGAAAACTGCGATAAAATTATTAACAAAAGAGCAACGAAAAGTAAAAGAAAAACGTCTCAAAAAACAACAGAACATTTTTTGTCTCTTACATCAGAAGACCTCAATAGACAGACCAGACAGGTGATAAGATACCAACCATGTGTCTGTGTATACTACTATCCCTTTTATAAACTAAATCGTACCATGCAACAAAGTAGCAGTGCAGTGATAGCGTATGTGAAACGGTATATAATATTTTCTGTGGCACATTACCGTTCACAGTTAGTTCTAGCGTACAAGAAGCACAACTAAAATTAAAAACTACCTTAAACGGCAATGAATCACTGGAAATACTGTATTACAATACCAGACCGGTTATCGGACTCGGCTACGCCTTGTCAAAAGACTTTCATTCTTGACCACCAAAGTAGCATTTCGCGCACTAAATACACAAATAACTATTTAAGTCGTCAGCATATACTAAATATTGTGTCACATTTAATTTCTTCACATAAATCATCAATGACTAATAAAAACAGTAGACGTCCAAGGTTACTCTCCTGTAGTACCTCACACAAACTGATATATGCAAATCAGGTACGACTCAAAAATAATATTTGCCTATTAAAGAGGTGCATGAGTATATTTTCAATTCTAAAGGGGGAGGCATTTTTTAAAAAACCATACTTGAAACAATTCTGAAGATACAAAATACAGAAATTACCGGCATTTCATCTAGGGGCCCAGTAAGGCAACATTCCAGGGGGGACAAGAGTTTTCCGCAAAAATAACTATTATAAAAATCTTGATTGTGAGTAATCTGTAAGAGATACGTATATGCCGTCCCGGACTTTTTTGTAGATCTTTACGAGCTCTACAATTCGTTCGCTTACAGTTTGCCTTTATCTGTTATCATTTTTGCAGCGTAACGCGTTTTGTCCCTGTTTGAGCCAACTTTCTTAATTACTTATTTCACACTTTGCTCATTACTCGACTTTCGAAAGATTCTCTGAGCAATAAGTATACATAGAAACCTTCTCTAAGAAACAAGCTATCAAATGGAGGAAACGGCATCAAAATCTATTTAGTGGTTTTCGACAGTTTTTATAAATACTGAGCTTACAAAAACTACAAAGTTAATGGGGACACGTTGATTGCCAGCGATGGCGCGTTTTCATTTGCGGTTCCTCCACACGCCGTTGATTTTCCAGCGAATATTATGCTAATATAAAGTACATAATATAATAAAAAAAACTACTTATATAATTAAAATAACTGTATTATGTATTCTCTTTGAAAACGCCTGCCATTTGTTTAAAGTTATTTTGAAAAATGACCAACTTATGTGTTTTTATAGCATTTATTTGAGCAAAAAAAGTTTGGGGTTTATTAGTAATTACGAAGAAAGGCATTGCTAATTATGAATCAAACGTGATTATTTTAAATTTTCTTGTTTATTGTTTCCAGCCTTACTTCGTGGAACTCCATAACCATGAAATAAATAAAGTATAGTAAAAAGTTTCAAAGTATTTATTAAAATATAACCTGACAATATTGTTTTGACAGCTACTCTGTCATTATCAAAGGTAATATAAATATAAACAAGCACGTCGATAAGCTAGATACAAAAATAAGTAACTAGATAAAAATAATAATAATCAGAATTAAATATCTAACACTTCCAGTAACGGATAATTACTGAGCTCAAGTTGTTCATTCATCAAAGGTACCCTGAGTTTGTGTTTGTATATTTTAAAGGCTTCTAAAATGTCTAATTTGCGTTTGTTATTACAAAAATGTAGGAATTTAATATTATTTTGAGGAGTCATTGTGTGATTTTGTTCTAAAATGTGTTTGGCATAATTAGATTTTTCAGGATGTTTATTTTTGTAATAAGATATAAAGAACACGTACGTCATTACAAAAATAAACATCCTGAAAAATCTAATTATGCCAAACACCTTTTAGAACAAAATCACACAATGACTCCTCCAAATAATATTAAATTCCTACATTTTTGTAATAACAAACGCATATTACGCATTTTAGAAGCCTTTGAGATATACAAACACAAACTCAGGGTACCTTTAATGAATGAACAACTTGAGCTCAGTAATTCTCCGTTACTGGAAATGTTAGATATTTAATTCTAATTATTATTATTTTTATCTAGTTACCTATTTTTGTATCTACCTTAAGGTCCAAGTGTACCCAAAAACGTGTGTTATTTGTTTCATAAATAATATAATAATGTGATAACTTTGGTTTTAAGTTAATAGTCTAGGAATGTTAAAAACTTGCTTACCTAACATGTTTTGGAAAAAAAAATTTTTTATTTAAATTATTTCACGTTATACGTGAAAAATTAATTTTAGAAAAACTGTACATTCAAAATTAACCAAAATAATACCACTTATATTTCATAGTATTTGAACTATTTTCCCAGAATTTTAAGAAAATCGTATGTCTAGCGACTAAATTATTGCCAAAAAACCTGCTTTTTGCCAAAAAAAACTGCTTTTTTGGCAAAAAGGAGGTAATAGTTTAGTCCCTAGACATACGATTTTCTTAAAATTTTGGGAAAATAGTTCAAATACTATGAAATATAAGTGGTATTATTTTGATTAATTTTGAATGTACAGTTTCTCCAAAATTAATTTTTCACGTATAACACGTGAAATAGTTTAATTAAAAAACTTTTTTCCAAAACAAGTTAGGTAAGCAAGTTTTTAACATTCCTCGACTATTAACTTAAAACCAAAGTTATCACATTATTATATTATTTATTAAACAAACAGCACACGTTTTTTGGGTACACTTGGACCTTAATGACGTGTTTGTTTATATTTATATTACCTTTGATAATGACAGCGTAGCTGTCGAAACAATATTGTCAGGTTATATTTTAATAAATACTTGTAACGGTATATTTTTACAAGCTCTGAATAATTGTGGTTTCGCCCACATATTTACAAACATCTTAAGTCCGGTTCTGAAAATTTGAATTCTTTTCATAATGTAAACTTGCGTTAGCATTCGATATAAACACCCCTTTAAAATTATTTAAAAAAAAAGTTGGTTTCAAATCTTAAAATTATAAAAAATCTCTTTGGTTACTCATATAAGCGTTTGCAGTTTTAGAGGAAAAATCAATACTTGCTGTTGAGTTGCTGTGCTCTGATTGGTTTAGCCAAAACACGCGATTCGTTGATTGAGTACTAAGAAAAATCAATACTTGTTCTTGAAGTGATACTTCGCTATTGGCTAATTGCGATTTGCATCTGGTAATTTATTTCTACACGAAAAAAGAACCTTGAGTTTTTTAAAGTGGACTTCCGATCGAAATTTCAGAGAAGACAGTTGACTTTGGTCGATATTATAGAATTACCGTTTTACTTTAGTTAATTAGAATTAAAGAAAATTCTAGATCTAGTTCTCGTACAGTTTAGTCGACACTTGACGTGAAATGAGTTTTTGATACAGTTTAGTTTTGAATAATTCAGTTTGAAAGACTTGAATACAGTATCGCTAATAATTATATGTGGCTTGTTTTATTATAATGGGCCATTAAAACAAGCACTTTTACCGCTCGCGCTTTAAAATTAGTGCAGTTTTGTTATTAAAAATCTTGCAGACGGACTTATAATTTAAATAACAAATTCTCGTTCTACATATAGATAAAGATAAACAATTATCTGTTTTATTGGAAGAATTTAAAGTAGCAAGTGCTATCTGTGTTTAAATTCGTTTAAGCTTTTAAAGACATTATCGTTATTTATCGTGTGTAATTTATAAACAAAATTATAATCGAAACCGGATTGTTTAAACTGTGTTTTAACAAAGATTGTTGGTGAAAATCATATGGATTATTTCAACGTTTTGTGTGATTGAACTGAATCTGAAATAAAAATTATTTCTTGGGACCTGCTACATTCAAATAACAATTCAGAACCATTAAGGATCAACAACGGTCTTTCAAGGAGAGGCGTTTCCAGTTTCTAGCAGTCAAGAGTAATGTTTTTTGCGATGCAAGTAAACAATGGTTTAATTGGAATTCGATTTATAAGATTTAAGGTATTGTACTTTAAGAAATATCTATTTTTGTAGTTTTTTTGTGTTTACGGATTATTTGGATAATTTAATTTTTATAGTTTTCTATAAAAAGAGAGCTCTCTAATAGGATTCAATTTTAGTCTGTTACTTTCAGTGAAATTCACATATTCTAACTTCAGTAAAATCTAATTAAATTTTTGAATAATTTATGTTCACTAAAATTTAAATAATTTTATGTTGAATAAATTTTAACTAAATTTTGAATCATTGTGTGTTCAATAATTCCTGAGTAACTTGAAAATTAATTACTGAATGACTAATTTAAGTTTAATAAATTTATGTTGTCAATGTTTTTTTTTATTCTATATGTATATGATTTTTTATTTTTTTACCATTTAATAAATATGTTTTTCAGTTTATACCAAGTGAGCTAAATGGAACCATATAATTATGAATGTTTTATTAATTTTTATTTTAAAAATTTATAAATATAAACAAAATTTTTGTTCAAGGCCTGGTATATTGAATTCATTTTCTGATTAGTGAATTCAATATCTTTTCTGGCTTAATTAATGTCATTAAATTTCATAATCAGATGGCGCCCTTTTAGAGTATTTATTTGAGTTCTGAAACCCTTATCTACTCCTTTTCATCCCAGCGTTGATAATTACCTAACTCCTATCGAATACCGGACAGAGATGGGCCTCGGTGGGACTTATAGCTGACTGTGTAAAGTTATTGCAGCTAACCAAATCTTCCCATTTGTATTTGAAGTGTGGAGGGGCGGCAGCCTCTTCTATCAGACTACACCTCAGGTTCAAGTTGACCTCCATACAAAAAGGCTACTTTTCTCAGGGAGACTCTCAGAGGATCACTTTGGTGTACTGGAGGAAATTGAAACACCACGTCAAGAACATTTAGATGACAGAGGGTCTGTTCGAAAGAAGCACAAAAAAAGGAAGTCAACAACAATTAGGGGCAGAAAGATTCAACTCAGAAAGCGAGATGGAGAGACAACGAAGAGGCTGACCCTGTCTGACAAGAGTCTGACAAGAGAGAAGATCGATTGCAATAAAGAAAGAGACAAGTCAGGGATAAAGAGAGTGAGGAATCAAAAAGGAAAGGTTGGAGGATAACAGATATAGACATACAAAGGTCGAAAATAACGAGGCTGACAAGGGAAAGAAGAAAAATGCTACAGAGAAAGAAGATAAGGAATCGAAAAAGAAAACGTTGGATGATAACAGAAATATACGTACAAAGGTCGGAAATAAAGAAGCTGACAGGGAGAGGAAGAAAAATGGCAGAGAGAAAGGTGAGAAATCGAAAAGGAAAGGTTAGAAGATAAGAGAAATGGACGTGGAATGTATATAAACTGGTAATTGTCTACGGTAGGGGTTAAGGACTGCTAAAATAGGTGGGAGTGAGAGAGTGTTAGTGGTAGGTCCCAAAAACTAACTTTTATAAGTGCACTGTTTTCTTACTTCGTAAGAAGGGGACCGTTGATTTTTCAACGGGCATCATGCTAGTATCAAGAATATCTTGACGACTCTCCTAAGACACGCCATCATATATCATTTTACCCGGTACGCAGGTTTGCTACTTTTTGAGTGTACAAACGACGAAAAGTTTTTAAAATCGGTTTCTATAGAGTAACACTTGCAAGATAATTACAGTAGGCTACATTTATTTGTTGCCTAATTATTGCACGTAGTCGTATAAATTCGTATAAGTGGATGTTCTTTGTTTTTTTATAATTACAAAAGTGTTTATTCTTTACTTTAATGTTATTAATGATCTGTTTCGTATAGCACTTTGGATAAATTCTCAGTAGTCTTTCCCTACTATTATAAGCATGGTTATATTGTTTTATATAAAAAAATGCACAATTATTTGTATAATTATAATAGAAACACTGTATTATTCAATACATTATTTTTTGTTTATTGCATATGTTAGTTTATTTAAAAAAAAGAAGGAGAATATCTTTATTTAACAGACTTTTGCATGATTCATACAAAAATTTAACATTAAATTGTAATTTATGACCTTGAGAGCGAACTCGAGCAATCCATTTAAAACAATGTAAAACTCTTCCCCGCGTCGCGACGCAAGTCGGCGGATGGAATTGCGGGGTGCGCTACCAGGTTGTTCCTGACCCACGAGTCCATAACGAGAATAAGCCCGATAAGAATAAATTTAAGTTAATTTCTTCTCCGCGATTCTGTTTATCTCTAAAGACAGTCTTCCGTGAGCCTAGTGTGAATAAGGGCTTAATGCTATATATACAATAATAGTAGCAGTTAGATAAAAATTACATATTTTGTTCTGAGTTTTATTTTGCACCTGTACTATACTACTTATTTAAACAATACTATTTAAAAATAAAAATTTATTTGCAGTATAAAGCAACATAGTCGGCGAGAATTTTGCTAATATATTATTAATATAGTATATATAGATTATGATTATTTATTGTTTTCATAGCAACTGACAACGATTTGGTAAGTTGAACTTTGTATGATAGCAGAGCGAAAAGTAAAAACAGATCAGTAACGCAAAAATAGCTCGATTCCAAATTAGACATATCAAAGAAAGGCTATAAAAACTGTTGGATCCTCTGCGCAAGTAATCTTTTTGCGAAGTGGCTACAAAAACTTTCAATCTTTATTTACATAAAAACCTCACCCCAATAGAAGTATAATGTAAGTTTAATAATTACTAAAATGTTTATTTTTAATTATCGTTTAAGGCTTTTACCAAAACTTTTGTTACATACGTTAGTGCCGGTTAAATACGGTGCCAATGCCAATAAAAAGGAAATGGGATATTTGTAACTAAAAATATGTATAAACCGCTATTGAAATGCTACTTTTCGAGTTTTTGGCTTTCTTTGATATATCGAATTTGTCGAATCAGTATCGTGTCATTAACTGTACTACATATTGATCCAATATTGATATGAGGTATTAAAATAAAACCGACTGGACTTCAAGTCAATATATACAGACAAATACGAGGGCAAGGTGAAAAGTTCTCGGCCTGACAATGAAAGACTCCGACTTTCAGTTAAAAAATGATTTTGTTTTTCTACATAATCTCCCTTGACTACAACACTTCCAGCGCCTCTCCAACATCAGTATTCCTTCCCGGAAGTGATAGTCTGGAAGGTTGTGAAAATATTCATCTACGGCCCTCTCAACTTCTTCATTGGATGCGAAGCGCTTCCCAGAAACAAATTTCTTTAAGTTTGGGAACAGATGGAATTCTGAGGGTGCCAAATCGGATGGCCGAACAAATCATACCCCAAATCCCGCAGTTTTCCCATCGCCAACGCACCCTTGTGTGCAGGTGCGTTGTCCTGGTGAAAGATGATGTTTTTCTTCTTCAAGCAAGGCCTCTTCTCGCGAATTTTGGCATCCAGCTGGTCAAGAAGGTTGGAGTAATATTCGCCTGTAATTGTTCTGCCTTTTGAAAGATAATCAATTAACAAGATCCCTTTCGCATCCCAAAGCACGCTGGCCATGACCTTTCCGGCAGATGTGATCGACTTCGCTTTCTTTGGCGCTGAACCACCGGCTTCCACCCACTGCTTGGACTGCTGTTTCGTTTCTGGCGTGTAGTGGTGGACCCATGTCTCATCCATGGTGACAAATCGCCGCACAAAATCGGTCGGATTCCTGTTGAATCGGTCCAAAGATTGCTACGAACATCGTTTGCGCATTTGCTTTTGATCGGCATTCAGCAATTGCGGCACCCATCTTGCACAGAGCTTTCGCATCCCTAATTCTTCGTGCAAGATGTTTCGCACCCTTTCTTCCGATATCCCCACAGCCTCAGCTATCTCACTCACCTTCACTCGCCTATCGTCCAACACGATATGATGCACTTTTTCGATGGTTTCCGGTGTGGTTGCGGATTTTGGCCGTTCTTCACGTGGGTCATCTTCGAGTATGTGCGACCACGTTTAAATTCAGCTGCCCACTTTTTAACAGTTGACATGGGAGGAGCAGAGTCCCCGTAAGCTTTTATCAACTTCGGATGAATTTCCTTAGGGGTTAATCCATCCAAAACGAAGAATCTTATAACCGCACGATATTCAAGTTTATTCATTTTAACAAAAAACACGCAAGATGTCTACTGAAAAAATTCGTGTAAACAAACTACTTGAGCGAACAAGTTGAAACTAGTCATACGAACTAATGACACATGCACCCAAGCAGGAAACATAATTGTTTGCCGATTGCAGCGCCATCTCTGTGTCAGGCCGAGAACTTTTCACCTTGCCCTCGTATACAAATAAATGTAAAAAGATGAAATACAAAAATTCCAACTTGCTTACATTGAAATAATACTCCGGCTAAATGTAAAGTAAAAGTGAAAAACCCCACTTTCCACAAATTCACGCTCTCTAAGCAATAAATAGCAAAATTTTTATAATAATAATTAGTGTCACAGTAATAGAAAAGCACATTCACGCACAATTAAATCTCATAAACAATAACAACACAATTTTATTTTTTTTAACAAGTAGTAATGAAACAATAAACAAAACGAAAATTGATAGCATCAAAGAAATGTTTTCTTTTATATGAAATAAAACGACATAAATAATTGTTTATAATTTAAATAGCAATAAAAAAATACAAGATTCTCTCTTTTTAATTCTGTAATCATCTCAATTTCATTAATCTCAGAATAATGAAATACTCCTTTGATTTATTTTAAAATAAATTAAGTTCATTTCAAAACAAATAATTGTTTTAGTTTAATTATAAAAGAAATACTTCTTGAAATAAAGATAATAATTTGTTTACAATTCTATATGCCCCTTTCGATATCATTAAATTTCTTATATTAAAGATTACAGAAAATTAACTGGTTTTAATTACTAGGATTGTCATCCTTTCCTTGTTTACAAATTGGCGCTACAAGATTATCAACTTAATGTTTTTCAATTCCCATTGAATCAGCTGTCTGCTTTCATTAAGGTTGACAAATAAATCAAGAGACATGTGTCAATTTCTGCATAATTATTTCCAATTAAAAAAAGTTTTACAATAATTGGAATACCAATCCATTTTATCCTTTTAAAACCATGGTAAGTAAAATTTAATTTTTTTATATCCAAATCCATTTAATTATTCAATAATTTCATACATTCCATAGATATTAACTTTTGGCACATTATAATTAAACACTTTAAATTAAATACTTTTTGAATTGTTACACTTTGACGTTTAACATAAATAAATTTAACTTCAAAACTTTTTCATTATTAGGTCAACATAACTTTAATTTTTATCAATCTAAACAAGACGTGTAAATCTTCTGCAAAATGTAAATTGAAAGAGAGTTGGTTAAACAAATGGCTGTCTATTTGTATGATTTGGCTAAAATAATTGCCTTCAATCTAAATGTCAACAAGGCTGTTGACATCACATAAATACAATAAGCAAATTCTTATTTACTTTTTCACACCTTCCTACTCAAATTTAAACATTATATTCTTAATAACATCATTTACATGTTTTTAGATGACGACAAATTCAAATAGTATATCAATTACAATATTTCAATAAACGGTCCAAAGGGCAATATAATTACATGTTGTTATAATGATATCAACAAGAAAATGCAGCCCCTACATTTAAGATTGTATAAGTTATGTGATAAAGAAGCAGATTTACAAACCTCCGACAAAATAATTCAACTAATAAGAGCTTTATAAAAACTCAAATTACAAGAAACTTTTAATATCGGAAAACCTCGTTATAAAGAAAACATAGTTTTAACTAAATTTATACAAGGCAAGTGGATAAATATTTGTATACACCCTTAATACAGTACACCTTGTATGTTCTAGGTGAAATCTTACATTAAAATCGACCTAAACTTCATTCAATTAAAAAAGTATATTAACGTCTCCCAAATCGCTAATAGACACATAAGTCTTTCAGATATCCCTTATCTGCCTATACCTGTGTTCAACTGTGCATGCTAATTATAAATAACTAGAGTATATTTTAATTCATAAAAGAAAAATTACTCAAAATTATTATTTTGAAAATTGAGGTTTTGTAACCAACCTAACGTATCGCTTCGAAATTGCATAAATATGCTTATTTAAAATTATTAGGAGAGTGAGAGACCTTTTGGCATGTTAAATATCGTACATATATAACGTACAAGTAGGGACAAAATAAGTTCGTAATTCTAAGTTCACAGTCTGAACACATTTTTATAACTTTATAACAAAATTTGAGGTTTAGACTGTGAACTACTTCTACGATTATATTGACTGGGTCTATACATAGAATATAAACTGAGCTGCAAACTTTATCAAAATTTCTTAAACACGTGGGATGAGGTAATGTTTTTTAATTTCATTCTTCTTTATGATGTCAATATAGCTTTTGTCTATCAGCAGTACCAAAATTTCATCTACCTTTGGAGCATAATTCTTCTGACCCATACACAAACAATTGAATTTGGTATTTGCAGAAGACTCTACACTCAACAAGCAGAAACGTATCTGAAAAACAAGGACAACTAGTGGTTTTAATTTTCGAATAAGTCTAATTGGATACGTATTGAACATTGTTTGAGGTTGTGGCTGCTTTAGCATTTTTTTACAAGATATATTTTCCTTCACAACACAATAAATTGGATCAATAGGAAAACAGTCGCATAACTTTTTTATCTAATATTCACAGTAACAGATGGATTTATTTTTTGTTCATACTATACATAGTTATTATGTTAACGCCATGCTAATTGTTGATATATATGAACAACCAAAACATTTATACTCGTAGAATTTTCCACTTGTAGGTTTTAATGCAAATGTTTTGTCCATGTTTAGGTATAATTTCTAAACCATTTTTTAATCTCTTAGATGATTCCATGTTTTTTGAAGATTACTATCCATCTGCAAAAACGATGTGTCATCGGCAAAAAGAATAAAATTAGTTTTATCAACACTATCAGGTAGATCATTTATATAAAGTGAAAAGAGTACTGGTCCCATAACCGAGCCTTCTGGGACACCCATTGTTAAGATGTTTTTATTAGAGAAGTTATTCTTCTTTTTTACCATATAGACTCTGTAGATATAATTTTAGTAGTACTTATAGCGTTGCTTCCACTGAACTTATAATGTCGACATTTATCTAGCGGATTGGATTGGTCAACACAGTCAAAAGGAACACGTGACACATTGATGGTTTTCAAAAGATTCAAGAATCTCATTTACCAAATGCATTATTCAGATAACAGAGCTTTGATTTTCATGGAAACTGAATTGTGTATTGCATAACAGTTGATCTTTGTTTAAATAGCCCATAATTTATTTTGCTAGACATTTTTCATAGATTTTCAAAACAATCGGAACCAAAGATATTGATGTGTAATCTCCTACATAATAATAGCCAGTTCCGATGTCCGGTGTCCGATGTTCACCGAAAAATATCTCTAAAACTTAGAAAAAGACTTAGGAAGCTGAAATTTTACAGGCAGGTGGGCCCTGCCCCAAAGGGGTGCATAGTATATTTTAATCCTAAGAAAACCCGTGGGGGTCGCAGGGGGGGCATTTCTTAAAAAATTATTATGGCTATATATCTCTTGAATGGCGTAAGCTACAAACTTCAAATTTTCACAGATTATACTTGAAGCTATTTTGAAGATAAAACAATACAAAAATTACCGGAATTTTATCCAGGGGCGGAGTAAGGCAACATTCCAGAGGGAGAAGAGTTTTCCGCAAAAATAACTATTATAAAAATCTTGATAGTGAGTAATCTGTAAGAGATACGTATATGCCATCCCGGACTTTTTTGTAGATATTTTTGAGAGCTACAATTCGTTCGCTTATAGTTTGACTTTATCTGTTACCATTTTCACTGCGTACTGCGTTTTGTCTCTGTTAGAGTGAATTTTCTTAAGTATGTATTTCATACTTTGCTTATTACTGGACTCCAAAAATCCTCTGAATAATTTGTGTATATTGAAACCTTTGCTAAGAAATAAGCTGTCAAATGGACAAAACGTCATCAAAATCTATTCAGTGGTTCTTGAGATTCACCGGTTTTGACAAAGACTGGGCTTACAAAAACTACAAAGTTAATGGGGACACGCACTGATTGCCAGCGACTGCCGCGTTTTAAGTGCGGTGCCTCCACGGCAGTTGATTTTCCAACGAATATTATGCTATATAAAGTACATAATATATTAATAATAAACTACATAGATATATAATTAAAATAACTATATTATGTATTCTCTTTAAACAGGCCTACCATTCGTTTAAAGTTATTTTGAAAAAAGGCCAACTTATGTGTTTTTATAGCATTTATTTGAGCAAAAAAAGTGTGGGGCTTATTAGCAATTTCGAAGAAAGGCATTACTAATTATGAATCAAACGTGATGATATTAAATTATAATAACATGTTTTGATCCGATTGACATTATTATTAAGGAAAATAAAAACTTCACTAATAATAAATAACTTTTATAAGTAGATCTGTTTTCTTACTTCGTGGATAGCTGTCATGATCAGAAAGGGGCCGTTGATTTTTCAACGGGTATTATGCTAGTTTGTAATATAGGTTAGATCGCCCTTTTTAAATATAAGGATTACTAATGACTGTTTTTGTTTTTTGTCAGTATTGGGTTTTAAATTTGAACCATCTGAAGTTCAGATCGGGATATTTCAGTTTTAAGTGGTGGAAAACTGGTTGTATGACTCTAAAGCCATGGTTCTGGGGCACAGATAGCAGCTGGTCCTTGGTCTAAAAGAGCACTGACAGCACAAAATGAAAGAGTTTTTTCTTTCACAGAATATATTAAAGTATGAGAAAAAAAAGCTGCTTTCTAGACTCTCAATATGACGACTTTGTACTTTTTTGAATATTCTCGGAAAAGGCCACTTCGTTTTCCTGTAAGTGCTCCCTGCAAAGCTTAAATGCTCAATATTAATTGGAAGCATTAAAAATATGTTTTTTAATTCCGTTAATTTTAATTTTGTATTTATCAATGACATTTCTCAACATTGCTGAATTATGCTAACACAGTTTTCGTCGAAGATACTTTTTTGGTCGAACCGTCTGTTTCTCTGTTTCGACTTCTTCGCGGTTCCATTCTACTTACATATCTAATTGGTTGTGTTTTAATAAGATTATCGGTTCATTCTCATTACAAATGTAAGATTGAAGGTTCAATAACTTTTTATTGTTGTATTTGTTAAATATTGGAAATTTCCATGACGGGTGCAGACGCAAGTATGTGTACGTGTACTTGTAAATGTTGTATAATGAAATATTAGGATACTCTCTTGAAAAACTTTTATACAGATTTCTCATTGTATCAAGTAAATAACGCTTTTGTTTATTTTCTTTATGTTTTGCTTTTGTTTTGTTCCTACCAGCTGTTACGCGACTAACATCATAACAATATTTGTTGTATGTCTCTGATGATAGCGTTGACGATCTCTAATTCTCATTCTTCCTTTGAGCCCTACGGCATTGGAAAGCAGGGATTGAGATTTAGCATTTGGGGTCTATTCTTTTTAAAACTTTTTTAATAACATTTGTTGTTGATTAAACTTAACTTAAACAACTGTTTTGTAATTTCAGGTTTTCTTTTATTAGGGCGACCTGTTGACGGAAGTTCTCCCATCATTTGTGTATTTATTGTTGCAGTCGGAGAGAGATTACCTAAACTTGCAGATTAACTCGAAGTTTCTTGCCTAATCTTATTCTATAACCCACAGTATCTTTTTTTTGAGTAAAATAACTACTTTTTCTAGTTTTAAATTATACTGAAATAACTTTTACCTATATATCTCTTCAAGATTTTTCTTCCTCTCCGCTTTTGAGTCGATTCTTGCTCAAGTAGCTGCAGATTTGGTGGTGGAGTATTATTTGTTACAGCCCAAAATACTTTTTTTTTAAATTCTCATTGCACTTTGATTTTCTCTCCATCTACTTTTTTGTTTTTGTCTTTTTTTGTCATATTCTTAACTTTTTTCTTGTTTTTATGATACTTAGTTCTCTCTTTTTTTCTTTTTTTTTCTTCTCTTCTAATAAGATCTAATTTTATCCTCTATATCTTCTCATTTTTTTTATCAGGGTCATCCTACGGTAATTAAAAAAACATCTTCAAAAACTGTATTGCCTAGCTAAACTATAACAAAACTAGTATCTTCATTCTTTTGGATATTTTAATCATTAGTAAATTTTATTTAAATTCGGTTAATACGACAATTGAATTTCGACAAACTAATGACGCAGCGTTTAACTCGTTTGATACAGTGTTGCCACTACCTTTTTTGATAAAAAACCGAAAGGTAATCTAGGCGAAGTAACCCAGATGACCAAACTTGAGGACACTTCGATTTATTGATTTAAAAGTTTATGAACCTAAGTAACAGTATATTTCTTTATTAGGCGGAGAAGTCACACTTTTTGTGCCGAATCTGTAGTTGTTTTAGTGTGACGGACGAACGTAGTGAGTCCGGCATAAAACAACTACAGATGAGGCACAAAAAGTGACTTCGCCGCCGTATAAAGAACGCAATTTTTTCTTCAAACGTAATAGTTATTTATGTGTTAAGGGCATAATGAAGCTTTTATGGCCAGAAGCGTTATTTCTAGCCCGAGGCGTCAGCCGAGGGCTAGGAAAAGGCTGTAGGGCCCTAAAAGCAAGTTATGCCCGCTATACATACATTATTTTATGCACGCATTAAGTTTTTAATGTCAAATCTATTATTGTGTAAAAATATAATTTTATGTATTAAGGGCATAAAGAAGCTTTTATGGCCTTTTTGTACCTTGAAAATCATTATTCGTGTTCCATTTGTCGTAGTACCTTTGCTTTACTGGTTGCTAGTGTGTTCAACAATCATTATAATTCCATGTGTTTTATGTATAGAAACCCTAGAGTTTTATAAACCACATTATACTTTGGCAAGGAGTTCAATTATTACCTTATTATATAGTGATTGTGGATAAAAATAATTACAACGTTTTATTTTAATTTGTTGGATTCGAAAAGACTGCTTTGAATTTGAACTGATGTTTCTGTAGCGACACTCCAAACAACTAAAAATTCGCTTGAAGTTTTCGTTTCACGTTTTGAAATTGGTAAGTAATGATTAATATTTTCGTTTTTATAGTTTTTATATTTGTTTATTTTTAGTGCATCAACATGTTGGAATCTTAAGGAAGACGGTGACGCCGACCAGGCCAAAAAAATGAGTGAAATCACAAAAGCTGCTCAAAAAGCAATAGAAAATCTCGTTCCACAAAAGTCAGAAAAACTTTATAACCTGGCATACTGCAAATTCCGTGACTGGTGCGCTAAGAATGATGTGATGGACTACTCAGAAAACGTATTGCTCGCTTATTTTTCGAATTTAACAGAGAACCTCAAAATTAAGAGTTCGACTTTGTGGTCACAATATTCGATGATACGAACCATGCTACATATCAAAAATGGTGTAGACGTAAGCAAGTACTTAAAACTGCGGGCTTATTTGAAGCAGCAAAACAAAGGGTACATTCCTAAGAAAGCAGAAGTGTTCACAAAAAATCAGTTTGAAGAGTTTCTGCAGAATGCTCCTGATCAACAGTATTTAGCAATAAAGGTAATAATGATTTTGTACTAATATGTAATTATTGTTATAAATTCTTGTTTTTAGGTTGTTTTTTTGTTCGGAGTAGCAGGAGCGTGTCGATGCGATGAACTTGTCAACATGAGAGTTGAGTATATCGAAGACTTAGGATCACTAATACATGTGAAGATTCCATTTAACAAAACGGAGAAACCACGTTCTTTTACTATTGTGGGCGAACGCAACATTAATATATACAGAAAATATGCCAGTTTAAGGCCTAAGGATATGAAGGATAACCGATTTTTTGTGAAATTTCAAAACGGCAAATGCTACAAGTCAGTAATGGGCATCCATACTATTGGAAGTGTACCACAGAAAGTTGCTTTATTCTTAAAATTGTCAAATTGGAAATTCTTCACCGGACACTCTTTAAGACGAACGTCAGCCGCAATCTTTATAGACGCAGGGGGAGATATTTCCGGGCTGAAACGTTTAGGAGGGTGGAAGAGCACGTCATTTGCCGAAGGATACATTGCAGAGTCTCTAACAAACAAAAAAGAAACCGCCGAAAAAATTTTGTGTACTGGCGCTTCTTCATCAAGAATTTTATCTTTAGAATCCTTCACGAGTAATGCTCCAGCAGCTGTGATCTCGACTCCAAGTAACGTTCGCGTCTCTTCTGCTTCATCATCAGCAGCTACGTCAACAGGCATAAACTTTCAAAGTTTACATAACTGTACTTTCAATTTTAACTTTAGTAACAAATAATTAATGTTATACTATTTTTTAATTATTGTTAATAAATTCATGATATTTATGGTTTAATTATAAATAGAAAAATTATAATTGACCAATAGAAAATCACTTTTGCTGTCGGCGGCAGAAAAAGTACTTTTTCTGGCGCCGGCGGAGAAGTGAAACTTAAACTCTGGCAACCCAATTCAATAATGAGGTACTTCTCTGACGTTTGAAGAAAATAGTATATTTCTTTATTAGGCGGAGAAGTCACACTTTTTGTGCCGAATCTGTAGTTGTTTTAGTGTGACGGACGAACGTAGTGAGTCCGGCATAAAACAACTACAGATGAGGCACAAAAAGTGACTTCGCCGCCGTATAAAGAACGCAATTTTTTCTTCAAACGTAAAAATAATTACGTTTTATTTTAATTTGTTGGATTCGGAAAGACTGCTTTGAATTTGAACTGATGTTTCTATAGCGACACTCCAAACAACTAAAAATTCGCTTGAAGTTTTCGTTTCACGTTTTGAAATTGATAAGTAATGATTAATATTTGATTAATATAAATTCATGATATTTATGGTTTAATTATAAATAAAAAAATTATAATTGACCAATAGAAAATCACTTTTGCTGTCGGCGGCAGAAAAAGTACTTTTTCTGCCGCCGGCGGAGAAGTGAAACTTAAACTGTGGCAACCCAATTCAATAATGAGGTACTTCTCTGACGTTTGAAGAAAAATAATATTTTATTAGTTTGAAACGACCCAGGCAGCAAATGTACGTCATAATGATTTCAACATCTGGTGATAACTCGTCATAAGACGTCAGTAGACCAAAAGTCGACGACATAATAGGGAGAAGAAGTGCATACGTCATACCGTGCCTGACGTCATAATTCTTTCCTCGCAACGCGCATGTTCGCATCGCTCTACTTCGCTGTAAACCGTTTGTTTGACAGTTTTGACACTGTTGACAGTTGGAAGAGAAAACGTGACGCTACTTTGTGAGGTTAAAATAATAGATAGGTACTATCACAAATAAAATATTGAAACAACAATGGGTGAAAGCCATTGGGTAAGTGTTTTTATAGCTTGTAAACATCCTTTTTAACACTATCAATAATCAGAAATGAAAATATAATGTGCCTTATTGAAGTACATGCGCGTTGCGAGGAAAGAATTATGACGTCAGGCACGGTATGACGTATGCACTTCTTCTCCCTATAACGTTCAGTAAATGGCATTAAAATGACATGACACATATCACGTCATATTGTCGTCTTTTTTAGGTAATAGACTTATTTATACCGATTTATTTATAGATTATTATTTTACCGGTTTCCAAAGTCAAAAACTAAATGTTGCAATGCGGCACTTTGTATCGTAAGTAATTAGCATTATTTCGAAGATAATTTTTTCTAGTTTGTGTTATAATTTCCGTAATGGTATACCTATGTTTATTGTGGTATTACAAAGGGTCATTGTGATAAAAGCGTGTTATTGCTGCAAAGACGACATTTATATTATTTTCGTGGATAATATAACTAGTGTTATGATTATCATCGGTGATAGCCGGAGTTAAAACCGACGAAAATCGACCGAGTGCGAAGCACGAGTTCAATTTTCTAAAGGTTTTAACGAGTGGTATCATCGTTGATTAATCATAACACGTGTTATATTTGGTGAGAGAATATAATGAACGTTGAAAGAAAATAAACACTGAAACTTTCTGTCACTTTGACAGTAAACAATTTTATTTATTAAAAACAGGTGACAGTCAACATGCGGTGATAGAATTATCATCGATTTGATAGCCTATTCTGCGAGTTTGTTTTTGTACTTTCACCAATGAAATTAATAAAAAATGTACCATGTGACACGTGAATTATATTCTCGTATAAATATTATTGTTAGTATATTTTTAATATTTGATAAATTCCAACAGTAATCCATGATCTGCAATACGATGGTGCTACTTTCAAATTTTCAACCAATCGGTGTAGGTGTCGCTTACGTGATAGCGCGCAATCCATCTTAGTTGTCAGTACCAGTCTTTATTCTGTCGTTTATGTGAGGAGTTTGCCTCCTCCGCCATTTTTGATTTGAAAGTTTAAACTGAACATTTTTGTGATGAAAAATTTGTCAGTACTTAAAGTATGGCCTATTACAGAAATATTTGGTAAACGCGTTGGTTTGGCTTATAAGGAAAGTTTTGTGGCGACACCTATTATTCATAGTATTTGATTTATCGTTGAAGTCTTCAAAAGAAACATGAGAAGGAAACACAGAAATAATGAGACAATGGTTAATGAAACGAGACTGTGAATTTTGCTATCTTTACTCTTAATGAGCAAATTGTTGTTTTTAATTTTTAATATTGTTTTTAGTATATAACCTTTCAATATATGTTATATTTTTCAATTTTCAGTTTAATGTTTATTTTGAGATTTTATAAACAGATCGAACTCCTAGGAGAATTACCCATAATACATCAGTTGTCATTAACATTATCAACACACAAATGATAAATACCGGATTGGTATGCAGTAAATTTGCAATAAATATTACTACTTACCTGTTATACCCGTAATATTTACTGTAAATCTAATCTAATTGTTTAGTCATTATCTAAGTTTATTTATATGCGATAGGTACATATATGTACACCATATTAACCCGTATGTCCGAATCCTATTTCAGATTATTATTTAGGTTAAGTGTTCATGATATTCTTTGATCGATTTGCATTGATTTCTTAATTGTGGTAAATTTTGGATTTTCTTTCTTTCATCTATTATGCTTTCTAGTTGTTTTACGGATGTATTCCGTATTCTGTCTACTTTAGTTATTGTAAATTCAATCAAAGATAATTATTGAATTATCAATATCCATCAGTTAAAATTGTCATTGGAAACTGGTATATAAGTAGCTCAATTTGAAGGAAGTAGAGTTTAATGGACTACAATAATATTCAGTTTAATTTTGCAACATTAGTATCAACGTTCACTTCTCGATGTGATGTTAGGAATCTTCTGTGTTTTTCTTTATATTCGCTAAGTGACCGTAGTGTATTATATTATTTTTATCGTATTTTATTATATTATTAGTATTATATTAATTTATATGTGGATTTCGTAACCCTACAACATACTATGATTTCATAATGATCTAGGACAGCAAGGCTAACATGATGTTATTTTTTATTATTTTATCCCATTTCCCACTGGAAAACGAATAAAATAGCATCATGTCAACCTTGCTGTCCTAGATCATTATGAAATCATTGTACATTAATCTCCCATATATGTATGTTACGATAGAATCCTTACTTATATGCATGTGAACTTCCTGTTTATTTCCATATCCTGCCATCTGTGATCTATTGCCATTAGCTGCACATAATTAGCCTTTCAATTAAGCAGTCAGTTAGCTGCTGTATATTACCAGTATAATATTATCACAGCTGCATATTGTTTTCTGAAAGCAGTGCATCTTAAATAGGACTTGTTTCAGAAAAGTATCTAGTAAGTATCTTTGACAATTACCACCTACTATAAATAGTAAATGATAAAAATATTGCAGTAACGATTCCTACGATTCCTGAAACACAAATAAGGCTAATCGTTACATTGTTAGTGGTTTTCAAATTTTCCTAATTTTCATTAGGATCTATTCAGTTGTCAAATTTGGATGTAAATAGAAAATTGCTTTCAGTCGAATGGTAAAATTATTCGTGGACTGCCTACTCCGGTCTTCCTAAAAAACAAGACTTCACTGAACTAAATATTATTTTAACATATTTTATTAATAAAAAATTAGTTTAATTAAACTTAATTGAAATATTTTACGTAACATTTTCTATTTATTTATATTTAATTAATTCTAATGATTTTTTTTATTTCAAATTTTAAGCATATTTGCTATTTTTAAACAACAGGAACCAGTATTCAGCAATTTGTTATTTATTTCATTTCACATAATAAAAATATTTTATATTTCATAGTGATACCTGGAACTTCAATCTTCTGTAATGGGAAAATCCCAAAGAGGGACAAAACTCAATCAAGCCGAAATTGTTTCTTATCCCCTTTTGATATTTCCAGCTGAACTCTGGGCGTAACTGCAATATTCCGAAATCCTGTGTATGATTGCCAGCGATTCGTTCAAAAAAAATTATTACATTGCGAAATTTCATGTTGGGAAACGAACCCACACGCCAATCCGCTAGTTTATATAGGCATTACATTTTGGAAATCCTCTAAATTACACGATATACACTAAAAATGTCAAGATAACGTAATTTTATACATAAACAAGTTGCAATAACGTGTAACCGCTTTTACAGATTCTCCACTTACACGAATGCTAACGCCTTTGCAAATGAGTTGATGTAAGACGACCTTAAAAGGATGGATGAATTCGTCCACTTTGAAAGGATTACAAGACCCAAAAGCGGAGAGATAGAAATATTGGTAGAACAACAGCAGCTGACAAAGATTACACGGTTATTTACACCAGCTTTGTAGACGCGATCATTAAGGTTTTGTTTTGATTTAATTTTTTAGAATTAAGGAGAGAACAATAATAATTGATGATACTTGTATACAGAACACGTTCGCCTACTATTTTTGAGCTTTTTTTAAACATATTTCTTGTGGTTGCGGCTTTGAATTTTTAGTTCGTCTAAACTCATAAAGGCCAGCCATATATCTGGAGACCGTTCGTTTGGAAGGAAGTGAATAATGTGAGTTTGAATTCGAGTAGAGTAACCGGAGAGCTTTCTTCCTTCACACTGAAAAACGAAGCGCACCTTCCGACCGAAAATGCACAAAAAGCTCTTGATGACTGTTGTGGGAATATTCGGTGAAGCGTACTGAAGTTATCTTGAAATATCAACATGTTTATGTTGTATGATTTATTGATATAAAACGAAAGTAGAAATAAATAGGAATTATAGGAGGTATGGAAGAATTGGGTAAAAATTACTGTTGGAACGGATGAATTAAATAAATATTCTGCGGAAATGCAATATTAAATAAATTGGCACCAGAGCGAAGGCACTGATTGACATGTGTATTACCGTGTTCGCGGCTGAATTATTATTGATTGACATCTGGATTTGTCAGATGATAATGTTGAGTTCAACGCAACGCATATTTTATGTAGAAAACGGAGAATAAAAAAAGGAAAGGTAAAAGACGAATAATTCAATGTCTCAGTCCTGTTTTTAACGTATACATATATCCATCTTATGAAGGCAGTCCATGCTATTGTATTTCCTTTTACTTTTGTATTTGTTCTTTTTTATATGGAGCTGCAGGAAAGCGATTTTTCTTTATATCAATAATGTGGTATTTTTTCGAATTGGAAATGTTAGATGCTATATTGAAAGGAATGATATGAATGTGACATTACTTGCCGTGTCTCACACAAAAGCCGTTAGGGTTTTTCCCTTCATTTTCAGAGTCGTATTTATAAAGATTCTTTGTAAGGAATTGTAATAACAATAAATGAATTTCAGTTATTATTTATTAAAGCAATACTTTAATATTTTAAAGAATATGTTAAAGACACACACCTAAAAAGATTTTATTCTTAAGGAAATAATTGGGTCGGTAAGTAATTAAATACGTCAAGTTTTTTGTAAAGGCTGAGGTTTTCATTATTTCTTTCCACCGTATAAACGAAAAGATACGTAAAATTCTTTGTGAAATTGAATGTATTAGTTCTTTCTTATTGGGAGTTTTTGATATAGAATGTATTCAAGCAGAAATATCTAATTCAGACTAGAACTCTGTAATAAGTTTTTTTTGTAGTAAGTTTCAAATGATTCTTTCATTTTATTGTTCTTGGAATAAAAAGAAAATACTCATATGAAGTAGTTTTTTGCTGATTAAGAGTTTGTATTCTTTTCAAACTTGAAATGTATCTATATGTGTACAATTATGGGTGATTTAAATTTTCTAAATAAAGAATATAGGAATGTTAGTTTTCTCGTTTGCGACTTTTATATATATGTATTAATACTTATTTGGCTTACCTTTTTAAAATTATTTCAGTGTTTACTTGCTTACTAACAATTGTACATACTTTTATTAAAAATGTGTTGTTTCTGCTAATTATTAGTTACTACGCAATTTTCTTTCATTATTTTTATTTTATTTATTATTAATTTCATTTTTTTCCGTGACGTTCAATAAAAATTATTTATTATTATTATTATTATTATTATTATTTTTGTTTTTCTATAAATAAAACTGTTTTATTAGCTCATACATACGAAACCATACTCAGTCCCAGTTAACAAGGTGAGGTTATAATCACATCAATAAATGGTCATGTTGATGACTATTACGTCAAATGCCCAAAATAAAACGTCTTTTTGACGTTATTAATTGAACCAAATGATGACGTCACAAGACATCGTCAATAAGACGTCTTCACGCCGTCGACTTTTCCCCGTTGTTTTATTTTATTCAATGTTTGACATTATCTGCATCTGGTGAGAATGTGCAGTACTTTTTTGATCTTTTTAGAAAAGGAAATGTGATCAGATATTATTTAGCAGCAAATTTATTACTTAATTTGAAGGTTTCTTTTTATTAAAACAAAAAGGTAATGACTGTTGAATGACAATGACTTTACTTTGAAAAACCGTTAATTTGGATTTGGTCGATTGATTTTTTTTAATCATACTGTCTAAATACATACAATCAAAAATTAACAGAAAAATATATATGTACCTACTCCTAATCGGAACTGTAATAATATTTAATATTCATTTGCACATATTATTTTGTATTCATATTAGGATTAGGTTACTAAAATTAAATTAAATTGTAAATTGCGGGTTATTCAAATAAATAAATTAAAATATTCCAACGGATTGAAGAGATACAAAACGCATGCGTTACTTCCGGGATGAATGATACACTCGGGGTTGGCGTACTTTACCTACTTGTTGTTAGCGAACGCATATTTGGCGCCAATCGTTGTTTAATGTGCTATAGGTATTGTTATTAGTGAAGTTTTTAAGTAATTATTGTGCAAGACATACAGTTAAACCTCTCATTGTGGACACCCCTCTAGTATGGACACCTCTGATAGTGGACACTTTTTTACAGTCCCGGCGTTTTCCCATATAAATATAAAGCAAGAAACCCCCTCTAGTGTGGACACTCTCTATAGTGGACATGGACATCAATTTCTGGTTCCAAGTATTCAGTTTAACCCCTCATTGTGGACACCTCTTAGGAATTTTTAAGTGTAATTGCATTTGTAAAAACATTTTCATGGAGGGCAATAAATATTCCCAGAAGTTCTAAGTTAAAAATCTTCTGTTGAATGAATATTCTTTAATCCTTTACACGTGTTCATTTTAAACCTACAAATTCCAATAAATACCTACCCTCCTATTTAAAAAAATTCTTCGAAGGAGGAAAATATTTTGCAGAGGTAAGAAATGTGGGTCCATTTTAACAATCAAATAACAATTTTTAATTCCTTTGTAATAAATCCTTTTCTTCAATGAATATCTACCTGCTCATCCTTTATTAAAAGTTGGAAATACCAAAGGGTCATTTTTACTTATTTATGTAAATAGGCATTTAAATTATTTTTTTCTCGTAGTAGTCTTATAACAGTGAAAGGTAAAAGTTGTAAAATATTTAAGGTAAACGTGTCGGTGTCCATCTTGTAAATAAATATGTTAGAAGCTGTTTTTTGACTGATTTCTGTAAGTACCTACATAATTATATCAATATATTGATTGTATATACGTTGTATTATTGTATAACATCATATCCTCTCCATTGTGGACACCCCTCTATAGTGGACATATTGTCTGGTCCGAAGAGTGTCCACTATAGAGAGGTTTCACTGTATTAGTAAATTATCATTAGGCACGTAACACGTATGTATTTATCTCCTATGCAAGTCTTACGCTGTAATAGGCGTTGCCTGTTTGAGGTTATGTCACATCGTTTTATTAACTTCGAAATAATTAATAATTTAATCTGCTCTTCTCTGATTCTCGTTTAAATGTAATATTTTTTGAATTGTAGACAATATGGCTTTTGTGGGGGTCGAACTTGGAGAGTTCGAGAAACAATACTAACTAAGGTGTGTACCTATTTAATTTTGTATATGTATACAGCTGTTGTATGTATGTATTCAACATTTAAAACTACGTATAGTATAGAATATTTATTTTTGTTGTTACAATGCATTTTATCTTTTTATGTAATAAACTACTTAATAAAAAAAATGTATTGCGGTTTTATTTACATTTGAAGCTACTTCAATAAGTCTAAATAACGTCAATAAGTCATCACATCTAGAGGCCAAATGGTCATTGAATTACATCATTATGACGTTATGACATGACGTCAAATGGATGTGACATATTCACGTCATTTCCTTGCCTTTTTGATATCAAATGTTCGGTCCTAATGACTTAATTTGTGACCCAGAGTTGTCGTGTTTTTGACGTCACTTTGTTAACTGGGGTATTGCATCTCTTTAATCTATTTGCCTGAATAAACTTTGTAAAGTATTTGCAAATAATAATTGATAATTTAGATAAAATAAAATATGATTGCAGTATTATAAGCAAGTCAGTTTAATATAATTATAAAGATAAAAGTTAACTTACTTCTTAGTGCATTAGAATTTAGAAAATATACTTACAAAATTTAGAGATTATCTCATTATTTATCTGGTGACAGATAAAACAGATTTCCGTTGTAAAAGATGTATGCTTAAGTCATTTAAGACAATTCTAAATTTAGCAAAATAATTTAAAACTCATATACAAGGGATTGCGGAGAAAGAACCCTCATTTACAATCCTACGTAGTGTTTTAATTTTATAAAATCATGTACAATTAATAAATACTAACACGTCTTTAACTTATAACCTTGAGTATTTATAAAGTTTCGTCCGCAAAATAATATCATTGGTTCAGTACATAAATTTTACAGTATAAAATAAAAATAAATATTGCAATTAAAATATATCATAGATCGCATAATGGGGAGTTTTTTTAAACATGAACATCAGTACAATACAAATTGCCAATACACACTTAAATTGTGTTGTAATTGAGTCGTTAATTCGGAGGTGATTTGAGAGTCCCCCCCCCACCTATCTAAAAAATATTAAATGATGGTTCAAATCTCCATTTCCATATGATAATAATTTCAGTAACAGGAAATGACCTAGCATTATTTTTAACGTTAACTAAATGCGTGTCGAAGTTGCTGAGTTTGCGATTCTGAGTGCATATGGTAAAATATCAAGGTCGAGGTCTTTAATGTTGCTCCTAACCATAAGACTACAAATACGTTCCAATAGTGTAACATTTTGTCATGCCACTTTAGATCCCTTAGATGCGTATTAGCTAGAGCACGTGAAAGTCAATACTTGCTCAAGTATTCACATGCGTTATCTTAGAATAGCTATATCCGACCAGATGGGCAACCTTGATTATTTGTAGATTTTTTCAGCTCTACTCTGAGTACCTAGGAGTTTTGAAATGCATCAATAAGATGCTGTCCAAATTTCAGCATAAAATAAGCGTTTTTAGCATATCAAAAATATTTTTCAATCTGATTTTATTAGGTTGAATTACTAGGAATCTAAATTAATAATTATAAACTAAAAAATATTTTATTTTCAAAATGCTTAACAAATTAATGTATAAAGTCAATTTTATTTTGCTAAAAATGTAATTACATGCTATTCTAATATAAATCACATTTTCGGAGACTAATCGATAACTGTCATTTTTGATGGATAATGAAAAACTGGGCCCTGAGAAATTGTTGATTTTGACAGGTAATAATTCAAATGTTTAAATTTCCACAGCTCACTGATATTTGGAATAAGTAATTGGTTTAAGAAGATTATGAATGTTGAACGTAATACAATTTTAAAATAAATTAGAAAAGAGCTAGTATTTACGGTAGATAAGTAACACGAGAATTTCCTTTACAAAACAATACGTATAATTTTTGGATAAATAAAAAATTCTATTTATTTTATGAACTCGCACAAGATGGATCAACGCTATATGAATTACCCACACTAATTTATTAAAAAACAAGTCTTATTTTAGTAAAAAAATTTGATATTGTTTTTGAGTTTTTAATTAGTTATTGACCGTTTTCATTAGATTATTGTAAAATTAAATTTTTAAATATATTTATGGATAACAGTCTTTTTATTTTTTAGGACTGCGAATGACTGAAGATTTGCTCAGCAGGAAAATTAAAAAGCTTTTAAATTTTTTCAGTTTTGAACAAGTGAGAAATCTCGTAGGTGTAGTACATACATTTTTTTGAATAAATTCTGCATTCCTTTTTAGCTACTTGAAAAAATCTTAGGGTGGCAATATATACTAACTGTATATATTATACCTCCTGAAAGCTTTCTCTGTTTAACAGAACGATTCTTAGATTCTGTTGGTCCGTCCGATTCAGTCTTTGCTTTGATCCCAGTTTGTGTACTTTCCGTTCAAAATGAAAAATATGTGAGCAATCTTCTAGATTAGTCCTTTAATTTGGTGTATTTACCACCTTTCTACGTGAGTGTAATGCCAAAGTTGGGAAGCATCCGACCTGTCTTTGACCCCAGCTTTCGACGTCTCCCAAAGCTACATGAAAATTAATGAAAATAATATGTATATGAACAATCTTAAAGTTGAGGTGCAATTATCGCTTTTCTACATTAAGTACGTCTGGAGAATCTCAAGACTGAAGTTGGCATGGATTGATAGTAGGATTTTATTAATTTGGATTTTTCAAACTAAGTATTCTCTAGGTACGTCAAGATGCAAAACTTGCAAAAAAGTAACTTTTAAAATGATATAACATTCGTTATTCGTTCGGATTCGTTATTTACTTCTATACATTACATCTGAAATTATCTACAGTTTTTATATTTCAATCACTTTAGATTTTGAAGTTCAACGTTTCGTAATTCTGAAGTTTTATAGATTTGAAGTTTCAAGACTTTAGAATTCTAGGATGAGTACAAAGATTCCGAGAAAATGGTTTAAAATTTAAGTCTTCATATTTGAGGTAACCAGGTAATTATTAAGCGTTAAGGCTTTCATAGTTACAAATTCAATTTTCAACTATTCTTTCACTACTCTAGCTTTCAAGTATTCAACTCACAATTTTAAATAACTTGAAAATTTCAGAAAATATCTGCAAACAGATGGTAAATGGGAGTAATCAACGACACAAAAATAAAAATTGGAACTTGCAGAACAAAATAAACAATACCAGATGAAGTAAATAAGAAGAAGGAACACTACCTAGACTTTGATTTGAATTTTCAGTTGAGGTTCTAGTTTTATACAGCACAATCAAAAGAAATATCTAGTAAAATTTAAAAACTATAAAATACACACAGTGCAGTTTTGAGAATCACCTTTTGTTTGGCAGATAAAGTTTTTGATAAACCTAACGTTTAAGAAATCCGTAGAATTTAAAAACAAACTGTAACGGTATATTTTCTATCGGCCTCAGATATGTGTAATTTTGCATGTATTTTTATTGAAAAATTTAAAGTTCGGTCCTGTAAAACTATATTTTATATATAGCTGAAATTTTGTCGCATAAACACATTTACAACGAATATCTTAAAAGATCGTTTTCGAACTTCGATAAATTTAAAGGACGTGGAAGTAATAAATAATATTTTTAGAGCTTTGTCCACCCGTAGGAACGGTTGCGCTGTTAAAAATTAAAGAACCTTGATAAAATATAAAATGTATTCAAGTCATCTTGCTTTGAAAAAAACATTTCCGTCTACATTCTGGGAATGCATTAGTGAAAGATCAACTTTTTCTTTGTTTGAAAGGTGACATTTACACGCGGACACAATTTCAACTAGGCTTCTGCGTCTTAAAGTTAAAAAATTGCATGTTTTGCAAGTCTAGTCGGCACATGTTTACGCGGCTGTTCCCGCGTTATTTCGATCTCTACTTTTGTTTGTTAGGTCGAAAATCACGCGTGAATGCTAGTAGACACGCCACTTTCGATCCAGCTTTGATAAGAGTCAGTCGACTTTGGGTCGATATTATCGAATTCCCGTTTATCTTTAATTTTGTAGAATTAATGCAATTTCTAAATACAGTTCCCGTACAGTTTAGTTGCTATTTGTTGTGAAGTTTTTGAAGTTGTCTAGTTTTTGATAAATCTTGTTTGAGAAGATTTACTAATATCGTATCGTTAATAATCATCTATGGTTTGTTTTATCATGATGCACCATTAAGAACATTTACTCGCTTCAGTTCGCGCTTTAAAAATAGTGCAGTTTTGTTATTAAAAATTACGTAGACTGGCCAATAATTTAAATAATAAATTCCAGTTATATCTGCAGATAAAGACAAATAATTATTATTTTACGGGAGGAATTTAAAAAGTAGCAAGTGCTATCTGGGCTAAATTTGTTTAAGCTTTTAAAAGACATTACCATTATCCTTCGTGAGTAAATTATAAACAATAAAGATTGTTGGTAAAATCATACAAGTGATTGACTATTTTCAAAATAAAAAGTATTTCTTTGGACCTGCTACCTTCAAACAACTATTTAAAACCATCTAGAATCAACCACGGTTTTTCTAAGAGAGGCTTTTCCAACTTCTAGCTGACCAGTGTGGCTTGCTTTGCAAGGTCAATAAACAAAGGTTTAATTGGATAAGATGTACTGTACTTCAAGAACTATTTATTATTGTGAAGTTTTGGTTATGGATTATTTGAACAAGTGAGTTTTATAATTTTCTATAAGAAGAGAGCTCTCTAGTAGTATTTAACTTTAGTTTGTCACTGCTAGTAAAATTCAAATTTATTAACTTTAGTAATATTTAAGTAGACTCAATTCCGTAATAATTTACAGATACTTGTTTGTTAAATTTTCCAAAGGATTTTATATCTAAATAATTTCTTGATCTTAATAAATTTTGACTGATTTATGTTCATTAAAATCTAAATATTTCTTTTATTCTGAATAAATCTTAACTACATTTTTGAATTGTGCTGTGTTCAATAATTCCGGAGTAATTTGATAATAATTTACTGAACGACTAATCTTAAGTTTAATAAAATTATATTGTTTATGTTTTTTATATATGTGTTTGATCATTTTTATTTTCTTACCATCCAATAAATATGTTTTTCAGTTTATATCAAGGATCTAAACGGAACCATATAATTATGAATGTTTTGTTCAATTTTTATTTTAAATTTTTCTAAACATAACCAAAATCTTTGTTCAAAATCTAATATATTTAATTCATTTTCTGATTAGTGAATTTAATATCTTTTCTGGCTTAATTAAACATCATCATTAAGTTTCATAATCAGATGGCGCCCTTTTAGAGTTTTTATTTGAGTTCTAAACCCTTATCTAACCTTTTTCATAAATAAGATAACTGCAGAACCAATACCTGCGACCTGAATACAAAAATTTGTCAGATAGAGCTAAATCTCAAGCCGTGGTAATCTTGAGCTTCTTTGCTAATGTAAGTATAATGTTTATTGTTTCTATTGTTAATTTTGCCGTATAGAAAAACGTATGTTTCAAAACACAAAATAGAAGATTTTTGCCAAGATTTTGTTAGATTGTACCAGACATTTTTTTTGTTTATTTTCTTATCTTAAGATCACCTCGTATATTGATAAAAATGTCATTGGGTTATCCTTTAGAAGACACCCTGTATACTATAAAATTCAATTTTCAATATTTATTTGCAACGCCTTCTAGGTTTAGTGTTATTGACTGTAAAACTATCGAATTTTCTTTTAAATAAGTTGTTTTATTGTATTTTTTCTCTTCTGTTAATTAAATATAGGTAACATTTTAATTCCTAATTAAGGATTTTTCAAATCACTCTGGTTGTCCGTTTTCGTTAAATTAATAATATCTTTTATGGCGTTATCTAGATTTGGTATTTCAACTACAAAACATGAATTTTTCAATATTCCCTATATGGACATAAAAGTTTTCTAGCATTCCGATACATTATCAAGCTATTAATGTTAGACATATCTTGTGGCGGGAAAACAAATTTCCCCACAACCCGATTTGTTTGTAAAACACGCTCGCTTCTTAAAGATTTGTTGACAAAGCAAGACGTTTGATTTGATGCTGTTTAAACTTTTGTGATTTAATAGTGAAATTATCTTTTGATGGGCCAATTATTGTATAGTTTATAGTGCACGAAATGGTTTTACGAAATACGGAGAGTATTTAATCATTGTTTGGAAGTACCGTAATATAACGAAGTTAGATATTTTTTGTGAGGAGTATTGATGTATTGGTTACCATTTTGGAAACAATTCCCTTTTGAACATAAAAGGTAATATTTTTATTTATTTGAAGCATCTCGTATTATTGACGTGATCAATAAGCTTTCTTCTACAAAAACTTTCATTATTTATAGGGAAATAGATCCAGACTATAATTCAAGTTGGCCTTTATGTGTAGTGTTCATATTGGAGAATAATTTAGTTTGGTGTTGGAATAGGGTAATTAAAACTGCGAGCTCTATTTCTGTTAATTTTGATGTTAATGGCGAATATATGCTCAAATCAACTGAAAAGCAATAAACTTAAATAAAGTGTCTTGTCGTCCACAATATTTTAAGTCCCCACTCGTAGTAATTGGAAGCCTTCTCCAAAGAGTTCCTAACAACCTGATAATCATCTGCAACGAGTCGACGGAAACCAAGATTGTAGACAAATTTAGTTTATATAAAACAACCGGGTGGTTTTTTATATCTTATTTTAAGTTGATGCATTTACTAACACTGCTAATAATTAATTATTGGTTTAAATCAATGGTGCTAGCGCTTTTCTCCATAGCTCTATGAATATGGTGATATTCCAATTAACCCATCACCTGATTTAATTTAACGAGGGATGAGCCGTGCTTATTGTTCAGGCTAAGCCGAGACCTAAGTATAATTGTTAATCAGAATGTATTAGTAAGGTTGTATTAGTTAAGATTTCAAAAATTACAATTTTATTTTGCATAAAAAATTATAATTAGAATTTCATTTTCATTAATCATTCCTAAGTTTCTAATTGTCATATACAGTTCGCATTGAATATTTATTTGTTAATTATGTCGCAAACCGGTTTCAAAGCAATTTAGATATACAATATACAACAGATATATCAATCAGGAGCAAAGTATTTTCTAATCTAAAGATACTGTTTTTTTTGTCTTTTAATTTTTATTTCACGCCTACACTACAGTGGAATCAACTGCTAAGGTCATCTGTCCCCCATCTAACATGCAACACGAATACACACACCCATAGTTGAGGTGGCGAAATTTTCCAATTAGAAAAATCCCGTCGCCCCAAGTGGGATTCGAACCCAGGACCCTTGGAACACGAGTGATGCACTGACACCACTCGTCTACCGCCGGCCCTTTAAAGATACTGTTTTCTTCCTGATATTAAAATGTCTGATTTTCAAACTGATAGTTTTGGAAAGTTTAGATTTATCTATGTTGCAATGGTTCTATGAAATACCTGAAATTTAATTTGAAAGTTTAAATTTCAATCTGCTTAAAGCGTGTACACTGTGTACAGTCATAGACAAATTATATAAAATTATATTTATTGGTTTTAAGTAGCCAACAATTTTACTAACACTTTGTAGCAAAAGTTGCTTTAGGTACTTAAGTGCTAATTGAGTCTTCAATTAAAGCATCCCATGTTACAAAGTGTAAGTAAATTAAAACCTTAAGACCAGTAAACAAAATCTCATGTAAGTATGAATTTGTCTATATCTGCACATCGAATTCCCGTTGCATTCACGTGCAGATACTTTTTAAGTTGATATGTTATATGTTATACTTTATACACGTATGTACTCTTGGAAAATATATTTTGTTCAAATATTCCCGTTATCACTAATTTAATGGACACAATTTTCTTTTGAGAAGTTAGATTACCGAAGAAGTAGCATTTTATAACTGTTATTAAATTTGTTTATGAGGTTTATTTTACACTACCCTTCATCTTTATTTCCTTACCCTTATTAATCGTTTACAAAGTACATTGTTATTACACGTTATGTTATTACAAACACAAACAAAACAAATTGAGAATAGATACCAGAAAAATAGAGTTTCTTTTATGAAGTAAAAAGTTAGAAACATTTCTTAATTATGAATTTATTTTTTAAATATTTAATTGCAACAAAAAAATTCTTCTTTTTAATTTTTTAATTAAATTTTAACTAATAATAATAATATAATAATTCTTGAACATTAGTGGCAAGTATATTAATTTTTATTAAAGTCCAAATCTATTTATAATCCAGTCACATTTTTCAAGTTTTTCTTTCTACTAATATTTCCGTCGAAGAATAAATTACGCACTTGTATAACTTGAAGCACTTGTTAATTAAACACTATGATTTACAAACTTTTAAAATTTTTAACATTGATGTTTCTCGAAAATATCACTAACCTCAAATATTTGACATTGATTTGTTTACATTTTTTATAAACATAACTTTAAATTTATTTACGCGCTACAACAAGTGTGAACTCTTTGCAAAATTAAATTGTAAGAGAGCTTGTTACAAAAATGGCCACGCTTATATATGATTTTGGTAAACAAGTGAAGTATATACTAAATTTTCATTGAAACCAATGACATTTCATTTATAACATAACCAAAGTATTGTTTATAACATTTAATTAAATCTAAAACTCGAAATAAAAAATGGATTAAATTCCTATAATCCATTGGTATGCTACACTTATGTGTTCATTACAAAATAAGTCCTATTTTGAATGTGATAGAATCTAATTTTCTAACAACTATTTATTAACTTAACTACTTGAAAATACCCTTATATACCTTCCTATCTTTACAAATTTAAACCATATGATCTTAATAACATTATTTACATGTTTTTAGATGATAACAAATTCAAATAATAACTCAATTACAGTATACCAAGAAACGTTCCAAAGGCGCAACATAATTACATCTTCTTTATATTATAAATTATTATTTATTTTTATCATTAATGAAAAGCAGCCCCTACATTTAAGATAGTAACAATTACTTGGTAAAGTAGCAGCTTTACAATCCTCCACAAAAATAATTTAACCAAGAGCTGTAAAATCTTGAAAACAAGAAACTTATACAACTGAGGAATCTCGTTATCACCAAAATACATTTTTAAGTATTAATTGATAAGGTAAGATAGTAAATACTTGTATACCTCCCTATTACAATACACTTTGTTTGTTTTAGGTTAAATCTTACTTTAACATTGGCCTAAACTTCATTAAATTGAAAAATTAGACAATCGTCTCTCACTTCGTTAATGGACAAGTTAAATTAACTAAATTCTATGGAAAAATCAGTTTTCCAAATATTCTTTATTTAACTATAGTGTACAAGTGTGCATGTTAATCATAAATAACCCTATCTTACTAAAAGAAGAATTACTCAAATTATCTTGAACTTGAGGTTATGCAACCCACCTAATGTGTCGCTTTGAAACTGCGTAAATATGGTGCTTAATTAAAATTATTGTGTGGGCGAATTTCTATTTGGTACGTTAAATAACATGACAATAGTTATAAACATGTACTTGTACTTATAATTATTGATCTTTATGGGCGTTAATGTACACTTAACTTGATGAAAATCATAAATCCTTCCCTTTAGTAGACATTAGGATTTATATATAATTAATATAAAAGCATTTTCCATATGTAACCTTTTTAGTTCGAATTACAGATTATTTTATATGGTAACTTCACCGCAAAACTGCTCGTAAGAATGAGTTGGACATAGAAATAATTATATAGATACACAGAATAGCATAGCTTTAGGGCATTCCATTACCGGGATTACATACATGTATTCTGTAAAGCTTTATAAAAGTACTTTGTTCGTTTTAGAGATTAAAACTAATAACAAATACTATTAACCTTCATAAAATGAAGGGAACAATTACGTTACGTTCCAGGTCACAGATAACGAATATTACTTTTTCAAGTTCACAAAAATCATTAAAAATATAATGTTTTTCTTTTGCGAATTAAACATGTAACTGTTTTTAAAATTATATCGATTCGATGTATAGTAGGTGTTCTTACGTTTAAATATTTATATTCATATATTCCATAAAGCCATCATTTGAGATCTAATGCTTCAACTTAAATCAATTTACTCAACAATGGTTCTTCTGGATGCAAAGTTATACAATTCACATCTCCATTGTTTATGATTTGTAATAACAATTAATTCCATCTAAAGCCAACAAGAGCTTTGTAAACTATGCAACACCACTCCGATTAATTTACATTTTAAAGCTCTTTGAAGGGATAGGTGCAACGAACTGAGTGACGTTTGGTTTTACTAAATAATCGGTTTTTCACTCACTCATATATTATCAATATATATGCCTAGTTATTACGTGTATACGATTTTAATTTTAATTATGACATATTCCTTAAGGAATTTAAATTGCAAGGGTATTTTAGGTCGAGTATGGATTTAATTTAATTCAGTTCGCAAAATCATATTGAAAAGACTTTTTACAGAAGACGAAGATGACTGGAGATGAAGTACTTTGAAATTTTCAAGCAGAATTAGCTGCAAATTAAATTTATTAAATTTCTTGAATAAGGTCTGTCATTAGTAGCAATTAATGAAGAAGCTGCAATTTAAAAATGTAAATTGCTCATTATTTTTTCTCATTTTAATAATCTTATATCATTTATATTACATACCTGACTGGATGTTCAGTCCATGCTTCCTTTACGAGTTTCGATCAACTCTGTATGAACAGTGCTATCCTTATTTATAATATTTCCGCCCATTTGACTCATTATCGTTATAAGTCTGAATATATTGCATTTTCTTAGTGTTAATGTTGCATCTTGATTTATTTAATATCACTGCGTAATTAAAAGAACTGAATTAATTAGTAATTACTGTTACTATAATTAGGCTTAGATGTGCTAATCAAATTTGAAATCGGTACTCCAGTATCAAATCTGAACATATGCAAGTTTTTTAAACTGTTATATTTAAATAGTGCGACGTCGATGGTGGAAATAGTGATCTTCGATAATCAGATCCTATACATCAGTGGTTCCCAAAGTCTGTTCCGTGGAACCCTGGGGTTGCGTGAATATATTTTGGCGTTCCGCGGGACGAATTGTTATAATATTAGGAAGATATGCACAATAATCTGATGAAACGTAGTTAATAAAGAATAATTTTTTATATTAATTTAGCATAATATCAAATTATAAGTCCTATAATATAACAAAAGGATGCCACTTACAAAGTGTTATACTGTCCTACAATAACGATTTAATTACTATTTTATTTGTTTTTGCCATTTACTACCACATACTTACGAGAATTTGGATTTTCGAAAAATATGTAAATATAAAAACGAAATATCATAATAAATTTATGCTGCAACATATAATATGCTATCATCAGAGTCGGATTGGGACTTAAAACTTACCGGGAAAATAGAGTTGGTGCCGGCCACACTGAGGGGTCTGGGGAGGGCACCCCCCAGAGAAGGGGTGCGAGGACCTTCCTCGATAAATCTGGGTTCCTTAAAGCGCAATTTTAAGCACTTTTAAATCATATCCCTTCAAATTTAATTTTGAGAAAAGAAAATGTTTCATTGACTGTAGGTAACAGAAAAAAATTTCATCTTCTAAGGTGTAAGCTGCTTCAGCTTTTCCTTGGTTACTTAAACATCTCCCAATTAATTTCACAATGTCAATAATTCGCTCCATTACTTCTTTCCTTTTTTTCACTTGCTCAATTCTCAGGAACAATTGACGACAATCAAGTGTCGATAATTACTTTCTTCAAATACTATAAATATGCTTGGGCACATTACATGCGACGTAGACTTTTGTGATTCTGAATTCTCTGATGAAAATGGTTTCTATCAGAACAGAAAATAATTGGAGTCTTACGCTTCCTCAAGTAGAGTTTCATCCGTAGCTTGATCATCACGGGCAATTTTTTCCTCAAAATTTTTTTAGATATTTGATATGTTGCAGTATATTCTTCTATAAAAGCTCTTTCTGTTTCATATTCAGTAATATTATCCGGATCATGATCATCTGAAACAGCGGCCTTGTCAGTTTCCTTGATATAGATTAAGGATCAGTATCCAATTCAGGTCCCTCGTCTTGTATTTTTTATTTACAGTGTAACTTCTTTTTAACAAACTTCCGTTTTACGAAATTTTATAATTTTAAATGTTTATAATTTTTTTGTGAAGGCGACTGACCGACTCGCTGACCCCGATCGGCCCACCAGGGATTTCCCCGGTATCCCCGCTGGCCAATCCGACACTGGCTATCATATATTAAACCAAATTTTCAGAGAATATTGAAGTCCAAAATACAACTACATTCTTCTCATTGGTCATTTAGTTTTTTATTTTATTTTAGTTTAATCTTATCTCTTAATGAAAATATGGATTTCGACAAAATAGATCAACATCGGATGCCATAGCTACTTACATAATAGGAAGCAGACTGTGCATATTAAAGAATATGTTAGTCACTATAGAACTGTGGAATGTGGAGTAGCGCAGGGTACTGTACTAGGCCCGATGTTTTTCAGTATATACCTAAACGACTTATTTACGAAAAACAATAAGTTCGTTCGATCGACTAATCGAAAGAAGAATTAATTTTACGTCAAAAACATATTAAACTTTATGAAGAAAACCAAAAACTATTTAGAAAAATACTTAAAAAGCTTATTGATTTACTGCTTTTGGTAATAAACTATAAAGAAAAGCTGGAAGCTTTACGCTGATTGGCCTAGCTGTTAACGCATCAGATTCGTAATCAGAAATAGCGGGTTCAAGTCCCATTCTTGTATGCTTTTTTTATATACATAGTCCAGTATTTCAAAAAGTTCTAGAGAGTGATTATCGTTAGCACTGTTTGCAGTACATTACATTCGATTTTCTATTTCTATATGGAATTTCTTATTGATTTATGTATAGAAACTTTTCTTATACCTATACTTATACCTATTCGGTATAATTCGTCGATTCGGGTAATAGGAATAAATCTTCAGTTCACGATTATCAGTCCCTTTATTAAATACCTACGTGTAAGGTCCATAGGTTTCCGATCTGTCCAACTTTTGATGGCTGAAACCGGATCCGACCCTGCTCATCACTTGATCCGACAAATGTTGAACATATGTTTTGACCTTGATTCAAAGTGGACGTGTAATAAACTTCTTTTAAAATATTGAGTATTGTATGGTGACCAAGAAAGGGCTAAATTATTCAAGCTAGAACGAGAAACTTTGGAAGACGATTCTCGCCCAGGTCGTCTTGAAGAAGCCGACACTCTGGAACGAATGATCTTGTGAAGTCTGAACTGCTCAGTGATCGATGTTTAACACAACAATTGTCAGGATCATTAAGGAACTTCAAAAATAATGCAAGATGGGTTCCGCTAGTTCTTTCTGTTGCACTAAATGAAACATTAGTTATTTTTCCGGAACAAAACAAAACATTTGATACTTACTGTATAACTTAAGATTGCCTCGGCTTTAGATATCTATACAACAAATTTAATTTTAGGTCGCAGGTATTGCTTTCATAGCTCACTTATTATAAAAGAAATGGGTTATAGGTTTAAAGACACAAGAAGATGCATATTGTTGGCGCCATCTGTTTAAGAAAATCTGGGAATTTTATAAAAATAATGATCTGATGCTCGCAAACAGAAATCGACATCGGATCTATTAAATTTAATTCCAATATTAGTCATAATCAGTTATGTCAAAGTTAGGTTGGATAAAAAAATATTTAAAGACTTTCATAAATATATGGTTCAATATTATTCAGTTTAGTTAGGTTCAATAATAGGTTTATTTATAAACAAAAATAAAAATAAGAAGTTTTCATTTAAGACGTCGTTATAGATTTAAATAAAAAAAATGATACCCAACGTAAGAATTCTTAACGACAGGGAAATAATGCACATTCAAATAGTGGTCAAAGATATTCGATACATAAGTAATGGTTCAACTTACATTAACATTAACAAAGTAAAATCCATCAAGTCACAATACCTTATTCAAATAGTTCAATCCGACTTCACTTTGCAAAGCAATTGATACAATATTGCCTTTTCAATCACAAAAAAACACTAATCACCAAACCCAACCGCTTGATGAACTGAAGAAATCTGGAAATCACCTTAATTACTGACACCGCTACTGAATTTGAGCCAAGGAATTAAAATTCACAATAACTTTCTTTAGAACTAGTGGTTAATAAAGTTTTACCTTTATTTTTAAATATAACCGGAATAACCATATGAGTTCAGTTATTAATTATTTATTAAAAATGTTCTTAAATCACCACTGGTTAATAATAATAATGTTCGTAGAAGAGGTTTTTTTTATTAGAGTAGCGCCACGCTTAAACGTATCGTTTAAGCATTATTTAATTTTAAAACTTCCGATTTTAAATTACATTAAAACAGAATCCTGTAAAAACTTGGTTCACGATAAGTTAAATTCGGTAAATATAATTGTTCGTTATAATAACTGTATTACTATCAAACAAAATCATTTAATAAACTGAAATGGGGCCACAAAATACTAACTGCACTTTGATTATAAATCGATAACTCGTACGGAATTAATTATTAGGTTTTAGTAAGAGCCATTCTAAATTAATCACTTAAATTTCTGTATCTTTCACAACTTTTAAAGAACGGAAAACTGTATGGTTTGGTTAATTTATTAACCCTGAAAAGTCGACGATAAATTGAAGCAAGTGAGCTTCCGATACGATAACGGAACAAACACACAAAACGGTAATAGTACAACTTAATTATACTCTTTAAAACGTTAACTTTGTTCTATTTTGAAAATTGTAATGTTAAAAACCAAAATTAACATAAACTTTACCGGGGGCTTCTCTAAAGAGAGAGCCCAAGGACAACGCGAGAAATTACTTTCCGCTCAGCCCGTCTATTCTCTTGTTCACTGTATGAGATTCTATTGTAAACTGTCCTAAACTAAAAATATTTCGGCGGTGGAATAAGTTGTTTTGAGAAGGGTAAAGTTTTAAATAATCCAAAAGAAATATGGCGGGATTCTCATTAGCTAGTAAGGTATATTTACGTCATTTATTCTAGAATAATTCCAGCTAAACTTTCTAGGGTTCCCCTTAAGATTTACTTACTAAAAAGTAGGATGTTATTTACAGGTTGCTGTCTAGACAAGTTTATTCGAGTGTATTTTGTTTGTCGGCATTTTGTTTACAAGAAATTATTTCAACCCGGTATGTTTTAAAGCTATAAATTCGAGGTTCAATACATTTTAACCATAAGGAAATTTTTGTTAAGGCTAATATCATATTTTAGCCTTATAAGCTCGAAATTAAAAACAATTTTTGTTCTGGAACAATATATTTCTCGGAAAATAAGCATTTGGTTAGTGCGAACGCCTTAAAATAAACATTCGCATCAATAAAAATTCTGCTGAAATATAAGATATTGCTTACGAATATGTTTCGAGGTGACTCTTTTGTACTTGAAGGAAACATTATTTGGCTTAATGTAATATTTGCAGTTTCAACACAATTGAATTTTACTGAACTGCCAGGACCGTACTTAGATTCCTTTAATATTTGTTAGTTTCAAAAAAACGTGACGTTACAAAAAAGACGATCGTGCGAATTGTTGCCGAGAGTTTGTAAACAAATACAATATCCACCCAGAACATTTTCCGGAATTAATTGTCATTGGATATGAGACTATGGTCCTATACTATGAGACTATGACCCTTTGTCCGAAAGGGAGAAAACCAGGTAAAAGGCAAGGTCACGCAGTCAACGAAAAAGATTACGGCCACCATTTTTTAGGATTTCCGAAAAAGGTTAGCCATTAGCTAGAAAGAAAAGATCCCACTGTGAGCGCAGGGTAGTCTGCAGCTATAATCCACTGTTTGCACACCATTAAAGACAAAAAATGAAGACAACTGGCTCGGGCTATTCATCTACTTCACATAAAGCGCCCGTGGATACAGCCTTAGTAGCAAAGGCTGCTGTGAAGAAATGAGGTTTTAAGAAAATCTCCCACCCATCCTAAAGTGAAACTTGGCCCTTATCGACTACTATCTGTTGATATCGCAAAATTAAGACTCAATTTGGGGGTGGGGGGGGCGAGTTTAAGACCAATGAAGAGCTTTAAGCAACCCATGAGATGCCCTAAATTATGTATCTTCAACGCTACGACGCGTGTTTTACAGTTATATGTTACTCCGTAGCAGTAAAGCTATAACTTTTACTAACACGTTTGTTGAAAAAAAAATTGAAATCATAAAACATTTCGAAACAAACAAGAAAGGTCGTGTTAACCAACTAATTATTAAAAAATAATTAGCCATGTCCATCCTTCAAAGTTCGGTTTGTTGTGGCGGGAGGTTAAGGTTCACTGTGCAGGCCACAACGTTTCTTGTGCTTCACAAGATAAAAAAATCGTTAAAAGATTATTGATAAACAAACCTTGATTTCAACCCTTAAGAGAGATTATATTGAAAAACGGTAAGCATCTCTTTTTTTTTTCTTTTTTCCTTCCTTTTAACCGGGTCGGAAATATATGAACCTTATAACTGCAGGAGTTCGTATAAAATCTTTTTTCATCATAATTAACTCTAACGACAAGAACTAGAGTATAATAAGTTTAAACAGAATATTAAACTTCTATATCATTTTATATCCATTTATTAATTTTTGGGGAAATGCAGTGTAATTGTAACTTCTTACCAATAATGCACTTATTTGATATGTTTATTTTTGTTTTGTATATTTATATTTTATTTCAGCTGTTTTGTTTGATATTTCGGATAACATAAAGAAAACAGTTTGTAATTCCAGAGATGATAAGTAATCAACAACATATTTTATTACAAGGAAATTTTAATGAAACTCCACATTTTCTGTTTTTTATAATACTGTAATTTATATAATTAAATGCTGATGTGGCGTTGGAATAGAAACAAAGTAAAATTATGAAAATGAAAAAATTTAACTTTTTGTACTTTTTTAATAATTCTTAATGGGAAATATGAAATTGCATTTTTCTAATCATTGTTCTTTATTTCAGTGCTATGCGGAGTTGGCGTTGATTTCGCAGTACATCGTCACACAACAGGGTATTACCTAATGTAAGTAACCACCCTTTTAAATGATTTAATATGAAAGTATATACAGTTTTCTTTGCGTATTTAACAATAATAACACGGTGCAACAACATTTGACTTGAAAAAAATTTCTAGGTTTTAATACACTTTTTCTAGAGGTTTTTAAGATGCAGATCATGAATCTGCTGCGGTTTTTTCGAGTCAGGTCAAATTTCAATTATATTCGAATTTGTCTTCAAATAAAACTCGTTTTTAAATGCACGAGAAGGGTAGGCTAGTTTTAGCATGTACCATTAGGTAACAAAATTTATTATCTAGTAGTGATTAAACACGTTTTAGCGCAATCTTTGTTCTTCGGTAACAAAAGCTGGCATTGTTGCAGCGTATTACTTGGTTACAATTAACTTACCCAGCTGATACGAATAGGTGAGATTTAGCGTTTACCAGATAACAAGATTTATTACCTGGCGGTTATAAAATACGTTTTGGTGCAAGTTTTGTTCTTCGGTAACGAGAACCGGCAACACCGCAGCTTATTACCTGGTTACAGAGATCATTCATTACCCAGTAGTTAAGAATATGCAAGTTCTAGCGTTTACCAGATAGACAGATAGGTAGATAGGCATGAGTAATCACTCTGTAATGGATCCAGATTTCCGCAACCACCCGTCACAAAAAGCTGAGGGCACTAGACCAGTCCAGATGAACGAGAGTTATAGTTACGCCGCCCGTCATTTTTATCTTTGGTTAGCTCGAGTCGGGGTACACTACATATTATACAATAGCCTATAGTAACTAAACACTATGCAAATAATAGCTAAATTTAAGTACTGTAGTGATTTACCATGCCTTAATTTAATATCCAAGGCAACATATGGTAAATTAATGTTTAAATAAACATCACATTAAATTTTATTGGACTGAAGGTGATCCCCCATTTGTACAGCATGGATCTGGTTTTAGCATGGCCTGTTCTCATTCGGTTTATTTGACACGATATTTTTCTAGGCATATTCATTCCCGTAATTTGTTGGTTGGGGTTTTCTATGTTATTATGGTGATCTATGCCAGCGTTCCTCCATTGGTCTTCCCATGCATTTTCGAGACTGAAATTTCCATTGGCTGTTATCGTTTCGTCTTCCCATATTGTTTTACGTGACTTCAGTGGACGTGGTGGTATGTTGTCTAGTGTGTTGCGTATGGGTAGTGTTCTTGGCAACTCTGGGTCGTTTTTTTGCCGTTCTCTTACTGTAGCCTGTTGTCGTCTAATTTCTGGTGGAGCTATATTTGCAAGTACCGGGAGCCATGGAATTGGGGTCGATTTCAATGTACCAGTTATAGTTCTCATCGTTTCGTTTAGTTGCACATCTATCTTATTGACATGTGCACTTCTGCTCCATACTGGTGCGCAATATTCGGCTGTTGAATATAGTAATGACTGTGCAGCCATACGTAAGGTATTTGCTTCTGCGCCCCATGTTGTTCCTGCCGATTTTCTGATTATGTTATTTCGGGTTTTTAGTTTTTGGCTGCTTGTTTCGAGGTGTTTTCTAAACGTTAGTGACCTGTCAAGGGTGACTTCGAGATATTTGGGGTATTTATTGTGTTTGATGTGTTGATTGCAGAACGTAATATTGAGTTCTCTGTTAGTTAGTCGATTTGTTAGGTGGAAAGCGCATACTTCGGTTTTGTTTGGGTTTGGACATAGTCTCCATTTCTTGTAATATTTGTTCATTATCTCTAAGTCCGATGTTTGGACATCTTCACACTCTTCTAGTTGTTTGCTTTGGGTAGCGATAACTTTTGGGATGGTATATCTTGTGTGTATAGGTTAAAGAGTACCGACCTCTGTGGAAATCCATTTTTTATGGTTTTCGATCTACTAGATTTTTGTCCAAGGGTTACTTTGAAGTACCGTTTTTTTAGCCTGCTTTCAATGAGTGTGGTTAGCTTCAGACACGGTATAGTCTTTATGAGTTTTAAGGTAAGTCCGTCGATCCATATTGTATCGTACGCTGCGGTAAGGTCAACGAACGCTACAGAGGTTTTAAGGCCATTTTGAAAGCCCGCCTCTATATATGACGTCAAGGCTAGGACTTGTTCGCAGCAGCTTCTTTTTGGTCTGAAACCTGCTTGTTCCTGAGGTAGGTTCTGGTTTACACTTGGAAGTATTCGGTTGTAGATCAGTCTTTCAAGTATTTTGTAACAGATACTTAGTAGCGCTATTGGCCGATAGCTGGCAGGGTCTTCTAATGGTTTTCCTGCTTTTAGGATAGCCACTATTTGTGTCATTCTCCATTATTTGGGGATATTCCCTGTGTCTAGAATGTTGTTTAGTAGACATCTCAGCCATTCTCTCGCAGCTCGTCCTAGGTGTTTAATGAATTTCGGGAATACATTGTCTGCTGCGGCCGCCTTCTTTAATTTGGTCTTTCTTATGGCCTGATTTAGTTCTTGGCTGGTAAAAGGGGATGAAAACTCTGGATTTTCTACTAGGTTGTTTTTTGTTTGTGCTAATTCCTCTTGGACTTCTTTTTTGTCTTTTTGGTTAAAGTCGCCAATATAGATTGCCGGGTTGTTTGTTTTTGGTAAGGGAGGGGTTGACCATTTGGTATGCGGAGGTTTATATACTGATGTTATGTTTAATCCCGAGACCTTGATTGTGATAGTTTCAATGTTATTGTCTTTTGTGATGTGTGTGGCTTTAACTTCGGTTATGTTGTTTTTGACTAATATTGTTGACCCGTTGACTTGTGAGAATATTGTTGCTGCAATTTTGTATCCTGGTACTTTTACCCTGGCTGCGAGTTCTTCTTCGTTGTTCAGGTGTGTTTCTTGCAATGCTATAACATCGATTTCATTATCTTTCGCAACCCTAGCAAGATATTCGCATTTGTCGCGACTGATGCATTCTATATTTAGTTGTAAGATTCGAACTGATGGTCCTATTTCTATTGTCTCTCGGCTCTGATAAGGGCCTTTTTTATTTTGATATTGCTCTTGTGTGCGTTTACTTTGACCGTGAGAGACTTTACATCTAGTTCGGTCGCCATTTGTGTAGATTTTTTGCCGTCCTGCCTTGTCAGTCTTTTGCCCGGGGTGCACCATCTTGGAGGTAGTCTACACTTCGCCCCCAATCCATTAATAAACTATTCTATACGTACTAACAGCTTTCGTAACTATTTTTGATCCCTGAAGCTTAAATTCATTTTGTGGATAGGATGCACGGATACAAAAACCCTGAAGTGTACCTTCCGGCAGACGTACTCGATTATTCGCATTTATTAAAATTCATTCAAAAGCAAAACGTTTAATTATGCCGTCGAAATGGCAGAGATTTAGAAACAATATAATATAGAGACTGGAGGAAAATAAAGTAATTTTGTTATCGTTATGTTTTATTAATTCATTTAACTGAATTGTTGAGCATTCTTGTTATGTTGCCATGCTTTTAAAGAGACTTTGTAATTTCAAAAATCCTTATAATTAAATTTTTCCCTTCCGCTTAATCTAATTTTCCTGTAATAATCGTAATCTTGACAATATAAAGTTTGTTTCGCATTCAACTTCTCCAAATCTGCAATAAAACATATCCAATGGTACTTATAAACAATTGTAAAAGACAAACAAGTAAACTAAGTACATTAAAGTTACTATGTAAACACTTCATTAGCATTCAATTGAGATGGAGATGAGAGTTTGTCACCTCTATGCAAACGAGGGCACTTCTGAGTTATCGTACCAGTTTTATAATTACTTTACCAAAGTTCAACAACGACTACTCTCTAACGCCCCTTCCGTTTTCCAAGTTGCTGCCTTTATCTCATTAAATCCTCATTTGCAGAGATACAATAATATCCTTCCTCCAGTACAGAACATGTGGTTCGTTATATACTGAATGTTGTACCCTTTTTCTTTTTTCGTTAAAGAGGTTAACAATAGGAATTCCAAGAGCAACTCATAACAAACTTTTTTATTTTTACCGTGTCTGACACAAACTAGACAATTTTGTAATAATGAAGCAACCTTGTTATAATATGAACTAACGCTGTAGGATGTTGAAGCATAAAACGCTACAATAAAGTTTCTCGAGGGTTGTCTGTTAACTACTGAAGAGCTTTGCTACATGCTAAGTATCAAACCCCCGAGACTGGAATAACCGCATGTCAGAATTGTGTTGAACAAAAATTAATAAAATTATATAAGATAAAGTAAGATTTAAATCCCCTCTCCCTTTTTAAGATGTGGGAAATATCTTTGTAAAAATATCTCGCCATATATTTATTTTTCGTATAGTTGTATTTTGTAGGTTATTATTTCAACACTATTCTCCTTTAAAATACGAATTAGCATTCACGTAGTACAATTCGAATTAGCATTACACAAATTTTGCCTACATGCATATAAACTCCTGTTCAGAATATATAGTTGCAAGGGCAGTTTCGAAATACATGTGCTCAAGGCTATACTTTTTTTGTATCATTACCATTATCATTGTATTATAATCGACGAGCCAGCATTAAAAAGCAGATTTAAATGATACCCTGCTAATACACACGATTTAGAAACATTTTTAAATACCTATACATAGTCCAGTCAGTTTAGAACAAATTTTCATTGTAGTGGTCAGACTTACAGTCAACCAAAATTATCAAAGTAGCTGTAGCGAGCCATTTAATTACATAACAAATTGCATACTAATCAATTTACCTAGTTGTGTTATTACATACAGGTTCAGGCAAAATATATATACATGATTTTAAAATAACAACTATTTTAGGTTAAATATAAAATGTTAGGGATGTTTATGACAATTTCTTTAAAGTTGGTAATTTGATTTATTTTGTAGTTAGGGACGCTGCGATTTTGTTTAAAAAATGATGACAGAAATGTGAACAAGAAGTAGGTAGCCATTTTGGCCTTTGCTTGTACAATAATTTCCTTCATGTACGAGCAGGTATTGATAAATAGTTGGCCTAGCCTAGAAAAAAACTACATGTTTTCAAAGTAATAGTATTTTATTCAACATAATCACCTTTCAACTCTATACATTTAATGCATCGATCAAAGAGTAATTCTAATCCTTTAGAAAAAAAAGTTTTATCCTGTTCTGCAAACCACGACTCCACAGCATCAATTACCATCTCGTTTGATGTAAATTTTCGTCCTTTCAATGATTTTTTGAGTTTCGGAAAGAGATAATAATCCGATGGGGCCAAATCGGGAGAATATGGCGAATGGTCGACAATTTCAAAGTCGATTTCATTGATTTTTTGTAGGGCAATAAGTGATTTGTGGGCGGGCGCATTATCCTGCAAAAACAAGACGCCTTTGGTAAGTTTTCCTCACCGTGATTCCACAATTTTCGCTCGAAGTTTGGTTAATAGAGATGCGTAATATTCTCCCGTGATTGACTTTCGATGTTCCAAGTAATCCACGAAAATTATACCATCTTTGTCCCAGAAAATGGAGGCAAGAACTTTTCCAGCAGACTTCTGCACACGAAACTTTTTGGGCCGAGGAGAGCCAGAATGTTTCCACTCCTTAGACATTTCTTTAGTTTCTGGATCATAATGATGAATCCAAGTTTCATCCATTGTAACAAGGCGATCCAAAAAGTTTGATTTTCTATCGTTAAATTGATTGCATATCCACTGAGACGTTGTCACCCTCAATCGGTTTTGATCAGCATTGAGACATTTGGGTATCCATTTTGCGGATAGCTTTTTCATTCCCAATTCATTATGAACGTTATGAAAAACGCGTTCGTATGAGATATCCAAAGTCTCTGATATGCGTTTTAGGCCGATTCGTCTATTATCCAAAATCATATCATGGACAGCATCAATGTTTTCTTGCGTTAACACAGAAATCGGTAGCATCTTTTCTTCCACGTTTAAAATCAGCAACCCAGTTTTTAATGGTTGAATAGGATGGAATATGATCTCCTAGCGTTGTTAACATGTCATCATAAATTTATTTACCAGAAAATCCCTTCAAAAGCAGGTACTTGATAACCGAACGATACTCGATTTTGCTGAAGTTCCAATCTTCATCTGACATGGTTTACTTTTCTTAATCACAATTTCAAAATAACATCACCTTTCGCACGTGCACTTGTCAAAGTTTCAACTTGTTTTCATAGCAACGAGATTTATTTTTGCCTGCTAGAACTATTCGCGACCAACTACTTATCAATACCCCCTCGTAAGTTCATTTCTATTTGTTTCATTTATGTTGATTCTAGTTGTGTTATGTAAATTCTATATTACTTAATTAATCTGAAACCCAAATCTCTTGATTTAAACTGTAGATAAGTCAAAATCTAAATGGTAACTAAATTTAAAAAGACTTGTTTTGATAATTCATAATAATTTGTAAATTTGTCCTTTTGAAGAAGAAATATTACTAGAAAACAATGATTTATTAACGTTTATAGTATAATTACAGTTAACTGGACATGTTATTCGTGCCTAAAATGCAACTATTGTTTTGTGTTTCACAGTCAGTATTTATTGATTTGGTTGATTTTCTAACCTAACTAAATAATATACTTTGTGGCTAAAATGTCGGGATAGCCTTCTGGTCCGGAACAGTTTGTTATTTTTCCTGGGGACAAACTGTTTTATTATTGAGAGTGTATTAATCTCCACGGTGTTAAGAAACCCATTGATAGGCCGTGTAAGAGAACCCTCAAACCATTCTTTTTTGTGTACACATATTTTATTTATGTTATTTTATCTGTAATCTATTTTATGTTCTGTGCTTATTACACTTTCTCGGTTATCTAGGTATGTGCTCCTGTATCTGACGTGAAAACTAACTTCCTGTAAAAATCTTGGCAGGAGCTTCCCCTGTGCCTAACGTGAAATCAATGTCTTACAAAAAACGTTTACTGCTGTTTCTTATTTCATATGTGTCTTGTATATAAATATATATTTATGATCACAAAGTAACTGTTGCTATGTCAAATATGATATAATTATTGTTCACAAGTTTTTGTGTATTCTTTTTAAACTGGCACGTTTACCTTTTCTTGTTTATTTCACTTACTTTTGATGTTTCATGTCAATGAGAGATTAACGTTTTGACTTTTTATAAATACCTTGTATAAACACACAACTGTATCAACTTGATAAATTGATTTAATGATCTGTATTGTTTAATAGTAATATTTAAGCTGCGCTAGCATATTTTTACGGGGGTTTTTATAGAACTACATAGGACACAATTGGCTCTTTTTGTTATATTTACCATCATAAAATTTGTCATTTGTAAGTTGATAATGCTGTGCTGACTTCCGTTTTGTTGCATATTTGAAGTTTACGAGGGTAGAGTAACTTGGGCCGTGATCGTCTAGTGGGTGGGACCCCGGGTCATTACATCATGAATAGCGAAAAGTTGAGATGAGTCCGTGGATTCTTGCATAGGGGCTTGTGGGTTGTTAAATATTCCCCTAAAAGTCTACACGTGTAGGTGATGAGCTCAAACAAGTAATGAACGTAAACCACGCCCCCTAACGGTTTTTTCATTTTTCTCAAAAACTATTAGGTTTATCGAGATGAAGGAGGTTAGGTAAAATAAAGCTTATTTATATTCCTACCAAAAATATCCAAATGCTTTTTCGTACCTTCTTTTTTGTTATCAAAGAAAGAAGATATGTCATACATAGATCAGCAATTTGCACCAGTAAATTTACTGAAGAAACTTTCGAACGTAATTTTCTGTGGTCTCATATTCATCATGAAGCAGCGAAGAAAAATTCGTTGAGAGCAGGATGTGATCGTGGTCCAGTCATTTTTTAGTCACCTTAACATCTCTTAGACAACATCCATCAGACGATATTATCGATATTCTTGGTGTCACTCGGCTGAAAAATTCGTATTAGCAAGTTAATTCTTAGGAGAGTCTATACTGTACTAGTCATTTTTTTATACAACCCAATACGTACGTGGGTGTTTACTAGGTAGGGTCTTTCGCCTTTTTTGAAATCCTAATTTCCTTATTTGTAACATCTTGATATCAAGTAAATTTCTTTCTTGAATGATTTTTTCTGTAAAATAAAAATACACGATTTAAAACGAAACTTACCTTGTGGTACTGTCTAGAATTTAAAGTAAATAAGCAATTATGATGTGCACTTCAATTTTCCAGCATAAATCATTCAAGAAAAAATTTACTCGATATACCAAGATCTTATAAAGGAAATTAGGATTTTAAAAACGTAGAAATACCCTGCACACGTATTGGGTTGAATACAAAATTGACTAGTACATTGTATTCTCCTAAGAATTAACTTGCCAATACGAAATTCTCATCCGACTGGCACGAAGAATAACGATAATATTGCCTGATAAAGTTTGCCGAAGAGATGCTAAGGTAAAATATGACAACAATCGTCTCCGGCTTTCAACAAATTTTTCTTATCTACTTCATGACGAATATGAGACCGTAGAAAGTTACATCCGAAAGTTCTTTGCAGAACCCAAATTTTCCAAATTCACTGGTGTAAACTGCTGTTCCATTTATGACATATCTTCTTTCTTCGATAACACAAAAAAGACGAGGTACAAAGAAGCATTCAGATATTTTTGGTAGGGATTTAAATAACTTAAATTAGCTTTATTTTACCTAACCTCCTTCACCTCAATAAACCTAATAGTTTCCGAGAAAAACAACAAAAACCGTTAGGGGGCGTGGTTTACCCTCATTATCTCTTCGAGCTCATCACCTTCAAGTGTTGACTTTAGGCGGTTATTTAACAATCCACAACGAAGCCCTATGCAGAAATCCACGAACTTACCTCAACTTTCCGCTGTTTTTTCTAATTTGAATGGACTAATATAGAATATTGGATATTGTTGTGGCATACTGTAAGAGGTTCTGTTTTTAATAGAACAACCTGTATATTTTTTGATTTAATTAGAAGGTTTTTTTTTAAATATATTTCCTTATAAATGCGTCATTCCAAACTAACGAGGCTCTCTTTGTAAACTAACCAATAATGGGAATTGATAAGAAACGACAGTCACTATAGTTACAATTCAAATAAAGATTTAGAAAGTAAATTCAAACACAAGATACACGCAAACGAGAGAATTTATTAAGACAAAAAATTACTCAAATCAAATAAATAAATCGATGGAATTTAAGTATCGGATTTTTGATTCGATGAATTTTTGGTTTGCAAAATATTGGCCCTGGCATTTTGATTCCGGAATTTTGATCCCAAACTTTCTGTCCTACGAATCTACGTCCCTGTTTTTAAGAATCGAAATTTATTCCCTGCTGATTGACATACTCGTTGCTAATCCATAATCTCGATTAGATGTGATGGTTGATGTGTTCTGACGAATTGCCAGACCATTAAAGTGATAGGTATATCAAATATATATAGTACACTTTCTATAAATACAATGATTTCGTATAGAGAAATTGCCACTCCCCAATGGATTGGCCATGATAGCTCAGTTGGTTAGAGCTTTGTCGCGTATAAGTAGAATACCTGGGTTCGCATTTATTTTTATTTTATTTGGAATTTTTTTGAATTTGAATTTATAATTGTGACGTAATACAAAACATTAATGAATAATTAATATTTACTTTAAATAAGACATATAGGTTTCCAGAGCTTTTCTTGAGACTGACCCTGTATAAAGAGTACCGACTTTAAATTGTATATCGTTGAACTTTTCTTACCTGATACATACAAACTTTTCTTGTATAATAACATCTATATTCTCGAGGTAAATGCCCCCGAGCTTTTCTCGAGACTTACTTGTATAAAGGATAACCCTTATAGATCATTGAAATTATTTCACCACCTGCCATCATTTTCATTCAGTTTTAATGCATTTCATAATTCTTAAGCTGTTTGCTAGCTTATTTTTGTGGGAATTTATAGTAACATTATATCCACAGAATACACTTTTTTATGTAAAGGATGAATTTTGTTAATAGTGGGACATAGAAACATATTGTTGCACAGTGCTTTTCTAACGTTCATTCGAATTTGCAAAATAGTTTGTAAGTCAAATCTTTTGGCATCTAAAAACATTCAAATAATGTTGTTAATGATTTAATGTTTAGTTTTGTGAAGAAAAGATTTTGTTAAGAGGTGTTGTTAAATAATTAAACCATTAATTAGAATTAAGAGATTGTCATCCCATCGATATTAAGTTTGAAAGGTTATTTTTATTTGTAGGTCAAATCATAGAAAAGGACGGCCATTTTTTAAATAAGTTCTTTTCTTTTTCCGTCATTCAAAGAGAGCACACATCTTGTTGTCCTTAAATAAATTTAAGTTTATGTTTAGAAACGTAAACAAGTATCAAATATTGGAGGTTAGAATTATTTTTGGGAAAGGTCAAAGTGAATTAATTTGAAGTTGATAAAAGGATAAGAGAAGAAGATATAAGAAAGTGTTTAATTAACAAGTGCCAAAATTTAAACGGGTTTTTAATTTGAGCTTAATCGATTTGTTTAACAAGTAAAGTTTATAAAAATTTTATTTAATAATAAATGGAATTAGATTTTAATAAAATTATTTTAGTTACGATTGATTTATAAAAATTGAATTTGGAATTCGTTTGGTAAAACCTTTTTTATATGGATTTAATTATTATATGAATCGATGATTCATGTTTGTTGATTTCAATGTCAAACAGTATTGAAAGCAAGCAACTGGTACAAGGTAATTTGAAAAATAAACTTGGTAATCTGTTGACGCCAATTCTTAAGAGAAAATATTCATATAGATATTTTCATGAATTTAATGATACCAAGATAAACAAAAATTATAAACAGTTTTTCCTTTGCAAATTTAAATTAAAATGTTCAAAATTTATTTTTTTAATTCTCATAGAAGAAAAACAATTTTTCTGGTATCAGTTTATATTTTTTTGTTGTTTCGTTATTTTGTGTTAATAAAAATAAAAAATTGTGTTGTTATTATCTTGGAGATTTATTTGTGTATGTGTTTTTCTATTTTCTTTTGTCCATAATTAATAAGAATTTAGAAAACAGAAAGCGACCCGCCTGAAAGAGTCTCAATTCTGTAGAAAGTAAAGCTTTTTATTACTGCAATACATTTAGCCGGAGCATTATTTTATTATAAGGTAAGCAAGTTGTATGATGTTTATCTCATTGCGTATCATCTTATGGCAGTTTTGTCTGTATTCAAACTTTCATTTTATTAATCCTTATTTAGTCCTATCATTTTGTTAATCAACTGAGAGGCAAATCAAGTTGCTTCTTTTATACTCCTCTTGATCGCATTATCAGCTTTAGTATTGTATTTGTCAGCTCTTTCCGATACTGCATCTTTTCCCTTGTTTATTTAGAATAACTTCTTTTTTTTATCTTTATTTTTATTCTTCGTTATTTTTATAGTTGTTCTTACTAAACAGTGATATATCCAAATTAGTCTAATACTTCTGTATTACGGGGTCTTCTATCACTTTGTATTCCATATCCATACTTATTCTTTCTTCATTTTTTTGTGCTAGTCCGATCTTATCATGGAAGTCGCTCATAACAATTGTATGTTTGTATTTTTGTTGGTATCTTATTATCTAGACAACTGTAGACCTTTTTTCCTTTTTCTGTATTGACATCCTTAGGAACGATATTATTCTTTTTTTTGTTATTGCTAACTTTAAGGTCGTTATTCTATCGGAAATGTCTTTAAATCCCAAAATTAACACATCCTATTTCTGTTGACCCCTGGTTTGTCCAAATAATGGTGGTGTAATACCATTCCACCCTTCTGTTCTTCAATTTTTTTACTTATTCTTCTTATTTCCGCTAAACTTAATAGGTATTTCTCATTTGAGTTTTTTAGGGCTTCTTCCAGTTCGATTTTGCTCTTTACAACTGATAATCTTTTACATATATTTAGTTCTTTATTACCTTCGATTGAGAGATTTGGTCTTAGACTTCCTAATGGCCAGCTTTTTGAAATGTGCTTTACAGCTTTTACAGAAAAATGTATTATTACTATTATTATTGACAGCCAAGCAGTTTTGAACCGCACCGATTGATTTTTAATAATTCGGCAAGATGTCTGGGTTTATTTAGATTTTTAAAATGGCCGATCTGCAGACAATGAGCAAAATATTATACTACATATTATTATCATTTTTTGTAAACAATAGCCGTTTATTTTGTGTACCTAAAATTACAAGCTTTTACATCCAGAATATAAAAAATGGATTTAGAGAATGGATTTAGCATCTCAAAAATTAAAAATCTGAATTGTCTATTTACATGTACTTACAAGAAATTAATTAATTGTATTGCTTGTCTAAAATTAAGTTATTGCATAGCATCATTAGTATTTTTAATATCTTAAAAAATATCTACATTATCGTCAATTAATTATAGACGTTGGAAGCTTAGTTTTCTTAGTTAATATTAGCTAATAGAAATTTATGACCTGTATTAAGAATGTAGTAGCAAAACTAGATTAATAATAATTACTTATTTACTACTTATTTTGCTTTTGAGTAATGAAATAGGGCCGGTTGCATAAAGGACTGTTAACTACACCCATATTTATTATAACGAGCTTGTTCGGGGTAGGTATCCTATACTCCAGTGGTCTCTATAGCTGACGCCAATAAACAAACCTGACATAAAAGCAGCTTTCTTTTGCTATGAAAACAGCGTACTTAATTTCAAGTTTTGTACTCACATTATTACTATATTAGCTATGTGAATTAATTGTTCCTGAATTGATGAATTTGCTTGGTCAAGGTTCGAAGAACCGGCCTTGTTCGCTAATAATTATTTAAACGCGTTGTTAACACGTGTTATTGGTTAACTCAAAGCAAGTGTTGTAGTGTGATTGGTTTTTTTAAACCCGTTGTTAAGTTTTATCGAATCGGGTTGATTAACAGTAAGATCAGTTTAACAACGTGGTTAAATATGCTTTATGCAACCGGCCCGGCCCATATGTTCCTTGATTCTGGGTAATTGCTTCATCGTTATTGTTATGTTACAAAAACTGAAGCATTTTGGAATGCTCCCTCTTGATTTTGTTAAAATAAAGATAATAATAAAAGTAAGTAAAAGATAATAGATAAAGATAATAGACAACAAATAAAGATTTGTTTATCGTTTCTAACCTTATATGGCAAACTCCATAACCATGAAATCAATAAAACAGATTAGCAAAATAAGTTTTCGAGGTTTATTATAATCTACCAGGTCATTGTTTGAACAGTTAAGCTGTCATTATCAAAGATAATATAAATATAAGCAAACACGTCAGTAAGGTAAATACAAAAATATATTTTAGAACCTTTTGAGATATACAAACACAAATTCAAAGTACTTTTAATGAATGAACAGATTGAGCTCAGTAATTCTTGTTACTGGAAGTGTTATATTTACCTTAACGACGCGACGTATTTATTTATATTTATATTATCTTATATTTATATTGATAATGACAGCTTAGCTGGCGAAACAACCGTCAGGTAGATTATAAAAAACTTTTTACTAATCTGTTTTATTTAAATAAAGATTTGTTGTTAAGTTTAATAGAAACTATTTACAGTAATGTCCAAACAATAATATTTTAAATCCAGAAAAGAAAATTGAGCATAAAAGTGAACAACTCTTTTCTAGAGTTTAACAAAAGTTTTATCAATTTAATAAAATGATGAGAAACTCAAACAATACCCATTGCGGTTAGATTCTAAATAAACGCGTGATTTAACTATGTGACAATATATACAGGGTGTCCTGTTTAACAGTCTACACTCAATCATTTGGACTGGCTTCTGGCTACAGCAATGAAATTAAAAGAACCTTGCATAATTCGATCTCTAGTTTACGAAATCAGTATCAGAACCCATCTTGGAACGTTTGCTGGTACCGGATATGACGTCATCGGTATTTTGTAAAATAGAATCAGTCTGTTTTAAATATGAAAATCGATAGCAAACGTGATTCTGAATACAAAAGTATTAAGGTAATACAGGTCTAAACTGCATAATAACGGAGCTAGAGCCCCTTAACGGGATGTCCTGTTTAATAGTCTACACTCAATCTGCCGAACTGGCTTCTGGCTATAGCAATGGAGTTGACAGGGGTAGTGTAGTTACATCTAGAGCTTAGGAAAACAGTGTTAGAAAACTTTTTAGTGCTTATGGGATCCATGTATGACATATTTTCTTTCTGCGATAACACAAAAAGAAGGCGAGGCACGAAAAAGCATTTGAAAATTTTTGGTTCATCTCGATAAACCTGATAGTTTCGAAAAAAAACGACAAAAACCATTAGGGTGCATGGTTTACCCTCATTATCTCTTCGAGCCCTAGATTTTGTTGACTTTGAGGGTGTTATTTGACAACCCACAAGGAAGGACTTATTTCACCTTTCCGCTATTTGTTGACTGGATTTGACTGGACTATATGCTAAAGACAAAACACAAGATATCATGAAATCCGGCATTTACCGTTTGAATTGTTCTTTTTGTAACTCGGTTTATATTGGGCAAACACTTAGAAATTTCGACATAAGATACAAAGAACACGTACGCTCTTATAGACTTAAACATCCAGAAAAATCGAATTATGCCAAACACATTTTGGAACAGAACCACCCAATGACACCTCAAAACAACATTAAATTCTTACATTTTTGCAACAACAAACACAAATTAGACATTTTAGAAGCTTTTGAAATATACAGACATAAAAGCACAGTACCTTTAATGAATGAACAAACTGAGCTTAGTAATTCTCCTTTATTAGAAGTGTTAGATATTTAGTTTTTGTTATGTATTGTATCTAGTTACCTATTTTCTATATGTATTTATCCTTAGCAACGTGTTTGTTTATCAATCTTATCTACCTTTGAAAATGACACAAAGTGTCGAAACAATATTGTCAGGTTAAGATATTAATAAAACTTGTGAAACTTTAACTAATCTTTGTATTTATATTATATTTCATAATACTTGTGATACCTCATAAGCACTAAAAAGTTTTCTAACACTGTTTTCCTAAACTACAGATCTAACTATACACTACTCCTGTTAGGTCCATTGCTATAGCTAGAAGTTTGTCCGATTAATTGAGTGTAGACTGTTAAACAGGACAGAACCCGTTAAGTGGCTCTAGCTCCGTTATTATGCATTTTAGACCTGTAATACCTTAATACTTTTGTATTCAGAATCACATCTCCTATCGATTTTCGTATTTAAAACCTAATGGTACTATTTAAAAAAATCTCGATGACGTCATATCGGGTACCAGCAAAAGTTCCAAGATGGGTTCTAACACTGGTTTCGTAAACTAGAGGTCGAATTATGCAAAGTTCTTTTAATTTCATTGCTGTAGAAGCCAGTCCGAATGATTGAGTGTAGACTCTTAAATAGGACACCCTGTATATATATATATATATATATATATATATATATATATATATATATATATATATATATATATATATATACATGTGTTTTGTAGAAAGTGGCACCCTGCACGATCAATGTAAAAGTGACGCCCTGTGTATATAATTACAATATAAAACTGGGCATAATGACACCAGCATATATATAGTGCAAATGGCACCCAAGTGTATATTTTTTATATCATAAATTACCAGTTTGGCACCCTCCAACGTTGCCAAATTAGCGGGTGTCGCTTGTCATATTATTCTGATAAACTGGTGGCATTGATATATTTGGTGGTTCAGAATAGAAATATTTTATTTGCATGGTGGCTACTTATAAAACAAATTTATATCAAGTCTTGTTTTATATAAGTTATAACACTTGTAAATTCGAAAGAGCAGATGGAATTGAAGATACATTGAAGATGACAATTCTAGACAAAGCAATGCTCCTTTTATGCAATTTTAGGGGTTTGAGTTTCGAGAGGTCGGAATGACATCACGGAAAAGGAATGTTTTATGTTTAGTGCGGTCGATCCTTTAATCTTTAATGTAACTTAATTAGAACAATAAGTTTAGATTGTTTTCTATATATAGTAAACTAACCTTTGGTGTTAAATTTAAACCTACAATCCATATTAAATAATCTTCAAATTATCCAATTAATATTACTAGTTAAAATTGATTATTTTTTGTACAAAGAAAGTTAATTCGATAAAGATTTACGATAAATAAATCAGCTTACAATATTACACTACTGTGCTTTATAAACTCCAAAACTTTATGCCGTATTGTACATAATTTTCTTTTGACTGACAACGACAAGTTGTATACTTAATATGTAAAATAGAATTTCATAAGTTCATACTTTCTAATAAATCTTAACGATGTATCTTAATTTTTTTAATATTTAGTTATTACAGGGTAAGGAAATTATCACTTGCAAATGAAAAAGATTCGATTCTTTTCGTATTTTATCATTTGTGAAAGAATTTTATATTTAAAAATTTATGATTTATTCTTTCAAGAATTAAATTTCAACGAAGGCAGTTTTATTCGTTCGCGAACGAATGCAAAATCAACTGTTTAAAAAAATTTCATTCGTGAATGAATACAAGCGGAAATGAATCATTTGTTTTCAGTTCTTGCTTATAGTTCTTACTACTCTGCAGTTTTATTTGTATAAAATCGTTAACCAACTTCATACAATATGGACCGACACAAATAATTTAATTTAACCAAATATATTAACTATTGTCGATGAACAGACAACAGGAAGACGTTATAAATGTTACAAAGATTTGGTTGGTTCTATAATAATAAATTATAATTAATCACAATAAACCCTTCTTATTAATACTACCACAAAATTTCTTTCAGCGTAAAATAATACCTGTAACTATGAATCCAATTTTCTTAAATGAGATAATTGAAATCTATTTTTGTTTTATCGTCTTATTTATGCGTTAGATATAATTCTGTTATATAAATAGGGATAGTGTTCTGGGAAAATTCACTTGCCATTGTTAAAACTTTATTTTCTTTCTAGAGGCTTTTCAATTTAGTTGGCATTCGGCTTTCAAGTGCTCGTAGTTTTGAATTTCTTAGCTAAAAGTATTTAGCTTTCGCAGTTTTTCATTCCCAAAAAGTGAGTTACTAACTACATGCTTGACCGTTGTGCAATTTGTGATAGGGATTCACTTTAGATAGTTTGTGACTGTAATGGAGGAGTCAAACTATAGAAGAGGATCAAAAACCCCTACAGTCACGTTAGTTAACTTTTCAGGAGATAATCCCAAAATGATCAGTGTTTTCTATACCCAGAACCGTATTTAGTTCAAACACGACTCGTGTCCGTATCAACATCTCATACGGTCATTTCCCAAGATAACCTTGCTTGGCTCAGCCGTATCGGGTTTCTGTGCTTGGGTATCCCAACCTATTTAAAGGCTGGAGAAAACTCGCAAGCTCTCCGACTCAACGAATCCTTGGACCCGAGTTTACCGAGAATATCCAGAGCAGCTGATTCGCAGTTTTGACTACCTGGAACTATCTAGCAACCAGGTATCTCATAGGACAGTGGTCAGTGCAATTTGGAAAATAATTCACGAAGAGTTGGACATGTCCAAGCTTTCATGAGGATACGGGGCCCAGTGCTGTCAGGAGAACTTGGAAGCGCTCCGTGAAAAACAAGTCAATCTTTTTCATTGTTAGGTAGATAGATGAGACTTGCCTGTATCATAGAAGTATAGATAGTATAAAAATTCTACATTCGATGATGAAAGATTCAAGAAAAAACGTTAAACCATACATCTATGGTGCTTTTAACCCTTATATTTCCACCCCTATTGTGTTGCTAGCTTCGTAACATGGGTGCTATGGATTATCTAGTACTAAGTTTTGAAAAGGATAGAACAAATTGGCGGGGCTGGCGTTAACTTAGCCTCCCCTCTCTCGAATTTACCTTTAAGTAGCTCTGGAACTAAAATGGTGTTAGCTTTAAAATTTGGGTGCTAGACGATGCTAGGTAAGAGCATCCTAGTGCTAGTTTTCAACGGAAATCTATGAATTGGACGGGCACAAGTTAACGGGCCCTATATTATATATTACTAATTTTTTTTCAAAATTTGTTGGCAATAACCCTTATATCTTTCAATAAGATGGATGACGTTACTTTTCTTATCCGCTCATATAAATTTCTAGAATTCGTTCCATCCGTTTCCGAAATGTCTACAATTTAATTTGCTCCAAGTTTTTGGTTGAAACAATTCGATTGCTGAAGTGAAATTGTTTACAAAGTGAGATTTCCAAAAAGTGTTTTTGGTCATAACTTCTACCACTTTGATAACTTTAATATTTCTATAATACTTTACCAAACAAGCTTCACTGCTTTCAGCACAGAAAATATTACAATAAGCAGTGAAGGTAATGATGTACCTAGCTAGTACAGAAAAAATAGAGGTGAGATTTAGAGTGGATGATAACATGTTTTAAATGTTTTTATTTTACCTAAAGTATTCTCTATTCAGAGAAGTAAGAGCTGGTTTAGTCTCAAAATTACCATTTGAGTGTAACATGTGCTACTTCCACGAAACTGTTTGTTGTCCGGAAAACCCAAAAAGATTCGATATTAACATTTCCTCTGTCACTGCTGTCATAAATGCTGTTGGCGGCTACACATAGTTAAAAATATTACATAAACCATGGATATTCCTTGTTTTAGTTTTACCCTACATAAAAATGTTCATACTATGGTATGCAATGCTTGGGAAGAAATAGCTTGGAAATCCATGAGAAGCTGCGGAACAAGAAGCTAGATTGGCCATAGAATGTTGAAATATAGATGAGAATGGCACACCAATGATCGCAGTTGTCTGTGATGGCAGTTGGACAAAACGATCTTATTGTGGTGAAGGAAATTGTAATTCTCTCTCTGGAGTGGCTGCAATTTTTGGAGCTCAAACAGACAAGTCTGTGTTTGTCAAAGGGCCGAGAACAAAGAGGAACAGGTCCCAGAAGATACATGTTACAAAAATTGGACTGCATCATCAACTATCACAGAAAAAAGAAGATTAAGACGTACTTGGTAGCAATCTAGAGCCCCTCAAGGTGAGGGGCTCTAGCCTCAAGGTAAAACACCTCTGAATAGTGCTAGTCAACAACTAAAAAGAGAAATTCAAGCGAGTAAAGAATGAATCAATTGAAGCGTATCTAAGAAAACAAACGACTGGCAGCAGCACTATTCTCTTTGGAAAGCTACAAACAAGCTGAAAGGGCCAATAACCCAAATTCCTTCAATAAGACAAGAAGCTGGAAAGTGGACAAAAAATAACGAACAAAAAGCAAATAATTTTGCGATTCATTCAAGATGAAGCCTTGCTTCACCTAAGGAAGTAATGTCTGAAATCAAAGACAACATCAATCCGAAAAAGTTCCAGGGTTCGATGTAATAACTGGTGAAGTGTTAAAGCAGTTACCAGGGAAAGCTACAGTTAAGCTGAATTACCTAATAAACGCTGCCTTTAGATTAAAGTACGTGCCTAGGTTGTGTAAAGACACAGAGGTCATTATGATTCCCAAACCTGGTAGGTCACCTCATGAAGTTCCATCTTACAGAGCTATATCTTCACTACTTGTAATATCGAAGTTATTTGAAAAATTATTGTTAAAAAGACTAAAACCTATCATTGAAGAGAGAAATTTAATTCAATAGAAACATTTAACCATTGATCAAGTACATAGAATCACTAATATTATAGAGAAATCCTTAGAAGAAAATAATGTCTGTTTTACATCTTTCTTGATGTAGTACAGGGATTCGATAAGGTATAGATGAAGGTCTAAATTATAAACTGAAACTATTCTTGCCAAAGCAATATTCTCAAATCTTGAAGTCTTACATTTCTGACAGATACTTCGGGATCAAGCAGGAAGGTGCTTATTCTGAATTGAAGGAAATTAAAGCAGGAGTGCCGCAAGGAAGTGTTACTAGGACCGATCTTGTATCTCTTGTACACTTGTGATATTCAAGCATTAGAAAACAACACCTTTGCTACTTTTGCTGATGACACAGCTATATTAGCAGTAAAAACAACCAATGCAGAAGCCATAGAAAAATTACAAACAGCCATTGATCTAGTTTACTGTAGGACAAAAAGATGGAGAATAATATTGAATGAATCCAAATCAGTACATGTAAACTTTGCGAATAAAGTTATCCAATATACGCCAGTCAGTATAAATAACAACCAGATTCCATGTTCGGACACAGGCATTACACTTGCGAAGCTTCGATGGAAAGCACACGTTAAAAAAGAAAAAGAACTTGGTATTAAATACAGAAAAATGTATTGGCTGATTGGAATAAACTCCACTCTCTCTCTACACAATAAGCTTTTATTATTCAAGCAAATACAGAAGCCTGTATGAACCTATGGTATTCAGTTTTGGGGCTGTACCAAACAAAGTAACACCGACACCATCCAACGATTCCAAAATAAAGTGTTAATTGAGGTGTCTAGTAGATGCATTTGAAGACTTGATAGTTGAATTTCCAGAAAATTTTAAAAATCAGAGAAAAACTACAAAGAAACAGAAGCACAAACTTGATTGCAAGCTGATTCTCACAATGTCTGATTGAACAATATAGAAAAGAGTTATTAACTACTTCATTATTTGGTAAAGTTTGTAAGACACACAGGTTGTGCTTCAACCGTTACTGGAATCCTTTATACAGAGTTTCTTTCTAGAGCCACAGCTTGGGGAAAAATAATGAAGATAGAGCTAAATGTTTGTTAGAAACGAAATTTGGTTTTCGCATTTCTAGTTGTGGGCTTTTTATAAACGCGAAATGGCCACTTCTCGGTGCTTCAACAGACGGTATAGAAGAAAATTCTGGACACTTAGTAGAAATTAAATGTCCTTTCACGGCCAGGAATTACGAGATAAATGAAGCAATTCAAAAAAATAGATGGTTATCTAGAAAAGGATGGTGACCAAGGCCGAATGAAAAAGATAATTATTTTTATCAAGTACAAGGACAATTAAGTATCTCTTCAAAAAAGAAATGGTATTTTGCCGTTTGGACTTATAAAAATATTCTATTATAAGAATATAAGAAATTATTTACTTGAAGGTTGAAGTTGATGAGTTTCTTCAGAGAAATATGTCGCCAAGATTACACGCATTTGATTATAATTGCCTCTTGCCAGAAATAAGCATAAGCTTTAATTTAAAATATGTCAACTTTTAGTCATTGTTTCCGAAAACAATTAAATGAGAAATCAATTAAACAAGGTGAAATTGTCATCGATATATACGAGGGAAGATCAATATTTACGGTCCCTGATATAGAAAGAGAAAGAATTTTTAAAACATTATTTATTTATTTCTCAACATAATCTCCCTGAACTTCAATGCACTTGGTCCACCGATGTTCCAATGCTTCAATGCCTTTCAGGAAGAAGTTTTCCGGTTGCTCCTCAAACCAGCCATTTACTGCGGTCATAACTTCATTATCGTCTCCATATTTTTTTCCACGCAGGTTTTCCTTTAATTTTGGAAATAGATGGTAATCACTGGGAGCCAGGTCTGGTGAATATGGAGGGTGTTCTAGGATTTCAAAGCCAGCGTTCTGTATGGCAGCCATGACAATGCAGCTCTTGTGGACTGGAGCGTTGTCCTGATGGAACAAAATTTTTTGTGCCAACTTTCCTGGTCTTTTTCGGTCGATGCTTTCGCGCAATGTTGGAATTAACCCTGCATAATAAGAACCCGTTATTGTGTGTCCACGCTGCAAATAATCGATCATCAAAATTCCTTCTGCATCCCAGAACACTGTGGCCATAATATTTCCAGCCGCCCGTTGAACTCGAAATTTGCGTGGAGGTGGAGAACCTCTGTGATGCCACTCCATACTTTGTCTTTTAGTCTCAGGATCAAAATGGTGCACCCATGTTTCATCCACAGTCACAAAGCGAGTGAGAAACTGCTTCCGATTGGCCTTCAGGTACTCCAAATTGGCTTCCGAATGCAGCACTCTAGAGCGTTTCTGATCGACGGTCAGCATCTTTGGAACCCAACGCGCCAAAATTTTTCTGAGATCAAGAACATTTCTTAAAATATTTTCAACTGACCCATAAGAGATGTTCGTTATTTCCGCGATATGGCGAATAGTCAGTCTTCTATCTGCCATAGTAGGGAAAAAATGAGAGTTCTGGACCCACCCCCCACTCCTGACCTTGACCTTGAACCTATCTCTCTCTAACACATGGTGACCTTGAATCTATCTCTGTCACCTAGACGTGGCACCACCGCATTCTCAAGGTCACCAATATGGCACCACCGCATTCTCAAGGTCACCAATATGGCACCACCGCATTCTCAAGGTCAACAATATGGCAACACCGCATTCTCAAGGCCATCAATATGGCAACACCGCATTCCCAAGGCCCTCAGTATGGCAACAATGCATTCAAGACCACTCTTCAAGGTCATCAAACACCATTCAAGGTCAAGCTTTAGATATATATAGCAGGTTGCATGTATGGGAAGAGTAAAGCGTTTGCAGTTGCAGTGTACAGTGCAGTGTTACAATGGAAAGCCTCGCTAAATCAATTGAGAATGCGAAAGCGCAAGCTCTAGAAAAGCAGTTGATGGTTCCAAACGAGCTTCCTAAGGATGCTAAATGGGCACCGCTAGTGAATCAATCAGTGTTTTATTTAAACAAATCAAAAAGTAAAGTTGTATTTGTTGGATTATGTGCTCATTTGGGATTCACTCCTGTAATAAAAGTAGCTGGAGTAAAGAATCAGTGCATGCTGTTTGATGAAACGGAGTGGAACGCGTTAATAACCAATGAAGGAGTCATTAATAAATACTTTAAAGCAGGAGAAGAGGTCGGGGTTCCTTTGAAAATGGGTACAAAAACTATCTCGTTTGAGCGTGTTAACAGAAATTACGATAAAACAAAAATCATAAAGATAACTGATGCAGGAGATGATGAATTGTATTTAGCGTGGGAGTCCTTATATGAGCTGTGGCAGTTAATACCGTTACTAACATATCGATTAAACCTTCTGAAGGGTTTGGAATTTTTCAATTTCTACCATAGCATAATAGATGGTGTTGTAGACATGCCGGGTGACTGCATAGTGAACATCACAAACATATTGGAACCATTAATGAAGATGCAAATCCCGAACGTGTTTGGAATGCTAGAAGTTGTGCATTATCTACCAGAAAAGGTAATAGTGGATGTGGAAGTCAAAAGGTGTATTGCGTAATGGAAGAATGAAGAGCGGAAAGGGTGGGGGCGGGTGAATATAAGAACACATGGTCTAGGTGTAACGTAGTGAAATACAATGGAGACGCGTAACAGTGAAGACGTATCAAGCAAAGCTATTGATAAACTGAATGCTGTGGTGAAACTACGGTGTGAATTAGAAGCGCTAGAGGAGGATGCGGTACACGAAGCTGTTCATGGTACGGGGATATTCAGTCCAGAATATTGTCAAGAGTTAGCACAACGATATAGAAAAGGCGTGCAGTTGTGTCAAGACTTCATTAGAGGTGTGATTTGTGATGAGTGTTTGGTAAAAAAGCTCATTGCGCAACATCTAAGGGACTTTGCATATGACTTAATAGAGGACGGATTAAATGGGTGGTTTAGTGACATTTGATGAAAGTAAAAACAAAATACATTACATGTTAACATGGGAGTATGCACATCGTCAAGCACGCAGAAGTCAATGGGAGATAATAGCAAGGGATAGGGTACGATTTCAGAGACGAATAAGCTATGTGGAAAATGTAATCGCTCCAGTTTTGAAAGAAGAGTATAGAGAGGGTATCTATAATACACGTTTTAAAAGTGGTGGGGGTATAGTTTAAATAGTCACATCAGTCGCTTACCGTCAGTTACAAAAATGGGTTCAATCAAAGTGGGTTGGCAACATTACTGGGTTCTTGAAACAACAGATAAGGGTGAAATTAAATTTTCGCGTTATAAAACGCACAATACCGGGTTGTTAATCGAAAGAGCTAAACTATCGAACACTGTGGTTGTACGTAGTGAAAACGATTATCGACACACTTCGTGTGCAGGTGTAGAAGTCCATTATTTGTTAAAAAATGGTAAACTTATAAATATACAAAATTCCACATGTACAGAACAGGGGTTGCTCATACATCGTCATACTATTAACTTGTTGCCTGATAAATGTGATTTCATTCTTATCAAATGTAAATGTGTTACACCGTATAGTGAATGGATTGCTGCAACTGAACGTGCACGTGACAACCTTGCTGCTGTCGGTTTTCCTTCGGGTTTGGTGTGTTATCTGGATTGGGAATTAAAGGGTAGTAATTGTTATATATTCAATTGTGAATAGTTATATAAGTTTGTAATAGACAATGAATAGTTGTAATCATATGATGTTATCTGGATTGGGTATTAAAGTTTAGTAATTGTTATATTTAATCGTGAATAGTTATATAAGTTTGTAATAGACAATGAATAGTTGTAATCATATGATGTTATCTGGATTGGGTATTAAAGTTTAGTAATTGTTATATTTAATCGTGAATAGTTATATAAGTTGTAATAGACAATGAATAAATAGCTGTAATCTTATTATGTTGTTTTAATAAAACCATTATGAATATTTAAAAACTTTATTCTGAAAAATCCATTACATGAGTTTTATATAAGTAGTATACATTACTTAATGCACAATAGCACAGTGAATGATGATGATAAAAGCATGATGGAAGCATAGCCTGTAGAGCTGGTTCCTCTGGTAACTCCACCACCGGTTGTGATACGAAACGTCGAATGTAGTTGCTCTTTTCAGATCCCTTCACGTAAATGGTATCCGCCTGCTGAGTTAAGCGTTGCAGAATTACAGGGAGCATAAAGGGAGGTGTGAATCCTTCATTCCAATCCAGACAATGATGATTATGCATTAACCAAGTAGCTTGTTGACGAAACGTGGGTGGTAAGTTGCGAAAGGCGAATGGAGGTTTGAAAACGTAGTGAGACACACGATGTCCATCAAACACGGCTAATTCCTTGGGTGCAAAGTCTTTTTCTGAAGTCTTGAAACCTTGCACATCGATAACTAGCATGATCGAAGCGTGCGACTATACTAATAAAGGTAACAGGTCCTTGGACGTATATAACGATTTCCTTTACAGTTGACGTACTTGCTTTGTCAATGCATTATACGTAAATACACGATCGTGCAAAATGAGACAGTAAGCAGTAGTGTTCGCTGGAATGCTTTTGTGAGTTTCGAAAGTAACTCGAAGAACGACAGCTTTCCCTAGCAAGGAATCTTTCTGTCGCGAACAGTCGACGACGATTAGAGGTGTAAGTGCCTTAAATCTATCAGGAGTCAGTAGAGGTTCGTTGGGTTTATCATAGTAGGATCGTTGAAAGTTAGCATACATTTCGTATAAAGTAGCATATCGATTTTCACCATAATTAATATTTAATTGATCGTAAGGATATCTTTCCGTATTTAAAAATACCGTCACGTTTTGAATATCACAGGCGTCGAATGTGCTCATATCTTTCTGCAACTGACCATCACGATCGGTTTGAAACCCTATGATAACGTAACGGGGAGTTTCCAGAGTGGTCGATGTTTTAATAGACCAACTGTGCTTATCCGTTTGCGGTACAGCGGGATAAATATGTGTTTCCCAGCTTCTAAATGCCACTTGAGTGTCAATATTTTTCCCAATATATTTCGTTAATGATAATTCTTCAGCCAATCCCGGTTGAATATGTGGAACTTTCCAATGTATTTTTTGCAAGTTAACCTTAAGCTTTTCATTAGCATCGGTGGATATTAGGGCATCGACATCGGAATTGCTTCTAATTAATACCAATTCTTGACGAATATTCATAATAATCTTTCCATAGTCTTCAAAAATCCCCAACAGTGTTGATAAAGGTATGCAGGCGCAAAAATTACCTTTACTATCTAGCAAGGTGCTGGTACCATCCGGAAACCAACCAGCGTTTTGTAACTTAACGCTTTCATTCGAATTGTGGGAAAGGTAAGCTTTCATGGTGGTTGTTAGACCAACTTTTGTTACCGAATCCACCACAACTCCATTCATTTCGTACCGAATCTCACTAAAAAGATATGCAATACCATTGTTTATAAATTTACCACTCGCTGATGGTTTACCATCTTCTTTCAGTACAGTACCTTCTACATATAGATAACTACGCGAAGGCAAAGTGGACATATCCTCTTGAATAGGTATTCGAATTTCATCATTATTCTCAAAACGAGTGGTATAAGGTTGGTGAGTGTGAAATTCAGCTCCAACAATCGAGTTATCGACGAGCACTTTTTCGTTTACATTTAGCACATTCATTTTGGGATAATAAAACCTAAGGTTTGCAAGAATAAGCGGTTACCCCTTGTCAATTGAGTAGCGACCGATGCCTGACTAACCATTTTCCGCTTCCAACACGATCTTTTATAGCCAGAGCGATCAGTGCAACATCGAGGAGTGTTATATTTGAACACCATCATCCACGCTCTTCAAATGAAGTCCTATCGTCACGGTTTCCCCTTGGAAATTAACCAAATCCCCGTCTTGATCCAATATTTTAAGGGTAATGTTTGAAATAGTATTGACATTAATTGGTAAATAGGGTGCAGTCTCAGGTGCTTCTATTATTTTGAATCCAGGAGGAACACTGGGGAAGAACTGATGTATCACATGGGCAGGTGTACCATTAATATAATTTCCTGTTATTATATTACATTCTATCATTAGCGAGTTAACCTTGATAATTTTAACTGGAAAATCAGATATGTGACGTTCCTTAGCTTTTAAGATTCTATTCTTAAACCCTAACAATGTTCCGATAGAGTGTTCAACTGTAAAGTCAATGTCGTGATCGGCTTTTATAATCGATCTTAGGGTATTATGATTCGGATCGATGTTAACAGACTCACCGTTTACTTGAGAATTAATGTATTGAGCTATATCAGCAAGCTCATATGATCCAGTAGGTATCTTTATTATTCTTTCTCCCATTTTAAACACGTTGTTTTTATCCGTTACGTTCGGAACAGTATTGAACGTTTCGAAATTTGTCAAACGCATAACCCATTGTTTTGTAGGATCCAAATATATGGGAGGGTTAAAAGGAGAAGTTAAAACAGACGTTGTAGCGGAGAAGATAAATGTTTGAGACATCTCAACATTCCCAGTAAGACTGAGGAAATGTTAAGGAGTGTTTTCATATAAAAAGTTCAGCGCTAAATGTCCACAATTGTACGAATTTAGCTTCTGAAAAGCATCATAGTTGTAACTAATAACGTTTAAGCTACCATCACTTTTAAAGTAATGAACGAGTTCTAGTGGGGGTTTTAACTGTCCAATACTATCAAAGTATAATATATGTCGACCACGTTTAACATACGATGTCCAATGCGTACCTTCCCCATCTGTATCATCCAAATTCACAATTCCACATTCGTTTTTACGGATACGTTTCGGTAACCCGTTTCGCATAAAAATACCTCTGAAGTATGGAATTTTTAACTCGTTTACGTACTTTGACAGATCGATATTGGTCAGTGGTCGGTGTGGTAGCTTTAAGGGTAGTTTTTTGGAGGTCGTAAATACAATCCTAATCCTTTTTTGTACGGTTTCAAATATAATCCTTTTCCTACAGGCGCTTGCTCCATCGCTATATTGTGTCGTTTCGTTTCTTCGAGCGCTGATTTCGCTGCTTTTGCTTCATTCACTGCTTTGGCAACCGCAGCTGCTCCAGTTCCTAACGAGCCTATAGCTCCGAGAGCGGCAAATAAAGGAATCAGCGGTAGGAAACCACCTTGCTTGGGAATAGGTATAATCCGACCTTTGGGAGCAATGATACGTTTACGTTTCAAGGCCGCTAGGGCAAGACGAGCAGATCGTTTTAAAGATAACTTTTTTACTTTACCACCAATACGTTTTCTAGCTAATTTGATGGCGTTGTTGAACGTTAAAGTACCCCTTCTTTTCACCTTAGATCGCCGTCGAACACCCATACCCAATTTTCTTTTTCCAGACATAATGCCGGCCACAGTAAGTGCAGCCGCTCTCTCTCCAAAACGAGCGTCCTTAGAACGAAACCTAGTCCACGCCTTATGTCCTAATATACTATCGGCTTTATGACGTTCACCAAGATCGTTAGTTTTTGAATAGACTATGTCGTGCTCTTTACAAGCTTCATCCAACGGGTTTATTCCTTTGTCTCCACGAGCAAGCCTTTGATGTAAACGGGTGCCAGGTCCGCAGTAGTTATACCCTGGTAAATGTAATTCTAACGGTAACTTATTAATGAGAGTGTTGATCACTCCCTTCCCCTTACGAGTTGATTGACGATTATCCGCTTTTCGCAGAGTACGTTTCATAACACATTACTCCTCCTATCACAGGTGAAGAGTGACTGTAAGTGACCCGTCTACATATATTTATATATATCACACACGTGTGCTCTTCCCTCACAACGTGTCCTACATGGAGCAGCTAAAGTTGGTGCATCAGAGACACAGATTACCGGTTGTAAATCGGGATAATTGTTCACCGACGCCACAAGTGTTTAAACATAGCGTATTGTTGGGTGCAGGATGCAAACGCGGTATAATAGTAGGCAGTTCCGGATGTGGTAAAACCAACCTAATGATAAGTTTACTAGAACATCCAAACGGTTTACGCTTCGAAAACGTATATGTTTATAGTAAATCTCTTTATCAACCGAAATACGCATATCTGCGCGACCTGTTTCGATCATTACCCATCGGTTATTTCGAATACGATTCTTCTGAAACTATATTACCGCCTAAGGATGCAAACCAAAACTCGGTTATTATCTTCGACGATGTAGTTTGCGATAGTCAAAGCACCATACGTGATTACTTCTGCTTCGGGAGACATAAGCACATCGACTGTTTTTATTTATGTCAGACATATTCTGCGATACCTAAACAACTCGTAAGAGATAATTCAAATCTCATTGTCGTGTTTAAGCAGGATAATACTAACTTAAAACACATATTTAACGATCATGTTAGCGGGGATATGACTCTCGAAGCGTTTAAACACTTGTGTTTACACTGTTGGAAGGAGAAATATGGCTTTTTAGTAATCGACAAAGATTATCCACTTAATGGAGGACGTTATCGAAAAGGTTTCGACTGTTACTTCACCATAAATACCGAAGACACGAACTAAACGTTTTAGTAAACATGGATAAGCGTGTAGCAGAAGACTTGGTTAAAGCACGACGTCATGTTAAACAGAAATACAAAAGTCTCAAGTCTGAAATTGCACGGTCAGAAGTGGAACTACAACGCCGCTATCAACCTATCACTCAACCATTGCGTGAGTTTATAACCGGAGTTAAAACGGAATTATTAACTCCGAAAGAAGAACCCTTAAAAACGGAAGTGTCTTCTCCCATACCTACCTCGACCCCAAAAAAATTTTATAAACGACTTCCACCCGCAAGACGAATACCTCACGAACCATCACCTATCACCCAAAGAATGCGCACTACTAGCGTTCCCTCACCTGATATCTCAGTTTTTGAAACAGAAGTCCTGGAAGAATCTGGGGTCCCAACATTGGATCAATTGAAAGAACAACTTGCTGCTGTTGGATTCAGTCCGGAATTCCAAACTTACATAGATGAGACCTTTTCTGGTAGAGCTAAAATGTATATGGAAAACATGTTCAAGGATACTAAGAACGAGTTCGATCATCATTATGGCGTACGATTCCATCCGGAATCTCACCAGTACCTAATCGGAGACGCCGTACTCACTTTTGACGAGAACGACTTTATTATTAAAAAACCCTCAGGCACAATTTTTAAATATACAGGCACTCCTGGTTTTTACGAATTAGTATTTAAAAAAGCACCTATTGGATACACCCAATCAGACTTGCAGAAGTATAAGGACCTTCTTACACGTACCAATGCTACCAGAAGAGGTTACATTGAGGGTGCACAGCTACACGGAACCGGAAAGAAATATTCAAGTATAATTAGACCCCTTCTAACTACTCCTGGAGCAAGATTTCGAAGCGAGTCTACACCTACTACACCGGTCACGCGATCGAAAACTCGCACATTACCAAAACGTGGCGGTGGTGATATGCGCGTTCTCAACTATAATGATAAACAGGTGGAATTTATACCTTGGAAAGATCCTAATAAACTAGTGGACAGATTGAGACTCCTTTTAAGTTCAAAGTCGGCTGGCCACACCGGTCACACTAATGAAATCATATATATTATCGATGAATTGAGAGCTGCTAAAATTATCGAATAAATCATCACACGCGTATCGATCCGTTTCATAATATTGCTAACGTTAGTGCAATCATGACGCTCAATAAATTCGGGAAACATCTTCACAAAACCCCTCGACACTCGTTCGAAAGTGTACCTATTAGACGATATACCAAATGTAAGGTACACAACAATGATGCTATATCCGTCTACAGCCGTCCCATTTTACTTCGAAGCTGTTATTAGTCAGCCATATCATCATATATCGTCAGTACCTCACGACGATGACTCTGGATAAGTTCGGTAAACATCTTCATAAAACTCCTGTCCGAGTTAAACTCGACGCTCGTGCAAAAGTATTCTTTTTAGAAGACGTGTCTAATTTACACTACGAGACAATGTTGTATATGATGGGAATATACAACCATGCAAACGGTTATGCACTTTTGAACTCCACCAACTTCGAGTATGTCGTTCCTCTAACAAAAGGTATCATTAAACAAATCAAATACTATCCCACAGATGCGCAAATCTTTTTAAACGATACGTTATACGATGCCGAATCACTCATCGGAGTGTCATTGAAGCAAGGGGATAAGTTTAAAGTGAAGAAGCCTGGATCAAAGGACATATTTATTTTTGAAGCTGTTATTAGTGTTCCAGCATTTTCTAAATGAGTATAAAACGTCAAATAATTGAAGAATTGCATAAACCTGCTCGTAAACGATTTCAAAGAAGACGCGTAATCGTAAAAGACCTGAACGATTTGTACATGGCCGATCTTGTGGAAATGATTCCTTATGCTAAAATAAATAAAGGTTTTCGATATATTTTAGTATTGTTGAATATGTTTAGCAAGCGTGTTTGGGCGTGTCCACTTAAACGAAAAACCGGTGAAGACGTCACGAAAGCAATGAAAAAATTATTAACATCAACAGGAGGTACTCCCGACAATTTACAAACGGATATGGGGAAGGAATTTTACAACCAGCATTTTCGTAAGCTAATGCAAACGTTCAACATCAACCATTACAGCACCTTTTCTAGTATGAAAGCAAGTCCGGTAGAACGTGTAAACCGAACTCTTAAAAACAAGATGTGGAAGGAATTTTCCATGCAAGGGTCATATAAGTGGTTGCAGTTATTACCAAAGGTTGTTAACCAATACAACGATACAGTACACCGCACCACCGGCTACAAACCCATCGAAGTGAACCACAGCAACGCCAAGATTCTTTTACAAACAGTTTACGATTTCCAGAAAACCATCGACCTGCGAAGTGCTAAATTCACAGTCGGTGATCACGTACGAATCAGCAAGCATCGGGAAGCGTTTGCGAAAGGTTATACTCCCACATGGAGTACCGAAATCTTTCAAATTAAAAAGGTTAATCGAACCAATCCCATAACGTATATCTTGGAAGACATGAACGGGGAAGAGATACGTGGAGGCTTCTACACGGAGGAATTACAGATGGTTAAACATCCTGAAGTATTTTTAGTAGAGAAGGTGTTAAAAAAAAAGGGAGATCAAGTTTTAGTGAAGTGGTTGGGCTTTGATAATACCCACAACTCGTATATAGCAGCACGTGATATAGTGCATTAAGTAGTATAGTGCATGCAGTGTGTTGCAATGTTAATATATAACTATCATTTTATGTAAGCAGTAAACAATAATAAATCACTTTTTGATATCAATAGTGTGTTTTATTTCTTCTACCTTTACAGAAACACAGAGTATGATGTATATAATTTATTCACATTAATCAATATCATAATAAATACATCAAATATATACGGTTATAAACTACAAAGCATAAATACTATTTACAATAATTCATAACAAAGAAAAGGCTGTTGTCAACGTAGCCGGGGGCCTCTGCGATAATACTAATCAGTACCGTCGGTTCTACCAACAAACGAGTTCCAAAATTACATTTCGGCTTGCAGTAATTCTAACAGACGATCCAAATTCTGATAACTATCACGCCCCGGATGAATATCGCGGTGTCCCCATGCTAAAGTGTTGTGCGACCCGGGAATAATGTAACGTTTGTTATCGGCTGGTGATAACGCTACTTTATTCCGAAGTTCTGTGTACATAGCATGTAAACGTGATTTGAATATAAACATTTTTCGGAAGAGCACCACACCATCTTCCACAACCTGACGGTAGTCCTCAACGGTGAGATCGCGCTTAATTACCGCCCTTTTTACCCCTTTCGCCTTTTTAATCGCCATTTCACCGTCGCGGTCAAGCACGTTTACACAATACGTTTTAGCACCTGCACCGTAGAAACTGCAGAGGGGCACTCCACAATATTCATCTTTCATTTTACCAACCACCGAGGCCGTGCGCGGTATACCGTGAATGTTGTCAGGTGGGAATTTTGAGGTGTCAAATTTATCTAAGTGTTGCTTCATATCAGCATAAAAATTTTCAGTACTAATTTCTATAATGAAAGAGTCAGTATCTGTGTACAGCAAGCGCACGTTATCACCATATAAAGGTTTGAGGAAATCATAAAAAAATTCATACATTATCGTTTTAGAAAGATCCAAAATAGTAAAACCCACGTACACCGGTTTATTGTATGTAACCGACACTTTTTGTAACTCTATAGCGACCAAATTTTCCGAGAAGACAGCAACGCTTTTGAATTGAGGCTTTGCTACTAACGTCTCAGCCCCATGCTTTTTACCATGACGTTCCCAATGACTAACCAAACGAACGTCCACCCTTTTATCGACATTTTCCATTGTCTTGCCAAATAAACTGTTAACCATTAATTTAAAGAAGTCCCTGTCCGCTTCGTTAGTTGCCTGATTACGTAACGTGGTATTCAAATCAATATAGGAACGCAACCAGGGTGCCTGATGAAATTTTAACACGCGATGAATTTTGGTTAATTCTAAACCATGCTTAAGACATTGTTGTAAATTTCTATAGTGGATAACGTAACGCGTTTTATCGAACAAGTTTGGAATTAATTTTGGGTGACGCGCGTTTCCCGTAGGCGGCACCAGAGGTTCGGGGCAGAAAGGAAAGTCATTATGTAAATCGTGCAACCGCGTTGGGTAGTGTAGATCTACTTCCAGCACGTAACCCATATCGGCGTCTTCCGCCACGGAATTTAGATCGAACTGTTCAATTTCGTACGGACTAAGCCATTCAAAGTCGCGCTGCGGCAGATACTGTCGCATACTGTAACCGTAGAGATTGGTAGCATCGAGATACATAATAAAAGAATGGGGCTTGGACGCGTCATAATTTGGAAGAAACGTATTATTCGCGAAACACTTCCTGCCAACACAGGTACTGACACCTCCCCGAATACCTTTCTTAAAGAAATGGAGCATGTCCAGATCCGTGAGCAGCTCCAGTTCTACAGACGTGCGTTTCAACATAGCATCCCAACTTAAACCCGGTGCAGTAAAATACTGCGCCGGATCTAACTTGTAATTTTCAAGACATACACGTCTAAAGTTTTCAAAGACATCAGTCAAAAGTAAGACATCGGTTTTCAAATAGAGATCCGAATAGTCGCCCAAAGTCGTGCAACCAAACGTATTCCACACCTCCACAGCGCGAGCATACCGCGATCGAGAGACGTGTTCCCCTGTCAAACGATCGAAAAAGTCCTCATACGTCGGCAACGTGTCCTGTGCGAGTTTGGAGAAGCTGTCGACGTACGAATAGGGAAACACACCTTTCTGTCGCAGTAAGTCGAAGCTAACCCCATCTCCAAAATACTTTTTGATAGTCAAACACTGGTCGGAAGTTAGATTTTGAGATAACTTATCCAAACTAGAATTTAAAAATCGTAAACTGTCCAGAAAGCGCATTTTAAGACATACCTGTATTCGTTGGGACCCGTCCCTAATTTCATCTACCAAAAGCTGTTTCGAAAACGAAACGTATTTCTCTTTATTGAGCGCAATCACTTCGATTGCTTCTTTTTCTAATGCCAATTGCTTTATGAATAGATGTGAATCATATCCCGTCAAATTATGGAAAAATATCGGTATGAAGTCGGGAATTTGATACATTAAATTGCACCCGGAGTGAGCCGCCCCGCGGTACTCGCCGCTGAGGTGACAGTGATCTTTCACCTTAACGTCGTTTTCACCAAAGGGTTTGTCACAAATATGACACACGGTTGCATTATCATAGTTGAAAGTTTGTCGGCACGATAAAAGTCGCATGTCTTGAACATGTCTTAAATGATCCTTATACAACCTTCTAACATCTCCTTCTAAGCGCAGCATAAACTCACTTGCTGCATTCGGACCACGGTACAATTCAAATTTAGATAACGCGTCATCGTAGGAACACTTAATGTAATACGCAAACGAATGTGGTTCGTGTTCGTACGATGTCATGGTAAATTTTCCACTAGGATCCGGCTCAACCGTGTCCAAAGGTTTCAACACACTTTCAAAATCCGCGTAAACGACAAAAGGTACTGTAAGTTGCTTTTGAAAATTATCAAACTTCAATAGATTACCCGGCCGGTCGTGCCCCCATTTATTGCATACGGGTTCGATAGTTGGTAACTTGGTGTAAACATGATTGCAATCAAAACGGGTATGTTGTTTTAATCTACTTTCACTTGGAAAATACTGCAAACAGCCGTCACAAAAGTGTTTTTCTCCATTGTGAGCCGACAACTGTGACGATACCAAACGCGAAAGGTTTTTTATCCAACAGTAATGACTATTACCCTCCATATCAGAAATTAATAATAAATTTACATGTACTTCTTTCTTTTGCTTAGAGTAATGCAGAGGCCCTACAACTTCTTGTTTCATTTCTCCGTCTTTAAATGCAGCTTCCAAACCATACACGTTAATAGATAAGCGTGGATTACGCGCTTCAAATTTCGAAATAGCATCCAGTTTGACAGGAAAGGTGATACCTTCAAAATCAAACAGTTGTGCAAAATTTGGATACGAAGTCGTCCTGTTGGAATGTCTCCTCGGCGGATACAAAGCGGACGCCAAGGCCCAACCAAAACAGCACTGATCGTTATTTTGCACGTTGATTACAGCCTTTTTATGTTGTATCGACGGCGGAAGTGGAACATAGGAGGAAGCACGGAGCGGGTTGTATTTATTGACGTTGACTTCTATAAATAACAGCTGCTCCAGTACCCAACCTGCAAGGACCCTACAATTAGCAATCGAATCGTAACCCGTAACTATGCATTACCTGAGTTCCGATCATTAAAGTCCGACATCTTCGTATCCAGCACCTCAACGAAATCATCATACAAATCGGTCAGATTCGAAGTCCCGGTCACAATCTCATTTTGCGTATTAAACGATTTAATTTCGTGCAAATTTTGACTTTCCAAAAAGTACATTCCGAATACTTCTAGATTGACTTTCACACTACGAAAGCGCTGAACGTTTCTTTCTAATAGTCTTAACACATTTTCGCGGGTCTCATCAGTAAATTCTCTGAGATTTATGTGATGATTTCTCACCGAGACTCGATAACTGGCTATACGCGACTTGAAAGCCGTCTCCAGGACCACCACTTCCTCCGACTGCACTGACGCGGTATTACGACGATTGTGGCGGTTGCTTCGTAGATGTCCAGCGTAGCCACGTCGTGGAACATCCAGCTCGCACACATCGCAATACACCGTCGCGGAGGTATTTCCTGAAACAATTGCACAGATCACTAACACTAAAGCCGTTAACAATGTGTACACGTACCTTGCGGGGAGGTTTTTTTCGCTTTCTTAGATGCAGGTCCTTCACCGGTATAACCTACAGCATCCGAAGCTCCCCCAGCTGTAATCAACAAAATACTCGTATCACATCATACAACTTCACAGGAATGGTTACTTACCGCTCGTGGATGGGTAGTCCAGCGGTCCACGGCAGCTTTCTCTTCGGTGACGGGCTAAGGCATCCCGTCGGGTGAAGGACGCGCCACAGCTACACACATGCATATTCTTTGTAATCAGTAAACGGGAACGCACTGGCAAACGATAAAGCTTTTACATCAACTTTTACCACTAACGTTCGCGATACTGATTTCCAGTCGGGACGACGAGGACGTGTTATGCAAACCCGACCGGGATAGGAAGAGGACTGGGTTATTGTTAGTGGGAGGTCACAGTTATACCAACCGTTAACGTCGTTGATGACGCAAAGCTGACAAGTTTTCCGCTTCGGTTAAAAGTGCGAGGCGGTCGCTCTCACAGGACCCCAACTCCTCCATCACTTGTCGTAGCTGCTGCGTCTTGATACTCTTGATTTTGATCTCATATCTTTCCACAGCAGCTAAGAGCTCCGCTTTGCGTTGGAGGAGAGCGATGCGTTCACTCTCACACCCTCGCAAACCGGACGCCACTTCTCTTAACCGTCGTGTAATCCTTGTCTGCTGTGCGTCATCAACGACAGCAAGCGGTAAAGACTGCTTCTCGCATGGTACACCATCTATGAAGACCATCGCCGAAGTTGTGAAGTCTCTGATGCTGCCGGACAACTGTATGGACGCTGTGTCATCAGAAACCTCCATAAGTGTCGCTGTGTCTATGTCCAAATGGTCATGCACCCCGTCATCACAGGGGGTACCCGGAATGATTAACTCCTCATCGTCATCGTCAGGATCGCTTGCAATTGATGTGGAACAGTCCGACTCCGTTTCATCAACAATTACATTTGCACTTGCAGCAATCTCCATGGGCAGGTTTACTTCATCATCGGTTGCAGATGGTGATGCATCCCCCAAAAGGGACCCCCGAATTGAGATATCATACTCGCTGCCCGGTGGGCTATTCAACAATTGGGAGTCCCACTCACCCGAACATGGTGATGCCGCAGGTGCTTCCTGGACCGTCACGATGGGGATTCCTCTCATGTGCAAACTTCCAACAGCGTAAAACACATTTGTCGAAGTCAACAGCTCTCGCAGTAAAGGTTGTGAACGCCCGGAAAGCATGTCGTACTTCGGCTTCTCCACATTAACGGCTGCCGCCTTTACTACCACATTTTGTAGTACTATGATCTTCTTTGCGGCAGCAACTGGAGATGGTGTACGCTCGATAGTTGGCACAAGTACCGGGCACGCAGCAACTGGAGAAGGTGTACGCGGAACATGTACCGAGCACGCTGCAACTGGAGATGGTGCACGCTCGATAGTTGGTACAAGTACCGGGCACGCAGCAACTGGAGATGGTGTACGCGGCACATGTACCGGGCACGCTTTCTTCATCGATAATTTTGACCAGAAGGACAATGTCACACAACGACACTTATTCACTTCACCAACACTGGTAACACTACTAGATGATGTATCCATGATGAACGAAGACAGACTGACGCTCCGCTTCGTCGCCCTCCGGTTTTGTCGAACCACCCCCACTCCCTAACCTTGAACCCCACTTTCACCCCCACTCCTTCACCTTGAACCCCACCATCACCCCCACCACTTTACCGTGCATTCGCGCAAATACTTACATTTCCTCACGGTCAGTGGTGTATAGACAGAAACCTTGCATTTCCTCACGGTCATTGGTGTATAGGTCGGTGTCTAGACAGAAACCTTACATTTTCTCAAGGGCATTGGTGTATAGGTACCTCAAGGTGTTCCACTTCCCACTCCCTCCGTGGGTGTTGTAACTTCGATATAATAGGGAGTGTTTTCCACACCAGGTAACACATCACAATGTCCGTCATCGCACCTCGCATACCACATTCCGTTGAAGGAGATACCGCGCCAGATGCGCAGAAATGGGATCGCTGGCTCAGCCTACGGGCTCAATCGTTACGCTGCATCGCTGCCTCCTTGGGTCCACATGTATCCATCGCCCGCCACCATCGAGAGCTGATGAATCCACAATCATCCATAGGTATAGGAATTGAACGCCTAGTGTTCGAACTATGGGTGATGTGGAAATGGTATTGGTATACAACCGCTAACTCCGAAAGACATTATGATGAAGACCGTTTCGGTGACCTGGAGGACCTTGATTGTGCAAACCGAACCCTACGGTTTCAACAGGTGGCTACGGTATTGCAGGGGTGCTTTACAGTGGCAGATGTCCCGTACTGTCTGTGGTGGTCATACTACACGTGGAAAGAGAAGCGTCTATGCAAGGGCTGCATACGCAGTGTGTGTAGTAAGGCCACCCTACCACAGCAATACCACACAACGGTGTCGAGATCGATTTCCCACGTACCATCCCATTGGTGTGATGGCTGCATGAAACGGATGCTGTACAACACCTTCGACCCAATTGCGTGTTGCGAACGGTTGCATATCCTCGGTCCGGTATCCCAGTTTGGAGGCAACGATGCGGATGAGTGTACCTGCGATGATAATTGTCACGGCAGCCTTTACTTTCAAATATTGAATGCACGGTTGGCGATGGAGATGGATCAGCAGTGATGTGTAATTGTAGACATTATAGTTAGTAATTTTGTTAATATTATTTAGTACTTTTGTTAATATTATTTAGTTAGGACCAACACATTTTAAATAAAAAATAGCATGAAATAATTCTTTTTCCTTTACAATTGATGATTTGATTGTATACAATAAAAGAAATTGTAGATATTATAACCGTAAACAAAAAGTCACTAAAACCGTCTGACCCATTACTCACTATGTTGTTTTAATTCAACAGTTTGTAGCAACCAGACAATACTCTCTGAAAAATATCCAAAATTTAAAAAAAAAAAAAAAAAAAAAAAAAAAAAAAAAAAAAAAAAATCCAAAAAAAACCAAAATCCAAAAGTTTGTTGTAACCCGGAAATACTCTATGACCATTCAATTGTGGTCAACAGCATACCCGTGACGACCTTCATTTATCTCTACTTAGCAAATCGAGCAATCGAATTCTTGCCCTTCGTTAACCTTGAGAGCTAGAGCGCTGATTTTTCAATTTTCGTTCCCCCCCCGGCCCCAAACCCCCCCCCCCCTCAACCCACCACCCATCCCTCCCCATGCCTCCCCCCCCCCCCCAGTTGTTTACCTCACCTTTACCTTGACACCCCTTAAAATTCATTTAAGGGGGTTACTATAGTATCAGCTTTGTTTTCTTTGTAGTATCATCTAGTTTTCAACTAACCTAACCTAACCTACCTTAACTTTTTTTAGTTTTTTTTTTGATTTTTTTTGTGTATTTTTTTTTTTTTTTTTTTTTTTTTTTTTTTTTTTTTTGTTCTTTTTTGTTTTTTTTTTTTGATTTTTTTTTTGATTTTTTTTTTGATTTTTTTTTTATTTTTTTTGGGGATTTTTTTGGGGGATTTTTTGGGGATTGTTTACACTCGCGCTGCACCTGCAAAACACGGGGTAAATTAAAACGTAATTTTATTACAATATACAAATTCTAACTCACTTATGTGCATGCCTCACACTTTTGGTGAGTGGCGGCGTACCTCACCGCGTCATAGTCCCGAGGGACGGTTATGTAGGTCTCCCTACATACGCAACACAGCACCAGCGTGCTAAACCGCCCCCGTACTAGTACGGGTCGCGACATCGCCACTAAAACGTTCTCCGGCTATAAACATTAAAATAAAAATATATGTCTCATATCTATGTGTTTTATTCAAAAGTAATTTTGTTAAATTGTTTAGTTAGTTACCAGCACTTGCATCGTTTCCTCCTTTTATTTAAAAGTAATTTTGTTAAAAGTATTTTTGTTAAAAGTAATTTTGTTAAATTATTTAGTTACTTACCAGCACTTCCATGGTTTCCTCCTGGTCTTCCACCTCGTCCAGGTCTTCCACCTCGTCCTCCATCTCCTCAGTCTCCTCCAGGTCCTCTACCTGCGCAACGTCGTTCACAACGAGGATCTCCGTATCCTCGCTCCACAGACTTGATCCCCGAGACGCTGGTCGGTCGACCTCCGGCGACGAACTCTCTACTCCACTTTCTACTCCACTTTCATTGTTCATTTCGTTGTTCATCTTCACTGTTGTAAATGTAACTGAGTGGTGAAGCTTGGAAGTTATAGATATATCTGTGCCCCCACTTCTTTCTGTGTAAATACAATCTCGTTGACCTTGTTTCATCTGTTCTCAACAAAGACTGCGGAATTTCTTTGTTTGCACATTTCTGACTGTCTGGTGTAGTTCTTACCCTTGAGGTAGTGTTGACCTTTCGTGTACATTTTTTTGTAAACATAACAACGTCTGCGGAATTTCTTTTGTTCTGCCTGCACATTCGTGCCTGTCTGGCCACTCCTTTCTGTGTAAATACAATCTCCTTAACCTTGTTTCACCTGTTCTCAACGATGTCTGTGGAATTTCTTTGTTTGCACATTCCTGACTGTCTGGTGTCGTTCTTACCTTGAGGTTGTGTTGATCTTTCCTCTGGATATTTTCGTAGTTAAGTAAGAATCTAATTGAAATTAAAATGGTATGACATTTTTAAATCTTAGTTTCACTTTTGATTTAATCGTTAAACTAATCTCTAGAAGAGACGGAGATCGGTCTTAAATGAAACGATATAATGAGATAAATACGTGGTTTATTTAACTAAATACATATGCAATTTACCCGCTTGTATTTGTTTACAGAGTACATTTATCTTTTACAATTTACAATCTTGTATTTGTTTACAGAGTACAATTATTTCAATAATACATTAGTTAAGCCTCGGCGTACTTTTCACTAAATAATGCGCTGGCTGTTTCTGTGACTTTACAAAAACAACACAACACTTTAACTCTCCGCTATTAAGATGGTGAAACGACGCCAATGTTCTGTTCGAAACTTATCCGGCTTATACTAGTCTATAAACAGCACTTTAACTCTCCGCTATTAGTATGGTGAAACGACACAAATGTTCCGTTCGCAACTTATCGGTATTATACTCCTCTATACGTCTCATGATGGGAATTTTTATATTTGTATCGTACCATTCGTCTAACGGTTCTTCCAATTGTTTCGGCGCTGTCCCACTTTTTCCGTCAAACCATATCCTTTCCCCATTTAAGTCCATGGAATATGCAAACGTCACTAGCGCAAACACCAGATAACCAGCTTCAAGAACACTCTTCTCTTTGACGCGTTTAATGAATGCCTCTTTGTGGTGGTCTAAAGTTTTCTCGACGTTCCCACCATATAATTCTTCGTCTCGCATTTCATCCTCGTCGTCCTCGAAATCGAATGTTACTAAAACGGTTGCCTCTACCACGTTCATGATGCTGTACTGCTGAATTGTTCTTGTGTAGATGCTGTACTACTGAAGTGTTCTTGCGTATGCGTTTATATACACTGAGTTGACGGGTGGGATTCAAGGTCATGGTCTGAGTCGAGGGGTGGGATCCAAGGTCATGGTTTCAGTTGGCGGGTGGGAGCCAAGGTCATAGTCTTTAGTGGTAACGATAACGAGCGATACAATATGTTCCCATGCTTACACCAACTACTGCGATTAACAGGGTGCCCAAGGTCGCCACTGAAGCGTAACACGTTTCGCTGCTGACTTTACATTGTTCTACCGGACTATTCCCGAGGGTTTGCCACTCGCTATCCATGGTATATGTTGGGTACACGAATTTGACCCTGAATCGTACTTCTTGCGTTCTATTGCCGACCTCGTGTTTAAACATTCCCATGTGTTGCAACGTCACCGGTTGCATTCCATACCACACACTCGTATTGAAGTTGTATGAAATAAAATCTGCTGTTGTGTCTGGAAGTTTTGCAACGTACACTACACCCTCGTACAAGGTTGCTAATAATATTACCGCCTTGATTGGTAACATCTTCCTTAGTGTTATATTCTATGTTGTATCTTCTTTTAACCGCAAACGTCTCTACCGCTTTCAACGTTTATGGGTGCTAACACGTTTGCAAACACGCAATGTGGTGACCATTTCAGATGTTCTACGATTGGACTATCCGACGGTTCCCATTTGAAAATGTTCACTCGGCAATAAAAACATTCTACTCTATCTTCACGCCCCGTATACACAAATCCGGCCTCAGCTAAAGATTTTGGGGTTTGTATACCCTTCCAATTACGAAATGATAACACTCGTTCTGTCAGGCACGTATTCTGCAAGCTCGCTTCTACACACATTTTGCATTTTCAATACATGCGACCTGCTATATATATCTAAAGCTTGACCTTGAATGGTGTTTGATGACCTTGAAGAGTGGTCTTGAATGCATTGTTGCCATACTGAGGGCCTTGGGAATGCGGTGTTGCCATATTGATGGCCTTGAGAATGCGGTGTTGCCATATTGTTGACCTTGAGAATGCGGTGGTGCCATATTGGTGACCTTGAAAATGCGGTGGTGCCATATTGGTGACCTTGAGAATGCGGTGGTGCCACGTCTAGGTGACAGAGATAGATTCAAGGTCACCATGTGTTAGAGAGAGATAGGTTCAAGGTCAAGGTCAGGAGTGGGGGGTGGGTCCAGAACTCTCATTTTTTCCCTACTTGCCATTACCATATCATGGATAAAATTGATGTTTTTGTCAACGGTGACACAGACTGGACGTCCCGCACCTTTCGCATGTTCGCAAGTTGTTCTGCCTAATCTAAACTCACGAGACATATTTTTCACCACTTGGTAAGAAGGGGCAGAGTCCCCTAAAACGTCTGTCATATCCTTGTGAATTTCAGTAGGTGTTAATCCTTTTTTTTGCAAATACTTTATCAGCGCTCTGACTTCACTTTTTTCCATTTTTAAAAATTGTCTGTTATCGACCAGCTTAATTATTAATAACTTTCAAAGAACAACACGCACCTACGCAAAACTTGACACAACAAATAATTAGTAATGACAGTTCTCATAGAAAAATGAGTGACGATATCATGCAAAGCCTACTATGTCAGGGACCGTAAATACTGATCTACCCTCGTATTTAAGATATAAGCCTTATATAGAAAATTTAAAATAAAAAAACAATCAAGAAGTAGGTATAGTACTTATCAGTAGCGTTTTTTTGTTTATAAATAAGTAATACTAGAATACTTGAATAAATGGCAAAAAACATTATTTTTTATAAAGAACACTTTCAAACACCTGCAAATCCTAAATTGACAGTCCAAGGTGGTAAATAAATCCCTTGAACCGTTATTTCTCACCATCTGGTGTTATTTTAAATTTTGTTAAAATATGTTTTAAGCTTAAGGGGTAGATACGCATTTTTATTACCTGCTAATTCATCCCTTAAGAATACCGATGTCTTTAATTTTTTACAGTTAGGACGTTACGTTTGCTGGCAAATGTACGATATTTTGCAATTTGTATATGTGGAGATTTGACAATTAAACAAATAGATTTTGTTTATTGTTTCCAGCCTTATTTTGTGGAACTCCATAATCATGAAATAAATAAAGATTATTAAAAGTTTCACAGTTTTATTAAAATATAACCTGACAATATTGTTTCGACAGCTATGCTGTCATTATCAAAGGTAATATAATTATAAACAAACACGTCGCTAAGGTAGATACAAAATAGGTAACTAGATAAAATAATAATAATAATCATAATTAAACATCTAATACTTCCAGTAACGTAATAAACAAATAAATAATTCCAGTAAAACAAATAGATAATTCATACAAAACGTCTTATGCAGTCTATAGCAGAAAGTTGCTTATGTCCTCTTCTATTCAATGGTGTGATAATACAAATTTTTGATCATAGTGTGTTTTGTCCGGTTCTTCTAATTTCTTAAATTAAAAGTATTACACAATTCCTCTTTTTATAGAGATTACACAGATTATATATTTAAATAAGTGTATACATATACTGTTCAACAAATGAACTGGACAATTTGTTTATATTGGTATTTGCGTATATTTTATTAATAAAAATATGATTATGTTAATACGTAAGTTGATATTGAAGCACAATACAATTAAATATGCTTGATATAAGTACTATAAAATAAATACTCGATGGTTTTATGGGAAATATTTAAATATATAAAAAATTACACCAATCTGTGCAAATGGTGCAGTTAATTAGTTGAGCAGTATATTTGTACACCGAATTGACCTAATACATTCATAAACATATTTCAATTGTACTTTTTATTTATCTTTTAGTAGGTTTGTTTACGCCTGGTACAAGGTTGAAATGTAATCGACTGGGTTATATTGGGTATTACAGAGTTGCCAAATGTCGGGTGTCACTAAATGCAATAATTGTTAAGTAGTCACATTGACAAATATTATATAAAAATATACACCTGTATATTAACGAGCGCCGCCTGGTGGAGACCCTCTAGAACTAATTTGTATATAGCTATATAAAATATGTCAATTTGGCACCCAACCAAAAGTTGTGTTTTTTTAATGTAGATGGGGCTGTATTGTATACACTCTATTTCCAGCTAAAAACAGTCTGACACCCAATGCTGGGTGTCGGATTGCAAAATTGGGTGCCACTCTTACAATGAATATGCAATTTTGGTGTCACAAAGACAAGATATATATATATATATATATATATATATATCTATAGAGGCCTACCATGCGTCTGGACCAAAAGCGTAGCGCCCAGCGTCCGGCGTATATAAGTGTATATAAATGATGGTATCAGTCAGCGTCTTTTGCAAGCTATAGGTTTATTCAGCGTCTGTTTATTTTATGCAAGCTATAGGTTTATACAGCGTCCATTTATTTTTTCAGTATTGGCCAGCCTGCTTGAATTCCTTTGCCTGTCTGCGGTGTCGAGTTACTCTCTGCATTTCTGAGTAAAGATTGCGTCATTTAAACTGGCAAAAATAATTCTATTTTATTAACGCTATGTAATAAATAATTTTAGTTTCGTTTCTGTATGTGTATGAATTTTATTTAAAAGGCTTTCAGATTTAAAATACTATATGCATAAAAACATCATAAAACTCGAAATATTATTGGATTTATATGAAATTTTATAGAAAGGGATTTTTGAGGTCGCTGATTTCAAATTTGTTGTCATCGTTAGCAAATTTTGAAAGGACGTATGAAATATGTCGTCCATAGTAATTAAAATCTAAAATACTAAAGTATTTTAAAACATTTTGTTTCCGTTTACATTTTAAAGTTTTCCATCGACGGTGTCCAACAATTACTGCTGTAGAAATCGATTTACATATTTAAGCTATCATCTTTAGTAATAAGTTCAGTGAATAGTAGAAAGTAATTATTACAGTTTTTACATGCATGCAAACACAGTCTGAAATTCTAGCCATTGTCCATTACCCTAATATCCATCGTTCGAGAAATTATTTTTTTAAATAAAATCTACACATTTTTGGAATGTCAACATCATAACGTACACTTTTAACATAACTAGATTTACGGTACAAAATCAGATTTTTAGCTCTGTTCTTTGCCGAAAAAATGTAAATGTTTTCAAAATTCTTTAAAAATTATAAAAAGTACGGAATTTTTGGCAATTTCCCAATTCTGAATCTGTTCACTAACTGAGAATTCGAATTAAGTGTCATTTGTGAATTAAGTGACACAATAATCAGCATTTGTTTTTTACGTGTGCTAGAATTGGTTTTAAAGTTCGACTACTGTTTTAGTAGAAGCAAATCGACCAGCTATCGTGATTCCCGTATGAACTGAAAGGCAAAAATGTATGGATGTTTTTATATGATAGCCTATGTATTGGGGTAGAAGTTCCGACAATTCGTCAAAAAATCGTCCTGTGCAGGGGTGCTGTAGGGGTGATTTTAGATAAAAATCGACAATTTTTAAAATCCACACTTTTTAATATTTATATCGCAATATCTTGGGAACTAATTGCGATATCGTTGTAGTTCTTTTTTTAAATTAATGCTCAAACATGAGCGCTTCTAACTATATAAAGCAGATTAATAAAATTTGTTTAATTAATTTAAACAATATGTCTGAACTTGAAATTTAGCTTTTCGTGTAATGTAAATTACACTAAGTGACAAAGTTTCTTATCTTTGGAAATTTTCCTATACATCCTGCGGAAGAATTAATGGTAAAGGTTTCAAAAAGTTTTTTAAAAAAGAATTATAAACTTATGTTTAATAGTTTTGGAGATATCGATTGTTTTGTGAAGCGCTGTGATAGCGCGTGGCACAACTCCTTACAGGCTTCGTAAATACGTGCAACGATTCATTTATACGAACTATTTATGTTTGTAATTTTGTAATGTCTTCATACAAACGTAATATAAGAGTTTGGAAAAAAAGAAAGCAAGATTGTTTAAAGTATAGAATGTTTGAAAAGCCAATAAATAGCGATTAAACAGCCAAAAAACAAAGTTTACTACAATTTATATTTAATATTAAGTTGAACCGTTACCAAGAGTTTCCTCTAAAAGGTCAATGTTGTTTCCAGCAAATTGAATAAATCTTCCTCTTATTAATTGTGATGGAACAATGCTTTTTCATTTTCGTAGAATTTCAGATTGTGCAACGGAGTTTCTAATTCTCATGATATTGATATTCCTATAAGGTAGAGAATGCCCACAGGAATGAAGGGTTTCGATGATTTTGCTTGATTTAGTCTCTTGATGAACCAGTAAACCCAAAGCGGCGTGTTTTTGAGTATGCTTTTTAAAATTGGAATGACAGTAAATTATGTCTTGACAAATATTCAGAACAACATTTTTTTTCCTTTCATCGTTTGAATCTTCGACTAGCAACTGTATTAATAAAAACAGTTTATCTGGAATGTACTCTCTAAAACTATTGCTACTTAAATCTTTGTAGTTGTCCAATCCCTTTACTTGTGACATATCACTTTTAATGTTGTTGCAGAGATTGACGATCTCAGATATTTCAGAACAACCAATTTGCAAGAAATCGTAAGATTGCAGATCATCTTTCTGTTCGATCTCAATTATCTGTGACTTTCACAAGATTTAAACAAATTCTCTGCTATATATTTAGCTTGAAAAGTTTTAATATTTTTTTACTTGTAAAACTAGAGTAACACCTTTGATGCCAGTCTAACTCATGACTTTGAGAGGAATTAATAATGCCTAGAACTTTATTTAAAAATTCATCATGACCAGGATCTACATTTAGCTGATTTAGCCTTAATTGAACACTATTTTTAAATGTTAAGAATGATTTTGGAGCACTTGAAAGTAAATTGTCCGCTTGTTGACAAGTTATGCAGGTTTTCTGTTTTTTCTTGCGATATTGAATCGTTTTTATCTTTGATTCTAATTCGCTTTCCGAGCTACTTGTTACTTCCATGATTTCCAATTCTAAAATATAATATTCGAACGAAATAAAATAAATGACTACTACCAAATTATGTTAAACTGTTGTTTTGAGTAAGAATTGAATACATTATAAAATGGTGAAAAATAATACTTACAATTATAGGAGTTCAAGGTAAGTAAACAATGTGATGCAAAAACAGTCTTATTAACCTCTCGAAACAGACACACTTTTATTTAAAGAAAGCACCCTTCAAACAGTCACCACAGTTTCAACCACTGAATGACAAAATCAAACTAAAATTCCAGACTAATAATTTCACATCTGTCAGGGTTTTCATAAAACTATAATAATAAACACAAGCATACGTCTAAAATTCAACGGTCCGTTTAAAGTTATGGGAAGATATAATTAATAAATTATTAACCTACCATAACAAATTTAAATGGGTCAACTAATAAGTTACCAACTTTTGTAACTGCTTATACATATGTACACACAAAGGATTTTCCAATTTATAGCAGTTAAATAATATATTTAATAACAAAGGGTAAAAAATATGAATAGTAAGAAATAACAGGAAGCATTATTTGATGCGTGTATGGATAGTTTGTTGAGCGCTGCGGTGTACGGGGGTATACGACGTTTTAAGAGGGGGAATATGCAGAGCTTTACGTTTCATCAAATATCTCCCTTATTAAGAGAGATAATTAAGAAAATTAAAAACCATCAGATAGCGCTACTATTGAGTAATAATGTTTATACAGTATGATTTTTTGATAAAGTCGACGGTTTTCGAGAAAATTGAGTGCAAACAAAAATTACAATTTACAGAAATTGCCGCTTTTGAGATAATCGCTCTTGAAATATTTCTCGCCCGTATACTGCCGTGTTAAATTATTTAAGTCTTCTTAAACATTGTTTATTTCTAATACTCGCATTTAATTACCGATGGTACCATCAGAAAGCTTACAATACATAGAATATTACTACAAAAAATCAGAAATTGATGGTTTTATCATAAAACCACCCCTAGAAGACCCCTGCACAGAACGATTTTTTGACGAATTGTTGAAAGTTCATCCCCAAGACATAAACTATCATAAAAATGCATGCATACATTTTTACCTTTCAGTTCACACGAAAATCGTAAATAAGCGGCTTTTGTTTCATATTTTCCTCTACTATTTATTACTGCGAGAATTGTAGGTAATACAGACAAAATTAGATTTATCATAAACAAGTAATAATAATAATGCAAGTTCTTAATAAAAAATAATTTAAAACGTTTATTTTCAGAGACATTAAAAAAAGTAAAATGACCGTGGAAGCAACTATGCTAAAGTATAATAGCATATACAGGATTACGTCACTTTATGTTAAAATAAACAAAGACAGAAATTTTGGGAAATATAATCCATAATAATGCTTGTCACCTACATAATATCGCTTTACACGGAAATGGCGTAGTGCAAAGGTTTCTTATTTTGCTACGACTTGTTATTAATAAACAACAGCATTTTTATAGGAACGTCTTTTATGCTTATATTGAATTATTCCCAATACGATTATTTTTTATACATGAATTACGTACTTCTAATTTACTAATAAGTATTTATAAGTTTATAAGATTTGCCGAAGTTGTTGCTAACATTCTATAAGAAGACAGCACCTTAAGGAAAAGAAGTTGTAAAAAAGGCCGCAAAGTTAGAAAATGTAACAGTTTTATCGACCTTATTGAATATTTCTGAATTTGTTTCTCGTCATGCAGTTCTATGCAATATCGACTCCTTTGCCTTCTTCAACATACCAATACAAATCAGCTTGGGACAACGTATGATAGCCTAATAAAAACAGGATGCCTATAAAACTGAAAAGTTCTTGCCTTGTAAATATAAAATCGTGTGTATTATTTATCATGAGCCTACTTTACAAAAAATGGCAATACTATATTTTCAACTTCATCATCAAAAAGTTTTAGAAAAAATATCCAGCGGTGATTGACCTGCCAAATGATTTTTTAGCTGTTCAATTTTTTGTGTTCTCTTCGTCGGGCAAGTTCTGATACAAAAAGAAACCATCTCTGCACTTAGGTTTCTGGTTATTTGTTTTGAGTAAACTTGAGAATGTGAAAAGAAGAAGAAAGCATTTAAGTAGAAAAAACTGAAAACAATACAGTTAAGAAAACACCTGAAGAAAAACTAAGGTCCATCTCTGAATAAAAAAAAAACACAGGGAAACGTTTTGTTGGACTTGAACCTGGAAAAGGAATAAGCAATGAGAAATCAGCAATCCGTACTCTAGTTTTGCATGACTCGCTGGTGAAACCTTGGAGAGTTGTTGGAGGTCGAAAAAACCAACGGAAAAGATTTTTAAGTACATTGTTGATGTCCAATGATATTCGACACTACCGTCTTTATAGTTTAGCAAATAAAACAATTGGCATTGCACACAAAACAAAATTGTCATACAAAACAAAAATATTCTACAGTACATTCTCTCGATGCCATCCCTATGTTATTACCGTCTATATCAGGGATCCCCAAACCGTCGATGGCGAGGTACTAGTAGCTCGCGGGGACATTTTCGGTAGATCGCGTTAACGCTCCGGATGGCTAACCATGATTCCTCCACTGAGCTGTTGATGACAAAAAAGAAGTCCATCCTTCTCATTAAAGTTAATAAGTCTGATAAAAAATCTGTTATTACATTTGTTATTTATTACTAGCAATACTTCAATTTCTTTCTTATGTACAATTCAATTTCAGTTTCTTTTTGTTATATACAGTTTAATTAAAATTGATTTCATATTTACTAGAAATGTAAGTTTATAGGCAATAAACAAATGTAAGATTTTTTTAAAAAGTTGGTAGTTCTCTTGACTAGTAGCTCATAGTAGGATTTAAAAACGGTGCAGTAGCTCAGAAGCTTCATAAGTTTGGCGACCACTGGTGTATATTATGTATGCAAACCTAATGAAATAAACAGAGCTACCTGTTTGTACAAGCAACGCGCAAACATAAGCTTCAAACCACAAAAACTAAAACCACTAAAACTTGTAGATAATGACAATTCCTATGAACTCCTGTAACATGTAGTAACGCATTGTGTATGTATGGCAGGTGTCTGAAATGTCAAAATAAAATGAAAAAATAGTTGAATTTAATGTTAAGATTGCAGCTACTTCCTTCTTTCGTCCACCAATAAAATGATTTCTCCCGTCATCCATTTCTGTTTTGCTCTCGGCTCTTGGATTTCCAATTCATTTTCTTGTACTTCATGTATTACGTTTTTAATAGACTGCCAAGAGTTTTTCATTGTTTCTGTTGTTTCCAATTGTACTTAGTTTCCTTAAATTTACTATTTGACACTCTTACTGTTGTTATTCTCTTACACTTGTTATTTCCTGTTTTATCTCTCTGGTTCTCCCAGTTTCTCAAAGTTAGGCCTTGTTTTGTTTCTTTCTCTTCTGGATTTTCTTCAATTTAATATCAAGTTTTCCAGCTACGGCGTTTGCGATCAGATCCGATGTATGATCCAGGATAACTTTTTACACCTATAATCCCGTTTCTATATCGTTTATCAATCAGTATGTAATTTATTTGATTATCATTTCTTATGATATTTCCTTCATTGTCTCTTGGTCCTTTCTAAGTGTATAATCGCCTTTCTGGGAATTGGAACCAAATGTTTGCTACCATTAAGTTTTCTTCATTAAAGAACTGTACCAGTATAGGGATATACTGGTACTCCTGTCGTTCCGTTTGCAAATACCATAGTCTCCAACAATATCTTCAACTCTTCCTTTACCTATCCTTGCGTTGAAGTCGTTCATGATTACATCCGCTTCATTCTTTTTGGTAATTCTTAGTAGGTAATTTTTACATCATGAATGAAAAACTCATGCAGTATGGAGTATTTTCGAGCAACTTATATTAAGATGAATAGATGGTTCCATATCTTGGACGGCACTCATGCAAAATGTTTCTAAACGTAAAACCGGTAAGATTCTATTGTAGACAAGAACCATAACCATAATATTTTCCTTGACAACTTCTTTTCTTTTATTCAACATGCACGCACTATGGTGCTGAACCATTGAAAACTGCAAAAAGATATGACGGAAAAGAAAAGAAAAAAAAGTACTTTACTGCTCAAAAGCTACTGTACTATCAAAACAAAAAGAAATAGAGACGTTAACGCAGAAAATGAAGTAAAAGCCTTCCCAAAGATCTCGTATGGTTTCTCTATTTCTTACAAAATCAAATGTAACTGAACTAAAGGGTTCAGTGTGATGTGATGAAAAAGTATATCACATGCCCAAAGAAATTCAGTTTGCTAATGCAGAAAAAAATCCAACCTATTGCTTGGGTTGGAGGGTTTTATCTCCTAAAAGTGGTACTCTCATGTATTGGACTGAACCTCAAAGACTGTGGTGCTTAGAAAATCCTTGTTCAGACATTATAATTGGAATGCTTTGTGAATGCTGTTTTCAATTTTGAAACGTTTACAGTTATACCAGTGTACGAATATCAACGCTTGTTGGACAAAGTAAAATTGCTATAAAACAACATCGAGTGACATTAAAAAATATTTTGAAAGACTCATAGAAAATGAGAAGCAGAAAAGAGCTGGATCCTACGTGCATGCAGTATAAGGGAGTGTTTATATGATGTGTCATATTACGCAGGTTTTAAAGTTTTTTTAACTTTGTTATATAATACTTCAGATATTGTAGCAAATCTGGGAATGTATAATATATAATGTTACAATGCGTTTTCTATATTAAAAAATTTTTAAATTTAGCACAAAATTTTTTTATGTATGCCGTAGATACATAAACGAATCGTGAAATGGCAATGTAATAATCACTGTTATAAAAGATACATGACTTTTTATAATAAAAATTGGTCAGACATAAAATCTTATTTGCCTTTTAATCTACAACGGTAGTTTAGTTGCATTCGTTACTATAAACAAGCCTTGAGGAACAAAAACAATTAATTCTAAAGTTCGCATGTTGACTATACGTGTTTATTTTAAGATATTTAATTTTTAAATGATCCGAATGAGTGCTGCATAAATAAAATATTTTTTACAAGTACTTTATATGAACTACAGCTGTAAGGTTTATCAAATTAATAATTGCAAAAGAGAACCTATATGGAAAATCCCTAAAAAACGAATGTTAAAAGGAACACGTTTAAAAATTTGTAAACATAACTGACCTTGAATTTGTCAAAAATAGTTTACTTTCATTAAAGATAGGAAATATATATTTGTCTTCTTGAAAATGTTTTTCGTAAATTTTGTAAATATTGTTACTACAAAACATATGATAACTATCCAATTAGGCATTGTAATCACCAGGCTCTGCTTATTATTGTTAATGAAACTTCACTCCTATCAAGAAAAAATCTTTCTAGTCTTGTATTCTTACAAAACATTACTAATGGTCGTATACAGTGTTCTGGTCTTCTTAGTCAAATTTACTTTTATGTACCTAGATCTACTAGCCGATCAACAAAGGTCTTTTATTATAGAATACTAAACACTTTTCACCATTATAATAGTCCCATGTTAACTATCTTTAAATTATACAATTGTTTACCTAGTAACAGATTTGACATATTTATAGATGTTTTCACATCGAGAGGTACTAGATCTAAGATAATTAGTATTTATGAGCAACCACATAACAGTGCAATTTAATGTATTATTATTAACTAAACTATCTCACTTTGGCATATTGTTCACACACTAGTTCTATGTTATTATATTATTTTTTATGATATTATTTTATGTAACATCTACTTGTTCATGTTATTAGTATAATGTTGTTGTTAGCTTATGTTTCCACCATAGGCATTTTGTCTGTTGGGAAAAATAAATATTACTATTACTATTACTATTACTATTACACAAAACTAAAGATTTAAAAAAATAATTACGAGTACAACGAAAATTACAATAAACAATATTACGAAAACTCTCAGACCAGGAGCAGACTTGTAACACAGCCAACCCGTCTATAGAAGGGTTACCTGTCCTGAAGTTTCATTTTTATAACAATATAGCAAAATCTTTGAGTAATTTTAAGGTCCAAATGTACCCAGAAAAAATTTAACGGTACATTAAAAAATCTAAACAAAACCACAGTGGATTTACTTATATGTATTGTGAATAACTATTCCAAATTTAACAAAAAGTCAGTACAAAGAAGCCATTTAGACACTCAAATACGGTGCATAAATCTTAACCGCATGATCAATAATCGACTGTAATTACACGAGAGGTCTTTTTTTGTCCGGATAAAATTGATTTTTTTAACGATAATTTGGTTGCTTGGTAAATTGACGATACAAACCACCTACGATAAAAAAACGAGTCCGAAGGACGAGTTTTTTTATCTGGTGGTTTGTAGAGTCAGTTTACCAAAAAGAAACCAAATTAGAGTTTAAAAAATCAATTTTATCCCGGAGAAAAAAACCTCGAGCGTAATTCGATGAGATAATTTAATGAATAATAAAAAGGAATAACTAGGTAATTATGAAGAAGTCAAGAACACATTTATTAACTTGAAAATGACAATTATTAAAAACAATAATCAGGTTCGAGAAAGTTAGCCATGGAAGTTTAAACACATTTTATCCAGATGCAAAGTTAGGGCTAACTTTATCCGATGTCAAAGTGACAAATGTATCGCGGCTTATGGGATTTTTTATACATGAATTAAATTATCGTCGTTTTTTCATAAATAATCTAATAATGTGATAACTGTGGTTTTAAATGAATAGTCTTGGAATGTTAAAACTTGCTTACCTAACTTGTTTTGAAAAACGATGTTTATTAATTAAATTATTTGACATTTTTTATGTGAAAAATAAATTTTAGAAAAACTGTACATTCAAAGTTAACCAAAAAATACAGCTTAAGTCTCATAGTATTTGAAATTTTTTTTTCCAAACTTTTAGGAAAGTTGTATGTCTAATGTAACTTGAACGAACAGTTTCTCTAAAATTAATTTTTCACGTAAAAAATGTGACATAATTTAATTAACAAACATCGTTTTTCAAAACAAGTAAAGTAAGCAAGTTTTAACATTCCTAGAGTATTAATTTAAAACCAAAGTTATTACATTATTATATTATTTAAGAAAAAGACAAACACGTTTTTTGCGTACACTTGGACGTTAATCAGATATACTTCCATTTATATAAAGCATTAAGCAGAATTTCAAAAAAACGATCAACACTATTCTTGTCGTACGATGCACGGTTCACGAGATATTTGATAAAACATGTTTTACAAGATGGCGGCTAGCGCTCAACCGCCCCCGTCCTGACAAATTCATTCCCAACCGTTACATTCACGGAACACCTCCGAACATTTTCCAACAAGAAAATCAATTCTGTAGAAGATGCAGAAATAAATTACCCGGTTACTGGCCTTCTATAACTATATAAAATTTCAAGTTTGTATGTCATATAAAAGTTTTACAACCCCCAATGTGAGTGGGGGTTGTTTTACCATTGTTTATTTTTCTTTCGACAAGAATTCTAAACTCTATAACTATGTCAAAATCTCAAGTTTGTACGTCATCTAGAAGTTTTATAACTCAAAAGGGGGTGGGAGGGTTGACATTTTAAAATTTTTGACTTTTCTCTTTAGGAAAATTTTAAACACTATAATTATACCAAATTTTAAGTTTGTATGTCATATAGAAGTTTTACAACCCCCAATATGAGTGGGGGTAGAAATTTTACCATTGTTTATTTTTATTTTGACAAGAATTCTAAACTCTGTAACTATGTCAAAATCTCAAGTTTGTACGTCATTTAGAAGTTTTATAACTCAAAAGGGGGTGGGAGGGTTGACATTTTAATATTTTTTATTTTTCTCTTTAAGAAAATTTTAGGTACTATAACTACACCAAATTTCAAATTTGTATATCATATACAAGTTTTACAACCCCCAATGTGAGTGGGGGGGTAGAAATTTTACCATTGTTTATTTTTTTACAAGAATTCTAAACTCTATTCTATTATATTCTAAACTATGTCAAAATCTCAAGTTTGTACGTCATCTAGAAGTTTTATAACTAAAAAGGGGGTGGGAGGGTTGACATTTTAATATTTTTGATTTTTCTTTTTAGAAGAATTTTAAACACTATAACTATACCAAATTTCAAGTTTGCATGTCATTTAGACGTTTTACAACCCCCAATTTGGGTGCGGGGTAGAAATTTTACCATTGTTTATTTTTCTTTCGACGAGAATTCTGAACTCTATAACTATGTCAAAATCTCAAGTTTGTACGTCATCTAGAAGTTTTATAATCTAAAAGGGGTGGGAGGGTTGACATTTTAATATTTTTGATTTTTCTCTTTTGGAAAATTTTAAATACTATAACTATACCAAATTTCAAGTTTGTATATCATATAGAAGTTTTACAACCCCCAATGTGAGTGGGGGGTAGAAATTTTACCATTGTTTATTTTTCTTTTGACAAGAATTCTAAACTCTATAACTATGTCAAAACCTCAAGTTTGTACGTCATCTAGAAGTTTTATAACTCAAAAGGGGGTGGGAGGGTTGACATTTTAATATTTTAGATTTTTCTCTTTAGGAAAATTTTAAACACTATAACTATACCAAATTTCAAGTTTGTATGTCATATAGAAGTTTTACAACCCCCAATGTGAGTGGGGGGTAGAAATTTTACCATTGTTTATTTTTCTTTTGACAAGAATTCTAAACTCTATCACTATGTCAAAACCTCAAGTTTGTACGTCATCTAGAAGTTTTATAACTAAAAAGGGGGTGGGAGGGTTGACATTTTAATATTTTTGATTTTTCTCTTTAGAAGAATTTTAAACACTATAACTATACCAAATTTCAAGTTTGCATGTCATATAGACGTTTTACAACCCCCAATGTGGGTACAGGGTTAAAATTTTACCATTGTTTATTTTTCTTTTGACGAGAATTCTGAACTCTATAACTATGTCAAAATCTCAAGTTTGTACGTCATCTAGAAGTTTTATAACTCAAAAGGGGGTGGGAGGGTTGACATTTTAATATTTTTGATTTTTCTCTTTTGGAAAATTTTAAATACTATAACTATACCAAATTTCAAGTTTGTATATCATATTGAAGTTTTACAAGCCCCAATGTGAGTGGGGGGTAGAAATTTTATCATTGTTTATTTTTCCTTTGTCAAGAATTCTAAACTCTATAACTATGTCAAAATCTCAAGTTTGTACGTCATCTAGAAGTTTTATAACTCAAAAGGGGGCGGGAGGGTTGACATTTTAATATTTTTGATTTTTCTCTTTTGGAAAATTTTAAATACTATAACTATACCAAATTTCAAGTTTGTATATCATATAGAAGATTTACAACCCCCAATGTGAGTGGGGGGTAGAAATTTTACCATTGTTTATTTTTCCTTTGACAAGAATTCTAAACTCTATCACTATGCCAAAATCTCAAGTTTGTACGTCACCTAGAATTTTTATAACTCAAAAGGGGGTGGGAGGGTTGACATTTTAATATTTTAGATTTTTCTCTTTTGGAAAATTTTAAATACTATAACTATACCAAATTTCAAGTTTGTATATCATATAGAAGATTTACAACCCCCAATGTGAGTGGGGGGTAGAAATTTTACCATTGTTTATTTTTCCTTTGACAAGAATTCTAAACTCTATAACTATGTCAAAATCTCAAGTTTGTATGTCATCTAGAAGTTTTATAACTAAAAAGGGGGTGGGAGGGTTGACATTTTAATATTTTTGATTTTTCTCTTTAGAAGAATTTTAAACACTATAACTATACCAAATTTCAAGTTTGCATGTCATATAGACGTTTTACAACCCCCAATGTGGGTACGGGGTTAAAATTTTACCATTGTTTATTTTTCTTTCGACGAGAATTCTGAACTCTATAACTATGTCAAAATCTCAAGTTTGTACGTCATCTAGAAGTTTTATAACTCAAAAGGGGGTGGGAGGGTTGACATTTTAATATTTTTGATTTTTCTCTTTTGGAAAATTTTAAATACTATAACTATACCAAATTTCAAGTTTGTATATCATATAAAAGTTTTACAACCCCCAATGTGAGTGGGGGGTAGAAATTTTACCATTGTTTATTTTTCTTTTGACAAGAATTCTAAACTCTATAACTATGTCAAAACCTCAAGTTTGTACGTCATCTAGAAGTTTTATAACTAAAAAGGGGATGGGAGGGTTGACATTTTAATATTTTTTATTTTTCTCTTTAGAAGAATTTTAAACACTATAACTATACCAAATTTCAATTTTGCATGTCATATAAACGTTTTCCAACCCCCAATGTTGGTGCGGGGTTGAAATTTTACCATTGTTTATTTTTCTTTTGACGAGAATTCTGAACTATGCCAAATTTCAAGTTTGTATGTCATCTAGAAGTTTTACAACCCCCAAATAAAGTGCGGGGGTTGACTTAATAAAAAAAACTATATTTTTCTTTTCGACAGTCTTAAACCCTATAACTATATCAAATTTCAAGTTCCTGTGTCATCTGCAAGTTTAACAACCCCATAAGAGGGTGCGGGGGATGATATAATAACATTTTTTTTATATATTTTTTACAATAATCTTAAACTATAACTGTACCAAATTTCAAGTTTCTGTGTCATCTAGAAGCTTTACAAACCCTAAAGGGGTTGCGGAGGGTTAACATAATAACATTTTGCTATATCATTCTTTACGAAAACCCTAAACCCTATAACTGAACCAAATTTAAAGTTTCTGTGTCATCTAGAAGCTTTACAAACCCTAAAGGGGTGCGGAGGGTTAACATAATAACATTTTTCTATATCACTCTTTACGAGAATCCTAAACCCTATAACTAAACCAAATTTCAAGTTTGTATGTCATCTAGAAGTCTTACAACCCCCGAATGGGATGCAGAGGTTGACAGAGTAACATTTTTTAAATATTTTTCTTTACAAGAATCTTAAATCCTATAATCACGCCAAATTTCAAGTTTCTAAGTCATCTAAAAGTTTTACAACCCCTAAAACGGGGTACGGGGTTGACATAATAACATTGTTTTATTTTTTCTTTACAAGAATCCTAATTCCTATAACTGTGCCAAATCTCAAGTTTGTATGTCATCTGACAATTTAGAAGTTATAAAGTTTATTTAATTTCAATATTGTAATACATAAGAAGTTCCATTGGAAATGATGTTACTGTCTGCCTCACAAACATATGAGTTTTAAAAGTTTTAAAATATAATATGGAATAAGATAGTATTTTAAATAGCCAGATTTATTATTAGCTAACAGCATCTGTGATTGATTAAATACTGATTGGTAATATAATAACGGTTAAATACCTCAGACGTATTTTGTGAACGAAAGAATGTCCTTACATTCTTATCTATATTATTAAATCTTACGGTCTTATTAAAATTATCGCCCATTTGTAATAGCAATCAAAACAGTTTTAAAAAAGAAATTTAAATGACGCATAAATGAAACGTAAAGTGTTTATTAAATAGCTTTAACAAAATATAATATGTAAAAATTTGTGTCACCTTAAATGACGTAATCTTTACTCAGAAATACAATGCATAAAGTGAAGTGCCGTTGAAATGACGTCAGTGTCTAGCCACAAAGCCATCAGTGTTACCAACAAAATTACTGTTAAGTATGCGGACGCAGGGTAAACCTATGCCAAAAATGTTATATACAAATGTATACAATCGCGCGCTATTAGCGCTGCGTGTGGCAAACGCTCAAACTACGATTTTATACACGAATCAGAAATGGGTGTCAAACTGCGCAGAGCTAATTTTTACATTTTCGTCATCTAGACACTTTAAGCTTCATGTGGTGCAATTTTGAGGCACAAGTCACTCAGCGTCCGTATATCCGGACGCCGAGTGACTTCGGACGCTGCTTGAACCTAAGATTTTACATGGGGGGACGCATAGTGGTGCCCTATAGATATATATATATATATATATATATATATATATATATATATATATATATATATATATATATACGTGTCAAGCTATCAGTGTGGCACCCAACACATATTCCGGAAAAATAGCACCCACTTGATAGAATTGAGATAATGGTGTATATTTTACACCAATTGACTCATCGCAAGTAGTAAAGAAAAAGTAAGTTGAAAAACTGCAATATTCTTTTATACTGTCTAAAAGATATATAATGTTAAACTCGCACCCAACATACTAACTGGTTAACTGGCACCCATTTGTATAATAATTATATAAACTTCGACCAAGTGGCACCACTCCAGTGATGCCATATTTATGGGTGCCTTTTTACCTTTTGCTTTATTATTTATATACAGTATGGAAGCTTATGCAAAATTTTTGAATAATTCACCTTACAGTTTTGGATGCCAGATTTTAACTTTTTATTGTTTACCTCGGATTGTTGCATTTGCCTTGCCTAAAGTCTAACTACAAATACTTTTAGATGTTATAATAAACCTTTCCAATCTTCGTGAGTTATGGAATACTGACGGGGATTCAGGGAAAATGTGTAAACTTTCTAGTCATTGCATGATATAATCAAACATCTAGTGCAATTGCCATTATTGCATGATTAATATAATTTATTTGATATTTTGGAGCTTAGATTAATAAGACTTTATATTATTGACATATTAACAATAAAATAACTGAGATTAGAATATACTCCATAGTTGTGAACATCATAAGCAAACATTGTGCACTACTAATTAATAAAGGCAGCTTTAAAAATCATTTAATTTTACTCAAAACAACAAACTATTCTCAATTCAGTTAATTATAAATATAAATCAAAAACAAAGAATTCTTAACGTTTGAAGATATTTTGCTTAGCTTTATTTTATGTCAATGACTATCCAACAAAAGCAAATTAACGGTTATTAAAATAAGTAGATGTTGAAGTTCTTAATATTTCTGTTTATGCATCCTCATGAAAGCAAAAATCTTTTTCGCAAAACCTAATAGTACCGATATTTACAGATTTGTTTACCGATCGGTAATAAAATTTTATTGTTTTATTGCTTTGTTACTTTTAGTTGCACATTTTGGCATTTCTTAATCTGTTTGCCCATGATTTTGTTTAAAGCTACTTCAATATATATTTTAAAACCAGCCAAGTTTTATTAAATGTCCATAACGTAATATTTGTATATATGTAGGTATAGTTATATTTCATCTATGTTTAATGAATTTTCTTTGACTTCTGCAAATCAGGAATTAGGTAATTAGGAATGTTTTCATCTAGGGATAAAAGTTTTAATAATTTAAAGTTTTAATTATTTTAATTGAAATAAAAGGCACATATTTTTTTAGAAAACTCAGAATCGAGTGTTATAAAAACAAAATAAATAATGTGTTTTTTGTAACAACAATATTCTTTTCTATTTTATTGAAATTAAAGTATAGAACTGCTAACTAAAACCTGCTTTTGATTTAATGACTTAAAAACACATAACAAGTTGCATGGTAACATTAAATATTTTGCATTAGTTTGTAAAATAAAATTAGATGTTTTGTTGTTATCTTTATTTCCTGTTTAAATTCTTAAAACATAGGTGCACACGTATTATCGAAATTGAATCAATGTTATACACTGTTTCATTATTTGAACCTATAAATTGTCCGGCAGTAGTTTGCCTATAAACAAAAAATTCAAATACGTATACACTACTAACTATTAGAGGGTATAAATAGTGAGATAAAAGACTCAACGATTCAGCGTGAGTAGAAAGGACTATTGTGTATTTTAATCTTGCCTCAGATCTTAATCAATGGGATTCCTACAGGCAGCAGAGAACGAAAGTGCATGTTGGGTATTGAGTTTGAGTAACATTAATCATATTTTGAAAACATATTTTGAATTTTGTAAATAATCCAACATCAGTAATTACCACTAATAATCTGCAATATCAAAACTTATCTAATGAACGCTAATGTACATTCTACGTGAAATAACGATATAAACAAAAATATCAATCAAAATAGATTCCAAGGAATGGTTCAAAACCTGCAAGAATAGGCATTAAAAAGAACATGTAAACTATAAACTATAAAAAGTATAAATATTTTTATTTGTTCCTAACTTGTAAACATCGATTTATCAAGTCACTGTATTCCCCTTGAAAATGTCTAATAACTGGACCACGGGTGTAAAAAAAATAACTGGCTAGCATGTAATAGTTATTTATGTATTAAGGGCATAATGAAGCTTTTATGGCCAGAAGCGTTATTTCTAGCCCGAGGCGTCAGCCGAGGGCTAGGAAAAGGCTGTAGGGCCCTAACAAGTTATGCCCTCTATACATACACTATTTTATGCACAGATTAAGTTTTTATGTCAAATCTATTATTGTGTAAAAATATAATTGAATCAGTACGTAGGTATATCAAGCAGCTGTGCGTATACTTATGTGATTATACGAAGTTCGTTACTATAGTTACTATTCCAAAATATTTAATTTCAGCTTATTTTCATTGGTAAGAAGTTTACAAATTATATTAAGAACCAATCAAGTTCTACAAAAAAACTTCTGACATTTAATTGACGTTTCATTATTGCCCGTCTAACCATAAAGAGACCCTTGGGCCATAAAAAGACTTTTATGTTTAGATGAGTCTTGCAATAATAGTCTAATTATAATGCATCTGTGCATAAAAAATTTTACACGCGTCCTCATATTTTCTATTATTATATAATTTGAAATGAAAGCCAAACTCTTTAGCAGTAATTTAATTGTTACTAACATATGAGAATTATTGCATCTTATTACTATCGAATAATTAAAATCATAGTACAGCCGTTATTTCCACTAAAGCTGAAATTTCCGAACAATTTTAAGTCATTACTACTTGTATTTGCACTATATATATATGCTCTGTAGAAGTAGATGGCGCAGATTCTTTAACTGGAAACAATCTTTTTGACATTCGATCTTGTTATTGATTGAGTCATCCACGTAGCTCTCTGCAATTTTTGTTGATTTCCATCCACCTCCACGTTTCAAATTTAAAGTATCACCACCTATATCAACAACCATCGTTGCTCCAGTCCGTCTAAATGAGTGACCTGTATACAATGCAGGTTCTTGTAATCCTAAATATTCAGCAATTTTTTTAGGTATTGTACCAACAGTATGTTGACCTGCATTTAGGGCGACACATTTTCCATTACGGCACGTCAAGAACAACCGCAGGTCCTTATTTTTTGAGGTCGTAGAGTCGCATATTTCCGATAAATAGCACAAGGTTTAAAAATACACCCATCGTCCGTTATTGTAAACCTCCTGGTTGTTAAATTTTTGGTATCGCGTAAGTTGACAACAATATATTTGGCCAAATCCTCCACTTCATTTAAAGTGAGCTATAGAAGCTCATCACCAGTTAATGATATTCCTATATCCGAACACACAAATGAAGGATCTCGGCCAACGCGTGATCAACAGCTGTGAAATACATTAAGTTAATATAAGAGAGTAACCAGCATCTTGTGTTACTCTCGGCTGTTAAAGAAAGTAAGCAACGGTATGTTAGGATTGTACTTTTTAAAATTTCGAGCATGTGATAACCGCATCTCGCCTCATGATCGCCGCGTGTTTTGCGATATGTTAAGCATTTTCACCGTCGTGATTTCGGTGACCTGGATTCTTCATTTGTTTGTTTGGGTATAGTAATATTCCTAGATATGCTGTGATACTAATCTTCCTAGATCTCGTATATTTGTCTGTTTTCAATTTACTGTTTACAATTAGGTAAGCCATACGTAGTGTGTTTCTCTTTCTGGAAAACGTTATAACAACGCATTTATTAATATTGAAATATAACTTTTGTTTACACTCCACCATATATTCTGTCCATCTTCAGGAGTGTCAATTGTATATCGTTAGTAAATGGAAAACATTTGGAGTTTGTTACTACCGAAGGAAGATCATTTATTAGCAATAAAAAAGCAGAGGTCTAAGATTTGATCCCTGGGGGAACACTAAAGTCATAATGTTGATATGTATCAAGATCAAACTGGAACGTCTCTGGCAGGGTTGGCAAAAAACATGTTTTAAAAAACAAAAACAGTTGTTTTTTTAAATAAAAAATGTTTCTTATCGAAAATGAGTGTAAAACACCCCATATAAAAACATATTTAAAACATGATTTAAACTGTTTTAAATTAATAAACATTTTGAAATATTTTAATAAAAGCTTTCAAGAAAGATATTATTAAATTCAGATACAAATTATCATCATGAATCATGATTACGCGTGCCTGAAACAATAATAAAAGTTCTTATTCTTATCATCACTTTTTTAATTTTACAACTTCCTAGCAAGAACTTAACTTAAGAACTTAAATAAAAAATACACTAATAAAAATTCTACTTCAATTCTCGCCAAACCAAAAGTGTTAAATATTATTAAGTCAACACTTTGTAATTTATAAATAAAATGATCATTATTCTTTTTAAATGCGTCTTCAGATCTCTAAAAAGAATGCAGAATTAGAAAATCAGTTAAATATTATATATTCATGATGACGGGTTAACGAAAGTTAATATATGACAACATTTTTTAACAATTTTATTAAAGATGCTATTGAACCTAATAAAATTCGTGCCAAATGTATCCATTGCAAAATATATATATATATATATATATATATATATATATATATATATATATATATATATATATATATATATATATATTTAAAACACAAGGCGCATTTTTGTTCCAGTTCGTTTGAGAGTTTTACTGGGGCTATTTACGTGATTCTTTTTTTATATTGACGCTTTTGGTGTGCTTATTAGTCAACACTACTTAATATCTGTATTTCTTTAAGTTTTGTATGTTTAAATAATTCTAAAACATTTATTTGGATACGCACGAGAATGACCATCCACTTACAGCGACCTCTCGTCCCCAGCGTTGTTAACTTTTGGAACTATTCACGATTATAAAAGTTTGCTGCAAGGCTGCAACAAACCCATGTAGTTAAAAAAATTGAAAGCAGACAAATTATACAAATATTATGTGATGGACTTATGACAATTTCTTTTTTATAGCTGTTTCATTTATTGTTTGGAAAAAACAAATCATCGTGAGGTACGTTAATAGGTAGGTACGTGGCGATTAATATAAAGATTTCGTTATTGAGGATCAAGCTTATCATGTTCCCACTGCTTTACATTACGAAAATCGTATGGCCTTTGATAGTGAATACACTGGCCGTATTGAACTTTATTGTATAGCTCAATGATTATTTACTAGTCTATATATTTATAATACGGGTCAGGCACATAGCCAAGGGGGGGGGGGGGGTTCGTGGGGCTGAGGGTGGAACCAGAGGGAGATATCGGGACGGGAGCGTAAGCTGGGAGAGGGGAGGTAATTCTGTAAAAGAAATAATAATTTGGATAGAAATAATTGAGTTAATTTGGAGGAAGGGAGGGTAAGTCGGAGTTGGAACAAAGTTCAATAATAATAATATTAACAGAATAATAACCACTGCGCATATTCATAAATAAAAATTATAGCTTTTAACGCTGGGAGACTGTAATCTGTATGCAAAACTTTTAATAAAATTTTTAAAGTGGTTTCCAAAATTAATTGATAAAGTAGGCGAATACGGGAGTAGCAACAAAGAAACATATTTGTATCTCTAATAAGTAATAAGTATTTTGTCTAAAATGTCAACGTAAATTTATAAAAATAATACAAATAGGTACGTAATTTAGATTTTTACCGATGTTTATAAAAAAGAAAGACACTTTCACGTTCCTTTTGTACTTATGTAGAAGTAGAAACAAGCTTCTTAAAATCTTACGAAGCATTAAGAGCAGTAAATATTTGCAAAGGAAGTTTTTTCTTCAACTTTTCGGGTTGAACAAAACCACTACTACTAGTTTGAAGAGCTTCTTTAACAAAAATATAACGGTCCTTTGAACTTTTTCTTTGTTTTCAGGTTGAGAAAAGAATTTAGCGATTATCCACGTATGTTTTTGTAAAATATATTTTGTTTTGTTACTACTAACGTTTATTAAAGTATGAGGTTGAAGTTCAAACAACATTATAATGAATATACATAAAAGTGAAGCAGTTTATTTATGTAAAATAGATAAAGAGATTATCCTACACCAAATAACTATACAATTTTGTTTAATTAATAATTACTGTTTAGTTATTAAACGGTATATTTATTAACCTCCATTTTGAGATGGATTTGATTTCATCGTAATATTTTATCTTTTATATGCAATGAGTTCTTGACCTATGAAAAATTCGAATTTGAATCGATGTTGTTGCTAAACTTATTCTTTCAATACTGCTAGCAGGTGTTTTACTACCAATGAAACACCCTGTATATTTTTGTATTTTTGCATTTAACTTGGAATTCTGATTAAAAAAATATAATACCTGCCATTTTTCAATTTCAAACAAGTGAATGAGACAATGTTAGAAATTGATAATATTATTTTTTCGTCATTTTTGTCTCTTACTTTGAAAAGTAAGTCCAGCTTGTGATATACCAAAATAGCCATGTTTTCTTTTCTTAAAGGTTTTGTCGGTTCATAATTTATTGTAAACGAATATAATTTTATAAAATATCTAACCTCCTTACTTTTTCGCTACTATCAGATTTTGCCAGATCAGTGGCGATCAAGGAATTAGCCTCTAGTGTAGTAACTAACGTGTTGGTCTCCCACCCAACCGGCCCGAGATCGACTCCCGGTGCAAATCTGGTTAAGGTTTACTGCCGTTTTTCCTTAGCTGTAACAGAAATGTGGGATATGTGTTATAACATCTATAAGTCGGCTGCAGCTGCGCGATGAGCATCCATAATAATAATAATAATCGCCCCTCCCTCCCGCACAAACGGTTATGGGTAGTAGTCGTTATTATTATTATGATAATTCTTTGTACGTCTGCACATAAATTGCTATGGTGGTCTCCTTTTAAAATATGTTGACTGCATGATTTACCTAAAGATGAAACAAACCGTGGAATGGAATTTAGTCAATTATTAATACAAATATAATATAATAATAATAACTACTACAACCCATAACCTAAACCAAGGTCCCAAAAGCTATAAGCTTGTGCGGGAGGGAGGGGGCGATTATTATTATGATGTAGGCCCAATGTGCGGCTGCAGCCGACTTACAGATATATGTGCAACAATAAACATTTTCAAGTAAAAAATATTATTTTTTCGAATGAGTGCACTTTCGCTTTAAACGGTGAAGTCAACCACCAAAATTGTAGATACTGAACAAAACACAACCCTCATTGGATTCTAGAGCATCATACGCATTATTCTCAAAAAGTAAACTTTGGGCGGGGATTGTTAGAAACAGGATCATTGGGCCTTATTTTTTTGATGGCAATATAAACAATATATCTTTAACGTTTACAAAATTAATTTATTCCCACTTTAGTCAATTTCTGTTCAAGTAGAAATAATCTTGGAGTCCCCGACAAAAGCTTGTAGTATCAGCAAGAGAGAGCACCACCTCATTATGTAGAAGCTGTTACGAGATATTTAAATGAGGTAGTTCCAAACAGGTGAATTAGAGCCACAGAATGGCCAACAACGTCACTGGATCTCACCCCGTTCGACTTTTTTCTGTGAGGCCAATTAAAAAATATTGTGTACAAAAGTAAATCCGGCAATATTGACGAATTAAAGCGAAGAGTCCCAGCAGAATGTCACAATATTTCTCAAGAAACAACAAACAAAAGTTCAACATTAATTTAGAAACCGTTTAGGAGATTGCCAGGTACAAGGACACTAGTTCGAACATTTGATTTAGTTACGTTATTAAAGTGTTTGTTATTTGTTTTGATTTATCTTTATTTAACTGTTGTTTGGAATTCACTTGTTTATCAGTGCATATTAGAATTTCAAGAGGAATCCAAAAATTTTAAATAAAAATTTTATAGCGGTATTGAAAAGATGGTAAGTTTAGTAACTGCCATATCAAATTCGAATTTTTTATAGCTCAAAACATCATTGTGCAAATTTTGTAACCCGTGATATTACTAGACTTAACTGTACTATAATTATGCATACTTACAAGATTAAATAAAAAAGTAGAATAAAATATAAGAAGTTATAGGGTCCTTTAAATTTCCGAGATTTTGCTGCTTCACTTTAGAATTTTTCCATTTAAGTAAATTATAACTTATAAGCTTTATATCGATATATAAGAAGTTTATAAGAAATGTGATACTAGTATTTAAAATCAATATAACATTGGAGTTGTTCTACGTACATCCCTCTACGTACATCATATCAATACAAGTGACAGTTCTGTGCAACCATAGGCATAAGGCTCGCCAATCGTAATCGTCATTGCATGATGGTAACAACCAGCAGTAAATATCACAGGATATGTTAACTGTTGTTCCGTAGCTCATTAACAGCTCACTCGTCATACGTGACCGGCTGAAGATATTTGCAAGCGTGCACTTACTGGTTTTTATTATACTGTGGTAATATTAGGGACAAACTACACTGTCAAGGTGAAAATCTCACTTAAGAGGCCACGGTGAGGTGACAAGCAAGAGGTTTCCTCTTAATTACCGTATTTACTCGAAAATAAGATCCCCTATATTTTGGAGCGAATTTAAAAAAAAGCTTTTGTATACGAATATTGGACCCCTAAAAATATAAGTAATATAAGATATTGAACATTTTTCAGTTTTATTTTGTTAACAAATTCCGTTAGTTATGTTCATGGAAAGAATTCTACCCTTTATCTCTTTGCGAAAACAAAGCCTTTGTGGAAGCAGTTTACCTGAATTCCAGGAAATCTTCTAAAATTGTAGGAAGTTCATTCAAAAAGTGGTCAGATGTCACTCCAATAGATAATAAGATTTTGCACACTTACTGCAAAGATTAAGGTGCTATTATTGTTAATAGTTAGGTAGGTACTTAAGAGATTATAATTCTTCGGACGGTACTATGAAAGGCTTAATTGAATTTCTTAGTAATGTTTTCACCATCACTGGGTTTTTTCACTAATATCGACTCTGTCAGTTGTCAAGCTTAATTTGTAAAACCATTGTTATAAAAAAATATATTATAAAGGTTAATAACGATCTTACAGAGGGTGATGACGACAACGGCGATTCTGACTAGGTGCTAAGCTAACAATAATTGTATATGATTTCATAATTTTCGTAATTACTGTAGTTGTTGCAGTCAATAAACTTTGCTTATCGCGGGTTTCACAATGGCGTCATAGGTTTACATGCATCAATATTGGCTAAAATGCAGACAACCTGGCGAGATGTTATATTATTAAACAACAGAACGCTATTTTAGATGTTATTCTATTGTAATACTATTTTTATTATAAATACTAGTAAACATTACTCAGTTACACTCATTATTTTCACATTTTATTGAATATATCTTTTTATACTCGATTATAAGACCCGACTCGAATATAAGACCCTCCCACATTTTAGAGCAAAAAGCTAGGAAAAAAAGGGGGTCTTATTTTCGAGTAAATACGGTATTAACAGACTAGCCCTTGTATAACAGTTTCAGTTTTTCATTATGTTCCTGGATCATTGTTATTTTTTAAATGCCACTTCGCAGGGGGCCGGCGGTGGACGAGTGGTGTCGGTGCATCACTCGCGTTCCCAGGGTCGTAGCTTTGAGTCCCACTTGGGGCGACGGCATTTTGCTAATTGGGAAATTCCGTCACCTCAACTATGGGTGTGTATTTGTGATGCATGTTAGATGGGGGGACAACTGACCTTATCTGTTTTTTCCACTGTAGTGTAGGCGTAAAATAAAAATGTAAAAACCTCTTAGCAGCGGATAAAGAAGATAAGATAAACTAGAAAACATACTTTAATTACTCCCTGTGAAACATACTCAATTATTTACGAAGTTTTCGCCCTTTTATATTAAAGTAAAATATAAGAAAAAAAATAAATGATGTGTTATAATCCTATAATACCAAAACTTTATCAAAAAAAGAGAAGTTCTGCCTACATTAATAATAAGAAAGTTTGTCTGTAAAAGAAATGTAAAAGTGTTCAAACAACGGGGATTAAAAACAGCTTAACACGACCTAATCTTTGTATACAAGAAAAATTCCTTTTAAATCCACGGTAACAGAAGTCGAGTTCGCGTTTTTTGTAGGAAACGGCGGTAGAGATCAACTGAGATAAGCTGAGAATGAATTACATTTTTAAAACCTGCAAAAGCACCGAAGAAAAAGTCAAAAGTACAAAAATAATCTTAAGCTTGTACCTTGTTAGATACATATAACAATTTTCCATCGTTATTAAAAAAAGATGTCGTGCTCGTGTTATTACAATTTCAATTTCTATTAAGATATTCAGCGAAACGGACTAAAATGTCTTTTATTATTAAAAGGGTTGAAATTTTTGTACTTTTCAATGAAAGATTTATAACCTCGGGGTATGGTAAATACGATAAGATGTCCAGGCATTCAATTCGACTCGATAACCTGCAGCTGGCTCTTTTCCATTCCATTATTGCGGATCTCAGCTAATGCCCAACTCTTATTTGCTCAAGTGCATTTTGCTATTTGTAAGACTAGAGATAAATTCATCTGACAGGAACAGCAGCTTTTACTAGATCGTTCTGCTACAATCTAAGTAAGTTACAGGTTACAGCTTCTATGCAGAATTCTTTATTGAAGTGGTGAGAAATATAAATTGAGTGTTAGGCGGCATATAAAAATATTAAAATTTGTTTCGGAATGTTTGCAAAAGTTAAAATTGTTTTTTAATAAAAAAGCCAAGCAACAATCGATTTAGCTGTAGTCATTTTCCCTTCTTTTTTCCTCTGACGTTTTCAATAACAGATGCCAAAGAAAAGTTTACAAAAGATTTATACTCCCCTGAGAAATCACACGCACGTGCTATGTTAAAAAGAAATTTAAAATATAGCTCTATTTTGGTGAATTAGGGGGACAGGCAAATTCACATTAATAATACAACTTTGAAAAGTGAATTGAAAAAAGATACTATCAATGGGATAATATCCATATTTCATGCATGTCTCTTGATAATATTCTGATATTCCTTCTCGATAGATCCAATATTCACCAAAGAAATAGTGGCAAAGTACAGTAAAATGATCTTCAAATAGAAAAACAAAAAAAATTTAATCAAAGATAACTTGACTGGATTCTTTTTTGCAGTAAATTAAGTAGTATCGATTGAATCTATACATATTCAAATTGGCATATCAAATCGGATTAAAAACTAGTATAGATATTTTAATTTTTTCAGTATATCTTAATTTTTCAATGGTCAGCTCTCTATTAAGTCATTCTATCGCCACAGCTCTGGTTGACAGGTCTGGTCAAAAACCTGGTCGACTGACATTATTCACATAGCGAACATTCATTTCATTTACCCATGAAATGTCTTAAAAAGGAAAGATCGATTAGATGTGAACACAATATGTGTGAATACAATATACTATGTATGTATAAATGTTAATTGTAACTAACCTTGCCAAGCCACTGAAGTAAATGCATACTGGTGCGTGGTATAGGGCGATGTTAAATTTAACGAAAACCACAGAAAGATGTTTATGTGATTGTCGAGCCCGACTGCTTAACGTAACAGCACGGCGAAGTATACTAAGGCTATATCGCCAAAAAGATTCTCTCGCCGGTTCCGGGGATCGAACACGAGCCGAGCGACCTGAGTAACTCTTTACTGAGTTTTTCTGAGTTGATCTCTTTACCGTGCAGCCACCCACTTCACTTCACAGATGTTGCAGTACAATTAAATATGATATAATGAACTTAGAAGGCCCATACGACAGACGATATGGCCATTTGTAAAAGGGATAGGTTTGGGCAAATTTTTGTGCCATAAATTCACGTTACCAACGTGAACATTTGCCACATGTTACTCCAGACGATGGATGTGTCCAACCTGCGTAGGGAAAGACGCATGCATACCAAGGCCAACAGTAGAATATATACCGTCTTGTGATGTGCTGATTATAAACAAGATGCGGCAAACGTGCATTCGTCCAACTTTGGCGTATTCATTTAGTCAGTTTGTCATATCGTCTGTAGGAGCTGAGTACATATTTACAAATTTAAAATTCGGTAATCTATCTAAAAACGCAGTATTGATTATTAACCATTATTATTATTCTTTTTACTGTTGTCATAATAGTAAAAGGTCAGCGACAATTACAGACTTTGCCTAAACTTTCATCTTCATTCTTAAGTGAAAAATGAGTGAGATTACAGGTATTTCTGTAAAAAATGGAAAATTGCCTAGATTCTAAAATCTTATGAAGCAAGATCATTCATAAATAGGAAGATTACAAGATCAAATTAAATTGACCATACCGAGAATCCAGATACAGTGAAACCTGTCATTGTGGACACCCCTATAATATGGACACTATTGAATGTGCATGTGAACTGTCTATGTGAACTCATTTCCATAAAGATTAATGTAAATAAAATGTCTTTTATGTCAATACTCCCAAATTTGAATATGAATGGACATTTTAAGCCCCATATCTATATATTATCTATATGGGCATTTAGAATATAAAATATGGTTTTACTCCTAGAGTTCATGTTTACAAACAGTCCGTAAAACCCGTTTACAGTTAATCTATTCATTTCTTATGAAAATGGTTTAGGTACCTGATTTCAGTACCTATTTAATAGCTTTATTGCCTCTTTTCCAGTTTACCATATTCAAGATATAATCTTCTATTATATATGCATATCATTTTATGATAGATGGGGTTAAATTGGAAAACTTTAACAAACAATAACTGGAGGTTACTGTAGGAACCCCATTAGCAAAGATAATTAAAAATCCTGAGAAGAAGAGGGATCTGTAATATTTTTCTGGAGATATTTACGAATAACTAGTTTCATCTTCTACATTTCTTACTCCTTTTCTGAGAATTTTAATACGTACTTTTGTGTTCTTGGAATTTTTTTAAAGGAACATTTGATTCTAAAAGGCGCAAGTATAGTTGTTAATGTAAAATATTGAAATGCCCTAGTAACAAAATACTGTTTACAAATAGCACTTGAAGATTCGGGTGCATTTAATATGTATAATTAAAAACAAACTAAAATAATTATCTTTTTTAAAAGTATGAATTCTCTTTTTTAATTTTATTAATTTTAATCAAAGTTTATTATCAATATGTATTCGCATGTATACTGACTTTTATTTATGTACTATTGGTTTCATAATGATCTAGGACATCAACGATAACTATTAATAACTTTGTTTGGGTTTGAGTTTTCATGTATGAGCAAAGGAAAAATAACGAATAGCAATACACCTGAGAAAGAGAATTGATGTTTGTCATTTTGATATAACTGAAAATTTAATACCATATACTTTTCCCTTTAACCTAAGATGTTTTAACGAAGGTCATCGTTTTTGAAAAATTTTACCTAGCACCAACCTTACAAAAAAGTTACTATATTTTAAGACAAGTATGTCATAATACCTATCCTTTTCAGATGTATTACTATTCGATATTTTCCTTTAGTCACACATGAAATTTCAAACACAAAGCGAAGTATTACCAATAGTGTATACTCTGTATACCTTATCCATACCTGCAATGGTGTGAACTATGCTCACAAAATAATTTTTATATGGCTCAATAAACTCAATATACCTCTACAGTTCAATGTACATGTACTCTCTAAAAAATAAGAAAACAGGTTTTCATTGGGAACATCTCCCTAATGTGAATTGTGAACAATTTGTGTAGTTCTGAAGGTGTTCATATTAGAGTGTTTTCACTGTACTTCTATCCAGGGCCGGTCAGCTCAAGGTGACGCTTGATATGTTGAGCGCCTCCTCAGGGCACTCCAACAAAAATTTAAATATTAAATAATAAAATTAAATTAAATTAAAATTTATTATAATTAGTATAATTTAGTTAATTTGTATAATTTAATTTGTTTGATTTACATATAACAAACTATTCATTAATAAATGACACCTAAAATGATTATACGATTGAGATATGTACTCAATTTACTGCTGCTAACATAGGAGGCTGCCATTGACAAATGAAAAACTGTTTTTTCTAAAAGTGAAATTTATTGGGGGCAATTTTTTTTTTCAAAGAGAATAATTTTACTCCTGTTTGCGATTTTTGAAAACGAATAAAATTAAAACAAAAGCTCTAATAAGCTGTTATATTCAGCTATTACCTCTGTAAAAACGGTAAAAATAAAAACCACATATCTGGGCCAAAAGTAAAATATCTTAGCCTGCTGTTATAAAATCCAGTTTCTATTTTAATATTTTATATCAGTTATTAGGTTATAGAGGCCCTCCGTGGTCGAGTGGTAGAGATCCTACCTCTCGTTCAGAACGACAGGGATTCAAACCTCGGTTGCGACTGAATTTTAAAAATTTAGTGCTATCGTGTTTTAGCTCCTTAGGTTATGGTATGAAAGTTGTATGAGTGATAAAGTATGGGGGAGCGTAATGTACTTGCTACAATAATATCTCCAATACCTCCGTTACACTCCCATAAGAGTTTGTGTAGAACCCCGACACTGCGAAAAGCGGTAAAAGGGGAATGGGTTATGTATGTATGTATGTATTTATTAGGTTATAGAAATAGTATATTGGAAAACAAGTGTTACAATAACCTTTATTGTAATATGATTACGAGTATAGTTACGAATTCTAAAGTATGAGAATTAGAATTGGGCATTGTAGTACGTATTTTTTTTACTATTTTTCCTATTACGTGTCAATTTACTTCTGTTATTAAAAATGTAAATATTTTGTTAATAAAAACAAATTAAAATACAATGTTGGTAACACTGACATATTCAACAAACATTTAAAATGCATTGTTTTAATTTAATATAATTACAACATACACATACATAATCTTTAACCCCTTATACCATTCGGTGTCGAGGTGCCGGGCACACCGAGCCTCATAGTGGATATACGGGTGTGAGACGAGGCAGCGGAGCTATATAGGCAAGTACACTGCGCTCGTGGTTTACTCATCCGAGTACTTTCCTGGGCAAAATCGACTTAACTCTGTTAAGCGATGTAATCCACTATAACCACCCTGCCGACTACCAGCATAATTACAACTTACACAAATAAATATTCCCTAAAAACAGTTTTACAAAGTTGAACTTTGTGGCATTGTTTTTGGGCTTTGTGGCTTTTTGACTTTGTAAACTTATAATAGTGGTTTTATAGTAATTTGTTTAAAGTAATTTACTATAAAAAAAGAAGGTTGTTAAGGTAAGTAAAAAAAGTTTGTTTTTTGGTAGAAAGAAATCAACAAGAAAAATGTCAAAAGAAAAAACTGTTATAATGTGGTAAAGACTGAAAAATAAAACTTTTAATGGAAATGAATTTTCTATCAATTTTCCCTTATATAAAAAAGGCTGAATATATATGAACCGGTAATGAAGAAATTTAATGAAAATAAAAAGGAGTTTAAGTTGGGATTTTAAAATATCAAATAGGATAACTTGCCTAATAAATATTTCATGTTGAAACCATCATTTAGAAGATGTTATAAAAAAAGAAAAAAGAAAAGTTATTGTTTGATATAGGGAACTGGATATGCAGCAATACCAGAAAAGGAGTATCAGTGTCTCTACTACACGTGTACCAAAGAAGTTAAAAGGTAACTATGTCTATGTTTGTGAGTTTTAAAATATAAAGTTAAAGAAATCAAGATGATACGTTTATAAACGTTCAAGAAACTTTTGCTAATAGCGATAATTGGAAAACAATAATAAAAACGTTTTGGATAAATAAATTTGATTAAAACTAGATAATAATATATAATTTAAGTTATATTTCACTTAATTTGGAAACATAGTTATTACTGTATTTAAACTTATTAATTTAATTTAGTTGATGTGAATCTAAAATATGAAGGCGCTCTTAATGAATAAATAATCAAATTTTGAACTCTAACAAACTGAGATACTGTAGTCTTTGCGTGAGCTAGTCAATTTAATCTTCTTATTTGGTTCAAACAATTTAAATAATCTAATTAAGTAGGAAGGTGAAGCGTACTACTACAGTATAATAGGAAAAAATATTATTATCCACGAAGAAAATTTTCAGATTTTAGCACTGCGTGATCGTCATGACAAACCAAAAATCTGTAATTTTACCTTATTGATATAATAATCTCTCTTCTTCTCATTGATATAATAATAAATTAATATATTTATATACTTATTTATTAAAGGGATTTGAAAAAGGCAGGTATGCCATTGTTTCAAAAATATTAATATTTTATTGTTACTGTAAAGTTTGGAAGAAGCGAATAATTGCCATTCTCAATTCCGAAATTGTAGTAGGTGGATCGTTTTGAAAAACTGCTGTTTTCATCATGCCCCAGATGTATGCATCGGAGTGAGTAAGATCCGGGGTAAAGGATAGTTAAAGTCTGTTTTTCGGGAAATGACTCTGTCACCAAAATTACCCCTAATCATTCTCAACGATTGACCAGCGGTGTGATTGGTCGCACCATCTTGCTGAAACCACTGGCTACGCAGCAACATATTTCTGGCTCTACAGAAGCGTTTGAGGTTCTGTATAAAAGGTATCAGAACTTGCTGCTGATATCTTTCACTGTTGACGGTATATGTACGGCCTGCATCATCAGTAATAAAATAAGGGCCGATAATCCCATGTCCGGAAACTGCACACCATACAGTGATTCTTTCTTCATGAAAAGGTGTTTTAATCAATTCCTCAGGAGGAGTCAACCCAATGAATCTAAAAGGCTGCCTATTAATGTGGCCAGAAAGTGACACATGGGTTTTATCTGAAAACCAGACATTAGTCAAGAACTCGTCATCTTCATAAATGTTATCCAGCATCCGAGCACAGTAAACAAAACGTTGTATTTTATCATTTTGGTCTAGTTTATGGCACATTTGAATTTTGTAAGAGAAACCACCAATATCGTTGACCATTAAACGGACAAAATCTCGTTTTATACCCAGTTTTGTGGCAGTTCTTCGCATGCTTCTTTTCGGAAACTGTATGACTTGCAGCATTACCTGTCCGGGATTTTCGTTTACTCAAACACTTCAGTTTCTTCCTGACTTTTCGTTGAAGTTAACATAGACAGTAATCTTAAATTTATTAATAACGTACAAAATTACACTGTTTGATAGTTTAGGCTTTTGAAACTTCTGCTCAAATTGAAATCCAATCCACTTAATTCTAGATCCATTATTTCTACCAAACTCGTATGAGCGATTGTATGCTTCACATATAAAAAATCTTTCTTCGGTTATAAGCATCTTGTTCACAGACAATGGTGTATAATCTGACAGATTACTAATGTTTGTTTAATGTTTGATTAATGTTTGTTTATGGCAACTCAGATTAGCTTTACAATTTCGGTACTGTGTATATTTCTGCTTATATGAAACTAGCGAACACTACCGGTTCTTTGAACCTTTAAAAATTAAATTCACTTAATTAATATAATAATAATGGGTACGAACCTTGAAATTGTTCTCATAGCAAAAGAAAGCTGCTTTTATGACAGGTTTTTTTTCTTTGCTTAAACTAACAATTTGCACCGTGTAGTAGCGCTAGCTTTCGGGATCACTCCGTAGGATATAAACCCCGAACAAGCTCATTATATTATATATTCCAGTTCTTGCTGTTGTTGGTCAGAACTTCGTTAACACCTACAAAGTAATTTATTTATTAATTTTTTTAATAGTTATTAAAGCAAGGTATTATTATCTGTTTTTGTTATGTTATCTTAGTTGATAGAATAAAACCATTTTGAGTTAATCTTTGAAAACAACAGTTTTTTTTTATGCCTAAAAGGCGCCGGTTTATCAGATTCCATGTTCTAAAAAAGAAAATTGGAATAATATAACACAAGCAATGATCCTTATCATAAAGTGTTAATACAAATAGAACATAGGAACGATAATTACTGCTGGCTTTTAATCAATAAGGAAAGCAAGTCAAAACATACACAAAACTCGTGGAGTATTACTATAAGAACATTAATACTTGTAAGTGGTTTCTTTTTAAGGTGTTGAATTGAAAGAAATACAATACGTGCTTATAATAAAAAAGGTGCATCTATTTAGAGTTACTTTACATTTATAAGATACCAACAGCTATTGTAAGGTGCTTTGCAGAAAATTTACAACAACAAACAAAGAAAATCAAAACAGGTAAATAAAAAAGAAACTTATTTATCAATTTTTACAATTTTAAAATTTATAGAGTTTTATATAACTTAAAATCACAACAGATCATAATAATATGTCAATCAATGTCAACAGTGAAAAAGTGAGGTTATACTAATAGTTTGCAGTAATTCTGATTATACCAACATAACAGGATTTTACTATGATAGTCAGGCGCGAATCTTGAATACATGAATACGAACCCCATTTATGTATTCAATTAATAAGATTAAGTTGCTTACTATAGTCTAGGAGCTAGCGAACACTACCGCTTCACAACTCCGTAATGGATAAAATCCTTTTTATTATCTGTATTCATAGTATATGAGTAGGAAGAGATTGTCTGGCAGGGCAACCCCTCTGATTTATGGAGGAAGAGATCAAATAGTGTGGTTAAAAAATGTCAAATTTGAAGCACATGTAATGGCTTTTCTAATTTTTATATGAATCAAAATACTGAAAAAATACGATAGCAAACTTGCCAGACAAATATTCCTCTGATTAATTATTACCAGATCAGTACTAATTAATTAATTAAAAGATTTCAAGTATAATAGCACTGTGCACACATAGGCAACCAGTTATACATAAAATAACGTAAGTTTATTAACTTTTCAGGGATAAAATCAATGGTATCTTGATCTGTCATTTTGCAATCACATTATACAAGGATCAACTATACTTAGTAAAAAAGACAGACATTACACTGATACTTAAAATCTTTAAATAAATCATATAAAAATTTAAAAACCATTACATATGTATGTGTTTCAAATGTGACATTTCTTAACTACCCTATTTGATTTCTTCCTCCATAAATCAGAGGGGTTGCCCTGCCAGACAAGGGTTTTCCTACTCATGTACTATGAATACAGATAAGAAAAGGGATTTTATCCATTACGGAGTTGTGAAGCGGTCGTGTTCGCTAGTTCTCCGACTACTATCACTGATTGATATTAACAATTAAATAGTAGACCCTGAGATATACTATTTGCCTACAATTTATTTCAATAATTCCGAGTCAATAACAGTATTGGTACAGATACATATAAGAATTTATACCATAAACTACTATATCGTCACATAAAAATATGACGCCACAAAGTGGTGGACAATGTTAAACGTTCATAACCAGGCTTTGTATTTGGGTGCATATAATTTGCAATAACGTATTTACGCTGACTGTACTTTTAGATAGCCTGGCCTTCCCACCTTTTCTATTAAACATCTGATAGATAAGAAATGTATAATTTTATAAAAATCGACATTCTGCACAACATATTTATTTTACAATTTGTGGCTCAGGTTAAAATAAAATAAATACATATATTTTATACTTTTGCCCTTGTTTCTAGGTGGGGCGACGCTCCTCCTGTTCTAAGATACAGAGAGAGCACAGCCCCATCTAACCCGTAGTTCCAACGCCCCTAAGAGAGTTCGTCCGTACTTGATGACACACGCGTTGTGAAAACTGTTTTTTATGTAAATTTTCCCGCTAAGTCCGATCCAGAGGGCGCTCGTCGATTTGGAATGGCCTTGACCTTTAAAAAGTAATTTTCACGTAAACTTTTGAAAAATCAAAAGCGGGCTTCTTTTCAACTTCGTCTTGGATGAAGCGAAAAAGTTAATTTTTATTTGGAAAACTTCTCTCAGAGTTGTAGATTGCAACGTACTAGTTAAAATTCAGTTTTGTTAAAAAGATCTGAAAAAATTACCATTTTGTTACATACACTATGTCATATTACACTAAGATTTTCACCATGCAAAAACCTTTTTTATTACAAGAGATAGACGCCTATATAATAGGAATTATATGTGGAAAAAAGATCAAAAAAGTTTTTGGTAAAAAGGTTATTTCGATCTGCTACGCGGGTGACTATGACTCTCGCGCTCCAAGAAAGCAGCTAAACGCATATTAGGTGAGTGTAACAAATAAGTTGTCATATGTAAACCTTATTGTTTCATCGTATGTCACATTTCACATAGACAAAATATCATTTTTAAAACATCTGCATCATCTTGTACATATTCTTTGCATTTGCAAAATGTCTGTATTTGCATCTTTTATAATAAAATGCTTTCTCGCACAAATATCACATAGTATAACAAAATGATTTTATTTCTCAAAACTGAATTTTAAGTAGTACGTTGTAATCTACAACTCTGGGAAAAGTTTTTACTTCAGTAAAATAAGGATTCAACCTCGGAATGAAAGTAAGAAAGCTGTATTGTTGCATGAACCTTTGTCTTGACGTTCTGAAGACTGGCTGAAAAGTCTCCTATAGTCCCGTGTCCGCGTCACAATTCGATGTTAACAGTTTTTAATTAATAATAAAAAATAATAATTTCAATATTGTGCCATTTTATTCAAAAATTAACTTTGTATAGCGAACTATATACCTGGCTCCGCAGTTTACATGCGCGCGTGCCACTGTCCGCGCTATATCTCGAGAACGGTTGATCATACGACAAAATGCATGAAATAAAAATTCGTTATTCGTTGACGAATGTTTGTTATTTGTACACAAATACGTGAAGTGTGGATGAAATTTTTGTATTCGTATACGAATATTTACTATTCGTCCACGAACACGAGCACGATCCGTCTTGTAGCGGTGAATTAGCGCGAGTCAAAGGGATCAAACATTCGTCTTAACCCTCACGTGTCTGCCTTATATACTATACGCGACTATTCGGTTACCGTATGTTAAGTGTGTAGGGAATTGTTCGAATACATTCGCAAACGAACATTCAGTCATGAATATTCGCGTTTGCACACGAATATTCGTATACGCATGTGTGGAGCTGGGGTTAGATCATCTAATTGTGTTGATTAAATATCTGCGTAATTTTTTTAATATAGCTACGTAGATATAACTTATGTTAATTTTGTTTTGTTGAAGTAAAATGAACACTCGTTTAGTAATAATCAGAGTAATAATTTGAATTCATAACTTTATCGATCCCTATTATATTAATATTATTAATTCTGATAGGCTATTCATTTTTTTTGTTTTCCTCTAACCACTTTTTATGTAAAGAGATATGTGGTTACCTATAATTTTTATTTCAGTCGTATGATAATTACCACCATCGTTATCAGAGATCTCTTATTACGAACAGATTAAAAGTAACGTATAATAAATTGATAGTTCCCTGAGAGACTATATTACTGATTACCACATAGATCCTATAAAGGTAGGATCAACTCTTTTTGTTTTTGTATACTTTTTTAACCTACTTACTTATCATAATTATAAATTAAATAATCCTAATAATTTACTGCTTTTAGATAATATAATAAAAGTTAGAATTTTATTATTTGTCATTAACTTGTTCCAACGTAGCTGTTTTTCCGTCAAGGATGTACAGGTGATAGGACGATTGTCTTATCAATCAACCATTGTTATTTTCCCATTTATTTTCAACTAAAGATTCAAACTACGACGATTTTATTTGTATTAAATATTATGGTATTAAATGAAATTATTTATACTGGGTGTTCATAGAAACTTGCTGCGATTAATGCAGTTAGCACCTCGAACTTGTTCTACATCGTTATATATTCTAATCTTGCATGTAATAAAGGTACTTTATATATTTATTTGTTTTGTGTGATATTTGAGAATTTGTTGTTGGATAATTAAATGAAAGTAAATGGCAATTGGTTTTTCTTTGTAGTACTTACTACTTATTTTACAGGAAGTCATCGGCCAATAATAATCAGGTTATATAAGTCCCAGGAAATAAAATTATTACAATCAGAGCTAGTCGTAAGGCTTTTAGCCCTGCAGACATATTTGTATTTACGACTCCCGTCGCTCAGTGCTCATTTTTTAATTCGGTCTCTGCTGCAATTTGTTTTGCAAAGAACCTTTTCCTTTACTTGTATTAAATACTTAAGTATACAATATACTATTTTAATTACGAGTATAGAAAAAATTCATCAATAAAAAGTGTACAACTTCTATGTTTTTGGGGCAAACGGAACTTCTTTTGAGTAACCAGTTAAGGATTACGAAACTATGTTTTTTTTTTATATTTCTATACAACGTCTAAGAATGAATAGTATTTATGATGTTTAAGCTCAGAATACAAAAAGGAACAATGATGATAAGTTCAATTTACGTTCTCAAAGTGTTTTTGACAATGCCTTTCTCAGTCTAACAAGGGCCTCATGTTAAACTGAGTAGTAAATTGAGCTCAGGAGACGACGTACGCTGGTCCTGTATTCATCTAACCTGATAAAAAATTAATTAATGGAGATTTATTTAAAAAAGTGCAAGAAACAGATTACGCAATAATTACTTCCTGTTGTGATAATTTAATTTAATTACTAAACTACAAGTTAGAAGCGGAAGGAGAGCGACTTATTTAAATCTACGCTCCTGTTCACCTCCTATAACATTAAATTTTAAGGGTAATCAATTTTCATTAATAAACATCATGACTTGATTAAGAAGTATGAGAAAATCTACACTCAGACTAAATTACTTGCAGTAATTTTATCAACTAATCAATAAGTGCCGGATTAATGTAAGAGACATAAAAGACAGAATTTTAAATAAAACGCGACGGTACTTTACAGTATAATACTTCAGAGCTCTCTCAAGATGTGTAATTCAGATACTTTTGTTAAAATGTAATTTTTTCTACCGGCATTAAATTACTGAGAGTCGTAAGTAATATCCTAAAGCTCTTTACCGAGAAGTTATTATAGTTAATTACCTGTCCAAAAATTGAAAATAAACTTTAAAATATTTACATCTTCCTGAAAAAAAATTTTAAAATGAGGTCTAAAATCTTTTAAATATATTTTTAAGATTACGTTTTCAAGCCAAATAACTCTTTAAGAAGTTACAAGATTTTGCATGCCAAACCCGCATCATCTTAAACAAAAAGAAAATGCTTGAAAAAGCATTATCGAAGTACGTGTAAAGCTAGGAAACTTTTCATACTTTAAGACCCTGACCGATGTACGAAGGTTTTCATACTTCAAGCCGCGAATGCTGTAGAATACCTAATGATGCCTCTTCAACCTTTGGCTTTGGCTAACCGAACATTTGTGCCGCACCATATCCGTTCGGAAGACGTGACGGTAAGCAAATTATGCTTCTTCCCAAACTCCCAATACCAACTTAAATCAATTACTTTTGCCGATGTCGTTGGGAATTTACTCGGTCTCCATAACTTTTAGCTTTACTCAATTCAACCGAGGAGGAAATTTAAGACGAATGAGCCTAGATAGATGTAACGTAAATGAAATCGTTTCGTTTTTTAAAAGATATAGGTATATAGCGGGATCCAAGAAAATGAAGGAACAGTTGATTGGAGATTATGAAAACGTAATTGGAAGGAAAGGTATATAAAAGTTCCAGTTAATAAAAATGATTTCCTGTAAAAATTTGTTTCCGTAGTTTTATTGTCTGCAGAAATATTATTAGAGACGTTGTATTTTATTGCCCTCTTTTTCGATAGATCAGGAAACTTAATTTGTCCACCTTGCCAATAATGACAAAAAATCACTAAAATTTGATAGGGAATTACAGTCTTACATTTATATATGATCTTCTGCAATATATCGGGATTATCCATTCCATTACCCATTCGAGATTGAACTAAAATTAGGTCATGTAGAAACAGGCGATTTACTATATTTGATATAGGTAAGTGTTGAGTACCATCACTGTCGTTTCAATTAAAAGTCATTTTCCACTACCTTTGCTATTGCTATGTTAATACGTCACATATCAATATCTACAAGAGAAGTGGATAGCTCATAAAAACATAACATTTGTTTAATGACTATACTGGGGTACTTAATAGTGTCACTTAATTCTTAGTAAAATAGTAACTCATTTGTAACTACTTAGGTACAAATTTATTAAATAAAAAGTATGGTTAGGTTGGGAGAGAAAATATCTAACTAATAAAGCTGAGTTCGGCAATTGCATCAGATTAATCCGATTGCTCGAGTAACTAAGGAGATGATTGTCTTAATAATGGTTGCTATAGTTACTCGACCAATCAGATTAATCCGATTGCTCGAATAACTAAGGAGACGATTGTCTTAATAAAGATTGCCGAACTCAGCTTAAATATCGAGTAAATATTCAAATTTATTTTCGACGAACAAAAAGTTCGTCTCTGAATTCGTGAAGTCTGTCTGTCGGTCTGTCGCCTTTTTCCCTGTTGACTTTTTTGAATTTTTCTTTTTGGAATCTTATAGTACATCAAATTCTAAGAGACTTTTGGTTGAAATATTTTTTTGTATCTCTTCGGGAAAGTGGTCAAAATGACCACCGAAAATTTCGGTAAATTTTTAAAAATGACAATTTTGTATTTTTCAAGAATTTACGAAAAAATAAACATTTTTAGCAGCTATTTTTTAAACGAAAAATCTTAGGACTTTAGAATTTTAGTTTTATGACAACTAGTGTGTTACGTGAACATTAGTTTTCAAAAATAAATTAGTTTATTAAGTATACAGTTGTTTTTGTTCGTCATGGCAATGCTAGCTCTGCGCATTCTCAACTGGTTATTATTATAAGCAGATTAAATAGCTGTCAATAGAAAAAATGTTGTCTGCGCCTCGTTTGCGATTTCTAGATGTTTTTTAAACTCCGACTAGTGGATCTATTCAAAACATCCCATTTAAACGGAATGATACGCTTACAACTGGTATAGAAAAAGGTAACTGTCAATACACTTCGAATGTACTAGGTTCTCATAATCATCTTAATTCTCTGAAATTTTAAGATCACTTAAATGATTTGGCACAGAAAGATCAACTAGCGATGACATATCTGGCTATTCCAAATGTGGTGGCCCCTAACAATCTAACGCCCCTTTAAATCGAGAAAAAACCCTCAAAAGTGAGCAGGACTGGAAAATATACCTTTAACTTTCAAAGATATACCCGAAATAACGATAATTACAAAAGTTACTCAAATATTCTGTATATACCGAAAATGCTTGAATGTTCTCCAATTCTCCCGTTCTTGTTCTCTTTCACAGGGCTATACTGCCTTTGACATTGCTTGCTTCTTTAATGAAGGTCATTTATTATCCTTTTTTGTTTGTATTAAGTGTAAACTATATATGTATAATATTTATCTTAATTAAAAATAAAACTAATTGATTATACATTACCATATTAGTATTTAATTGTAAGTTATTCTGTTTTATAAATATTATAATTATTAAAAAAAGATTTATTCATGAAATATATTAACTATTTTTATTAAAAAACTTATTCGAACTGCATGGGATTTGAACCGTGGCTTACTAGTCTGAAATTCAGCCATTCATCCACGGGGCCATGCTGTGTTGACGTTGTTCGCTTATTTAATGAATGTCATTTATCATCCTTTTTTGTTTGTTTCTTTTTTATTATCAGGTTATTTATTATTACTTTTTGCTGATTTTTTACGATACAGTCCGAAGTAAAATAATGTGTGGTAGAGATTTACGAAAATGTCTTCCGACGAAAACTTATTGACGTTGCGGAGTGAACTTGGCAAACATGGGTACCGGTGTGGGTGGTGATTAAGCGCCGGTGTCTACATGCGGGAATTCCCGTTGCGAGCTCGCTGCGGGCCCGCAAATGCGGACTACGATACTAAAAGTTAAATGGTGCAGTTCACACATAGTGCGTCATCCTTGCGAGCTCGCAGCGAGCATCTTGCGGGCGTTTCTTGACGCAGATCCCTACAGGCCCGCAAGGTTGACGCAGCCGCAAGTACGGGCTCAAGATACCTTGTTGTATATTGGGCGGTTCACACATGCGGGTGTTTGACGCAAGAATGGATAGAATTAACAATGGTGAGTTCTATAATTTTGAAGAATTATTGGATATTCAGCTGTTTATTGGTGTTATTTGTCAAGATTTAATGAAAAGGATGACAAGTATTGTTAAGTGAAGGGAAATAGAAAGCATTAAGCATGTAGTTAGAATTTAAGTCATGTTTTTAAACCTTTTTATTTAGAAATTCAGTTTTGGTTCACTTTTATCTTCTTAATATAAATAACTAGGGTTTTTTAAACATATTTCTGATAAAAGTCTATTGTGGGTGTTATTAAATTTAGAAATATCTACCTGCTTATGGGGGCTATGGGGACAGCTTGTGAATTTCGGTGTATTCGATTTATAAATTATTTGAAGTTTTTTTTGAAATCAAACGTAGCACAAGCGATTGTACATCAACCAATATTATAATAAAATAGCGAACGTGCTTTCAAATTAGTTTTTAAATCTAGTATCTAAGTCAATTTTAGCTATCTTGGACAATAGGACTTTATTCTTATTTAAAAAGAAAAATTGAATCAAAAGTAGAGTCCTATTGTCCAAGATAGTATCTACAAAAATTAATTTGAAAGGGCGTTCGCTATTTTATTATAATATTTGTTGTATATTGTATATCAATCACTTGTGCAACGTTAGATTTAAAAAAAACTTTTCAAATGATTTATAAATCGAATAAAGCGACATTCACGAACTTTCCCTAAGATCTTTACTACATACTAATTATTACTACATATATTGTAGTTGTATTGCTTTAATTATGCTTTTGGTATGAAGAATTATGGGACGAACCTTAGTTAAGTTTTATTTTGTGTGTTTGTATACTTTGTTAATAAACATTGTCTTAAATTATAAACGTGTTATTTAATTATACAAAACCTTCGACAATTATCTTTAACCACAAAATATACATTTTGTAGATAATATAAGCAAATACAACTAGTTTTCTGCAATATACATCTATTTCTGATGGCAGTAGATTGTTCACTGTGCGTCATTTCACCGTATAGTGTGAACTGATTTTTGCGGGCCCGCAGCGAGCTCGCAACGGGAGTTTCCCGCATGTGGACACCGGCGTTAATACTCGCCGTTTACAGACTTAGTCTGATGGAGGAAAATCTAGTTAGGTTTATCCCGGTTGGGGGCAATAGCGAGTGCGCGCTGATTGAGCGTATCTCAATTACTTACTTCTCTGTGAAGGGTATGTGCGTATAAGCTAACGCACGTCGAAATTATTGTCTCTGTCTAATGTAAGTACTTCATTATGAATATAGGTGTGCTTTTCAAACTTTTTGATTTCCTGCAACAACCCACTTGTTTCATCGTTGGATTTGATGAAAATTCTCCACGGGTGTTAACATTAACTTTTACTAAGTAGAATCTAGTAAGAGTAGTCTGTTGCACTTCTGAGAGTTCCGTACAGATATTTCACGACGACGGAGAAATAATCCTACATTTCTTTTGAGGGCTCAATTGGCAAGAGTCTTTCGGAATGCGAAATCTCTGTCGTGACTTGAATGCTGTAGATAGTGTAATTCTTCCCCTTGCACATTGCAACCGGATCATATATTTTTAAATGCATATGCACTATAAATGCATTTTTTTGAAGAAAATCTTTTTGAAATGCATAAAGCGGTTTCTGAGTACTTTCCTTCATCTAACTTGGCTGTTTGAAATTCGGTCTACTTGTCTCATTCGCGATGGTACTATACGATAACCGACAGTTCACAACTCTTGCTTCGAACTATTGAATTCAGTCATAGGCGCCCGCAGAGGGGGGCAAGTCTTGAATGAACGGCATGCTAGGGGGCAAGCCTAGAATACACGACATGCTAGGGGGGGGCAAGCCTAGAAAAAAACGGCATATTATACAAAATCTTCAATAAAATTCGAATTGTTCAACTTCCAGGGGGGGCAAGTGCCCCTCCTATCTCGTAATGACGGCTTCCTCAAAATTGCACACGCAGCTGAGAAGACTCTGCCTAGATCTGATGAATGAATACAATACAATTTGGTGAATGCAAAGCTCAGCTTAAGACTGGCTAAGAATATTGAGCAACTGTTAGCCGTATTCATGCATGATTGGGTAGTTGGGAGAATCCGAAAAGAATTTACATTACACACACACAGCCACCCTTGTTGTGAGTTCTGGATAATTTACTCTAAAATTACCTAGAGCTGTAAATTTAAAATCAAGGTGAGCATTCCGTTGGCTTGGTTATTTGAATTATTTTTATGTACAGATACATAATAATTAGACTGTTATTGCTAGACTAATCTAAACGTCTCTTTATTGCCCGCGAGCCACTTTATGGCTTAACTGACAATAAAAAACGTCAGAGCTGATTCTTGTAAAACTTGATTTGTCCTTAATATAATTTTTATAACTTATCAACAATGAAAGAAGCTGAAACTAAATATTTTTGAATATTTCTATGTAATGTAATGTACTTCAAGCGTAAGCACAGCGGCTTGATGTACCTACGTACTCATTTAATTATATTTTTTACACAATAATAGATTCGAGATAAAAACTTAATCTGTACATACAATAGTGTATGTATAACTGGGGTAAGTTGCTTTGATGGCCATACAGCCTTTTCCTAAGTATATATACTACGAGAGACTTTCTAATAAGACGCTCCCGGCCGGCTTGTACGGGATTCAGACACGGTATTGAAAAATCTTCATATTTTCAGAAAAAAATACTTTAATTAAAAGCCCTTATTACTATTATCACCATAAGTAAACACTTCTTGTTTGATAAACGCCATGTTCGTAAATGCTGGCCATCCGATTTAAGTTATCCAACTCGATTGAATTACTTAAATACATTATGTAATATCTCTGTTACAAATAATAGTGCCTACATTTACATTCCATTTTCAAATTATAACGACACTACTTTAGCTACTAGAAATTATTTTGTCCTTTGTAATTGAGATGTAACTTTGTAGTTGAAATGACTAGCTTGGGATTACAGACGCTTTAGCGAGATAAACATTATTTATCTGCAATAATAATGGTATTAAAAATACTCTATAAATTAGTAGCACTGTTTACAAATAGTAGTTCCGAAACAAAATTGAATTTTAAAGTAAGCCCTCTGTTTTTGTTAGTAATAAGTGAGAAGTTCCTTTATTCTTTACTAATTTGTAAATATTAGTTTTAATTAAATACAATTTATAATTTATAATTCAGCTACATCGCGTTTAAAAGTTTTATTTATTTCTTCTCTCGTTTACTTGTGGTAAGTGGTATGTGCATATCATTTGTTTTCAAGAGACTGTACAATGCGATAGATAATGTCAGTAACAAATGACAATAAACAGTAGAATAGAAACTCTATTAGTGCAATACATAATATGATTTAATTCAGTCGTCACAAATTCATCAGTGCTATAATAACATCCTAGCATTAGCAGTCTCTTGACTTCCCTTTTGAATTTCATGTAATTGAAATGCTGAATTTCGAGTATAACTTTATTTTATAAAACTTGTAAATTTATGCATATTTATAATTCGCAGATAATCATGTTGGGTGTAAAATTTGACTTACAACAAAACACACTAAATTTAGAAAACTTTTTTATTATTTTTCAATGTACTCTCCCTTAATACTAAAGAATGCAATTTCTACTTCTATCTATTAACTTTTCTAAGCCAACGAAATAATAACATTTACTTTTTGTTTCAAAAGGCGGCTTTTAACTCATTATTGTCTCTAGATCGGCAACCTCGAAGGTCCTTTTTAGGATTTAGAAATAAATAATAATCTCTTGGAGCTAAGTCCGGACTATAATCCTAATAGCCAATTTCTTCGAAGCCACACGCAGATAAAGGTTCCATTACCACGCGAAACATGTGAACAGCAGAGTTGTCGTGAATGAGCAACACACATCTCTTCTCATTTTCTTACGTTTTTTTCCTCGATAAATTCGTGTAACTGCCGTAGTAGATTTGAATAGTACTTGCCTGTAATATATCTTCTTTGAAATCCAAAAGCAGAGTTTTTTGGAGTCCCAGAATATGGTTGCCATAATCTGACCGACAGATTGAGTAACTTTAAACTTTTTTGGCGTAGCTGTACCTTTTCTGTGCCACTCTATGGGTTTCTGCTTCAGTTCAGGGATATAATAATGAACCCAAGTTTCGTCTCCAGTTACAATTCTGTTGAGAACGCTAGTTAGATCATCACCACGTAACTTGATAAACTCACGAGAATTTATCATGTTTAAAAATTACAACTGAAGTGTCACAATTAAATGTAAGTAAACAGCAATTGTTTAACTAAAACAAATTATAGTTCTTATACGTGCTCATCATAGAGATTGAATTATTCGATTTAGTCCAGTCAAACTAAACATTTGAAATGGAAAATGGAAGTACATGGGATTTTCTCTTTCGAGCATGCAGGGGGTCTAGAAAAGCTTAACTTGAAGTTTTCGACCTCAAATTCATATGAGCTTTTTCCGCCATTTTGAAAATAAGGGATGAAGTGTTGTTTTGAAATTATCTCTGTAACCATAGGTCCGACGAAAAATTTGTACAAAGCATTTTTGTCGGCAATACGATTTTCTACAACTTTTATTTCAAACTTTTTGCGTAATATAAAAAATGAAAAAATATTGAAAATTGAGGGGATGGAAATTGTTGCTTAATTTTGTAGATGGTATAACTACTTCATTATTAGTGGAGCAAAAAAATTATTCCGTCGTTTTTTGTAGAGTATTTCATGACGAACAATTTTTCCTAATGACTATTTTTTATTCCGTTTATTGGTATAGGTCAAGTCAACGCTGGAAGAGAGGTTAGTGTACGTGATCTGCTTGGTACGCGTCGCGTACTATCACATATTGTGCATTAGATTTCATTTCTATTTTGTATGTATTGTTACGTTACATTGCAATTGGAAAGTCTTTTCACGCAACCATGGAGGTAGACATTAAGTCTCGTTTTTTCGTGGTGTCCCCGGTAGGCCTAATAATGCCTTTACTAGACGAAAAAAGTGATTTTTATTAATACTGTTAAATATTGTAGTACTTAATACAAGAAATTGTGCACTTTGTATAAGTACTTTTGTAAGATGTAGAAAGTGTCGGTAAGTAATAACGTGTACCGAACATTAGTAATGTCGATCGCACAATTGAAGGTATTGCAATGAACTGTGTAGAATATAATGTTACACTACAATTGCCATCTCCTAATATAATAATAGCCAGTTCCGATGTCCGATGTCCGATGTCTACCGAAAAATATCTCGAAAACTAGAAGACTTAGGAAGTTGGAATTTTACTGGCAGGTGGGCCTTGCCCCAAAGGGGTGCATGCGTATATTTCTAATCCTAAAAATCCCGAAGGGGATCGCAGGGGTCCCATTTCTTAAAAAATCATCATGGCTATATATCTCTTGAATGGCGTAAGCTACAAACTTCAAATTTTCACAGATTATACTTGCAGTAATTCTAAATATAAAAAGTACAAGAATTACCGGCATTTCATCCAGGGTCGGAGTAAGGCAATATTCCAGGGGAAAAAGAGTTTTCCCCAAAAATAACTATTATAAAAATCTTGATTGTGAGTAATCTGTAAGAGATATGTATATGCTATTCGGACTTCGTTCGCTTATAGTTTGGCTTTATCTGTTACCATTTTCGCAGCGTAATGCGTTTTGTCTCCGTTAGAGCCAATTTTCTTAAGTGTGTATTTCACACTTTGATCATTACTGGACTCTCGAAAAATCCTCTGAATAATCTCTATATATAGAAACCTTTGCTAAGAAATAAGCTATCAAATGGTGAACGGCATTAGAATCCATTCAGTGGTCCTCGAGATTCACTGATTTTGACAAAACTTGGGCTTATAAAAACTACAAAGTTAATGGGGACATGCACTGATTGCCAGCGACTGGCGCGAGTTCCCGGGTCCTAAGCGGCCGCATAGTCCGCCTAATAGTTAAACCATGACACTGTTAGAATGAAATTTAGTAAATGTATAACATTGTAAGATGGCGCCAAAGATTTCGTTTTATACCTTCTCTTCCAAATTTTTTGCAATACTGTTTTGTATCTAAAATCACTTGTTGAAATTGTCTTTTGGTTATATTACTTCATCATAAAAAGTTTTTATCAGTTATAACGGGATTTCTATATAATAATTTCGTTTAGCAAGATATATATTTTTGAAACTGTTCAACTTTGTGTGTTTTGTGTGTCATACGATCTTTTTGGTTATGTTATTCGTTTTGAAATTTGATTTATATTTCTTTCAACAATTTATATTTTGAAACTACTATTTAAACTTTGATCAATTCTATTTTTGCGTTGCTACGTAAATTCATTCCTAATCTACAAATTCTTCAAAGAAAATATTAAAAGCCTTATTTAATCGCAAATCTTTTTTTATTTGTGACCGGCTCCACTTTTCTAAAAAAACATCTTCAGACACAAAAGGCTGAAAAAACTAGCAATATATGATTACCTTTCTTTTTACAGATATATAAGATTTCTTTAGATAAATATTTCTTTCTTTAGTAGGTGCATTAAAAATAAGAAAAAACTTTTAGTAGTTAGAACTTTTTTTTACAAAAACGAGATTTGTCAAACACATAATTACAAAGTTTAAAGCAGTCGTAGCTAAACAATTACGTTACACGTGAATCAAGTCGTAAAGATTGTTCTGTTTCAAGTCTAAGGTTGTCATTTTTGGCAATGTTAATTACAATTAACATTTATACATACATACATTTGTACATGTTTTTGTAAAAAAATAATATTTTCACTTTTAATTGTTAAATTTTAATATAAAGTGATAATATTCTTAATAAAATTGTTTAGTTTATCATATCGGAATAATAATTTACATTTAAATTGGATTGTTTGTGGAGTATCTAACTATTGTTGATTAACCAGCCTAAATTATTTGTATCACACTTATAACATTTTAGATTATTATAACGATTTAAAAGGAAAAAGAATATTGTTGTGTTTATGCTGTCTTTAATTAATTTATATTTTAGGTTTGTTTATGTGGACTTATATCTCAAGAATAAACATTACTATTTGTGAAATGAAGTAATATTTTAATTCCCCTTTTTACCTAGAAGAATAAGAAAGTAAGTTTGGTAAGAGTAAAAATTCTAGTTTAGGATAATTCACTTTATAGAAGCATTACTTTAGAAGTTACATATATTCTACTATAAGTTTAATAATTACTCTGTAATTTACTATGCTACCTAAAGAATGAATTTAGACTTTATTCTCAATAATTCTCTGTGTAATCTAAATTATGACGTATATTTTAATATTTAAAACAAAAACTACTTTGTTTACAACTTTTTTTATTTCCATAATCGTTTAATTAAATTTCCAGAATCGTGTTAATTAAAATACAAAAATAAAATCTGTTGTTCAGTTTTGTAATTACTTTAAGATGATTGCTGGAGGGTAAATCATATTTCTGTAACAATAAAGTTACTGTAGAAATGTTAGATCAACTTTATTATTACATATTTTAGTTTCTCGTTTTGCCAATTAAGAAAGATAAACATTATATTGTAGGATTATTATTTTATTCGTTAATCTCTATCGACTCCAAGTAATCGTTTAGCCTGTTTATATAAATAAGATAGATGTAGTATGGTTCGTCCCTTTTTTGTTGGCTGTTAAGCAGTTGGTATATTTGTTATTTATTAATGTGTTGGAACAATTACTTATCTCATGTTCAAATGAGCAAGTACCACAGGATACGTCTGCTCTAAAAAATTGGGCACCGTAACCAAAAAGTGTTCATTGGGTGTACTTCTTTTGCTGTAGTTTGTTTTAGAGTTTGCATCTTAAACTGGTTTTTGTAATAGTTTATATGATTTATGTATTATAAAATACTATTCTAAGTCAAAGTTTCTCAGATTGAAGTTTCATTACATCAAGGTTTTTGCTGTTAAATTTCTGTTTCCCATAATCTTGCATAAGTCACAGTACCAGATTACAATCAAAATCCCTTTGTTTTTATCTTTGCTTATAGGAATTAAAACAGGTTAATTAATTAAAGTGTTTCGTATTCTGTTGATATTGGTGTAGAAATAAATATGTAAATACGTTCAACTCATATTTTAAGAAACAGGTCTTCCTTTTCTTCCCAATCACACCATTGCAACACCACCAACATGTTTAAAAAAAATTTACTATAGAATTTCTGCTGCTGCTGATCAATTGTTAGGTCTATTTTTCTGATATACTACATCGTTAATCAAGATTTTCTCTTAGTTTTGTAGCCACGATGCTAGGTAGCATCTGTTAGAATAATAAGCATTAAATAACTCATATTTACTTAAACAGCATGGATTACCTTTTTCGACGCACTGAAAACATGAATTCTAATTACACCAAGCTTGTTTTACATTCTAGTGCTATGTGTTTTATGTTGTTTTAATTATTCTCATTCTCTTTTAACTCTTTCTAAACGAACCTGATCCAATATTACAGCTGTCGTTAACGAGTTTCATAACAAGGGAAAAACTGTTTATATAAAAAGGCAAAAACTGTTTGCGTCTGCCTAGAAATTGATTTTTTAGTTTTACAATTTTTTGTACGCAAGGAGAAAGAAAGTTCTAATAATACAGTATCAAATTACTTTCACTTTAAATTTACAATAAGAATATTGTTAATGGCATTCATAAATGAGAATTCAGAGTATTGGATCTAGGCTAACGGTAATAGTAAATGTTAATAGTATCCAAAAGCAGAAATTTGTAGTTGCTAGTTGCACAAAAGACGAACCTCATTCAAAAGCATTTCGTTGTTAAATTGCAATTTAATTATATCCCGAGTTGAAAACTATTAAAACTTAAAGTTGCTGGAGGAAGTCTTTATCGAGATCCATTATGTTGCTCAGTAATATGTAACGGAAGGGCACATTTAAAAAATTTGTTAGGAAATTAATTACGTAAATGTTAATGTGCCACATGCATTTTTAACAGCATACTGAGGTAGTTAATTTATTATTACTTTGCCCAATATTATAAATCTTTACACCAAAGCTGAGATTCCATAAGCTTTGTCAGCAGACTTTTGTGTCAAACTAAGTTTAAATAAATTGCTTAAACTATTTTGTTACGTGCGCGAGATTGCTCCAGTTTCAATAGAACAAAGCAACACGCTGATGTTAAATTTTAAGGAACTTTATTTACAACAGCTAAAATGGTGGTGTAGTAAAGTAGATTGTACTTGGGAAAAGCTTTTCTCTAATATATTAGTTTCCTTCCTAAGCCATTTCGGCACACATAACACTACAAAGACTGTCTTTAACGGAATGCGAATAGGTACGGAGTTTAAAATTGCAGAAGGGAAGTTTTGTGGTGCAATGTATCGCACTCAAGAGTGTGGTTTTGGTTCTAATAAAAAATAGAAAACTAATGAAATGTGTGTTACAAACTGGTTTTGTTGTCTGGAAATTTATGTAGATTCTCTTACAAGAAAATGGGAACAATAAAATTTAATGGAGCAGTTAATTCAAATAACTATAGGGAAGTTAGACTTAATCATTTTGATTTAACTGCATTATCTAATCGGTTAATCTATTAGCTGTGTGATAACGCTAATGGAACTACTTAAATGAGAAAAGGGATAGAATGATGTAGGGGTGAGGGAGGAAGGTAATTCATGTTAAGATAAATACTTAGTACACCATGTTGAGTGTATGTTGCCAAAGTAAAGGATAATTTAATGACTCTAAAGGCGTACTGTAATGGATTTCGTGTAAAACTTGGAAAACTAGATCACAGCAATTTATAGTAGCTCTTAAGTTGAAAGATTTACTTCGAGAAGTTCTGCTGATCTGAAATTATTGAATGCGAAGACTAGAAATATTATTTGTAGATATATTGACATATAACTGTCTTAAAAAGTTTATCAACATTCTTCAATTTTTTCCTCTTTAATGGTTATAGTTTTTAAAAAATGCATATACCTACTACGTATTTCAAATTAAAACAAAATAAAAAGGTAACGAAACTAACAATGTCATTTAAAAGTAAGTACGTAAGTAAGTATTAGAAGATATTTGTATAAAAACATTACCTATGACTGTACAGTATACCCATCCGATTGCCATTTTGTATTCGTCCAAGTCAGAAACTGAAAATCATTCTATTACGTACTTTGCAATAATGAACCTGTACCATAGGGCAGTTAGAGTTTTACCAACCGTACTAATCACGGTCTGCACATCTAAGTATCTTCAAAGGAATTATTAATTAAACTTATGCTACAACGTAAAAATCAAAATACTTAAAAGGAATTTAGAGATTAACCTGTGCTTTTAAATAATCGTGTGTAAGATCTCCCCAAGTAAATAAAATTATTATTTATGTTTATCATATTGCTTATTAGTTTAAACAGAACACATATACCAAAAATGCAAAAAAACATTTAGTCCCTTTTTTTTTCATTAAATTAGTGCAACTTAAAATAAGTATGGTACGCTTAAGAGCCGACATGATTCCATAGTTAGTTAACCGGAGCGGTGTGATAATAACCTCCAAGTCGCTGTCGACCCAGGTTCGATTCCAGCTGGCAGATAACTTCTCATTTTTATATATTTTTACAAGGTATAAGATTTAAAAAATGTTTCTATTCGATAATATTCATTTTGCACATAATTTTAATAAATTGTAATCCTGATTCACAATATTGCACACGACTAAAAACCAGTTAAGTAGAAATGGCGATATTTTTGAATTGACTACCTAAATAGGTACTTAATTAAGGAAAATTATTAAATTTGTGATATCTTGTTTCCAGAAAAAAAGGCTTGCATCGCACTCCTGATTCAATTATTATATAACTTGAGCATTTATATTATCAAATTAAGCAGGCCATTAAAACGCATCAGAAAATGAGAAAATTAATATACTCCAGTAAAATAAGGATTCAACCTCGGAATGAAAGTAAGAAAGCTATATTTTTGCATGAACCTTTGTCTTGACGTTCTGAAGACTGGCTGGAAAATCTCCTATAATCTCGTGTCCGCGTTACAAGATATTAAAGGTCAAAGGTTGCGAAAATCGGTTTTCCAAATTTTTTCGTCTTCATGCGTCATATGTCATTTAAGGTTCTTATAAAACTTGTAGATCATAAAACTATCTACAATTTTTATTTCGTGCATTTTGTCGTATGATCAACCGTTCTCGAGATATAGCGCGGACAGTGGTACGCGTGCATGAAAACTGCGGAGCCAGGTATACGAGGATGGTCTGAAAAGTTTCCGACCTTAACGTGAAGATGGCAGCACTCGTCAATAAAAGCTAGGGAATGTAGTTGTGCATCTTTTGACAGGTACTCACCAAAATTTCAGCCATTTTGGACGCGCAGTTATTTGACAATCGTTTGAGTGAGTCGATGTGAGTGTTTCTGCGAAAATGGAAAAAATCGAGTATCGATCTGTCATTAAATATTTGTTTTTGAAAGGCAATACGCCTACGCAAATCAAAGATGAGTTGGACTCTGTGTATGGGGACTCTGCGCCATCATTTACCACAGTGAAATTTTGGGCAGCTGAATTTAAACGTGGCCGTACCAGCTTGGGAGACGATGAACGTTCGGGACGTCCAAAAACTGCAACCACTGACGATAGCATCGCTAAAGTTCACCAAATGGTGCAAAACGACCGTCGAATTAAAGTGAGATCTCTCTATCTCTAGCAGAGGCTATGAATATGTCCAAAGAACGTGTTTGTCACATATTGAACCAAGATTTAGTCATGAGAAAGCTGTCCGCGCGTTGGGTGCCGCGTTTTCTCACGTTAGACCAAAAACGTGTTCGAATGAACATTTCCAACGCTCTGATGGCGCAGTTTAGGCGCGATAAATCAGAGTTTTGGCGCCGATTAATTACTGTAGATGAAACTTGGATACACCATTATACGCCCGAAACAGAAATACAGTCAAAACAGTGGACTGCGAAGGGGGAAACGGCTCCAAAAAAAGCAAAAACTGTTATGTCGGCTGGGAAAGTGATGGCGACTGTTTTTTGGGATAGTCATGGAGTTATCTTAATCGATTATCTTCAAACAGGAAAAACCATTACAGGAGCATACTACGCATCATTACTTGACAAGCTGAAGGCAGAAATTGCGGAAAAACGGCCACATTTGCAGAAAAAGAAAATTCTGTTTCACCAAGACAACACCTCCGCGGTTGCCATGGCGAAAATCCACGAATTACGGTCTGAACTGCTTGACCATCCTCCTTACTCACCAGATCTAACCCCAAGCGACTTCTTTTTGTTCCCTCATCTAAAAATTGCGCTCGGAGGACAGAGATTTTCGTCAAATGAGGAGGCAATCACCTTCGTGAACAATTATTTTGCAGAGAAAAACGCCGAGTACTATTTGGACGGGTTAAAGAGATGGGAGCATCGCTGGGAGAAGTGTGTAGACTTACAAGGAAACTATGTAGAAAAATAAAAATAATTTCAAGAACGTCAAGACAAAGGTTCATGCAAAAATACAGCTTTCTTACTTTCATTGCGAAGTTTACCCCTTATTTCACCTTATTTGACTGTACTAATAAGGCGGGAAACAAAACATTTAGCAAACGTATCAATTACATGAGAAATAAACAAAAAACTAAACTATGCAATTTATTAAAATTCTGTGGTCTAAAATGTAGGCTATTTCTTAACACAGAATATGCACGCTTTGCAAGCCCATGATAAAACGTAAGTTAAAACACAAAACACAAATTGCATAAGATGCACTACAATGACTCGTAGCCTTAATCTTGGAACAGGTTCGTGGTCCAAAGCATTATCCACGGATTATAAATAACCTAAGGTTGTACTAATTCAAATGGTCTTTCTTTAAAAAAAAGATTAAATATAATTTTTTTCCGTTATTTTTAGGATAAGAGTACTGTTTACGCTAACAAACAAAATGATAAAACAGAAACAGTAATAACATCATTTACTTGGGCAGTGGCGGCTGGTCAGGGTGGGCAGAGTAGGTAGTGCCCACCCTGACGTGGAAGCTGATAAATAGAAATGAATCTTTAAAATAGTAAATAATTAAATTTGTAAATTAATAATATTTACTAATCTTTTAAACGGCTTTTACCGCAGCATTTCTTCCATACGTTCAGTAGTACGAGAACATGCGAATGTAGTGTATCATTTTAATGCGGTGGGCAAGCCCGCTGCATCGCCGTAAAGAAAGACACACGTTCCGTTTTTAGTTAATGTGACATACATAAAAGAACGCTTGGCGCAGGTTGTTGTGTATCGTCTCTCTCAGTTCCCCGGTGGGCTAGACCAGAGATTTCTATAACTGCGAACGTTTACTCGGGGGCTTTGTTTCTTTCCCAGTTTCAGTGTTTTAGTGTCATTTATTGCAGAAGTATATTATAACGAGAAAACCTGACATAAAATCAGTTTTTTTTAATTTCTTAATTTCAAGGTTCGTGCCCACATTATAAATAATTATATTAGTTAAGAGAATGAAGTGGTCAAGTTTCGAAGAACCGGCGTTATGCTAGTAGAACTTTAAACCCCTTCTTTGTCATCGGATTAATACCAAACTAAAATTAGTTATTTTGCTCCACGGAAGGTTTTTCGACCGGCTATGAACATAGATACACGCAAATAAATAGTAGTTGTATTTAATTGAAACATGTTATTGAGTAACGCAGTGACAGCAGTGACCTTCAGTAATACTGCAGAACAGTGGAGACTAATCTTCTTGCAACCGCAGCTCATGTTATTGCATTTTTACAGTTACAGAGAGTACGATTGAGCAATACTTCTAGAGCAGGTGGCAAAAGGGTTTTAACTGGCTCTAAGTGACCATTGATCACCATCCATCCCCACTCTTCTGCATTAAGATCATTGTGTAACCATTTTTGAACCGGTAGACAATCTCTACATAAATGCTGTTGAGCAGCACTGGATGTAGGGGGAGCTTTGATAAATTAACAGCTTTATTAGGGGTTGTCGATTGTGTGAATGAATTATATCTGAAAGAATCAATACATGTCTGATTATACGGTGGCCAAAAGTACTCGTATTTATTTTTTTAATTATTTAATAGTAATAAGTTAGGTAATAAGGTATAAGGTAATAAGTAGTAAGTTAATAATAATAACCCCGATAACAAACTACCACTAAGTAATTACAAAAGAAAACATTTTTTCTAACATCTAGCATTTAAAAAGTAAACCAAAATTTAAATTAAAATATAAATTACATTACCTAAAGTACATATACATGAGATTAAGATATCATTTTGATTAAGGAATTCTTAAAACGCTGCTTTTAAAACGAATTCTTAAAAGGAGTAGTCAAAGAGATCTAGACAACTTTCATTATTTGAACTAAGATGGTTAAAGGTGTTGCAAAGCCGATACACTGGAGAATTCGATGAATGGTTAGTACAACCAAGAGTATGGTAAAAAATAGAATGAGGTATTCTAACGTAAAACGTAAACGTAACAATACATCTTTACAATCAATAGCATTATGAAATATTTCATGCAAAGTGATCATGTCGTTTAAAGACTTTCTTGATGTTAGAGTACTAAAGTACGTTTCAAAGAACTATGAGGAAATTTGTTTTTTATGTATTTAATAAATCTAGCTTGCATTCGTTCATCCGTTCGATGTAACAATAATATTGAAAATTCCAAACCGGTGAAACAAATTTTAAAATCTCCTTACAAGTGCAAAGTAAAGTATTTAAAATTATTTGAAATGTATACATGTGATGAAAGTCTTTACAGGATCTAGTAATAAAACCTAACATGCTGTAGGCCTTGCGTGTGATATTTTCTATATGAGCATCAAACAGCAACTTGCTGTCTAAGATAACTCCTAAGTCTCTAATTTGTGTTGTTTCGTTTAAGGTTACATTGTTTATATTGTAATTGGTTTCGATTGAAGTGCAATTCCGTGTAAACTTTATAAAACTATATTTATCGACGTTTAAAATCAATCGATTGATTTTCCAATAATTAACAAAATTATCAATATCAGGTTGTAGTTTGTAACAATTTCTCAAGCTTGTAATTTCAGTATTGATTTTTAGTCCATCAGCATATAGTCTGAAAATCTGAAACTTTAAAACAAGAAGAAACATCATTAATATATAAAATGAACAATAAAGGACCTAAATGAGAACCTTGTGGGATTCCGGAAGTTATATTAGAAGCAACAGATATGTAGCCGTTAACTGTGACTCACTGTGATTTATGATTAAGTTATGATTCAATCCATCTAAGAAGCTCGCCGTGTATACTGATCTCTTCTAACTTTTTAATTAATAAATAATGGTCGATCTTGTCAAAAGCTTTACTGAAATCGGTGTACACTGCATGAACCTCTGATCGTCTATCCATACATGTAGTTACAACATCAGTATAAAGTAAAAGATTAGATACCACAGATCTCTTAGGAATAAACCCATGTTGTTCTTTCAGTAAACTACTTTGGAAAGTGTAATAAATTACTTTATGTAAAGGTTTTTCCAATACTTTATTAAATACGCACAATTTAAAAATTGGTCTACAGTTTTTCACGTCGTTTTTATTACCACATTTGTAGACAGGTGTAACGAGAACTTTTTTTCAAGTAGCAGTGTCCTTCAGATATAAATTTGTTGTAATTTTATAAAGTATAGTAAGAGGGAAAGATAACGATTTGGCACAATTTTTAACACGTAAACTTGGAATATTGTCAGACCCTGCTCCATTGTTTACATCCAGATTGGTTAATAACTATAACACTTCATCCCTTGTAAACCGACAGGTACCTAAGTAGTTATTAAGCTTATTATTCCCGGTTCGTGAAGAATTTTTATTAGTGGCATTACGAATTAAAGTATTTATTAAGTATTTATAATAAAGTATTCATTAAAGGTTACTAATCTCGGTTCCTTCAGAACCTAATTTATCATTAAAGTGCATAGTTAGTAGAATATCATAAATAACTTTTTTGTTTTTATTTAGTATAAGTCCATAGTCTTTTTATGTTTTGCTAATCTTGGTTTCTGTATCATTAACAAAGTCTCTAGGACAGGTTTTGATCATGTTTTTTACCTTTCTTTTAAGAGTACTAAAAAGTGTATAATCTAAGGGGGATTTATATTTTTTATATATTTTATGAACTTTATCTTTCTGTTTCATTAAGCTGATTAATTCTTTAGATAACCAAGCTGGATATTTTTGATTATTAGTGTTGACATGTAGAGGAACGTTATCAGAAATTATATTATTCAATATAGTATAAAATTTATTTATTGCTGATTTGGTATCTAAAGTTCATACGATCGGTCATGGTAAAGTAATATTTGGTTAATATGGTTAAAGTCGGCTTTATGAAAATTATAGTAGCTATGAGTGTTATTCTCTAAAAGATCAGTAGCGTTACAATTTAACGTTATTTCTAGTTGCGGATGATGAGTATCAACTATGCTTAATCGATTATCACAAAGAGAAACATTACATTTTGACAATTACTAAGCATTAAATCTAGAGTACTTAAACTTAAGTTTTTTATACAATTAAACTGAAGCAGAAGTATTCCATTATTAATAATTGATTCTCGAGAACATTGTGGTATTTTGAAAAAGTTTGCGTAATCTCGAAATCCCTTCGATTTTGCAACAACTTGACGATTTTTTTATCTGAAATAGCGCAGACGTAGTATCGGCATGTAGAAATAAAATACGATCTTTACTGTTTTCAAAAGAATCACAACTTTTCGATGAAGATATTGTTGATTGAACTTTTCCTTTGTCTGGTCTCAGAAAATAAATGTCTTTATCAACTGAAGTTCGAGCAATTAACAATAAACAAATCCGTGACAAACAGGCCATTATAAACGGGATTTATAATTTATAACGCCCCCTCGGCGGCAACTTTGCAATCGACGCCGGCGTTACGTTGGATTGTTGGCCATAGCGTAACCTACGGTCGTTAGCAATCACCGTTAGGGCGACTCCTGCACACGTAGCAACTAAAGAAGGTGTAAAACTCTTTGTATTTACGCATCGACCAGCTGCTATTGAAGGTCGGACTCCGCTCTGAACCTCTTATGGGTTTAATTTTAGAAAAATTGGTACCACACCGAATGTCTTCAATATCGTATTCCTAGTTAGTAAAGTAAATTGTACTTTGATTATGACTTTTCACGTTTTACTTTTCTTATTACGCTTTTTTGTCAGGACAACAGCGATGTATAACGTAATAGTTAAGTGCAAATTTGTATAAGTGACTCTTATATCTCTGAAAGGGTTAGTTCTACGAGAAAAAGTCATAGGACCTTTTTCGTAGTAGATTTTACTAGCAGCAATGGCGATACCACATAAAAAAATGGCACATATTACTCTACGTCCGCAGCGGTGTGGGTAGGGTCGCATTTTTTGCAGTACAATAATTCGAAATTGTCACTTTTCGATATATAGTTAAACTTCTCTTAACGGGCACCTCTTATTAATGGGCACCTCTCAATACCGGACACTTTTTTAGGAAGTTTTCTAACATATAGGAGAATTAACGTAAAACTACCTCCTTACAACGGGCACTCTCAATAATAGACACGGGCAGCAAAAATTTCCCCAATTACCATAATTGTTAAGAAATAACGGGCACAATGAGCAAGAATGAATGATCGGTGAACAAATTTCAAAATAGAATTTTAAGACGAGATTTCAAAGGGACAATTCGGACGACGACAAGGTGGCGCGTTGAAATAACAGTACTTTGTTAAACCACAAATTGTATTCAAATTTTAACAGGATTTTATACCCTTTTTATACTTTTCAAAACAGTCGGTGAACTCAAAGCAGGTTCACAATACACACGAAATATAGTTGTGCGATTTTACTAGGTACTTATCCTAATTATCCTTAATCCCTTAATAGTATTTCTCTGAAATATGCTAATGAGAGAACTTCCCGAAGCCGTAGCGGTCGGTTATAAAATATTTCGTAGAATTGTTATCTTCTACCACCCCCAGTACAAAATTTAAGAAAGGGACAAACTTGAAAATGTAATCAGTTTAACACAAGTCACCTAGTTGATAACTAACTAAGATGGCACCTACAGTGAAACCTGTAAATCTGACCACCTGTTTAAACTGACCCTCTGGTCATATTGACCACTTTTTCTCAGTCCCTGCAAAAATCCCATTACTTTAATGTAATTTATACTGTATAAACTGACCACTTGTCTTTTGTGACCATTGACCACATTTACCTCAAATATTTGTTTAAAGATGTTTGTGTAATGTGACCATTAGCCAAGGGATTACTTTACTTACAGTTATAACTAATCTTCTAAAAGTTTAAATAGGCATGTACATGTAAATTGCATTCAAAGGATTTCTAAGAATGCATTTAATCCCTTAATAGTGACCAGTTGAGTTCAGGTATTTCCAGGTTTTAATACTTTATTTCTGCTTCTGAGAAATTCATTACCTGCAAACTTTCACATTAGTAACCCTTGAATAGTTTTAAAATTGTTTTATAAAATCAGTCTTGTTTCATCTATTGATTGAAACCCTTGTGTTAATTAGTGCGATCAAGATGACTTCAAAAAGTTTACAAAGAATTAAATTTGAAAGAAAAACAAAAGGTGTTAGTTTTTAGAAAACCACAGCGAAAGAAAGACAGCGGAACATTTTACTATTCAGAACTGCCCTGGAATCCTAACTGTACCATGCTAAAAATAATATTAATGAACTAATCTGTGCTAAACATATGATCTTGAGACAATCTACGTTACATGAGTTTTAAATAAATATGTACCTATAAGTAGTATGTACATAACACATATCTATCACATGTAATATGTAGGATAAGTGCTCTGTTGAATAAATATATATTGTACATATACATTTTTTTAGCATTTACTATAAGCACAAAAACTCAAAATACCTACCTATCTAATGAATATCGCATGAAAATAAAAATTGTTGTGTATAAAAAATTCACACTTTTACAAAGTGACCACCTGCTTAAATTGACCATTTTGGGTCAGTCCCAAAGGTGGTCACTTTAGGCAGTTTCTACTGTATTTTGAGAAAGTTCCTTACCATCGAAGAAAAAGTGGAAATTATTAAGTGTGGTGAAAAGTTTAAACTTAGTACTCGTCAACTAGCAGGCTAAATTTGTAATTGGAAAGTCTTAAGCCGCTGTGATTATAAAGAAAAAAGAAGAAATTCTCAAAAAGATTTGTGAAAATGGGGACAGAAAACGAAAAAAGAATTTTCCAAAAATTTCAAGTGGTGCATTGGATCAGATTGTATTCGACTGGTTTTGCAAAGTAAGAAATCAAAATATACCACTATCTGGAGTACTTTTAAAAGAAAAAGTTTTAGAAGTTGCAAAACAATTCGAACTTGTCAGTTTTAAAGCTTCAAATGGATGGTTGGAAAAGTTTTGCAAAAGATGGCAAATAAATTTTAAATCCTTTTGTGGGGAAGCAGGTCAGGTAAACGAAGAAGATGTTGCGGATTGGAAAAAGAAGTTATGTGAGATCATCAAAGAGTACGCACCTGAAAATATTTTTAACTCCGATGAAACCGCCTTATTTTTTCGTGCTTTACCGACAAAAACTTTTGCTTTAAAAAAAGAAAAGTGCACTGGCGGCAAAGCTTCAAAAGATCGTCTCACAATCCTATTTTGAGCAAATATGACTGGGGAAAAGGAAAGCCCTTTGGTGATTGGAAAACCCAAGAACCCACGGTGTTTCAAAGGAGCAAACGTAGATAAATTACCCGTAGAATGGAAATTCAATAAAAAAGCATGGATGACACGAGATATTATGTCCGAATGGTTGATGAAGTTTGACAGAAAAATGAAACGACAAAAGCGTAATGTGCTTGTATTTTTAGACAATGTCACGTCGCACCCACGAATTTCCTTAAAAAATGTGAAATTAGTGTTTTTCCCTCCAAATATGACCTCTCATTGCCAACCACTAAAGCAGGGGATAATAAAAGCTTTCAAATCCTACTACAGAAAATATATTGTAAAAAGGCTTTTGTCTTCGATAGAAAATTCGCAGAATACCGCCGAGCTGGAAAAATCTCTCAATATAGTGAATGCTTTGATTTGGATATCAACAGCGTGGAAAAATGTCAAGACAGAAACAATAAACAACTGTCTTCGATGGCAAGATTTGGACAAAATGAAAGCGAACGTTTCTCTGAGGAATACGATAGTGAAGACGAAGTGCCATTGTCGGAACGAATTTTGGAAAATTCGAACAACTCTTTTTCGGATTATGTAGACATTGACAAGGATCTTTGCACAGAAACTTCGGAAATATCCATAGAAAAATGCACAAATGAGTTCCTCGAAGAATCTAAAAATGACGATAGTGATAGTGATAATGAAGAAATAATACGTACGGAAGTGATTGACATTAAAGACGCTTATTGAAAATTACAAGATTTGCAATTTTTTTTATATTTCGGACCATATAATAGGAACAGAAAAATTGATGGATGTTGTATCTCACGTAGAAAAAGTAATTGTAGAGAAAATGGTTTCTACCAAAAAACAAACAATTGATAAATTTTTCAAACCAGTGTAATAATACCTAGATATTATTTTATTATTATTAGTATTGTTTATAATATGTAATAATTACATCTGTACATGTTTACTATATAAGTTGTAAATATTTTTACAGTGATTTTTATTTAAACCCCCTTCGCTTAATAGATACATTAATTTTTTTGTTACTTATATTCTTATTGTGTTTTATTACGATATTAAAAAATACGATTTTTAAATATTGACCTCCTATTAACGGGCACCTCCCATAACCGACAGTTTCAAATTCCCCACAGCTGCCCGTTGTTGAGAGGTTTTACTGTAATTGGAAGAAAATTAAATTCCCCCTTCTCCTCCTATAAAAAAGTTTGCAAACTTTTAAAAAATTTGAATTTTTGGGAAGTTTCGTCATTTTGCGAATTTTTCGGCCTAATTTTTCTGGCCTAATGTAGGATTATTTATGTGTAAGATGCTGTACATCTTTCAGTTATTCAGCTCTCAAAAGTTTGTTCTTGTTTCCCTATTAATTACACGTTTGTGTGAATTTAAAACTATCCTGGTATTTATTGATGATTGAACCCTAAAATTACTGAACTGTTTTTAAATTCTTTAGGATGGAATACTCAAAATGCATTGTCCAATCATCAACTTCAAATTCAGCGACCTCAAATCCCAGAGTTATTCTAACGATCTCTAAATGATAAACAATAAAATCTCGAAACAGAAGAAAATTTCTTGACTCTGCGGTCGAAATCATAAGGTCATAAACAAATGTCATCACTACATAATATTATTCTTCATCGGGTAAGAATATATTTACTAGCAAGCAAGAAATGTCCCTCAAAATGTATGTTGTACGTAGTAAATCAAAATAAGAATTTTCCATTAGAATATCAACGATAGATAGTTCCCACATGAAATGCTTGACCCCAATTAAGGTTGTATAATTTAAATTTCCAAAATTAGTTAATTACCTAGAGAGCTTTTGATAATCCTGAGTAGATATTTTCAATGTTTAATACTTACAAATAAGCTTGTTAATGAGACGTCGGGGACTCCTTGCACTTAGGAACTCGCAGCTGAAGTATCATTTGCATTATGGTAGAACTACCGCCCCTAAAATGTTATTTTAGCAATGCATAGTGAGTCATATTATGTTTTGTACTTTATATTATCTGCAAAATAAACTTTTGTAGATCTCATTTGAGTTATTATTACCGACCACATAATCTTTCATTACAACAGTGAAGAGAAAAACATTGTTTTCTACTGTGTTGTATTAAAATTATTAAAGCCTAGCTATCGACTGCTTTATCTAAATATTTCAAATTTGTACAACACATTAAAAGTAAATGCAGCAACAAATCATATATCCTAAAAAGATAATACTCAAAATGAATGGGTTAGCATATAATGATAATTTTATAGTTGATCAAAAAATTTATTACAGCCATAAAATGCATTTTAGCTTGAATTTTATCGAATAACGTCAAAAAATTTATGAACCATTCCCGATACATTAAAATGGATTATTTACCGAATTTACATACGGATTGGTTGGTTTTATTTTCGAGGCTTTATTTCAATTTTATGGATGCCATTTACATTAATTAATATTCGCTTGTTTTGAAACGATATCAAAGATATCGGTTTTAACTAGAAGTTTTTAATTAACATCGACAATTAAAGAAGACATTTGCAAATTAAAACCTCATTAGTCAATGTAAATTTCTAATAAACAAAATTAATTCAGAATTTTTTTACAAAAACATATTTCAATTTTTTTAATCCAATATGATTTTGTAGTAAAGTATTACCTGTGCACGTCAAGGCAAAGTAAGAAGGGTTTCTCGTATTTTTATATTAGAAAGTTTTGCAATAAGGTGAACGGTACGGGTTTTCTCGAGCTTCGTAGCAACTTTTAAGTTCAAAAGACTAAATTTCAAGTTTCTAGTATGTTACATGACCCCCTGTGAAAACAAAAAGAATAAAACGACCGAGAACTAGTTATACAAGATCAGTCAATCCGATTAAGGGCACTTCTGTTAGTTCTCAAGGGAGTCGTAAGGCAAATAGAACGAGATAAGACCATAGAGAGCTTAGGTTTAAGCCCAGGACAGGATAAAAGAGATGAGCTATATAAAATTAGACAGGCTGCGCTACTGAAATTCAAAAATTAAGCGGTTTCAGTCTGCTAATGCAAAAGGGAATACCGAAGAAATTTTTGAATTATTTAAGTGAACATGAAAACGGAGGCGGTAAATTTGACACACTAGGGAATAAAATCGGAATAATTTCTTCCGATTTTAGGCACAGGTGTTGGGGGCCAATAAATTTCACTTAGTGTGCGTTTCCCGGCGTAATGGTTGCAAAACTGTGTTGCTGATATATATCTTAGCCTCAAGAAGTAAAAGCGTAATTAAAATCAAATTTAACGGGAATCATACCAATTAATTATTAATTTTCATTAAAGTCCTCGTTATCATTCTATAACTTACATTTTCACAGCGTTAATAAAAGAGAGCGACATATTAATTTGACGGGATACATTTATAACTAAAAGTTCTTCGTAGCGAGAAACCATATCAAGATGTAGCTTTTTGCTATATTACAGTTATACCAATCACGTCAAAAAACAGTTTTATTTAACCTATTCAGTTTATATTAGTATAATGCAGCGTTTCCCAACCGCCGGTCCGTCAGAAATTTTTACCGGTCAGCAGAGAAATAACAGTATTTTTCAAGATTTCTCTAAGAGAATCTTTTTTTAATTCGTGTTATCCTGGAGCTAACGTAGGGTAAAACAGTTTATCGGAGTTGATCAAGAGACAAATCTGACTAAATTTATACGGAGATGTGGTGGGGTAGTATCCAGTAATGGGTAATAAGGAAGATATCCAATTTTAGAATTTTAAGCAGGTTTGGCACGCACAGGTCTAGGCATACCGGCATCGAAAGAATTTCTGTATTGCGTCCCCGATTAACGCGAACGATCAAAATCCAGGTTTCGAAGGCCCGCAAAACTTGCTTCGATCCGGACCGTTTTTTGTGTCTCGATGCGGTGGGTGGTTCCAGTCTTAGATTTAAAGTCTTGACCGTCTCCGGCAAGCCGTTTACGCGGGGGCAGCAAAAAACTGCCCCTGCCTTACGGTAGGTTGGAGCAAAAATCTTATAGTCTTTGCCAGCACAATACCCTAATCCTTATACCGGAAAAAACTTTTGCAGGTACTTCCGGGGGCGGGAGCTAAGGGTGATATGGGGTTGTTGAGGGCGATCGAACATGTGTTAGCGGCATTCGATATCACGCGACCTGCTACGAGCGGTGCATTTATTGGTTTTTCCCTACCTCTGCTCTAGGGAGCTTCGTCTGTTTTAGAGAGGTGGTATCTCGAAAACTATAGGAGACAAAACGATATCTTGGCGTCAAACGACAGGCAATCTCAAACTGTTTCTCCTTCAAATGCCGTGCGAAACCATAAGAAAGAAATTACAGCGGAAAAACTCGAAATCTTTTATTTGCTTTTCACCCGAGAATCGTGCTAAAGTAATATCGCCGCCACCAGCCTAACCGGGTTCCTAAGTGGAAACCACTTCTGGAGGTCTTATATGATTTCCTCCTGGCCGCTCCTGTCCCACACTCGCCAGCGTTTTCGGTTATATCTCTGCTCCCTGTCGAGATATCTTGTTCTGGTTTTGAACGATGGACCGTCTTATGTGTCTAGAACCCGGTTATGTTCTTCGGCGCCACACCCCTTCCTGCAATCGTTTCTCGACGTTCGTTTGGCGAAAAGGGAAAAACTCCGGCCTCTAGGTACCCGCCAATTTCGGGCCGGTTTCCGTTTTGGTCGTTCGAGATTAAGGTACGAAAACCGACTTTTGTTATTATAAAGAATGGATATTTATTTATTTTAGACTGTTCTTGTACAGTGTAAAGATTTATTTTGCAAAATGTTTTCTTTAGTTTTTTACCTTACCGGTCCGCAAGCAAATGCTACATCGTTTAGCGGTCCGCGAATGAAAAAGGTTGCGAACCGCTGCATAATGGATATATTTTAATCTATTGGTCTTCTCACGTTGGGACTACAGCGAAGGAAAGATAGTCAATGTATTTCTTATGGGAGTTTGTGCTACGTTGTTGCCACGTATTTCACTGTATGAATCTATAGAAATGTGGATTAAGATTCCAGAAGTTCTAAACCTTTGAAAACAGTAACCGAAGAAAGTGTAATCGTAACCATAGAAAAGGAGAATTTAAAAGAAAGTCTTATTAACATGTATTTGTTATTTTATTAAACATTACTAGGGATTATTACATCGTACTTGTATCTAAATATTCGATATTTTATTACTTATACTTTTTTGTTTAATTCTTTCGTCTTCAAATTCTTTCAAAATAAAAATAACGGCTGGTTAGCTTCTGTATGATTTTTTAAATCTTTTAATTCACAGGTAAATAAAGGAAAGTCCCAAACGCAATTTTAACGGTAAAATGATTCATCATGATAAAATCATTCATTTGTTCAACTTGTTTCAAAAGAAACTTGCAAAAACGGAAATTTAGAACGTAGAACGCAGAAACGTACTCAAATGAAAATATTTACAAATGTTCAAATAAATTTAATTTATGATAATTAAATTTTAATAGAGAAATTTAATTTGTTTTATTCATAAGAATTTAATTATTTAAAAACCTTTAAAGTTAGAAAAATGAATTCTGAAATTATTCAGATCGTCTTTCTTCAGAAAAATTTAATCAAAACCTTTTATTTTGACCAACCTTGTACATAAAGTAAATGGATCTTGATGTACTTTATCTCTTTTACTCCAATATTATTTAAAATTGGTACTACTGCATTCAAATCTGTCAGATGATTTTAATAATGTAAATCCATCGATTATTCACTACGATAATGGAAATAAATCTTCTTAAATTTATTTTAAAATAACTCGTTCACACTTCCATATAATTGTTGGATAACAAATAAATCTTCCTTTGATTTTAAAATATCCACGTAAACTATTCTTTAAACTTTTTTGTATTTTCTTTTGTTGACATCCAACCATATGATTATTACATAACCATACTTATTTCACAGATTTTGGGTCTCGAGCCGAGCATGGATTCTCCAAGTGTTTTTGATCGACTGAATTTGTTAATTTTAGCTGGGGTTTATATATGATTTGGCGAAACAAATAAAAATTATGTCAATTTTTCCAAACAACTGCCTCGCGAATGTTTTATATGACGTCACTATTCAAATACAGCTGATAATAATTACCACAGATCTTAATTCTACAAAAATAGGATTATAGCTGGCAAAATAACGATTAAAACAATATAAGACACTCATATCCTACAATGTACTATAACTTAGAAAATTGACAAAAACGATTGACAATGAACAAATCCCATTATGACCTAATTATACACAAAACTCAATAAATCCAGCTTCATCCTTTACAGAATGAATACATAATTACACTATATAACTAATACGTATAAAATTTACACAAGGACATCTTTACAATAAAAGAAAAACACAAATTAAGATTCCTCTCTACGATCAGATAAACCCAACAATGCTTTATACAAAATCCATTTTCAAATCAACTCAAATGAAGTTTAATTGTCCAGCATACAGTCCTCCAAGTGTTTGCATTCAAACAATGGTGATAAATGTTGTATAAGAATCAATATTTGTAAAACACGATGCATATCAACAAAGCCGAAACCTTCATTAAAATAAATACCCAGTATTATTATGTAAGAACTTGTAAGTTTATTGTGCTAGATTAGTCATTACAAGATTGACCTAATTAACATATTTTTAGTTAAATATTAGCCCGAAACTGAGTCAGTCTTATGGAAAACAGAAAGATCCTCCCTACGTTAATGATCGTAGAACTTGAATTTAATCAGGTAAATTGAATCTTCCAGACAAATGGAACAACCATCCTAATATGTGACTTGGGTTGCATAAACGTGTATTATCAAGAAACAATCTATTTAGATTTGATCATTTGATCATTTGATTTATATCCTTTTTTAAAATCAGACCTTTTATATATTTATAAAAATTTAGGTTATGTTTGCATGAAATTTTATCTTTTTTGATTTCAGTTTTAGAAATTGATAAATCTATCTGTGACTTAACATGTAGTCTTTAGATTAATTACACCTAACATCCTAGCATGTCTAGTCTATCCTTTATTTTACTTTATTGCATGAAATAATTATTTTTACGTTTACGATCATATCGTCTACTAAATTTTCTAGACAATAATTCTAGACATCTCAATATATATATGTAATATGTAGATGCATCTCAGTTACATGTGTATACTTATACATATGTGCGTAGATATATCTAGTTTAAATACTATTTTGTGAAAAATTCAGTTAAGAGTGTTTGGCGCTTAGGCTTATACTATTTGTGTTTGGTTGATTTGTGATATTTTAGACAGCTACAGACACTGCACGGTTGATTAGACCACGGATATCTAGGTTTCACTGTAGTTGTAAAAGTTTACCAAATAGGAAGTGTTACAACAAAAAAAATCGAAAAGTTGCAATTTGTTATTTGTTGTATAAATAACTATTAATATTACGTTATTTCCGGTTTCTGGTAATTTTATTTATATCAATATTGCGAGAAGAATAGAAAAGATTCAACATTACTTATATTCCAAACTCCGTTTTACTTGAATCTTTTAGCCACTACTCTCCAGACCTTAAAAGGAAGTTCTGTTTACTTTTCAATCCAGTCACCTTCCATTTCCTTCTAGGGTTGTCAACGGCTGAGAACTCAACCTTGTGAGGAAGCATCCCACAGCTACGTGCTATAGGTGAAGCTCGATTGGTACATTAACTTTACAGTAACTGCAAGCCACTTCGCGTAGCATTCACTTTCTGAGTTAAATAAAGTTAAGAAACTGTTTAAAAAACGTCTTTTTACGGTTTTTGTCGATTTTCTCAAAAATATTGACATCCAAGTATTTAAACCTATTTTCAAGAAGCTGCGATGCATTTTACATAGTATAAACTATACCATATTTCAGGGCTTGGGTTCGGTGATCCTGGAAGAACAGCTGACAGTATATGGTATGAAAGTATTACTGGGATTATTATTTTTTCGTATGTCATTTAATATTTAGACAGAAAATTTAGAAATTTAAGGTTTTGTATTTACGATCATGTGATACCAACGGCGATAAATCATTCACATATATGTACGGAGTACAAATTACGTAATAAAAAATGTAAGTACTGTTCTTGTGGTCGAGAAACGCAGCTTGGGAAATCAAGGCCCGTAGGAACAAGCATCACAAGAACACGAGACGAGATTATTCCTCAGCATTGAGACTACAAAAATCTTTACATTTCTCGATACTTACGAGTACACGATTTTTTGCAATACCTGATAAATAAGAAATAAATAGTACCTAACCTACCCAATTTATTTTTCAAGGTAGGGATACTGGGTATCGTCCACAGCAAAGCGATGTGTTTACAGATTAATGTTTTAGTTATTTACAAATGATTCTCGAGGATAGCACAATTTTTTGACTTTTTTGTAGTTTCATCAACTAGAGCTAACCATCTGTAACCGTCACATCAATGGAGCTTTTATACAAGCCCTGGACTAACATTAATCATGGGAAATAACTAATGCGCCATTTTTAAAATGCCAACCTCACAAAGCGGTAAAATTGGCATCTATTAAGGTGTCATAAAATAACGCAATTACCAAGCAAAATAATTATGGTTTTCTATTTAGTTTTTACGCAACAATCCTAAAAACTGCATAACTTTCTTCTTCTTCTAAATGTATACATATACATTTGCACACTATATAATAATAAAAAAAACAAAGTAAATATTCTAATTAATTATTTACCATAAATTAGAAAATACCAAATATATTTTATTAATTCTACACCTACATATTGTAACGATCTTTTTAAATAATAGTAAAAAAGTTATTTTAACTGTTTATTAACAAGTGACATATTAACACTGGCACGGATTTAATCTTAACTAATTACAAACACAATTATAAACTATTAACGAACTTAAACTAAATTATTTACAAGCTATTTATTTATTTAATTGCAGTATTGATTTCGAACATGTATATAGATTATTACAAGTTGCGCGTATTTAACTGTCGAACTGACCCCCTTTTTGCGTGGTGGCATTTATATATGCATACGTCTATCGCTCCGGAACATTCCGCCGCCAATCTGGAATATTGTATATGCGCCGGGAACCTTCTCGCTCGTTCGCCGGCAGTCTATATGTAGGGTTTTCCCGTACATTACAATATTTATCGATATCGCGGTTTGAATCAGGACAAACCCTACTATAATGCTATTAACTTCTAGATTAGCATCAGATAAAATAATAAGGCTCTTTTGTGTATTGGATCAAGGGTTAAGTTAAATAAGGCAAAGATTTTTTGCTGCAACTGTTAGGAAAGTGACTTTGATGACTGTTGAGACAAGGAAGTCACTCATTACCCTAGTAATGATTTACGTCCCTGTCTCAACAGTCATGAAAGCGATTATCTTGAAATTACCAAGCTATGTTAACATTTTTACCTGGATTTTATTTTATTGACTTTTCAGCAATTTATTAAATTTTTCATTCTCTTTGATTATTATTAAAGCAGTTGAAAAAATGTACACGCAACATATCACGAAAGTGTCTTTCTGGGACTCGCAGATCAACTCCTCTAGTAAAGCATCACTTTCCTGCCTTGTTTACTTTTTCTGATTTTGCAAACGAATCTAAATTTTCTGATGAGAAAATTAATGATAAAATAAAATGGTCAGTATTTTATCAAAGAAAGCTGAATTCTATATATCCTCGGCATAAATTTATTGTCAGATCTTTTTTATGGAGACTCGTACATTTTCACGAGCAATACCTTCCGTATTTAATTTGTCGCTATCAAGTATTTACTACTTTTAAAAGGATTCTTCCAACACTGTATTACACTTTAGCTAAATTTACAAAATTTACCTCGAAGTCGTGAAAAGACAACTTTTAGTTTATTTATTCCTCTCTACAAAATGTATGAGCAAGCTTTTTGTTTTCCCAGTAATACCTTGATCCGTGTCCCTCTTTTCTGTCCCCTATTACAACAAAGCTCAGATTTTAATTTTTAACTTTAACAAAACCTTTTCATAAAAATATCTTTTTTGAAGTGATCCTCAAAGTAATAACGCAAAAATAAAAGTTGATGTTGAAAAATTCATAGAGCGAATCAAGCAGGGCAATATATAAAAGCGTCATAAAGCGAGTGCACTTTTATTAAGGGTAGCGCAAGCAATAATGTCTTTTTGATTTTTGTTTTGTAAAAGCGGGCGACAAAGTGTCGTTCATATTTACGATGGTCTAACTATATTTACTGCAGGACCTAGTTTAACGTTGAAGCCTGTTTGCTAGTGTAATAGGTTTATTACCCAAAGCACGTCTAATTCCTCCTTTACTCCTATTCGGCGTTCTAGTACGGCTTTCGCTCAGGGTTCATTTGACCCTACCGTCTTAATATTATTTCTCTCCTTCATGTGCACATCATCCTTACAAGACGATCTCGTGTCAGCTCCAGATATTTCGTTATATAATTTGAATAAAATTCACGACGCCACATACAGACAGCAAGAGCATTTTCTTCCATATGATCAAATGTCAACGAAAAGGATATGTTTGAGCTGAATCTTCTATACACTACGTTTTATTATTTAGCGCCTTATTTTATACAGCATATAATAAAAACTTTATAGATAGTCAACATGCAACTAGCATGGTATTATTTATGTAGGATATAAAATTTCATATTTTATACATTGTAAAAATGTAAAAAGAATAATAATAAATTTGTATCTGCATACAGGACCTGGAGATGTTTCCGCTTCCTTCAAAAGAAAACGAAACACAACAAAACTATTTTAATCAAAATCGTGGACTTGGCGTACAACAAGGTTGCGAATAAAGAGGTGGAAGGTGCGTCATTTATATAAAATAACTATTATTAAAACATCAGCTTAAACTAAATCTTAATGATTGTCAAATAGAGTAGACAGCATGCTCGAAGGGTGTACTTACGTACGTAGTACATATTACATAAGGTCAGAGAAATAAGTTTCGTATTATTCTTTCCACGCATGTTGCACAAATGGAGTAAAACGTGGTGAAAGTTGTGGAATGATGAAAGACACGTAGGACATGTTTCAATTTGTATGTGGAATCACGCGCTGCTGTTATCGTTTGTTTGAAGAAACTGTTGGGAACTCCTGCTTTATACTCCATGCGATTCACTTCAAACTTACCATGCAGCATGTCTTACTCTATCTTACTATATGATATTTACGAGATTCAAATTTGCGAAAATAGTAGTGAGCTGGCAGGTCAATCTTCCACGTTAATATAGTTACAGCTATAGAAGATGTATGAGTGTTATTAAGCATATACTGAGTAACACAGTTCTCTATATTTGGTTCACCCCTTATTATTGATGTGTGAAGTTGATCTTTCTGATCAGTTTACTATTGTTTTCCAGAATTTACAAATTCAAATCCCGTGTCGAAGTAGAATAGACGAGATTGCTTGTTGTCTCAGATCTATCTCATTACGCATAAAGCAGTTCCAACAGTTTCTCCTAACAAACGATAACCCTATAGTGATGGCCCGACATACAGGCACAGATTTTATTCTCACTGTACCATAACGTTCACCATAATTTCACTCGTTTTGTTCAACATGCGTGCATAAACAATACGAATCTTGTGATCATATTACTTTGGGTCATATACAGAGTCTCTTCAAATGAGGTTCATAAGAGGAAAAACTTGTTTAAGTGCTTAGGGTTTTTATATTGGATTTTTGTGGTGCGTTGTTGTGGAATATGTCACATGAGCGAGGTTTTGATGAATATTTGAAGGGGTCTTGGAACTAACGGAAGTTGGAGGTTTTGTCTTGTATGGTGTTATTGAACTTCTTAGGTCATGGACTAGCGTTAGAACCTTCTCATAAAAGTAATCTGTTACATACAACCGAGAAAAACAAAATTATGTACTTAATAAGTTAAATTAAAGGATACGGTGTGATATTAGGTATTACAGTCGCCTTTGACCAAAATTTAATTTAAAAGACTTTTATTTCATTTCGTATTTCAAACAATTGTTTGTATACTACAATTAGTAAAATAAAGTATAACTTGATCTCCGTTGTCAATGACACCGGAGTTCAAGACGTTCTTGATCTCCGTTGTTGTTGGCAACGTAAAAATCATTTGATGTTGCATAACTGCCACACGTGACATGCTGCTTTTTATCTCCTTGGTTACGCGTATGATGACACAGACAAGGCAACTTGCTTCATTTAATAAATTCGGAAAAATATTAAAAGGGAGAAATTAGGATTGAAATACGAAATAAAATAAAACAACTTATGCAATACGGAGATCAAGCTTCATTAAATCCTCGAAGATGTTAAAACGCCTCGGCTGGCGCCTAGGCGTTATAATACATCTTCTTGGATTTAAAGTATCGCTTGATCTCCTAATTACATAATATATATTAAATTCATTACAAAGTCGGCTCTTAGTCTAGCGGTTTTGACAATAATAAATTTTATTCTAGCCTGGTAACCGGATTTCAATAATAATGTTATGCAATGTAGGCTGGTGTTTGGTTTACTTACCAGTGAGAAGAAATTTCCTTTTGCTCACTAGTGACTAAATAAACGTCAACTTCAATTGCTTAGAAACGTCAAGATAAAAGTGAGTTAGTTAGTTTTAAACGTTTACTTAGAGGTGTTGCATAATAGTTATCTATGGTACCAGTGAATAAAAAGAACTATTATTTGATTTTGTTTTAGGATCAGTGAAAGTTTGTTTCTATACAAGAAGAGAAAGTATTGAGAATTAAAACTCGGTTTTCCTAAATTGTACAATTACGCTCATAGCGATGAACTGGTGCTGGTCCAAACGAACCCATTTGTTGTGGTATGATGATTTGAGAGACTGGGAGATTTTAAATTTGAGGGATACTTTAACATTGCACAGAAACACATTTCTAAAGAAAATTGCAAATTAAGAAACTGCACAGTATAGGAACATCGTGATTGCTTGAACTAAAACTTGTGATACATCAAAAGAATTCAATATTAGTAAAAAATTAATTAAATGTACTTACCTAAATGCCTAGAAATATAGCAATTACAACACATTGTAAAAAAATTATGTTTTTCCAAATTAGCCCTGCCTAGTTTAAAATACAATACCAGCACAAAATTAACAGTAGCGCAGAACATCCAACTTGTTGAGTATGTTCAGTGCCTCGACGTAAGTTATAAATAGACTAATCTTACTCGCGAAGTATCAAAATTAGTCCGATTTCAATTTCACATCAAATGCTAAGGTGTATTCTTAAAGTTTAGAAAGTTTGAATAGATAGAAAAAAAAATTAAAATAATTCCTTATATAAGAATAACCTGTCAATGACTAAAACTCTAAAGGGTTAACGAAAAGAATCCCTAAAATATGTGAAGCAGTTATAAATAAATCATGGTCAAAGAATATTTTAGTTTTCAATTGTCCTTGTTCTTAATATGTATGCTTCTTATGTCAAACTTCAAGAAATAGCTACATTGTCCAAAACTTCCAATAATATTAGAACTATTCTAGCGAGACGAATTTAAACAGGAACATTTTATCATCAGAAACTTTCAAGTCAGTGCTTCAGATTTTGACACGTCTTAGGGCCTAAGTTTAAATTATTTCTTCAAATTAATATGAAAATAATTAACGAAGTAAAAATGAGTGTAATCGTTGCTGCATTAATTATTGAAAGAAGGTTATTTCTAATTTGTACGAGGATAGATTGACAAGTTTTCGGAATAACAATGAAGTCATATAATGTGATTCAAGTTGCATTTTATTTTTTAACCAAATCCCCTTGAACTTCAATCACACTTGGTCAACGTTGCTCCAACTTCTCGATTCCTTCCAGGAAGTACGGAATATTCAATACGGGTCAGTAACCGTCTTTCTTCTTTCTAGATAATCAGTCAGCAAAATTCCGTTGGTATTCCAAAATACTGATGCTAACACATTTTCAGCTGACTGAATGGACTCTTTTTTCTTCGGAACCGATCTTCAAATCCACTGCTTTGCTTGCATTTGAATTTTTGGTGTGTAATGGTGAGTCTAGGTCTCATCCATGGTCATAAACTGTCTCTTGAAATTCCTTGCATTCCTCTTAAACACTTCCAAATAATTGGTTGAACTTTATGCTCGAATGCGTTTCTGCTTCGGATTGAGCAAATGCGGCACCCATCTTGCAAAAAAGTTTTTTAAACCCAAGTCATTATGTAAAATATGAATTAATCGTTCATAAGAGATGCCCACAGCTTTTTTCAATTTCACGCACATTTATATGATGATTTGCCAAGACCATATCATGGACTGTAACTACAATCTCTAGTGTGGTTGCCGTTTTTGAATGTCACGGTGAAGAGTGAAGGTGACGATCTCCAAGAACAGCATCCAACCTGGATTTAATTTCCGTTGTACCGTCCAAATAAAAAAAAATTGATGACTACCGGAATTTCGTTTTTCCGCGGCTCCATCCAACCACATAAAAATATTTGGAGAAGTCACCCCTAGTGGTGATCCGGGAAACTATTCAATCTATCCTCGTATCTTTCACTTGAGTTCAAAGATCAGTGAGAGGGTCATGACGTTTTAAGCTCAATTTTAATACTGATGGAAACCTTATAATTGGAAGTTCGCAGGTGATCGATTACCCGAGAGATTTAATATAGTAGGTATATATTAATTTTTTAATATACTTAAAATAATTTGAAGTCGGCTGGAGCATATATGGGCGTACAAGCGTCAACCCTGTAAAAGTTTTATTCTTTTTAATTGGATCAGGAAACGATTTACCTCGTAAACACACCCTTAACTTGATTTTCAGAGTAGAAATTGAAAGGTGGGTGCGATTGGATAAACAAGAATATAACTATAAGTATGAAAATCAAACTTTTTAAATAGAAAGCCAAACCGATAACAGTCTCGAGAAGTGATCACCTTTAAGTTTAAAATAATCTTCCATTTTATGAAATAGTGAAGTTCTAAAGAAGGCAATTTATTTGCAAAGTCAGAACTATACTTTTACCATATTCTCTTGAAGCTAGCTATTGTCAAGTATGTAAAATGACATGAAAAGTTTCTTTTTTGGATGATTTAAATATTTTTGAAGTTGAAACTTGTGCCCGCGTATATGTTTAATTTAGGAATCTCTCCGATGTGTTCCATATTGCTGCTTATCCCGAACATTCGCATGCGTATGTGAAACATTCTACTTCATTGCTTGGAAGCCAATATATTTTATATCTCTATCTCCCCTTTATTTTCTCCTGCTGAGAATTTTAGTGAGAATTTTTTCCACGATAGCGCTGAAAGAATAAAACAGGCTTTTGTATTTTTTGTTTTTGCTAATGGTCCATGATGGGAATTCTAGTTTCGGGATGTGAAACGGAATACAGCTTTTATTATTCATAAACGAGAACGGATATTCATTTTTGTTTGTTTTCAATAAAATGCCAACATATGTTTTTATTTTTTGCTTTGGAGGAATTGCGCAAAAGATTCTTATGACACATAAATATAATACATACTAAAATAGTGAAAAATTCTAACAATATTTTAATTGTTGGCTACTTTTTTATTGATTTGATAAGAAGATAAGAGGATTATATTATATGTAATTAATTTTGTGGATAGATTTTTTGACTATAATAAACAGTTAATGTCAAATTATTAACGTTTTCCGAAGACTTGTGTATAAAGCAGGGCCAAATGTGAGGAGCTTTAGTAAATGGCCCTTCTTGTTGGTCAAGGCACGTTTCTGATTTATAAAACACCGTATGCCACATCCTGTGGATCGAATTCAAATCTGAGAGAGTATTTGAAACATCCCTAGGGAAAGAATAAAATTGTATTCGATCATTTTTCTTCCTCATGACACATTTTTTCTTTTTTGCCTAGTTTGTGTTTATCTGTTTTTTTCAAGATATATAAAATTATATATTCTTTTCTTTTTTCAGAGCATCGTCCGTCCTGGTATTCTGGTTGGAAATAATATGGGTGATAACACTTTTTCTACAACTATGCGTCAGGTAAATATATCAGTTATAACTTTTATTCAAAATTGACTACTATACAACTATACAAGAACAAATAAGTTCAAAATTACCTATTTAATTTCAACTTTTTCCACCTTTTATGTTGGCTCTTTTTTGCCCAGGAATATAAATGAAGCCACGTTCATTTAAAGTTCACAATACGAACTTCTCTCCTATTTTCTGCCTGTGTTTTTCTTCTTTACACTCTCATACAAGAAAACTTTTCTTTTCATAGAACTTAAAGATCGAATAACAACTTCAAACAATATTGCTATATGTATATATGTATATATATTCCTTTCTGTTATTCAAAGAAAAAAAATAAGCGAAATTATGAATCTCCATTGTAAATTAAATGTTTACATTTTAATTTTGCTGTCTATATTATTCATTATGACCGACAATGTGTAAAGTTAATCTCGAGATAATTAACTTTACATTTTTGATCTTTGTTTTACTTTTTGCCGTTAATTATAACATCAAGTTAAACGTTAGAATATTAATAAACGAAAAAATGCAAACAAAAGAGTTCAAATACGTCTTCGTGGAGTCCGGAAATTTTTGTTTTTTATATAAATGAGATTGTTTGATCAAAAGCGAAAAGTTAAAAAGATTCTGTATATTTAGAAACGCTTTCTTATAATTGCAAGATTGCGAAGAGTTGCTACTTTATTCTTACAATGTATTTTAATGAGAAGTTTCCATAGGTGACTCAAACATATCGGAAAAATAATTAAAAGTAAAACTGAACTAATATTTGTTCCATTTTCATGAACATTCAAGTAGAGATGTATCCTGCAAATTAAATTATTCTCATAAAGAGACCAGTTCGCATTTCCGATTTCATTTTTGCCTGTGGTATCATATTATTTTTTGGTGTATTAGGTTTCCTTCCTCATAAATCGTTGATGTGCTTCTGGTACGATTGATTTATGCGATTGAAACGTGTACGTTCGTTGATACAATTTATCACACCCTAACAATATTGCCGTGCCGTATTGGCGAAGACTGATAAACACAATTACTGCCCCATTGTTATAATAGATTCAATCTTGATACATAAACACAATGGAAATGTAACTATTGCTGTAATACCTCAAATTATGACCAAGTTTCCGAAATTAATCTATGTTTAATATTAATGGGATTAACAGCATGCTGCTTGGACGTCCCAAATTTGTGTACAATAAATTTATACCCTAATGTGTCGTAGAAATCCTATTATATACAACTGACCTTTCTTATGTCGAAATGTAATAAATTAAATGTATCAGCATTAGATACGTACTGAAGGAAAATTAGTGAAATATCCTAATTTATTTTTGCAATTTTTTATCAATTTATTTAACACAACAGGTAATAAATCTGATAATACAGAAAACGCTATAAATAATGGTTTATAAGACATTATTTAACACATCATTCAATTAATTTTAATATGTTTCATATTTTAAAAGCTCTTGCAAGATACCGTATTAATTACCTGTTCTACTTAAATGATTTGTGTTAAGCTGTAATCGAAGTTAAAGAGCGTGTAGCAGTCATTTTCTGAATCTGTGAAAATATCGCTTGCTGATTAGGCAACCCACTTTAGTCGTTGTATTATCTGCGAATTTTGATTTTTGATTCCTAAAGGTCATAGCTTTCCAAGATTTTTCTCGAGAAACTTTTCTTTAACTTTAGTTATTTTATGACAATCCAACTCGAATTAACCAATCAAATTACAGAATTTTTCAAATTGGGACCACTGAAATTAGTTTATAGTGAAAAACCACTAATGGTTTTGTCTTAGTGAAGAAATTTATGTCAAATATAAATAAAAATTTGCTCGATTGATTGTCAAGCCGAATTCAACTCGTGGTCTAATTTCTTCTTGCAAAATTTGTCATTTAAGGCATTCATAGCTTTTGCTTTTCGAAAATTACACTCGTCTCCATCATGGACTCGTGTAATTTTTCGTTGCAAAAGCTACTCATTTCTGAAATGACATCAGTGCATAATTGGATGCTGGTTTGAACCTCTAAAAAAGGAACTGAAGTGAATTTTCTCCCAACAAGTTTGTTGGTTGAACAAAACATGCATACATTTTTGTAAAATTCAAAATTATAGTTCAAGCCGGTCAAGATTTTCAGGTAAAATTTCATCTTTTTAATTAACCTCCTTTCGACCGTTTAATCGTTATAAAAGAATTGAGTTTTTATTGTTTGTTTTTTGTCTGTACGTACGTACCGGCCCTGGTGATTATGTCGCCTTGATGCAAATATTGTTTCGGCGCCCTTAATGAATTTATTGACACAATATGTTTTCAAATTTTCAAATGTTTCCCTCTCATACAGCGGCGTTATAGAAATTCAAATTTCGGACGAATAATAAACAAGTGCTCTATAGAACCAGTCAGGGCCGGCGTAAGCTATTGCGGGGCCGGGTTCAAAAATGCACTTGGCCTAAAACAACTTCTAAATAAATTGTTTATTATACACACATTATTATATATTACAATAAGATCATCGAGTACCATTACAGTTATTTACGAAAACGAGAAGTCGCGATTGAGGGCATTTTTTTAAGCACGAGCGACGAAGGAGCGAGTAATTCATTTGAGCGAATACGTCGAAGATGACTACGCGCATCGAGTTTTGCACCAAATTTTTTGAAACGAACTTTAGCAACAACACCGAAAATACATAATTAACCAAAATCTGTAATACTGTTTCGAATTCAAAGTAAACTTGAAACCAAGAGGCAAGAGCATTCTCTTGTTGCCAATAGATCGCGCTCTCATATTTGTCAGTGTAATTATTATCGATTACTAATCTTTCTTTTGTCATTGCTAATACCCAAATGGTTTCTAAATTAAATTTTAGGTATACTTAAAAAATTCCCCCTACCAAACATTTTTTTACCAAACTGGTATCATTTTAACGGGCATTTTATGCTAATTCTCAATATGTAGATCATTTTTGGGTCGAATGCCCCAAATATGGGGATCAAAACTAAAAAAATGCTTCATTTCCATGGAATTGAATAATAAGTATATTAAGTTTCTGATTGCCAAATTGTCTAATTTACAATTACACAATTAAGTTAGGTTAAGTTAAAGTAGGTTTCGGTTAAGTTTAGGTAAGGTTAGGTTTAAGTTAGGTTAGATTGAGAAAAATCCGAATTTGCTTTTGCATAGCGTTTTGTTTAGGTAGTGGCGTTTTTGTAGAGTTTAGGTTGATAGCAACCAATCTTGGAGGCCTAGAGGCGTTTGCTTCAATAAATGCTAATTCTGAATATGTAAATCATTTTTGGAGCGAGCGCCCCAAATTTGGGATCAAAAGTAAAAAAATGCTTAAATCTCCAGGGAAATGAATAATAATTAAGATTTGGTTAATCTAGATTTAGGTTAGGTTTAGTTTGGGTTAAGTTTAGATTAGGTTCGGTTAGGCTTGGATTAGGTTAGGTTAGGTTACGTTAAGTTAGGATAAGTTGAAAACACTCGAATTTGCTTTTGCATAGCGGTTTAGTTAGTGGCGTTTTTATGAAGGTCAGATTGGTAGCAATCAATTTTGGGTCCCTAGGGGCGTTTGCTCCAAAAAGATATGTAAGTCATTTTTGAAGCGAGCGCCCCAAAGGCCCCAAATTTGGGAATCAAAAGTAAAAAAAACGCCTAATCTCCATGAAAAGGAATAATAATTATATTAAGTTTCTATGATTGCCAAATTGTGTAATTTACAATTACACAATTTAGTTAGGTTAGATTTGGTTAGTCTAGCTTTAGGTTAGGTTAAGTTTAGCTTAGGCTTAGATTAGGTTAGATTAGACTTAGATTAGGTTAGGTTTGGATAAGTTAAGTTAAGGTTTTGATTAGGTACAGGCGTTTTTGTGAAGGTTAGGTTGGTAGCAACCAATTTATTTTTAAACAGCCTAAGAGGGCCAGTGTTTTTTGCATCTTTCTGAAGCACGAGTGCGCAAACAATAGTTTGGGTTATTGTTGCATTCGCAAAATGCCATTTTGAAAGTGGTGAGTTTAAAAAATTATTTCTCTGGTCTTTTTCGTTGCAAAGTTTTTAATTACGTCATCAAGATTTATGTAGGTTGAATGATAGAATTTTGCTTTACCAGTCGTTAAGTGACACGGAAACATCGGTGTGACTACAGCAGCAAAGAAAATGCGCGTCAAAACGCGGGGCTGGGCTCCTGGGAACGTGCTGAACCCGCCTCGCGCCGGCCCTGGAACCAGTACTGAAAACAGTAGTGAAAGACAGTAGGCCTTCGCAAAAGTTTTATTCACTTTATGCGTATATGACTATGAGTAGACTTGTTAAAATACCATACTAAGATTAGATTCTTGGTGTGTCGCCAAATTACATTAATAAAGTGTTGCGCAAGGTTCATTCGAAAATGCGCCGTACACGTGAATAGACGCACTTGTTGTACGTGCAGTAAAATAAATTTTGTAGTTCACCTGTGATTATATTATTCTTATTTTTATTTTGGTTCCATTGCTTCTTTACAATGCCGCATAATAAGATAGTAACACGGTCACAAAGTAACACCGATACGAGTGGTAATAATCTTGATGAAAATATCATAGTACCAGGGTCACTAAATAACACTGATATGAATATCAGTAGCAATCTCGATGAAGCCCTCATACAGAAAGTGATCGAAAAAGTATTAAATTCTCCAACAATAGTACAAATTATAGCCGATAAGATCTCCGAATTATTAATTCCGTTGAAAGAAGAACTAACACAATGTAAGAAGATAATAAACGATTTGGAATGTGAGTTAAGCAAAACAAAAAAGTCATACGACGATTTGGAACAATACTCGAGGCTAAATAATCTTCGCATTTATGGAATACCCGAATCAATAAATGAAAACACCGACTTAGTGATAAGTAAAATATGTAAAGAGAAATTGGGAATCGAATTAACTGCAAATATGATTGATGTTAGTCACCGCCTACCAGGAAAAGAGGGTAAACACAAACCACTAATCATTAAATTTGTAAATAGAAATATTAAGCAATTAGTATACAGTAAGAAAAGCAAGCTAAAAAACACAAAAATTGTTATTCTGGAGGACTTGACTAAACGCAGAAGTCAACTGTTGCAGGAAGCCAAGAAAAAATATGGAAACACAAACGCTTGGAGCAATAATTGTAAAATATTTATAAAAAACAACAATAAAGTAAGACGCGTTTCTTCGGTTTCTGAATTAAACTGATAATCGTACTGCATGCTGCATGTACTGATAAAACCAATTGAGGTCAGGAAATTTATTTATATTTTTCGAATTATATTTATGTATTTGTAGATATTGCACACATAAATAGAATTGCTGTTTATTTTGCACTATTATGGCTATTAGGTATAAAAAAAAATAATATTATTTTTATTCTACTTGGAAGCTTCTTTTGTTAATAATCTTTGAGTGAGATTTTCGATATTAGTTTGTATTATTTGTTACTACTACATTTTTTTTACTACTTATATTTTCTCTTATCAGAGTTCAATAATTTAATATTACAGTAAATTTTAATAATTTTGACTGTGATTTTTGGATATAAGCTTGTATTATTTGTAATCTTTATATACCTATATATGTTTTTTCTCTCTTTAACAGAATAATCTAATTTTATGTAGTACTCTCTCTAGCAATTTATAATTTATTACTTCATTGAAATTTATAATACCAGCTTATATTATTTGTTATTGTTATGTTAACATTATGCTTTATTTCATTCATTTAATTAATTATTATTAATACTACTTTATTATCATTTATATCAATATTGGTTTTTAGTTAAGCATATACCATGGACTGTTTGCGAATTGGACATGTCAATATCCGATCGTTACTACCGAAAATTAATGATTTTAAGGATTTGGTTACAACGTTCGATGTGCTGGCCTTATCGGAGACGTGGTTATCAGAAGACATAAATTCAAGAGCACTAATATTCAAAATTATAAATTAATACGTAAGGATAGATATGGAAGGGGAGGTGGGGTGGCTTTTTATATAAAGCAAAAGCTTTTTAGTCACGTTATTGATACGAATGAATTAATAGAACAACTGTGGTTACAAGTTAAGGTAAATAGTCAAAGTGTTGTATTGGGAGTGTTTTATAGGCCTCCAACCTTCAACTATAAAGCTTTTGTAGATGAAGTTGAAAACTCAATTATGTTGTGCACACCATACTCTGATAACATTGTATGCATGGGTGATGGCAATGTTGATTTTCTTATGGTGGATAACCCTGCAACAGTATATTTCAATAATATGTTAGAAAGTTTAAATTTCACTCAAATTATCAAAGAACCCACTAGATTAAATTCGTTATTAGATATTATAATTATTTCTAAAGCTTCATTCATAAAAAAATCGAATGTCGAGAATTTTCATTTGTCAGATCATGACTTAGTAAGTTGTGAAATAACATGTAAAAAAATACCGCGCATTCCAAGTTCTTATACTTTCGTGATTATAAAAATTTCAACTCTGAAATTTTCTATACCGAGTTAGAAACACTTTATTTTTATGATATATTCTATGAAAATGATATTAATAGAAAGGTAAATATTTTAAGTAGCCTTATAGGAAATCTTTTTGATAAGTATGCACCGTGGAGAACCATTACAGTTACAAAACAACCTGCACCTTGGTTAACTGATAATGTTAAATTACTTATGAAACTAAGGGACAAAGCAAAAACTAAATTTAAAACATCTAAAACCGCAGCTGCATGTGAATATTACAGGATGTTGCGCAATTATACAAACATCGCTATAAAAAATGAAAAACGAGCTTACTTACAGTTTAAGCTTGCTAGCAGTAACTCTAATATGATGTGGAAAGAATTCAAACGTCTAGATATTGTACATTCTAAAAATAATGCTAATAATTCTTTTGATGGTAACATTCATGAAATAAACAAGTTTTTTGTCGATAGCATTCCTTCTATGACTGTCGATCAGAACACTTTAGATTTCTACATAAATAATACGTTAGGTAATGATATTGTTTTTAACTTTAAGCTTTTAAATTCCGAGATTGTTTTCAAAATAATTAATTCTTTAAAAAGTAGTTCTACGGGATTAGATGGATTAAATATCAAAATGATTAAGTTATGTTGCCCTATTATTATACAAATTTTAGTACACATAATTAACTCTTGTATTCTAGAGAATATCTTTCCTGATAGTTGGAAGTCAGCTCTGATAACACCGATAGGGAAAATAGAACACCCTGTCGATTATAAGGATTGCAGACCAATCAGCATTCTCCCAACACTCTCAAAAATATTTGAAAAGGTCATTAACATGCAACTTCGTGAATACTTAGAAAATAATAAATTATTACCAATGTATCAATCGGGTTTTCGGTCTGGTTACAGCTGTACAACTGCTTTATCTTACATTACTGATGATATTTTTAAAGCGTACGATGAAGGAAAATCTACTTTGTTAGTTTTATTAGATTATAGTAAAGCTTTTGATACAATAAATCATGATTTACTTCTCAAGATATTACACTATTTAGGTCTGAGTGAAAATGCGATTGGTCTGGTCCGAAACTATTTGTGTAATAGAACACAAAGAGTTAAAGTGGCTAATGAGGTATCTTCACCTGTCGATATTATCAGAGGGGTGCCGCAGGGATCCATATTAGGACCTCTGCTATTCACCTTGTACACGCACGGTCTTTGTGGTTGTGTGGCGGCCTGTAATATTCACATGTATGCAGATGATACTCAAATTTACTATTTCTTCAAGTCAAGTGATGTCAAAGAAGCAACTAAAATTTTAAATAATGACCTCAAAGCTGTATCTGAATTTTCGTTACAACATGCATTAATGTTAAATCCCTCGAAATCATGTGCTCTATTATTAGGAAAATCAAGTGGCGCTCTTGAAGTTCCACCTATTAAAATTGGTGATATTGAAGTACCTATAGTAGAAAATGCTAAGAATTTAGCAGTAATTTTTGGCAAAACATTTCGGTTCAGGAAGCAAGTCTCTAAATACATACAGAAAGCTTATTTTAACTTAAAATTGATCTATCCCCATAAAAATTATTTAAGTAAAAAATCGAAAATTTTACTATGCGAATCCATGGTCTTATCACAATTTAAATATTTTGCTCCTGTATATGGCCCTTGTTTGGATTATGACACAACTCAGCGTATTCAACGAGTCCAGAACTCTTGTTTGCGTCTTATTTATGGAATTCCAAAATATGAACACATTTCGCATAAATTAATTGATACAGGTTGGCTCCATATGAAAAAACGGTTTTACTTGCAAACAGCTGCATTCTACCATAAGATAATATCTGACAAGCAGCCTCCCTATTTATACAATAAAATAAGATACAGAACAGATGTGCACAATATAAATTTGCGGCATAGAGGTCTGTTGACTATCCCTAGTTATAACACTACTTTTTACCAACGTTCGTTTACCTATAATGTCGCAAGAATTTATAATGAGCTACCATTTTCCATCAAAATCCTTGCTATTAAACAATTTAAAAAAGCTTTGTTCAAAAAGTTACTACTAGATGATTGATACACCAGTTCGTAAACAGTTTATGTAATTGATTCTTGTATAATTGATATGTTATAAATCTATACTAAATTTTTTTTGTGTGTAATAATCCTACCGTTAGTCGTTCGTTAACTCCAGGGAGATGATGGAAGAGCAGCTTATGCTGAATCATCTCCTTGCGATTCTGATGATTAAATAAGAATAAATAATTGGATTAAATAAATAATAAATAATTAAAAAAAATATATAAATAATTAAATTAGAAATGAAGTATCTTATGTATATTGTTTATTGTTTATCTGTTATATATTGTTTTTTCTTTTTTTATTATTGTCAGAATAAATAAATATTATTATTATTGTAATTTCGGAGCCCTTTGAGCATGGTGCTCCGATGCGAAGCATCCTTTGCTTACCGTGTGGAGCCTGCACTGCGTACGTGTACTAAATCGTTCCGTTTTTACAGGTTTTTTTTTAATTCATTGCATAATGCTTAATTTCCATCTAGGTGATGTGGTTTTTGTGCATCCCCTGACGTAGTTGTATTCTAATCAGGGGCGGATTTACCATTAAACTAAATAAGCTACAGCTTGGGCCCTCGGGTTCCAAGGGGGCTCAAAAATGACTAAACGACGTTACAGATTTGCTAAATTACAATCGAAAAAATGGTTATATATGTATGCAATGAGCAAAAAGTGTTATTCCAATTTTTAACGTTTTTAATAATAAATATTTGACTCTTCTCAAGTTATTATTGAAAATGTTAAATTTAGAATAAAAATATGAAATCTATAATTGAAAATGTAATTATTCTCTGAAACCGTTTCTCGTAATTAAAATGTTATTATTGACAATGCGGCGGGGAAGCCTCAAAGAAATCTTAGCTTGAGGCCTCGAAAATGGTAAATCCACCCCTATTTATAATTGACCTGAGTTACAATTCAAAAAAGGTGTACATACACACACACACAGACTTACGAAGACAACCAGGGAAGAACATACACACTATATACTACACAACATACTACAATTATTAGCAAGTAATTTATGTAAAAATTTTAATACTTAAGTTTTTTAATTAAACCGTTCCTTTTGTAACACCTGAGGGCTGGGGCTAACAACTTTTCTGAGAAATTAGGACTGCACGAGTTAACTATCAAACTGAGGGAAAATTTAATTCACATTACATCGCTATAGTATTGAACCAGGTGTTATAAAATATTCAGGTGACAACGATCAGCTGATAGGTCTATTTCAGTAAATACTAAATTAACCAATGATCTGTAATTCCCTGTTTCATAATAATAACTTGTACTTCAGTGTTCGCATAACTATAGAATTAACTTTTGCTACCATTGTTTATTTATTATATATCAATTTATTATTGAGTATTGATATTGAAGTTGATCTTACGGATTACAATAGTTTTTTTATAATTTATAATAGTTGGGATTGGTAAATAAATATTGACATTGTTTTGCCCATACTGTTTATACTATTTTTTTAAATAATACATGACAGGTGATACTATCATTTGTATAAAACGTGTGTTTATCAAGGATCAATATGAACAAAAAGTGGCGAGAGTTTTTTATCCAACCTACTTTATATGTTTATGGGTGCCACCCGTAGGTGATACACCTGGGTATCATTCTAGTCTTTAAACACCAAGTACCTTTTGCATTTATCTTGTATGACTTCGAGTTCAAACTGTTCACACTTCTTGCAGTAGGTATTAGAAGATTGGAACTCGTGACGCTTTGGATGTAAGAATTCTATCGAGCCACCCCGAATCCACTGTGACTAGTTGGAAGCGTTCATCGCTAGTGTGAAGTCAAAAAGGGTGCTGACTAGCTGGAAAAGGAAAGAGTATGGAAGGAAATAGTGGACAAATGAGTGAACAACGCGATAGCCATAGTTTTGGCTCCGTTTTCACAGCAGTTTTAAAGTGATTAATGAGATAAGATAAAATAAATAAAAGGCAAATCAAAGTTCATATCGCTCATTCGAAAGAATAGTGATACAAACACAAAAATCTTGAGAGAGAGAGATAGAGAAAGTGAGAAATGAAAAGATAATACATATATAGACTAGAAGTTACAACATTAAACAAGAAAATTAAAGCAAAGGAAAAAAAATTGTTTGGACACCCTATGAGAATGGACAGAGACAAGCAAATGAATAGGGCCTGGGAAACTAGACCAGAAGGCAGACATGACAGGAAGATCAAAATTTTCATGGAACGACAGCGTACAAAAAATTATAAGAAAAGCACAGAAAATAGTGGCGAGATTTTATTTAAGGGACCCTGAGTAAAACCAAATGTTATCAACTAACTCCTTGACACACTCATATAAAAGAGGAGAAAGATTATGTATGCTGATATGCAATCGAAGAACATGCTCTATTCAAGCCATAGAACCGAACTATAATTTCTTACAAACAATATTACGAAAAGTTATGAGAGTTAAAAACCAAACCAATGCAATTAGACAACACTCTTCGTAATCTTATATCACCTTAAGTAGAACAATGTGTGTGTAACACAGACATCAATCTAAAACTTGTCCAATTTAAATAGATCAAACCAATGGGTAAGTAAAAACCCAAATGTGTACCGATGATATCAAAGAGCTATCATCCAATGCTCAATCTCTTCTCACTTACTTGAAAATATTAAGTGGAACATCCAGTACATCTACAATTTTAGTAAACTTTTTGAAATAGAGTGTGTCTGGTCAACGTGTCTTAGTTGTTTATTTTTTTTAATAAGCTAAGGTAATATCGACCCAAACGCTTTAGAAGAAAATTAAAGAAGACGCAAGATTAAAACGATGAAAGAACAATTCACAAAATCGTTTTGCGTAATCAATATCGAATTCATGTCTTCCTGGAACACTCCACGCCTAAGAGGCGCTCCTCTTAAATTAACGCAGTCTAGCGCAGTGATGCTTATCTTTTTTCAAAGTTGTAGAATACCTTTAGTTATCTAGTGGAATTTAGTGAAACACCGGAATGAATAAACGCGATAGGATAAAAGAAGTTGGCAGACTATATTTAAAAATATTCTTGGCTTTAATCAAAAATGTTAATCCTATTAGACCAGTAGTTTACAAAGTTAGATGTTAAAAAAATTGTGGATCACTTGACATTATAAATTGAAATAGGCCCTAAATATTTTGCTCGATGTCCCTTCCATCAGATTTACATCGTACGTGTTCATTGACTCCTCTTGTTGTGAAAATGCCATGGAAATAATTTTTCAAAGTCATTGTAGCATAAATAAGCATAAGCATAAATTGGTTTCGTATTATATTAAATTTGAAAGGCAAAATAAAGTTTAACAAAGACATAGAATTTAACAAACATCTTGTGAGTTAACTTTAAATACACGCATTCAAAAAAAGGTATATTTATACATACAGTGTGTAAATAAAGTATGGAATAAAATTTATATTTTTTGTATTATTACTGTTTGGAAGAAAAGCTCGGGCACGTCAATTGTGTTTTTTGTTTTTTGTGGATTTTATGGTCGTCAATTTTAATTTTTTAGTTTACTACTATGGGGCCTATGACGTCATCGACTTTTTTTAAATGGAACTCCCTTATTTTTTTGCTAGAAATGAAAAGTATATTTTTTCTGAGTTCAGCAATACCCCATATATGGTATTTAAAATTAGTATTTTTGCAATACGTAGGACCAAATGTGATAACTTTCACGAAAATAATCATTAGACTTGTAAGATTAAAATAAGTATTATTTTCATGAATAGTTATCATATTTGGTCCTCCATATTTCTAAAAATACTAATTTTAAATACCACATATGGGGTATTGCTGAACTCAGAAAAAATATCCTTTTCATTTCTAGCAAAAGAATAAGGGAGTTCCATTTAAAAAAAGTCGACGACGTCATAGGCCCCATAGTAGTACACTAAAAAATTAAAATTGCCGACCATAAAATCCACAGGAAAAAATAAAATTGTACGTGTCTGAGCTTTTCTTCCAAACAGTGATATAACAAAAATATGAATTTTATTTTTTGATTAAATATGAGTTTTTTGTTATAACTTATATTTTTTTAATTTTTTTACTTTGTTTTATATTTAATTCTACACAGAGTGATGATAAAGTTCCACATAAAATTCATAATTCTGTTATATAATGTAATTTGAAGAAACGTTAAATCACGTCAATTTACGTAACAATGTACGTAAAGAACATGTATTTATCGGTGTTCTACTTCAAGCAATGATGACAATTTTTCTTAAATAACAAGTGCCACTTTTTCTTCTCAAGTTTGATAGACCTTTTCACCCACTAAATGATTAAAAATAAAAATTAATTACAATAATTAAAAATTAATTTTTTGGAGAAAAACGCTCTGGGAACGTAAAATGTTACAGAATTCATTCATCGATTCAGTCATACAAGACAGGAAAAAGCACAATTTAGAAAATAATTAAAACTAAAGGAAACAACAATTTAAAGAACAGAATGCATATGTCTTACCTTAGAACAGCTGTGGTTGTGACAAACAGGTATCTCTTTGCAAGTGTGCAATTATACAAAGACGGCGTAGCGCAATTGTCTGTGTGAGTATCTCTGTTATTGAGACCATTTAAATTAAAGCAAGAGTTAACATTTAACGGTTATCAATTATTTATTGAACAAAATCCCAACAAAACGCCAATTTCACAATCAACAATAAGTAGGATTGTTGCCAAGTTCGAAGAAACCAGGAGTTTGGGTGATCTATTCCATTAAGACCGTCCTAAACTAACTGAAGAGACCATATTAAATATTATGCTGCAAATTGAAGGAAACCCTCACGCTGCCATCCGAAAAATTGGCATGGATAATAATATCGATCACACAACTGTTGTTAAGATCCTCAAATAAATTCCACCCTTATAGAGTGCATTTAATTCGTGATCTAAATGAAGAGGTTTCAGACCGGCATCTCCAGGTTTGTGTCGAACTAATCCTACGATTTTTACAAAATGTGGTTTTCTCTGATGAAACTATGTTCTGTTTACATGGAACAGTCAATCGTCATCTGCAGAGGTATTGGTCGCAAGAACGTCCACACTAGGTGGAAAAAGCGCCCAGCCAACACCCACAGAAAACATAGGTTTGGGCGGGACTGATAGTGCTTTATGATGTTTTATATTCAAACGAGGAAGACCTAGACATTCCCAATCAAAATATATGGTCTCAACAGGATGGAGCTCCTCCACATTTTGCCTTGCAAGTTCAACAGTTCCTGTACAATGTGTTCCCCCATAGACGGATAGGGCAACGTAGTCCGATTGAGTGGCCAGCACGCTTACCCGACCTAACATTCTTTAATTTTTCAGTCATCTAAAATCTCGAGTGTACTTCAACAGGCCAAATAATTTAGAGGACTTAAAAAATTGAATTCGGCCGGAAATAAACAACATTGACCTAGAAATCATTGAACGAACGGTCCAAAGTAAGTACACGAGTGCCGAGGAGTGCGAAACAGTAAACGGTGAACAATTTCAACAGTTTTGTTAAAATGTTAAATTAATTTTACTTCGACATTCTTTGTTTGTTGAATAATTAAATTTTTAAGTTTTTACGTTCCCAGAGCGTTTGTCTCCAAAAAAGTAGTTATGTAAGGTATATTGTTTGATTACAATTGCAATTTATAAATCTATATAGTAGAGTTATTTGTATTAGAAACACTATTAATTATAATATTAGTCAATTGTTTATTGTATTTTTTTATTTTGATATTTAAATAAACGCGAAGGGGAATATTGCATTTTTGTTGTCATCCTTTTCAGACGTTGTATACTTGCTTTAATATTATTTAGTATATAGTATATATAGTTTAATAGTATTTAATTTTATTTGTATTTCTTTCCAGTTTTTTCGCTTCTTTTTCATTCGTTGATTGACTTTAATTTTTGATAATGCCATTTTCCATGAGTTAACTTAAATTTCATGATGATTTTAATTTTTTAATTAGTTCAGTTTTCTTGCCTGAATGCTCGACGTTGCATTTTTTAACCCATATTTCAATTCTTTCACTTTTAATTCGTCTATCTTCTCTTTCATCATCTTTTGTTATAAATTATTAGAAAGTTTGATACTTGCGAGTAAATAATTTACAAACACGTCCAACTCCACCAGCTGTTGCACTTTGGTTCGGGAGGAAGCTAAATTACAGTATAAATGGTCGACTTCTATAAAAATACATTTCATTTTATTCTTTAAATGCGAGGACACAAAATTAAAACTGCTATTCCTGAGATGAACATAAAATGTAAGGCGGCTCTCACACTGAAGCAATAAGCAATCAGCAACTAGCTGGCAACACGCAATATTAATGCTATCCGGTTTTTTACATTGAATTTAATCAGTAGTCTCACACTGGAGCAACTGGGCAACATTTTTTGTAGAAGCGATAACAAGTTGCTCCAGTGGTGTGAAATTTCTGATAAAAGACTTTTAATGCTGCGTGTTGCCAGTTGCTAGTTGCTGATTGCTTATTGATTCAGTGTGAGAGCCGCCTAAGCGTTTGAGAATTTATTGCTGAACTTGTAGAATAGGAATGCCAAAAATACAAAGTCAAATTGTTAAGCTTCAAAGTTTATTGGAAAGTAATAATAGTGGAAATAATACAACAATTTCAATAAAATGTCTTTCTCAACAGAATATCGATAAATTCAATCCTTTGAAAAGTAAATCTAAATGCATTTGGTACAGGGTGCCCCACGCAAGATGATCCTGTACCTTATCTTCGAAACTGTAAGAGTTACCAGAAAATGTTAAATATCAAAGTTAGTTGGTGTGAAACAAATTTTAATTTTATAATAGTTTTGTATATACAGGGTGAGTCACTTTGCTGTGGCTACTATCAACTTTTTTATTTTCAATGGAACACCCTGTATATTTTTACTGTTTTTGATTCTACACTTTATTTTAAGTATTTTGCCTAATGTATTTATCAAAAATCTGCACAGTTTCTGGACAAACTCAGTTTTTACATTTAAAGTTACATTTAAACGATTATAACAATACACGACGCTTATACATATATATATATTTAAATCCGCGATTCTGCATAAATTTATTACTGAATAGTATATAGGGTGTTCAATCTGATATACCAAAGGTATAAATCTTTGAACGGGAAAACCTCACTTTTTCAAATGGGACACCCTGTATATTTAAATTTTATGTGATTTAGTTTTTGATTCCCTACCAATTCATATATATATATGTTCTATCTAAAAGTTAACAGTTTCGAAGTTATTAGCGTTTTCCTGTTTTTTTCGATATTTTTCCTGCTAATTTGGATGGGAAGATTTTCAGCGTTACAGAAGCAGCTCTATCCATTGGCTAATCATTTTTTTGGTTAAGAACTAGATTGACTATTATCAGTTACTATCGATTTCAATGAGTATCGGTATTTAACTACTGTCATTTGTCACCGCCATGGTCATCCAATATACATAGCAATGCATTGAGGTTACGTCGAAGATATATTATAATCGTTCACTAGTTTATGTTTTACTGTAGTAATTTATTCTTATCCTTCTTATCTGTTGCTGGTTGTTTGAAATAAAAATGTTCTAACACACATCAGTTACTAACAGTTATTGTTCAGCAATTTGATAATAACTCTTTAATATACCCCATTCTGCATCGGTAAAACTCAGTTGAATCCTACTATTTTTTTTAGATGAAAACTAATAATGAAAATGTTGAACTAAACTGTTACAAAACCGTAAATTCATTGCCTATTTTGAAGTCTATAATTTTGAAATGAACTTATACTGTTCCAAAAGGAAATCGGATAAATGACAATGGTTAAATACATAATTAAATAATGATACTATTGAAATCAAAAGTAACTGAAAATAGTCAATTTAGTTCTTATCCAAAAACATGATTAGCCAATTGATAGATCTGCGTCTGTAACGCTGAAGATCTTCCCATCAAAATTAGTAAGGAAAATATCTAGAGAACCAGGAAAACGCTGATAACTTGCAAACTGACCAAAAGTATAAATCTTTGAACAGGAAAACCTCATTTTTGGAAACTGTTCGCTTTTAGATAGAACATATATAAATGAGTTGGTAGGAAACCAAAAACGAAAGCATATAAAATTTAAATATACATGGTGTCCCATTTGAAAAAATGAGGTTTTCCTGTTCAAAGATTTATACTTTTGGTCAGTTTCCAAGTTATCATCGTTTTTTCCAGGTCCCCTCGATATTTTTCTTGCTATTTTGGATGGGAAAATCTTCAGCGTTATAGAAGCAGCTCTGTATATTGGCTAATCATGTTTTTGGCTAAGAACTAAATTGACTATTTTTAGTTACTTTTGATTTCAATGAGTATCGGTATTTAACTATCTATTTAACCATTTGTCCGATTTTCTTTTGGAACAGAATAAGTTCATTTCAAAATTATAGACTTCGGACTGGGTAATGATTTTACAGTTTTTTAACAGTGTAGTCCAACTTTCATTATTAGTTATCATTTAAAAAAATAGTAGTATTCAACTGATTTTTACCCATGCAGAATGGGGCATTTTAAAGAGCTATTATCAAATTGCTGAATAATAACTTAAGATGTGTGTTGGAACATTTTCATTTGAAACAAACAGCGGCAGATAAGAAGGATAAGAATAAATTACTACAGTAAAACATAAACTAGTGAACCATTATAATATATCTTCGACGTAACCTCCCTGCATTGCTATGTATATTGGATGACCATGGCAGTGACAAATGACAGTAGTTAAAAACAGATACTCATTGAAATCGATAGTAACTTATAATAGCCAATCTAGTTCTTAACCAAAAAAAATGATTAGCCAATGGATAGAGCTGCTTCTGTAATGCTGAAAATCTTCTCATCCAAATTAGCACGGAAAATATCGAAAAAACAGGAAAACGCTGATAACTTTGAAACTGTTCACTTTTAGATGGAACATATATACATGAGTTGGTAGGGAATCAAAAACTAAATCACATAAAATTTAGATATACAGGCTGTCCTATTTGAAAAAAGTCAGATTTTCCTGTTCAAAGATTTATAACTTTGGTGTATCAGATTGAACACCCTGTATACTATTTAGTAATAAATTTATGCAGAAACGCGGATTTAGATATATATATATAAGCGTCGTGTATTATTATAATCGTATAAATGTAACTTGCACTATGTAAATTTATTTTTTGAAAAAACTTGGATTTTTCAAAAAATAACAAAAAACTGAATTTGCTCAGCAACTGTGCAGACTTTTGATATATACATTAGACAAACATACTTAAAATAAAGTGTAGAATCAAAAACAGTAAAAATATACAGGGTGTTCCATTGAAAATAAAAAGTTGTATAGTAGCCACAGCAATATGACTTACCCTGTATATACAAAACTATTATAAAATTAAAATTTGTTTTACACCAACCAACTTCTAACAACTTATAATAATTATAGATAAAAGGAAAGGAAACTTAAGAAAAAAAATCATCACACAATAAATCTGGTTAGAGTGGCATTTATTAAATTTGATATATACAGTACACAAAATTAACTACAATAAGGGATAAGAAAAGGATATCTTATTCATAAGTTTATTTTTTCTATATCAGGCCGAGAATTTATGGCGCTTACCTCGCATAACAGTATGTATGATATTGCACCGGCTATGATTTTAAAATCCAAAGACAAGCTCAGGAAAACTACATGAGACAATTTGATAAAATAATAAAATATTGTTCAACCTGTACCTGTAAAATTTTGTTAATGGAGACAAAACAAAAAAATACACAAATAAATCGTCTTTTGAAAATTTAAAAATATTAGTTTATTAATAAACACATAGAAAGAATGAAAGCTGAAAGTATTCAATTATTCAATTAGTATATTTAATTACTTAATTACAAAAATAAACATAAATTATATTAAATTTTAAAAATCAAATAAACAACCCATCCATTTACTGATGGATACACCACCTAGAACAACAATGTTCTGCATGTGGGAGTATGAGAAATATAAAATTTGTCAATATGGGCTATGTGTATACATAGAGTGTATGAATATGATTTAAGTGTTTTTATAAAATTAAAGAATAAATGTACGGAAGAAAAAAGAGATGTTATAGCAGTATATATGCATTTAACATTGTAAATGCAAACTTGTAGTAAATACTTTGTATTAAATTTATAGTGTTATAAAGAAAATTTATAGTGTTATAAAGAAAATTATGAAAGAGAAACGAAAACAAAAAAGATTGCTTACTATCTAAAATGGATGCAATTAACAAACTTGGAATAATTTAAATTAATTATTGGTGCCAATTGAATTTACCAAAATAAAAATTACGAGACAGTGTAATTCCCTTTGTCTTGATTAATTTTTATTTTATCAATCCCACGATCTTAAATTATAATTAAAAGAAAGAAACGAAACAAAAATAAAGTTAAAATTTGAAAATAAATTTTTAAATTCATAAACTGCGCCACTCGAAAATTTTTAAACAAACTATATTATTTGGCAGTTTTCTGTAATAGTCGGTAAATTTACCTGCTTATTTGTTGTGATGGTGAACACACATTTTTAAAATGATTTTTTCAGTGAAAATTGTATTGTAAATAATTACCATTATTAAATATTGGACATGTTTTCTCCAAGACATGAATACACCAAATCAGTTAGTGGTGTTCCAACAAGTTTCCATTATATTCTGTTTTAAAATTCCTTCTATCCAGAAATAAAGTTCCAATAGGTTTACCAGAAATTTCCTTATTATAAATAGATAGTCCAAAAACCAAATTAACACTTCACTTTCCTTTTTTTATAATTCACATTAACTGTTCTTTATTATTATCATTATTTAAAATTATTTGTGATGCGGAAAGCGAAACGGGACCTAAAGTCGGAAAATTCGATTTTGAGTTATTGACATTTTCGGAAAGCACGATAAAAAAGAAAACTTTACAAAAAAAATGGCGCGGATATCTCAAAGATTACGGATTTTACAGCGTTTTGGAGTTTTTATTTCAAAAAGTGCTTTTTGTGGGAAAACGCGCACAAATTTTTCAAAATCGACCTTTCCCCATTAAATTAAGTTTTTATCCTATTTCCGGTATGAAATGATTTCTTTTTATAATTTGGGTTGGTAAAAGAGATATCATCGTATCACAATTCATAAAAAATAAAAAACACCATTTTTTTGACACCAACCTCTTATTTTGCTTCTCCTGGAAATTCACGTATATGAATTTAGGTCCCTTTTCGCTTTCCGCATCACATTTAACACTTTTTAAAAAAAATTAAATTTGAATGACATTTGTCGTAACCTCACTTTTTTGACATTGACATAAAATTTGACACACATAACCTCAGAATTTTAACAAATTATTGCATGATCCGACATGGCTTCTGCTTTGCATGAAAATCAAGAAGGTAACCAGATTTTCAACCTGTTTTTATATTTTTTTCAAAAGCAAACGGCAAACGTTATTTTTCCACTAACAAAATCTGGTAAGTTACTAAAAAAAATTGAACATCTAACCTAACAAGATTTACATAACCAAATTATTGTAAAAAATTAAATTAAATTTTTAAACAAATTACATAATAAGAAAGAGGATAATTTTTCCTATATTTTGGTATATTACACGTCTTACCAAAAGCAAATTTAACTCCAGGATTCAATGGCAACCATTTTGAATTTCCTGACAAACATGGTTTTACAAAATTATAGATAATAACATTTTCACAGCTTATTGCCCCCTTTTCTTATTATTAAATTAATCCTAACATCCTAGTACACAATATTTACATCAATTTTGGCACCAAAACTTTAAATATTAACTAGATTTTACTATTTTAACAGATCAGGTTCATACGATACAAATTTTAAGCTTCAAAAGGGTAAACCTTCTCTATTTAGAGCTGCCCACTTGATTTATTTATTATACATTTATCATGAAATTTGATGAATCGTTAAACCAGCATGGGATTTACTTGAAATTCAACAACAAAAACTTTGAGTATTGTTCTGATTGCTTGCATACACCTTTCCATCTATGCCTTTTATAATTTCCAGGTGAAACTACACCTTACAATGGCTTCAATTATGAAAAACCAAGTCCAACGACCTAACGATATGCAAATCGTAACTTGTCAAAATAATTTTTCAGTTTTAAGTGGAAAATCGGTTTAAGATCTACTTCTTATTATTATCAAGAGATGTAGAGTGTATCCTTTACTTATTAAGTAACAAATTAATTTATTTAATTAAGATTTGTTCAAGTTGAGTCCAAACCCCTAAATATATAGGCAACCCAAATGACTTATATTCAACTATAAGTACTGGAATCACAGCAATACGTAGCACGGGTGATGCCCAAAATTTGAGACTGGACTCTTTGTTTTATAAATTAAGTATTTATCAATGCTTTTCTTTTGTTTTGCTATTGATAAACAGTTTAATAAATTATTTTGACATACGTAAAGTTTGGTTTACTTATAGCAATTGTTAAGGAAATTCTTGCATTATGGTTCAAACCAGTCTAATTTCGAGAGTGTACACGTATTGTGATCATATTGAAAAAGGAAAAAAGTTTATTACAGATCGTTTTATGGAAGAAAATGCACCAAAATCGGCAAGATGTCGATACAATAAACAATGGCAAGAAGAAACATCGCCTTTTCGCAAGTCAGGTTCTGGCCGAAAAGCACTAAACATAATAAAATCCAACATTCATCGTTTGGAAGAACAATTGAATAAGAAATGTGGAATATGAGCCAGAAAGTTAGCGAAACAATTCAAGTGCAGCCAGTTTCATACTGCCAGGGCCCTTAAGAGTAAATGCCAGATGAAATACAGAAAGAAGATATGAGCAACAACAGCAACAAAGTCGGCCAAGGTGCAGATGCATGTTATCGAAATTCCCAGAAAAGTTTTATATTTTGGATGATGAAAATTACTTTACTTTCAAAAATTTTGATAAAAATGCAATTGGTGGATTTTATATCAAGGACTCTCTTACAGTACCTGATGATATTAAAATTTGAGAGAAAGTAATGTGGTTGGCAATAACATCTTCTAGGATTTCAGGGGATCAGGTAGCTCATATACATGAATGTATTAAGAGATGCCTTATTTCATTCATTCAGGAAAATCATTCTGATGATAATTACGTGTTTTGACCCGATCTGGCCTCATCACATTACGCGAAATCAGTAATTATCAGTTGTAGCTTACTTATCAGTCGAATATTGTGTTTGGCCAAACCAATATAGGAAATAACAAAATCCCGCGGTTGGCGCATGCTTGGGACGATTCTTATCAACTATGGTACAAGCCTGAAATCCAAGACTGGTCCATGGCTGGTCTAAAAGCGGGATGATAACTTCGTGCCAAGCTAGGTAATCAGTCATGGTCCTAGATTGGTGATACATCTTGGCCCAATAGTGAAAACCAATACAGTGCCGACGCTAATACTGAGTCTTGGCGCAAGGTAAAGAATCAATATTGGATCACTGTTAATATTAATATGGTATCAAGGCTGACAATCAGTGATAGTATAGGTTCGGAATCTAACGGTAGCCCCGGGTTATTACTGACCTTTGAGTATGAGACCAACCTAATATTTAATACTGTACTATAGCTTATTAAGACTTGTCTGAAATAACTTTAATGAAGAAAACAAATGAATACAAAAATTATAAATTATTACCAATTATTTTAATTCATTCAATTATTAGTAACATAACAACGTAACTTAAAATGTTTGTGACACAAGAACAAGTATGAGACTGATTTTATATGAAATTAATAATATTTTAAGTGTTAAACAAATAAATTTTAAAGAAAAGTGGTTTAAAAAATTAATACAAGTTTAATTTTTACTACTAAAAATTGTATTTATTCTTTTAGCGTAGCTTTTTTTAAATAAACACGTTCTATTTTATAAAAATTATTTTATTAATAATATATTATTTTTAATTATTTTAATTATTATTTTAATTATAATAATTATATTAGATTAATTAATTATATTACAAAACGGTTAAACGCAACATCACTCATGGTAGGCGGATGAACACTGACTAATAAGCCGCTAAAAGGCTTCCTCTTGCAGCTGCCGGGTTACTTACTTTTCATGTCTGTGCTTGTTTCGAAGAAACGAAGCGCGTAAAAAATCTGAAAGCTGAATTTATATTTAGTAATAATAATTATAATCTATTATGTAGGTATTTTAGTTTAACTTTTCTCACAATTTTCTCTTAATTAATTACTAGCTGATATAATAAAGACAGAAAACTTCACAAGCTTGATTTGGTAGAATATGTGAAGATTGGCCCAAACTTGGTTCAAGGGTAAGAAGCCAAGTCTAAAAACTCTAAAATTGGTTGAAGCTTGGGCAAACAGTAAGAAGCCGAGATTAGGGCGCTGAAGGTTGGCTCTGACTTGGGCAGAGATTAGAGAAACCAGCATTGGTACCTAGGCGTTGGTTGACCCTTGGGCCACGACAAAGCACCCGAGGCGTGGGATAAGAAGGTTGGCCTAGGCTTGGACCAATGTTGAAATAATGACATTTGGTTATCCAATATTCAGCCAAGCTGGGGCCTATTGTCAAGACTGGCAGTTCCTATATGGGAAAAAGAAAATTCCTCCATGTGTCCCCAGAACTGCGACCTATTGAGAACAGTAGGTATTGGCCCTGAGCCAGAGAGTACTAGGGACCCTAGATTTTCTGTCTCTCTCTAATCTGGTGACTTTTTGTCTGTCTCTCTCTCTCTCTCTAGGTGGTTAAGTACGGAATCTGTATTACCGACATTCTGTATTATCGGCATTCGGTTCGTCACTTGGCTAAATGGTAGCGTTGTTGGTAGGGGAAAACAGATGGCGTCATTGTCGTTTTACGTCGAATCTGGGGTCTTTTTATGTCGATCTCTCTCTAATCTGGGGACTTTTTATGTCGATCTCTCTCTAATCTAGGGATTTTTGTCTCGAAGTACGAAATCTGTCTTACTGGCCTTGTATATTACCAGCATTTGGTTCGGCGCTCGGCTAAATGGTGTTAGTGTTGCTAGGAAAAAAACAGAGGGCGCTAGTGTTTAATTATTTCCTTCACGCTCTAACCTATTACGGTCGTTCTGCTAGTTGTTAATAGAGGGAGTCATGAAGGGATCTGTATTACCGGCAGACTGTGTACTACTACTAGAAGGCGTTATGAAGAAATCTGTATTACCGATATGTAGAGGTCGCGTAAAAAGAGAACTGTATTAGAGAAGACCCTTCAATTAGAGTCTGCAGCCATTTTATATCACAACATGTGGCGATAAATTTGAAACTGTACTGAATCTGTCATACTGTCAACAGAGGGTGTCATGAAGAAATCTGTATTATCGACGACCTATGTACTACTACTAGACGGAGTCATGAAGAAGAAATCTGTATTACCTATGTACTGATGCTATTAGAGGTCGCATTAAAGAGCCTCCTCTTTCACTCTCTCACTATCTCATTCTTGCTCTTTCCTTTTCACTCCCTCCTTCTTGCTCTCTCCCTTCATCCTAAGGCTAGTAAATGAAACAACATCACAATGTTTAAATAGAATATTTATTTAGCTAGGAATTATTATTATTACAATTAATTTAACAAAGGTCCTTACAACGACGACTACAGCTTGATAAAACGTTTAAAATTTTGAATCTGTCATTCTTGAAATCACCATCATGGATTTCCCGCCCTTGAATTTTATATTTCACGGATGACTAACCAAGTGATCAAAATTATTGTATTCTAATGAAACTTTCTACCCAAAGAGATCATGAAATTTAAAGAAACCAACAATCCTTGATACAACTGCGAGTTTTGCAGGCTCGTCTAACGGATATATCTATGTCAGTAGCTACCTTTCGTAAAAAGCTTTCGGATCTCCATGTTAAGAAAATTACGTTAATAAATACAAGCTCTTGAATCACGTTCAGGGATCGGATTGGTTACTAACACTAATATGTATTATCACCTGCTGAATTAACTATTTAAAAAAGAGAAAAAACTAATTCTAATGCAGAAAATATATAGACTTACCCTTTACGTAGCATATCACTTTAAATTAAAACGGTAAACAACCTTAACCACATCTCATCAAGAAGGAATATATACCAATCATCTTTTAAATTTAAAAGCGGTTATTATTAACACAACTATACTGTATAACGTACCAAAATAAACTGAAGTTAAATTTTACCTTATCCTCGGCGACAAAAAAAAGGGGGAAACAAACACCCTGAGGCTATGTCTGCATTCTTTTAAAAAGGCACGATTTGACCGTCAAATCATTAGAAATATGTGGAATTCTACCTGCTTCTTCGAACTCCTAAAATACAGGTAAAATTTCTCCCTTTTTAACGTAATTGTTCCAATGCTTCGCCGGCGTCAATATAATCTTTTCAAACTTCTTTAAAGGCGGTTTTGTAAACTTTACAAAAATAAAACTTAATTTATATACTTTAATATACCTTTATTGATCAACAGATCTGATATAATTAGGTTGTAGTATAAAAAAGGGAATCTCCCTTTAGCCTAATGAGCTGCGAAACAAGAATAAAACATTAGCGTTGTCGTATATTTCCTCTCTCTCTCTCTTGGCGAAATTAAATTATTATTATCGTTGTTGTATAATTTCCGCTTTTATAATTCATAAATGCTTCGAATATAATATAGGAACATAAACAGAAATCAGTTACGCATAATCTCGAAAGGGGCAAAATATCTATAAATGCTATAACGAGGCATTAGTAGGTGGTAACGACACTCGAAAGTCAGGTAAGATTCCTTAAACGCATGGTCTTTTTCCCTCTCTCTCCCCCTCTCTGTCTGTCTAACAGAAAATAATTCAGCTTCTACTATGGATAATTGAGAAAGTATCACTAGATGATCTATGCTAAGAATTCTAATTACGACCTGTATATACAAACTAAAGACGGGCGGTGTAGGCAGTTTAATAAATATTTCAAGTAAATACAGATCATGACAAATATATATAATTATGAAAAAGTACATTTTTAACTTCTTTTGCTTACATAAAATAAATAATAGTAATAATAATTTCTATATATATATTTTTTTTTAATGAAACATAGGTAACAAAATTAATTAGCATACAAAATATTATATTAAAATAAGTATTAAAGAGATAAAGCTAAGAGGTAAGTATGTGCATGAGTTAAAGTGAAATTTATTTATATACATTATTTTTGTCTTACGTGGGCTAAATGATAAGGCAATAAGAAACGTATGTATACAGAGAGCAATGAATCGTGAACGAGGCTGTACTTTAAGTAATGATCCTATAGAAGTAATTTGTGTCTGTTTGACAAATAAACTTTTTTTTAGTTCAAATTTACGTTTGTTATGATTTAATTGTTTTATGTTAGTTGGAGTGACATTATAAAATTTAGGTCCATAGAAAAACATAGTTTTTTTTTGTAAATGAGTTGATCGAAACAAAAGTAGAGAGACGACGTCATTAGCCACCATTCTGGTTGCATATTTATGCAACGGACTTTGAAAATTGTTAATAAATGTAAATAACATCCATAGACAAAGATTATAAATAATAATATTTTTAAATGGAAGTACATTACTGTCACTATAAAGTGGATCAGTAGAGTATGTCCATTTTTGTTTGAAAAAGATTACTTTAAGAATTAAATTTTGCGCAACTTCAAGACCTCTAAGAGTGGTGTCCAATGCACTACCTCAGATCACAATGCAATATCGTAGTATAGACTCCGCCAAGGCATCGTAAGTGAGCAATAGATTTTTTTTACTTCTAGTATATTTCTGAGGGTATAAAATGTTGGAAGCAGTCTTCTCAGCTTTAACACTACCTGGTCAATATGGAAACTCCATTTTAGGTGTTGATCGACCACAACCCCAAGATATCTTATCGATTCAACTTTATTAATTGAGGGACAGTTACAGGTGGCGCCTCTGCAATCCTCTACATGGATGTATAAGGTTTCTCTACTTGGCTGACCAGCTGAGTTTAAACTAAATGAAACAAATTTTGTTTTAGCAGTATTAAAGCTAATAAGGCTACAATTCAGCCAATGTTTAATAGTAGATAGACCAAATTCTGCTTTGTTATATACTTCGTCCCAGTCGTAACCACTAAATATCGCCGCAGTGTTATCAGCGCATGAAATTAAGTTTTTTCTTTATTTCATTTATGTCATATAAAAAATTGATGTAAATTAAAAATAAAACAGGATCTAAAAGCGTACGATGTTTACTAAATTAAATGTGAGCTGATTACGAGAAGTCTCAGTACCGTCTACGATTATGCCCGAGAACATCCGACGAACTGTATAAATCTCATGACGTATTGAAATATGTACATCATTACGCTATGAAGATCTCAGCTATAAATACGGTGTATTCTGTTCGTGCGTGACAGTTATTTGTCATACGTCATCATGAACACAATAGATCTCTTCGGCAGAGCTATGATGAGCATGACAGATGAAGCAGCGGCTGCAACAAAACGTGGACCGAGAGGTTGTGATTTCAAATTAACACCAGAGGGCAATTTCGATGTTGAGAACCGACGTATAACTAACGATAACGATCTTGTCACGAAGCGTTCTGTACTAATGTTATCAGATAGCGATGAATGTGTAATTGATGTTAAGAAGAGAAGACTAGTACATGTTAAAGGACCGATTGAATACCACGATGTTTGCACGAAAAAGTATACCAACGAGCTGGCGGACGATGTTGAAAGAAAATTACTCTTTAAATGTTTGAGACGAGAGGATAAAGGACGGGGATCGTACTATAATGCTAAAGATGGAAGAATTTGTAATACAGGGGAACCTCTAGAGGATAAAGATGTAATTTCTAGGCAGTATTTTAACAAGCGAGCTATGCATACAAACGATCAAATGCAGTTTAATGCGGATGGTAAACGTATTGTTTCAGTAAGTTACCCTATAGATGGTACGGATGTCGCTTCTAAAGCCTATGTAGATACTCAATTCGATTCTGCTGTACAAACCTTCATTACAATGACTACCGACACTCAGAACACTGTTAAAGATCTAAAGCAAAAGGTAACAAAGGTTGACATTGAAACTAGTAAACTTAACAGTTTGCTAGCAACGTTGGATAAAGAAACAAAGAGAAATCTTCTAATAACAAATGATGAGATGGAAACTAATCATTCAAGTGTGTTGACAAAGTTAGAAGAAACGAATAATACCCTAGATAGTAATTATAAAAAATTATTAGATAAAGTACAAGCGCTCGAGGATACTCGAAAAGTTATGCGATCATCGTTTGATGTCCTAATAGACGAATCTGCAACACGTATGAACTCTTACAACATAAAGAGAGTGTACAATGCCGACTAATAACGGAATTTACTACTACTATCGGTTGACCTAATCATATTGATATGGACACCATTTTTTATTGTAGGTTTAAGTGTATTATATCAAATGCCTGATTAGCGCAGATAGGAAATGTGGTGAGCCTTACGGGAATGCTGCGCAGATGCTTAGTTTGCTTATATCTACGCTAATCAGTTATTTTCTTTTCTATCTTAGTCTAAATGTAACGTTGAAGAAATAAAAAAAATGTATTTAAACAAAGTTTTAGTTTTACTAATATCAATAACTCTCCAAACATAGCGATATGTAGTAGTTGTAGTAGCAGAAACACATCGATATGGTAAAGAAAGTAAGTTTCGCCGACGTAAGTATGAATAATATACATCATATGATAGTATGGGAGTATGCATACAGACAGGCGAGAAAGGGAGACTGGCAAACATTAGCTCTGGACAGATACCGTTTTCAAAGAAGAATACATAATGTTGAAAAGCAGCTGTGTAAAATTCTGCAAGCTGATCATAGAGACTTTATCTATATATAGAGATTTCAAAATGTAGATTAGTCCGGCGGCGACCGAGTATAAATACAGGTACAAGCAGTCTCTTCTCTTAGTACCAGATGTTAGTTCACGAGGGTAACGGTGTTATTAACAAGCTCATAGACAAGCTGCCTATTGAACTACATCTTCCTTCCTATCAGTACTGTGGACCAGGTACTAAATTATATAAAAGATGACAACTCGGCGATAAAGGTATAAATCCTTTGGACCAGGCGTGTATGCAGCACGACATCTCGTACGCTCAAAGCTCCGATTTGAACAGTAGACACCAGGCAGATCGTGTATTAGAAGAAGCTGCTTGGAAACGTGTTAAGGCTAAAGACTCTAAATTAGGGGAAAAAGCATCAGCTCTGTTTGTAACCGGTATAATGAAGGCTAAAAGAAAGTTGGGAATGGGTATGAAGACAGCGACAAGGGTTACAAAGAAGAAGAAGAAAATTGTCACTTTTAAAGGCGGCGTTTTAAAGAAGCTTGTTGGTGTAGTGAATCGTGCAAGCAAGAGACTCACGGGTAAAGACTTAATACATCATGCCCTGAGCGCTGCCAGAAAAATCATTCAAAACGTGGGCGGCCGAAAAAACGTTAAAGTATCCCGAATTATTCCAGTGCCTACAGCTACAGGGGGGGTATTTTGCCACTCATACCAATTTTTGCTGGACTCTCGGCTCTCGGAGCAATTATAGGAGGCGCTTCGGGCGTAGCAAAAGCTGTTAACACTGCTAATAGTAATAAGAGACAGCTAGAAGAAGCTACACGGCATAATAAAAGTATCGAAGCTATCGCGTTAGGCGGTAAGAACGGGAACGCCCTTTACCTGAAGCCGTATAGAGCTGGCGGAGCTGCATTGTACTTAAAACCATATGTCGGGTCAAAAAACTGAATAACTTGCCTCGGAGACCACTTACAGACCTAGATATAATAAAACATGCTAAAGACATACCCTATTTTAGAGGTGTCTATATGAGAACAAGTCTACCTTCAACGAAACCTTTGCAATTCGAAAGAGCTATTGTTAAATCTTGACGACGCTGGAGAACCGGGTACTATAGCGATTTAACACTGTGGTTGGTGTGTTAGGGCTATATTTATTAATTCTTGTAGAAGGAAATAAAACGCAGATTTACTTCTATGAACTATTTATTTGACTCTCAAAGTTTTATTGATACGCGTTGCCTAGTACCATTTCGTATCTATGCAAAAATATATGAGTTGTGAGTCGTTCACAACATTACCCCGCCCGGTCTGAAACGTGGGTATTACACACATGCAAAAGAAAAAATACGGAATGGTATTTTGGAGAAAAAATGTAGTATTTTAAGGGAACTTGAACAAAGTTGTAAAATTCTCCAGCTACAAAAACTCTACTAGGCAGTATAGGTAGTTACAATAAAAAGCTTAAGCTAAATAACACTACGGAACTTGCGACGGCAACTCTTGGAACCTGTAAACAGAAAGAAAAAAACAGAAAAGTGTTCAAATTTTTAAAGTCAACAGGTAAAAGGTTTTCAAAAGATGCCCTCGCGTAGCATTTGAAATCAGTTTATTGTTGTCTTAACATTATAAAGTAACTAATCTAAAAAATATGCAGGCTTTAGCCTATCTAAAGAGATAGGGCCAGTGTGATTTTCTAAAGTGGCGTATTTAACTGTCCGTTCTAACACTTTATAGGGACCTAAATAACTGTCTTTCATGCCCAGAGTGTGCGTGTCATTACGAACGTATATGTGTGTGCAGTTGGTCAAGTCGCTGGGGACGAAGGACTGACTGGAATACGTTTTTGTAAAAAAATACTTCTGCTTCCTCATACGACGTTTGAGATTGGCTATGAAATTAGGGAGGTTCATGTCGTTAGCCAGTTGTTCTTCTTCGAAGAAATCACTAGGTAGTCGTAAAGGTGTAGCATACAAGATTTCTGCAGGAGAAGCATTAACTTGTGATTTCAGGGTTGCACGTAAGCTCAAGAGAATCCAAGGGAGATTCGTTAACCAGGAGGAAGTTCCTGTGGCTTGAATGGATTGCTTGAGTGTCCGATTAAAACGTTCGATAACGCCCTGACTAATCGGATGGAAGGCCGTGCATTTGACGTGTTTAATTCCTAACATGTCCATGAAGTTGATCCATGCATGCGAAAGGAAAATTCTTGCATTGTCCGTGGTGAGGTACTTGGGAATTCCAAAGCGGGACACCCACGTGTCGACAAATGCAGTGATTACTGACTCCACGGAAGAATCCTTCAGAGTAATGGCTTCCGGCCACTGACTGTAGCGGTCAATAATGGTAAGGAGGAATTTATAACCTCCCGAAGAAGGAAGGTGTACTAGGTCGAGATGGACCTTAGTAAAACGTTCATCTGGTTCTACAATCGATTGTAATACTCCAGCTATAGTGGAAGACGAACTGTCTGCAGCTATACTGATAGGGTTATTAATTCGCGGATGTACCAATAAAGTAGCGGTAATCAAAGCATTCTTCGCGTGCCTAAAGGCTTCTATTTGTTCATGATTTAACTGGACAGGCTTTAGCGAAGCTTTACCAGGAATAACTATAGAGGTTAACGGTGCCAAAATTTTCGCACAGTTTGATACAAATGTATGGTAATACGAAATTAAACCAATGAAATTGCGGAGTGCTTTCTGACTTGAAGGCAATGGGTAATCAATTATAGCTTGGACTTTGGAAGCCATTGGTTTGATACCGCGTGTATTAACATGATGTCCTAAAAAATCGAGCTCATTGACTCCAAAGAGACACTTTGGTAGGTTGATAATTAGGCCATTGTCTTTTAATCGGGAAAACACTTGGTGTAAATGTTCAATATGTTGCTGCGAATCAGCACTAAAAACTAATATATCATCTAGATAAGAAAAACAAAATGGGAGCCCTGATAATACAGTGTCCATGAAACGACTCCATGTACTGGCTGCATTCCGTAGTCCGAAACACATCCGTTTGAACTCAAAGAGTCCCAGAGGTGTGATAATAGCAGTCTTGTGAATGTCCTCTGCCGCTATTGGTATTGCGAGTAGGCCTTTTTGAGGTCTAGCTTCGAGAATATGGTTGCACCAGCAAGTTTTCTTGTAAAGTCCGTTAAAAAAGGAATCGGGTAACGGTATGGTACTGTCACTGAATTAAGTTTTCTATAATCGCCAACCAAGCGATAACTGTCTGTTGGGGCGATGCGGGCGAGATGTCTTGGTCATCACCAGGAGGTAGTGCCTCTGCTGCGCCTACTGCTCGCTTTCCGACGATGTGAATTGGCATGGCCTAGCTAGACGATGACCGCTGTACTACGTCAGCGTCCAAGAGCTCATTAAGATGATCTTCTAGAAAAGAAAGATGATTAGGGTTCAGTTCGCGACAGCGTGCTTTAACTGGAGGTCCGGTTGTGTCAATGTGATGGACTACAGTATGTTTAACTGGTTGATGGTAGTCGAATTTACGTAAAAGCTCCGGGAAGTGTGTGTTTAGCATCTTGCTATAAACATCAAGATTGCTAGACATGTTGTTAACAGTACCTGAAGAGTGTACGTTAATGTTTGAAGGTAAGGGAAGAAGAGGGTAAGAAATCGCAGGAGCAACGATTGACTCGGAAGGAGGAGTCAAAACATTAGCCTGTGCGGAAAATATTTTTCGTTTAGTGCCACTCTTAACTTGGTGGGTTGTGGAACCTAGACTGCGAGTTCGGGCGGGCTGAACATCTGCTGTGCAAATGACCCGTTGAGAAGAGCAGTTAGTCTTAACTGGGGGGGTTGTGGAATCTCGACTGCGATTTCGGGCGGGCTGGACATCTGCCGTGCAACTCGACTCGTCGAGAAAAGCAGTCAATAGTTAGGTTGTGCCACTGCAAAAAATCCAGGCCTAGTATGGCTGTAGATATGTCAGCAACATAAAATTTCCAGGGGCATGGCGGTAGGCCAGGAATTGGGAAATGTAACCTCAAAGTTACAATACCTGTCACAGAAATTGACGCATTGTTCACTGCCATAAATGAAAGGTTGGCAGGCGTGATGTTTTGGTTACAGGAAACTGCAATGTAGGTAGGTAGAATGGAGTAATCCGACCCACTATCAACCACAAAACTAATTTTGTAGGTTAGGTCCTGTAAAAATATTAAAGGATAAGTGCTTGGTAAAGAAGAAGTTGGAGGGATTGAATTAGCTCTGGGAAATGTGGAATTGGTATTGCCCGAAGGCATGGAACGGCGTTTATTGAAATGCTGAGGATTTTGGGGGTTCGGAGAGATGGTGGGAGCTACAGGGAATTGTCGCTTGTTCATAGTAGAAAGCTCATTGAAATGGTAGTAAGATTGGTCGTCAAACTGTCCAGCTTAGCTTCTAATGCAGGAGTAGTTAAAGGTTTTGGTGCCTTTTGCATAGAATAAATTAAATCTAATCTTTCTACAAAAGATATTAATGGTAAGTTATCGAAATTTAAAGATTGAATTTTAAGTTCTGTTGGTAGTTTAGCTATTAAAAAGTCTTCGGTTAATTCCTCAGTTAAGTCCAGATCCAATTTTTGGATGTCAAAGAGTAGTTCTTTGACACTACCCGAGAATTGAAGAGTCTCCAAAAGATTATTAATGCGAGATTCTCGTGGACCTAGAATAAATTTTATTACTGCCCGTTTCAATGTAGTATATGGTTGTTGCCTTGGGGGGTTAATGATTAAGGCCCGGTATTTCCACCTCGGTATAAAGTTCAGTATAAACCTATCCTGGAGATAAACTTACGTATAAGTTATTAGCGTGTATTTTGATCTCAGTATAATATTTATCCTTACGATAAGTCTCAGTTAAATTTATACGGTACTTTTTCTCTGGATAATGTGCTAACTGGCAGATAAGTTTTTAAAATCTTTGTCAGAGCCGCCAATATTTTTGTTATTGTTGATTTTTTTACATTTTCTTGCGAGTCTAAAAAATGGACAAAGATTTTCTTGTTTTATTTTAAATCACATGACGAAGATTTCTCCCTATTACATATAGTTTCAATGTTGTTAAACGACGTACAGATAATTTGGAAAAATGGAGTATAAGAGAAAAAATAATATATACCTACCACGAACTCAGAACAAGATACATACAACTCAACAGAAATTTTATCAGATTGCAAGATTTCCAAGAGTTAGTGCTGCAATTGATGGCATACAGGTTAGGATGCAATTGCCCGGAGGTTATACAACAGAAAATCTTCAATGCCGAAAAGGCTACTTTTCTCTGAATATACAAGCGACTTATGATGCTTCTTTACATTTCACGGAAATTGTAGTTTGTTGGTCTGGTGCTACACATGACAACACCATATTTGCCAATCCTCTTTTATTCGGAAGATTCTAAAATGGTGAATTTAATAGGGGATAGTAATTATGCTCTCAAGAATTATTTACTTACACATGCAGCTGAACGACAAAATAAAGCCCAAAGAGTTTTTAATGAATAATACATAAGATCCAGGAACATCATTGAAAGAGCTTTTGGCATATGGAATAGACAATTTCCTATTCTATTCATATGCAGATTAACGCTTATACAAAAAATAATAGTTGCAATAGTAATCTTACACAACATTGTTAATATACGTAACAAAATAGAGCTTTCTGAAGAATATAATAACATTGAGATTGCTGAAAATAATAACGAATAGTAGTAGTTTTTCACTCATTTTCGCAGTAACAAAATTTTTATTTTCTCTGTTATTAGAGTTAGCAATAATTATTGATAGTAAAATATGCCTTCGTTATAACAAATGAAGCAGTAAGAAATCAAAACTTTAATGATTTTTAGCTGTTAAATATTAAAAATAAAAACAAAATTGTAAATGTGCAAACTTCAGGTAGGAGATATCTTAACTAAAAGATTATTTTATACTCGACCTACATTGAAATACCCGTTTGTAATTATACTTCGAATTATCTGTAGGATAAACATATCTGCTGGATAGCTATACTACAGTTTATACAGAAGATGGAAATACCGGCCCTAAGTCGCGATGAGCTCCTAAAACGTCGAAAGGTAAGATTAGGGTTAATAAGTTGTATTTGGCGAGCTCATCGTTGATCAGCATACGAGTAAAGTATCGTTCTACCAAAATACAATATAGGTCGATATCGTTACTCGTAAAAACTGGAAATGGAACTTTGACAGTCGCCATTTGAAATATTAAATAAGTAAGTAAAAATAATTTGAAACTTATCGGATGAGAAGGAGCACTAGTTCTGGTTCCAACGGTCACCTTCAGCCAGCCACGACAAGTCACGCAAGTGAAGCAGTAGCAGGATCTTCCGATGACAGAAGTCGAGTAACAGCTGATGACAGATGACGCAGGAATAACTAGATGTGGTTCACATGGAGAATTCAGGGTAGCAGGCAAAGACCAATGCTACTAAATTCTTCTTCAGGAACGTGGGGATCACCATATATAGCGATTTAACACTGTGGTTGGTGTGTTAGGGCTATATTTATTAATTCTTGTAGAAGGAAATAAAACGCAGATTTACTTCTATGAATTATTTATTTGACTCTCATAGTTTATTCATACGCGTTGCCTAGTACCATTTCGTATCTATGCAAAAATATATGAGTTGTGAGTCGTTCACAACAGTACTCATTGGGTTGCTTATAGAAAGGATTGAAACGTCGTTTTGTACTATGACCCCTTCGGAGACCTAAGACCACCAGCTGAACTTGTGAAATATTTAGGGCCTCGCTGCGCCGTATACTACAACGTAGCCCAAGAACAAAAGTTTAATACATACAACTGCGGACATCTGTGTCTACGATTTTTGTATAAAAGAGAGGTGAAAGTGTAAATCGGTTAAGTATGGCTAGGACCATCACGGTGTACGGTACAGGGAACAGGCTTTCTACGGATCGTATTTATCCACCTATAACACTAGATCACGTGTGTTACGAATATTCACTAGGACTAGTCGGCTTATATACAAGTCACAGGATACGGAATATATACCCAGGCAAAAATAATTTTTATTACTGAGAAAAGGTAATAACTATTGAACCGGGTAGCTACGAATTGGCTGAAATCGTTAACTATATAAAGAATCAAATTAGTGGTGATCCGCAAGAGGGAGATCTGCTACTACAAATCAAAGCTAACACCAATACGGAAAAGTGTGAGATTGAATCCGCTACCGAGTTGATCGATTTTACCAAACCCGATAACATAGGATCCCTACTAAGATTTAAGAAGCGCGTGCTAGAACCAGGTAGTAGACACGTATCAGATCGAATTGTCGATATACTTTCAACTCCAAACATCTTTGTAGACACGAATATTACAGGCGGCTCATATAGAAACAATCAATCAGGTCATACAATCTTCGAATTCGGTGTTTGCGTACCACCCGGTTATCTGATTGAAAAGGAGGAAAAATCGTTTGAAACATATCCAGTTTTTTTTATTGACTGTTCAAGACAGGTAGAGAGTTTTAAGGATTCCACTATCGATATTAGACTAGAGCTCGAGTCTTCTGCCGCATTTACGAACACAACTAAGGCGAATTGTTTGATCCTTCACGATGCATTAATCGAGTATAATCCGTTTAACGAGACCGTGACTAGACACGTACGCATACCATAATGAAGGTTGTTAAACAAAATAAGTCACTAAACATATGTAACCTAGACGAATGTAATACATCTTTACAACGATCAGGCGAGGATGTTAGGAAACATGGTGACCTGTTACCGATATTATGTCGAGCAATATTGAGCGGTCCATCTTCCTGCGGTAAAACTAATGCTATGTTAGGTTTACTTATTAGCGAAAACGGTTTAAAATTTGAAAATATCTACCTATATGCCAAGTCTTTATTTCATCCTAAATATGAATTCTTAAGACGTGTTATGAAACCGCTTACAGGTATGGGATACCATGAATTTAGCGAAAACGATGACGTAATCAGCCCCGGTGATGTTAAACCTAATTCTGTGTTCATTTTTGATGATATAATTTGCAGCAAGCAGGAAAAGATTAGAGAATATTTTAGCATGGGTAGGCATAACGGCGTCGACTATTTTTATCTAGGTCAAACGTACGCCAAGATACCGAAACATCTGATTAGCGACAATGCAAACCTAATTATTCTCTTTAGACAAGACGAGTTGAACTTAAAACACGCGTTTAGCGATCATGTTGCAGGAGACGGTATTAGCTATGATCAGTTCAAAAACATTTGCTCTCTGTGTTGGAAGGAGCCGCATGATCTCCTGGTCATTACTAAAGACTGTTCTCTAGACAAGGGCAGATATCGGAAGGGTTTTGATTCATATATAGGTTTATAATTAGACTCGATTCGTTTAGTAGTCTCTGCATTGCCGACATGTCCAACACGTATGATCTGAGATTAAAGCGTAAAATAATACACGCTCGTAATGCTATACGTAAGAAATTTGCATACTTTCGACGTGATAGAGCAGAAGCAGAACGTATGTATCGCGTCACCCACAATCCTGTTATATCGCCGCTGGAAACCATTGCTAAATCAGTAAACATCTCTAACGTACCTCTATTGAAAGTTAAAACACAACCATCTGCTGTTACTACTACTACTACTGCTAGTAACATTCCCCTGTTGAAAGTTAAAAAACAGCCTGCTGCATCAGCATCATCATCATCGGAAGCAGATGAAGAAGAAGAAGAATCTAATAAAACTCATGATCTCCCTACTCATTACGGTATGCTAATAGCTAACGCTGTCGGAAACAAAAATATAGATAGAACTAGATCCGGTATTAGATATAAAATTGATCGAGACGCGTGGACATTTGCATCTTCCCCTGTGACTATGCGTGATACAAACATCATAATTAAAAACAACGTTTTCGAAGCAACACCCGGTCTGTTTGACTTACTCACGTTTAGAGAATTAGAGTCTATACCATCGCAAGATGATATCAATAATTATATGCAGATAATAGCCCTTACTAATGCGCATAAGAAATCATATAGACCAGATGGTAAAATAACAGCTGTTAAACATTGGAAGTATGATTATATAATTAAACCGAACTTACCCAGAATCAAAGGTTTAGGCATTAGATCATCATCATCTTCGTCAAATTTTAAAAAATTAAGCGATTGCAAAGTCGAATACGTCTACTGGAATAAGGCTAACGAACTAGTCGACAGGCTACGTTTGTTATATGCTGTAAAGAGTGCCGGCAACAGTAGTCCACAGAATAAAAACGAAATAATATCAATTATAAGTGAACTTAAGGAGGAACGCATCATAGAATAAAATATTTCGGGTATATAATGATATATTGCTTTTAAGATTATTCAGTATTCATCAAACACGGCTGCTGCTAATATAATTATCTGAGACGTTGCTCTCTCAGTGTCGTTGAGATTAATTGTATTACTCTATGATGAGTGCGAAACAAACCGTTGTTGATGAAATACATAGGGCTGCTAGAAAAAACTTTCAAAGACGCCGCACTATAATAAAAAATTTCCGGGATTTGTTCCAGGCTGACTTAGCCGAGTTTATACCCTATGCTAAAAAGTAAATAAGGGATATCGCTACATACTGCTGATGATAAACTGTTATTCGAAATATCTGTATGCACGTCCGTTGAAAACTAAATCCGGAGAAGAGGTGACAAAGCATCCTCATATAACATATCTAGTTTATATTAAGTAATAAAGTATTATACTATATATAACTATAATCACCTAGTTTAAACTGATTTACAATAGAATATTAGTAATATTGTGTAACTTTACGAAAAATAATAAATAACAATAAAACATTTGTCGATTTTTATTTTTACGTATAAAATAACAAAGCCGTCCGAACCAATCCCAGAACAGTAGACGTAACGGTTACCTCTATCCAGTATTGTTTCATTTACTAGCATTAGGATGAAGGGAGAGAGCAAGAAGGAGAGAGTGAGAAGGAGAGAGCGAGAAGGAGAGAGTGAGAGAGCGAAAGAGGAGACTCTTTAATGCGACCTCTAATAGCATCAGTACATAGGTAATACAGATTTATTCTTCATGACTTCGTCTAGTAGTAGTACATAGGTCGTCGATAATTCAGATTTCTTCATGACGCCCTCTGTTGATAGTATGACAGATTCAGTACAGTTTCAAATTTAGCGCCACATGTTGTGATATAAAATGGCTGCAGACTCTAATTGAAGGGTCTTCTCTAATACAGTTCTCTTTTTACGCGACCTCTACATACCGGTAATACAGATTTCTTCATGACGCCCTCTATTAACGACTAGCAGAACGACCGTAATCGGTTAGAGCGTGAAGGAAATAATTAAACACTAGCGCCCTCTGTTTTTTCCTAGCAACACTAACACCATTTAGCCGAGCGCCGAACCAAATGCCGGTAATACAGATTCCGTACTTCGAGACAAAAATCCCTAGATTAGAGAGAGAGATCGAAATAAAAAGTCCCCAGATTAGAAAGAGATCGACATAAAAAGTCCCCAGATTCGACGTAAAGCGACACTGGCGCCATCTGTTTTCCCCTAGCAACAACGCTACCATTTAGCCAAGTGACGAACCAAATGCCGATAATACAGAATGTCGGTAATACAGATTCCGTACTTAACCACCTAGAGAGAGACAGACAAAAAGTCACCAGATTAGAGAGAGAGACAGAAAATCTAGGGTCCCTAGAACTGTCTGGCTCAGGTGGTCCAATACCTACTGAGAACTGCTGATCTATTCTAAAAGGTCTTGTATATGAGAAAGGTTGGGAAGCTCAAAATGACGAGAATGTTAAAAATAAAATTTTATATTGCTAAAGAAAATAGGCATGAGCCTCGTACAGTGAATGGTGGACCGTTTTTCTAAAGAAACTGGATTATATTCACCGTTCTTGAAAAATTTATTAACTTTTACCATTCAAATTGATTAAAATGTAATACATACTATAACGCAATAAAATTTATTAAAATCGAAACACTATTCTAGTTTTTATATGCATTCATACACAGTCTCAAATTTAAGGCATCAGCCGTTATTATGGTAGGTATTGAGATGATATGGATTCATCTGATTGAAAATTTATTGGACGATTTGATCGTAAACACAAATATAATTATTTCATGCAATAAAATAAAATAAAGGATAGACATGCTAGGATGTTAGGTTTATTTAATCTAAAAGCTACATGTTAGGTCACAAATAGATTTATCAATTTTTAAAACAGAAATTGTAGAAGGATAAATTCATGCAGACGTAACCTCAATTTATATATAAAAAGCCTAAATTATAAAAAGGATATCAATCATTTAGATTGTTTTCATAATAATACATGTTTTATGCAACCCATGTCATATGTTGGGATGGTTTTTCCATTTGTCTGGAAGATTTAATTTTCTTGATTAGATTTAAGTTCAACGATGCATAACGTAGGGAAATTCTTTCTGTTTCCCATGCGACTAATTCAGTTTTGGGATCATATTTAACTAAAAATATGTAAATTAGGTCAATATTGTAATGACTACTTTAGCACAATTAAACTTACTATCTCTTGAATACTAATCAAGAGCATTTATTCTAATGAAGATTTCGACTCTGCTGATACGAGGCTTGCTCGATATATATTGCGAATTGGCAACCCTGCTTTTACTAGATGCAATCTGACATTTGCAACATAAAGTTTGACATTTCTGACGGCATACGTACTCAAAAGTTTTGTCATACGGACGCTATTTGTTTTATTTACATTGAGTTGAAAATTTCCTCTCGGCCAAACAATGGAATTAACTCGTGAACATTTTCGTACTATGATTTTCTACGACTTCCGACGTGGATTATCACAACAACAGTGCGTCGATCAACTTACTTTAACTTTTGGTGATGAAGTCCCACACAGAGCAACTGTATATCGTTGGTTCAATGAATTTAATCGTGGTCGTAGTTCGCTGGCAGATGAATCTAAAGAAGGTCGTCCCAAATCGGTTGTGGTGCCAGCAAACATCGATGCAGTGCGCGAACTGATAAAACAAGATCGTCATGTGACTTATCGTGAAATCCAGGCATCCTTAGGCGTTAGCATGACTAGCATACATTCGATATTGCATGAACATTTAGCCGTGAAAAAGCTGTGTGCACGTTGGATTCCACATAAGTTAACAGTCGCTCAAAAAAGGGTCGTGTCGATTGGGCGAAAGAAATGCTCGAGAAATACCACGGTGCTTCAAAAACCGTTTATAACATCGTCACAGGTGACGAATCTTGGATTTATGCGTATGAGCCAGAAAGTAAACAGCAGTCGACTGTATGGGTCTTCCAAGATGAGCCAAATCCAACAAAAGTCGTTCGCGCTCGAAGCACTTCGAAGCAAATGGTCGCCTGTTTTTTTGGAAAAACTGGACATGTCGCTACCGTGGTTTTAGAGGATCGTAGAACAGTCAATTCAGAATGGTACACAGAAATTTGCTTACCAGAAGTCTTCGAAGAAATAAGAAAAAACAACGCGAGACACCGGATCATTCTACACCATGACAATGCGAGCTCACACACATCGACGCAAACAACTGGTTTTTTGAGCACTCAAAATGTGAATTGATGGGTCATCCGCCGTATAGTCCTGATTTGGCACCTAACGATTGCTTTTTGTTCCCACACGTGAAAACAAACTGCGTGGAGAACGATTTTCGACGCCGGAAGAGGCGGTTGATGCATTCAAAACGCATGTGTCGGAGATACCTGCTTCTCTATGGAAAAAATGCTACGAAATTTGGTTTCAACGTATGCAAAAGTGTGTTGACCATCGAGGAAAATACTTTGAAAAACAATAAAAAAGTTTCCAACACTAAATATTTGTTTTTGTTAGTTTTTCGCAATACATATCGAGCTACCCTCGTATACTTCGATTTTTCCAAATATTGATTTTAAGATAACATTTTACACCATTGTTTGAACACAAGAACTTGGAGAACTGTATGCTGACAAGTTTGACTATAATTTAATTTCAATTATGTTGAGATTGGTGTAGGAGGTTGCATAGCATCATTGAATTCATAAATCGTAAAAAACATATTTTAATTTGAATTTCTCTTCTATTGTAAATAATTTCTTATGTAAATTTTATATGTATCAGTTACCTAGTGTATTTATGTATTCATTATTTGTAAAGGATTGAGCTGCAGGTCATGTGTATCCATGTAATTAAGTTTAATGAGATTTGTTCATCGTCAATCGTTTTTGTTAATTTTTTCAGTTATGATAAATTTTAGACTATGAGTGTCTGACGTTGTTTTCATCGTTATTTTGCCAGCTACAATTCTTTTTTTTAGGTTTAAGATTAGTGATAATTACAAACATCTGTTTTGGTCAAGTGACGTCATAAACATAGCGTGTTGATATTGTTTTCCGGAAATTTGACGTAGTCGGCAATTGTTTTGCTAAATCATATATAAAGGCCAGGAAAAATTAACAAATTCAGTCGATAAAACGCTTTGGAAGAACTCACGCTCGACTCCAGATCAAAAGTCTGAAAAATAAGTGAGGTTAAGTCATAATCATATGGTTTCATAAACATACGTCAAATGTGAATAAACTGTTTATGGAATATTTACCTGAATATTTGAATTAAAGAAGATTTATATTAGTTATTCAACAATTGTATGGAATTGTGAACGAGTTATGTATTAAATAAATTCAAGAAGATTTTTGTTTCCAATATTGATTTGGATAATCGACGCATTTACATTATAAAATCACCTGTCTGAATTAAATGCAGTACTACCAATTTTAAATAAGATTGAAGTGGATCTCGACGATCCACATATAAACACATTTAAATTGTTTTATTTGGTAGAATTTTATTACTGAAGAACTTTTAAAATGAAAAACTTAATTCTGAATTTATTCAGATTGTCTTTATAATTTTGTTAGTTGAAAAATTTAATCAAAACCTTTTATTTGGCCAACCTTGTATATAAACCTTGTATTAAAATTTAATTGTCATAAGTTAAATTTATTTTAACATTTGTAAATATTTTAATCGATAACATTGATTGATGTCAGTTTGCTCAAGTGGAGAACAGTTATAGCCCTATGTCAGGTTAATAACGACTGATTTACACATTTGAGCAATCTCAAGGAAGATTTTCCTATACTTTTTACTGTTTTGTATAAATAATTTTTCTCTTACTTTCTTTTTTGAATAGATATTTTTTTATTTTCATTAAGAAAAATAAAGACTGTGTTTTTCAATTTATTTATGTGTTTATTTGATGTGTATGCAAGCATCCATTTCTTTTTCTTTTCACATATAGAGTTTAGCTTGCTGTTGTCCAGTTGCTGAAGTCAAAGTGTCTTGGTAGTACGTTCTTTCATTCCAGGTATAAGAATCAATAAGATTTTATCATTTCATTTATCTCATGCTCTATCGAATTAAACCTGAGTCAGCCCATTGGGAAAAAGAAAAAATACTGGGGTCAAATATTATTTTATTTTATTAAATTACACCTCATATTTTAATGGTATGCCCAGAACTTTGGGCATATTAAAAATTACTCCAATATTTTAATGCCGCTGTCAACGCGAGGCAAAATTCTATTTTTTATTAAATAACACTCTAGTATATATATACTCACGGACGTAAGTAACTCGTAATGTACATAATTCATATATTTACCTTAGTTGACAGCATTTGTAAGTACATTACAGCATTGCCACATGTGATTTTAACAATTGTATATGCAAATTTTTTTGAATAAGTCTTATAAAAAGTCTAGCAGGAGTTGCTGAAATAATAACGTTTTAAAGTTAGAAAATACGTTCGAAAGCCAAATAAAATCAATAAAATAATGGAAATCAAACTCAAATGCAGTAAAAGCAATAGCAAAATAACAGTCACATTGTTTTCTATTGTTCGGTGTTTCTATTAAAATAGGGTGCGGTTCTCTAGGTTGGAAATGCTCATTTAAAATATAAACGTATAAAATGCAGGCAGGATGGTGCATACAAATGCACTGCAAATAAGAAAGCAGAATGGAAACAAAGCCAAAACAGTAAAAAGCAGGTGTGGTTTGGTAAAAAAGCTATGCATACGTTATATACTTACAATTAGATTACACAACCCTTTCTTACATTAATTTGTTCGTTTTAAGAGTAAGATACCTATATTGTAAGCGTTGCTTACCTATGAATAAAAATTGATTAAAAAATAAAAACATAAGAAATACACAACTACGCTCCAACTACAATTTTCCATTTGAATACCCACATTTTCCATTGACTACCATTTTAATAAAAGAAAATGTTCACCGTTGTTCTCTCAGTTAATGGTTGCACCAGATAGCAGGGTGCTCTTAATAATAACTGTAATACTAATAATAACGATAACATCCAGAATCTTTCCTATTAATAAAAATCCCAGAAGGCTACTGAAAGCAAAATAACGGTAAAAATGGAGTGTAACGTGAAATTGACAGACAGAGATTTCCCAGATGACCTCGTTCACAAACAGTCTGATGCTGTTCGGAGATTCAGACCTAACAAATCCCAAAAGGCAACAATATATTCGTGCAACCGGAAGTTTTTAGCTATCGGCTTCTTCCTCTTGTGCACTTAGCGCCTGACTGACCTACTCAAGCACCTCACTCCAGGATAATATTAGGGTCGAGGTAGCAAAACTTCGAAAGTTTTATCCTGTGAAAGTTTATAGACAGTACGCAAATTACTATGGAAATGGAAAAGGCTATTAAATTAACTACTTCTTTAAGTGCCTAAATGGATCTGAAATTATTTAGCATAAATAAAAAGAATAGTTTATAATCAATTAACTGTGTAGACTGCAGGCAGTTCTGCATCTGCGTTTATTTATTAAAGATTTCATTTTTTTCTTTAGGTAGAAAAATTTCAAAGATAAAACAGATTCAGATTCATTCTTCTTTTTCAAAAATAATTGTATAGCTTTATCTATTTAATTACTATTAATAATTATTAATAATATATTATCATTTGGAGCCTTTAGTTAACTAGTAACTAGTTCTAAATTTTGCTGTATTTACATCATTTTGACGTTGCTGAATAAAGCAAACCTGTTTGTGAAAGTTTCTGCATAAATCTTATTTCTCTTTAGAGACTTTAGATGTAAAAAGAGAAGTTAACGTAAATGTAAGACTGAAAACATTCTTAGATCCTCAAACAACATACAAAGAAATAACTTTTAGAAGAAATTTCCGGTGTTGTTTAAAATAATTGCTTACGGATGTTGACATACACTTCTAAAGTAGTTTTCATACTACTTGTATGTTTCAAAGTTATATAATTAGTTAAACACCAGGCAATGGCAGAAAAATTAAAGTTAGTTTTCTTAAACTTAATTAACCCAATATACGCTATACTCATACTATATAAAGAATGGTCCCTAAAAATTAAAAACTGAACTACCTAGCTATCGGAGTTTAAGTGTAACTAAAAACAATTGATTTTGGGTATATGATATAATACATATTAATTGTTTAAAATTGTACCAGAAATTGCAAAAAAATATTAAGGTTACTATTTGAAAAATCAAACTTGATGTTAGCACGGGTTTTTGAGCCACTCTGTATAATAAGAGATGTTTTTAATGTAAGCCCAAGAAAATTTACTTTTCAACCTCACGTATATTAAGCTAATAGGACTAAACAAAAATAAGAGGAAATAATAGTCAAAACAACCTGTGACATCAACTACCGTCAGCTGCATCAATGTATCGGTTATCATCATCTTAAAAATACAGTCTAGCTACATTCATCTCCAACTGTGATTCTTAAATCAGTAACCATCAAACTCATTTTTCAAAAACAATTTTTGTTGCATCTTATGTGTGCTATCACTTGTTAATACCATGCTGATCTAAGGTGAAAAAGACACCCTCTATAACAACAAACAGCTTTATATCTCTACCATTTAGCATCCTACTATGAAACAACTTTCTTGAAATGAAACTTCCAAGATCTGTAGTGTTTATTTTTACACAATTTCTTGGATCTGTATTGATTTTAAAGTTACACATTGAAAAGTGTCTTTTTAAGACATCCCTGCTTTATTTTGTCTATAACATTAAAAAAAAGTCGGAAATTGAAAAAATGTTATAAAAAGCCCTTCATAATGCCCTTCAGTGAATTGGCGAAATTAAACTAAATATTAAAAACATTGAAAATGTTGTCGTATACAGGGTGTCAGGGGTAAGAACACATTAATTTTAAGGGGTGACAAAAGGCATCAAAAGGAACAAATAAGTCTGACATAACTTTGTTCTAGAACGTACTACATTTTCAGAAAAAAATAATAATAAGTTGGAAACTTTAACATCATTTTGCCGCGTTAATAATAGTACTTTAACTATGGCGCTTTGTCGGCAAATGCATCTCATCTATCACAATAACAAACCTTACTGACATTTTATATTATCGTATGTCGTTTCCGCGTAAAATTGAATTCGTTTCACAATTAAACATTCATTTTACTCAATTAAAAAACGTGACATCCCTGTAAAATTTGTAATAAAATTTGCTCCACATTCGCACAAAATGCTGATGTGGAACTTTGTTGAACTTGGCATAAAGCACGTTTTGTTTACAACATTACAATTTAATGAAGAATATTTGGGTCAATGCCTGATCAGAGTTGTGTAAATAATACCCGTTTAGAGTGAGATAATGCTGAGTTTGTAGTTTGTTGAACTGAAATAATATAAAAGTAGGTATGTTGAACTTTGTTTATCTAATAGAAGTTCTTAATGATTTTATAAGAGAATAATATCTTTTAAAGGGAAGATTTGTCTAATTTAAATTAGGTAATTAGGTTAAGGGATCTTGATGACTCCTTGTTTTGGCTACATTAATAAAATCTTTAATTTTATGATAATTAGGTGCCTTAATCAAGTTTTTTTTACAATAGATAGTATTTTTTAATAAAAATACAAATATACGTCAAGAAATTTTGAAAATATTCCGGAAATTAGTAAATATAAAATGTAGGTCAATTATTGTCTTATTTTTACAGTTGGTTTGTTATGAATCAGCGTGTTTTTTACGTGGTACAGTGTTGATTACAATTTTTGTAGAATTATAAGTCATCCGACTAATCTGCTTCGGGTGTTTAGTATTATTGTTAAACAACGACTGTCATCATCGATGTTTGTTTGTTTGATTTTCTAACACAAGGTCAAGACCCAGCTGTAGATGCGGCGATTATACTTAAGCAAAGTTGTCAGATATGACAATGATTTTTTCTAAATTACTCGAAAGTCAACTACTACTTCGAAATTACTTAGAGTCAACTACTACTCAACTTAAACTTTTTAAATGGAATGACAATTTTATTTAACATTTCTGTAAAGTTCATTATCTTATATATGTTTCTTTCCAATAGTTTTAAAAATATTTAAGATTAAATTTCTAAAGAATTAAATTTCTATTGGGTTAATTAATATACAAGGGAAGGCTGATAAATTCGTTGCCTAACTATAAAAAGAAAGAAATTAAAATTAAACATAGCTTTATTTCTCAATATTATAGCCCCCAAATTTTTCACAACGTGAATGCAAGGGTTGTTATACATATACATATAACCATAATAGCAAACAGTAGATCGACTTAAAGTACTTTATTGCTTTTCAAAGTCCTCCACAATGATTGATACACTTTTGCATTTGTTTAAACCAATTGTTAAAGAAATTTGCCCAGTCTTCAGTTAAAACAGTCAAAGTCGGCATTTTGAAGGCATCGCTGCTTCTTCCAGCGACTGGAATCAAATCGTTGATCACGGTGATCAGTTCACTCTTGATCCGTAAAACGGAACGTAACAAAATCGTTGGGATTTAGATCGGGACTGTACGGAGGATGATCTAACAATAGGATGTTTTGCTGCTCTAAAAACTCTATTGTTTTTCGAGCTGTGTGAACTTGCAATGTCTTGGTGGAGGATGATCCGTCGTTCTGGGATGGGGTTTCGGAACACGGCGATTACAAACAGTTGTATACCAATCGGGTTTCACAGATAGCAGTCAACCACACATTTGCGAAGGCACTGAATTTTCAGTGCAACAACAAACGTAGTGACGTTTGCCGTGGTTGGCTGCTGTCTGTAAAACTTTGTGTTGTACATCTTCTTGAATTCGTTACTTTTATTTCATTCTATCTGCTATGCTGTCCCGATGAGCACTAATAAGTACGAAACACGTGCAGACCACTGCAACTCAGGTTTTCTTTTATATCTATTGCGCGATGTCCCATGATTATAACCTTTTTATTTATATATCTCTTTTTTGGTCATACTCATGTAGGCTATATAATTTCAAAAATAACTTACCTTTATAGGAATGTATGGATGCAGGAGTTGCTAAAAAATATTTCTTAAGAAAAGGACTGCACATCTATGAAATCATCGCATGTTATAACCGTTAATCTTTGTATAGAAAAATTACGGCTTTAGTAAGGCTATATAACTACATATTTTACGTTGCAAAATATATTTTACAGTGTCAGAAAACGCATCAAACGCGTATACTCGGAGCTATGCCCTATGACTATTTATTTCAATTGGATCTTTATTCAGAAAACGTTTCACAGATGTAGTCTGTAAAAGAATGCAACAACTTCCTTGTGAAACGATTATTAATTTCGTAAAAAAATATAACATAAAATACAGAAATAAATAAATTTAGAATTGAGTAAAATGGCATTGCTGAGCAATACCGAAAATACGATTGGTATTGCTTTGGCAACATGAACACATAGGTTTCTGCGCCACTACTGGTTTTTTATATATTCTATTAAAAGCAGACAATAATTGCTTTTCAACATTTTTTGTTAACTGGTAGAGCAATATTAAACAACGCAGAAAAATATATCATAAGGTATATAATAATTATAGTCGAACTACTTTATAGTGATACTCGAAAAGCCAAGAACTGAATGAACTGAATATAGCAAGTTAGTACCTAAACATCACTTCATGCTTAATTTTACATTATTAAAAATCAATCGATATTCAAAACGAAACAAAAAATGAAAATAAAAATTTTTTTGGGTAAACCCGAGATTTTGAATACATCCATTGTATTTTCTGCTTCCTGCTTAAATTTTATCTTAATACCTGAGAACTTTGCTTAACGTTTCTCAAAGCAGCGCCACTATATATGTAGAAGTTTAACATCATAATATAGAGGTATTTGTATATGAAATTTAACTCGAAAGTCGAGATCTGGCGAAACATCACTATAGAGAAAAAAATCATTATAGAGGTCACTATAGGGAGGTTTAACTGTAGTTACAAAAACGTAAGCTAAAAAATGACAACTTTCAAATAGTTTTAAGCTTATTTATTGTAAAACATGATTATGAATATAATTACAGAACTGGAGCACAAGGCGTTTTACCGTTCTCCGGAAAATGCCCGAAAAAAGCAAACAAAGTCGAATTTAACCGAAATTTAGTTTTTTACTTAAAATAATATATTGACATAGCTAGGTCGATAGATTTATGAAATTCTTATTTTTATCCACCCATCACAAATTCGAAAGTTCCATTAAAAAACATCACTCTATTAGTGGAGTAACGCTAAGCAAAAAAGAGCGTTATCTCGAAACCGGTCCAAACTACTTCGATTTGAATAATTTTCTTTTTTAAAGTCTTGTAAATATAAAATACTAAAACCTTTACAAATTAGAAATTGACACTCAGAACGGAAGATGTGGTGAAACTCGAATAACCTAAAAATTTTCCAACTGGTCCCGCACCGGTTGTTCGGCGACGAAATAGCGAAGTTTCAGATTTGAAATATTTTAAACTTAAACTAGCCTTAACTGTGTACTTTTTTAAAAAGAATGAGCGCTGATACTTTGCCATTGTCTGGAAATATGACACTCTAAAAAGCCGAAATTTTGCAAAAAAGCGTTAAACTTCGGATTTAATTTGCGCCCATAAGAAAGCATTTTATAAAATTTACGTTTAGAACAACAAATGTAGTTGTGAACAACAAATGTGAACAATGCAATGGCTTTTACCGCGACCTTTTACGACCAACTGTTCTTGATATACGAGGGCTGTCTGAATAGTCAGGTAACTAATACAGAAATGGCACCGCAATGAACACATGAGTGACATTTATCAAAATAACCTTTTATAAGACAGCTGTAAAAGTTGGGGCCAAATATATTGCGTCGTTTGAATTTTACTGTTATAAACTGTAAACGAGATCGGTTGTTTTGTGAATATAGATAAAAAAGAATTTCGTGCTGTTATTAAACATTTTCGACATTATTGACGGGAAAAACCAAAAGAGATCAAATAGGAGTTAGATCGTGTTCATGCCGAATCTGCACCATCGTTTAAGACAGTTTGTTTTTGGGTTAATGAATTTAAACGTGGTCGTAGAAGCACCGAAGATGAATTAAGATCAGGACGCCCAAAAGAGGCTACCACTGACGAAATGATCACCAAAGTTCATGATCTCGTTTTAAATGATCGTCAATTGAAGGTGCGTGTGATAGCCGACACTATTGGCATATCAAAAAAACGTGTTGGTCATATCTTACATGAGCACTTGCATATGAGAAAACTGTGAGCAAGATGGGTGCCGCGTTTGCTAACTGAGGACCAGAAACGAATTCGTGTAACCACTGCTGCGTACTGTTTGAGGCTTTTTAAGCGTAATCGCACTGAATTTTTGCGTCGATTTATTACTACTGACGAAACTTGGATACACCATTACATACTCGAAACAAAAATTCAATCAAAATAATAGGCAGAAGCCGGTTGCAGTGCACCGAAGAAAGCAAAAGTGGTTGCATCAGCTAACAAAGTTATGGTCACTGTGTTTTGGGATGCTGGTGGTTTTATCTTTATAGATTATCTCCAAAAGGACAAAACAGTCACAGGAGAGTACTACGCGTCGCTATTGAACCAACTGAATAAAAGATTAAATGAAAAACGACCGGATTTGGGTAGAAAAATGGTGTTGTTCCATCACGTTAATGCATCGGCTCACTCACCGGCAATTGCAACGGCAAAATTAGTTGAATTGCGATTCGAAATTGCTCCTCATGCACCTTACAGTCCAGATTTAATTCCGTTCGACTTTTTCTTGTTTCTAAATCTGAAAAATTGGCTTGGTGGTAAAAGATTTTCAACAAATGAAGAAGTGATTGCAGAAAAAATATTATTTTGATTCATTTAATTCGTCGTATTGTAGTGATGGGATTAAGCGACTTGAATATCGCTGGAACAAGTGTATAGACCCCAAAGGAGACTATGTCGAAAAGTAACATTAATAAACTCAAAAAACAGTCTTCCTCTATGTTAGTTACCTCACTTTTCAGACCGCCCTCGTATCAAAATTTTCGTTTACATAGAAAACTGCAAGAAACGTGCACCACGAAACAAATATGGCTGCCGTACTTAAACCAAAAAAAAATAAAAATAAATTAATAGTGGCTTTGAACTACCAATACATAGATGTGATAACCACACTACAAATTATCCGGTTCTGAGATGGTCGCGTAACCGGTGCGAGACCACTTGGAAAATTTTTAGGTTATTCGAGTTTCACTATATTTCCCATTCTGAGCGTCAATTTCTAATTTGTAAAGGTTTTAGTATTTTATATTTACAAGATTTTAAAAGCGAAATTATTCAAATCGAAGTTGTTTGGACCAGTTCCGAGATAAAAACGTAAGGTTACTCCACTATATAGCGTTATTTAATAACTACCCCCCAGCAGCATTTTTAGTCATCTCTACGTATCAGCAACTACCGGTGGAACTATTAAGTTTAATTCCAGTTAATAGCTGCGGTTGTATTACGTGTCTGGAACCAAAACGGAAACAATCTTTGAGTAGCAGATACGTTGCAGGAACGTGGCGGCGTAGCAATTGCAACTTTGGTGGAACTTCTTTTCTCTTTGACGTATGGTCGTCGCGTGGTTGCTCTCTCTTACTCTTGCAACTTAACAAATATTCTATCATTTTCTATACTAATACTGCGATCGTGTCACAAAATGGATTGTAATACGAACCTACTTAACAATACAAAGAGCTATGAAATTTTTGATTATTTTGTCATTCCAACATACCAAAATTATAAACCATTGCAACTTTTCTATTAAAGGTAATGATGATAGATCTAAAAATTACAACGCGCCTTCTTTAAATATATTTTTAAAACAAAATGTGTTTAATAAAATATGACAAAAATACTTGTAAGTTGATATACAATACACATGATAGAAACCTGAAACCATATTTCTATATTATTACTAAGGTACAATTTGGCACCAATTTTATTTATTGAATTTAAGTTATATAGTAAAACATATATTAACAATCGTAACAAATTGCACGTTGATTCACGGCCTCCAACATTTTACAAGTAGATATGGAGATGGAGTTTACGAAAAATCACTTTAAAGTAATTCTCCTGGGTAGCAAAACGTAAGTTTTACTTTCAATACTACTGTAAGCTTCCGTTACTTTAAAGAGTTACGCAATCGGTACTAATATAAAGTTTTAAAAACTTTAAAGTAGCTTCGGGCAAGTTACTCTTAAAATCATAATATCACTTTGAAGTTGCAAATACTTTAAAGTAATTATACTAAATGGAAATACTATGTACTATGTTCCACATACTTTAAAAGTTACTCAGAAGTGATGGACAACTACATAATTACTAAAATTTCCGAACTGAAGTAATTAAACCTATAAAGACATAAGTTTAGTTGTAGTTACGTAACAACTACTCAGTTAAAGTTCCGATCTCAGTTACTTACTGCTACTTAGATGCTGCTTGGGTCTTGTTATACACATATAAAGTTATTTTTTATAATTTTTGTGGTCTTTTGGAAGAAAAATGATTATATTTTGCAAAAGAATTTTTAACTTGTTAAAATCAATTAAATTATTAATAAATTTAACTTTAAATTCGTGTTTCTACAAAACTACAAATTCCAAAAATCACCTGTCGTTTGAAATTCCTATCGTCTTTAATGTAACTTTTTCGAGCTTTTGGTCTTTGTTTTAAGTATGTGTAGTACCTAAAACTGCTGGTAACCTAATTCCACCTTGTGCTCCATTTCTCAGAATAATTGCTACTACCCATTGCTTGGTGAAATAGGTCCCAGCAGCTATGAAGCTGGTGCGGGAGTGCTGGTGCGATTATTACTATTTCGCAGTCGCAACGTCAAGTCACGTCAACGCAAGGTCGCAGCAGTCGCAAGCCGACTTAACAGATGGTATAGCACAAATCCCACATTTGTGTTGCAGCTAAGGAAAACTGCAGAAAACCTTAACCGTACCGATACCGGGAGTCGACCCGGGTCGTTTAAGTGAGCGACGAACCCCTACATTAGGCTATTAAAGAAGGCACGCCAAGAAGTGGTCACATATGGTTAAAACTTATTAATAAATAAAATTTATGGGAAAACATTCTATAGTAATCAAGTAAATCATTATACTCTCGCAATAAATCCTGCTTCACTTTAAAATATTCCGTATCACTTGCACTGTAAGACGTTTCGAATGAACTGAATATAGCAAGTTAGTACCTAAACATCACTTCATGCTTAATTTTACATTATTAAAAATCAATCGATATTCAAAACGAAACAAAAAATGAAAATGAAAAAATTTGTGGGTAAACCCGAGATTTTGAATACATCCATTGTATTTTCTGTTTCCTGCTTAAATTTTATCTTAATACCTGAGAATTTTGCTAAACGTTTCTCAAAGCAGCGCCACTATATATGTAGAAGTTTAACATCATAATATAGAGGTATTTGTATATGAAATTTAACTCGAAAGTCGTTGAAGAATGCGAAAATATTGCACTGTAAAACGTTTGCGAATGAACTGAATATAGCAAGTTAGTACCTAAAGATCATTGGGCCGTATTCTCATCTCACCATTAAGTTAATAACAAGTTTGGTTACCATGGCGACCAATAAATCTAATTGTTTCCCATATATTAGAATTAGATAAAGCTATCTCTTTTCTTGTTGATTTTAAACAGAACTTTAGTTAAAGGCACCTTTAATGGTGGCACGAGAACAACAACACAAATGGTGGCACAATCTATGTAAGTTACATCTCACAATATTGTAACGTTCTTTTTAAAATAATAACAAAAATGCTGTTTAAATCGTTTATTCACAAGAGAGATATTATTTACATACACATAATTAAAAACACTATAATTATAAACTATTTAAATGCTACATATTTACAAACTTAAAGTAGGCTATTTATATAAGAACTATTTATGTATTACAACAATTATTAACATTTATTTATTCACTAACATTTGACTATTAACTAATTATTCAAAGCACATTTCGATACGCCGGTAAACTCCTTCTACCCGCGAACTCAATTTATATCTTCCATATAAAGTTCTGGAACATACTGGATTAGACTAGACATGACTCACACCGATGAATCATACATGCAGGTGTTAATAAGTCACCTCGATGAGTCGTGTCGATGAGTCATGCAGTCTCTAATGTTCGACGGCGGCGAATAGGGGGTTTTCCCCATTTGTTACAATATATAGAGTGACTCTCGTATATTTATATTATAGTTATTAAAACAAATACCTACTAGAAAGAGATGAGCATTATGAAGACTAAAAATAAATATCCCTCCAAAACAGAGAAGGTATCGGTCAATGCAGCTTCCGAAAAGCTTGATCAAACAATACTAATCCTAGTAGTGGCGTAACCTTTTTGTCTCGGAACCGGATGAAACTACTCGGATTTTCATAATTCTTTTTTAAAATCTTGTAAATATAGAACCTTTATAAATTAAAAATTGACGCTCAGATCGGAAAATGTGGTGAAAAACCTAAAAATTTTGCTCACCTTTTCCTGGAAATGTGGCACACTAAACATTGGAAATTTTTCAAAAAAAAATGTATTAAATTAAATTGCACCCATAAAGAAGCATCTTACAAAACTTATGTTTAAATGTTATGTTAGAATAACAAATGTAGTTCGTATAGTGTGAACAATACAACGGTTTTTACCACCCGTCCCTACGAGCATCCGTTCTTGTGATATCGAGATTTTCGTTTACATAGAAAACTGCAAGAAACGTCATGCTCCACGAAGCAAATATGGCTGCCATATTTAAACCAAACGGAATAAAAATAAATTAATAGTGGTTTCAAACTACCAATACATAGGTGTGATAACACACAAAAGAATATCCTGTTTGTTCTGAGATGGTCGAGCAACCAGTGCTGAACCACTTGGGATATTTTTAGGTTATTCGAGTTTCACCGCATTCCCCGATCTTAGTGTCAATTTCTAAGTTATACAGATTTTAGTATTTTATATATTCAAGATTTAAAAAAAAGAATCATGAAAATCCGAGTAGTTTTAACTGGTTCCGAGATAACGCTCCTCCACTATAGGTCAAATATTTAATAGTGGAGTAATAAAGCATGGTAGGAACATTTAAAACAAGAATGGGTTGTCATTAACAACCAAAACTATATATCAAATTACTATTAAATACAAAAATGATTGCAAAAATATAAACTGATACAATTTCTTGACAATTACATACAAATCAACCAATCGCGTGAATATTGTTTTTGAAGTAAACGATGACCAGTGTGCTGCAGTTGCAGTTTGCTGATTTAATTTCAAACAAAAAATTCATCGTAAAGATTAGGAGACTTACACAGGGGTTGGTGAAAACAAAAAGTAACTATAAAAACTCCGGCAAACTCCAAATTTGCCATTTGCAAGTCTAGTGGGTCATGCAACGACAAAATATCGTTCAGGAAGATTTTAAGATGCTGATTCTGTTGCATGAACATCTCGCATTTGTATATAAATTGCAACATATCTAAACTCAATAGTAAAGGAATTATTCATATTTCAAATTTGTGAAGATTTTTGTTACCACATCCTTGTACGTTAGTTGTGTTCCATCATTGTTGCTCTTGTAGTTGTTTTAAGAACTACCCAATCAATTAAACATACGAATGACCTTAGAAACTTTAAAGTTCGAAAATTTATATTTGCTTCTGTATTTCTACCAAATTCATATTCACTTGTTTATACAGCCTTTTCGTCATCTATCCCTTTTGAAAATGTGCTTATGTGTGAGACTTTTAAAAGATACGAAACTTCAGCAGACTTCTGTCTAATTAAGAAATGTAATTTAAGAAAGTTTTAATTAACTTGATACTTTGTAAGTATGTTTCAACATCAATAAATTTTAAATTTTCCTAACATAAACAAGAGGTGTTCTATTGCATTAAGAAATTAATATAAATAAGATATAGTATATAGCTTAGAAGAGTTTCCACAGTTACTTTAATTCAATTCCAGCAGTTTTCATTTCAAGTGAGTCAGCCATTATATTGAATGAACATTTTGCGATAATAATTACTTCCGTGTGTACAGAACCTGGAATGTAGAACACACGTATTTACATACCTATATAGGTAGTCGATGTATGTAGAAACTTTGGCAATTTGAGATTAAGTTTTATTGGATGATTTCGCTTCGAATATGGACTCACACCTCTCTAGCGGTAAGGGTGAGAACAAAGGGAATTAGTTAGAGAGATATTTTCATTATCTGAAGTTAGGATTAGAAACGGAATTTCACGGGATGCGAGACCCATATCTCAGTAAATTCTTGATAACTTAATCCAACTCAATGTTATAGCTTCAAGGTAGTCAGAATTTGTGTAATCTCGAAACACATTCTTCATGCCTTTGCTATCTTAACGGAAAACTTAATTTTGTAAATCCCCTTGAATATTATTAATAAAATATATTAAAATAATGTTAATTTAAATTTAATCTTTTAGCAAAACGTTTTGCAGATTCCATTCTTTCTATTTCGTAAAACTTATTTAGTCTGAGTCAACAAAAAGGGTAAATAGTGAAACATATAAATTACAGCAGCCCTCTGTACTTCACAATAAGCCCTTTTAACTACAAAATTGCTAATTACCCAGTAGCCCGTAAAATTTTAATGCTTTACGAACAATTTTTTAAAATTAACATTCTACTACCTCCACTTCATTGCATAAAGCTAAAAATGAAAGCATTTTAATAGCTCTATAAAAACGTCAAGAAAGAATGGCCACATTAAAATAATGCCCCTAACACTGTCGTTGAAAAGTTCAACTACAAATTATGCCTCAGTCATGCGGAAAATTTTCAGATAATCTGGATTCTCAAATTATTATTTTTATGATTTCCTTCTTTAATTTCTTTTTAATGTCACTTCTGAAATATGAATATTATTTGCGGTAAATAACTAATTTCACGGAGACGTATCGATTTCACTTGAAATAAGAAATGTGTTCCTTTTTTGGCGAATGGACAGATTTTATCTTTTATTGCATCCCACAGCTTTTCTTCTTAAAGGCGTTCCCTCTATGAAAATTCGGGGAATAGCAGCAAGGGGAAAATAAGTTTTCATTAAAACTCAGGTAGGTAGATCGTATTCAAAATTTCATAAAATTGAATTATTTTCAATCTTATGCAATTCGGTTGGAATCCACAATCGAGTTCATTAAGTCACTCAATTAGAAACGAAGTCTAGAGAAATTGCGAGGCGTTTTATTAAATAAGCTTTAGAAACTAGCAGGAATCAGATCAGAATGCAATTTCCTGCACATGCTGCAAATCGAGAGAATTTTGTTTCAGGAAACTTCCACTATACGTGACTAATATGTAATCGATAATTCGAATTTTTCGCCTATAGTGCTTATAGCCGCAGCTTCCTGAAAGGGTCTGTAAATTTACGTTGTTTCAGGAACGAGAACAACAGGATGTGGCGATGTTGGCAAGGTGTTGTGTGGGTAAACGGATGGAAAAAGACCTTTGTGTACGGATCTTTAGGGACCATACCGCTTATCTGGCCCCACAAACTCTGGCTTGCCTATGTTGCGGGAGGACAGCTGGTTGCTCTCGCAGTATTTCACCTCCTCTTGTCCTTTAAGGGTAGAAGGAGGCGAAAACGCAAAGATCGACTATTAAATGGTGACATCGACAGCTTCGAAAGGTATTGAACTATGCAAAAAAATAAAATCTCATGCTAAATTCTGTCCTTTTTTTATTTATTTGCTTTTGAAATTTGACTTTTAAATGTTTTGCACGCCCCCAAAATGTGATAATAATTTTATGTATATTTCCTATTTATTGTAGTAGCAGATTTGAAGAAGTAACAGAAGTTCTGGACGACGGTTTACCGGAACCGATTCCGGGTAGTAGTCATTCCCTCTCGGACAGTCTAGCAGAACCGGACACAATACTTGAAATATGACCGGAAATGCATCAAACACCCGATTTATTCAAACATATTGTGGACTCTGGTCACTGGAGCGAACTCGACAGTGATGATAGTGCTGCATAATTCCGTAAAGGGATCTTCAATGTAAAATCGAGAACTTTTTATATAAAAGTTAAGTATTCAATCAGACATGTGTATTTGTTGTTTTATATTATAATTAAAAGTATTAATAATAATTAATAGTAATAATTGTGTACATTTATTAAAATTGAAGTTTGCGAATTATCATGACATTTAAAATTTTTAAGAGAAATTCCTATTTAGATCTTTTCTAATAACTAATAAAGATGTCAAGAAAAGTTTAAGGAGTTTAACATTACATTCACCTTTTATTTCTTCTTTGATCCCTCGTTATATCATCTGAGTCAATGTATTTTTGTACTGTGAATTTCGGCTTTCATTACATCCAAGTTAAATTATAATTAATTGAAAGCAGTTTGATGTAGGTAGAAATGTAGGATTTAATTTTAATTATTTATAGGTTAAGTACAATCTGACACTGTAATAGGGAATTCAACTCAGCTCACAAACTTAAATTAGAAATGTTGGAAAACATTTCAAATGAATAAACACAAACTTGCCAACTAGAAATAGATCTTTGTTCTTTAACAAGTTAAAAATACTCGTAGTCGAAAATATGAGACAACAAAAAGAATATTCAAGTAAATTAAGGTAACAAATGTGAGAATTGGAATTGACATTGATTAATATTGATTCGATGGCACGGAATTTACGGAACAGTTAAAAATCAAAAATTGTTAAAAAAATAATGTTTGTGCTACAACTCAACAACTGTTTATGAGATTACAAAAACGATTAAACTGAAAAATCGCAAATTGAAATAATATTAGCAAAAAAAGATTTAAAAATATGTGGAATGTCAATTGTAATTAATTTGCAGTTAACATAATGATTGAAGTTGGTGTTAAGGTCCAAAGTCCAGGTGTTAAGTATATGCTTGTCATTGTCATTGAAAACAGAAATGTGATATGACTTTATGTGAAATAAAATCGGAATTTATTATTTATTATTTTATGGTTAATTGACACATACAAGAAAATTTATGTGTTTGTACTTTTAGGAGTTCACGGTCACAATTTTATAGCGGAATATTATTTACGAGGGCTTTTTTTTTCAAGGTCCGATCGGTCGTAAAATTAAAACCACAGTGAAATTCAAACATGTTTTATTTGTAACATTTAGGTACACCTCCCATCTACTTCTCTACATAGTCGCCGTTCCGATTTAGGCATTTTTCGTAGCGTGATATCAACTTTTCAATTCCCTCTTCATAGAAGGTAGCCGCCTGTGCTTCAGCCAAGTTTGTACGCTGGTCTGCAGCTCATTGTCTGTAGCAAAATGGTGTCCTCCTAAGCTCTTTTTCATGCGAGGAAAGAGATGGAAATCGGAAGGAGCTAAGTCCGAGCTGTATGAACGGTGATCGAATACTTCCCATCCAAAACGCTACAGGAGGTTCTTTGTTGCATTTGCAGTATGGGGCCGAGCGTTGTCATGAAGAAGAACAATTCCTGATGACAACATTCCTCTTCGCTTGTTCTGAATTGCCCTTCGTAGATTTTGAAGAGTCACACCGTATGAGGCTGCTGTGATGGTCGTACCACGTTCCATGAATTCCACCAAGAGAACTCCTTTTCGGTCCCAGAACACAGTAGCCATACACTTTCTGTTGGAAAATGTTCGCTTAAACTTCTTTGGTTTTGATGGGGAAGAAGAATGCATCCACTGTTTGGATTGCTCTTTTGTTTCTTCCGTGTCGTAAAGAACCCATGTCTCGTCGCCTGTGACAATTTTGCTCAAAAAATCTTTTCCTTCATCATGGTAGCGCTGGATAAACGTTAAGGCGGCACCCATTCGCTGTGTATTGAGATGGTCGGACAGCATCTTGGAAACCCATCTCGCACACAATTTGCGGTACTGAAGTGTCCCACTCACGATGGTGTACAGAGATGACCTTGACATTTCGGGAAACGACTCAAGCAACACAGAAATTGTGAACCGACGATTGTCTCTAATCGCCTGATCCACTCGCTGAACGAGATCTTCATTGGTTGACATTCCCTTCCTTCCCTGACCGCCTGCGTCATGAACGTCTGTACGCCCTGCTTCAAAGTTCCTGCACCATTGCCGCATTTTACTGTCACTCATGAATGCTTCACCGTACACATTACACATTTGTCGGTAAATTGTAGCTGCGTTGCACCCCTCCGCATGAAGAAATCGAATTACTGCACGCAATTCACATTTGGCGGGTGACGCTATTGTTCTCGGCATATTTACGTGTACACTGCGCGCTTGCAACTGACATGTACAACGTGACGGGATCAACTGTCATACTAGAGACACTGCGCAATACATCTGCGCAAAGCTTCCTCTGATTCTCACTGTGGTTTTAATTTCACGACCGATCGGACCTTGAAAAAATAGCCCTCGTAGAATCTAGGTTAATTAATCACGATTATATATTTGTTTTAAAGAATTTGATTATTAACAAACATAGTCATTATTAAACATAATCACCATTATTGTTGTCCCCAGAAAAGCACCAAATTGCTTATAATTTTATGCTTGACACAATCCTACAAACCCTAATAAATTGTTAGTTCTTATTATAGTTTTATTTAATTAACATTTATATGAATCGTTTGAGCACTTTTATTTTCGAGGTTTTTCTTTATTCTTAGTTCTCCAACGTATTTATACCAGGACACGATAATATAAAGTGTTATTTTAATAATTAATCAGATTTTCTCGACCCTTAGTATTGCATCAATTATTCCTATCTTATTTTATTGTGAAAATTTTGTGATGTACAGACAGCATTATTTAAAAAATTAATATTAGTCATTAAGGTATGGTAGTCCTTTAGGATAGCAAAAATTAGTATACAAACTGGATAAGAAATTATTCATATTCTGGGTATTAGCAAAAAATACAACAATAAGATTGGTATTGTAATCTAGGACAAATATTACATAATTTAGGTATATAATAAAAAAATATAAACAGATGTGTTAAATTAAGAAATAATCCCTTTCATTCATACTTTGTGATGACCTTCAATAACTACTCCTATTACAGTTGTTACGACCAATACAGCCGTAAAAATATTTTGGGTAGTTGTTCACCACCCTAATTTTCACAATACGCGATACGTCGGTTAGTAGAGGATCTAGCTTGAATAAAATATTATTAAACACACAAAAAAGACAGGTTTATTAGTACACAAACAAAACAAAACACAAAACATACAAAGAATATACGTTTGGTCACCCGTAAGCCCTTTACTCAGACTCAAGTAAAGGTTAAAGCGATAGGAGTCTATGCCACTTACGGTCAATTTGTGACAAGTTTAAATTGAATTACAATTGTATTTATATGATTTGGATGTAATGATCATAACAAAATAGTGTGCTCGTTTATGACGTCAGACCAGGTAGTTACTACAAATTTTACCTGACGCGAGTTTTATATTGCACCAATTTTGGTTAAGAAATGCTTATTACTGACATACTTGCAGTTCAGCAAACGATATTTCGTATTACATATTAGTTAATTAAACAAAATTATTTTTTAATAGAAACTTACAAAATATTCCCTTTTTTAATATTACAATAAAAAATCTTAAATTAAATCTAATTAAAATATATGTTCAAGGAGATTGAACCTTTACTGCCGGGGACGGCGTAGAGGGTTTGAAGAACAAATTCTTCGTTCGCCGCTGGGGGTTGAGTCTTTGGTTTGTTGGTCCACCATTTCCATATGATGAATGCCATGATGCAAAGAGAGATGACCAGGATTGTGGTAAGGACACTGGTCGCAGATGAACGAACGTGAACTTGATGCCATTGCTTGTCCTCCAGATTTTCGTCTACCTCTCGTTTTTCGGTTAGTATTTGTGTTATCTTGTCGGATGTTTTCAATACAGGGTCGTTCTTAATGGTAAGAATGCTTGGACCTATTTTTTCTACTGTGGTGTTGATCTTGAATACTACAGGTTTGCTGAATGTGGTTAATACTGGCACCTCGCTGAATGTGGTTGGGTGCAATGTGTTCTGTTTGGGATCTTCGCGGATGCTGTTGCAGATGACTGCCGCTCTGATTGGTTTATTTGCTATAAACAGCCAAGTATTGATCATATACAGCTGTTTCCATATTATCGAGGAAATTCTGATTTGTCGAGTGTTGCATCTTGGTTTTTCTATTCGGTTGTACAGTTCGTCAATGAGACAATTCGGATTGTTTTCAATGTCTCTTAACACAGTTGGTGTACATAAGTACAGATTTTCTCCCACTGGGAAACTTGCTTCCAATTCCTTTTCAGGGATTTCGAAATATTTCTGATTGTTGTAATCTATGGCTAGAAAGTTGCTGGGTACATCAATACTAATGAACACCTCATCTTCCATTTTCTTGGGGATGGGAGTAATCTTTATGATGTTGTACCTTGTTGTTTCCGTTATGTGGAAGTAACCATAAATCTTGATAATTTGATCGTCTTAGTTTACATCCATTTTGTACATGACAGGTAATACTATTAGACTTGATGGTAACTTTTTCGTTAATTTATTGGACTCCATAAACTGTGCAGGTGGAATGAATTCGAATAAATGACCTCTTCTAAAACATGCATCCGATAGTTTTTGGTATTTTTGCTCCATCTGTTGGATATAGTTACTTGCCATTTGGTAAGATAACAATATATGGATATTCAACTTATTTATATCTATATATCGATACCAGGCTTGCATTTCTGTGATTGCTTGAAGTCCTTGATTTAGTTTCGTACGGAAATTCTCCAATTTTTGGGCTATTCTCACTTCAGTATCGTTAATTGTCGACATTGCAGCTACCATTAGTTTTGATTGGTGTTTGGACGCTTCGATTAGCTGACGTTGATTTTGTCTAAATCTTCAATATCTTTGTATACTTCATCGTTAACGGCAAAGATCTCAGTTAATATTTTCCCTAAGACACCTCTTTTGCTCCGATGCCTAGATGTGCTATAGATGCTGTTCATGTTCCATATTGTTACTTCTTGTTGTTTGTGAATATGGTCAAGAAGTTCATTGCAGTTAATAGCGTTGTCTGTAAGTTGCTTAGCTTTTTTACATATTGTTGACATTTGGCTCACAGTGGTATTGATAGTATCTCCGTCGATTTTAATGCTGGAGATTGTGAAGTTTAACCCTATTCGAACTGTTCCTCTGTTTATTTCCGTGCTACCAGTATTTTCTACATAGATTCCCGACTCTGGATGTTTAATTATATAACTACATTGACTTTTGTGTAGAATACTGCTGAACAACGTTAGACATAAAATTATCTTGTTAACAGTAGACAGCATTCCAGCAGATTCCTTGGACTTATTTTCTTTATGCCTTATTTCTTCTGAAGATTGGTTAATAGGTAAAGGGCAAATTTTTGTTATAGGTCTTTTTAACTGAATTCTTCCTTTTGTTTGTATGGTAACAACTCTTACGATTTCATCTTTTCCCGGATGTACTTCTGTAATTCTTGCTAATGGCCAGTTATTAGGTGAAATATTTTCTTCTTTCAAGAGAACTACCTCTCCAACATTTATGTTTGGTTTGGAAAGCAACCATTTTTTGCGTTATTTCAATCTTGATAAGTATTCTGTCGACCATGATTTCCAGAAGTGTTTGTTCATTTTCTGGATTAAAGCCATCTATTTAGATTGTCTTTGTTAATTGATGCATCTGCTGGGTCCGGTGGTGTTAGTAGAGCTTGTCCAATTAGGAAATGCCCCGAAGTAATGACTGCCAACTCGTTTGGATCGTTCTTTAATGGCCGTAATGGTCTTGAACTTAAGCAGGCTTCTATTTGGTATAACAGCGTGGATAATTCTACAAATGTAAGTAGTTTTTCTCCAATAATTCGCTTTAAATGATATTTTATTAATTTTACCCCAGCTTCCCATAATCCTCCAAAGTGAGGACTTGCCGGGGGAATAAAATGCCAATGGACACCTTCGGATTCTGTTGTTTCTCTTATTTCTATGGAACTGAGATCTTCTGATTGTAGTATTTTATTGGCACCTACAAAGGTTGTCCCGTTGTAGCTGTAAATGTGTAAACATCTTCCTCTACTTGCAGGAAATCTTCGAAATGCAGCAAGAACAGCATTTGTGGTCATATCGCTTACGGCCTCGATGTGAATTGCTTCTGCTGTAGGTAACTCTTGCTGGAAATCATTCCATTTTTTGACAATTTCTTCCGGTAATTGTTGATCCCAGGAGAATTGTACAACCCAAAGCTCTTGCATCAATAATTTTGCTTTGAGGACTATTGGTGCTAGTAGTCCTAATGGGCCAAAGATGCGTGCATTTCTGATATAAAAATTCTTTTAGTTGGATTTTGATGAGGCTGTGTTATAACCTTGTAGCTAAACGTATCTTCATTCGGAGACCAATAAACCCCTAATGTTTTTCTTGGCTCATTTTGCGATGATTTTCTTTCTACTGATTCTTGGATTTGAAGACTGATATTGATTATTTGATTACTAGCCCATTTTCTTATGGGCCATTTCATGTTAAAACCTCCCAGATTTAACATGACGGTAATTTCTTTTTGGAGTTCTTGTGCTTGTTCTTGATTATCTGCTCCTGGAAGGAGGTCGTCGACATAAAAATCATTCTTTGTTATTTTGGCAGCTAAACGATACTTCTGCTCTTCGTCTTTTGATAATTGTTGTAAGATTTTAATTGCTAGATATGGTGCTGAAGAGGTTCCATATGTAGCTGTAGTAAGTTGATATTCTTGTAGTGGATCATTTTTTGAAAACCTCCAAATAATTTTGTGATATAATTGATCTTCTTCGGCAATGTCAATTTGCCTGTACATTTTCTCTATATCTGCAGTTACTGCAATTGCGTGTTTTCTCCAACGCAATAAAATATCAATTATATCTTGCTGCAATCGCGGACCTTTGTGCATCATGTCGTTTAAACTCTTGCCATTTGATGTTGTTGACGATGCGTCAAACACAACCCTCAACTTGGTAGTATCACTGTCTTCTTTTATAACCGCTTGATGTAGTATGTAGTAGCCACGATCGGGTTGATGATCTGATTGGACAAGTTTCATGTGTCCTAATTTTAAATATTCTTCCATGAATTTTTTGTATTCCAGTTCCAACTGACGGTCGCTTTCAAAACGTTTTTCTATTTGAAGGAATCTTGCAACTGCTTTTCTTTTAGACTCTCTGAGTTGCCTTGGATCAGTTCTGAATGGAATATTGACAGTGTATTTTCCATGTTTGCTTCTCTTATGAGTGTGGGCGTACTGTTCTTCACATTGCCTATCATCTTCTGAGAGAGGCGCTGATTCCTGAAGTTCTTCAATTTCCCAGAATTTGGTTAATTGTTGGTCTTGCTGGATGCATGCAATCATGCTGACAATTTCACTTGTTGAATTAATCAATTTTTCAACTGGGCCTGACAGTATCGATCCTAGTACCGTTTTCTGGGCTAATAAACCTCCGGTTGATTTCTGTATTCCTTCTCAAATAATATCTTTATATATGTAGGCACCGATTAAGACATCAATGGGCCCTGGTGTTTCATATTCTGGGTCGGTTAAAATGTAATGCTGCCATGTTTCGAAATCTTTGTCTTTAACTGCACTTCTTGGTAAGGTGTTTGTTAATTTCGAGAGTATGAGTAAGTTGCCGTATAGTTTAAAATTGCTGGAAAATCTCGGGCTGATTTCGGCATTAATTTTTCCTTTGCACGTACCTGATTCGCTTTTCCCAAGGCCTGCGATTTCTGCATGGATTTTAATTCTTGGAAGGCCCAATAACTGAGCCGCTTTTTCCGTTATGAAGGATGCTTGTGAGCCTGGATCGATTAATGCTCGTAATAATTCGTAGCAACCTTCGTTAGTTTTAATTTTCATGAACGCCGTTGCTAATAGAATTTCTTGATTAGGTTGATTTTTTCTACCAATGTGGCTTGTTGGACCTTTCTGGAGTTGAGGCTTTGAGGCTATTACTTGATTGCTCTTAGAATGTTGGTTATTTTCATAATGCAGAAGCGTGTGATGATACTTCTTGCATTTCATGCATCTGTATGTGCTCTTGCACTTTTCGTTATCGGTGTGTTTTAAACAGTTAATGCAGATTTTTTAGCTTTTAACGAAATTGTAGCGTTCGTTCGATTTTAATGATGCAAATCTCGAACACTGATTTAACTTGTGGTCGTCGTTGCAATATCACAATATTACACATTAGTGTAATAGCTTTTTATAAACCCTCTTTTGGGCGTTTCAAATGTTTTATTGCTAGTTTCTGAATATCGCTTACCTGGATTTAGGGCCTCTAGCGATTGGAATCGTTTTTCTAGGAATTCTAACAGTTCCCCCAGATGTTGAATGTTTCTTGGATTTTTCAAGGACTGTTCGTAAAGTTGATTTGTTTCTCTGTCGAGTTTTTTGGTTATAATGTGAGCGATTAGTGCATCCCATGTCGACGTATTTATACCCATGTTTGTAATTGCACGTAAACTTTCGGATGTTGTATCATGAATTTGTTTGATGTTGGCGGCTGATTCGATTGCCATTTTAGGCAAATTCAGAATATTATCTACGTATTTTGTAAATAATATTCTTTTATTGTTATAACGGTTGTTCAACATTTCCCATGCTGTATTGTACTTGGCATTGGAAGCTTCAAGATGTTGAATTAATTTGCTTGCTTCGCACTTGATATGCGTTTTGAGATACTGCATCTTTTCAGCCTTCCCTAATTGGTTGTTATTGTGTATAACTTGTAGAAAAATGTCATGAAACGTTGACCACGCCTCGTAACTACCATCGAAGATAGGGATGGTGAGTCTGGGAAGTGCCACATGGGAATTGAGATCTTGATTTTGATTAGTTGATCTTCTTTATAATCCTTCTCGTGAAGAAGAATTTCTTTATGTAATTTTGTTATTTCACTCCACTGTTCGGAAATTGATTTAATTTTATGCTCACAATGAATCCTTGTATTGGTTTGTTCCAGGTTATTAATTATATTGGTTATTGCTTTATCTAGCAATTTGATGTTGATTGTTTGACGTTGTAAACGAAATTCTTGATCATCGATTCTTTTTCGAAGGTGAAGTTGAAGTCCGTGTCCCTTGGCGTTGCTGCGGCAAGACGTTCTTGCCACTCTTGAATATATTTTTCGGTTTCTTGGTAAATCTTTCTTACCTGATCGAAAAAATTTTGTTTAATATAATTGTGTTCGCTAGGGAGCGTTTTTAGAAGTTCTTCGTGTTTTTTCTGGAAATCACTCTGCTGCTGTAACGTTGTGTACCGAATGTTGAAATACTCTTGAGTTTTTCTTGTAGAAGAATCCTTCTTCATGTTACTAAGAAGTTTCTGCATCGTCTCTGCTAGTTTCTTCTGTTCTGCTAGATTATCCTCCATATTGATGTTGAATTTTTCGTACTCTTCAGTACTCTTGACTCTTGCGAAGATCTTGCATTAATGCACCCAGGGATCGATCGCAGTGGAAACTCACAGGGGCTGGTGCAAGGTAGGCTCGAAGGCCCAAATGTTACGACCAATACAGCCGTAAAAATATTTTGGGTAGTTGTTCAGCACCCTAATTTTCACAATACGTGATACGTCAGTTAGTAGAGGATCTAGCTTGAATAAAATATTATTAAACACACAAAAAAGAGAGGTTTATTAGTACACAAACAAAACAAAACACAAAACGTCTGTTTTGTGTTTTGTTTTGTTGAGTAAAGGGCTTACGGGTGACCAAACGTATATTCTTTGTCTATATACGTTTGGTCACCCGTAAGCTCTTTACTCAGACTCAAGTAAAGGTTAAAGCGATAGGAGTCTATGCCACTTACGGTCAATTTGTGACAAGTTTAAATTTAATTACAATTGTATTTACATGATTTGGATGTAATGATCATAGCAAAATAGTGTGCTCCTTATGACGTCAAACCAGGTAGTTACTACAAATTTTACCTGACGCGAGTTTTATATTGCACCAATTTTGGTTAAGAAATGCTTATTACTGACATACTTGTAGTTCAGCGAACGATATTTCGTATTACATATTAGTTAATTAAACAAAATTATTTCTTAATAGAAACTTACAAAATATTCCCTTTTTTAATATTACAATAAAAAATCTTAAATTAAATCTAATTAAAATAAATGTTCAAGGAGATTGAACAACAGTTCTTTATAGTCTGTTTGTTAACATCTGTTGCGTACTTTACGTTAACAATCTAGTACATAATATATCCTAATATTAGGCAACCAGCCTGCCAGGGTCGGCTTAAGTTCGGTAAATATTGAGGGGCCCCAAAATTTTTTATAAACAAATTTTTCGTTTGCGTTTTTGTGATCTATCCACCCTCATCTACACATTTTCATAATATTCTATATTGCATAAAAATAAGACGAAGCTTAAGAAAAATTCAAATCGATCAATGTTTAGAGGTCGCTACTAGTGATTTTTTTTAAGTTAGAATATAATTTATTTTATTGGCCATAAACACGAGTTATCATTCTTTTAACTAACCGGTTATAACATTTGAACTAACTTATTTTGAATTGTAATTAATCACGTTTTCCAATTTTCAAATAATAATTTAAAAGAGAGTTCTGTGTGACTAATTACCGTAAAACAAAAATAAGTGATCTCTCAAATTTATTATAAGTAACAATGCCACGCGAACGAGAAAGGGTACGAAAGGCCATTATAAATTTTCATGAAAATATAGGGAACAAGGTAAAAACCATGTTGTTGGCCATTTTATGCCAGAAAGGTTAACAAGAAGACCAGTCTAAATATTATCATGAGAGGCAGTGTAATTAAGAAAAGTGGGTGGTCTGAAAAGGCAAGAATAATAACGAAAAACGAAACAAAAAAAGATTTGAATATCTATTTAATATCACGCATTTTCGTGCCCTCTCCTATTCGAACGCCATTATTACTCACTTAGATCTCACTTATTTTTGTTTTGCAGTAATTAGCCACACCACACTTTAAAATTATTATTAGAAAATTGGAAACCATGGTTTGTAATTAATTACAATTAAAGATTATTCCTCATTTTTAGTTGTAATTCGTTATGTCAAATAAATTAAGCATGTCCAATTCCAATTCCACAAATAGAAGATAGAATTTCAGAAAAAAATCAATAGCTAAAAACAGTAATAAATTTGGCATTTAAAAAGTGTCAACAATTAATCATTATTAAATGTTTAAAATTACGACATGTCATATAGAATACAAAAATAAATATATTGATAAACTTTAAATTTACATAATTAATAAGGAGCCAATTATGACAACTAAATTTTGTTTGTAAAAAAAGGAAGATAAAGATATATATTTTTGATTAAATTTTAAATTTGATGAAACACGCTTGGTGTAGTACTGGATGCGCCGACAAGAGATTTTGTTACTCCTAAAACGAAAGGATCTCCTCAAACGGTTTCTTTACACAAATATGTAATGAATTTTCACAAAAGTAAATCGTAATTTGAAAACACTTTATTATTCATTAATAAAGTGACAAAAGTTTTGATGTTAAAAGGTTTTCTAAAGAAGTTACAAAGAGGAAGTTTATCAAAAGTAGTAAAATTTTCAACTTCACAATTGAAGGTGTTAAAGGAAGATTTTTGTATAGAGCATCATAACAAAAAGCGCATCTTAAATTCATTTTATCGCACCAAAGAAGCTATTGAAATAATTTAACTTAGAAATGAAAGTTTGAGTTTAGAGGCCGTCCTTAAATTATGTAACGCATGAGGGAAGGGGGGGGGGGAGTCTGATAGTGTTACGAAGTGTTACAAGGGAATGAGGGATTATGCTTAGCTTTAAGTAACTTAAACTTCTTTTCAAGAAAAATTTTTATACAAAAATAATTTTTAAATTATAAATTGATTTAAAACGATATTAAATATTATTTTCACAAATGCATTCTACGTTACATTATTGCTGTTATTTCATCAGTTTATAAAATAGTCTGTTTAGATTTCGCGGTATTCGAGACGTTCATATTCGTCGACGTCATAAAATTTCAGAGTTTACATGATTTTTAAAATTATTGGCGGTGCGGATTAATAGTAGCGTTACATAATAATCGAATGGGGCTCAGAATAGCGTAACGAGGCGTTGCCAGAGGGTGGGGGTACCAAATTCTTTTTAAATATGCGTTACGTAATTTAAGGACGACACCCAAAACCTTTTCCAACTATATACATAAACTTGTTCAATGAATTCACCACATTATATAACCAAAACTCTACCTAGTTGTATGAATGAATTTAAAACCCCAGGAGCCTTTGAAGGCTTTGTAGTTATTTCGTTAAAGAATAAATTTGGTTTTTAAGAGTTTAATAGAAAATAAAAAATTAATATAAAACGGTTATCTAAAAAAAGAAACTACATAGAATGGACTAATAGATAAATGAAGAATACAAATATTTGATTCCAAAAACAGTAATGAGAAATTTCAATATAATAAAAAAAAAGAAAATGAGTGTGTTCAAGTAGAGGTGTGATCAGAAAGAGGAAAGTCTGTTCCAAAAAGCTATGTAGAATTTCAAAACTGAGGAAATGTCTACAATCATTTTGAAAATTGGTTTACTAGATAACTACAGGTGAAAATCCTCAAAAAATATATATAAAAGTGTATCTATAGGCAAATTGATTACAATTTTTATATAGTAAAGGAGGCAAACCAATAATAACTAATAATGTATTTTATCACGAAATACAAATCTACAGAGCAGTTAAAAGTTCCGCACAAAAATCATAAATTTGTTATATATTTTTTTCTGAACAAGTTAAATTAAACAAGTAAATTTTTTAAGAAAGCACTTTCTGAAGTAAAAACTGTGCTTATCGCCATTTGCTTATGAGCTATGACGTCATCAATGTTTTTTAAAATGACAACCCCAATTCTTTTCTCACATTTTGATAGATCTAACAATTCGTTTGAGAAAAATACACATAAGGTTAACAAATACAGATTTTATTTTTAATGGAAATAATCTTGAAATTCAAAAACTGAAGCAATTCAAGCAATAGTTATAACGGCATTAATACTCAAACCCGACAAATACGTTCCAACTGTCATTTGTCAACCCAGTTAGCACCGTTCGACACGTGCGTAAACACTTTACAAGTCTTACAAAAAAAGTCTGCTAGGCGATGTAAGGTTATAGAAATACGAGGATGGTCTGAAAAGTTTCCGACCTTAACGTGAAGATGGCAGCACTCGTCAATAAAAGCTAGGGAATGTAGTTGTGCATCTTTTGACAGGTACTCACCAAAATTTCAGCCATTTTGGACGCGCAGTTGTTATTTGACAATCGTCAATGAGCTGTCATTAAATATTTGTTTTTGAAAGGCAATACGCCTACGCAAATCAAAGATGAGTTGGACTCTGTGTATGGGGACTCTGCGCCATCATTTACCACAGTGAAATTTTGCGCAGCTGAATTTAAACGTGGCCGTACCAGCTTGGGAGACGATGAACGTTCGCACTGACGATAACATCGCTAAAGGTCACAAATGGTGCTAAACGACCGTCGAATTAAAGTGAGAGAGATAGCAGAGGCTATGAATATGTCCAAAGAACGTGTTTGTCACATATTGAATCGAAATTTAGGCATGAGAAAGCTGTCCGCGCGTTGGGTGCCGCGTTTGATCACGTTAGACCAAAAACGTGTTCGAATGAACATTTCCAACGCTCTGTTGGCGCAGTTTAGGCGCAATAAATCAGAGTTTTGGCGCCGATTAATTACTGTAGATGAAACTTGGATACACCATTATACGCCCGAAACAGAAATACAGTCAAAACAGTAAACTGCGAAGGGGGAATCGGCTCCAAAAAAAGCAAAAACTGTTATGTCAGCTGGGAAAGTGATAGCGACTGTTTTTTGGGATAGTCATGGAGTTATCTTAATCGATTATCTTCAAACAGGAAAAACCATTACAGGAGCATACTACGCATCATTACTTGAGAAGCTGAAGGCAGAAATTGCGGAAAAACGGCCACATTTGCAGAAAAAGAAAATCCTGTATCGCGCCGTCTCACACCTCCGTGGTTGCCATGGCGAAAATCCACGAATTACGGTTTGAACTGCTTGACCATCCTCCTTACTCACCAGATCTAGTCCCAAGCGACTTCTTTTTGTTCCCTCATATAAAAATTGCGCTCGGAGGACAGAGATTTTAGTCAAATGAGGAGGCAATCACCTTCGTGAACAATTATTTTGCAGAGAAAAACGCCGAGTACTATTTGAACGGGTTAAAGAGATGGGAGCATCGCTGGGAGAAGTGTGTAGACTTACAAGGAGACTATGTAGAAAAATAAAAATAAATTTAAAGAAGTGTCTTGTATCTTTGTTAGGTCGGAAACTTTTCAGACCACCCTCGTATGTAAGAAACCTTATCAAAAAAATAGAAAACTCAAATTTTATTTTTTGAATTTTACACCAAATAGTGAGGTAATTACCATTAACCTAGGGTTACTTGATCATTTATAGGTTGGGAAACGAATTGTAACTTTGACATTTTAAACTCAGAATTTATCAGTGGCCTATGTGAAGGTATTTAATATACCCTGATAATTTATTAATTAATTCATAATTCATATTAAATTAATAATAATTAATTAATTAGTGAAGCGGGTCGGCGCGCGGTAAAGAGTTCAACTCTTACTTCGATTGCGTTCGATCCCCGGAACCGGCGAGAGAATTTTTCTCGTCGATAAAGCCTCGGTGCACTTCGCCGTGCTGTCAGATGAGCACGTTAAGCAGTCAGTGTCGACAACCACATAAACATCTTTCTGTTGTAACACCGCCCTGTACCACGCACAAGTATGTATTTACTTCAGTGGTTTGATGTTAATTACAATTAACGTTTATATCATTCTCAAGAAAATGTTAATTAAAGCAGTTATAAGAACGAAAAATAAGCTAAAACCGGTTGGTTGTATATACTATTTTCATATAATAAATAATATTGGTAAGTATCGTATGTATTTTCTTACGTTGCGAAGCTTATTATAGGACTGCTACAAGAACACCAGAAGTTAATTCTGTGTTTAAAATGCCAAAGTTGCAAATCGTTTTTCAACACATAATAAATGGTCAAATAACCCTAGTAAATACCATTAACTACTTATATAGGGTGCATTTATGGAAGATCTGTCCTGTAACGCATTTGTAACAAAGTAACTTTTGGAACATTCTGTATTTTAGGTTTCATAGCAATTTCTAATTGTCGTTTTCAGTATTTACGAATTAGGTACTTGAAATTATATTTTATCGAGCATAATATACTAAAAATACAGAATAATTATTTCCTTTATGTGCCAACCAATAGTATTTCTTGCTATAGTAGCCAGATCTCAATTGAAAAATATTTTCATATAGGTTTTCCTTTACTCACTTTTATTTTCACAAGCCTAGTTGTTACACAAACAAATTTTCTCAGAAAATGTTTCAAGATTTGCTGCTACTACTATCCATCATAAGGCCTGAAATATTTATTATAAGCCATATCAATCATAATTTAACAGAAATGTAATACAAATAGGTTATCAATTTTACATAGCTTCAATAAGTTAAAATTAATGAGAACAGAATGTTTTAGAGGTGAAAAGCATAATTTACTTTAACATAGATAATAAAATACAAAATTATGGAATTATATTTATTTCAGCACCAAAGCTTTCAGAGGTAAAGTACACACGTTTGTAATCTCGTGCTCTCTATATACGTACAAGACAGGAAGAATATCTCAGGTCTGAAAGCCCCTAAAGAAGCAAATGCAATAGGATGAGAATGTAAGAGTGGTAAACTACATGGTATATAACGGATTACCTGACAACATAAAAGCAACTGAATATCAGGAGTTTTTATGTTGGTTTATTTGTAACATAAAAGTTCTACGAAGTTTTTATGCTACTTACTACAAAATGTAATACGAAAATGCATTCTATAAGGATATTCTCAATATTTAACAATTATTTTCTATTCTAGAAGTTATATAAGACAACATAGTTACAATGCTGAAGTTATTTTAGTTGTTGAATAAATAATTCTACTAGGAATTTATAATTTCTTAGGGCTATAGTTTCGTTCCTTAAAATATGGAAAAGAATACCTTCAGAAATGTTTGTTTACTTAATTAATTTCTTACTTAATTTATTGTTATACAACTGTTGCAAAAACTTACCACTACACTATTTAGAATATCTTTTCCATAATTACACCAAAAACACTCCAATATTAGAAGTCCTGCGAAATGTGTAAATTTAGTAACGAAAGTAGATACAATCAACAACTTACAAAATTTGTCTAGCAATGAAAGTATGCGAGCTGTATAGTATTGATTTAGTTTTTTCATCATACCTTTTTCAATTTACGCGTCCATGTATTTGTTATGGTTAGATATTAAGGGTAAGTATTAATGAGATGTCATCCTGTAAGTACACAATGGACCAATAGCTTAAAATTGGGAATTTTGGACAGACAATGCAAATTACTATGCCACATCAAATCATTTAATTAGTCTGATGCCATAAAGGAATTATATATATAGCTAAACAATGCCAGAAATTTCGTATTAAGCCATCTAAGCCAAAAAAAGAAGAATTCTAATACCTTTACATGCTGATGTTTCACTAGTATTACTTTTATGCAGGTTAACTGTTATTAATCTAACAACAGCTAACAAGGCTAACGCTGAAACAACACAATTAATGTTAACCATGAAGTAAACGTACTATCTTCCAGTGGCGTGCGGTGAGAATTTAGGCTAGGGAAGCAACCACAATTTTAATTTTAATATACCCAGGTACAATAAAAAACCTGTGTTATAATTATTAAGCTTAAAAGTTTTTTAGAGAAGAACTTTTACACTTTAGTAGTATTCTTTTGCTCTATAATGATTAATCGGATTGGTAATTTTTTAGCACATCTCGTTCTTTTGAATACTGATTGACCCCCACCTAGTAAGATATTTTTAGCATGATTGGTAATCCCCTTACCCCTTTGAATCGTAGAAATTCTGATTGACATGATTGAATCATAAAAAGTGCTGTGACGAAACTTGCAACTATTGCTAACGTTCTTTTGTGACAAAGCATTTTAAAATTTTTATGATTGTTTAGATTTAATCACAATGTGCAAAATAATACGTCTTTATACTTATGGAATGTGTTGACTATTATTCTTTATTTAAAAAAAAGTACTACTATTTATTTATACTGCAACTCGATTTTCCGGTCTTTTTTAGCAAAATACCTGGTTTAGGTTTTAATCTTTGTTGTTAAATTTAAAAGTTCTGGTTTTGGTCTGCCTTTCTCAACAATTTGTAATTCCCTTCGAAACTGTATGAAGAAAATTCTTCATCTTAATACTTTACAAATTGAACAACAAAAATTTCGCGATTCGGATGTATCGGAAGTATTCGAACCTTCCACCGAAGCAGCTGAATTTGCAGTCATGACGATAAAGCAAATTTAAATGTGGCATACAGAACAAACTAAATAGAATTATTTATCTTTAAAAAAAATCCCAACCTATATAAATTGAAATAATAAAATGTTCCAAAATACAATCTCATTAGCAGATTTACATTGCTTAAGTAATATTTAACAAACACGTAAAATCGTACAAATAACCAAATTATAATAAACATCTGATCACGGAGATAAAAATAACTCGACCTTATACGATGTTAACTGTAGCCCACAACGCACCCGCAACCCGACCGTTCCGAAAGAAAGAAGTGCAGTAAGCAACGAAATCAGTGCTTATATGCAGTGTATGTAACACATTTGAATCGGTATTACCTTTCCGCGCTAAGTTATGAGCCTAATTTAAAATAGTACTCTATTTATACCTTTTGCTGTACGAAATTGATATTGAGCTTTAAGTTGAATAAATATTACAAATTTAAATAAAGGATAACCATAATTTTATAAAACTATTTTTGTTAGCATTGTTTTTTAATTTTAATAAATTCTTAAGGGAAGCATTGCTTCCCTTGCTTCCATTGACCGCACGCCACTGCTATCTTCAGAAGAACTATAATGACATCCATACTATTAAATCCATCAGTCCAAACCATGGTAAGTACCGTATTGATATTTTACATAACATTTTACATTACATATACAGCAAACTTGTACACATGCAATGCGAACGTTAGGGTTTATAAAGCGAAATACAAAAGCTTTTAGGAACGTACACTCGTTACTATCCTTATACTATGCACTTGTAAGGTCTAAATTAGAGTATGGTTGTGTGGTATGGTATCCGTATTACGCGAATCATATCCTAACAATTGAAAGAGTTCAAAAGAAATTTTGCCAGTACGTGTATTTCGTTGAATACGGGACCTACCCGTCACCGCACAACCACGCTTATGAGCTGTATGACCGCTATCAAATGCAATCTCTACATATTCGTAGAAAAGTCGGATGTCTTTTGTTTATGTTTAAACTAATACACGGATTAATTGAATGTGATTTGCTCAAAGAAATACAACTACGTGTTCCGAGACACCACGGTAGATATAATTTAACTTTTTCGTTACCCCAGTCTCACACAAATTATCATTTTTACTCGCCATTAAGTAACATTTGCAGAAATCATAATGAAATATGTAGAAATGTAGATATATTTGTAAATAGTATTAAAATATTCGAAAACGCTTGTCTGAGCACTATGTCAAATACTATGGGGTCATCTATTTCGTAATTAGTTTTAGTTCTACTGTTTTCTGCTTGGTTAAATACTTGCTCGTCTTATTATTTGTAATTATAGAAGTAATTATTTATGTATGCATGCTAAAGTTAAAATTTGTATTATTGTTTTATGTATGTATGTCCTGTTTGGACCTTTGGTCTGTTGGATGCTAAATAAATAAATAAATAAATAAATAACTTGTTTTATAATAGTTATTTAAGAGCATTGCACACGGGTCGGTTCGGGATTCGACGTCCCATTTAAAAATGAAGAGAGATATTGCAATTCGGTTTTCGCTGAAAGCTTGAATAGGCATGTGAGAATATGTAACGCTATCCATAATTTTGATGAAGTAAAATAAATTTTTTGCATGTCAAAAAAAAGGTTCTACAGAGAAATAAAATACCAATACACATACTCCGATTTTTTAGAAAATTTTAGGTGTCATGATCACTGTTCTGCGTTTGCAAATACAAAAATTACACGTCGAATACGAAAAATTTTTGCCCTGTACAGAAAGTGGCTCCCTCTGGCCGTTCGCAGTAACGTCTTAAGGAATATAGCAATGCGGCAACGCAGCATAAGAGCTCAAGCGAACCAAACACGTCCGGGGTGGATTGGTCTACTTCCAGGGTATACCTACGCATTCGTGCAAACTGTGTTCTATAAACATTTAAAACAATAATGGGAAAATACGTGCAAAGGGAAGCCGAAACCAAAGGGAAAAGAAAAGCACCTTCCACAAAACGAAAAAGCAGAAGACGTATCGGCAAAAAAATATAGTACAGTACCTTATGTACATTCGAGTACAGAAATAAATATATCATTTTTAAATAACGCAGGGAGGCGCGTCAAAACACAAATGATACCACGTCAACGGCCCAAACAGACTTCAACAATTACATGGATATGGAGCCTCCATCCAGTCCATTATTGCCACTGCCTATGACCATGTCTATTGAAAACAATGACGGGATGTCATCTTTTTCATCAGATCAGGTTTGTAGTTAATAATTTTTGAAAGTTATACGTTTACATCTATGATGAGGTAAATTAGTAAACATGTAGGGATCATGATCTAATGAAGTGGTAATTCCTAATTTATTAGAGACATTTTAGGACGTAGAAAATAGTTGTTCTCAAAATTCTTGCAGTCCTATGGAAATTGTCGCTTCAACTTCAATCGCAAATTCTAACAACTGTGAGGCTGTGGTTAGTATATTTTGAGAAAAATTCTTATGAAAATACAAAGCACAAAACTTTATTTTTTGTTTATGCAAAATTTTGTAGGATAATTTTTCACATGGGAATGTAGATTTCACTGATGGTCAGCTAATCACTTCTACACCTCAGTGCTCTATAAAGCATCAAGACGGAATTTCGAACTTGGTACGTAGCCATAATTACTTAGGTATACAACTTTTTCAAAGACTCGAAGGAGTAACGTTAAAGCATTTTAGAACTTGGATGCTACTTCTAAAAATTTTGAAGAGACTGCAATACAGGGGCGTAGGCTCTTCGATGTCGGCCTCCTTTTTGATCAACTTTTTTCCAGTGGTAAACATATCTCTTTTGATTGTGGCATTGCAGACATGTACGTTGTCAAAGAAGAAAGAAAGGGCTTGCATAGTACATTTGTTTTAAAGTGCAAAATGTGCAACGTCGAGAAGGATTTCTTTACCGAAGAACCTGGCAATAGCAATAACGTAGATGTTAATACGTCTTTTGCAATTGCAACAATTTCTACGGAATTGGCTTTTTACAAATGGAAGAGATGACAGCGGTAACTGCACGGTGATTTTATTGCAAATAAAAAAACTTTAATGTGACAATATTCAGGTTTTGAACATACCTATGCTGGCTAACGCAACGTATCAAAAATATCATGAACGCGTAGCCAAGATGCTAGATGAAACTGCCTGGAGAGAAATGCAAGCAGCTGGAAAGGAAGAGGCCCAACTTGCTATTGATTTAGGTGAAGTTGACGGAGATGGAATCCCATATATAACCATTGTATGTGATGGCGCGTGGTCAAAACGGTCATACGATGTGAATTATAATGCATCTTCTGGAGTTGTAAGCAAACAGACAAGATTCAAATGTTTGTAGATACTTTCCTTAAATTACATATAATTTGTTCCAGGGGTGTATCATAGGCTACAGATCTGGAAAATTATTGTATATGGCTGTCAAAAATAAATATTGCAGCATTTGTGCTCGTTCTCTTGCTAATACAGAATCTACCGAAGCCCAAAAACCCCACAAATGCTATAAAAATTGGGATGGAACATCTACTTCAATGGAATCTGAAATCATTGCTGAGGGATTTCAGAATAGTGTTGAACTTCATGGTTTAAAATTTTTGAAAATGGTGGGTGATGGAGATAGCTCCGTATACAAGAAACTGTGTCAGCTAAAGCCCTATGATAGTCAAATTGTGCAGAAGGTAGAATGTAAAAATCATCTTATGAGAAATTTCTGTTCGAAATTGCGACAAATTTGTGGTTTGTATTGTGCTTTAGGCAAATTATTACATTTAAATTTATATTCATTTTAGAAAAAAAAAGGAGTTGTTCCAAAAACTGCCATGTTCCGCGGTTCCTTCGTGACAAAGTCCTGGCAAACATCCGTAGGATTAGAACGGATGTTACTATGGCTGTGAAACATAGACGTGAGGAGGAGAATAGTTTCAGCACAAAACCCGAAAAACTGATAGAGGATATTAAGAATGTTCCATCTCATATTTTCGGAGAGCATAAGTTGTGTGCGACTCTAGAGTACTTTCCATGTAACCGAAGCACAGATCAGCAAAATTTAGTACCGGCAATGAAATTATGTGGCTTATATGACGACATAATGTCAGCTTTGCAACGACTAGTGGAGAATGCTGAAAGTCTCTTGTTAAATATGGACAACAATTTAGCTGAGCATTATAATTCCATTGTGTGCAAGTTTGTCGGAGGGAAGAGAGTCAATTTTTCTCTTCGTGGATCCTATAGTGCGAGATGTCAAGCTGCAGCAATTTCTTTTAATGCAAAGGGGCAATATTATGGCAAGCTGCATAAAGCATTGACTAATCGAAGTCCACGAAAATATACGAAAGTATATATGGCAAAGGTTACCAAACGGAGGCAGAATTACAAACCTCGAAGATTGTTTCCTTTGCGTAAAAAAAGGAAATAGCTCCTGCTGACAATGATTACGGTGCGGTCGAGTCGAATACGACAAAACCTGGAAAACGCCCGTCGAAAACGGAAGGTAGTTCGGAATTTGTTGGCCGAATATGCTGATCCTGAAGAATATTGCCCAGCAGATATAGAACCAAAGGAATATGCTTATAAAGTACGGGACCATTTCTCTAAATTGCAACTCAACGAAGAGGAACGGCTAACCCTCGAAGCTGAAACTAGGCTGCAATCAAGTTCGCAAAAGTGGAAACAGGCTAGCATACAGCGGCTAACATCTTCTACTTTTGGCAGAATATGCAAAAGGAGAAAAAATACGTCTTGTAGAGCACTTGTGCGGGAGTTGCTGTACCCAAGCTTTACAGGGTCAAAGACCACTTCATATGGGAATCTAAGCGAACCGAAGGCACGCAAAGAATTTGCCGCTTTATACGGCAAAAAAATTAAAATTGCTGGGTTCTTTGTGGATCCTATTTTCAGTTTTTTAGGAGCTAGCCCTGATGGACTTGTCTGTGGCGAGGATGCACTTGTGGAGATAAAATGTCCCTTCACGTCCGCTAATGTGCATCCCGCAGACGCCATTAAAAGTAAACAAATCAAATTTGCGTCTTTTAAAAATAAAAAGTTGATTTTGGATAGAAATCATAATTTCTACTACCAAATACAGGGTCAGCTTGCTATCACAGGCAAACAAAAATGTTATTTTATAATTTGGAGTAATGAAGGCATGTTGGTAGAGGAAGTAAGTAACACATGTTATAAAAATTTAGGTATAATTATTATAGAAAATTTCTTTTTTCAGATAATTAGAGACGAAAATTTTTGGAAAAGTGAAATGCTTCCCAAATTAAAAGCCTACTATTACTTTTTTATTCTACCAGAAATTTTATTCCCCAGGCACGCCAAAAATTTAGAAATTAGGAATCCAGAACTTGAACCGTGATGCGGTAAATGGAATGGAATATTAATTTTTTAGGATTCCTTAGGTTTAATTTAATACTCCTATTAACTTACTGTTTTGATTAAGTGAATCTACATATTAATTTTCAGTTTGTGGTTCATGGGTCAAACACAATTATAAAATTTACAAATCAGTTCCAGATAAAATGTTATCTCCGAGAATCGCTTCTAGGATCTAAAATCTCTCAAGACGTTTGTAAAAAAGAATTTCCAAAAACTAAAACTGCTTTTTTAGCCTTTTGCTTGTTTTATTTCATTTAGATGCAATATTTTTAAGAGATGTTTGGCTGCAAAATTTTGAGTTCTATGACATAAGACAGTTTAGTGCTTTGTTATAGTGTTAATAATGTACTTTTTTCGCCATTCCATTTTTTCTTTTAGAAAAACAAAATCTCACCGGGAATGGATTCTACGACTTCAAAAACCATAAGAGCTACAAAAATTGTAATTTCTAGTATTTTTCAACATCATCGGAGATTTGTTCATTTGTCTAGGAAAAATTTCCCTAATTTTTGTGCGAGTTCAGTAGAATTTTAAACTATGTACATTGATGGGAGTTTTTGTTGAATAAATTGTTAGGTTTACTTAATACTGGCCCTTGAAATTAAAAACAGTAGGTATTAAAAAAAGTAGGTATTGTAGGTAAAGATGTCAATAGCAATAGATAGTGCCATAAACTAAAAAAATAAAGCCACCCTTCGCCTACAATACCTACTTATGTAAATTTCTATCTTTTAAACGTTTTTTTATTTGTATACAAATGTATATTATTGTCTAAGGAAGAAATAAACGTTCTTTAAAGAAGACCTCTGAATTTTAAATACATCATAATAATGTGGTTTTATTTAATTTTTTTACCGAAATGGTATCACTGGCAATCTATTCATTTTTTACCTGAGTATTGCAATCGAAATTCTACTATAATAAAAACATTTCGCAATTAATTATATTATTATTTGTTCTTGTGAGAGTCTCAACTTCACAAATAGCTCATTATCATCCTTGCTACCCATGTGACACTTGATTTTTTATGAATGAATGTATAGCGGACGAGGCGAGTCGGTCCTTTCAACACATCTGGGTTTCAACGTTTCAACTTGTCAAGGCCGATGCGGTGTTGCGACTTCGTGCAAACAGTGGGAAAGTTATTGTATACATCTGAATAACTTCTGTCCTTTTCTGCTACATTAAGTGTGACGCCGTCGTATGTCTCAGCTACACCTCAGATTAGTGGAAGGGAAATCGCACTATTATTTAAGACGCTGCAGAATAAGATAGACAAGGTGACGGGAGGAGCCTAAAATCCCCGCACTCTTTGCCTAGAGAAACTGATGGACCCCCTGTACAAGGTTCTTAAGTTCATTATATGAAATTTTACAATACGAGTTCGATTTTATATACGAGACGACAAAGAAGTCAGTGTGGAATTTCGAAACGAGTGAAACCTTCTTAAAAGATGGTATAAAAACGTGAAAACCGAAAACGTGACATCCAAGATGGTGGCAGCTCGCGGTGACTCGCGTATACGGTTCAACTTATAAACAGCGTAAACTATGTAATTTTTATGATAGTTACCCCATGCATCGCCGTCCTTTGGATTTTGAGGCCCCGGGCACAGATATGAAGTGGGGCCCCCAGTAAATAAGAAAGTGAATAAATAAATAAATATACAGAGTGTAACTAATATAACTAGAAACCTCGTAATTAGGGGTAGCTGTAATAGAAGATTTAGAACAATGCATCAACTTTATTGTTAGTAGGAACTTTCGTTAACAAAATGCTATGACGCACCTCTACTGTTTATCTTGAAAAGGATCATTTAGTTCTTCTCTACAGCAACTTATAGCCTATTATCTTTTAACTATACAATAGTCCGTAGTATTGTAATTCTAGGTAAATCTACGTGACTAATTTATGAACTATAGGGAGTTCCTTCCCGCCTTTTAGACATGCCGAGGCATGAATTGAGATTGCACTCAATTAGTGCGCATTGCCTACACTTCACAATGCTACCACTAACTCACTGGTATAAGCGAGATACTATCCATACTCTACTAGCTCTCCAGGCAGGTACCGGAGCGATAAACGTGCTCACCCGTCGGCTTCATCTTCAGGGAGGCAAGAGAGACGTATCATACTACCAAGGAGACGTCACCTCGTCCAGCTTCGGACTATTCCCCTAACATGCTGTCCCTTGCTGTTAGGAGCCACTGCCCGATCGAATCCAACCTCAATTGTGGCAGGACTTGGTTTTAAATGGTTTTGCCACCCCGATCTACCAAATTATAGGCTTGGTGAGCCCTCGACAGAGCTTCGTTCTTACGTCTACACGTTCTAGACTCCCGGTATGTACCTACATGAGGTGAAATTGTCTTGAGTGTAAGAGGCTATGTATTTGCTTCAACACTCTTTAAGAGTAATGGTTTTAGAGCTTCTTCAGATCACAGTACTCAGTCTGCAGTCTGAGCCATAGTGTGGTCCGATAGCATAGCATCCTGAGCACATGCGTACACAGTAACCTGGCGGCATGCAGTTTCCCATAGGCAGGGATTTACCCCTTCCAATCGGGATAAACCACACTTCAATTCTCCTCCTTAAGATTCAGTCAAACAGTGGTGAACTTAGCATCAATAACAGACCTTGTCCCAGGCGAGAAACAAATCCACCCACATTGGTCTTACCACAGCTCCCTCTGCTCGGTGATGAGTAACCGTTGAGAATTTGTTAACCGTGCTTTTTCTAAACATTTGACCTGACTGCATCATCCGTTGCCCTGTCACGTTTCCATGCCCCGTATCCAGGTTCCAGGGATAGGGTAGATGACAGCCACTTCTATGGGTGAACGCCTTGTGGTCTGCTATGTTTACTCGTAGTCTCGAGAAATGTTAGAATCATTTTTATTTTGGTGCGCTTCGTTTTCAAAATAGGCTTTAGCTTTGTGTATAAGAACTTGCATCAAATGCCGGTCTCTCAATTTATTTTATTAACGCATAAGATATATATTGTGTTGTTGATTAAAATAAGGTAGCTCGGTGTGGGGCCCCACTAGCTATCGGGGCCCCGGGCATACGCCCGGCTGACCGACCGTAGGGACGCTTCTGAGTCCCCATGTATAATATTTGTTAATAATAAATAATGTAACATGTTATTAATAACGTGTTAAATAACAAACGGTTCAACGCATAATGCGTTGACTGGTGATTTGAAGATTGATTTTAAATTGTTAAAAAAAATATTAATGGATGTTGTTTATAGTGGCAGTCACCGCATTATGCGCTGAACCGTTTATTATTTAACCCATTATTAATAAAACGTTACTTTATTATTATTGAAGATTATACGTGGGGTAATTATCATAGAAATTACATGGTTGACGCTGTTTATACGTTGAACAGTATAGGCGAGTGCAGTGTTGTCGCGAGCCGCCGCCATCTTGGATGACAAGTTTTCGGTTTTCATGTATTTACCTTCATTTAAAAAAACCTATGTGATTTTGGGTCCGAATCGGCATAGCCTATTTACATGTACCATTGTACATATGTATTATTTTCAATAATACAATTATGGTAATTGGACCGGCGGTGGACGAGTGGTGTCAGTGCATCACTCGCGTTCCAAGGGTCGTGGGTTCGAATCGCACTTGGGGCGGCGGGACTTTTCTAATTGAGAAATTCCGCCACCTCAACTATGGATGTGTGTATTCGTGTTGCATGTTAGATGGGGGCCAGATGACCTTAGATGTTGGTTCCCCCGTAGTGTAGGCGTGAAATAAAAAAAATTATGGTAATTATTTTATTTGTATTCGTAAGAAACAATCGCAAGAATCATGAGTATTAAATTGATAATTATTATTGAAAAATGTCATTGACTGCTACCACTTTTGGTGCTATTAGTAACTTAGTTAATATTAAAAAATTTTGTTTAAAATTAATTTTTATTTTGCATCATTCATAAAATTGTTTTGTTACCTAGCACTGGAACTAGGAATTTTTTGTTCTATTACAGTAGCGTAGCACCAGGTATAATAAGATATGAAATTTCAGTATTTTCAGGGAAAATCAATCGACTTCTCTGGCCAAACCAACAATTCATTTCATTAACCTACTTATTGTTTTGTTGCTCATATAGGTAAAAAAGCAGGTATTAGCATTCATCCCTGTAGCCCTGTAGTAACAGTCACCTCTCTTTGTTTTACTGTGTTAATGGTAATTAATTTACGACAAGGATTTAATACTAATAAGAAGAGGACATGAAGCTTAAGTATGTCTACACCATGCAGTTCACTACTTCAAGAAATTATTACAGGCAGGTTTGTTTTACTAATATATGTATGTTATTGTCGAATATTCCATATAAAATATTTCATGTAATTATGCTATTTTTTGTGCCATTTACTATTTTTTTAAATACCTCATTTGAATTACTAGTATACGTAGTATTAACAAACATCATAATCTATACTTGCAAAGTGCACAAAAGTGTCATATATTTGGATAAATAATTAGTGTCAAGAGCTACATGAGCTGTTAAACCAAAACCACCGCTAATAAACGCTCAACCAGTACGACAAAAGTAGCGATATACTAGGTATATACATGAATGAATTTCTATTCATACAAATATACCAAAGAATGGGCAAAAACTCCTTCAATTAATAATAAAATAATCAACATTCAATTTTTTAAATAATTTATTTTTTATTTTTAACTAAGGTATTAACGAACAAAGTTGTTTATAAATGTAAATACTTATAATTAATATTTTATTATTGGTGTTGAGATGTTATAAGCTAAATAACCAAATAAATAATAATTATTATTTTATAAGAAAGCCCCACGTTCTGGCGAACAATAAGCTATGAATATCTAATTTGATTTGGCTAGCTTTAATAAAAATTGAAAATAACAGCCCAATAGCTTTTCTCCTTCCCAGTAGGCTAACTCAGTTTAATTCGATTGAGCATGAGATAAAAATAAAAATTGATCTTATTAATTTCTGTACCTGTAAAGGAAAACTTAATACAAGACACGCCTAGAATCCTTAACCTGAACAACAAATATTCTTTAGCTCTGTACATAAAATTGGATACTTGCATCCACATGAATAATAAAAACAACTATTTAAAAATTATAAAAACACAGGTTTTATTTATTCAAAATGAGACTACTAAAAAAAGAAAAATATAAATTCCAACACAAAATTATATTTAAAAAAACTCTCTTTAATCTTTTAAATGAATTGTTAATTTGTGAATGATATGACAAATCTTCTTTGATTTAAATAAAATAAATCAATCGCAATTCCCTGTGATTGTTCACAAATGAAAACAAATTTTCTTTGTTTCAAAACCATCAAGGTAAATAGCAACTTAAATAAAATTGACGTTTGTTTACAAACGAAAAATACTTTAATTTTCAAAGATTTCTTCCAGAGTCGATGTGGGTTCACCCTTATGCTTTTATAGACTGAATTTGTTCATTTTAGAGGGTGCTTTTATACGTTTAGCGAAAAACAAATGAAAAAATATATAATCGTACAAAAGCTCTGAACATCAAAAAATAATTACGTCACAAATAAAAACATATGTTAATAACACTGTACAACACAAAAAAATTTCTAGGATCTCATACAGTTTGTTCTCATACAGAGCTTTTTTGTATATAGATCATGAATTCGTTATTACTTTTTTCGGGTCAGGTCAAAAATTTTTTCCAAAGGTCATTCGTGTGTCATGGTCATGTAACTAACGCATACTTGTGTTATCAACAGGAATGCAGTTTCAAGACGAGTGGCTAAATATTACAAAATTTTGCAGCCTGGGTGTACCGTTGACACCTTTGAAGCAAACATTGAAAGTCAGGGTACTAGACATGATTACACCACACATTTTATCGTAAACTTCGACCTATGCGTTTCCACTTACAGTATATTTTACAATTCATTTAAAAGCGCTATCAATACCACATATATGGTAATATTTAAAAAACCACTATAATTGTGAATGGTGTTTTAAAAACTTTATCAGTTTAGAAAATTAAATAAATAAATAATGCATTTTTTAAACTCTAGAAAATACAAACAGAAATACGTAGAAAAGAAAAGAAACTCCTGAATAAAGACTATTCAAGACAAACAAAAATAAAAAAATTAATTGTTGATTAATCTTGTACGTTTGATCCTTCAAAAAATAAATGTTTCTGTTAATTGTTTTGTTCTGTTGTAAATGTTCTGTAATTTAAAAAAAAAGTAACAAATATAAAATAACAACAATCGTAGAGAGGTTTATTTAAGGATTTATAACTATGGAGTTTTGTTCAATAACAAATTTGGATTATAATCCAAATTTCACCTGACCCAAAAAACCAACAGCTGATTCGTGATCTGATCCCCTCAAAAAAAATATATAATTTCAGAAATCGTTTTCAAGTCATATTTTGTTGCACGGTGCAACACAAAAAAAAATGCTGAGGTTTTATATAGTTTTTCTATAGCTTTTTGGTATGAAGATCACGAATTTACTATTGGTTTTTTTGGGTCAGGTTAAATACTGTTGTTTCGATGTCATCCGCGTGTCATGCAGCCAACACATTCATGCCTCAGGAGTCGTAACTCAAACTGGTTTGTTCACAAAGTGGTTTCTACCTTACGAATGCAAAACACCAATACAAGAATAGCATGCATACAATGTATGAACAGGATTGATAGTTTGATGTTTTGATGCTTTCTGGTTCTACAGTTTTTTGTTTTAGTGCTTGGTACTGTAGTGGTTTAGCATGCCTTGATTTAGTATCCAAGGCAACAGATGTAAACAGGGTCAGATATGAATTCATAACTAAGCCAGTCAAACATTCATTCTCTCCTCTCCAACATTTCTCTAAATTTGGCGATTATTTGTATAGTGTTTGACTACTATAGGTTATTGTATAATAAGTAGGGTACCCCGACTCAACCTAACGGTAGATAAAAAAACTGTACCAAAACGTTTAATCACTGCCATGTAACAAATTTTGTTACCTGGTAGACGTAAAAGTTTGTCTATCTTTCTCGTCCATTTAAAAACGAGTTTTATTTCAAAACAAATTGGAATATAACTGAAATTTGACCTGACCCGAAAAAACCCATAGCAGATTCATGATCTACATTTAAAAAACCTCTAAAAAGAGTGTATTAGAACCTGAAAGTTTTTTTAAAGTCCTATTTTATTGTACAGTGTATTTAACACCAATCTTAATTCTAACTACATAAAAAGATCAATCTGGCGAAAAGGCAATCCAAACAACATAAATCAATAAAATCGTCACCAAAAACCATTAAATTTAATTACATTGGAAATTATATGGTTTATAGCTATAGTGTATTCAATTTCAAGCTAGAGCAAAATATGCAACCCAAATAACAAATTTCTTTAGTAACTGGATAAATAAAACAAAATTAAAGAAATATAGATCAAAGAGTGATGGGTTTTTGACTCTTATATCATAAAATTGTTTGTGGTTAAGGAAATTTCGTTTTTATATATACGTTTAAAATCATGCTTTTTTCTTGTATGCTTAAATGACCTTTTTTGCTTCTTTTACGTGGAGGACTAAGATTTATTGTACTACTACTCGCCATTATTATATAGATGCAGAATTTCTATCTTGTCAGATTTTATGATTTAATAACTAAATGTCAAACATAAAACATAAAAAGCAAATGCCTCTTTGATTTCACTTCAATTTCATTTAATTTTATTTATCCAGTTACTAAAGAAATCTGTTATTTGGGTTGCATATTTTACTCTTCTGTTCCTTGGTTAATGAGATTTTTCGCCCTAGCTTGTTTTTGTTAGCACTCTTAACAGCAGATGAATTAGAATTCGGCCCTGTTGCAACTACTGCATGCCCAACAGAGTGAAAGGTACCAGTTATTGAAAGAGTTTCTTCCAAGACCAGCGAACAAGAAAGACGACCATTACAAAAGAGTAGTGTAAAGGAATGAAAGAAACAAGAAGGCAATGAGAATACAGTTCGTAGAGGCCATTATAGTGTTACTGAGCGCCTGAAGGTGAACAAGAGCAGGATGTAGAAGATTTGGAGAGTTCTGATAGTGAGATTGTTCAAATATAATATTGTTGAAATATAATGTCTCAGACACAGTCGCCTCAGCTATTTCATCAACAGATCTTTCAAATTTTGGGATTGATCTTCGTCTGATACTACCACGATTATCGACTGAAACAAATTTAGACGAATGCGTGCTGAAACAAGGAGTGAATTAGATGCAAGAAAAAATTTTTTTTCTTGTCAAGATGAAGTGGATAGTGATGTACTCGATACCGAGTCAACAAACTTGACTCGTGTTCAACAATTTTTTATTCGAGTCGAGTTTCGAGTCAAGTTCAACAATTCTCTATTCGAGCTCTCTAGGAAAGCTCGGCTCGTTTCCATCACTAGAAGTGAGGCATTGACAGGGATTAATTCAGCTGCCAAGATTTCTTCCTAGCTGTCATGGACCCCATTATTTAAACATAAAGAAATTGATTTTTGGCCATCCATAAAACCCATATGTTTCAATGGTAACAGTTGATTGAAAACAGGTACGTAATTTTAACACACATCGCGATACGACACGACACGACATCGCAGGATATTAAAGGCAAAACCAAAGAAATCCATGGAATTTTAATGTTTATAATAATACCCATGAAACACATTTTTACCAATGTTTTCAACATTTTCGCTAGTTTTCGTTAATCACCAGTGTAGCATGTGTAGAAAAAAATAACAAATTTAAAAGGAGGCTATGGCAGTAATTGGCATACATACCATATCTTTATACATTTTACCCACAAGGGAATGTACATACTATCTTACTGCTGATCCTTTGCTGTTTGAGGGTGTATATTAAACCGTGCTGTTTACCTTGCGTCATTGTCTAAAATAAAACCTATACCACTCTATTCTGCATATGTGTCTGTAAATTCTTATATTTTGTGAAATCATGTACTATAGTCTGCTGTGAAATCCGTTTAATCTTGCGGTTTTGTCTAATCCATGTAATCCACAGTTTTTTCCCTGTGGTTTACTACTCGATAAAATGATTATTTTTAACTTTTGTTTTTATTTGTTACTCTAACTCGAATTTCTGAAGCCACGTTATTGAATCGTGACATTTTGGTGGAGGCACCGGTTTGTTTAATTTGTTTCTCGGTTTACTTCCAATTCTGTATTTTTCACGCCATGTCCAAAGACTTGCAAAAGTCTTCGAGTTAATGGAGGTACTCATATCGAAAATATAAAAATTTTAGTATCACACAAAACTTTGAACATTTATCTCTTAGACATTGTTTATTAAAAGGAACAGGCTGGGTATCTCTGTTGATGTGATATAATTGTATCGATTGATAACTATTGAATTATTTTGATATAAAGTTAATCCATGAAATTGTATGTTAGGTTCTCTGAATCTAACTATCTTGAATTTGAATACACTTTATCTCAGTACATGGAATATTTACATTATTACACAAGATAACCCAATTATATGAAGTTTACACAAATTATAACTACATACTATAAAAAACTGAATTTATAGGTCTGACTACGCTGTTCTTGATTCTTGAAAAGATGCAACTGCAAGTTTTAAATAAATAAAAACATAATCTGAATTAAACTTCAACTATTCTCATCCAGAATACAGTACTACAGGTGACTCAAAACAATGATGAAAATCATCAAATTAATATTAAAATTTCCAAAATCAATAAGCATCAATACTCCCTAATACCTTCATTTACATTACATGACTTCTACCAAATACAGGAATCCGTAAGTTAATTGCAACCTTGTATACATCAAGCTAATGGTCTGTTTTAACTATTTCCAGTGAAATATTTACCCGAAACTGATATAGTTTTAAGTTTTGTGGGAAAAGAAAATCAGTTCTACGTTAACCTAACGTCAATCTCAAATCTAATGAGAAGATAATCATTCAAGAAAAGGGTATAAACTATCCTAAACTTGTAACCTGATTTACACAAACCATGTTTTATTATAAAACAACACAATTAACTCATCCTTTTAAAAACTATAAAAACTTCTTATAAAATTTTAGGTTATGTTTGCATGAAAATCGCCCTACTATAAATTCTATTTTAACTTGATAAATCTATGTGTAACCTAGCATGTAACCTATTCAATAAATAAAACTAGTATGGTAGCATGTCTATCTTTCTTTTTCTTGCATGAATACTTTATATAACATAATCCTGATTATTTTGTTGCTTCCGATCTTAATCATAGCATTTAAATATTCTTTATCTTATTATTTAATTGTTAAATTCTCAACTCGATGATTAGATATCATCTCAGTATATTAATTATTTTATTCTTTATAAAAATCAGTTTACACCCTCACTGTTTTTTAAATGATAAATCCATCTAATTCTTCATTGTTAAAGTATAAGTGTGATCAAGGATTATTTAGTCGTAGGTCGATTTGAATTTTATGTTTCACTTGCATATTATTTGTTGTAAGTATACCGGTGATACGAACTATATAAAGAAGTCCATAACAATCAGGACATTATGAGAGGGCATGCTAATTCATAACGCCAGCTCACCGTTTACTTTGCAAACAGTGCTGGCGTTATGTTCAATAGTAATTCAAATCATTAGATGGTACAGGTGGTATACAGCATGTCTCAAAAATAACGGACAATACGTGAATACGAGATAGTTGATGATGTGTAGAGAAAGTTTTTCCCATAACTTTTTTTTCTAAAATATTTACTTTCAGAGTTATTTAAGGTTCAAGTTTTGAGTCCGGTCCTGCACGTTCTGCTCCACAATCTCCTGATGTCGCATAATGCTGAGGACTGTAGTTTGTTGAACTTTACAGCATTTGTCAATACAGCACAATTTTGTCAATGCCGCAAAATACCCAAATGAGTTGATCTTGAAAACACTCGTAAATAAGACACGTTCCGTTTTGCCATGTTATGGTTTGTTTATTTTAAAATAAATTCAAGGTCTAATAACAGCTTAAAACATCTTACTTTAAAGAGAGCATCTGATATCATATTTCAATAAGTTAAATAAGTTAAAGTTATGTGTGGCGGCGTTGAACGTAATTTAAAAAATGCGATGCTAATACATTTTACTAGAATCTGAAGCATTAATATTTAAAACTAATAGTAAACCTTTTCATTAAAACTGAAATAAAATTTTACAAAAATGATCTTGGGCTCGAAATTTCTCAATGAACGTAAGTCAATAATCAAAAACTCTCTTTGTTATAAATATCCCCTTTCGCAGACTTTCCTTATTTATAGCAATTCTTTCTTTCGTATTCTGTGCTTGTAAATAAAATTTTGGACTAAACATTCCGCAAAAATACACATAGTGAAATTTGATCTATGTAAAATAAACAAAACGCAATTTAAACAAAGGATATAAAACATAAATATATTTTTACGTTCTGTAATAACATTCGAAAATAAACAGAAGATAAAATTAAACTTTTAAAAAGAAAATTTTCATAATTAGGGAGCCGCCAGGTTGAATTTGCGGCCCGATTGTGATTTACTCAAAAAACTACAAGGGTCGTAATTTATTAAATAAGAGCAATTTTTACCATTAATCTATTTTATTTAAAACGGAAAACACCTTCAAATAAACTCTTGATAATAAAAATTATTAGTTTGATGAACTATCATCAAACGTTTGGGACTTTTTTGCAACTATGCAGTTTAGAACAAAAACGCTTATTACGGTGATATGTCATGGTGTTTATAAAGACGTAACCTTGACCAATATACGTGTTTTTAAATCGACTTCTCCGAATTTTTGCTTAACTCTACACATATCGCTTTACAATGTTTTGACTATCCCAATGCTGGATGACTTATTATTTATTATCAAATTGATGCAAAATATAACAGGACCGTATTAGCAAAAAGTATTGCAAACAATTTTTAACAAATTTACAAAAAAAATTTTTTGAAGGTAGAGTTTTTTTTTCTTTAGTTTTAGATTCTACCTCGGACGCTTTTTAACCCTCTGCGTTATTGTTCGTTATTTTTGAGACACCCTGTATACAAGATTTTATTTTTCACGAGAATATGTACTATTGATTTCGTAATGATCTAGGACAGCAAGGCTAATGTGATGCTATTTTTATTATTTTATCCTGTACATTTACATGGAAAAAATGAATGTCCTAGATCATTATGAAATTTATACACTAACACTAGAAAATTAATTTTAATTTATAATTGTTAGTTTTGCCAAGGACATTGTTTATATTTATAAAAATAGGAATTTTTATGTTTGTCGGATGGCAACAACTTGTACTAAATTTGCAAAAGTCAATCACAGACGGTATGAAATTTTAAATTCAAATGTTTTTGTTATTGATTGTTACCAACATGAAAACAAAAAATCCTGATAGCTCCTACCATCTAAAGAATAAATTAATTTTACCTAAGAAGTTTTTGCAGAAGTTGGCACAAAAAATTGGATGACGCGCCCAGAAACTCCGTTTGAAATAACCGATACTGATGTTAGTTGTTGTGTTGCAACACACTCTTACGCAAACATATAGTTTTTGACCTAAATATCCAAATTACTATCAAACGTAACGCCAGCTTCATTGCAAAGTAAACGCTGAACGGGAGTTATAAACGATAATGCCCGCTTATAATGCCCTGGGTGTTATGGACTTGTTTATATAGTTCGTATCACAGGTAGAAACACAAATATTATCCAAGTGAAACATAAATAACTATTAAAACTGTATTATTTTAAATTTCACTTGGCACATCATATTAATTTGTCATTTTTATCATTGAAGTTTATAATTATTGCACATTTATGTTTTGTTGTTGCTCTATAGTCTAACCTAAAGTACCTGTTTTAATGACTTCAATGAATATTTTCAATTATCAAGATTTTTTTATATTGAAATTGGTAATTTATGATAACATTTGGGAGTTAGATTTGTCTGCAGTAAATAATGACATACGTTCGAGCAATCATATTTTTAGCCACGAGTTATAAAATAGCTATATATATGTATTAACAACGGAAAGTGATAGATTGACGATAGAAAGACAAAGTATCTTTCGAAAACGGTAATGACACTTTGCGACGCCCTTCGGTCGGAGAATGTATCGTTGATGCGGTCCGGTCTCGAGCGCCAGTACTTTTTACCGAGAGTACACTCGTCAGCGGTGGGACCCAGGGCAGCTTCAGTGAAGACTCGGTGTCCAGGGCTCTTCGTCCAGGTTTACAACGGCTCACACTTACGGGTTATTAATACTACTATTCAATAAAACACCACTTCAGCAAACCTTTAGTTTATTATTCACTATATATTGTGCTACATATAAATAGCCAGATTACCATGCCAAGCCAAATTATTATGCCAAGCCAAACTATTATGCCAAGCCAAACTAACACCTTAAGCACTGATATGGGTTGCAGGAAAAGGGTTGGAAACGGTTACGGTGCAACTATATGCAAGCAGGGTGAAGCACTATACACTATTACTTGTTATTGCGGCGTCGGTTCGGTAGTGTTCGGTAGGGTTGTATTTGGTAATGTTCGGTGTGTTCGGTATGATTGTATTCGGTAATGTTCGGTACGGTTGTATTCGGTAATGTTCGGTTATGTTCAGTACGGTTGTATTCGGTGGTGTTCGGTGTGTTCGGTATGATTGTATTCGGAATTGTTCGGTTCGGTTGTATTCGGTAATGTTCGGTATGATTGTATTCGGAATTGTTCGGTTCGGTTCGGTCGTATAGTGTATTATAAATATTATAATGTTCACCTTAAGTGATTCTGGTCGGTCGGTTCGGTATTCGGTTTTCTGGTTCGGATTGTTCTCTTAAATGTAACGGCAGAGACTGATTTAAATGTCCGCTGAGCCAACTTATATACCCTCCATACTAGGCGGGGCTGCGCGTTGCGCTAGCGAGTGCCAACGGCTAAGAGGGAAAGGACGGGTGGGGACGCGAGACTTGCTCTTCTCGCAGAAGAGCGAGGTCACGCGGCAAAACTTGCATGGCAGTTATTTCAATAGTAAATACATATACAAATAAATAAATAATTATACCCCGTAATAAGTAACTTCGTTACAACTTTGTAGCAACTTTATTCTCAGTCCGAAATGGTATAAACCTCCATATTATTAAAAGGCATAAAATCCTCTATGTTCTGACTGATTCAGGAAATTTTGTATTTACTAAATCGGCGTGAGCATGATGACGTCATCGAAATTTAAATGACGTCATTTAAATTATATAATAGGTATTTTTTTACTGAAATCGATAGAGTATTGTGTTCTCTTTTCAACCATTATATCTATTCATACGCTTACATAAGAGAATTTTCAAGAAAAACATGAAAAATGATTTACGACTAATAGGCTTTGATTTCTGGTTCTCTTATTAATAAAACAGAATTATCTAGCAAGCTTAGGTAAATAACGAAACTTTAGTTGTTCCAGTGGCGTATTTATAAGTTTTTCTCTAGAGGGGGGAAGGTACTCTATAAAATTCCGAATCAAAATGCTTATATTTTCACATAACATAGATTTTGACATAAATGACCTGACCTATAAAAATAAACCAGGAGTTGCTTCATCCCGTTAGCCCCCCCCCCCAAATGTAAGACAAAACAGTATAAAAATAAATAATTAATTAATAAAATAAATTAAAAAACTTATTTTAGAATTCCACTAAAAGGTAGAGAGCAGCAATTGGAAATTATTGATCTATTTTGACTATGCCAGAAAGTTTTAATCATATCATATCTAACACGAAGAACAAGAACATGACCATAAGAAATTTGCATTTCTGTCGCCCTGCAGACGGCGCTCGTTAAAATCTTTCGGGCGGTCTGGCACCCACGCGCAATTATAGTTTGGTATTCTTTGCTAGCCTTGGTATCCTTTATTCATGTATATTAAACAATACACTTTAAAAATAAATAGCAGCACTTGCACAGTAGCTCTCGTGGCCAAAGCAAAACCTAAATCTGATATCCTTCATGATACATGAGATAAGGTAAAGTTTTATTTCACTGGTTTATCTTATCATATCGAAAACGAGGAACAAGAACATGACCATAAGAAATTTGCATTTCAGTCGCCCTGCGAAGCGATTTTCTAATGTTTCTGGCAATCATGGTTTGGGATCCCTTATGATGCAAAAAGCTATTAGAAAAAAGAATCAAGTGGTAAAAAGTATGTTACGTGACCCTTCCACTAATGCAATGCATCAATACATATCAATAATTTCCTATTGCGTCTCTCTATCTATTAGCGAAATTCTAAAACAAGTTTTTCAATTTATCCTGTTGATTATTTATTTTTGTACTGTTTTGTTCTACATTTTCCCTAATATTAAAGACCATCAGAAAACCTCAGTGGCATATTGGGGGGGGGGGTGCTAATGGGATGTCCAGGTCATTTATGTCAAAATCTATGTATTTTGATTCGGAATTTTTATAGAGTAAGCCCCCCCCCCACGACCCGAGAAAAATTTGTAAATACGTCACTGGAACAACTAAAGTTTCGTTATTTACCTAAACTTGCTAGGTATTTCTGTTTTATTAATTGGAGAGCCAGAAATCAAAGCCTACTAGTCGTAAATCATTTTTCGCGTTTTTCTTGAAAATTTTCTGATGTAAGGATATGAGCATTTATTATGGTTGAAAAGAGAACACAATACCCTATCGATTACAGTACAAAGTACCTATCATGTAATTTTAAAAAGTTCGATGACATCATCACGCTCATGCCGATTTATTAAATACAAGGTTTTCTGAACCAGAACATAGAGAATTTTATGCCATTTAATAATATATACCATTTCGGACTGAAAATTAAGTTGCTACAAAGCGGGGTGCTTTAAATCCAACAGACGGTTCTTTCTACGACATGATTTACATGAATGTTTTACGTGGGATTCCCGTGTTAACATCCCCCTACGTTCCTTCCCTGAGGAGGAAGTAATTGAGATACGATCAATCAGCGCGCAATTGCTTAGCAATTGCTCCCAGTTACTCACTGGTCGGAGCGAGGTTGCCTATCCACCCTCTACTAGCTAACCAGGTTAGTACCGAAGCGATTAACTTAATACGTGCTCACCCGCCGGCACCCTCCCGTCCTCTTTCATACGGGGCCAAGTGCCTCGTCCAGCATTAGGACTATTCCCCAACCTAGGTCAGTACATCGGAACCCTCCAGTCCTCTTTCATACCTTCATAAGTTCCTTCACCGAGCCAGGGTTGGGGCCACTGCCCGATCGAATCCAACCTCAAATGTGGCGGGACTTGGTTTTTAAAACGGTTTTGCCATCCCGATCTCCCAGTTATAGGCGTGGTGTGCCCCTAACAGAGCTTCGTTTCGAGGCTACTTTATAGGGCCCATCAAAGTAGCATCCCGGTGTGTACCCGTTAAGGTGAAGTTGTCTTGAACGTGAGAAGCTATGTATCTTTGCATCAACGTCTCTTATGTGTTAGCCTTTAGACGATTTCTGAGAATCCGACGACTGGAACTGACAGCCATTGCCGGACCCCATACTGTCACCTCCGAAACGCTACCTGCTGGCTTGCAGTTTCTCATAGGTCAGCGAGCGCACTTCCTGAAGGAGATAAACCTCACTTGATTCTCCTCAATTCGTCTAGGTCAGACAGCGGGATACTTAGCTCCATAAAAACCCTGACTCAGGCTTTTAGAAGGATTTGCAGTGATACATGCAAATTTTGTTAAAACTCAATTAATTCAGCTATATAAAGACCTCTATCATTAAGATATCTTTCTTTGATAATAAAAACTAATTAATAAATTCACACTTCTTTGAGATTCGTAATAATATTATAATTATGTTTTAGTTCAATCCTATTTTTATTTTATTTTTACTTCGACCAAGGTCTGCATTTACAAATTTCTATAAAAGACGCGGGAAATTTGTAAGTAAGTCATAGCAGATTTGCTTGTATTGCTCTTGATATGATACTCTTTTTATGCTGGTCATTAGTTTTCCATGTTGTTTATTGGGCGTTCTGTAATGATTTTCAATATTTACCCCTAGGTTACTCTAGTGTTAACAATAAATAATCTGTACTAATAGCATTTAATGTCTATAATAATAATAATTGTATCTCGATGTTTTGCGCTTATGTATATTTAGTTATAAATGTAAATAGATTTTAACTCAAAATCGAGTCCAAGATTTATCACAGTATAATCATAAGCTAGGACGATATTATAATGATGTCAACGATATCACTGATTGCCATGAAAATTGCATTTCACCGTAATTGAGATTCTACAAGTACCCAATTGGGATATCATTAGTAGTGATTGCGGGTGAGATCAATTATGGATCTCGCAATCAGTTTAACAACAGAATGTGGTAAACAGATACCTATGCACCTAATCAAATTTGCGAAAAGTTAATTCCGTAGTAAATCAGTATGTAGCTGTTTTACATTAGCAGTACATTACAAAATACAATATATTCTTACATAATAAAGCTATTTCAGCTCTGATCTGCTTGAAGCACAATCAGCCATTCATTGAAATACATAGCTAATGAAATTTGATTATTTGTACCTTAATAACACTATAAATATTAGATATTACTAGCATTTCTGTAATGTAGTAGATACCAGCAAATGCAGTATAAAATATGGAAAAAGTGAATTATAAATTCTACAATAAACTGAATTTCTAAAATGAGTTAAAGCAGGAAGCGAAAATCGGATTTGCTTTAATCAATATTACAAGTTTATTATTAAAAAAGAGAAACGCAGTGGTATACAGTTTCCATCCGCTGCCAGCTTTAAGATTGTATTCGAGTGTTGTATCAATTTATGTATAGATTTTTGTTCGTTTTTATAACTAGGAAACAGCGAAACAGGTTTTTTTAAGAATTTCGCGCTGGCAGGATACGACGTTCAAAGCGGAGTGGAGTACTGCGTACTTCATATCACTATATTAACAATACTTCTAATATTAATTTTTCCATCATTATTATTATATTTGTTTATTTGAATAATTAACGCTTATTATTTATATGTATTGAAAAATGTATATTACACGTGAATGAGTTTCAACTAGAGATAGGAACGTGAGTGATTGTTCATGCCCACTCACGCCTGCTCACGATTTATCCTGGCTGGGTAACACCCGTTACTCACGCAAACCTCTAACTGTGGTAACGAATGTCACGATCCCGCACGCGTGATTCACGCGTGAATCGCGATAAACAGGTATTATTATGTAGTTTAGTGTAGGAAAAGAAGAATGGAAAATAAGAGCAGTTATAATTATAACATTTATTCGTACAGTTTACAAATTCGTGTTAAATGTAAAAATAACGAGCCTGTGGCTGGCGACAGGCCGGGACTCGAAAAGACAAAAGTTGGTCGGCGCTTTGCGGGATTCGGGAGTAGGGCTCGTGCGAGAGATTTGGGACGTCGAAACCGAAAGTCAGCGAATCGGAAGATCGGAGCGTTCAACGTTTAGCGTTTAACGCTACTCGCGTTCACGTGTTCCTGAAACTGACACCACCCCCTCAAGCTGGGTCACGCGTGACCCATCATAACCCGGCGTAATTTACGCTAAAGCACATTACTGGCTTTAACATGTGAATTGTCTATCTGTCATGACCACACTTTAAAAGTGAAAACTTTTAAGTTTTTTGTTTAGAAGTTATTAGTGTAATTCGATAATTTCCTTTTTTACCACAGTTTTGTTATTTTAATGAATTCTCTATTTTTATAATATTTGTATATGGTTTTGGAATTGATTTTGCATCACAGAAACCCAAATACCTATAAGTATAATCAAAAATGAAAAACTTTATTTACAATTTTGCTCTGTTTAATAATAATAATCTCTTTATTAGAGTTTAACAACACATGTACATTATAACAATAATAGTGAGTGAAGGAAGGTGAAGTTCAGCTTGTCAAAAATTGATAGCTGTTCTGCCATTTAACCTTCTGTATCGGAATTTGTAATAAAAAAAACTCAAAAGTTCGAAACCAAACAAAAGTTCACCAAAATCTATCATATAAACAAGTATTTTAAATATACTAATTTAAACAAATTAGAAATGTGAAAAATTTATAAATTTTAAAAACCTAAACAAGAAGCAAAAACTATTACAGATATAGTTACAATAAAGAGCAAGACACATTGGCTTCGAGGCAGGATTAAGTTCTTCTAGACGCTTTTCCTTTTATTGTTCGCTTTGAATGAATGAAGATCACTATTACACGAATGAGTAAATAATGAATGAATCACGATAGCACAACAGCACTGCTTAGGAAAATGCAGGTAGTGGCTCTTAACATAGCCGTTACTTTGAGCCGTTTTTCAGTCAATCAGTGCTATAACCAAATTATTTCTTTTTTTTCTCTTTTTTCATCCTCGCATGGCACTTGGCAATCTTGGCATTATGCCCCCGACTGAAGTCCAATTTACTTCTTCTTCTTTACGTGCGGTGCTCTGTTGCAGAGCGTTGGCATTTCCCTCCTATACTTGTGTTGTGCGTGTTCAGTGATCACAAGTATAGGGGACCTACAGCTTAAGGTGGGCTCCGAACCACCCCAGGTACATAGTACTTGGATTTTTTTATTAATTTCAGGGAAATTTCCTGGGCAAAGTATACCTCGGTGGTTTGCCATTGCCTTCCGAGGGAGAAGCGATTTTTAAAAATCCGGTGATATATTGGCCGAGGTTCGAATTCGGGTTCCTTGGTCGGTAGTCCCGCACGCCACTAACCGAGCCACAATCGCTCCAATTTACAGTTGAATACATTTGGACTAAGCAACTGAAGTTTATGAATCAATGTATGAATTATTTTGTGAGCACTAGAAGAAAAATCCTTCAACAGTAGTACAAGTCACACGCAGAAGGATGGGGTGGGACAATTCTACGATCTCATTCTCTTCAGGAAGAAAATAGGACTAGCCCAGTACTATTACGACTGTGGCCTTATAGAAAAATTGCCGTTATTAATTAATTAATTATTCACACCATATAAAAGTACGTGTTTACCCTTTGATCTATTTATTCTTGCTTGCAAGTTGTTATGGCAACCGTTTTTATATATTGAGTACCTACATAAGAACGTAGTAAATCACTACAGTACTTCAAAGAGCTCTGAACCTGACATATGAGCCTCGGATTTGAAAGAACTGGTCTACCGATAAATCACCAAAGCATAAGACTCTGCCGCTCCAAAGGACAAAAACAACACCTCCTCTAAAAATGTTCTTACAAACTTTACACTTAATTTCCATATTTACCGTTTTTAAAGTTCACCGCACAGACCTTATCACTTCGCATTAATCAGCTTTGGCACAAGCAGCATGATTAAGGTTTTCGCGCACTTTGGGACAATGAGGATCAATTGGATTAGGCTCAAAATCTGGCATAATAAAGTACAGAAATCGATGCGATGAAAAATCATTTGAATCATCTCAGAATCTTGCTTGCGCTACTAAATACAACGATGCTAACTGACGTTTCATGATGTTGTTTGTACAGTATAACACTCAAATTACCTGGCCCACGTTGGACCGCCAATTTATAACGGGAAAAAACACTACAAGTAAAATATTTAATAAATTATACTTACGTTAATAGATGCTCAAGATTACCACGGCTTGAGATTTAGCTCTATCTTACAAATCTTAATTTCAGGTAGTAGGTATTGGTTCCGCAGTTGTCTTATTTGTAAAAGGAGCAGATAAAGGTTTCAGAACTCAAATAAATACACTAAAAGGGCGCCATCTGATTATGAAATTTAATAACATTAATTAAGCCAAAAAAATATTGAATTCACTAATCAGAAAATGAACTCAAATCTATCAGGTGTTGATCAAAAAAATTTCGTTATATTTATTAATATCAAAATTTAAAAAAAAATAATAAAGCATTCATAATTATATGGTTCCATTTAGTTCACTTTGTTTAAACTTGAAAACATATTTATTGGATAAAAAAATAAAAATATAACCAAAGAACATAAAAGACAATGGTATCATTAAACTTAAATTATTCAACTATTATTCAACTGAAAATATTCAAAATTTATTGAACTTAAAATTATTCAAACATTAAAGGAATTAACATATTTAGTTATTATTGAAGTTAAAATCCTAGTATTAAATCCTACAAAAGTGCTCTCTTGCGATAATTAAATATCAACACATCCAAACAATCCATAAACAAGAATAAAAAAACTACTCAAAAAATTACACAATAAAACAGATAATTCTTAAGTTACAATACCTTGATCCTCAAGATCGATTTCATACAAAGCCGGTAATTACTTGCACAAGCTGACCTTTTACACCACAGAAACCATTACTATTAACTGATAGAGACTGGAAAAGCTTCTTATTGGATGATAGTTGCTGAATTTGACTTGTGATGGATTAAACTTTGCTGCATTAAATCCAAAGGAACTTTTTGGTAATTCATTTCAACCAAACAAAGCGTTGGAAACAACCATATGGTTCAAATAACTTTCATTATTAAGTCACAGTTAAAACAATCCTGTTCTTTAATATTTTTATTTATAATAACTTGCATCCGATAACTAACGGTAATATCTTCAAAGTTTTAAACAATTCAAAATTATTTATCACTTGCTAATTTAGTTGCTTCCGATAAAATCGAAAATTATTTATTCTTGTCGGCGTATAGAACGGGAATTAATTAGTTTTATTATGAGTCCGTCTACAAATAAACGATAATCCCAAAAAAATACATTGTTTGTAATTTAATAACGATGATTCCGGAAAATTTTAAGAACCACTTGATTTTTAATAACATAAATTTACTAATTAACAACTGGAATGGTAAAAATAATTATTTAATGGTCCATCACGAAATATCGGACCATTATTATCCATAAATTGTACTGAATTCAGACCATTGACCGAATTTTTAAACTACACTGTCTTGAACCTGCAACTGAAGTCAAGTGAGTTCTCTGTTTTTTAAAACGCTAGGTTTTTTCTGCGTCGGAATGTTTTTTTAGATGCAAATCGTCTTCATCCAATAGCGAGGTCGCGTGATTTAGCCTAAACGAATCAGGGTTATACAGTCCACGTGTTGATAATAAGGGAAGTTTTCTTAATTCCAATATTAGATTTTGACCCTAAAAGACTAGAAATTACGTAGTCTTGTTTTCACAAAGGAGAAAATAGAAACACAATAATGTTTTAAAGCGAGTTTTGCAGACATATGATATTTTAAGCGCAGATGTAAACAACTGAAAGGGATTTTTAACACGTATCAAGCACCATTTATTAGATAAAGGGGATTTTTTATAATATTTTCAAGGAAGGCAAAACTGCAATATTTATGAGAACTATATAAATTTAGGTTTACCACGAACTATGTTTATTAACGTTCAAGGCTTTAACAACGAAGCCATTTTAACTAACGCACACGTGAGTAAATAAGACACAGAAAGAAATAATTTATTACCCAAATGTCCTTACAATTCTAAGAAGGTTTGAAACACAACCTTTTAAAATAATTTTTATAGGTTTATTTGTACCAAATGCTAACATGATTTTAAATTGCAGAAGAACGTAAATTTGCAGGACCGGAATTTAGATCTTTCAGTAAAAATACAGACAAAACTACATTTATTCAGGACTAATAAAAAATACCGTTACAACAGAAAGTAGCTTGTGATGCAGAAACCGCCGCTAACGTCCCATTTATATCTGGTTTAAAATTTGATCTATACGTCAATGTGAAACTACATCAAACTAGGCCCACGTTGGACCGCCTGTGAAACACAGCTTATTCTTCCGGACTAAATTTACATTTATAATCTTCAAATATTCATACTTAGGTTACGGTAATGCTCAAAATTGCCCCTGCTTGAGATCTTATCTTTACAGATTTGATTTCAGGATATGGGTATTGTTTCCAATAGCTTCAGATTGTAAAAGAATGGATAAAGGTTTTTTGAGTCACAATAAAATGCATACAATTGGGCGCCATCTCATTATGAAAGTTTTGATAATGATGGTAATTAGAATAATGACCTGACCCCATTAACCAGAGACTGGAGTCAGATCTAATAAATTTAATTCAACTTGTTAGTTATATTCAATAATGTCAAAGTTCGGTTGGATAGAATATAAATAAGGACTTTCATAATTATATGGGTCAATAATATTATTCAGTTTTATTAAGTTTAAAAAATTATGTTTATTCATAAATCAAGAAGTTGGAAAAGATAACAACTAATCAAAAAATCATTAAGTAAAATCACAGTACCCTGCATAAGAATTCTTATCAAATGGTAACGTTTTCATACAACAACATAAAAACAATAATCGGTACATAAACAATATACTACTTACACAATGTTCACAAAATTCAAAGAGTCAACAATTCGCAATATCTCGTTCAAATTGTTTAATTCGCAAAACTAAATCAGAACAAACTTACACAATATTGCCCTTTATCAACACAGGTATAAACAATTGTCACTCGTCTGTAGAAACTGGAAAGACTTCGTAAAATTCTGCAATCACTAATAACTCAAAACTACGAGAGTTAAACTTCACAATACTGTGCCACAAAGAGGTATTCATTAGTAAAATTCATTATATCTAATAGCCAATACAACTAGAAGACTTGAATAAAAATTACTTGTTTGAGTAATTCTGTAAGAAGAAAAAACCGTCGTTATTAACAGTCACATCCACTAAAACGTACGATTTAAGTTTTATTTAAGTTTTTAACGTTATCCGATTTCAAATTATATCCGGACAAGATTTTATAAAAACTTAATTCATTAAGAATTCAACTGTAAATTTCGATAAATTGATCCTCGATCAATCACTGCATTCTTCGTACTTTAACGGCAAATAAAAACAACACTAAATATTGGGGAACGCCAGCGGCGAACACCCCATCGAATACGACAACAATTGTGACAGCCTTGCGCTCGTTTATTATACACAAAATCCAACTAAACAACTTTAAACTTTAAGCTTTTAAACTGGAACTGTAATTAAAAAATAATTCTCCACTAGGAGATAAAGAATGGGTACTGTGGAGCCACACAACCTTGAACTCTCATTTGACTTCCTTTCATTTTTCAAGAGCCTCCCTTTTAGAAGCCACTTCCCCCTCTCCAAGCCCCTCCCTTTTATAAGCCACTTCCCCCTCACAAGCCCCTCCCCTCCCTCTCAGATTTTCCCCTCGCCACTGTATACCTACCTTCTCTCTTTGCTTATAATAAAAATCAAAAGTTATAAATAATAATTTATTTAGATTACAATACATAACCTGTAAAACTAATAAGCACAAAAGTATAATTTATTGGTTTAATTCATTTTAAAAATAAACTCAACAATAACATAATTTATTAAAAATGTTTAATACAGTACTTACTCTTAATATTAAGAGGAATATCTATAATTCATTTTTTAAAAAATAAACCCAACAATAGTTTATAAGTAAGTAAAGTATTAAATTGTTATTATTTAATACGAGACACCTTTAATCAGATGTTTTCACATCTAGACCATTACAAATGCTGTACATCGAATTAATGAAATACGCTTATTTCATATTTAGCTAGTGGACCGATGGTGGCTAATTATTATGCCACACAAATAAAAGATAGTTAAAATCTCGTCAATCAACTTGCAAAATTCTGGCAATTTTAAAGAACACGTGACGTTCTGGTGGTATCTCTTTTTGTGTAGCAGGAGCAATTTCATCTAAATGAAAACTTATGCTGTCTCTCTCACGCCACACATACGTTCCGGTATTGCAGGTCCCCGCGACTCACTTCGGCTAGACGAACTGTCTACAAAAATAATCTTGTTTTAGGACAGGAACTGGATGCGAAAGAAATTAATAAGTTTATAGTTGTTTCATCCGTTTACATTAATGTAAATTTTGTATTGAACAATAAACCCCTTTCTCAAGTACATAATTAAGAAAAATAAAGAAAAAAGTCATAAACAAAATTAATTTATTAAAAAATAATAATGTATATTTTTTTATTTAAGTAATTGTGTTGAACGAGGCCACTATATGAAACTACCATAAACTGAAACAATAATTCGTTTTAAAAATAAAAGCTAATAAGATATTTCGAGATCCTTCTGCATATATGAAAAGGTATAGTGAAATTAAATTAAAATGCACGCATCGCAAACACAACTTAATGCAGGAGGTACTCGAAATGTATTAAAATTATTAACAACAATTCTTATTTATGAGGTTGTCCCTTTCAAAACGATCTTATTTTTACAAGTGAGCGAAATACATAGAAAGACATATAAAGGATGTATTTAAAGAATCTCTTTTGTCACAATGGTTTAAACAAGTCTTTTATTGTAGTTTTTAAATCGGTAATCAAATCAGAATTTCCAATGTGCTTTTATGATTTTAAAAGAAGCTAAAACGTTTATCGCATTACCTTCGGCCTGGTGAAGTGTTGGTTTCTTGACAGCTGTAGGCTTACTTGCATTAACACACCGAAGTCGCAACTGCTGGTACGCACTCTGCCCGGAGAGCTTGGTGTCGACTGCTGGACCTGGTGGTGTCGAGGAGTTGCTACGCCGACGGGTTCAGAGACTGTGTACACGCTTGGTATCTCGGTATTAACTTGCTTGCTTGGGTTCCACTGGAGGTTGTGGAGTAATGCAGCTCACGAGTACTCTCTCACTGCCTGCTCGTTAGGAACTGCGGTTCTTCCTGATTTTCTCTAGCTTCAGACCGGTTTCGAGTGGAAACCAGACAACAAAACAATAAAACTCATTATAAAATCTCATCTAAAATGTTAACGCATTCTTTTAAATAATCAACTTTAAAAGTATCAATAAATTTAATGTTGTTCCTTATTAAATTGCACGTGCGTGTTAGCATTTAATGCAATATTAATTTTTGAAGTATAGTACTAGTTTAAATAATTGATTTTTTAAAACGCATTCTTTTAAATAGGGTAGATGATTTCTCTGTGATTCAATGAATTATTGTTTCATAAAAATCTCAAACACCTCTGTATACCTACCTTCCCTCTTTGCTTATAATTTATTTATTTAGATTACAACAATTAATACATAACCTGTAAAAAATAATAAGCACAAAAGTAAGTTATTGGTTTAATTCATTTTAAAAAATAAACAATAGATTCCATTTCTATGAAAAATACATTCTATAAAAATTACATAATTATATTAAATAATGTATAATAATTATATATAAACAATAAACAAAAATTGTGTTCGCGTCGAAATTAGGGAAAAGAATGTGTATTGAAAAGAGAACACAAGAAGAAGAAGCGTTCTCTCTCCTTGACTGGCCCGACTGATTATGAACTCCACACAAAAAGAAAAAGAAACAAGAATTCCTCACAAAAGCCGCCTGCCTGGAATTGGAATGTATTAAAATTTTTAAAAGACAATAAATTTAATGTTGTTCCTTATTAAATTGCACGTGCGTGTTAGCATTTAATGCAATATTAATTTTTGAAGTTTGAATAATTGATTCCTTATTTTTATGCAAATCTCTCTTTTTTAAAACGCATTCTTTTAAATAAAGTAGATGATTTCTCTGTGATTCAATTAATTATTGTTTCATAAAAATCTCAAACATTCTTGAAATAAAAAATAATATTTTATACGTTTGACAAACATTGCATATTTATTTTTTAAAATATCCACAGTTTCTTATACAAATTCTTTCAATAATTTTTGATAAATTTCTAGACTTTAGTAATTATAGAATTGCTTTAATAGATTAAAACAAAATACATATAGATAATACGCTTTTTTTACTAGTATCAATCTTTCTATTCTCAATAATTGTAGCTTGGCCATCGTATTATCACGTAGTATCTTTTCCCACTCCATAAATCTTTATATAAACTCAATTTCTGTCCACTTTTATAGTTATTTATCTAGTATAAAATGTGTTGGGAACATCTATGGTCTATTGAACGCAGGAATGACACAATTAAGTTTTCTCATATATAATATCACAAGTGGTCTGATTTTTTCCGACAAAATTTGTCGTTTCAGATATGAGTAGCTTTGCAACGAAAATTACACGAGTCGACGCAGGAGACGAATGTAATTTTCCAAAAGCAAACGATAAATTTTGCAAGAAAAAATTAGACCACGAGTTGTATTCGGCTTGACAATCCACCGAGCAAATTTTTATTTAGCGTGTGTAGTTAATATTAATTTAATTAAATTTGACATTTCATTTTGACAAGTGGTTTTTTCTTAGTGAAAAAACCACTAGTGGTTTTTTCACTATAAAACTAATTTCATTGGTCCCAATTTGAAAAATTCTGTAATTTGATTGGTTAAAAATTTTCGAGTTGGATTGTCGTTTTAAAACTCACAATACCGTGTTGTTAATTGAATCAGATAAACTGTCCAATATTGTAAAATTACGAAGCATAGAAATATGTAGGTCACACTGTATGTTCACATATATTAGTTTTGTACTTAAATGAAGATGGTAATCCAATAAATTCACAAAGAATAGAATGCACGAAATCGGGTAGAGAACATATTCATGTCGCACGTGGGATAACGAAATTTCTGATGTGTGGATGGATAATACAGAACGCAACATTTGGTTTAATAGATCATGGTTGCATAATAGTGAACATAGACCGTTTAAGTGGATGACTGAAGAAGAATTTCACAAGGAAAGGACTCTCAACTTCACTAGATATTCAAAAGAACGTAACCCACATATACCTGAGGTGCATAATAGTGATTTTAAAGTTCCGGAGACGTATATTCCTGCGGACTGTAATTCGAATAACTGTTATGTACTTAACTATATTAAACGTGAGCCTATAAGGTACCTCCACAGTACCCATTCTTTATCTACTTCCACTGAATTTACTTTATTCGATAATATTGATACGATAAAGTAAACTGAAACAAACTACGGACTTGAAATAAAAAACTATCCTTATTTGACCCGAACGCCAAACATGACGCGGGGGCCGAAGCCCAGGGAAGCCAATAAGGAGATTTTTTGTTAACTCCAATATTAGATTTTAACCCTTATAAGCTCGGAAATAAACAATTTGGTTTTCTAGAAACAAATTTTATCGATCTGGAAATGTTTATTTTGAGATGACCTTTAACATTTTATGGGGTTCATTTTATGCAGTATAGCAACGATAATTTTATATTGAAAGAGAAAATATATGAATATGCAGGACCGCATTTAGAATTTTTGTTAAATATGCATACTAAATTGCATTATTTAAAAATTGACAAAAACGTAACGTTACAAATGCTAACGCCTATCTGGATCATTATCAGAATCCAATTTACGATACAGAAAGTAAACGTCTATTTGCATTTTGTTCAGAATCTGGCTTATAGTATCGATGCAAACGTCCATTCGGACCATACTCAGAATTTGGTTTATCAAGCACACATCCATGTCATCGCCCATTTCAGTTCAACAAAAACGTACGACAATATATAACAATAAACATATAATCAATCAAACATTTACAACTATAGTTTGCATAGTATGCATAGTTTTCATGCTTTCCCTCATTAATCGTGCTGCGTAACTTCGTAAACGTAGTTGCCTTCTCCGTCGCCAACATACTGGTCCTTATATTTTTGGGTTGGTTCTGCTGCTTCATCATGACGCTCAAGCTCTGATTCAGCTATAGACTGGGGTATTGCGATAGGAATGACATCGCGGGTTTTGTTTTCTACTCCAGCGTCGCAAACAGATGCCTGGCAATGTCGCACTTGGAGGACTGAATGAAGTTACTGGCGACAATGTCCCAATTACTATATCACGGAACAGATCTGAACACAGCATCCAAAAGTCCCGGAGCACTGTTTGCAGTGGCAAAACCAACCAGCAACCGTAACGGCTCCTGTTCACCAGAAGTGTATTATTTTTTATTAAATGAGGTTATGTACATTGGTTTGTTTACTATTGTTGCGTTTAGTTAATAAAATAATAAACCAAAATATTGGAAAAATATGACATCGGCAGATGAGTCAAATAGCGAGGAAGTTATAGTCGAAATATGTAGGTACATTTACATTTTATTCATTTACATTTTACATTCTTTATAAAGAGCAGTTAGGAGATCCGTCAGTTAGCGTCCCAGCTTATACACGACAAAAAGAAATTTTCTTTTAAAATTTTCACTACCAATTACCAAAAGCAACAACCCCGTGGACAGGAAATCCAACTTTTAGTTATTATTAGGTATAGGATTTGTATGCACTTAAAAATGCTAAAATATGCATGCATTTATGCACTATAAAAACGTGAAATATGCACTTAAAAATCATGAAATATGCGTTTATTAGAAATTTTTAATAAATATATGCACTTTCATTATTAAAAAAACACCTGTTTAGAGTTATTTACATTTTAGCTGCGTTCGGTTTTACGTTCCAGCAACACTTTTAACGCCAAACCGTTCTTTTATTAGAATTGGAGCAAACAGAGCATGAACTCATACGTTCGTTTATTATAGCGAGGAGCTTAAAGAGCATACTCCTTTAACTCAAGCAGAGATGGTGGTGTAAACAGAGCAAATGACAACATAACCTAAAATTTATGATTGCAATTTTTGTGGAAATCATACTTTGTAATACTTAGCAATGGATATTCCTAGAATATTATTTAAATGTTCCGAATGTAAAGTACAAAGTTTTAATAAAGATGAAATTACTAGGCATATACAAACGCAACATCACGTTAAAGGTAGGTTAATATAATTATAATTCTGTATATTTAGTATATATATGGAAATTTAATGCATTTATTTGTAATTATAGATAGCTTTTAGTCAGATTTTCGATCTGTGCAAACGTACACAGTTTCTTAAACAAATGATGAGATAATAATAATAAATAATGAGATAAGTCGCTCTTTAAGGTTATCCATAACTTTTACGCTTGACGATTTCTGTGCTCTATATCGTTCTAGATAATATTTTGCACTCCATATACTCGCTGGTCACGTGACTGCATGATCTACTCTTCTTACTCTGCTCTTGAAACGTAAAACCGAACACACCTTTTATTTACAGAAATTATTTTAATTAGACATCCTATGCAATAATTGAATTAATTATATTTTCTAAACATAGGGCGTTACAGTTCACAATGACGTACATTTTTAAATTTTCAAAAGTAAACTTAATTCCTAAATATTGTTTTATATTTTGAGAAACTCCGTTCCACATCGCAAGACGTAATTGGGGCATACTTAAAATTGTTTAATTCTACAAGCGAATAATGTTTTAGCTCCTCTAAAATGTCTTGGCCAGATAATGCATCGTTTATGCTTTTAATTAAGTGAAAACCAGGATTTTTGTCTATAACGGATTTAAATTTTTGTTTTATAGTCAAACCCTTTGGCCCTTTTACTTTATTCAAAGAAACTCCTAACAATTTTACATGCTCAAGAGATTCATCTAATGAATTTCCCTGACTTTCTAATTTCTGAATTACTTTAGCTAAACGCACAAAATTTGTCAAAACAAACAATAATTCTGCCCTCACCTCCTTAGTATTAAAAGCATCCTGTGCGCATTGTATGCATAGTGCATCGTGTTTATTAAGTTTATTTACAAATGCTTTAATAATATCAAAATAAGTTGCATAATATTTTGCTGCAGAAAGCCAAGTACCCCACCTTGTTATTACAGGCTCTGGTGGGAGAGGCACCTCTTGATCAGTTTCCCTAAATATTTGTATGCGATATGGAGCTTTACAAACAATTTTTTTACATCTGAAAATATATAATTTATGTTAGGATATCTTTCCCGCACTTTTTCCGCAACTCTATGCTTTGCATGGGCAAGACAAGTTAAGTGGATCATTTTTTCGTACAGAACTTGTGAGCCTGATCCAGCCTTGATCATGGTTGAACACGGTGCCGGGTTGGTGACGAACAGGAGTACTTTGTTGTACTGTATGCCGTCCGGCCACAAAATAGCCATCGAATCATTAAACAATTTTGCCACAGAACAATGATTGGTGCTTTTGAAAACGTCCATTGCTAATAGATAGGATTTGGGATTGTTCTCCAAATTTAAAACGCCAATTATAACGTTAGCCACGTATCTGAAAACAAAAATTTGATTTTTATTTTATCGAACTACATAATTAGTCGGTTACAAACAATTAGCGCAAAACAGTTATTTAAAAAAGTTATATTTTAATCAAGCAAAAATATTGTTGTGATTAAATATGTAACTAACAAAATAGAAAATAAAACATCCGTAAATTGCTCTGCTGTCTTTAATTAGTTAAATTTTACTAACAATACGAAGGAAATGAAGTTTCTACGCACCTTCCAGTAGTGTCAGTAGATTCGTCAATGGAAACCCACATGTAGTTATTTGCTACATGTTTTCTAATTGATTTTATGGTCTCTTCGTATAAACGAGGTAAATAATTTTTCCTGAGTGTAGACTCGTCGGGTATTGGCATTTCCGAAATTTCTTCCAGAAAATTACAAAATGCTGAGTGATTAATTTTACTTAACGGGATATCTGCAGCCACTAATGCACTACATAGTTTTTTATTAAATTCGATCGATTTGCTGGACTCACCGTGCGAATTATTAAGGTACCCTGGTAACAATGTTTGTTTTTTTGATTTCAGGGCAACACACTTTTGATGTCGAACCGTGTTCAGATGTTGTGTAACTTGTAAGCGTTTCGTTGCAGTCACTTTATCGTCTGACACTGTACAATACAACACCTTATCGTCAGTTGTAAGAACATTGAATTCCTTAACATAACTTCTAAGTGTAACAGACACAGACCGTTTTTCTTTACCCATCTTTACACTCTAAAATTTCAAACTGAAATGCAGTTTGCAATTTCTGAACTGTCTTAATTGAAAGATTACAAGATTAGTAAACAAAAGTACAGGCAAGTTTTTCTATGAACAGGAAGTTGTCAAAGGGTCTTTGGAATTTCCTAATACCTATTTATGACAATACCGCAGGATGTCAGTATTTAAAATTTAGTTGAAACTTTTTCTTTCTTAGAAAATATTAACAAGTACACATATGGTTAAGGCAGTAAAATATTTTAAAGCCTAGTATTTAAAAATAAGCTTAAATTATGGGTTTCCCCTAGACTCAACTAAGCCGCCCTTGGTTGGTTGTCTAAAATGCTAAAATTATTTAAAAAATATTAGAAATTTCATAATTAAAGCATGTAAAACGCTCAAAAAGTGGTAAAATATGCACACTCGTTCAAAAATGCTAAAATATGCATGCATTTATAAAAAACACCTAAATATGCATTTATATGCACTTTCAAATTGACATATGTGATTCATATGTGGCTTAAACATGTAGAAATATAACTCTGCATATGTTTGCTATAAGCAGAAAAACATGCAAATGCATACAAATCCTATACCTAGTTATTATCATGTACACTAGCACGTGCGCATTGTCAACAACTACCGACCACCCATCGCCAAAATTCGAAATCCGTTTGAAATTTCAAACTGATTGTCACCGTTGGATGGCAGTAGATGGCTAACAGTGGCTTAGTGGGATCAGCATCATTGAGTAATGCATGTTTAAATTTTAGTTGATGGCTGTAGGTGTTTCACGGTAGCTCAGTGAGACTGCAGCATTATTGCCCTCCCTTCAACTTCAACCGGAAGGTGTCATCTGCGTGCACGAGGAAAAGGCAGGAAATCAATGAAGATCTGCTGGAAGTTTAATCAATTTGTATGTTTGGAACATTCTAATAGTCAGTTTCTGTGCATTTCGTGTGAAATTTCGTTTTATCTTAATGTATATTTTTCTTAATCTTTCTACTAGTAATTAAAATGTTTTTTTTAATTTTCTAAAGTCTGTTTTTAAATAAATATTAAATATTAATCAGATTTGCAAATCCAAAATTGCTATAGAATTCATACACATAGCCTGCAACCTAGATGGGGGTACATTTATACTTCAGTCGGGTGTGTAAGTTTTGGACATCGGATATATGAAGGTTAAAAACATATTGTCATGATATTTAATCAGGCCAGAAAGAACACACACAAAATAGTTAATAAGCATTTTTATGCAATTTTAGAACTACCCGATTGATTGGCTGCATAACTTTCCACTTAATGAAATTTGGATCAAGTTCTTACTTTATGAAATTCAATCTAGGTAATTAGAAGAAACATGCACACTAGAACCCCTTATGTAAGTAAAGGATCTTTCCATAGAAATAGATCATTTTTGTTTTTAAATTAACTATTTGACTGGCGTTGTATTTTAAATTTAATTGTTTTTGATTTACAATGTAATTTGATCTTTTAATTTTGACCTGGAACAGACAAAGTGTATTGTATTAAGATTGTCGCAGGTTTTAAGCAACTTACCTTGTTGAATCATAGTTAAAGTTTTGCTTTTCTATTAACTAAACCCTTTGATTTTGCATAGTTCATGTATTTCAAAATTTTAAAGCCTTTGGCTAGATTGTTTTAGTGGAAAGTTGAAGAACAGCTTATTCACTACAAAACTGAAACATTTTTAAATTGAAGGGTTGCATTTTTATTATTGTAAATGTATAAAAACGTGTAATTAGGTTGCGCCTTTAGAACGTTCAGTGAAATATTACAGATTAGCTTATAGTTCAATGTTGTTGGTATCTAAAAGTATTCAAACAATATTATAAAAGATGTAATGTTTAGTTTTATGAAGAAAGGAAAATGTGAAAAGGTATTTTTGAATAATGAAGCCAATAAATAGTTTTAAGAAGATTTGTTGTTGATCGACATTCAATTGTAAAGTTAATTTTATTTAATGAACTAAGTGGTGTATACCATTAGAATCGAAATTGTAAGTCTATAAAATGTAATTGATAATTTTCCTGAAAAAGAAAATTTATAAAAGAATCTAAGGTTAAGAAAATTATGTTGTCAAAGTTTATTTGTTTTCTTGAAATTTTGCATAGAAATCTTTTGTTTTGGTCAAATCATATAAAAGGGCGGTCATTTTTTCATAACACTCTCTTCTAATTTCATCTTTTAAAGGGAGCACACTTTTTAAGATTAAAGAAAGTTAAATAAACAAAATCAAATATGTGAAGTGAGGTTTATTTTTGAGAAACGTCAAAGTGAATTAATTTAAAGTTTATAAATAAAAGTGTTTATTAAAAAGTGCGTAAAGTTAAACAAGTGTTTAATTAATTCTTCGATTAATATATTGTCAACAAGAAAAATTTAAACTGGAAATATTATTGTATTTACCTTGGTTTATGGCCTTGCTAAAGTACTGTCTAGCATGCTGGACTTTCACCCAAGCGGGCCAGGCTCGATTCCTGATACCGGCAGATCTGGTTAAGGTTTTATGCAGTTTTTCCTTAGCTATGACACAAATGTGGGATTTGCGTTGTTCCATCTGTAAGTCGGCCTCAGCCGCACGTTGGGCCTACTTAATAATAATAATCGCCCCTCCCCTCCCGCACAAGCTTCTTAGCTTCTGGGGCCTGGTTTCCAGGTGATAGGTTGTAGCAATTATTATATTATTATATTAGTATATTATTATATTATTATATTATTATATTGTTATATTATTATATTATTATATTATTATATTATTATATTATTATATTATTATATTATTATATTATTATTATTATTATGCAAATTTATATGGATTTAGAATTCCGATATATAAAATATTTTTTATTTTGACATAATTATGAACAGATCAATGACACATGTTTCTTGAATTATTTGTCGACTTTAATGAAAGCAACCAGCTATCCAAGCCCTAAAAGGTAGTGGCAATATTGACGCAGAAATCTCAAGACAAATCGGTCGTGCACTGCAAAATCCAGTGATCGCGATCGATTAGTGATCGCGATAAAACGAGAATTGTCAGTGCTGCTTCAAATTCTGCAGTGGGTACTATAGGTCCTTAAAGAGGAGTTTGATTCGCTTTGAAATCGCTTGTATTCGGAAAATGAATGGGACAGGATAATTTTTCTTTTCGTGTTTTCGTTTGTGCTTTGCAACCATAAGTATTTTTCTTCAACTTTAGGTGACGAGAAAAATTTTATTTGAATGGATCAGATGGTTACCGCTATTATTGGCGTGATTTGCGTAAGGAAAAACGTTACTTTTCGAAGTGTAATTTTGAAGGTGGCAATGTAATGGTATGAGCAGCCATTGAAGTGTCTGGTGCTGTATCCTTAGCATTTGTTAGTTCAAAAATGAATAGCGAGGATTACCAAAATGTGCGTGCGGAAGTTTTGGAACCTTATTGGCTACCGGGTTATGTCTTACAACATGATAATGCTTCAACCCATTGCAGTTTATCCACAAGAAAATGATTTCAGATAGAAACATCGCTCTTTTGAACCATCCCCTAATTCGTCCCTAAATGGACGACAATTCGTATCAATCACCGACCTGAAAGAGGCCATTCTCCGTGCACGCCGTTCTATAGAACCAGAAACATTTCGCATGCTTATCCAGAGTATGCCAAATCGAATTTTTGAAGTTATTCGAAAACACGGCAATTAATTGACTATTAGTTAATGTTTCTTCTTTTAATTGATTGTTTTTTAAGTAAATTTTGATCTTTTTATTAAAGTGCGTTATAATTGTTTGACGCTTTTTTGAGCCGTATTTTATTATTTAGTGATTCTTATGCAACACTTCCGCTAAAAGAAAAGTACGAAGATCTTGTCACAAATGTAATCTTTAACATTTTGTCTACCCAAATACGAAATTTAGTGCCATTTGGGTGATCATGTTAAAATTAACGGCAGTTTAAATTTTGTTTCCATAAGTGCGCTATAAATACTTGTCGCACTTTATTTTTGTAATATTACTAAATCAAACATCTCAAGATTGTTCTAGTAGATATGTAATGTATGCATATATGTAAACACAAAAGGTAAGAGAAAGTAAGATGTACAGAAAAATTTTGTTCCGCTAAAATGTCAACTCCTGACATAAATTAATCTTCTCTGCTACTTCAATTTTATGAAAACCTACGCATTGAATGTAATAGTCTATTATGTGTTAAGGGCTTAATTGAGTGTCTTAGAGCCCTTAGAGTCAGTCAGCACTTTCGGCTTTCGCCTCAGGCGCTAAGACGATAAAGGGCTCTAAAACAGTAATTAAGCCCGAAATGCATACGCTAGTTTATGTCCGGTCTAAGTTTAAATTAATATTTAATTTAAAATACAAATATTTTGAAACGTACAAAACTTCAAGTAGGTAGGTGCAGTGATCTATAAATGCTTTTATTGCTATGAAGAAGGCGTAAACAAGGGTAGTACAAGGGGGTGCTCTAATTTAGCAATTTACGCTCTAAAAACAGGCCGCTAAATAGGTAATAATCGCCCGACCGGACAAAATATAAAATGAGAGAAGGGTAAAATTTAATCAGCTTTTTTTTCTAAAAAAGAGGAAACAGTGCCAAAATAGAACATTGTATGTGTTATAGAATACTAGTAGGTGCATTTCTTTAAATAGCTTTTTATTATATGGCCCATCAAAGCGTTTGCTAAGAAATAAATACATATAAAATTCACAAGGTACTTTTGAATTGTAAGGACACTACATGAGAACGTAATGGAGAACCGCATCCGTATGATTTTACATGAATAAATAATAAGTTGATACTCGCTGTCCATTACTTAGCCTGGTTCCATTTGGTAGGAGCTGATTATACAAACCGCTCTAATAATTAATTCATTGTAATTACATATAGTAAGGTTTTAGTGCCCTTTAACACACGTGAGGTTCAATTAATGGATAAAATTGTTTGCTGCAAGTATTTCTTAACGTTCTACTAAATTTAGATAAATTTATTACGACATTCCTAATTGCGTTCGCTTAATGTCCTATATTTTATACCGTTTAGGTGCTTTTGGAATTTTCTAAATTAAAGAAAGTTTCGGTTCCACTAATTTACTCCTTGATAGCTTGGTTAATCCGAGCAAATCTTCTTTTTGCAGCTAACATAATCCGCCTTCTCTTTACAACATTGCCCTGTTTAAGTTAGCCGCTATTATACTCCGGGTCAATACCACACAATATAAAATGAAATTAACGCGAGAAGAATATAAAACAATAGGATGACAAATAACACCCCTGAAACTAAGTTAACAGCCCTTTCGCGATCGCGTAACATAAGTTTAAAGCCCCCGCCCAACAAAAGAGAAAGGAAACTTCCTTTCCACCATCGTAGTAGTATTTTACAGCGTTTTTAGTGATTTATGACTTTCGATGAATTTATCGGGAAAAAAGAGCTTCAAAGCGTTTTAAGCAGCAGCGCATGCTGCAATATTATTTGAACAGGTGTGGAAAATTGTGGTGATGAACGACACCCCAATGTGACACGACTTTACCACAATACGTATCCTGTGATATTGGTTTTCAACCCTAGCACAACTTTCTGTTAACCACCAAACGAGCTTTATACTGTCGGGGATGCTGTTAGTTATAACCTTCCACGCTTCAAAATAATAGAATTATTTCATAATATAACAAAATGAAATATTCGCTCCAGTGCACTAGGAAATATGAATATCAGCCGAAACGTTGCGCAAAACCAGCATGCTTTTTAGTATATGGTGTAGTCAGTCAACATCCACATTCTCTAATCTAATGTTTTTTATGGAATTTGTGGATGGGATTTACAACGTCAACGAAGTTTGATGGCGTGGTACGTCGTTGTTAACAAGATTGGAAGAAGTTGTTCCAACTTAAATTTATTTTCTTCATACATTCGTAAATCCATAACATGGATATATAACTTTTGTTGGTGATGTTTCAAACTTTTATTATACTTGCAGTTTTAAAATACTTTTTCAGAGACCTTTTATAATGCAAAATTCTATAGTATAAACTACTCTACTGAAAAATTATTCACTTTGACATTTTTAAATTGTTTTTATAATGTAGTTGTAACATTAAATATGCTTAACCTATCTACATGAAAAGACCGAAGTTATTTATTTAATGAAGTAAAATAAAATAAAACAAAATTAATTTGACTATTGGAACTACAGGATTCGGTATTTCATTTTACGAATAATGGCTCTATTGTTTCATTTGTAGCTAATACTCTGCATGCAGTTCTAGTTTATACTGTTGCAACTGTCATGTTATATCCGCTAGGTAAACTTGCACAGTTCATTCATTATGTAATGTGAATACCAACAACATGTAAACTTATTCGTAACAATGTACACCTTGAACATTTTATGTTTTAATATCAAATAACGGTTTTTGATAATGCGCACAAAGAAAGATTCTGTAGCATACTTTTGCACAACGTTGGTTAGTTGTGATTGTACGATTTTTTGTACAATTGGGTTCAATTATTTTAAAGTGTTTCGTATTCCTACTTAATAAGATTGTTTGAAGACGTTGTGAGATTTACTTTAACCAATTGTGCAAAGCAAATTGAAGTAACTGAAGGAATTAATAGTTCACAATATTGTGCTGCGTTTTTCCACAATCTTGTTGTATCTTTTGATACAAGTTGTTTAACTGTAATCATGCACAGTATTGTGCAGCTTTTTAAATTGTATATGCAGAAAAAATACAAATCAAATTGGAAACTGTAAAACAATTTAAGCAAAAGTTGTCAAGGTTATCTTTAATGTGAGATTGACCAATTGCATTTATTTCCTCTCAGATCAGACTCCAGACATAAAGAAACTGCAATAAACGCTGTGCTAAGTGGAAATGGAACATATTTCGTTTAGTAAGTTCATGATAGTGATACTTGCAGACTACGGATGTAACGTAGGTGAATGAAAATTTAATTAATGTAAGTATTTTTCATTTTTACCCTATATTTTAAATCATTATTATTGTGATTGGGGACGCATTCAATTTATCCATTTATTTTAGTGCAAGTGCGGAGTTTTCTCGTATTCTTGGATCAACCACTTATCAAATTTCCATTAATTCGAAAATGGACCGAGGATCTTCCAGTGTTTGGCATTATTGAGAAAATAATTGTACATAAAAATGAAACCACTCACATAGATACATTTCTTGTGTAAAATTATAAAAAGTATTGCCTACTCCATTGTTATGCTTTTGAGGTTGATGTGTAGAATCAGATGAAAGTGCATGTTTCCAACTTGAAATTTGCACTCTTATATGCCATGGTTTGTTACTAATTTAAATAGTAAATCGTTTATTCCTGTTAGATCTTTTGTATAATTTGTATTTTTTTATATGAATGTATTCTCTTTGTATTTTTGTGTTTAAATTAAATATATAATTTTTTGATAAAATTATACACAATTTGTATCATTAAATCGCCCAGTGTTTAGCGTTTCTTTCAGCAATATTAAAGGTTAAAGAGAAATAAGCACAATATTGTGCAAACAAGCACTAAACTACTATAGACACATTACTCCAATATTCATAAGTGTTTCCAACAGCATTGTGCAAAACTATGCTACAAAATGTAGAAGATTCTTTAAACAAATTGTTCTAGGTAGTTACCTATTTGGTATGGAGATATAAATAATAAGTTGTTCGGATAAACATTACAATTTGTTTTGCACAAACCAATGCAATTACATTGCACAAATTGTTCCTGTCACCGTTTTACACACAATTTGTTTTAATTTTCTCGACAATTGTGCACTAAATATACAAACATTTCTCCCTGTGCGTTTGGATCTATAATTGTTGAAACTTATAATCTAATAGATACTTAAAACTGTTTTTATAAAAATTTGGTCTTTCTGAATTTTTTGCCATCATCTCTTTGGGGTATTTTTGTACGCTGAATTAAAATTTTCAATTTTGTTACGTGTTGCTTTCATAACCCCTGATACCGCTTTGCTTTCGTGCAGCCCTGTATAGTTTCTTTGAAGATTTTTGCAATCTCCCTACTTTAGCTGCCATTTTGAATAAATTGGTAGAAAGTCTTGTTTTGATAAAACTTCTTACTTGTTTCTACGTTTTTTTCGTTAGCTTTGAAAAAATGTTCTAGTGACATCGCCTTAATGAATTATGTTCCTTCCTAAGAACAGAGGGAAAACAATAACCCTCTACAGAACGTATCAGACGATAATTACAAGCACGAGAGGTTAGTGGAATGTAGCGCAAGACCTCTTGCTGCCGAAGAAAAGCCAAAGGCTATTCTTCCTCAGCAAGGAACCGAAAGTGAAGAGTAGAAAATAGAAAATAGAAAAGCGGAACAATAGAGAGAGGAAGATAGGACATTCACATACGCTGAAACAACCGATAGACAAAAGAGACATGTAGGAAGAGTACAGGACAGAGAAGGAACACAAGACCTAGATGTTAAGGTTAATCCTAATTGTTACACGGTCGCCTTTCATATAAGACCTTCCCTTGTCTTTTTTTATTGTTCTTTTCCTTCTTTTTAATTATCAATCGACGTATAATCTTTCTATTATTTAGGATTTTGTTGCTTGCTTTTGACGCCTTTCAGTTATTTTATGCCTAGATGATGGCATTCCTTCCGATTCGACAAGAAGAATTTCTACAATCTACAATAATTGAAGAACATAGAGGTGTAATAAGTTGAATGTCAACAAGTTTTTGTGTACGTCTAATTATAACCTCTAACAAATACAGTATTAATGTAATAGGAATATTATATAGCTTTTTGATTTAAATGCTTTCCCCAGTGTGAGTAACACTTAGGAGATATAAACTAAAAGAATACATTCCTGCGAGTGTGTCCGTTTATTTTAGTATCGCAAAGAGTATTAACTAATTACTATTTGATTTGGGCATGTCCGATTGTACAATCAAGGTGAACCTTGTCGCTCTCGCATAAATTGCTTAACTTAACTATTTTTGGTTTGTACACAATTATGTATTACCTAAACAGTTAACTAAATTAGTGCTAAGGTTATATCAGTTAAAGATTATTAGCAACCCTAACTAAAGTTTATTTGCACTTTGTTTATCATCGTAATAAAGTATTAACTATCGTATATACAGTGTGTTTTTTGTAAACGATAATATAGGAAATCTAATGGAGTTTTATCATTTTCCTCTTAAGTTTGTATCTTGCAAATGTAATTAAAAATTTTGGTATCAATCGAAAGAAAAATTCATTTTACGTCAAAAACATATTAAACTTTATGAAGAAAACCAAAATCTATTTAAGGCCGGCATTATAAAACTTTTTATTTCCTAAATAAAATTTACTTTGAGCATAAATTAATTTATTCTATCAATTTAATACGCAAATTGATAGAATAAATTATTTATTCTTAAAGTAAATTTTATTTAGGAAATAAAAAGTTTTATATACCGGCCATTAGAAAAATACTTAAAAAGCTTTTTTGCCCGATCGGGCGTTTTGGTTCATTTAGACGCTCTGCTCTCAGGGCGTTGAATCGCATCTTGAATGCATTTAAACAGGCATCAGTTGAAAGGTCACTAACCACCTCTATGTGGATAGCCTTTGTGGAGAAGCATATAAAAACACACATATAGCTCGATTTCTTAATTTACCGTCTTTTATATTAAACGGACCGGCAAAATCGGTTCCGCAAATATAGAAAGGACGATTAGGCAATACGCGGGATTGTGGCAAATTGCCCATTTGTTGTTCTACGGTTACAGGTTTAGCTCGAAAACATACGATACATTTCGATAATACCGATCTAACTGCACGTTTACCATTTATAGGCCAAAATCTTTGTCGAAGAGTGGTTAAAATTGCCTGAGGACCAGCATGAAGTTGCCTTAGGTGCTCTTGGCGTATAATTAACTGTGTAATATGATGATTGTATGGCAAAATAATTGGACATTTTTTTATCAAAGTCAATTGGAGCATTGTTGAGCCTCCCGCCTACTCTTAATAACTTGTGTCGATCAAGAAACGGATTAAGAGATTTTATTTTACTTTTATTGTCAACGAAGCGATCTATCTCTAATAATTTTATTTCTTCATGAAATTCTTGTTGCTGAATAATTCGAATTATTACAATTAATGCATGATTCATTTCGTTTACTGATAGTTCATTATAAAGTTTATCTTTTGATAGTAAATTTTTATAAAAACGAAAGCACCATCCTATTATCCTTTGCAGCTTATAAAGTGAAGAATAACGCGTTAAAATGTCCAAATCAGAAATTACTGCAAAACTAACAGGTAGAGGAAGTGGTCCAAATATGGGCTACCACTTTCTTTTTTCGATCCAAAGCCCAACAATTCACAGATTTCTAACAGATGAGTCATCGGTAACCTCCTCAAGCATGTTAGTAATCAATCCCTGGTGTAATAAAGCATGTACTAAAAGTTCGTATATAAAAAAAAATGCTTTGTTTGGAAAACGAGAAAATCGTGATTTTTCAAGATGCGGTCTAAATATGGGCTACTATTTTTGCAGCAAAAAAAAAGCATTTTCAATCATTTCCTATTTTTGAACAAGGAACGAATAAAAATTATAGTTGTTAAAGGATAACATAAATGTGTAAAACTGATTTACAAGGATAACAAAAATGTGTAAGACTGAAAAAGTTTATTTATTATTAAGAAATTTGTATAAAGAGTCAAAATACATAAAAAGTTAAAATAAAAAATACATAACTAAAAATTAACTATTTACAAAAGTCACACACATAAATGTCTTTCTCTGCACCTGCGCAATCTACGTGTGCCCACATCTTGCAGCTGACACACATCACCCATCGTTCTCCTCTGGAGTCCTGCGAGAACAGCCCGTCACAGAAAAGACAGGATACATCCTCATCTTCGGGAGACTCCTGGTGATCTGTCTCGAGGTCCGTGTTCTCACCGTCTTCCAAAACAGGTTCCACAAGAACTTCATCTTCCTCGGAGGTAGACGGTTCTGGTGGTCTTTTAGCCCTTGCTTTTTTTTGCTTTTTTGTTTTCATTTTGTCGGATTCTTCATTATTATCACCAAAATCCAATCTTCTTTTCTTGGGCTCTCTACTATTGCCTGCAATGGTCATGGATTTATTGAGAGATTCAATCAGCTGCTCTTTGTAAGGAGTTCCAGTAATTAGGCAAGCACTTGAAGCCTTTCGACCCCGATTACATGTTTTTTTTTTTATTAGAAGGAACTGGTATAACTTCAAAAGGACTAACTAGCCTGGAGGGTCCTGCAACTGGTCCCGGGGTACAATTCTTGGGTGATGAAGAATTAACTTGGGATGTTCCAGGAACCAGTTCCATGGTGCAAGCCTCATAAGATGCAGTGGAAGTTGATGGCGAATACAGTCCGGGGCTTGAGTTGCAAGTCTTCTCTGCATCATGCTGCGAGGCTATAAAGTCCGCATCGGAGAAAATATTTTTGTTTAGAGGAAATATGCCCGTCGCCAAGTAACCATTTACTGCGATTTCTGCATTTTGGACCTTGATGTAGGCTTTCCCGAATAGCTCCATAATTTCATATGCCGAGACGGGACGACCATTGTGTCTCATCCACTGTCTCACCTCTTCACTATAATAAGTCTTTAAAGGCCCCATGAAAGTTTTATCGAGAGGTTGTAGTTTATGTGTCGAATGCGGTGGGAGAGAAATTATGGTTACATGGTTTTTCTTTGCCATGTCTATGACATCTATATTCCTTACATGGCTGTAATGTCCATCTAAGATGAGCAGCACCGGGGACTCCTCAGTCGGACGGGTTTCTTCAATGAAGTGAGCAAACCATTCAGTAAAAAGGTTTGACTGAACCCACCCAGAAGGGTGAGCTTTGCCAATTGAACCAGCTGGAGCGCCTTTCATCAGTGTCAGAGTCATATTTTTTCTTGGAAAAATCACTAGTGGGGGAACAAAGTGTCCAGCTGCACTCATGCATGCTATTACGGTTATAGTTGCACCCCTCTCCGCGGAAGTCAATGCAGCGATCTGTCTTTTCCCTTTTCTTCCGACAACGGACGGAATTTTACTTTGGACAATTGAGAGCCCAGTTTCATCAACGTTATAGACTCTCTGAGCAGGAAATTTCGATTTATCATAAGCTTTTTCCATTAAGTCAAAAAAAAGGGCCACATTTTCCTTATTGAAGCCCAATGCCCTGGCAAAAGATGTTCCGCACGGTTTCCTCAAAGATAAACGGTTTTTGTGTCTATTAAGGAACAGGTCTACCCACGACCTCCCAGCTTCCAGATTTCTAAAAGGTACCTCTATGTTGTTTCTAACAGCTAGTTGGTATGCCATTCGTCTCAAATCGGAGAGAGTGAAACCATAGAACTTTTGTTCCATGACCAGCAAATAGTTGACAAGCTCTGTTTCTAGTTCCTCACCCAAGTAAGGTTTTCTCCCTAGAGTTTTTCTAGCTGCAACAGCCGGAATCAAACTGTGCTCTTTACTCAAAGTTTGAAGAGTTGTCCGGGGTACCTGGTATATTTTTGAAGCTTTTAGTGCCCCCATCTTTTTCTCCCTCACTGCTAGAATAGCTTGTTCCATCGCATCTGAATCCCATTGTTTTCTTTTTTTCTTAGACACGTACTTATGAGACGTTCTGGGCATTCTAAAATAAAAAAAAAAGTATTAAAAATATAAAACTTATAATTTGTGATAGACATCAGAGGCTTATTAATAAAAGTTATTGTACAAAATCATAATATTTATTGCGATTGGTCTAAATAAATGACTAGCCCATATTTAGACCATTTGTAGGATAAAGTTTATTTAAGATTTGACAATAGTTAATTTATCAATCCAAAGCCAACAAATGCTGATTAAGCAAGGTTTAGGTATAGACAACAAAGTATTACTAGCATAAAAACTCAAATTTCAAAGGACTAGTACACAAATAATAAAATAAACTCACCTGAAAAAGTTTACGAAGAGAGATGAGTAACCTTCTGCGACACAAACTGAACAATAAAGTCAACAAGCTGGCTGGACTCAACGCTGCCTGCCTCCCCTCACTTGCTTGCATTCCATACACAGTTCCTTGAAAAACTGCATAGATAGCACCACTGTACATACAATTTTTTACAAGTAGCCCGTATTTAGACCCTAGCTTATATATGGACCGTTTCCTCTATAATTTTTCGTCTTTCAGGGATATCGCAGTTGATACTTGATATAAACTTCTCACTCAACGATATAACAGAGCTATAATTATTAGTTTCATAAAAAAGTTAGGACCTTCCCACCACAACTTTGATTTCGACAAGTCATAAGGACTCATGCCACGTGATATTAAATCCGCAGGATTATTATTTGACGAGACATGATTCCATTTACTTATTTCAGAGGATAGCTGAATTTCGCTGCTTAAAATGGCTAACTTAGACTCAAAGTTTCTCCACGCAGAAAAAATATCAGTTGGAACGGCTTCGTCCCAACTAATCTTCAGTTGCCACAACCTTTGCAAAATTAATTTAGCTTTTACTGTTATAGGCCCCAATAAACCCAGCGGATCGAATATTTTTGCAATTACTGATAGAATAGACCGTTTTGTTATTCTAGAAAAATTGTTATCAAGATTAATTACATGTTCTAATTGATCTGAAACAGCATTCCAAAAAATACCTAATGTTTTAGAAAGATCTTTGTCCGTTATAAAGTATCCCAAACCAAGCTCCGTTTTATTTGTCATTTCTTTGCATGATAACTGACTTAATACTGCTTTCTCATTTGAGTTCCACTTCCTTAGCATAAAACCATATTCACTTAAAGTTGAAATTAATTCGCGTCCTATCTCTACTGCTTGCTCCAGAGTACTAGCACCGCTAATTAAATCATCTACATAGAAGTTACTATCTATGATTTCACTAATTAAAGGAGAGCTGTCCTTTACATCATTAGAAATTTGCTTAAGGCATCGCGTAGCTAAAAATGATGCTGAGCTAGTCCCATACGTAACTGTATTCAAACGAAAATGTTCTAACTCGGCATCTGGATTCTCCCTCCAGAGTATCCTCTGAAAGTCTCTATGATTTTCTTGAATTTGGACCATTCTATACATCTTAGCAACATCTGCTGTGATGACAATGTTATGCATTCTGAATCTACATAAAATTATAAATAATTCGCTTTGTATGCACGGTCCGATTTTTAAAACGTCATTGAGGGACAATCCGGATGTCGATTTTGCAGAGCCATCGAATACGACTCTTAGCTTTGTAGTAATACTAGCATTGTTTATTACGCCATGATGTGGTAAGTAAAAATGACTTGATATGTCGTTCTTTGAAAAATTAACAGAACTAATCCTGGACATGTGGCCCATTTCAATATATTCCCGCATAAACTCTAAATACTTATTTTTCATATCACTGTCTTTCTGCAACCTTTTTTCAACACTTAAAAACCGCTTATAGGCATTCTCATACGAGTTCCCCAGATCATTAACATTTTCTTTAAAAGGTAACGCGACTATAAATTTACCATCTATATCTCGAGTACACGTGTCTAAAAAATGTTGCTCGCATTCGGATTCCTCCTTTGAATATTTTGCATTTGGACTAATTTCATCTACTTCTTCAAGACGCCAAAATTTCTCCAAAGTTTTATTTAAATCGTTCGTGACTGCTAGATTGCATATGATTAAATTTTTATTTTCGTTAATGTAGCTTATTTCACCCGCTACAATCCATCCAAATAGGCTTTTTTGTAAAATAGGTAACCCATTACCCAATTTTATTTGACCGACGCACAATATGTTAAAGAATACGTTTGCTCCCAGTAACATTTCGATTTCACCCGGTATATTGTATGTTTGATCAGCTAAAGTTATGTTTTCCGGAATCTTCAAATTTGAAATATTGAATGACGTGTTAGGAATATTTGCAGTTATTTTATCTAGGACGAAAAATTGTTTTATCAGCTGTAAAATTATTGAAAATATTTTTGATCTTTTCCCCAAGTTCGCAATTTAATAGCAGTAGAAACTTGGCTAACCCCTATTATTGGTACATTTATTTTAGTTGTGGATAAATTCAATTTATTCAATAATTTTGTTGTAATAAATGAAGATTGTGAACCGCTATCTAACAAACATCTAACCCTATGGAAATCACCACTTGCATCCTGGATTAAGATAATTGCAGTTGGTAATATCACTTGGGAAACATTCTTTTCATAACGTGGTAAATTCAACGTAGTGTTAACGATTGCTACCTCACTCTGTATTCGCGCTGAATTATTATGGGCTGTATCATTACTGCTTAGCGATACGTGCGACGAAGAAACTTCCGAGGTTTGTGATTTGTTGTTATGATTGTTACTATCCTGATTCTTGTCTTCATGTAGTAACGTATTATGCTTCGATCCGCACCTTTTGCAACCTAAAGAATGACAATCCTTTATAAAATGTGTTGATCTAAGACAATTCACGCAAATCTTAAGCCTTTTAATCTCATTCCATCTGCTTGGAATTGGTAACTTTTGCAGTTTTAAACAGTGATAAATAAAATGCTGCCCCTTACAGTAAATACAGCTAATTGGACGAGACACTACAGTATGGCTGGCGAATCTGTCTCTATCATCTTTTTTGTAGATGCGATTGTTGCCTGAGTTTTTTGCAACCTTTTCTATATCGGAAACCGCTTCTAAACTTTTACATCGTACGCTTAAAAATTTAATAAAGTCGGTAATTGTTGGAACACCTTTAAATTTCCCTACTCTTGATTCATCCCATAAGCCTTTAGTATGACTATCTAACTTTCGTGATAAGATCAAAATTAAGATTCGATCCCAGTTATCAACTGGTTCCCCGAGTGATTTAAGAGCTCTAAAATGCATGTTAAACTCGTCTAAAAATGTTCTAATTAAAGTCACTGACTCACGCTGTAATATTGGAAAATCAACGACTGCTTTCAAATGTTTTTGAATTATTGAAGGTTTATCCTCATATCTTTCTGTTAACATTGCTCACGCAACATCATAATTCTCATCACTTATTTCTAATTCTCTCACTACATTTAATGCCTCACCCTGTAAACATTCCAATAATCTGTAAAAACCGTTTGATTTTATCTAATTTTACATTTTTATCTATTAGTGACTGAAAGGTATTTTTGAAATAAAACCATTTGTCGTATTCACCTGCATATGACGGCAAAACGAATTTTTGCAACTCTAACTCTGATTCATTATTTTGACTGTTTCGTATTTCACTTTCGGATATCGAGACATCACCGTAAAAGACGGTTTTGTTTCATATTTTGCAATTAACTTACGCGCTTTTGTTATAATATCAATATATTCGTTTTCAAACATCTCCCTCGTGTCTATAGATGCTTCATTTTCATCTAATAACTCAATATCCAATTGAACATCATTAAATACATTCAAGAGTTTTTAGATACTTTCTAACCTATTTTTTACGTAATCGATTTTCTCCTCTTTAACACCACTTAAATGTTTTGAAAATCTAGTAACTTGTCCCTTCAAGGCACCTCGTTTTGCAATTAACCCTTTTAATGCATCAGACATATTGATAATCGTTATTAATCGCTGGCCAAAACCTACGTTTATAATAAATAATCTGTGATACGTTTGAAGAATAAAGCAAAGCTTTTACACAAACAAAGACTGCATCTTAAAATTCATACTAGAAGCTCACAGGTATCTCAAATCTTATCTTCAACTTACCCAAGCAGCATTTAAGTAGCAGTAACTGAGATCGGAACTTTGATTGAGTAGTTGTTACGTAACTGCAACTAAATTTATGACTTTATAGGTTTAATTTCTTCAATTCGGAATATTTTAGTAATTGTGTAGTTGTTTCTACTATTTATTGGAACTATGTAGTTTCATTACTTCTGAGTAACTATTAAAGTATGTGGAACGGTATTGCCACTTAGTATACTTACTTTAAAGTCGTTGCAACTTCAAAGTGGTATTATGATTGTAGCAGTAACTTGCCAGAAGCTACTTTAAAGTTTGTAAAACCTTACAGTAGTATTGAATGTAACACTTACGTTTTTGCTACCCAGGAGAATCACATTAAAGTAATTTTTTGTAAACTACTCCATCTCCATATTTACTTGTAAAATGTTGGATTAATCAATAACCATTAATCAATTTGCAATTTGTTATGATTGTTAATAGATGTTTTACTATATAACCTTCAATAAAAATAACAAATTGGTGCCAAATTGTGCCTTAGGGATTGTTATGTATGTAGGTTGAAGTTGGCAACATTTATTTGTAGTGATGTAACTAACCAATCCTGGCCCGTTCCGTGGGCGAGCGTCAGTAACACTCGAGCCGGCTTGGAGGATACACGTCTTCTACAGTCTATGCATTGTGTATGTCAGTGGCGTGCGGTCCATGGAAGCAATTGAAGCAATGCTTCCCTTGAGAATTTACTAAAAATAAAAACCAATGCAAAAAAATATTGTTATAAAATTATGGTTATCATTTATTTAAATTTGTAATATTTAATCATCTTAAAGCTCAACATCAATTCCATACAGCAAAAAGTATAATTATTTAGAGTACTCTTTTAAATTAGGCTCATTAAACTTGCACGGAAAGGTAATACCGATTCAAATGTGTTATATACACTGCATATAAGCACAGATTTCTTTGCTTATTACTGCTCTTCTTCTAACTTTGGCGTGGATCAGCGGGCGTGGTGATATAGACGATGCTTAGACTTGCTGTTAGCATTGTTTGGCCGTTATTTTTAGTGTGCTTCATGCCCAAATGTTTATTTATTATAAAAATTTAATGTTACTTAAGTAATGTAAATCTGCGAATGAGACTGTATTTTGTCACATATTATCATCATCATTTTATTATTTCAATTTGTAAGTTGGATTTTTCTTAAAGACAAATAATTTTATTTAGTTTGCTCTGTATGCAAATTTAAAATTGCATATATCGTCACGACTGGAAATTCAGCTGCTTCGGTGGAAGGTTCGAGTACTCTCGATACATCCGAATCGAGACGATTTTTTGTTCAGTTTGTAAATTATTAATAAAGATTTTCTGCATACAGTTTTGGAGAGAAATTACAAATTATTAAGAAAGGCAGATCAAAACCAAAACTTTCAAATTTAACAACAAAGATTAAAACCTGCATCGGTATTTTGCTAAGAAAGACCGGAAAATCGAGTTGCAGTATAAATACATAGTAGTAGTTTTTTTAAAATAAAGAATAATAGTCAACAAATTCCATAAGAATAAAGTGTAAAAGTTCTTCTTTGAAAAACTTTTAAGCTTAATAATTATAACACTGTTTTTTTATTGCACCTAGCAGGGGCGGATCCAGAGAATTATCTTGAGGGGGAAATTTTTGGAAAAATAATTGTTTTAATAAATAATAATTAAACAAACATTATTTGTTTCTATTCTATGTATACTTATTTCTAAATTTGCGGGGGGGGGGTTTCCCCCGTGAATCCGCGTCTGTACCAAGGTATATTAAAATTAAAATCGTGCTTGCTTCCCTAGCTTAAATTCTCACCGCACGCCACTGGTGTATGTAATTCGCCCTGCTCACTCAATATTAATAAAGTTAATTAATGACAGTAATTGAGTATCTTTTATTTAAACACATAAAAGAACATAACAGGAATAATATAAAAATGGTTTCTATCATGTGTTTCAACTTATAAGTATTTCGTGTATATTTATCATGTTTTATTAAAGACATTTTTTTACTAAAAAATATATTTAAAGAAGGCGCGTTGTTATTTTTCGATCTATCATCATCATATTTAACAGAAAAGTTGCAATGGTTTATAATTTTGGTGTACTGGAATGACAAAATAATCAAACATTTCATCGCTCTTTGTATTAAGTACGTATTACAAATAAACTGGTAATTCATTTTGTGACACGATCCAGCATTATATAGTATAGAAAATGATAGAATATTTGTTAAGTTGCAAGAGCAAGAGAGAGCAACCACGCGACATGATGTGTCAAAGAGAAAAGAAGTTCCATGAAAGTAGCAATTACTACGCCGCCACGTACCTGCTACCCAAAAATTGTTCCCCATTTTGGTTCCAGGCACGTAACAAAACCGTAGGAATTACGTGCTTGTGACTAGTGGCTAAAACTTAATAGTTCCACCGGTAGTTGCTGGTACGTAGCGACGACTAAAAATGCTGCTTGGGTATGTATGTATACTGTTACCTCGATTTATTGTTACATTAACTTTGAATTGTTAATTCCGATTTTTCTCTTTAATACCAACTATTGCTGACTTCTTCTATTTGGCTCGAACAGACCATTTAATGGAGTATCCCAATTTATACCCCAATATTTTCTCTCTTTTCACGATATTAGATATATTTAAAAAATACAACTTCTGAAGTTTCTTGCTATCGCTTTTTTATTGACAAGCACATTCTATTCTATTTTGAACAACCAACTTGATTTCAGATAAAATAAAAACATGGATCGCTTTTAAGCTCAATGCGGAACATCTGGAACATCTAAACTTAACAAAAATAATTGTTGGAATAAAACTAGATTCTGTTAAAGAACTGAATCGAAAAGCGCATAATAATATCATTTGTAATAATTATGTAATAGATCAACGGAAGTTTCGATCATAGGTAAGAAATAGTGGTAGAAAAAATGCGTTATAAAGAAAGATAATATATCAACAAAATATATAAGACATCGAAACTTCGTACCAACCAACGTAACTTCGAGATTTGGTACGCAGTCTTAACTTTGAGCGAACTAAAGTAAAGACTAATAAAAACTGGATAGTGGATAGTGTTGGAAAGTAGTGTAAAAATATTATAATTTCAGTGTATATTTTTTACGAATTTTCTAGCGACTTAATAATAATTGTAACCTACTATTATATCAATGACAAAATGTTAATTTTCTAATTAATGGGAAACGGTGCTTCTTATAGAATTGTTGGCAACGAAAACTATATATTACTATTTCTCTGTATTACTGTTCCACCTTTTCTGATAGATATTTCTGGTGACATTTTATAGTAAATGGCAAACTGATGAAAGTCAATAATATAATTATAAAAGTCTACAATAATATAATTATATATACGCTAAAGAATGTGGCGCTAAATTAACGGTAAAATGAAACTATCCGGAGCTGGAAGAGGTCAACTCTAAAGGAATAAAAAATATCTATTAAACAGGGTAAATCGTTGAGGACATTTTCCTCCACACGGATCCTCCAATCTATCAAAACGCTTATAAGAAGGTAGTTAATACAGAAGTACAGAAGATGATTAATAAATAGTGCAGTCAATTTAGAAAAAAAAATTCATGAATAGTAGGAGGTTGAGGTAAGTCTAGATTTTTGCATAGGGCTACCTTGTGTCACAACTTGTAGATGGCAATGCGAATAAATAATGAAGGACGCCTAACGGGTTTTGTCGGTTTTCTCGGAAATTATTAGGTTTGTCGAGATGAAGGAGGTTAGGTGAAATAAAGTTTATTTAATTCCCTACCAAAAATTACCAAATATTTTTCGTACCTCGCCTTCTTTATCGAAGAAAAAACATACACGGATCAGCGATTTTCATCAGTAAATTTGGCCAAGGAACTTTCGGATGTAACTATTTGTAGTCTCATAATCGTCATGAAGTAGCAAAGAAAAATTCGTTGAAAGCCGGACGCGAGTCATCTTTTATCTTATTATCTCTTCGGCAAAATCCATAAGTCGATATTATCGTTATACTGTTCTGTTTCATCGCAGAAGCTAGACGTTGCAAAACCGCCTCTTCGCGGTGGTCAACCGGGCACTTCTACCAGGATGGGTAAGTCTGACAAAGATATTCTTGAATTACAGGTATTTCTCTACAAATCCTGTAAATTTCATCTGGTTATTATGCAACGAACGCGAAATACTATTGATTAGAATAAATTAGGCCATTAACTGCAGTCGCTCCAGGATTTGCTTATAATAAGCATATAAGAGGTTTCGTCTTCCCTACACTGTCTACTTCCATAGATTAAGTATAATATAGATGATTCACCATACAGTAAATTTTGAAGCCGAAAAATGATCCGCAACACTAGGCGGCAAGACTTTGTCCCTCTGTCGTTGTGAATTAGTTACAAGTTGTGGCTATTGCAGAAGACCTCAGCAACGAACCTTTTCTACTGACATGAAAGTATGAAGTTGAATTTTGGCGGACAATTTTAATTTAAATTTTCTAGAATTCTGGTTTTGATTTAAATATAAAACATTAGCTATTAATTTATATAGGTGTAATAATAATTAAAGAATATAACACCCTTTACTTAATAAACAGAAAATGATTTAAATTTTTTTAGAAAATATTTTACATACATAGGTGCATATTAAATGTGATATATCAAATCATGTATAGTGTATCAAAATATTTTTTAAATGCGGTCGATTATATTGCCCTTTTTATAAAAGAATAGTAAGTTCTATAAACCTTACTAAAAGAGATTAATAGTTTTTAAAAATGGAAAATAACGGTATATACAGAAAAATATGTCTGGACAGATAAACTTTCTTTTTTTTTGTGGCCAATTATACAAGAACGTCGGTGGCGGTGGGATTTTATTTAAATGTTTAAATTTTAGTCAACAATTTATTTTGTTCTATTAAGCTAAAATATATAATTAATTAAAAGCCTCCTTTTATCACAGTTCAGGTAAGGAGACAGAAACAGAACGGTCACGCTTATCGAATATTTTATACGAGGGCGACACTGAAAATTCTTAGAAAATCAAACAAGGATTAGTTTTAAAAAAATTTAAATAATTTTATTGTTTTTTAAAATATTCCCCTTTAACATCAATACATTTTTGCATTCGATGAAACCAGTCCTTAAAGCAATGATGCCAATCTTCCTGAGACACTTCAGAAACCAGGTTTTTGTAATGTTCCACTGCTTCATCTGACGACGAAAAAGTGATTCCACGCATTTTACCTTTAATTTTAGAAAACAAAAAAAATCGCAAGGTGCTAGGTCAGGGCTGAACAGTGGAGGGTCCATGGTGTTGACTTTTAGGGCAGCCAAATACTCAGTTGTTACTTTTGCTATATGCGACGATGCGTTGTCATGATGTAAGATTATTTTTCCTTTGGGGCGTTTTTCGCGAACTTTTTCAAAGATTTGTGGTAAACAGACATTTGTGTACCAATCGGCAGTAACAGTACGTCTATCTTCTAATGCTATAGTAGCAATATGACCCGTTTTAGAAAAAAAATTAGCAATCATCTTCTTACCAGAACTGCGAATTTTTCGAACTTTTGTAGGCTTAGGTTCGGTTCGAAAGACTCATTGAGCCGATTGACTTTTCTTTTGAGGATCATAACAATAAATCCAAGATTTTTCACCAGTATATATTCCAAACCAAATTTGAAGTGCCGCCTTGGAATTTTTCCAGAGTTTTTGCACCATTCAATGCGTTGTTCTTTTTGATCGGGAGTCAGTTTATGTGGAATCCATCGACAACAAAGTTTTGTCACTTCTAACTGTTGATGTAAAATGTTTTGTATTTGACTCATACCAATGCCCCATTGTCGCCCGAATAAATTCATAAGATGTCCGTCGATCTTCCTCAAGCATTGTTCGAACAGCGGCGATATTTTCATCAGTAACAGCAGGGTCTCCTTCACGAAATTCATCACTAAGAAAAAACCGGTCTCTTTTGAATTCGCCGTACCAATTTCGCCGAAAATCGTAAAAATCATAGCCCGGAAATGTTCTCTAGTCAAATTCATTTTTGGGTGAACACACAATCTATAAATTATGATAATTAAAAAAACTATTACAGCAAATCGAACAAACTAAACGGCAATCAACTCGCAAAACATTAAAAAGTAGCTGTCAACTAAAAACAAATTCATTCGTTTTTAGAAACATGGCATTCTAGATATTATCAGTGTTCCCCTCGTACAATATCGCATTATCTTTGTAACTTTATTTTTCAATTAAAATGTGAATTATTTTAGATTCTGCAAATATTGGGAATTGCCATTTACAAAAGGCAACTAATCTGGTTGCAACCGGAATCATAGGGATAGCGATGTAAATCTTTTTCTTTGCGTTAACAATATGCTCATTGCCACGTCAAACCTGGACTGCGCTTAACAGAATCCGGACAAACCACGGAAGATGTGCTGACTCTTATTACAAGTGGGGTTTAATCCAACATCAGAATGTGACTGCGGCGAAGAGAGACAAACAGTCCAGCACATCACATTTGAATGTAGTCGAAGAGCCTTCAACGGCACAAGAGAGGATATTCTCAATGCCACACCAGACGCTATTGACTGGATAAACAACTTGGATTTACAACCTTAAATTGTAATATTTTTATTAACGTGCAACTAGGTTTTGTGCAAAATTATATAAATGTTATATTGTTACATATAGCTTAAGTATTACATTTTTTATTTTTATTCTATTTATTTATTTTATCTATACTTTACATTTTATGTTTGAACTTTATATCTTAAGTTTACACATAGTTTAAGTTTAGCTGTGATTACTGTTATTACAAACTGTATATATTACCTGTGTGTGTATAGCCATACGCTAAATAAAAAATGCTCATTTTAATACTGAAAACAATTTAATAATAGAGGCTATTATTAAATCGTTTTTGGAAATTATTTGTTTTGTAAGATTGGTAACATTTGTTTTATATTACATATACAGTGTGTTTCACTTCACAGCTTAACACTCTTGTATTTTTATTTGTAATCGAAACAATTCCAAATTTTTATCAGGTATAGAACCCCTTAACATAAATTTGTCGGTAATTAAAAACCCCATTTATTATAAACCACCAACCTACTACGATCAAAGATATATGCAAAAAATTGAAAAACGTATTAGGCCTTGTTTAATCGGAAAAATCGTTACGGAAATTTGATTTGGGGCACCTGAAAACCCCAAAACCAAATTTTGGTTAAAATCCCAAAAAATAAAATAATTTTAATTTAATTCTAATAATTTATTTCTGTTGAAGTCCGGATGTGTTCTTCACTTCATTTACATTGAAAATTGATTAAACAGTTTTCTTCGATGTAATATGACTTGCTGGTAAGATGTGTTGTAATAAAAAACAACCACACACAGAATTTTTATAGTTTAATGGTATGGGTTTGTGGAACTGGAAATTTACAGATAACGTTACAAGTTTCCTTCGAAAGGACCACCTCTAAATAATAATGTAACGTTCTTTCTAAAAATAATAACACAAGTGCTGTTTAAATCGTCTATTCACAAACAAATATTTATTTCTATACACTAATGAATACACTATAAATTAACGCTATAATTATAAACCATTAAAAACTATTATTTACAGACTATGAATTTCTAATACAACATTTATATCCACTATTTATTTTGTAATACACAGTTAATGACTTGCTGTTGACTACTCTCTTTTATCCGCAATCCGCTTTTATATCATCATATAAACGTTCCAGAAGTCGCCCGAACATACCATGTATTTCTAGAATACACTAGAAGGTCGAGTGCATTGCGCTGCCGCTCCGGAATGTTCCACGACCCATTGACGGCCGGACCAGACGATGCGTTGCACTCGTTACACTGCCCCCCTCTTCAAGTCTGTTCTGTCCCAGAACAGGTTTTATGCTCTGGTTCCTGTAAAATGGGTCATGACGATATCGACAGTCTTCACCTCGACTACACGTTCCATTACGGTAGAAATAACAGTCTACACTCTTCGTTGGCCTTAATGCGGGCTGTGGGTCAAAACTGCAGACGAAGATCTTGACGTCAGGACCTCTAAAGACAACTTCCAGCATGTTTCTAACGATTCTCCAACCCAGCTGGTCCCGCCCACAGCCGAGTTTGGGAACTGCCAATTTGTTAATTCCCCTGGTAAGCAACTCGATCCTCAAATTCCATAGTGCCCTCCACAAGTCGGCGTAACTCGGTTTCTGGTAGTAAAACTGCTTGGTTACCAAGTAGTAAATGGATCGGTCATGATCAGACAAGCATAAGGATTTACCAACAGAGGGATTTTGTTCTCGAAGTTCATTCAGCCGTCCAAATTTATTTCTAAACACTACTGCGATCCCCCTGGACATACGGAGATCCGCGGAGACACAGTGGGCAATGGAATAATTACCAGGGACCCGGAAGAGATCTTGTTGCATCTCAGTCGTGACTCCGAATCGCGCTTTTCTAGTTCCAGAGAACGCAGCCATAAATTCTCTAAAGGTTGGCTGATCATCTTCAGGCCTTACGGTATTGATAGCCACCTCAGCCTCATCTTTCCGATCCGGGACTGCGTCATTATTTCCCTCATAGTGCGCCAGACGATTGGAGTGTACCACCTTTGGTTTCCCCCTTGGCCATTTTTGGATGCGATAAATCAAGTCATTTATTCGTTTCTTCACCTGGTATGGACCCTCCCAATTTCGCTGTAACTTTGGAGAATAGCCACGACATCTTTGCGGGTTGTATAACCAGACAAGCTCTCAAGGTTGAAACCCTCCTTCTTGGGCTCTCACATCGTACGTAGCCTTCATCCGGTCACTCGCGATTCGACTATTATTTCGGGTTCGGTCGTGAATATCCTCCAACTTCTTCTTTAAGTTGATGACATAATCATTCCCGGCTACCTCCTGCTCTATAGGTGGAGACCCAAATTCCAGATCACACGGTAACCGTAACTCGCGTCCAAACATTACAGACGCTGGTGACTGACCAGTTGTTTCGTGGACCGATGCACGATAAGCCATCAGGAACAGATGCAGGTATTGGTCCCAGTCTCGTTGATGATCGGAGACGACCTTGGCCAAATATTTGCCCATTGTCCGATTCATGCGTTCTACCATTCCATCGGACTGCGGATGTAACGGTGTGGTCCGAGTCTTGCGAATGCCCAACAATCGACAGACTTCTCCAAAGAGTACAGACTCGAAATTGCGGCCTTGATCCGAATGCAGCTCCATGGGCACTCCGAAGCGACTGAAAAACTCTTTGACTAGTACGTCAGCAACAGTCGCAGATTCCTGGTTTGGTAGGGCATATGCTTCTGGCCATTTGGTAAAATAGTCCATTGCCACTAATATGTATTTATTCCCATCGTCGGTTTCGGGAAATGGTCCGGCAATATCTATGGCTATTCTTTCCAGAGGACTACCCACATTGTACTGCCTCATAGGTGCTCTTCGTTTCCCCAAGGGTCCGTTACCAGTGGCACATAGTTCACATTTACGGCACCACTCCTTCACGTCTTCTTTACAGTTGACCCAATAAAAACGCTCCCTAACTTTCTCCAAAGTCTTTTTCACACCGAAGTGTCCTCCTGAGGCACCGTCATGGAGATGTCGCAATACTGTAGCCACTCGGCTTCTTGGAACCACGAACTGAGACCTAATGGTGGTGCCATCTTCACTCTCCAGTACTCGCTTCAGGAGATCGTCTTCCACCTTCAAGGACTCCCATTGGGCCCAATATGCTTTGAGCGTTCTGTTAAAAGGGCTGACGGCCTCCCAGGCAGGCCTTTCTCCCACGCGCTTCCATTCCAGTACCATTTTTAGTTCGGGATCAGCCTCCTGCTGTCGTTGCAATTCTTCCGGCAACCAATTGTCGTTGACGATGGTAGTCCTTAATACTTGGCAAACCTTCTCCTCCAAACGAGAGCAATGACGGCAATCCGTTGGACAGGGTCTTCTTGAAAGAGCATCGGCATTTCGATGACTAGTGCCCGCTCGATGTTCGGTGTCAAAGTCGTATCCTTGTAATCGTTCGATCCACCTTGCGACCTGGCCTTCAGGATTACGGAATTGTAACAGCCATTTCAACGCTGCATGGTCCGTCCTCAATAAAAACTTCCGTCCGTACAAGTATTTGTAGAAGTGCTCAACGGACTTCACGACGGCCAATAGTTCTTTTCTGGTCACACAATAATTCCTTTCGGCTTTCGACAAAACCTTACTAAAATAGCCGATGACCTTTTCTTGTCCATCCTGTATCTGAGAAAGTACCCCCCCAATGGCCAAATTACTTGCATCTGTGTCAAGTATGAATTTCCCTTCTGTCCGTGGATAGCTCAATATTGGTGCTGTTGTCAGGGCACGCTTCAGCTGTTGGAAAGCTGTTTCACACTCTCCGCTCCAAACATACTCGCGCCCATCTTCAGTTAACCTCGTCAGAGGTTTCGCTATATTGGCAAACCCAGGAACGAAACGCCTATAGTAGGTACATAACCCAAGAAAACTACGAACTTGGTGTTTATCTTTCGGTGTTGGCCACTCTTGAACTGCACGAATCTTATCGGGGTCGGGTGCCACTCCATTTTGTGATACGACGTGCCCGAGATATTTCACTTCCCTTCTGAATATGTGGCACTTTTTCGGACTCAGTTTCAGATTGGCTCCACGTAGTCTTCGGAACACTTCCTCTAGGTTTTTCAAATGTTCGTTGAATGATTTTCCGACTACAATCACATCATCTAGATATACCAGGCAGGTCTTCCACGACAGCCCTCTCAGGATGGTCTCCATTAGACGCTCAAAGGTGGCCGGAGCGTTACATAGACCAAAAGGCATAACCGTAAACTGCCATAGTCCGAAACCAATAGTGAACGCAGTCTTCTCCCGGTCTTCAGGTTCCATTTCAACTTGCCAATAACCACTCTTCAAGTCCAAAGTCGAAAACCATCGTGAACCAGACAGGGTATCTAACGTGTCGTCGATGCGTGGTAAGGGATAGCTGTCTTTCTTGGTCGCGTCATTAAGCTGCCGATAGTCCACACAAAATCTCGTTGACCCATCCTTCTTACTGACCAGGACCACCGGTGATGCCCATGGACTGCTGGATGGCTCGATGACCCCTTGTTCTTCCATATCAGTAATAATCTTTTCGGCTTCTGCTCGCCTTGCTAGAGGTAGACGCCTCGGCTGCTGACGGACAGGCATAGAGTTGCCTGTATTGATTTTATGTTTTACTATATTTGTTCGTCCCTTCTGGCTATCGTCAAGAGCGAAGATATCTTGGTATCGGTGAACCAAACCCTGTACCTCTTTCACTTCCGTTCTGTTAAGGTCTTCGCACGAACTAGTAACCATACCCACTAATTTTCCACCATGGTCTTTGGGCACTGGTTTTGGAACATCAGCCATACACCTGGCTACTCGAAATACTGGCACACACTGTCCCACAAGGGTACTCTTCTTCAATGTCACCGGATCCACATTAACGTTCATAATTCTCACCGGTACTCTCTTTCCAACCTTGATCAGCGCTTTTCCCACCAGTATGCCACTATGGATCTTCTTATCACAAACAGGCTCCATCATTCGCACACATCCTACCCGAAGATCTCCATCCAGACCCGCCTCGACAACCATCTCGCTTTGACCCGGCAATATCACATCTTCAGTCAGCAAAACCCTTACAACCGGATCTTCTCGTGGGTGCAACGGAAGTTCTTCGTTACCGACCTTCAAAACACCCTCTTTCAAATCCAACGCAAAACCAAATTTTCTCAGGAGGTCTATTCCCAAGATGAAGTCATCAGTGATATCGGCTACCAGCACCTCATGATCACGTTCTTCACTTCCAATGCCAATCTTCATCTTCACCACTCCGCGTGTTGGTATCACTTCACCTGTTGCTGTACGGAGTTGAGTAGTTGTTGGTAACAGCTTCATACTTGTTCGTAGAACGTTAGGGCGTATGATGGACTTTGTCGCCCCCGTATCAATGAGTAGTGGAACAGTACCATTAGCAATTTTCCCATCTACGAACAAACTGCTGGTACTATTGTTTGATGTTACGGCATGGATGGTGATCTTCGGGGCATCTCTACTCAAGGTCAACGTTCGCCCCCACTCGTCGACCTTCTTTAGTTTTCCGACTGCTGAACCTGTTTTGGTTTAGGGCAACGACGTCGCATGTGACCTTGTTCGCCGCAATTCCAACAACGAGGCCCTCGAACTTCTTGATGATTCTTCTTACGGCTTTCTTCCTTCCGAAGAACTCTCAGTACTAACTCTTCTAGGTGATCTTTAGAACCTTCTTCTTCCTCCACAACGGCCCGAACACGCCCGTGACCTCGGGACGCTTGTTTTGCAGCTTCAAATTCTAAAGCGTGAGCAAGCGCATCATCAGTTGTTCTTGGTCGTGCTAGCCTCAATGATTGTTGTGTTTCCCCGTCTCTTAACCCATCAATAAAGGTCTGCACAGCGAGCTGTCCCAAAAATGAATCGGGTGCCGTAGGGTACGCCAATCGGACAAGCCGCGCAACATCGGCTTCAAACTCCTGCAGGCTTTCTCCATTCTTCTGGATACGATTCTTCACTTGCGCGTGATACACTTGTTGAAGATGTGCGTCTCCATATCTCATCTCCAATCTAGACACTAACAATTGATAATCATTTTCCTGTCCTGCTGGGATTGTTTGCAGGACGTTCAACGCGTCTCCACGCAAAGCCACAGTTAAAGAAACGGCCTTTTCCTTGCCTGTCCATCCGTTGGTCCCAGCGGCCGCCTCAAATTGTTTGTAGTAGGTGGACCAAGGTATCTTTCCATCGAACGTGGGTGGTTTTACTTTTATCCCTACGGCAGGAACCTTTTCTTCTTTAAATTGTTTCTTTACTTCATTAAACGGCCACTCAGAAGTTGAGGGAAACCGTAGTTGCCTCATTCTATCTTCTAGCATTTCGATCATATCGTCTTTCTTAGTTGTTGGTGGTAATTGCATTTGGGCTATTTTCTCTTCTACCATCTTTATTACCCTATCTTGTTCCGCCAATCTACCTTCCAATAGTCCTAACGCACTGGCATTCTCCAAAAATTCTTCGAAAACTTTATCTTCCAACGCTTTGACATTTTCCAACAATTCTCCTTTAAGCCTTCTAGAACTTTCCAGTAAATCTTCTTTAAGCATTTTAACATTTTCTTCCAGTGCTTTAGTATTTTCAAGTAATTCTTGTTTAAGCATTTTAGAATTCTCTTCAGACTTTCTAAAATTCTCTTCGGACTTTTGCAGTAATTCTTCTTTTAAACTTCTAGAATTCTCTTCGGACTTTCTAGAACTCTCTTCGTGCTTTTCCAATAGTTCTTCTTTTAGCATTCTAACATTATCTTCGGACTTTCTAGAACTTTCCAGTAACTCTTCTTTCATTTTACTTAATAACAAATTAGTATCAATTGCGGGTCCAGGTATTTCGAAGCGGTAATTTTCAGGATCTTCCTTCTGTTCTAAAAGCCATTCTCTTAGCCGATTTATCAAAACTTCTTTCTTTCCATTACTATCCAAGTCCCTCTCGTCCAATTCCCGTTTTAAATCTATTACTAAGAGATCTTTCAAAAGTTTCATCACCATTTTAATCGTTTGTTGAAATTAATTTTAACGCTAAAAATTTATTCTCACAGCACTTTATTTAATTATTACGCGATTTTATTTATTTTAGAACACCACACCTGACAACACTGTAACGTTCTTTCTAAAAATAATAACACAAGTGCTGTTTAAATCGTCTATTCACAAACAAATATTTATTTCTATACACTAATGAATACACTATAAATTAACGCTATAATTATAAACCATTAAAAACTATTATTTACAGACTATGAATTTCTAATACAACATTTATATCCACTATTTATTTTGTAATACACAGTTAATGACTTGCTGTTGACTACTCTCTTTTATCCGCAATCCGCTTTTATATCATCATATAAACGTTCCAGAAGTCGCCCGAACATACCATGTATTTCTAGAATACACTAGAAGGTCGAGTGCATTGCGCTGCCGCTCCGGAATGTTCCACGACCCATTGACGGCCGGACCAGACGATGCGTTGCACTCGTTACAATAATTATCGGTAGAAGTTCACACTGCTTGTTGACGTTTTTGTGAATCTGTTATTATCTACTTACAGATTTAATGAAATTCCACATTTTTTTCTCGATAAATGGCTGTACATCTGGATCTACTAAAAAATTGGCCTTTTTCGCTGGCACTGAAATTCACGTATGAAGAAATATAGTTTATAACCGATTTTTTGGAAAGGACAAGATTGTGCCTTTGCACTAACAAGATTGGAAGGTTTTACTTTAACTGGAAAGGTATTGGAATTAGGACTTTTTCTTCAATTGCATTTGACAAAAATTTTGCAAAAAATGTAATAAACTGTCAACTATTATTGTAACTATAATAGTTATTTGTATCACTAGGCTAGAAAATGCAGTTTTGCAAGTGCGAGTAATATTGGGAGCATAGGCGAAGCCGAGGCCCCCAAAATGCGAGCACTTGTGAAACATTTTCTGGCCGTGTAATGCACAAAACTTTTTTGGTCGACAAATTTTTTAAATTAAAACAATTAATTAATTTATTGTTAAAATATCTCCGGCTAGGGAATTTATTTTCTTCTATTGGCGGTCCTCACTCCATGGTGTAATTATTTGAATTTAAAATTATTTTATGACATTTGTCAAATTAAAACTTTTGCAAACAAAATTCAATTGCATTTTGGTTGAAAAATGGATAAAGAAAATATACCACCACATATTCAAAAAGTGGCAGAAACCGCAATTCAAAATTTATTGCCAGAAAAGTCGTCCAATCGATATTGGAAAGAATACGAACTATTAAAAAAATGGGCTTCTGATAATGGAGTAAATACTCATAATGAATATGTCTTGGTGGCTTATTTTGAAGAAAAGTCGAAGTCCTTAAAATCGTCGACGTTGTGGTCGGTATACTGAATGTTGAAATCGACTTTAAACATTAAAGACAACATTAATATAGAGAAATACACAAAATTAATAGCTCTTTCAAATGACGGGTATCTCCCAAAAAAATCGAAGATTTTAGAGATGACGGATTTAGAAAAATTTATAAACGAAGCTCCAAATGAAGATTACCTTATGTTAAAAGTAAGTAAAATTATTCTTTTTATCCTAACTAATTAAAAAATATACCTACTTGCAGACAGCTTTAATATTTGGCTTATGTGGCGCTTGTCGAATTCAGGAGTTACGATACATAAAAACTGAAGATGTCATTGATAGAGGGGATGTTATAGTCATAGCTATTCCTCACACCAAAACTAAAAAACCTCGTACTTACTGCGTGACAGAAGTGCACTGGCTTGACCTTATTCGAAAATACATGTCCTTAAGACCAAACACTGAGATTAAAAGTTTTTTTTTATTTTATTCAAAAAACAAATGTACAAGGCAACCTGTGGGGATTCATTCGTTTGGAAGTATGCCCTCAAAAATAGCATCATATTTACAATTAGAGAATCCCAAAGACTATACGGGTCATTGCTCCAGAAGGAGCAGTGCTACAGCTCTGGCAGGGAATGGGGTAGATTTAACAACCCTGAAGCGACTGGGGGGCTGGAAAAGCAGCACAGTCGCCGAACAATATATAGAAGATTCTTTGGGTGCTAAAATAAACATTGCAAATAAATTAGTGCATCAAAACAGTTTGGCACCACAACCTTCAACGAGTAGATCAGTTCCACAGGAAAGTTCAACACCAGAACCTTCTTCTTTGTTTAACGTTTCAAATTCATCTACCGTTCATAACGTGCAACTTAAATTACAAGATAAAAATTTGCCAAATGTTAACCTTTCCAATTCCCATCTGGAAAATTGTACAATCAACTTTAACTTTAAATAATTTCTTGTGTATTTACATTTACTTTTAGAGGATGTTTTCGATTTCGTTGTTCGTGTTATTGTTCTTATGTTTCGTAGCAGATTAATTAAATTTTGTTCTATCGACTTATTTCACTCTCATTGACTGTTCATGTCATAACCTAAAAAGTAAACATGCATTTTCCGAATGAAACATCTTTATAGCTTACCTACCCCTCAATTACGTGATATCATTTACGATTTATTACACTGATAGATACCTTTAGCTATATAATAGTTTAAAAACAGTGAAACGGATTTATCATTACTGAATTTGTAAAAGTTTTGACATTTCAGCAATCAGCGTCGGTGTCGGTAAGTCAGTGGTACCAATCCAAAATCTTTCAAAGTCCCTGTTTCATTTTCTTGCCTAAGCAAGAAAAAGCCATTTTCAAGACGATTTTGTCGAATGGAAAATCCGTTTTTCTAGACGGAGGCCGAAAAACATTATTTTCACCGACTCCTTATATCTCTTCTTTAGCAACCACAAACAAATAACCTATCTACTAGTATTGGGCTGGAGAGACTTTCGTGTTGTAAAAGCAATTTACAACAATTTCATATAATTATTTTTTAAGATTTTCTAACCAGAATTTGGATTTTTGGCTTTCAGATGATCCAGAATAAATTCGCGTAGCGACTTTTAAATTAAACAAGGCCTACTATGTTTTTCGATTTTCTGCATTTACTTTTGATCGTAGTATGCTGGTGGTTTCTATCAAATAAGATTTTTAATTACACACAAATCTCTTTTAAGGGGTTTTATACCTGATAAAAATTTTGAATTGTTTCAATTATAAATAACAAAGATACAGGGTGTGAAGCTGAAATAAAGATTTTAACACAGTTCTAATAATGTATAGTATGAGCAAAAAGTAACTCCATCAAAGGTGCCTTTGGGATTTTGGACTCATGTGTATTATAACACCAGAAAATTATACAAAATGAATTATACAAGTCCTTTGACAGTGACAGTTGTTACATATTAACTTAAGTTCTATACCTAATAAAAATTTAGAATTGATTCGATTATATCTAAAAAAGAATGTAGGGATGTTGAGCTAAAATTCCAAACAACTATTAGTCAAGATTTTTTTTAATCAAGATTTGGTTTTGGGGTCTTCAAGTCGCTCAGAACAAGTTTCCCTAACGACTTTTCCGATAAATAATAATAAATAAGGCCTAACATGTTTTTCAATTTTTTGCAAATATCTTCGATATAATAAACGAAGTGTTTAGTTGCACACAAATTTATTTTAAGAGGTTCTATACCTGATAAAAATATGGAATTGGTTCGATTACAAATAACAAACATACAGGGTGTCAATCTGTGAAGTGAAACACACTTAAATTTAGCCAGTCTCGGTGGATTAGTGGTTTGCATGTTTGCTTCATAATCCAAAGATCGCAGGTTCGATCCCCGGCCGAGCTGGTAATTTTTCATAGCGGAGAAAAATTTAAAACATGCGTTCTTTTCGGATAGGAAGTAAAACTGTAGGTCCCGTGTCAATGCGATGTTTGTCACGATAAAGATCCCTACTGGGGGTGGAATTCCCCAGATTCGGCTAGATTCTAGTAGGGTCGGCCAAATGATCATAGCAGTCGGTGCCATGAGGTACGAAGGATGCTCCGCCATCCTGATTCCTCGCCCAAAAACAAACAAACAAACACTTAAATTTGACACATTTTAACCTCACAATACGTCAAATGTCATTTTTATAGCGTTACCACGTATTACCGGCAAGAGTTGTAGTGCAACGTTTTTAATAGCTTGAATTTACAACTATAAAATTAATGATGTAAAGTAGAAAAAATAGTATATTAATCTTGTTTTATAAGACGTATTGTACCACTCGTTCCATTGGAACAATCCTCGCTTCTCTCGTCGTGTCCCAAACAGTTACAATAGACCGTTTACAAAAATTTTTTGAATTCGGGATTCAGTTTATGCCAAACAAATTAATAAATTTATATTGACTGGGAACGCCACCTTGGTACCTTATATAGTTGAAATTCAAAAGTATGTAGCTTTTCAATGAACCAGGTGTTTAAAAATATTTTCCACTGACATTAAGTGGTTTAGAAGTTCAGGCAGACAAAAATGACTTCTTAGATATTTGGATTTATTTATAACATGATAACACTATACACACGTACCATTCTGACTATTATTTTGAATGACGAAACATCGCTTCTAGATTGTAAAAGCTAAGAACGTTCTACAGATTCAAAATGTACAATCTTAAATTTCTGTTCTGTTGGAGATAACTTAACTAATAACGGAGATAAGTTTCGCAGTTGTTATGCTCCAAAGATCTTAAATTTTAAAATTCTGAAAGTTTTTGTAATAGAAAACCTCAATGTTTCTCCCGCAATTGTAAGCAAGAGAAGGAAAGGGAGAGCGAGAGAGAGAGAGACATTTTGAAAAGCAAATTTAAAAAAAAGGGGTCGAGTGATACCTCAGTCTAAAGCTCTTGTTATTCTGAATATGATTGAAAAGTCGTCGATTAACAAACAAATGAACTACATGCGAGAGAATTGAAACATTTTATTAAAAAATTGTAATTTCAACTAATAATAAATTCAATCAAATCTGACATTTTTATTAAAACAAAAGAATAATTGTCAATAATTATTATTAAAGATATTGGTGAAAATGTCTACCTTGAATCTCTTGCCAGTAGAATATATTCGAAATATCCTTGCGAACATTGTAAAATGTTTTTCTTGTTATTGAAGCACATTCACTGATTATCCTCTCTCGCAAGTCGATAAGATCCACTGGTTACGTAATAAACACTGGATTTCAGGCTACCTTACAAAACTAAGATAATTTTCACCTTACTAAGAAAAACCAACAATTATAAAACAGCCTTTAAAACCAATACTAACAATTTTTCATTTTTATTTAATGCTAAAGACAGAACACATTTTATATCATAAAATCGGACATTTACCGGTTGTATTACTCTTTTTGTAGTTCGATATATATTGGACAAACACTTCGAAATACTGATATAAAGTATAAAGATCACGTGCGTTGTTTTACAGGAACTTTACAGTAATGGAATGAAGATGACATTAACACAACTGCATAGACAAGGTCCATAAATGTCTAAAAAAGCTTAGAAAGATATTTTAGTTTATAAAACAGTAACGTTGGGTAATGGCAATGTATATTTTTGGATCCAAAATAGCGGATTGACATTCCCGTTGGCTCAACTTTAATAAAAGTATTATGTAGGGTTTCTGGCTCATGCTATAGTGGAAATGTATGAGACGATCTACCTTTTCTACAATTAAGCTTGCTTTTAGACATTTATGGACCTTGTGCATGGAAAGGTAAAATGCGAACATTCTCAGCTTTTCTTTAATAATAATTATTGATAATTACCCTTTTGTTTTAATAAAAATGTTGAATTTGAATTGAATTTATCGTTATTTCAAATTACATACAATTTCGTAATAATTTTCTTCATTCTCTCGCGTGTAGTTCATTCGTTTTTTAATTGGTAACTTTAAAACCTTACGACCATATTAAGAATAGGAAGAGCTTTAAAATGAGATATTACTCAACCTCTTTCTTTTAAAATTCTTTCTTCAAAATTGCGCTGCTTCGCCATTTTAGAAAAAAAAAATGATTAGAGATATGTCGGAAAGTAGTTTCTGGAAAAAAAATTAAACAGTTTGGAAATTAACGCCCTCACGCGATTAGACTTTAGACGCACTTTGTATATATAACAATGTAAACGCTTAAGAACTATTAGAATTTGTGAAATTTTCGTTATGTAAATTTTTTGATAACTCATAAAAGTCGCCAGACGATAACAGTAAAAGTTTTTGTTTGCCATCAGCTTTTTAACAATTGATGTGATTTTCTTTTTGATTCCTGCCTTTTTATCTCTTTCTAGTTTCTATCATTTTGTTACAGTTTCCCGACGGAGTAGGAAATAATGGTTTATACCTCGTAATCAATCACAGCTTACGACGTAATTTTATATAACTTGATTAGAAATAATATGACAGAGTAATTAGATTGAAGTATAATTATTTATTAGTTTTGATAATGAGTGGGTAAACGTCTCGAAACATCTGCACTGTTTAAATAAAAATAAGAAATATATTCACAAGGAATTATAAATTTATTTATTCTTTATCTTGAAGGCCTCAAACAAAAAAACTCTTGTACTGATAAAATACCCAAGCGTGTCGACTACATAATCTAATTGTAACATAGTTTGTAAACAAGCTAAACGTAGAAAAATATAATATTTTTCAATAGATAGCACCACTTTCTGAACAAAATTTTTACGCAAATACGTGCTTCAAGCTAGTAATTGCCGTGATTCCTCTATATATAATTACTCTATGCTACTTCCACATTTTTCATAAATTAGTAAGTATGTTCGATGACGGTCAAAATCTTGCTGTCGCCGCTTGGACTATTACAATTAGAATAATCAATTACAACGATATAGATATCAATAAATCAAATAAATGGAAATTGATGGCCTGGAAGGGCAGGGCAAAGTATGAAACTACAATGGAATTAAAATTAATAAGGATTACAAAATTTTGTTACAAGAGAAAAACAATATTAGGTATAGCTAGGATGACAAACTAAAATATAACACTGCTTTTTCACTAAAATGTCTGGCACAAAGAACAAGTTTCATTTGCAGTTTATTCTGAAGCGGAAACTACTTTCGAACTTCTTTTGATCTTAAATAAGGAACTTATTTGATATATTTTACAAGCGTGAATGTAAGGTTAAGATATGGTATATTTGATTTAAAAATAGAGTAAGGCAAAAATCCAATGCAAAACGCCAAATCTTATATTCTTATTTATGTACACATAAACCTCATGTTGCAGATTTTCATATATGCGCTGGGTTCTATTTATAGTTATCACTCTTCTTTATGAAAATATTACTAAGATCGCATCGTGATACTATTGAAATAATAAGAATACAATGCTGCTAGGAACGAACTACGGTCTTCTATCTAAGAAAATCTTAAACAGATACCAAAATAAACCCAAACAAGATATTTACCAAGTATCTGCAACGCGATTGCAATTGCTGGAAATACAATATAACGCTTTATAATAATAAACAGTAAAAACAAAGTCAAGACTTTGTACGCGAAGTGCCTCGGAGTAATAATGTCTAGCGTGTGTTTGTGTTACATTTTGGTTGTATATATATATCTCTCTTCCATATCTAGATCATCTTCACCGAACAAGAAGTTTCCCAACATAAACAACTTAAAGTAACTACTGGGTTCGCTACACTCAACCTTAATGATTTATATTATAGCTCCGGAAATTGCACTATGTTAGTTAGAAGTGCTTAAGTTCTCTTTATACAAGCGACCGTTCTTATGTGGAAATACTTGATACGAAAAGGCCTGCGGAAAATACAGCGTAGTTTCATGAAAATTCTAAACATTATTTATCAAATAAAGAACTTTTTATGTTTGCAACATGCAGTATATCTCGTTCAAATAAAATATTCCAATCAGATGTCAATTGCTTTTATTTAACTTAACAACTACCGCTGTATTATATGCTCAAACTTTAGTCGTTATTCCTCGATCTCCACTTTAGCATGAAATTTCCTGTTAAACCGCTCCCACAAACGAGTTAGCAAACTATATGTATGTGCAAACAAGGCTTTTACCGGTAACACAACCGTTAACTTGCTGAAATAGATTAACACATTTCATTTAGAAGGGGGGAAAAGAATAAAAACGTACGTTAAAAAAAGAAACACGGAGGCTTTCGCTTAAACAACCTAGAACACCCCCTAGAAACTATTCACGTCACTGTATTTAGGATTTAGAACTTAAAATAGCTTCAGATACAACTGATATGGTTTGAGATGTCGACGAGAAGCATTGAAGAGAAGGCTCACCATAAAACTTTAGTTGGCCATTAGTTTGAACTTTGAATAGCTTAGAAAGTTCTACCAAACTCAAACCAGCCACTCGACCGTGTTATCCTAGATTAGAGTTCAAACTGCTTTTCAAATCTCCGTTGGGCTGTTTTGAATGCAAATCTAAGATTTTGTACTACTTTGAAGTTATCCAAGGATCGACAATTAAGATTCAATTATCTTGCAAGATGCTTATCCTATAAACTTAGAAAAATGCGAAGACGTGCTATAGTTAAGTTTTCGTATGAAACCCGTTAATAGAACAATTAATTTTACTTTAACATTAAATTGAAGGTTTTAGTAAAGAAATGCGTATTGGAAAATTAAAATAAGTAGGTACATTGTTTAGAATGTACTATTTATTTGTAGTATCACTCGAAATTCTCAATCCACTTAACTATTTTAAGACCCATGATATTTTGTGTTTATTTTGTAAGTAGTGTATAATAATTTTTTCAAATGAAATAATAGTATATTAAAGTATTAGTTTCATAAGACGCGTGTTTAGCGCACGCGTCCGAGTTTAGAAAACGACCCGCGAAGCGGGGAGTTTTCTAATAAAGGACAAGTACGCTAAAACGCCTTATGAAACGAATACTTTATAATATTTTTTCTTTTGCGTCGTTATTTCCTTAATTATCAAAAAACTAAATTAGTTTTAAATCAAATTTGTTAGTGAAATTTTGTTAAGTACATTTGACTGTTGGGTACACTGAAAATTGAACTTCTGCATTTGTTATTTAAATTCTATTGTTTTTATTACAAAATTAATTTAGTTTATTAGTTTATCTGACAAGAAGGAAAAATAGATGAATTAAATAAAGTAAGTTGTACCCCACCTGAATTACGAGAAGTAGCCCGAGGGGCTAGCGACAAGTTGCTTACAAAAAAGTCAGAGGATGCATACAAAAAAGGGTACACCAAATTTGAAAATTGATGTCAAGTAAAAATGTAAATTTAATTTCTGAAAATATACTAATAGCTTATTTTGAAAAGCTAAGCAAGAAATTCAAATCTTCTACTTTATGGTCGATTTACTCCATGCTTAGATCTTGTATAAATATTTATAAAAACGTAGATATAAAAAAAATATGCAAAACTACAGGCATTTTTAAAAAGGTGCTCTGATGGTTATGAGCCCAAAAAATCTAAAATATTGGAATTTAACCATATTAATAAATTTATAACAAATGCAGAAAATAAACAACATTTAGTTATGAAAGTAAGTAAAATTTTGTGCTGAATACCTTCAGTTTTCAAATATTTATATTATTTAAGGTTGCGTTATAAATTGACCAAATGTTAATAGACGATGTTGTGGCAAAAGATAATGTGATCATTGTTACTGTAACAAAAACAAAAAATAAAGTTCGAAGAGAATTCTTAATTACAGAAAGACTGTGGATTGATTTAATTAAACAATATTTAAGTCTAAGGCCTAAGAAAATAAACCACAGGCGTTTTTTTATAACCTACCGCAATGGAAAATGTATTTCTACTCCTATTGGTATAAATACCATGGGAAAAGTTCCTTTTATTATTGCCACTTATTTGCATTTATCCAACCCGAAGCTTTTTACGGGCCATTGCTTTCGACGTTCAAGTGCTTCTTCTCAATTAGCTAACAAAGGTGGCGATTTAATAACTATAAAACAGCATGAAGGTTGGAAATCCACAGCTGTGGCTGAAGGCTATATTGATGCTTCAGTTAAAAAAAATGGAAGTGGCTGAATTGCTATCTAATAAGCCATGTACTTCCACTTCGTCAGCTCAAGCGGTAATTGATCAGTCTTCCACTGCTTCATTTTTACATGAAGAATCACATACTTTTAGCAGCAACCCTATAATGAGTCAACAAAACATTGTTGAGGGGCAAAATTTACCTTCATTTAAAATTAATGCTCAGGACACTTCTGCTGTTACCATCAAAGTGTATAATAACTGCACTTTTAATACAAAAGATGTTTAGTTTTTAATAATTTGTGAACTTACTAAATAATTTTTAATTTAATTTGTTTTGGTTATAACGAAATAAAAATATGTTCTATTTTGTGTATGTCTATTTCAAAAGTTCAGCATCTTGTCACATATAACAACATAACCGCACTTTCAGTTAATTGTTAATATAATGTAAATCGCTTCATTTTAAAGATATACTACAATTTAAAGATATTGATTGTTACGTTGCATTCTAACAAAATCAAAAATAACGATACATTTTAGTAAACGGAAAAGAAGCAATTTGTTCCGGTCCAGACCCTTAACCGAAGAAAGTCAAATTTCTAAGAATTCTACTAATTTAGGGTAGATGTTTGTTTATCGGTCCAGAATTCAGTTTGTTTCAGAGTGCAGTGTAGCAAGGTCAAGAGAAGTGAATGTGTGAGCTTGTGCTTTATTATTGTGTTAAAGAAATTAATCAGTAAGTGTTGGTTTGTGTGTAATGATTCTTTGTTAGCTTTGATTTGTAATTGTGCATGATTTCGTAAGTCAGTAGGGGCAGGTTAACTGAATGATGCAGATATTAATTAATAAGATGAATTCTTGAATTGCATAAATATGTTGCGAATGGTTTTGCTTTGTTAGTTAACGAGTCCCTAGTTGGTGTCATTTATTTTGAGTGTCCGTGGGAGTGGCGACCCACCGTCGGTAGGGGTATGTTTACATACGACCTATGCGGACGGGTTCGAACTGATGGGGTAACGCTTTGCGTTACCTGGCCTTTATTTTTAGGAATTTTGGCGGCGAATGGTTAGCGTCTCATTCGCATATTTTGTTCTCTGTGCACAGAGTGATGGGATAACGCTTTGCGTTTATCTGGTCCTTGTTTTAAAGAACATTGACGGTGGATGGTTGCGTCTCATTCACATTTTGGTCTTTTGTGTACGGAGGGTTGTCAGTGTCGAGCCAGGACCAACGCCAATGTAATGTTATTTTGCGTGACACCAATATTATTGTTTTTAACATGCAGTTGTATGGTGAATGTACATAGATGAGCTTACGTACAGAAACAAAAGGGTAGTTAGTGCATGAGTCAATACTTACTGAGACGTGGTCTCATTCTGTTTATCTTTTATTACAGGAACGGACCAGTCAACGCCCTAGGGAATAGCCATCCTCTTTCCCCCCTGTTTTTAAACGATTTAAACGATTTTAAGTTTATTACTCCTTATTGATAAGGTTAGCTAATTTAGTTTGTAATTTCAGTTCAATATATTTCAGTTATTTGTCTCTTTTAAATTAATTACATGTGCTTTCATGGAATAGACTTGCAAACGTTTATTTAATTATGTGTTTTATTTATTTTATTATTATTATTGGTTTATTAGTTTCTTTAATCACTAAAACCCTCCCTTCTCTCTAACATGATTTATACCATAAAGTCTATAAATCATACTAAAATTTAATAATAAAAAAATATTTTGCTTTTAAAAAAATCTCCAATTTTACAATGTAAATAAATAAGTTTGACATTTTAAGAACAGCTGTTAGGTGCTACCAACTTAAAAAAAATGTTACTATTTTCAGTATCTTAAAAATTTCATTAGGACACGCAAAATGCGTGTCCTAATGGCTCTATTAGAACACGCAAATATAAAAACTTGTTTTAGAACAGTTTATATTGTGAAATGTACGAAAACAGAAAAAACACGAGAATTTCACTGAAGGGCCTATGGTAATATTGTGAGGACTACGTGCGTATGAATTACGTTTGTAAACATATGCACTACAACACTTGCTTAGGTTTTTCAATAAGATATACAGGATGACTCACATAAGATCATGTACCTCATCTTGGAAACTGTAAGAGTTGCAAAAAAATTAAATACATGGTTGGTATAAAACAAATTTAAATTTCATAATATTTTTGTATACACATTAGGGTGGTTGCAAGATATAGGGGGAAATTCTATCGTCGTACCTTCAACTGGTAGATAACCCTAAAAAGTGCCAATTAGTGTAAAAATGAAACTGTCAAAGTTTCAGCACCATCGATAACGTTAAGGATAAAGTATTAAAAAAACAGGTAATTTTCTCAAAAAATTGGGCTTTTTCCGCTATAAACTAAAACAGTTTATCCTATTAATGCGCATTTTTGAGGTTTTGTGGAAAATGTTCCTGGAGTCAATTTTCACACCCACAACTTGTTTGACAAACGTAGAGATCGGAAGATATATGGCTTTTTTGTGGACCAGACCCGGAAAATCAACATTTTCAAAAAAAATCATAATTTTTTTCATGGTTTTTTACTATTTTTGAGTTATTTAGCATCAAATAGTTCAAGTAGGATGCTTTTTAAAAAATAGAAAATAGTTTTTAATCAGGTAGGTGAAAGGAAAGAGTGGGATAAAGGCGGAATTATTTATTATTATAATCAAACCATAATGAATTTAAACATTGAGCTTAATTATTACAAAAACAATCTTCAGAAATAGCAAGCAGTAACAGCAGAACAGGTTTTATGACTAAATTTTCAAAATAGGTAGGTAGGTCAAATTGGTAGGTAGATTTGTCAAATTGAATCGCCATCACCAAAATCAAGTTGGTGGTAGAGTTTTTGAGAGGATAGATTTCAGTGTGTCTGGAAATAATTTTCGACATTCAGCAACTACTTGCACAACATACTGCTTCTGCTCTTCATCTGTTGTTATGCTCGCATTGTAATCTTGAATTAATTTGACACCCCTTTCAGCTGTGTCGTTTACAACCCTGAAATGTTTGACAATTCCCTCAAAAATCTCAGGTCTTCATTTCAAACATCTAGATCGGAATGTAAGAAATCAGTTAAAATGTTGAAGCTTTTGAAGAAGTTTAATGTGTTAGTGGGGTAATAAAGCAATCGACTTCTTTGTCCAAAAAAGAATGAGCTTCTTTCAAAGTGATTTTGGCTTAAATTCTCCTTTGATGTTGTATGTTTTTCTACAAGTTCAGTGAGCTGCTTAGCTCATCATCATCGCTAGTTGGCTCAAAAGCCCAATAGTTTTGCAGTCATGTTTGTTTTGATCTGTTTGTCTAAAGTTTTATTTAAAAAGGCAAAAGCAACTTGAGAGGTCTACTAAGAATTTCTTTATTTTAAATGGAACACCTTATAATTTATACAATTTTTTTACATGCAACTTTTAAATAAGCATAAATGCCCAACGTTTAAAATATAAAAGTTACATATGCAAGTTTCATTTAATTAATTATAGTTTAAACATTTAAATTAACGTTTTTTTTGTAAATTTGTTGTTGAAAAATATTTATATAAGGTGTTCAATTTACTAGACCAAAGATAACAAATATTTGAACCTGCAGAAGCTTTTGAGTCTCCAATTCATATACGGGTCATTCTCCCGAATGAAGAATTCGAAATTTTAAAAATAAACATTGTACTTTTTTGGATTATTTCTATTTATATATATTACAAATATGACGAAATATATTTAAAATATATTGTCGTGCTCATATCCAAACAACAAAACAACTCTTTACAAAATGAGTTTGATGTAGACAAAAATGAGGAAATTGGACAATTGAGAGAAAAGATAGTAAACTTTCAAAAAATATTTAGATAAATATAAGTTAAACAGAACACCTAATTAAGAGAAAAAACTAATTAAGGTTAAGTGAGTTTAGATCATCGTCAAACCTGTGCAAGCATACGTACCGTGAAATAAGCAAGCATATAGCTATATGTACTTTGAGGTTAGATTGATTATTACGGATCATATGTTCTCAAAAATTCGTTAAAATGTGTATTGAATTGATAGCTTGAATTAATTTTAAAGTAATTACTTACTTAATATCGCAGGAACTAGAATGGCGGCACCAATTCTGACACAGATAAGTTCAGCTCTCAGCTTTGTTGTTTTAAACTCGGAAACAAAAATCAGCAAATATACAAGCATCGCCTAGTGAGGGGCAAATATGTTGATTATGTTACCGATAGATTTTAAATTGTATTTAAGGTATCATAAAATTGCTAACGGAAATTGTAGAGTAAAGAGGAGTGATGCAAAAATAAGTAACACACTAAAACGACAAATTAAACCTTTTCTGTTAGGTGTAATTCTTTATTATTCATAATTATAAAAAAGAGCATGTAAGTAGGAATTATGTGAACGTAATCTTGTAAACATTTATGGACCACTTTATTTAATTTACACATCCAGAAGTAGACAACTCGATAAAGTAACAGCGCACAGAACGGTGATTTCAAGCTCCTCGGGTTTGAATTATTCTTATGTTTTACTTATACGTCTATATTTTTTTAGGTAATAGTTAAAATATTTTTTATAAACTAGTTATGAAACAAAATCCTCCACAACATAATGCTCATCTACACCTTCTATCTTAATAACTAAAAAACAATTAAATACAAAAAATAACTTACAAATAATGAGACAGCTTAAAAATACCAATAACTTAGAAACTGTTTACTTTTGAAATAGGAGATATGTATACAATTTAGTTTAGTATATGCAGTAGCTTATTGTAGTCTTGATTAATTTTTCACAATTAATTTAAATAATGACGTCATAAACATGACGTAATATCTCAAAAATGCCACTCTTTTTATCGCTAAAAATCTTTTTTAATGTCTAGATTATTTGAACCAAATATCAAAGTGAGACTAGAAGAACTAATTATTTTTGTACAAATAAATGTAAAACGCCTATAGCACAGAAGCTGACACTTTGGACTGCATTAAGATTCAAACTAAAAATCTCTCTTACAAATAATAATTTATATTTAGTGAAAGTTTTTGTGTAATTTAATCTCAAACCACTAAAATTGTAAGATATTATAAAATTTAAATTTGTTTTTACCAACCAACTTTAATATTTAACTTTTTTTTCGGTCGTCAGTGAACACGTGGCCGACGATGTCAACATAAGTAATGTATTTCTTTAAAATGTGTGTATCGAAAGGAAATAAATCATTATTGAGTTCATAATAAAAGGTCTACTGAAATATTTTTCTTTATTTAGAAATTATGCAGTCTATAATGTCTTTCATGTTGATAAAAACATTTTAACGAAATACAATACTTGCTGACAAACAAATAACTGCTACTGTATCTTCTATTTTCATATACCGATGGGGCCAAAATTATATATAACAGATGTTAGTGGAACCAAACAAAGTGCATACTTTAGGAAAGAAATAGATACATAACGGTCTGGATATTTTTGCGCAGCCGATTCGGCGCGACCGATTCGACGCAGCCCTTTCGGCGCGAAGACGTTCCGGCGTGCCGACTTTTCGACGAGATTATACATATTGATGAAGTTATTAGAAAACTTTAAGCTGTGCCTCAGAACATAACAGTAAAATTTGGGGTATTTTAGCTCGTAAACAAAAATTTTAATACGACTAAAAATATCGGAAGGTTAATTAATATTAGTTAGAAAAAATGCGAAAATAATAATTGCATTCACACAGGTGTTTAGTAGAAAATCTTCAAGATTGCGTTAAGAATTACTATTAAAATATTTCTCTGTAAATCAGTAATCCCTTCCCACAAGACATAATTGTTTATTTGTTTGGACGCCTCTTATAAGTGGGAGTTGATTTAATTTTTTTCTGGTATCTTATCATGCACAAAAATATACAGAATTGTCCAAATTTCCAAAGGCGTTTTTTTAGTCGTTATATATTTCTAAACGGATTTGACTTAATGAAAACAAGATTATAATTTGCAGAAAAACATTGAAACAATTCTAATTGTTGCCTTAACCACTTTTTAACTCCGTATTTTCACATACCATAAACCAAATTACAGTGTAGTTCGAAATCCGTTCATGCATAAATTAAATAATGCTCTTTCGTCCAGACAAAATAAATCTATAAAATTTAAGAAGTTACAGTTTCTTACGAGGGTGTATGTTAGAGCAACGTCAAATTTATGATTGAGTATTTCGCGCCGAAACGTCCTCGCTCCGAATCGTCCCGCGCTGAAACGTCCTTGCGCCGAACCGCCTGCGCGGAATCGGTCGCGCCGAAGCGGCCACGCCGAAACGTCCCATTCCGATACATAATGTATCTAATACTGTAGTAGGTCGAACATGTGTTTTAAAAATTTTAATGTAATTAATCAATAGTATATTACAGTACAAGTGGAGAAACTAAAAGTTTTACTCACGCGTGTGTCGAGATTACACACAAGTGAGTGGCTCAGGTTCCCACGAGTGCTGCATAGCGTTTTGTTCAATCCTGCTATTATAAATTAAAAAATAAATAAATAAATTTAAATTTTTAGAATAATTGCAGAAAAATTAGGAGGCGGTTTTCGTTGTTATGGTTCTCATCATTCGTCATAAAACAAACAATCAATTTGTCATTATTTGTCAACAAAGATTAATTCCCTGGTATTAATCAAGCGATTTTTAACAATTGTAATGTTGTAATGAGCCGGGGTCCCTACCCGCTAGACGATCACGGCCCATATTACTCTACCCGCGTAAAATCCAAATATTTAACAAACCAGAAATTGACACAGTATTACCAACCTTACAAATGACAAACTTTATAATGATAAATATAACAAAAAGAACAAACTGGATATTTTAACAAACTGGATCCTTCGTTGTGATTATTTTTTATAACATGTGACCAACGTTGATAACGAATGATTTACTTCATAAGGACGGAGAAAGAGAGAAAAAACATAAATAAAAAGAACACAAATAAAGGACAATTAAATATGATTGTATTATTTTATTAATTTACTCTTATTCTTGAGCGAGGAGGGACGTATTTAAACTGATACAAATAAGTGGCTAGTTCTCTAAAAACCTCCTTGAAAACTTTATGCTAGCCCAGTTTAAATACGTACACGCTTCAAGTTCAATAGGTGAGTTGATGATTATTTAGTTTGGTTACAATAAACAATACAGATCAATAAATCAATTTATCAAGTTGATACAGTTGTGTGGTTATACTAGGCATTTATAAATAGACAAACGCAAATCTCTCAATGACATAAAACATCAAAAATGAGTGAAATAGTCAATCAAAAAGATTTACAGATAAACTAGAAAAGATAAAAGTGCCAGATTAAAATAAATACACAAGAACTACTGAATAAAAAGTATATCATATTTGACATAGCAATAGATACGTTGTGACCATACATTTATATATACATAAAAGACACATACGAAATAAGAAATATCAATAAATAAAATAATGGTTTGAGGGTTCTCTTACACGGCCTAGCATGGGCTTTTTACCACCGTGGAGATTAGTACTCTCTCAAATACATAAATAAGAGTTTAAGGGTTTCTCACACGGCCTATCATGGGTTTTCATAGCACCGTGGAGATTAATACCTATGGGGAATAACCTCTTAGTCACAAAGTATAACATTCAGTTACGTTAGAAACATTAACCTAAAAATCAATAAGTACTGACATTAAAACACATAACAGTAGTAGTCGTATCCACATAAATGCACAAATAACATTTCCAGTTAGCAATATTAGCTATAATGATACTACAAACGTTAATAAAACATTATTTTCTAATAACATTTACACGTCAAACGGTCAAATTTATAAATTATTAAAAAGTATCTGTTATAATATGAATATGCTCATATGTATGTTTGGTTGCATATACTTACTAAACACGTTCTGTACACTTTAAAATAAATCAGTTGTAACCCGACTCTTATTTCATTATAACCTACGAACTCATCCCAAACTAAAAGTGAATTAACAGATTAATAAAACAATATAAAATATAACAGTATCAAACGAACCCTTTAGATTTAGTTACCGTATAGTTTGACTTAGCTATAGACAAACGAGAGATTTGGGTTTCAGATCAATGAAATAATATAAAAATTACATCACACAACTAGAATCAACATAGATTAAATAAACAGAAATAAACTTACATGAATTTATATTATTTTTTAAAACCAAGCCAATATGGCTACTTTCTACCTGTTTTAAATCTCATCATCATCCTATCTCAAAACAAAAAACAACCAAAATCGTTCCTTAACTACCCCCTAGCAACACAAACTACCTACATTAAAGAACCTGTAATAACCATCCCTAAACATAAAATCAAGTTACCAACCGCAAAGAAACTGTAATAAACATCCCCAACATTTTATATTGAATCAAATAGTTATTTTTAAAATCAATTACATATTTTTCCTGAACCTGTATGTAATAACAGAACCAGGTAAATTGATTATTATGAAAATTGTGTTGTAACTAAATGACTTGCTACAGCTACTTTGATAATTTTGGTTGACTGTAGGTCTGACCACTACAATGTTAACTTTCATATTTTGAAACACTGGTTTTTCTGCACGATAGAACAACAAAAATATGGCCCGCGATTGAGCGACAATTGAAACACTCGATTTTCTGTATGGCAAAATAAACAATGTTAAACAATAAAAGTTTATACTTACACTCTAAAAATTGCCGGTAAATTTACCCTAAAAAATGGAGGCAACTATGTTACCTCCATTTTTTGGGGTAAATTTACTTCAAAGTGTAATTTTCATAGAAAGTGGGAAATTACAATATTAGGTTAAATTTGCATTGTAATGTTTCCTTTTTAAATAAATTTACAGATTAAAATTACGATCTCAATGTAATTTTACATTTTAACATTAAAACACCTGTGTAAAGTTACATGACAAAGTTAATATTTCATGGCAATAGTACTTTTCAGGGTTAAAACACAAATGTGAAAATACTTCTTGAATGTAACGATGACTTGCAAAAGTACTTGCAAATTCAATCGTTCCTCTGAATATTACTTACATTGGTAAATGTATTGTATGAAATAAAATCAAAGTAATTTTTATTGAATGTATGTACTCATATAAAATATAAGACATTAACAGAACTTCTTTTAAGGGGCTTTCGGAAATATTTGATCTCTCAAAAACATTCAGATAAAGTTTCGATTCTACCTAGAAAATTTAAAAATTATAAATTATATAAACAATTATACACGACTACCTTTCTCATTACAGTTATGCTAGTTTATTTCGAATTCTTCAAATTTTGATTCATCCTAGAAACACATTAAATTAAATATTTTTATTTTATTGGTTTAAATTTGTAATTTTAACATATACTTACCGATTATTACTTTTTAACTTCTACTATAAAATCAAATTCTTCCCACCTTGGGTCATACGTGCAAATATTTGCCTTTAATAAATCTGAACTACACTACAACGAAAAACAAAATATTAATGAGCAATGAACACTTCGTTCGATATCGATAGGGTACGCTCGCCGATTGCAAAACCTATAACAAGAAATCATAAAAGAATTGGTACACACCATTCCGACCATTCCCCAAAAGCCCAATTTGGACTGTTCATAATGGGTTCATGAAGTCGTTCACGAAACGAAGGTCACCACTCATCAACAAACAAGTGCAATCAGCGAAATAGTATCTCATCGGTTAAAAATCACTACTTTACACCGAAAATGTACATTTGATGAGAGGTGATTTTCCTTATGTATTTTCTCCCGCTGAATTCGAAAATCAAGGTTAATTTTTTTTTTATGGAACAGTTTTTGAGATATTGTAATTTTTTCATTTTTTCGACCTTTTTTCACTTGACAAATCATATCTCGAGCTAGAAATGTCCGATTGGGTCGTTCTTGGTACCCAAATGCAAGGTATTGAGATGACGAACAAATATGTATAATCGGATCTTTGATTGGTAAAGCAGTTCAAAATATATCGATAAAAATAGGGCACATTTTCAAAAAAATCATATTTTACAGTGATTCTGTGCCGACAGAAAAGTACAAATCGTTAAAAAAACGTCTGGTTTCTGTTCATGTACGTAAAGATGATACTTTTACGTAAGAACTAAGACCAACCAGAAGAAAATTGACCGAAAAATGACAAAGTTATAAGCAATTGAGTGAATAAATCCAAATCCCATATTTTCCGAATATTTTATTTTTTTCGACAATTTATTGGGTTTAAACGCTTGCAATACATTCTTGACATTTTTGTGTGTTAGAAATAGTTGGGGCTCTTACTTTGTCTTCGGTTGCTTTTGGGATCCGTTTCTCACGTTGACGCTAGAGTGCTTAGATTTTATTCCAAACAAAACAACAACACATCACATTTAGGAACCTTAGATCCCTGACATTGTGTTTTGACATCTTCTATAAAACGTAGTGCCGGTTGTTTGTATGTTATAGTAACTCACAAATTTGATTGAAATTATATTTCATTGTGTTCACCAAAATGCCTAAAAGAAAACGAGAATTTAAGTGCGTAAACAATCCAAATAATTTCTGTTACGTGTGTGGAAATTTTGTCCCCCAACCAAATAGACGTAGATTCACCGATTCATTACAACATAATTATCTGCAATATTTTGGAATAGCACCTGCAACTTTTCATGAGCAATGGACACCAAATAATGTTTGTTTATCGTGCCATATAACTCTTGCCGCGTGGGCTTCTGGTTCATCACAGTAAGATTAAATTTATATATACAATTGAATTAATAATAAAGTGAATTTTTATTCCAAATTAGACGATACATGAAATTCGGTGTACCGATGATATGGAGAAAGCCGCTCTGCCATTCGGTTGATTGTTACTTTTGCCTGAGCAAATCCACTGGTTTTGGAAAGAGTGCCAAATGGGTTTATGCGACAGTAGCATCTGTTTCGCTTCCAGTTCCACATTCAAGTGAATTTCCTCATCCTAAGTGCCCCGATTCAACGATTGAATTTTTCGAATCGTCACAACAGACAGACACAAGCAGTGATAATGAATTTCAACAGGAGTCGCAATTGCAACATTTTACGCAGCCTGAACTGAATGATTTGGTGAGAGATCTCGAGCTGTCAAAGGAAAAAGCGGAGTTACTTGCATCTCGCCTGAAGCAACGGAACTGTTTGGCTCCGGGAGTAAATGGAACATTTTACAGAAACCGTGATAAGCCTTACGCACAACATTTTAAGAAGGAAAACGACATATGCTACTGCAACGATATTCCTGCATTGTTTGAGCAACTCGGAGAGCCTTATGATCCAAATGAGTGGCGCTTGTTCATTGACGGTAGTAAGGAGAGTTTGAAAGCAGTCCTACTGCATATTGGAAATGAAAAACCTTCTATCCACATCGCTCATGCCATCAACACTAAAGAATCATACGCCACAATGGCCAGTTTGCTAAAATACATTCAATATGAGCATCACAACTGGAAAATATGTTCCGATCTCAAAGTCGTCGGCATGTTGTGTGGAATGCAGGGTGGATATACAAAATATTGCTGCTTTCTTTGCCTCTGGGATAGTCGTGCTCGTGAACATCATTATAGAAGAAAAGACTGGCCAGAAAGGGAGAACGTCACAGTGGGCGAAGACAATATTAAATACCTGCCTCTTGTCAAAAAAGAAAATATAATCCTTCCAGCGTTGCACATTAAACTTGGCCTCATTAAAAATTTTGTGAAGGCCTTAGACAAGGAAGGCCAAGTATTTTCCTATTTGAAAACCCTTTTCCCGCAGCTTTCTTTAGCAAAAATCAAGGAAGGCGTCTTCGATGGTCCACACATCAAGAAATTGTTAAAAAGCACAGATTTTCCAAAATATTTAACACCCGTTGAAAACGAGGCCTGGAATTCATTTCAGCGGGTTGTTACCAATTTTCTTGGGAACAATAAAAGCCCTAACTACGAGGGAATTATTACCGATTTGTTGAAGAACTACAACAAGATGGGTACGGAATGCCATTATTTAATTTCATTCCTGTTTGTTTTCTATTGTATTGTTTTTACCATTTTATTTATTTCTTACAGGTGTAAATATGTCTCTAAAAATCCATTTCTTGCATTCGCATTTGAATTTCTTTCCGGACAATCTTGGTGACGTAAGTGACGAACACGGCGAGAGATTTCACCAACAAATTAAGACCATTGAGCGGCGCTATCAAGGATTTTGGGATGAAGCAATGTTGGGAGACTATGTATGGTTTCTCACTAGAGAAACGGATCCCAAAAGCAACCGAAGACAAAGCAAGAGCCACAACTATTTTTAACACACAAAAATGTTTAAACCCAATAAATTGTCGAAATAAATAAAATATTCGGAAAATATGGGATTTGCATTTATTCACTCAATTGCTTATAACTTTGTCATTTTTCGGTCAATTTTCTTCTGGTTGGTCTTAGTTCTTACGTAAAAGTATCATCTTTACGTACATGAACAGAAACCAGACGTTTTTTTAACGATTTGTACTTTTCTGTCGGCACAGAATCACTGTAAAATATGATTTTTTTGAAAATGTGCCCTATTTTCATCGATATATTTTGAACCGCTTTACCAATCAAAGATCCGATTATACATATTTGTTCGTCATCTCAATACCTTGCATTTGGGTACCAAGAACGACCCAATCGGACATTTCTAGCTCGAGATATGATTTGTCAAGTGAAAAAAGGTCGAAAAAATGAAAAAATTACAATATCTCAAAAACTGTTCCATAAAAAAAAATTTAACCTTGATTTTCGAATTCAGCGGAAGAAAATACATAAGGAAATCTATCTCTCATCAAATGTACATGAAAAAAATGTCATTTTGTAAACTAGTGAAACATATTAAGGGCAAAATTACACTATACTTGTTAAAGTTCATCTTATCTTTAATATTACACTAAAAATGAATCAAGTTATTGAGTAATAATACATTTCCAAAGAAAGATTTTCTGAGTTATGTAAATTTACATTATGGATAGTGATTTTAACCAGTTAAATGTAGTAGAATTACTTATATTTGTGTAATTTTACACAATTAAAGAACATTTTAGCACAAATAGTAAAACAACTATTAACGTATAGGTAAAGTTAAATTTTAGAGTAAAACTACCGCAAATAAGAGAGGAAAGTTAACTCTTTAGCAAGGTAAATTTCAACTCATTTTTTACAGTGTACTTTAAAAAAGATGCTCAAGCTTACCACGGCTTGAGATTTAGCTCTATCTTACCAATTTTAATTTCAGGTCGTAGGTATTGGTTCTGCAGTTGTCTAATTTATAAAATAATGGATAAGGTTTCAAAAAACACAAAACATACACAAGAAGGGCGCCATCTGATTATGAAGCTTAATAATGATAATTAAATAAATCAAATAGATTAAATGAATCTAATAATTCTGTCTGAAGTCACTAATCAGAAAATGAAATCAGACCGATAAAAATTTAATGCAAAATATTAGTTAATTTCAACAAAGTTAAAAATTTAGTTAAATATGAAAATATGAATAAAAACTTTTATAATTATATGGTTCAGTCTTACTGGTTTTAATTAACTTTAAAATCATATTTATTTGAAAAAACAAGAAAAAAATATAAAAAGATTACAAATTTGAAACTCAAAAACATTCAAATAAGTCCCTACCTAAGAGCTCTTTTACTAATGAAATTTTAATAAATGAAAGTTGTATTAAAATACATATAAATGAAAAACAAACTGTAAAAATATTACCAAGATTCAAAAAGAATTTAAATGTTCAACTCTCAAAAAAATACATAAGTCACTGTACCTTTAGTTGTCAATAATTCGCAAACCAAAATTAACGCTAAATTGCACAAATATGACTCCTGCATACATCAAACAATCGCAGCAGGCGGAAGCTGGAATGTCCGTAGATTTCTGCTTTCCATTATTCAAGGATGCAATGGATTAACCCTCGTAATATCTGTATGTGGTGAACCATTATTTACAAATTCACCCACAAAACACAATAACTGAATACAACCATAAACTTTCATAAGATTTGGTTATTAATTAATTTTGATAACCATCAGCAAAGGTTAGTTGTTTTCATTAAAACAATTCACTTGTTATTTAAATCTGAACTAGATTTATAAGGCACTTAACTCAAGTTTATTTATTAATCGAGATTTCGATCACTGAAGAGAAAGTCTGTAATTATTAATTTGTTTTTGATATTTCGGTACGAGGATTGTTTAAACGAGAATGCGATACGGTAAACTGTATTAACGCTATTACACTTTTAATAGGGAAAATTAGATTTCCCATTCTTCAAAAGAACAAACATCCGGAAAATGTTTAACTGTATAACGGTACTTTATCGACCGCAAATTCTTGATGAATATCCGGACACTTAATTAAACGGTATGATTATTAACTGTAAATTGTCTTAAATAACTCTGCTCGGCATCCGACACCGGCAGTCGACCAAACTATACGAGAACTAGATTTAGAATTTTCTTTAATTCTAATTAACTAAAGTAAAACGGTAATTCTATAATGTCGACCGAAGTCAACTGTCTTCTCTGAAGTCTGGATCGGAAGTGTTTTGGCATTTTGGATCTCTCTTTTACGCGGGGAAGTTGTTTTCTATGCAACAAAGAAGTTTTTACTAGCATTTACACGAGATTTTTGTCCTAATGAAAAAAATAGAAAATGGGATGACGCGAGAGCTGGTACAAGGACACTGTCATCGGCAGGCTAGACGTGCGGATCATGCAATTTTCAAGTTAAAACGCAGAAAGGCCAAACTGAATTCGTCAACACGTGTTAGGTGCTATTTTCCAAACAAAGGGAGTTTATTTTTTACCATGTTTTCTCAGAACGCAAACTGGAATATTTTTATAAAGCTGTACGTAAATGCGCCACTGACTATTTTATCAGGGTTTTAGCAACGCAGCCAGTTTTTAACGAATACACGTGAACAAGCAAAGCACTAAAGACATAATTTATTGCTCCAACGTCTTCTAGTTTTATGGGAGTTCAAAAACAACCTTTTAAGATATTACTTTGTAAATATGTTTATACGAACAAAATTTTAGCTACAAATAAAATATAGATTTGCAGGACCGGACTTTAGGTTTTTCAATAAATATACATGCAAAATTACACATATTTGATACCGATAGAAAATATACCGTTACAATTTATATGTAATTTCGTTGATATGTGTTACTGTTATGAATAAAATTGGTTAAATGTTCAGCTTATAACTTTGCTTATAGGGAGTGAGTGAAAATTTTTTCACCACTGCTTTCGCTCACCCGTTGCTACGTAAGTAGGTTGAATGGACAAAACAAACGCTTTCACCTTTGGTATCTAGGTAAGAAACAGTAATTTTCAACGACAGGATTGAACAAGAATTATATCTCAGCAACCGCTTGTGCGATTTAATGATCTTGGTTCTATTTAAAGCTAAGAGTGAGTTCTAATAGCGCGTATATAAATGTTTCTGAAAAAGTTCTAGAACTTGGTTTTAAGATTCTTAGAACTTTTTGAAAAATCTTAGAACTAAGTTCTAGAACGTTTTCCTTTTTCTAATGTCCACTGTGAAGAGTATATTTGTTTTAGTAAAATACCAAAAAATGAGAAAAATCGGACAAGTAGTTTTTGAGAAAGAAGATTTCTATATAGAAAAGAAATCCAAATTTTCTGATTTAAAGTATAAATTTCATGTTCGACGAACAAAAAGTTCGTCTCTGAATTCGTGAAGCTGTCTGTCGGTCTGTCGCCTTTTTTGAATTTTTCTTTTTGGAATCTTATAGTACATTGTATTCTAAGAAACTTTTGATTGAAACATTTTTTTGTATCTCTTCGCGAAAGTGGCCGAAAATTCCGGTAAATTTTTGAAAAATGAAAAATTTTGTATTTTTTAAAAATTTACGAAAAAATAAACATTTTTAGCAACAATTTTTTTTTAACGAAAAGTCTTAGTACTTAGAATTTTAGTTTTTATGACAACTAATGTGTTAGGTCAACATTAGTTTTCAAAAATAAATTAGTTTATTAAGTATACAGTTGTTTTTGTTCGTCATAGCTCTGCGCATTCTCAACTGGTTTTCTATGGAATTGTTTGTAGAATTTCATTTAAGTATACATATTTTGATTTCCATCTCCTGGATGTAAATGATGAACTATTTGGCAACCGACTGTTATTTACTAATTTGATGTTGAATACGGCTTCCCGATTTTATTAAGTAATTGAAAAATTAAATGTGATGTTTACATTAAATGAAATGTGTTTTAGAACTCAAAGGACAAAAGGGAGTTAATGAAAGGATAAGCCGAGGGGTCAACCACTCTTCCAAAAAATGTACATGTATTGCCAAAATCCAAGATTTTCTCGCAATTTCTATGATTTTCGAGGATTGCCTCCGCAATCTCTGATTTCCAAGGATTGCGTTCACAATCTCTATGATTTCCAAGGATTGCTTTTGCAATGTCTATGATTTCCGAGGATTGTAGGATGATTTCTAGAATGTGATTGCTTCTTCATTGACGTGCTAATGTTTGAAAAGTGATTTTCAATGTGATTGCTAAAGATTAGAACAAAATCGATAGTATTTGTACTCGTTTTTTACAAGAATAGTATTATTAATCAAAATTTGTTTGTTAGTTAAATTCATTTATAAAGATATCACGAAGGACATTACTTCACACTTCACAAATAAAATGCTTCATTTAGGAACTCTTATACAATTATTAATTTTAACGTTACATAAGTATAAAAAGATTTCTAGAGTTTTGACTTTTATAGTCTTTTTCAGTACCCATTTTGCAACGGCCTTTTAAACGAAATGGATTATTCCCTACTACTACATACATATAATTTCTCCAAAATCAGAACAGTTTTGAGAAAAAAAACATTTTTTTCATTAAAAAATTCCCTATTGTTCTGTTAACCGTCTTTTCGATTATCCTTCAATGCTTGACGGATAATCGAGTCCTACTGTAATTCGATAGGCCCATAAAAGAAAAATATATTTTTACAATCTGCACATCCTCTTCTTTTGGCCAAATATTAATACTCATCTAGCTTAGATTTTAAAAATTTTATTTTAAATGTATGACCATCTAAAACTTCCACTATGCGCCTGATGTACCATGTGTCACATGCAGTGTCTGCCATAAAGTTGGATCCATATGGGAAAGTTTTTAATATTCTGATTGGAAAAAGACATTGTGAGGCAATCAACTCTGCTTCCAAAAATACTGGCAATAAGCCATGTCAAAGTTAACAGGTGATATTTCTATACTTAATCAATTTCTAATAATCTCGAAACAGATGGCACTCGTTTTAAACAATCGTTTATTTAAACATTTTAATCATGGTACAATAGCATATTATTATACGAGTTGTATAAAAGGTCTATTGTAGCACAAGTTGTTTGGGACACTACGAGTGAAGCGAGGAGTGTTCCAAGGGAATGAGTGCTACATTAAGTCTATAAAACAAGTATAATATACTATTTTTTATACTTTGCGTCATTAGTTTGATAGAAATTGTAAATTCAAGCTTTTAAAAACATTGCATTACAATCTAGTCATTTTTGCGTTTAACATGTGGTAAAGCTATAACATGACTTTTCACGTTTTGTGAGGTTAGAATGTGTCAAAATTAAATGTGTTTATATCTAATATAAAACAAATGTTACCAATCTTACAAAACAAATAGACCTCAGAAACGATGTTATAATAGCCTCTATTATGAAATCGTTTTTGATGTCACAATGAGTCCATTGCTAACGCCAAGTACAAAAATAAAGATTTTGGGGTTACAAATTAGTCTTTAATTAGTACTAAATGACAGCTTAGGAAATTTTCATTTTTATGAAAGTTGATTGCCAGTTTGCGCTTATTAGTTTTTTTTTGGTATTTTGTCTTTAATTAGCACTAAATTATAGGCGGGTTTTTTCGTTTTGCTTGAAGTGGGAGTGTTAGCTTTATTGATGTATTCACTTAACGATTCTCAAAATGCCGCTTTTAGCAAAAGTACTGATAATAAGTATGAATAACTATCGAATTTCCCGCAAATTAGTTATGGCACCACTTCTACTATATTCGATTTCGACGGCTGCGATGATGATTGCGGGATTGCGAAAGATTTCGCTGATTGCCAATAAAGACTGTGAGATTTTTGATGATTTCCTTGTGATTGCGTGCGATTGCCGCCAAAATGTACATGTATTGCGGCGAGTGGTTGACCCCTCGGGATAAGCATAAATAGAATTAACACAATCAGTAGAATATATTGAAGGTATAAATTTCAATTAATTTTCAATATCCTAATTTTCAATTTTCATGTACATACATGAGGTCTGTTTTCAATGCACTCCATTGTGTTGATTATGTTGCTATTCTCTTATTACCGATTTTCATGTCATCCTCGCAATCCCTATTTATAAACTGGAGTCCTCAAATGTAATTTCTTTTGCTGCAGTTGATGTTCCTGCCAATCTAAGTTATTTGGTATATCATACTCGTATTAATTACTTAAGTTAATTTGTAATGTATCACTGCAATAATTTTACAAAACCACATGAAATGAAAAATTAAATTGCAAAATCCTTTTATCTAATAATTATTTTGTAATTAAATAGGAAGCTACAAATGCTATTATTTGCATTACTGTTACCTACATCAATAACGAGAAAATTTCAAGATATTCAGAATGTAATTATAAGTATCAAATTATTTATTGGCTTTTTATTTAACTCTTTAAATTAGTGGGTTCTTTCAGTCAAACAAAAATACTATTTGACTGAAATGTTTCAATTGAAAATTTCAACAAAATATAGTTATATACTAAAAAGCTAACACAAGGCTGCGAAATAGAATATGTACAAACTTTCCTAGACGAATTATATATCAATCGATGCGTTTTTGTGAATGAATGAAAATCTGAAATAATTCTGACGACGCGTTTGCGGTTAAATCCCGTTATATTAAATTTAAGTATGTGTTTTTTTCAAAAATTATATCTCAGCTACCGCTTGTCCGATTTTAATGATCTTGAGATCTAGAAGTTCTAGAACTTGGTTCTAAAATTTTTAGAACTTTTTGAAAAATCTTAGAACAAAATTCTAGAACGTTTTCCTTTTTTTAAGTAGCCCACTGTGAAAAGAAGGTTTTTCTGTACTGCAAAATAAACAATATTAAACAATAAAAGTTTATACTTAGTTTAAAAGATGCTCAAGATTACCACGGTTTGAGATTTAGCTCTATCTTACCAATTTTAATTTCAGGTCGTAGGTATTGGTTCTGCAGTTGTCTAATTTATAAAGAAATGGATAAAGGTTTCAAAAAACCACAAAAACATACACAAGAAGGGCGCCATCTGATTATGAAGCTTAATAATGATAATTAAATAGATCAAATAGATTAAATGAATCTAATAAATCTGTCTGAAATCACTAATCAGAAAATGAAATCAGACCGATATAAATTTAGTGCAAAATATAGTTAAATTTCGACAAAGTCAAAAACTTAGATTAATGGAAGTATGAATAAAAACTTTCATAATTACATGGTTCAGTCCTACTGGTTTTAATTAACTTCAAAATCATATTTATTTAAGAAAACACAAGAAAAAATTATAAAAAGATTACAAATTTTAAATCCAAAAATTTAAATAAAGAATCCCTACCTAAGAGCTCTTGACTACTGAAATTCTAATGAATAAAAGTTGTATACTGAATTACAAATGAATGAAAAACAAACTGTAAAAATATTACCAAGATTCAAAAAGAATTTACATCAATGTTCAACACTCAAAAAAATACATAAATCACTATACCTTTAGTTTTAAATAATTCGCAAAACCAAAATCAACGCTAAACTGCACAAATATGACTCCTGCATACATCAAACAATCGCCGCAGGCGGAAACTGGAATGTTCGTAGATTTCTGCTTTCCATTATTCAAGGATGCAGTGAACCATTATTTACAAATTCACCCCCAAAACACAATAACTGAATGTAACCATAAAAGTTCCATAAGATTGGGTTATTAATTAATTTTGATAACCATCAGCAAGGGTTAGTTGTTTTCATTAAAACAATTCACTGTTATTTAAATCTGAACTAGATTTATAAGGCACTTAACTCAAGTTTATTTATTAATCGAAATTTCGGTCACTGAAGAGAAAGTCTGTAATTATTAATTTGTTTTTGATATTTCGGTACGAGGATTGTTTAAACGAGAGTGCGATACGGTAAACTGTATTAACGGTGTTACACTTTTATTAGGAAAAAATAGATTTCCCATTCTTCAAAAGCACAAACATCCGGAAAAGTATTTAACTATATAACGGTACTTTTTATTTAGCGGCAAATCTTTTAATTAATATCCGGACACTTAATTAAACGGTATGATTATTAACTGTAAATTTTCTTAAATAACTTTGCTCGGCATCCGACACCGGCAGTCGACTAAACTGTACGAAAACTAGATTTAGAATTTTCTTTGATTCTAATTAACTAAAATGAAACGGTAATTCTGTAATGTCGACCGAAGTCAACTGTAGTCTCTCAAAGCTGGATTGGAAGTGGCTTGACATTTGGACCTCTGTCTTACGCGGGGAAACTATTTTGTTCTGGGGATGTTACCTGACGTCCACCAATCGAAATCCGTAAACGTTCGCATAAGCAAATCAAAATTATGGCAAGTTCAGTCCACGTGGACACAACAAGGAAGGTTTTACTAGCGTTTACACGAGATTCTCGTCCTAATGAACAAAAATAGAAATGGGATGGCGCGAGAGCTGGTACAAGGACACTGTCATCTGCAGGCTAGACATGCGGACCATGCAATTTTCAAGTTTAAAACGCAGAAAGGCCGAACTGAATTCGTCAACACGTGTTAGGTGTTATTTTTCAAACAAAGGAAAGTTTATTTTTTACCATGTTTTCTCAGAACGCAAACTGCAATATTTATATAAAACTGTACGAACTTAAATGCGCCACTAAATTTTACCAAGGTTTTAACAACGCAGCCAGTTTTAACGAATACACGTGAGCAAACACAAGCAAAGCACTAAAGACATAATTTATTACTCCGACGTCTTCTAGTTTTATGGGAGTTCAAAAACAACCTTTTAAGATATTACTTTGTAAATATGTTTATACGAACAAACTTTTAGCTACAAATAAAATATAGATTTGCAGGACCAGACTTTAGATTTTTCAATAAATATACATGCAAAATTACACAAATTTGAGACCGATAGAAAATATACCGTTACAACTGTAAAGAGCATATTTGTTTTAGTAAAACACCAAAAAATGAGAAAAATCGGGTAAATAGTTTTTGAGAAGAAAAATTCTGAAGATTTATATGTAGAATAAAATCGAAATTTTCTGATTTAAAATATAAATTTCATGTTTTTTCTATGGAATTGTTTGTAGAATTTTGAATTTTTGGAACGAAATTGATACAAAAGTATAAAATTTAATCTCAAATATGATTTATTTATTGATTATTAGGTAGTTTAATTATTTACAATTAAATTTTACAAGTGCAATAACAATATAATTGAATTCAATTTTCAAGCATTAAAAGGAAATTGTAATATTATTCTACCTTTTCTAGAATTAGTAGATGCTTTGGCTTTTAAAAACCAACAATAATCAGATAACATAAATTTATCGTATCTACCTTGATACAGTTTTTCAGCTATTTTAATATATTGATGAAAACGTTCACCCACTTTATCTGAAAAATCAATACAATTAGCTGGAAAATCATTGATATGCTTATCCATAATGTGAAGCTTGTAGGACATGTAGCAACCCATTGCTTCATAACTTTCAACTAATTGACGAGCAATTTCTTGATAATATTGAGAATGAGTTTTACGAAATTTGTATAAACGTTTTTAAGTGTCATCTAAGCTCTTCTTTCGATTGATGATAAATATTTTTCAAATTGTTGTGAATTTTCGCTTTTTAAAAGTTTACGTATTTCTGGACCATCGAGTTGAGCAGCTTCTAACTTTGTTGATGGTTTATAACTAAGTAAATTACAGATGAATTGATATGCTGGACCATCAACTGATAGTTTTTTAATGAATTGTGCTATTAGACCAATTTTAACGTGTAAAGGTGGTAATAGAATATCAGTTAGATTAATTAAAGGTTGAGCGACGGCAGATTTTTTACCAATAGTGAAGTTTGAATGTGTTTGAATATTTTCATGATGATACTGAAGGTATTGATTATTACTACGATAGGTACCATACAAATCACAAAGAATACATGGATTTTTAACTGATGGACTACCAATACCACAAAGCACGTTAAGCAATTTTAAATCTGCAATAACTTTCCAACGGTGTGAATTGTAGCTGATTAAGTGAATATCAGTGTATGTTTCTTTTGATGATGGTGAATAGAGAAGAGGGATAGATGGAAGTAAGTTACCATTGTAAGGTAGAACAATTTTAAAGTAAACGCCATTGATCTTGTACGTACTCATAATCTAACCAATTAAACAGACCATGAATATTTTTTAAATATTGTGTACCATTATGTTCATCAAATAAATTAAGTATATCATGATTTCTATTTAAAAATAACCAACTCGACAATCAGTTGTAAGTGCATCGTGTTTCAACATATTAGACGCTAGTACCATTTATTGACCCTAGTTAAATCAAGTTCTTTAACTAGTTGATTAAGTGCTGCTTGATCATAAGGAATAAATTCTCCTGGATTACTTGGAGGATGACGATGGTGATAATAGATCTTCATAACGAGCTTGTTTTGGGACAGAACATGATTCGATGGTTGAAAACAAATTCAGAATAGTTTGAGTAACATTATGTTGACAATTTTTAGGCCATCGATAAGAAACTTGAAAACGACGATCTTGATTTTTTTCTGCTAAACACACAAAACATGCATCTTCATGATTACTAAACGAAAAATTTGTTTGATTCCAAATTGCAGGTGATGAATTGTTAGATTTAGTAGCAATGAACACAGTACAAAGAAAACAGAATAGATTAAGTGATTTATTACACTTCGAATTGTTCATTGAAGAACGTGGCTTATTATCCTATTTATCGACTATTCCCAACTATTACAAATAAGCACCAAGGGTAACAAAATTTGGATGATAATTGATTGAAAACACAATGTAAAATGATAAAATGAACCCCTTTGAGTAGATGAAACAATTCTATGTTTCATGATTATAGAGTTCCACAAAGTAAACGCAATTCTATGTTTATTTATAATGTAACCGTAATTACAAGTATTGCGTCACCACCGAACACGTGGACGAAATTGTTAAATACAACGAGGATCCAATAAACACCATAAAAGATAAGATAAACCAACGATGAGTTTGAGATGTGCAGTAACGTTCCAAACAAATTTTAATCAATAAATAATATTTAGGGTTTATACGGTCATTCATAACCAAAAGACAATTTGTGCGGTGTGTTTTTATGATTACACTATCTTGATACAACGAAAAGTAAATACCTTAAGACAAATATCTATTAAACAAACAAACAAAAAATATGTGGAACATTTCACAACAAATGTGACATTTTTGAACAAAAAATATATTTTCCCATTAAAATAATATATAAGTTCCGAAAACAATACCATAGAAACACATGAAATTTACACACTAAATCTGAAAATTTTTATTTTTTTTTACATAGAAATTTTCAAAAATTGTTTTCTCAAAAACTATTCGTCCGATTTTTCTCATTTTTTTGGTATTTTACTAAATCGCATATGCTCTTCTCAGTGCGCATTTAAAATAAGAAAACGTTCTAGAACATTGTTCTAAGATTTTTAAAAAGTTCTAAAAGTCTTAGAACTAAGTTCTAGAACTTTATTCGGAAACATTTTTATACATGCATTTAGAACTCACTCTTAGTTTTATATATACCCCAAGATCATTAAAATCGGACAAGCGGTTGCTGAGATATAATTTTTGAAAAAACATACTTAAATTTAATATAACGGGATTTAACCGCAAACGCGTCTTCAGTATTTTTTCAGATTTTCATCTACTCACAAAAACCCGTCGATTGATATATCATTCGTCTAGGAAAGTTTTTACATAATCTATTTCGCAGTCTTGTGTTAGCTGTTTAGTATATAACTATATTTTGATGAAATTTTCAATTGAAATATTTCAGGAAAATAGTATTTTTGTTTGTCTGAAAGGACCCACTCATTTAAAGAATTAAATAAAACAGCCAATAAATAATTTTATACTTATAATTACATTCTCGGTATCCTGAAATTTCCTTGTTATTGATATAACAATAATGAAAATAATAGCATTTAGCTTCCTATTCAATTACAAAATAATTGAATTGCTTCTATTAGTTCAGTGAGTGGTTAATTATTTTTTAAGCTACCAGATTAAAGGATCTTGTAATTTAATTTTTCATTTCATATGGTTTTATAAAATTATTGCAGTGATGCCTTCAAATTAACTTTAGTGATTAATACGAGTAGGATATACCAAATAATTTAAATTGGCACGAATATCAATTGCAGCAAAAGAAATTCCATTTGAGGACGCCAGTTTATAAATAGGGATAGCGAGGATGACAGGAAAATCGGTAATAGGAGAATAGCAATATAATCAACACAATGGAGTGCATTGAAAACAGACCTCATGTATGTACATTGAAAATTAGTATATTGAAAATTAATTGAAATTTATACCTTCAATATATTCTACTGATTGTGTTAATTCTATTTATGCTTATCCTTTCATTAACTCCCTTTTGTCCTTTGAGTTCTAAAACACATTTCATTTAATGTAAACATCACATTTAATTTTTCAATTACTTAATAAAATCGGGAAGCCGTATTCAACATCAAATTAGTAAATAACAGTCGGTTGCCAAATAGTTGATCATTTACATCCGGGAAATGGAAATCAAAATATGTATACCTAATGCATCCGGATGCTTTTATAGTTGATAGTTTTTCCATATTTGAAAAAATATTTACATTTAAATTGGATGTTTGTAAAGTAGCTATAGCTGTTAAACCAACCTGAATTATTTGTATTAAATTATAATATTTTAAGTTGTTATAATGACTTGAAACGAAAAAAGGTAATGTGTATTATAAATGATGTTTAAGTTTTTAATTATTTTAAATTTAATGTTAATTACAAAGTTTTTTATGTATTGCTGTGGTATCTAACCATGCATATAATATTCACATACAAAGGATATTCTAATTTGTTGGGAATTTTTATTTAATTTGAGTTTATTGTATAAAAGACCATCCAAAACGAGAAAAAACGAGTCTAAACCCTCAAAAGTGATCAGTACTGGAGAATATCAGCATATCAGATAACTCCACGATAACTACTTAAATCCAAGCAATCACATAACCTAAATCGCCTAAAACCAAATTCATTAATGTAATTAATTGTGTGGCGATGACAAACTACTTGCTGCAATACCAATGGGATTGCCTTATAAATAAAGATATCCAGACAATGTGGAACAACTTCTCAACAGTCATCAGTCGCACCAAACTTCTCTTCACCCGATCCTCCACGTCCCATCAGAATATGGATAAACCGTGGATAACCGAAACACTAATTCACCAGGTCCAACATAAACGAAAACTTTGGAAAGAAATATAAAAACAGTAGCAATGAAACTGATTATGTGGCACACAGAAATTTTTCAAATAAGCTATCAGCGGATATTAAATATGCTAAAGCAAGGTCAGCGCCGTCCTTTGGATTTTGGGGCCCTGGGCACAAATATGGAGTGGGGCCCCCAGTAAATAAAATATATATGATAATCACTGTGCAACAATTTTCGGATCATCGCTTCCAGCCCGAGTGGCTACAATGCTAAATAGAAGTAGACCAACAGACTAACAAAACCCCAGCGGGGTTTGGCTACATTAGCTCGCATTATTTTTTATGACCTCCTGAAGTTGGCATGTTTTTATACCAATTTTTCGACTTTTTGCGATGTGTAAGTCAATAAAATGGATCAATGTATGAATGAATCAAGTAGAATTAAATATTTTAAGCTTGAAAAAATGAAAATGTACTTTTTTCAATACATTTTTCGCATTTTGACCCAATTGTCGCGATGTGATTCGAATTTAATTTTGTTTTTAGTTAATTTAATGAATAAACAAAAGGAAATATGCCGGCAGTCGACAGAGTGGTTAGAGCGGATTATATCGCTTAACAGAGTTAAGTCGAGTTTGCTCTGGAAAATACTCGGATGGGTAAACCACGAGCGCAGTGTACTTGCCTACATGACTCTGTTGCCTCATCTCACACACCAACATATCCACTCTGCCGCTCGGTGCGCCCGACACCTCGACACCGAAAGGTATAAGGGGTTAAAGATTATGTATTTACAAAAGGAAATGAATAAATCGAAATAATTTAAGCCATCTCCAAAACATGATGCGACGTACATTCATTGAACGAACATTCATTGGACTGAAGCAACGCGCACAATGAACGCATTCAATGATCGAACCAATTTTGACGTATGTGTCAATTAGTTTATTTGTTTTGTAAGACAAATATCGTGACTTTGTGATTTGTTTGTTCTGTTTACGTTTAATCACTCAAGTAAGTTACAAGAGTAATACCCGATGACACGTCCGGGCTCGCTGGTTTTGGCAGTGGAATGTTTTCTGTGTGTGGTAATGGTATTTGAGCACTTGGGACGCTCAAATACACTTTATTCTTCATTTTTTTCACACACGCGTAACAATTTGTTGGGTCGTGATCAATCGGATCCGTCCAGATCATCGGCACGCCAAACGAAAGACTTCTAATTCTTTTATGCATCCAATTCAAGAGATCACCGCAACACTTTTTGCAAACGACATTTGTTGCCCAAGTGACGTTGGAAATAACTGGTTGGTTGAAGTACTTTTCGTATGCGAACTTAAATTATTCATTGAAAAAGCCATGTTTTGTCTTTTGTGGTGTGAAATGGACACAAATGTAACAGAAATTGTTTATATTGCAAGCCATTTTAGCGTCACAAATATTCGTCTTTCAAACGTAAACAGAACAAATAAACTCAATGACACGTTCAATGAATACGTTCATTGAGCGCATTGGTTCAGTCCAATGAATGTTCGTTCAATGAATGTATGTCGCATCATGTTTTAGAGATGGCTTTAAATTATTTCGATTTATTTATTTCTTTTTGTTTTTCATTAAATTAATTAAGAACAAAATTAAATCTGAATTACATTGCGAAGATTGGGTGAAAATGCTAAAATGTACTGAAAAAGTATCAAAAAAAAAGTATGGGCTACAAAGAACATTTTGAACCATCAAAAGGCTAATAAATCAGGAAATTTTCATTTTTTTAAAAGCTTAAAATATTGAATTCCACTTGCTTCATTTATATACTGATCCATTTTATTGACTTACACATCGCAAAAGCTTGAAAAATTGGCATAAAACCATGCCAATTTCATCAGGTAATAAAAAAGAAATGCGAGCTAATATAGTCAAACCCCGCGGGGGTTTTGTTAGTCTGTTGGTCTATTTTCATATCGCGTTGTAGCCAGTCGGGCTGGAATTTCTTGTTGCACTGTGTAATAATAATCATAGTGGTGACAAATTTCCGGAAATTTATTTTTTGGAAACTTTCAGTTGAGATATTCAGGTTTAGCTTTATGTATAAAAACTTGCATCAAATGTCGCTCTCTCGATCTATTTTACTAATGTGTAAGATACATATTGTGTTGTTAATTAAAATAAGGTAACTCGGTGCGGGGCCCTACTAGACCGCGGGGCCCCGGGCGTACGCCCGGCTGACCGACCTTAGGGACGCTTCTGAGCAAGGTACGAATATAACCTTGTTGAAAATCCTAAATCCTTTTACTCGTACGTAAGAAAAAACATATCCTCAAAAGTATCAGTCCACTCATACAAAATGGCAACGGTCTCTCATGCAAAGACAGTAACGAAGCAGCTTGCATATTTGCAGATCACTTCAGTACTGTATTCTCTAGAGAACTTGATGGACCTATGCCTGCTGCTCATGGTACTAGACTCGCGTCATCTTTAGCAGAAGTTTTAATGTTATATGTTTAGGGGATGCGAATGTAGATTTCTTGGACTCAGAAGATTGTGGTACTAGATATTTTCAAAACATGTTGAATTCTTTTAATTTAGCTCAAGTTATTAACGAACCTACTAGAATAGGATTACAAAAAGCTTCCCTGTTGGATATTATAATTGTAGCTGACACGGAGTTGCTTAGTAATTCTGGGGTAGTTAACTGTAATTTGAGTGATCATGATTTGGTATACTGTACACTTGCAGGTTTTTCTTTTAAACGTTTACCTGTTGTGCGAACATTTACAAATTATAAAAATTTTAATTTGGATTCGTTCGATGAAGAATTACAATCTCTTCCTCTGCAACAAATATATCATATAACTGAGATTAATAACAAGGTCGCTTTTTTGAATAACCATTTAATAAATTTATTTGATAAGCATGCCCCTTTTACTACAGCTACATTTACTAGAAACCCATCGCCTTGGTTAACAGATAATATAAAACATCTTATGAAGTTGAGAGATAAAGCTAAAGATAGACATAAGAAAAACCCTACAGTAGGTCATTGGGATTACTATAAATTATTACGCAATTTCACAAACAATGCTGTTGCACGTGAAAAAAGGGCATATTTAGAATTTAAATTATGTAACACAACAGGTAGACAAACGTGGTCAGAATTAAAACGATTAAACATATCAAGCTGTACCATTGAACAATGATTTTACAAATAATATTGACGACGTTAACAACTACTTCGTTAATAGTGCTCCAAATATTCCAATTGATGGTACAACCTTAAACTACTATCAAACTAACACTTTAGTAGATAATAAACTAAGTTTTAAATTGATCGAACATAACGACATTCTTAAAATAGTCAAGTCCTTGAAAACAAACGCAATTGGAATGGATGGATTAAACGCTAGAATGATAAAACTATGCTGTCCCTATTTAATATCGTTTATCGTACATATAGTAAATAGCTGCCTTTTGGAAGGAACATTTCCAGATAATTGGAAACACTCTCTTGTTCTACCGCTGCCAAAAGTTGCACAGCCTCTTAACTTAAAAGATTTCAGGCCTATAAGTATACTTCCTACCCTGTCGAAGATATTGGAAAAAGTTATTAACTCTCAAGTCAGAACTCATCTGCTAAATAACAATCTATTGCCGGAGGTTCAATCAGGATTTCGACCCTTACATAGCTGTGCAACTGCGCTGCTACATATATCTGATGATATTTTAAGAGCATCAGACATGGGTAGATGTACTGCTTTAACACTTCTGGATTTCAGTAAGGCTTTTGACACTCTTGATCATAATCTGCTTCTCGCTATATTGCATTATGTGGGTTTGGATGGGGTTGCAGTCAAGTTTGTTGAAAGTTATCTGACTGGAAGGGTTCAGAGAGTTAAAGCTGGGGACAAGGTGTCAATGGCGGCGAGTATAACAAGAGGGGTTCCTCAAGGCTCCATACTAGGCCCCCTGCTTTTTACTATATATACGAGTAAATTCTGCACAGAGATTAAGACCTGCAAGATGCATATGTACGCAGATGATACCCAAATCTACCACTGTTTTAAATATAATGATATTCACCAAGCCGTCAAGGATATAAACAATGATTTGGATAGTTTATTTCGCTTGTCTACAAATCATGCCTTGCAACTAAACCCTTCAAAGTCTCGTGTACTGCTTTTTATTAATAATAATTTAGATACATCTCAACTGCCAGAAATCAAAATAAACAATGTCCCCATACCTATTGTTGATAAAGCAAAAAATTTAGGCTTGGTTTTCGATAAAACCCTACGATTTAAAGATCATATTGTTAAATGTGTTCAAAAAGCTTTCATGAATTTAAAATTATTATATCCTCACAGGCTGTATCTAACTGAGAAAACAAAAATAATGCTGTGTGAAACGCTAGTACTTTCACATTTTAATTATTGTACTCCAGTATATCACTTTTGCCTAGATTATGAAACATCTGAACGTATACAAAGAATTCAAAATGCTTGCTTGAGATTTATTTATAATATCCCTAAATATGATCATGTTTCACACAAGTTATCAGATGCAAAATGGCTTTCTATGAAAAATAGACGTCACCTACAAAGTGCCACAATCTTTCATAAATTAATTGTTGAAAAGCAACCACCCTACTTATATAACAAGATCAGATTCAGGACCGATGTTCATAGCCTAAACCTTCGCCATTTATTGACTATACCAAAGCACAGAACGACTCTTTTCGAAAGGTCTTTCACTTATAATATTTCGAACATTTATAATGGTATCTCCCCATCTTTAAAATCACTTTCAGTTAATTCTTTCAAAAGGAGACTTTTTTTGTCATTATTGCAAACACAATAATAAGTTGGGTACGGCACGTATTATGTATGTAAATACATACTGGTATCGATTAAGCAATCTTGAGATTTTAATGCTATCCTCTTCTTCGACTTTTTTATTACTTATTACTTATTTCTTGTTTATTTTTTTTATTATCCTTCCTGCGATGTATGTATACCTAGATATCCGTTTTTCTAATTTAATATAGATCTACAGCCGCAGACAAAAGATTTTTTTTTAATTGTAATGCAAGGTGTGAGTGGAAGACCAGTAATAAACTGAACCCTCACCTTGAGGTTCTGCATTCTTTGTTGTTATTATATAGTATACAGTGTTATTGCATTTAGTTATTTTGATTATTGTACTACTTACTTTTTTTTTCTTGATGTACATTTATGTAAGAATTGCAGAATAAATATATATTATTATTATTATTATTACATTTACTATCCATGATGTTACGAAAGAACTTAAAGCATTATCAACTCAATCATCCCCAGGCCCAGATACTATTACAGCGAAACCTTTAAAGGAATGTGCGGATGCTCTCAGTTACCCAATTCACCTCATAATATGCAAATCATTTGAATTACGGCAAATCCATTGAATTGGCGAATTACCTACACCTTGGCTCGAAGCAAGTGTCACTCCGATTTTTAAGAAGGGAAGCAAATTCTTGGCAAGTAACTACAGACCTCTCAGTTTGAGCTGCATTATTTGCAAAGTAATGGAAAGAATTATTATTAATAAAATTGTACACTTCCTTGACAAAACAATATACTACCAGTATCACAACATAGGTTTATTCCTGGTCGATCGGTCGTAACAAACTTGCTAAATATAATGAACTCGTGGACGAAATTTCTAGAACATGATAACCCAATTAACGTCATATATCTCGATTTTAGCAAAGCATTCGACAAAGTTCCTCATCGCAGGCTCTTGCTTAAACTGGAACATGTAGGAATTAGAGGAAGGCTTCTTGCATGGATCTCCGCTTTTTTATCAGACAGGACTTTTTATGTAAGAGTTGGGAACGATGTATCCCATCCTAAACCGGTACACAGTGGCGTACCGCAAGGATCTGTTTTAGGACTAATTCTGTATCTTATTTACACGTCCGACCTACCTACACTATTACACAGCCAAACATCAATATACGCAGATGATACCCAGCTTTATGATGATCCCATTAATCATCAACTATTACAAAGGGACCTAGAATCAATTGATCGCTGGTGCACTGGATGGTTGATACCACTAAATAAGGAAAAATGCGTAGTCCTTCACATAGGTAAAAACAACCCACAATATCCCTACTACATTGGTAATACAGAACTTCAAAAAGTCAAAACCCAAGTAGACCTAGGCGTAACTACTATTCAAGATTTATTTTGGACAACACACGTTGTAAATATTGTCAAAAAAGCTAGAATCTTCTTATACGTTCTTCAAAAAACTTTTACTCGTCCTACTCCACAATTAGCCTGTAAATTATATACCGGCTATATCCGACCCCTATTGGAATTTGCGGCTCCTGTTTGGTCACTCTGGCTAATCAAAGACAAAAAACTGTTAGAGAGCGTTCAGAGAACAGCCACACGCTGGCCACAACAAATGCAACACCTGTCATACGAAAACAGAATGACTGCAATGAATCTCACGTCCTTAGAACCTTAGGGGCGATCTTATCCAAATATACAGAGTCACGCATGAACTTTTCCCTCCACATTTCCAATGGTAACAGTAAATAAAGATTGTAGGCTTCGTGGTCACAGTTTTAAATTGAAGAAAGAACAACTCCGTATGTCCCATCGTCTCCACTTCATCAGCAATAGGGCCTTCAACGCGTGGAATGCATTACCGGAAAGTGTTGTGAGTGCTAGTTCTATAAGTGCATTTAAAAATCGGTTAGACTCAAGTGCAAACATTTTAAATCTAAGTTGAACCAATTACAGCGTCATGGCAATTTTGAATAATTTCTAATTGTGGTTTTATCAATATAATTTACTGTTAATTTAATTTATAAGTAGAAAAACAGTTGTTTTACTTTAGCACCAAAACATTTAATATAGTTAGTTTGCCCTTTTTTTTCATTTTATACATTATCGGGAGTGTTATATAAGAACAATTTCACTTATCTTATATCAACAGAATATTATTTAGTTACTTCATTATTATTGTATACCACTAATTTCTTTGGTTTGTAGTAATCATCGCACAGTTTGCAAGTGCTGTATAGGTATTGTTGTACCTCAGTGATCTAGTTATTTAATAATAATAACAATATACCCTTAACTTGCAACGATATACCCAAAATAAGGATAATTTCAAAAGTTCTTGAAATATTCTCAAAATGCTGAAAATGCTTGAAATTCTCCAATTTTCTCAATCTCTTCTCATTTATAATGATAGTTGTAGTTAATTAGACTGTTGAAAGGTACTGCGTTGAAAAGTAATGTCATAATAAAAAATTGGAAAATATTAAGCTCATTGGGACGTATTCACTGTTACGTTAATAACGTGTTTAATTACCATGGTGACCAATTCTAATCTTTTTCCACCTGTTAGAATGATATAAAATTATCTTTTTTCTTGTTTTAGTTAGACAACTTTAATCATGGCATGTGAATACCGTCCCATATAGTCACTTTCCTAAAAACGAATAAAGACAAATACCTTGGAATTCGCCTTTTGGGCATCGAATTTGATGATTTTTTTAAGTTTTTACTTGTTAAGATGTGTTAACATAGCTATAACGGCCCAGTTAGCTGTTTGAAGCCCGACGAAGGAGAGCTTTAATACTTCCGCGGTCGTTATAGCTCTTAACAGAATGTGGTACGTTTAAATTCTGGCAATGTTTAGTATATGTTAAAAAATTGCAAAATTTTTCTATCGTAGACGCCGTTCTCACCTTGGCAATGGAAATTTTTGAAAAGCGGGTCGTTAAAAAGGACAGGACATTAAAACCTTTTTTAACAGCCCTCAGTGTTACCAGGATGTTATTGACAGCTTAACGGTTGTGAAGTTTTGAACGTTATTCCTATTATAACAACATAGTATGGCGAAAAGTTTAAAAATTACCTAAATGCAAAGTGCCGGTCACAAAATGGCCGCTAAAAATAAAATCTAGTATAATGAATATGTCGAAACAAGAGAAGGTATAGTTTACTGTACACAGTAAAAAATTTAGTGTAAAATTTCAACACTAGACCACTCTAAAAAGTATGTGATTACGAGGATTGTTCGGTAACTACGTGGCCTAACACAGAGATGGCGCGAATCTGCAGGAATCTTCTTTATCATTCTGTAGAATCATCCTTTAATAGGTTAAATATGACAGTACAGAGCGATCTGTCAATTAGTCTGTTTTTGACAGTGCGCTAAAGTGAACGTCTTGTGTGATTTTGTAAACAATGAAAAAAACTGAGTTGAGAGCAGTGATACAGTACTTTCATTTGAAAGACTTAACACCAACCGAAATCAAAGTAGAGCTGGATTCAACACTATTGGAATCCGCACCTTCGTTTTCAATGGTTAAAAACTGGGTTGCCGAATTTAAGCGTGGTCGTAGGAGCACAAATAATGAACCCCGTAGTGGACGTCCAAAAACTGCTACTGTTCCGGATATGGACTTGGATGACCGTCGAGTAAAAGTGCTCTATATAGCAGACATATTGGGTATCTCAAATTACAGTGTGCACAGAATTTTAACTGAAGAATTGGAAATGATAAAATACTCGGCGCGTTGGGTGCCGCGGTTGGTCACACCGGAGCAAAAACTAAACCGTTTGAGTGTTTCTCGCGACCTTTTGGCACGTTTTTGCTGCAATCCGAAGGACTTCTTACGCCGTTTATAACCGTCCATGAAACCTGGGTCCACTATTAGACTCCCGAAACAAAAGAACAGTCCAAGCAATGGACACACAAAGGTTCTCCGCCACCAATAGGCAAAAACAGATTTGTCAGCAGGAAAGGTTATGGCAACTTTCTTTTGGGATTCCCATGGAATTATTTTGGTTCACTACTTAGAAAAGGGGAAAACAATAAATGGCGAGTATTATGCCAATTTGTTGCAACAATTAAGCGTCAAAATCAAAGAGAAACGGTCTCATTTGGCAAAGAAGAAAGTGCTTTTTCATCAGAATAACGCACCTGCCCACAAGTCTACGATTGCAATGGCCAAAATTCATAAATTGGGATTTGAATTAGTGCCTCATTCGCCCTATTCCCCAGATATGGCTCCCAGCGATTATCATCTGTTTCCAAATCTAAGAAAATGGCTTGGCGGTAAGAGATTTTCGTCTAATTCCGAGGTAATCGCTGCGGTAAATAGCTATTTCGAGGACTTGAATTCATCGACCTACAATGAAGGCGTTGCTAATTTGGAATATCGTTGAAATAAGTGTATTGAGCGAGCAGGAGACTATATTGAAAAATAAAATGTTTATTGTCAAAAAAATTGCGTTTTCTTTGTTAGGCCACGTAGTTACCGAATAATCCTCGTATGTCCTATTTTGCTCGAAATTGAAGCACTCTAGGAAAAAAACGCAGTGGACAAAATTTATGTATTCTTTGATGAAGAATGCGATGTCGTTAAAAAAAATAAAAAAATATTTCTCTTTCTAATTTTTTCAACTTTTAAATTTTTTTTGAACTGGTTACGTGTTTGCCCTGTTTTAGGGGTCAAATATGAATTTTTACATATAGGAGACATGTGACATTCAAAAGTAGAGGCTTCAAACTTTAAAATGAGCCACCGCTGGCCTTTCTAAGTTACGCCAATTTTTGGACCTAGCCGGTGGTTGAATTCAGAAGGAATGACCCATATACAATTAAAAGATAAGAACGTATTGAAAAAAAATGTATACGAGCCCAGTTGGGACATTTCTATTTTGGTTAAAGGACATCCCGGAACCTTTACTTCGAAATTGTTTTTCTTGGTATGGTTGTTAAATGTTGCTGAGTGAACTACTCGTGCTCCTTGCCAACTCTCATGAAATTTGTTTTAGGAGATTCCCTTGCAGCACTGCGTGAACTCCGCCAAAGTGCAAAATTATTACAATTATGATGTAATTACTCTTTGGTTTTGCGAATTAAATACAATTATAATTATTGCTTTTACTTACCTAATTTCTTAATATCTGTGTTTATTGTTTGGAAATAAAACACTGAACATGAATCATGTATTTAAAAAAGCGTTTGCTGTTGAACATGTCAAGTTTCAAAGTGCTCCCGTCTTATTACTCATCATAAGTAACACTAATTACTAAAATTATAAAACAATACATGTATTAATAAAATGTTTAACAAGTAAAATTGTTTTAAGTTACCTTATATTAATTATTAAAACAAACTGCGAAGTTTCACGTTCATACGCAGTAAAAAGACATGAATATCAACAGGTGTCTAGTTAACTGTCAACACTTTGCAATTTAAAAAGTTACTAGAATGAGCGCGAATTTCAAGATCTTACAAATCTAAACTTAATGTAGGTACTAATTTATGTACACATACCTGTTTTTGGTCTAGTCAATATAAATTTGATCTCTAAATTTTGCTTAGTTGTTCATTACATTTTAAATTGTACAACTACGTTAAGTTAGTGAAAAATTTGTAAAATTCTTAAATTCCCACCAATTTTAGTAACTTTTGAAATTTCAAAGATTCAGCAAATCAAAGTCAAATACAGCAGACAGCTGATTGTCGGCATGTTTGTTAGTGTCGTTAATGTGCACACGCTTCTCTTACCAAATACACTGTCAAGTGTATATCGGGGCCAATTCGTTTTATTTACTCTAACTATGGTAACATCAACACTAGCAAACATCTTTTGAGCAAGTTAGATCACTTTTTAACGGTTTTTCTTCTCTTAACAAAATTAGAATTAGAGCGGATTTTGTTATACTTTTAAAGTAGAATACTATTAGATTGAATATTCATTCTATATAGAGTTAATTAATAATATAGAGAGAAAATACATTTCAGTAGTGAAGAATTATTTTTGTTACAAGAATAGAGTGAAAAAAATGATTTTCTACTTTAAATTTAACTTTAAAATTTTTACCCAGTACTCGTTCACAGGGCTGATTTTCTACTGTGTACAAAGAAAGTTTTACACTCACATTTTTATCACCAATATACAACACGAAACTTTAGCATTGAATATTTTCAACACTTTATTACTAAATATTTATATACAACATTCAGAAACTATTACACACCACAGAATTTTGATCAAAGAAATTGGACACGATTTTTTTACGCTACGTTATTTAAAAACATTCGTAACTATTGTTTCAAAATTGTAGTGTAAAAGAAAATCGTGTTCGATTTCTGTAATCAAAAAAAGTCTGTGTTTAAAGCTAGGCTGGTAAAGTTACTGCATGTTTATTTTGAGTGTTCAGTTTTTATTGTGTTAAAATGTTTCCAAAAATGTGTTTTCATGACGAAACGTGTTTCGCCTTGACTCGCACCATACGTATCAGCATTACAGATGATGATATCGTGTTGTACATTTACCAAACCCACGATGAGAACTAATTCTGTGTATTTAGCAGACTTATGCACAAAACTCGATTCTGCGCAGCTACATTTAAAGAGGGTAGATCTGTAAGTTCAACTATGGCTGGGAAATAGTATGACAATTCAAGACTAAGGTTGGACAATTAGGAATATAATATTTTACCCCATAAAAATGACAGATCCTGCTGCTTCAACATGTATTGAACGTTATATTTTAAGATTATATAATAGAATGCACCTGGAATCGATTCCAGGTGCTTACAAGATGTGGTTAACGGAAAGTTAAGCTGATAAATACTACGATGACTATCTATAACTACTAAATAAGCCAGAAATAATAAAAGTTATGGGTGCAATACCAAGGACTTTTTCTAGTTAGTAGCAAAACAGTTCACATGTATTAAAAACTTTTGTTTATTTTGAAACTTCAGGCAAATTATGCATGAAATAAATAACTAAATTAATTCATTACAAACTGTTAACATCGAATAAAAAGAATAATTTCAATATTGCGCCATTTTATTCAATAATTAACTTTGTATAGTGAACTATACCTGGCTCCGCAGTTTACATAGCGTTATCCTATATGCGGATGCGCGCATGCCACTCTCCGCACTATATGTCAAGAACGGTTGATCATACGACAAAATGCATGTAATAAAAATTGTAGATAATTTTATGATCTACAAGTTTTATAAGAACCTTAAATGACATATGACACATAGAAAATGAGATAATTGCGAAAAATCGGTTTTCGTGATCGTTGGCCTTTAATATCTTGTGACGCGGACACGAGATTATAGGAGACTTTTCAGCCAGTCTTCAGAACGTCAAAGCAAAGCTTCATGCTAAAATACAGCTTTCTTACTGTCATTCCGAGGTTGAATCCTTATTTTACTGGAGTATTTTATCCCTCGGCACATCGCATCTCGATATACAATTTTGGCGCTTGGGCTATCATACCAGTTTTCTCAACCTTCGTGTATAATACATGTACACTCACAGACAAAATTGAGTGGACAGTGTGAATTTAAAAGAAAGATACAATTTTAGAATGAAGTACTACTTTTATTAAACTAAAATTCACATAGCACAAAGTTCAAAAACCAATGGTTTTCCCACTACAGGTGCTTAAAATTCCGTGTTTTGAAATTGTTCAAACTTTTGAAAGTAATCTTATGGGAAACTATCTTAAATTGACTAAATTTTTGATATGTTATAGTTATCGACTTATCGACTCCGAGATCAAAAGTTCTCAGGAGCATACAGTCCAAAAACCCATGGTTTGCCCGCCACAGGTGCTTAAAGTTGCATGTTTTGTAATCGTTAAATTTAGCCAATTTAACCGGGGGCCACTTTCCATAAGATTAGTTTCAAAAGTTTGAACGATTTCAAAACACGCAACTTTAAGGACCTGTAGTGAACAAACCATGGATTTTTGGACTTTGTGTTCATAAGAACTTTTGATCCAAAAATCGATAACTATAAGATATCAAAAACTCAGTCAATTTAACCGGTAGCCAGTTTCCATAAGATTAGTTTTAAAAGTTTGAACGACTTCAAAACACGCAACTTTAAGCACCTGTAGTGGGCTGGTTGGGGCAACAAACCATGGGTTGTTGGACGTTGTATCCATGAAAACTTTTGATCCGGGTGTAGATATCTATAACATATCAAAAATTCAGCTAATAACCAGGGGCCAGTTTCCATGGATAAGATTAGTGCGGGATCCTTTATCTTGCTAGTAAAGCATCTTCTCTTATAGTTGTGCTGCGTTCTCTACCCCGATCACCTAAATTACATACAGAACCGTATTTCCTATATTTTTTCAGATCTTTTCCACGGCACTTTTTCATGTATTATATTTTTTACTTATAACATGATAACTATGTTTATTTTTGCAATCATTAACTACTACATTTCTAATTTGTTCACAAATGACATGTGACATGGTGACGTTTAATTAATACGAGGTCTGGCTATTAAATAAAGTTAAATAACGAGAATGCGCGCACAGATTCGTCGTAGAGGGGCAGGAGGGAAAACGAATGCAGCGTTGGATAGCTGGAAGTGTCTACTATGCCAGTACCAAAACACGTTTTTGTCGCTGTAGTGGTATTTTTTCTATAGAGGTTAGAAACGAACGTGTTTTTTTCTCGTGCCGATAAAAATGTGTGACGAAAAACACGAGCAACGGATCAATGTGAAATTTCTCGTTAAGGGAGTTGTGGCTGTAGAAAAATATGATGAAAATATAAAAAAATTATTGGAGTTGATAGATTTTAATGTACAAAGTTATTTCCTAGAAAATCTTTAATGTTTAGGAAGTTTGTTTATGCATAAATTGCATTTAAAAATAACACACGATCTTATGCAAAATAGCAAGTTGTTGATACCTTTATTATAATAACTTCATAAAAAATGATGAAAAAAACTTAACACCAAAACATTTCACGTAAAACCGTTGTAAGATTGTGCCGTTAAAGTTTCAAATTTGTTAGGAGGATAGTTTTGCCAAAAAATAAATTAATACGAAGAATTTGTCGATTGAACGCTTGATATTAGCTCACTTGGTAACAACGTCGCATTGCGAAAAACTACCGGGAAACTTAAATGCTTTATATAGCTTCATATAGAACCAGTGCCGTTGGTAATTTATATCTCGAAAATAAAATCAGTTGTATTAAATAAAAATATACATAATTCGGGAATTTCTTACTGCTACGTTTTAAATGAATCTCAATAAATGATGTTTTATATACATATATTTGCAAAGATAACCTCAAAACATGAGTCAACGTCATTTAGTGCATTAATTTGATTTTATCAGAACAACAAACGAAATACTGGTGCCAACTGAAGGCAACGTTGTCACTTTTTCACTACTCTAGAAGCGTATAATTTATTTATATTCTAGAGAGATTTCTTTAATTTTTAGTGTTTACATAGTAATGTTATTTTATATTTACTAATAAAAAAGTAAACTTGAATGAAATTTCTGGTTATAACAATTGTTTCTTTCGTCAGTTTTTCACGTTCTTAAGTTTGGACTAGACAGTCAAAAGTTAATTTCTGACTTTAAAAAAACTAATAATTAATTAAAAACATATATAAATAATAACTAATTGCTTTCACATGCATTTTAATAAAACTAGTATCGTTTGAGCCATTATTTGAAGCAAGACTATGTAATTATTTCTATTTGTCAAAATAGCACAGTTCCATAATTTTTGTCTCAGACTATCCCACCACAACTTCCTTAAATTAAAAAAACTCCGACTGGGTGCTATAAGTTGTTGAAAGAGGCCTATGGTGAGAATTCTCTATCTCGTGCGCGTGTTTTCGAATGGTATAAATGGTTTTCTGAAGGCCGAGAGAGCACCGAAGATGACAAACGTCCAGGTCGACCTGTCTTCGTTTCAACTCCGCAAACAGTGACCAAAATCAATGAAATTGTGCGCGGAGATCGTCGTATGAGCATTCGGATGATTGCTGAAACTGTAAACGCCGATAAAGAAACTGTCAGAACAATTTTACATGACGAGTTGAACATGAAGAAAGTTTGTGCGAAGTTGGTCCCAAAAAATTTGACCCCTGAACAAAAGCTCGTCCGTCAACCGATCTGCTCAGATTTTCTTGAGAAGTTAGATGAAGAGCCTGAATTGATGGAAAACATCATCACTTGCGATGAAACATGGATATTCCAATACGATGTTGAAACTAAGCGCCAATCCATGCACTGCAAAACTCCTGCATCGCACAGTGATAGAAACGGCGTATTTAGACGAAACCTAGCATTCCAGATAGAGAGCATGTGTTAATTTCTATTTAAGAAAACTGCAAATTTTATAAAATGATTTTCAAATTAACATATAATAACATATTATTAATTAAATATTACTCAAGATATAATAACATCTGAAATATAAAAAATATAATAATAAATTTACAAGATACAATCACTCATTAAACTAGAAGCGAAACAACTTCGAAACTAACATTAGAAATACTGTTAATTTAAAAAAAATATCAAAGTCAAATTCCAAATCAAAATTTACGACATAAACGAATCACTGTCTGAATCTTCCAATTCCGAATTAACTACTAAAGTACTTTCGGTAATAGAATCTAATAAATCAATTACTTCTTTTGATAACGATCCTTTGGGTTTATCAGGAAGCTTTCTACATGAATTAGATAATTAAGGGATCTGATGTAATTAATAGCATGTGTATTAAATATTCCATAGGTGCCTTTCTAGAAATTATGCTAGTTTATGATTCTCTGAAACGTTTGGAGTCTTTGTGTCTGGCTTCTACACCTTCTTCCAACAATTGTCCGATTGAAACTACGCATGCTTTGATGATGTCACTGCCATGAATTAGAATTTTGTTTATTGTTATGGGCATATAGTACCAGTTACACCTCTCTACATATAACTTAGCAGTATCTAAGGCGTATTGCTTAAATCTATCAGAATGTATCTTAAATTCATAAGAAATAGTTTTTAGAATTACAGTAAGTCTGGTTATTACCTCCCCATCAATACCAGTAGTTTCGGAAGTTCATTTTGGACCTGGAAAAAATTTACGAGCAGTGTTACCATCATTCGCCATCCCAAATCCGGGTTTCGGTTTGTCAGCCAACAAGCCCATTTTGTTTTTTAATGCAATTTCTGCTTAACCTTCTGAAATTTTAATCACGAAACAGTCTTTCTCTTCTTTCTCTTTTTATCAACAGTCTTTCTTTGCAGATAAAACTAAATTATACGAAGAATACACATCGGCTTTGCAATTCTTTGTTTCTTTATGTATTTCTATGTCCTGATGTCTGGTTAGATGATTCTGTACGGAATATGTTAAGGCCCTTTCGAGAGATAATTTGAGAGGTTTTTCAAAGGGTTTTTAAACTACCGGCTAGAATAATTTTTAAAATTAAACTCTTTTTCATAAGCAGTCTCGTTATTTAATAGCCAGACCTCGTATTATAAGTCAACTGTCAGTGTAACTTGAATAATTGAATGATTTGAATAACAAAATGCAACATAAAATGTCATACTATTGTTATTTTATTTCTAAAATTTAACATTTATTTCTGATAATTTAATTCATGTATAAAAAATCCCATAAGCCGCGATACATTTGTCACTTTGACATCGGATAAAGTTAGCCCTAACTTTGCATCTGGATAAAATGTGTTTAAACTTCCATGGCTAACTTTCTCGAACCTGATTATTGTTTTTAATAATTGTCATTTTCAAGTTAATAAATGTGTTCTTGACTTCTTCATAATTACCTAGTTATTCCTTTTTATTATTCATTAAATTATCTCATCGAATTACGCTCGAGGTTTTTTTCTCCGGGATAAAATTGATTTTTTAAACTCTAATTTGGTTTCTTTTTGGTAAACTGACTCTACAAACCACCAGATAAAAAAACTCGTCCTTCGGACTCGTTTTTTTATCGTAGGTGGTTTGTATCGTCAATTTACCAAGCAACCAAATTATCGTTAAAAAAATCAATTTTATCCGGACAAAAAAAGACCTCTCGTGTAATTACAGTCGATAAAAAAAATATAGTTGGTGTCCACTTAATTTTGTTTACAAACAATTAAGAATCTTTAAATACAATACCATATACTATACAGTATTCTTCCATACAGTATATAAAAAGGCAATTGCTTCTTCAATAATGGGAAAGCAAATGGGATTTATTCATCAAAATTGTTTATGGTTTCTATAACTTTACAGAACGTGAAAATTATGTAGAATAAAGTAAATTAATGCAAGTAATTCTATACGTTTATATATCTGAAACTACGAATGTTGGAGTATTTTCGACGAACTAAAAGTTCGTCTCTGAAATCGTGAAGTCTGTCTGTCTGTCGGTCGGTCTGTCGCCTTTTTCCATGTTGACTTTTTTGAATTTTTCTTTTCGGAATCTTATAGTACATCAAATTCTAAAAAACTTTTGGTTGAAACATTTTTTGTATCTCTTCGGGAAAGTGGTCAAAATGACCACCAAAAATTTCGGTAAATTTTTGAAAAATGAAAAGTTTTGTATTTTTTAAAAATTTACGAAAAAATAAACATTTTTAGCAACAAAAAGAAATCGAAAAATTTTAGGACTTAGAATTTTAGTTTTTATGACAACTAATGTGTTACGTCAACATTAGTTTTCATAGTGTATTACATTACAAGTCATGAAAGTGAAACTTTGCAGAAGAGGAGGCTTATTGAAGAGTACGAGGATGCGTAGCATCCGAGTATCTCTTTAAAGCCTCCGAGTCAAGCAGAGACACTTTCATGACCAGTGATGTATTATATTTTTTCTGAAATCGTTTTTCAAAACTAAAAATAGATTTAAACTGAAAAAATATATCAACATCAGAGTCGTATGAGAAGTTAATATCCATGACAATGAATCAACAACAAATCAAAAATATTTTGTTGTATTTGATTGTTAGTGTTTTTAATTATATTAAATAAACGTTTCATAAGATAAGTGACGATTTCTAATTCAATTGCAGTCTAAAAATGACAGATGAGTCTTGTAAAGTGACAGGAGTCTTGTAAAAATCATGAAAGTGACTAGTCTTTAAAGTGACACTTTCATGACCAACCTGAGTTCTGTCATGACAAGCTTTCTTGACGATTTCAGAAAAAATATATATTATGTAATTAGGATGTCACGTTGGCTGTTATGCAACATCGAATAATTTTCACGTTGCCAATAGCGGAGATCAAGAACGTCTTGAACTCCGGTGTCATTGACAACGGAGATAAAGATATACCTTATTTTACTAATTGTAGTATATAAACAATTGTTTTAAATACGAAATGAAATAAAATAAATTTTTCTGAAATCGTCAAGAAAGCTTGTCATGACAGAACTCAGGTTGGTCATGAAAGTGTCACTTTAAAGACTAGTCACTTTCATGATTTTTACAAGACTCCTGTCACTTTACAAGACTCATCTGTCATTTCTAAACTGCAATTGAATTAGAAATCGTCACTTATCTTATGAAACGTTTATTTAATATAATTAAAAACACTAACAATCAAATACAACAAAATATTTTTGATTTGTTGTTGATTCATTGTCATGGATATTAACTTCTCATACGACTCTGATGTTGATATATTTTTCAGTTTACATCTATTTTTAGTTTTGAAAAACGATTTCAGAAAAAATATAATACATCACTGGTCATGAAAGTGTCTCTGCTTGACTCGGAGGCTTTAAAGAGATACTCGGATGCTACGCATCCTCGTACTCTTCAATAAGCCTCCTCTTCTGCAAAGTTTCACTTTCATGACTTGTAATGTAATACACTATAGTTTATTAAGTATACAGTCGTCATGGCAATGCTAGTTCTGCGCATTCTCAACTGGTTATTACTAAGAACACTTATTAATCTTATTAAGAACATCTCATTAAGAAAATATTATAAGATATTGGGCATACATAATAATAATAATCGCCCCCTCCCTCCCGCACAAGCTTATAGCTTCTGGGGTCTTGGTTTAGGTGATGGGTTGTAGTAGTTATTATTATTATTATTATTATATTATCTTCTATAATTTGTAATCACTTTTATTCGAGTTATAAAAGATTTATTGTATACTACGTAATTATTAAAATACCAGATCATAAAGGATTTAATCTTTTATAACTTTTCTGGATAATCCATTTTTTCTTGAGATTAAACATGCTACACAGTGTAATGTATAAATCACACGCATTCAATACTAATTCATGTAAACCTGTGGGAATAAATAGAAAATATGCTTGATATAATTTTCTGTGCATCTTTACAGTACTTCCAATTGTTATTCGCAGAATTATGGTATGAATTCTAAAACATATTGCACTAGGTAACTGCCCAATTAACTAGCGTAAGACCTTTAACTCGGGAGGTTAAGAGCTACAACGTATACGACAAATTAGGTAATTTCATGAAGGTCCAATTTTCCGTACGCTTAGTGCGGAGTTTATTTAATGAATATGTATTAATACAGTTTCATTGGCAATCATAATTATACGATATACAGGACCGTAATCATAGTGAGATTTTAGGAAGGACACATAATATAAGGAAAAGATACAATGCATATAGATAATATGCAAATACATTAGCAAGCACGTATTTCCATAATTAATATACTGACTGAGGTGATGTACATTTATATATAATTTAATTTAATTTTTCCCACTTTGGGACAGACAATAATACTGAGATGTTATTAGACCTTACTAACTAACTAGTCGAAATATTTGATTTTAAATTGGCTAGCTGAAAATAAAAATAAACACCCCAATAAATTGTTACCCAATATGCTAGCTCAGTCTTATTAATCTTGTTTGAGCATGAAGCAATCGTAGAACTTCCAGTGAATTCCACACTTAGCGTGGTTTTGTTTGCAATAGCCGTAAGTGTCTTATTGTCAGGTATAGACCATAGAGTCGGGAGAAGCTTGTATGTAGATGATCTTTGCATTTTTTATGCAGGAAAAAAATTCGATTCTATCCACACGGTCCTGCAAGAAGCTATAAATTCGTTGGTGGATCGTGCAGAAAATCGAGGATTCCGTTTCTCCACGTTGAAAACACAATGTGTTCATTTCTGCAGGTTGAGATCCTGTTATCAAAATCCTCAACTTACAATTAATGGTCTCCCTATAACTAATAAACCAGAAATAAAGTTCTTAGGAGTTACGTTCGACAGAAAACTACTATGTGGTCCTCATATTCAAAACTTAGCAGCCAATTGCAAAAAGCGATTGAATATCATTAGGTGCTTATCTAGTATGAAATGGGGCGCAGATAGAAACATACTCCTAAACGTGCACAGAAGTATGATTTTGTCCAAATTGGGTTATGGGTCAATAGTATACGGTGCCGCCCGTCAATCACACTTAAAGGTACTAGACCAAATTCATTCGACGGGTGTAAGACTTGCTCTAGGGCTTTTAGAACCAGTCCTACAGTATCTTTATACTACGAATCGGGAATACCACCGTTAAAATATCGAAGGTATCGTTTACTCATAAATTATAGAATAAATATATATATGCTCAACCACGACACCCCAATCATGGTTTGCTATTTAATGATGAGCAAACTACACTATATACGGCTAGACCTACTAGAACTCGTCCTGCTGGAATACGTCTACACGCCATACTGCAAGAACTCAGTGAAACATTGCAGCCAGTTTATCAGACAGGAAATTATGAAGTACCACCTTGGCGAATTCACCTACCACAAATGGACCTCTCTTGCTTCCAAGGACGGAAAAAATATGTTAATCCCAAAATATTTCTCAACCATTTTAAAAACATTTTAGATCACCATCCTAGAGCCGAAATTATATATACAGACGGATCCAAGTCGGAAATGGGAGTTGGTAGTGCCTTTATCATCCTCGACGACTCTTATCACTGGAAGATACATGAAGCCGCTAGTTGATTTACAGCGGAGTTATATGCACTATGGCAAGCGCTTTATAGCATAGAATTTTCTAATAAATCCAACTTTTTAATTTGTACAGATTCACTGAGTTCTTTGCAGGCGTTATCAAATAGATTTTCATTCGATCCTTTAGTTCAGGAAGTACAAGCATCACTTGACTGGCTGAAGAAAAAGAAATAACTTTAGTCTGGACACCTGGCCACGTAGGGATCCAGGGTAATGAGAAAGCTGACGAGGCAGCTAAACTCGCAGTGGAACATGACCAACTAGAGAATATCTGCATACGGCCAAAGGATCTGAAAGATTATTTAAAGGAGAAAGTTCTAAACCTGTGGCAATTGGAACGAAGTTGACACACAACTCAAAACAATAAAACCGCTAATAAACCCGTAGAAGAAAAAAAATCATCTAACACGCCACGAACAAACCATTATTACCCGTTTACGTATAGGACACACCAGATTAACATCATCTTACCTGTTACAGGGTCTCGAATCCCCCATCTGCCAACACTGTCAAAGAGAACTGACAGTAAGGCATATACTAGTGGATTGTCCTTCCTAGAATGAAGCTCGTTTAAGAACATCTCTTACAAATAATATTAGCGAAATTCTGTCAATTGGAAATGAAGACAACGTTCTAGAATTTATAAAGAGTATAGATCTAGAAAATAAATTATAATTTTATATGCATTTATTTCACTCAGTATACACAAAACTTTTTTATTTATATAGTATTTCAAATACATATATTCTTATATTTATTTTATTTGCATATCTTTTACATATTATTTACAATTTTATTTATTTACAATTTTATATATACAATCATTTTATCGTGAATTTGTTTCGTGCTCAAGCCATTCTTTTATCCCTAAGTGTTCAATTACACCTTTATCTCCACACTGTTCGTCTATGTATGTGAATTTTATTAAACCCATATTCTATTTATATATATTTTTCTTTTTTTACTATATATAATGTCATTATATGAGATTATAAGAGTCATAGTATCATTATGTTTCATAAACGAAACTCGTAAAGCGGCTAATAACCTCAGCTGTTTATGCCGCTAATATAAAAAAAAAGAACACAAATTTTATTTATTAAATAACCAAAATAAATAAAAACCGAGTACGAAAACATAAAATCAAACAAAAACAAGTAATTGGTAAGATACATAATTTTTATTTGAGCAAACATGTGACATATAGACTTAAAATAAAATTTGACTACGCAAAAAGAATATGAGAGCACAATAATGTCTATAAAAGAACTCCTATAGTAAATACTGCTAGTGACCTCTAATTAACTTTTCTTAACGTTGAAAAGTGTTTTTAAAATAATATTTCATTTAAAAATACAAAAGACGGAGTCCAAGTTACGAAATGTACACAGTTTACTGTTAAGTACAATAAGTATTTATTCGTTGTTAATATAGCTAATATACAATATGCACTTGCATAATAACTTAAACACTATACAGTTTCAACTTTAAACGAGTAATAATACTCAGAAAGCCTAGGTAAACAATAGCCCTGGATACCAATTTCTAAGGCTTCTGAGTGTAGCTCGAAAGGCAGGTAAACAATATCCCTAGATATCAGTTTTTAGCCTTCGAACTCGCAGTAACTCGAACTAATTTAATTTGCCAAGTTGCTGTGTTTATATAGGTACATAACCCTACTTTTATTTAATAATTTTGGAGTCAGCGAGACCAGGTTTCTGCCTCTGTGTTTCATACTGACTGAAATTTTGTGTTGACTGACTGACTGTTTTTGCTGCAGGTCTTTATATACTTTGCAAAAAATAATTGGAAATTAATAAAATTGAATGTCGATGACGTCACATAAATTTAACAATCATAAAAATTATCGAATTTCGTCTTCTTGCAGTCAAATTTGCCTCGTAAGCTGGAAATTCATTAAACGTGATAACTGTGAAATGGATCATTAAAATCTTAATTATTTTCTAATTACATGAATTCAGGCTATAATATCATATGGAACAGCTGCTTTACAACACAGCAGCTTTTCTGCATAAATCTACATTATACACAAATGAACACATAAAGAAAAACAAAACAATAAGATTGACAAAAGTGTGACGGAAGAGAATAACTTGGACCAAGCATTTGATGCTTTCAAAACAACTTAAACTTAGAAGATCCTAAACCATTCTCATTCTTTGTACAATAATCCAGCTAACTGTAATGAAATATTGGACAAAAACCATAAAGTAAACATACATTTCCAAAATGGAGTCAAACCGTTAAGTCGAAAGAAAAACTCAATTTATCAAATTAAGTACTAAGTTTATTCTAGCATTATAGAGTTTAAGATAATGACTCTATCTATCTATTCTATTAATCTATTTTTGGGTAAAACGGAACCTGAGACCGAGTTAGCCTATCGAAGGAAATCTATTCCTATCTGTGGCAGCCCACATATGTGACACATGAGCTGAAAATTATTTGTACAAAACGGCTGATACTGTATCTTATATTTTGGTAATTAACTCTTTAATGCATGTTTTGATACTTTCAGCCTAACATCTTTATTATTCAAAATCCTTTATTGAAATGTTAATTTAAGAAGTTAAGTTTTGCCTGAATCGTGATCTTTCTATTCTGTTCAGTTTTATTAATGTTTAAAAATAACATTGAATGTAAAATCTGTAACATGAATAAACTACTTTCTTAGCATGTATCCTTACTAATGTTTATTAACATTAATATTAATCTGGCCTATTTATATCATCGCAATATATGCATATACATTATAACAATGTATTTTAACATACACACTTATTCTCCAGAAAACCTACCTAGGTCTCATACAAAATATTTATTTCCAATCGGAGAAACCAAGAAAGAATTTAATAGTATAGTATGATACTTTAAAGCGATTGTTTAAAGCGAAGTTTTACAAGATTACATCTATAGGATTACAGGAGAATATACAGTATTATCAAAAAACACTAACATTTTTTCAATGAAATTTTTAGTTACGTTGGTGTTGGGATTTTTTTAGTTGCCTAGTGTTCTAATGGAAATAAATTTTTTTTCTTAATAGCAACATTGTGCTTGCAATTAAAACTAGTCTTTGGCAGACTAACCATTAATTTTTATCTCATAAGTCTTAAGCTAATAAATTATCTGCTAGAGTCTATCCATTGACGTTATCTAGGTTTTTCTGGACTATTTGCTCATCACTCACTCGCGCACTATGCTCTGCTTTCACACTTTACACAAGATCAGATGGTTTTCTCCGCTTCAATCTTCGGACACGGTGTTGGTAGTCCAACAGTTGAAGAGCCTTTGAGTTGACGTGGAGGTGGAGTCTAGCTTCATGCTTGCCAGCAAACCTTTTTATTTCTTCCTTAACGGTTGGAATCTGAAGATCTGTATGAATGTCTGTATTACGAACATACCAGGGGGCATTCACAATGTTTCTTAATACTTTATTCTGAAATGTTTGAATACACTTGATGTTAGAATCACTGGCACAGCCCCATAGCTGGATACCATAGAGCCATATTGGTTTCAAGATCTGATTGTAAATCAGCAATTTGTTGGAGATTGAGAGTTTGGAGTTTCTTCCAATCAACCAACAGTGTTGTCTATATTTTAATCCTAATTCCGCTCTTTTCTTCTTAACATGTTCCTTCCACCTGAGTTTAGCGTCCAGATTCATGTCAAGATATTTGGCATTCATCGAGTACTGTACAATTTTTCCATTAATATCTAGTAGTTGTGGTTCTGTTAGTTTTTTGTTGGTGTAATTTACCTGAATAGATTTGAGCTCGTTGAGCTTAATTTTCCACTGTCTTGTCCAATCAACTACTGCGTTGCTTGCAATTTGCAGTTTTTTAATAGAGCCTTCCTGGTCTTGATCTACTGCGAGTAGTGTAGTATCATCAGCAAATGTGGCAATGACTGCTTCTTCCATCACAGGTAAATCGCACGTATACAATAAATATAGAATGGGTCCTAGGACACTGCCTTGGTGTACACCCGCTTTTATTTCTTTTAAGTCCGAGTACTCATCTTCTTGTTTGACTCTAAACAATCTATCAGATATATACGATGTTAGGATGTCAGCATGTTGTTTTGGTAACATTTTGTTTAATTTATAAATTAGACCTTCGTGCCATACTTTGTCGAAGGCTTTTGCTACGTCTAAGAAGACTGCAGTGCAGACTTGCTTTTCTGCTAAAGCACATTCGATGGTATCTGTTATTCTATGCACCTGATCTATTGTTGAATGCTTTTGCCTGAATCCAAACTGATACTCCGGAATTAGGTTCTTAGTTTCTATTATTGGTCTCAGCCTCTTGAGGAGCAGTTTCTCAAAAAGTTTTGAGATTACTGGCAGTAAAGAGATCGGCCTATAGGATTTGACATCGTTAGGTTGTTTTCCTGGCTTTGGCAGCATGATCAGTTCCGCAACTTTCCAGCACGCAGAGACATGTTGCAATCTGAAGGCTGCGTTGAATAGATAGGTGAGCATTACTATACCCTTTCTAGGAAGGTGCTTTAATATTTCTCCAGTGATCAGGTCAAATCCTTGTGCTTTCTTTGGGTTCAAATTAGTTTTTATCCCCTCAGCTACTTCTCTTCGTGTAACTGGTGTGATATTTTGGTATTTTGGATTGTCGGTGTTATTCATATCTTGATTTATCTCTCCTTGGTTGGGAGTGAATATCTCAGCCAGATATTCAGTAAATAAATCGGTTTTTTGCTTATTCTCTCTGGTCCATGATCCATTGCTGTTTCTAATAGGAGGGATAGACGTTACGGGGCTTTTAATCTTCTTGGTTGCCTTCCAGAGCGAGTAATCGGTTTCTTCATATGCTGATAATTTTTGCAGATAGAAGCTTATAGATTCTTCTTTAAGCTTTTGTATTTCTCTTCTAAGCTTTTGTGTTTTGTTGTTAAGTATGGTTTTGTCTGCTGGATCTCACGATTGCTGCCATCTTCTTCTGGCTCTTCGCTTTTCTTTAACCAGTTCTTTAATCTCGGCTGGATAGTTTACGCCTTTGGTCATATGTACAACCTCTTTAGTATTGTTATATGCCGCTGTTTGGATAAGTCTGTTGAATCTTTCGGTTTCTTTCTCTAGTTGTTCAGCTGTTCTAAGGTTGATATTCAGGCAGATATTTTTCTGAAGGTCGATCTTGAAACTTTCCCAATCAGTGGTTTTGTTAGTAAGGCTGGCTTTAGCTGTCTTTTTTATTATCTTTTCACTTAGTGTTAATATGACGGCTGAATGATCGGAATCTAGGTCAAAGTTTTCTTCAGCTTCAATGAAGTTAGGAGATACTTTTTTCGTGATGAAGAAGTCTAGTAAATCGGGGATTTTATTGGTATCAGTAGGCCAGTATGTAGGTTTTCCTGTTGAGTGAAAATTGCAATTCATTTCTTGGACTGCTTTCCTTAATTCTTTCCCTTTGGTTGTGGTTAACCTAGATCCCCAGTCTATGTGTTTAGAGTTGAAATCCCCCCTACGACAAATCTTTCCCCTAGGTGCCCCAGGAGGGTTAGGTAGTCTTCTCCTTGAATATTATGTCTTGGTGGACAGTAAACTGCACCAACTCTCACTTTTTGTTTCGTTGACTTGATTCCAATCACTGTTAGTTGAATATCCTCTCTTTGCAGTTGACATTCTTCAAAGTGGTTGATCGTTTCTCTTATAACAACAGCACTCCCACCTTTGGCTTGGTTGTCAGGGTGGATAGTGTGATATGTTTTATAACCTCTTATTTTAAGGTAAGTTTGGTTTGTCATGTGTGTCTCTGAAATAAGGCAGACATCTATATATTGAGTGTTTAGGAAGACTTCAAGGTCGTGTTTTTTCTTTAGAATGCCATTGGCATTCCAGGCAGCAATACGTAAGTCTTTTAGAGCCATATACTTATTTTGTCTTGGGTATAGTACCAGTACTTCTGGCCTCTAGTTTATCGAGTCTAGCGTTGACTCGGTCTAATGTCTTCATCATATCCTGCATAAGCTGCATCATAGATGGTTCGGATGTTAATGGGACAGGTGTTAACCCCGTTGCTTTCTGTTGTGTGGCTTGGGCATAAGATACCCCGGTTCTGATTGTATTGGGGATGACTGATTTTGGTTGAGGAATACTTTTTTTTGTCGTAATCGTATTTTCTCTCCTTTTCTGGAGCTCCTTTGCAATTGTGCATCCCCTGTAGCTAGCAGGGTGAGCTTCCGAGGAATTAATGCACTCGGCTGGTGTGTCCCTAGTTTTAGTACATGCTGCAGTTAGGTGTTCTCCTGCGCATCTAACACAGTTTGGAGTTCTTCTACAGAATTTCCTGGTATGTCCATATCTTTGACATCTTTTACATTGTGGAATAAGTTTGCTATTTCTTACTGCTTCTATCTTGATTTTCATGTTGTTGATGTGTTGTATATCATAGATTTTTTTGATGTCTTCCGAGTTATCAAATACTAACATATATAATGGCAAGCGAATATAGCTCACCTTACCGTTGGAGGTCGTTCTCTTGAGTTTTTGTGTTACCTCATTGATCTTGAAGTTTCTTTCTTGTAGTTCTTTGGCAATTTGTTCCTCAGCAGTTGAGGGATGCAAGTTCTTAACCATTACTTTAATGGGTCTGGAGGTTTTGTGTTCATATGAATACCATTCTATGTTAGTTTCGTTTATTAAATTTGTCAGGATTCTGTACTCTTTATCAGAGCTGACATTAACTTTAATTTGCTTGTTACTCATCAAGCTAGTTTTATACTCAAAGTTACCTGAGTTTAATTTTTCTCTGATTATATTATAATCCTATACATTACTTAAGATTATAGGAGGTGGTTTAACTATTTTAGTTACTTTATCTACTTGCTTTTTAGGGCTTTCGTATTCTTTTTCTGGTGAATTAGTAGCTTTGCGCTTTTTATTTCTATTTTTAGGTAGAAGCCAGTCTGTTTCTCTGGCAACTAAATTTTCCTCTTCATCTGAATTTTTGGCGCTGTAAGATTCCCTTCTTGCTAATTCTTTTTTATTTGATTGTGTTAATTTTATATTTTGAGCGTGGAATGTACTTACTTGTTCTTTCAGCTGCCTAATTTCATTCAAGGCTTGCTGTAATTGCATTTTTAGATTACTAATAGTTTCCTGTTCTGACGTTTGCATTATAGGTATTTTTATAGGTGTTGAACTAACACTAACAATATTAAATTTAACATTATTCGGATGGAAATAAATTTGGAGAACATTTTTGTGGACTATAAGCCATAAACTATAAGCTAAAGACACAGTATTTAGCTCTACGGTATACAGATACCGTAGAGAGTAGACTGCAGAATAATATAATGATAGACTAAACTATGGATTGTAGGCTGTAACCCATAAATTACACAGTAGATTATACATTTCTTTATTATAGACTAAACTACTACACTCCGATGACTATACACCACATATGTACTTTGGACTGTAGATTGTTAACTATAAACTGGGATTATAATATAATAATAATAATAATTGCTACAACCCATAACCTGGAAACCAGGCCCCAGAAGCTATAAGCTTGTGTGGGAGGGAGGGGGCGATTATTATTATTACGTAGGCCCTACGTGCGGCTGCAGCTGACTTACAGCTGGAACAGCGCAAATCCCACATTTGTGTCACAGCTAAGGAAAACTGCAGAAAACTTAACACCAGATCTGCCGGCACCGGGAGTCGATCTCGCGCCGCTTGGGTGAAAGTCCGAAATAACCGATTGACTAATATTCTTGACTTACTCACGACTATCGTCATCATTTAAAAATGAACATCCAGTTTTTCAGTAGGGGCGCTAAAGAAAGCAGGTTGGCACACTTACACAGCTTTGACTAGAATCGTGGGTTGTTCTATTCAAGTCATTTGAGTTCAACAAAGACTAGTTTCAATTAATGTGTTATGAATTATATTCATTATATTGAAAGTAGATATGATTACCACAACATCAAAGTTTCATTAATTTAGATCAATAGAATTTAATTATAATTGGCATATCTTCATTTTGATTGGAAATTTAAGAAATTTATATCCTGTCTTTAATTATTGTCTATTTTAATGACCGTTTAGAAACCTACGTATATGCCAATCAGAAGAGACAGTTGTAGTTGTATCAAACAAAAGTATTGGAAATATCCGAAAATAATTTGCAGCCTTTTGCAACTTCAGTACTTAAAATACTGTATTAAAACAAAAATAATAAACGTCTTTGCTCATATACTAGCTTTGACCTACATTTTTAGAATTGTTCCATCAGATGAAAAATTCTCAGAACTGTGTAAATTCTTGTTGTTTTTATTGGACCTACAAAATGATACTGCCGCGTCTTTGTTTCGATAGTATGGAAATAATAAGAAGAAGAAACTGATCTGTTATTCATCAAAACATACAATATTTATAGCGTATAACTCATATTGCCAACCACGTGAGCTTTATATTTTCTCAAAATTTTCACAACTTCATCTATATTTAGAAATTGTTATTATCCACTGCATGACAACCAATTCCTTTTATAGCACATAAAAAACAACTTTCAATAACTTGTCAGAAAAGATACAATCTTTAAAGACGCGTTATAAATAGGACTAAAGAGAGAAAGCTCTTGTAGATTTCATTTCATTTTGCTTCAGTTTCAAGACTGTAAATTAAATTACGGCACCCTCTATATCAGTGACATTTTTATTCGAAGAAATTGGTACAGTGAAAATACTCTTGTTCTAACTGTTTCTTATCGCTATTTTCTTATTACTTTTTCTGCAAGTGTAACACGTTTCTAGAGGTAAAGAAACATCAGATTTCATTATAAAGCATAAAACAGCACAAAGGCGAGCTTCATCGTTATTATCTGCTAATCCATTCTCATTAGTTGCGAAAAGATTGCTTTCTCTCGCTCCATTACTATGATATATTACATTTTTTATGCAAGCTGTGAAAAAGATGTTAAAAAAATACCACGGAAACAGTAGGAATCGCAAGATTAGAACGCAAAACAATAACAATATATCAACTCGGAATTCGTGTAGCTTTTTGTGGGTTACGTTACTGATGCAGTGATAATTTCAGTTAGACTTGGCTTTTTGTTAGAAGGGCAACGGAGAAACAACTACGTGCATTCATGAATAAACATAAGTTAAAAACTTTTTGCGACACTTTAAACACATGTTACTAGCTGCAAGGGTGTAAAATCTGAACCGCAGCCGTTAAAATATGCAGAAACGACAAAATCTAACGGTCTGAAAATCTTAAAAATTTTAAATTTCCCATACGCAAGTGTGCGTTTTATGAGGTGTAATAAAGCGGAAATAAAATGTAATACTCTGTTATGCAAAATCTCCGAAACGACCTCCAACGCAAAATCTCGGAAACTCGGTTATTCTAGAGCATTAAATGCAAATATTTGGAAGAAGGTAATCTGTATAAAGAAGAAAATGAGATTTTTAATTAAAACTTGAAATGTTTTAATTTAAAATTAATTATCTTCGGAAAAATGGAGCTAATTTTAGTCAAAACTTCACTTTAATGTTATAATAATTAACCTATCATCAACCCATTAATTTGACTTATAATAATTAAGTAATTATCCAATACCTTTTGAATGAAAAAAATGAACAAAAATTTGAAGAATTCTGAATAAAGAATCCTGAAAAGATCTACAAGATAAAAAGAAATGAATCAATAGGAATTGTCCTTTCGAAGGGATAAAGGCCGAATACGAGATTTGAAGGCAAAGTGAGGAGTGTGTATAGACATTTACAGACAAAATCAGCGCTGAATACAAATTTAGTAGACCTTAATATAAAGGTAGGTAATAAATTGCGGTGGGAAGTGAAAGTACCTATTCTATTTAGCTTGAAACCACTTATTGAGCCTACCACCACTTCAGCTACACCCTCGCTTACAAATTCTTATTTTAAAAGGAAACCCTAAATTGTCAGTACAGCTCAATTTAAACAAGTATAAAATTGATTTTTTCCTTGATTAAATCTTAAACATTCGTTAAAAGAGGATTTTGAATAAACAAAAATTTAAAATGCTTATCAGGGGATACAATGACATTAATGAAACCTTTAAAGGACACACATAACAATAAACGTTACTGAAGCTGAAGATAAAACGTTTCAGGGTGATAATAGCTTTAAATAGTTATGTGAAAGATCGGGAACGTGTTGATAAAAGAAATTCAGGTTTTAAAGCACATTTACACAACAAAGGATTAAATATCTATATTCAATACCTACAAATACAAACTTCGGAACAGTATTAAGCTTAAACTGTTATTTATATAAAGGAACGAGATTCGAGTATAATACCAAAATCTGGAGTTATTGCGTGGGTTTTATTTATTTATTAAAAAGAATAAAAATACAATAATCTTTATTCTTCTTTGAAAAGTTTACAGTATTATAAAGCTTTATTAAACTAGTCCTTCAATAAATAAATAAATAATATATGTGATGCACCACGAGAAAAGGGAATTTATTTTTCAGGAAGAAAATTTACACTACAGGAAAAAAACCAACTGGGTCAATTTTTCACCGTTTATGTTTTTTACACCAAACCTACCTAAAGGTTTTTAAAGCAATTTAATTTAGCAATTTAGTTGATAGTTAATTCATTAAATACATGGCTCTTCAGGCAAGCATGTCATAATTGTAATTGTAAGAATTATAAAATAGGCAGACTTTATGTCTCGTTGCCTCAAAACGCCATCTTTTACAATCTATTTTTATTCAACTTTTTAAGGAATTGACATAACAAACTAACAATACCACTCTTCAGGTTTTCAATATGCTCCACAACAAAAAGAGAAAAATTAACTTTGGTTGAGTGCAAGTTCAGGTCCCGTTTCTCATGTTTCATCACAAATGTAAAACTGCAAAGTACAAGCAGCTCAACTACACAACATAAATCACAAATACTAATACATAGAGTGTAAAGTACTGAAATGTATGCTTCATATAAAGAACAATATAGAACTAAAAAAATTCTACATGGTTTATTTTGATTTGAAGGTATTTATTTGGCTCTGTTTTAAAAATTCGAAAGTAATTAGACTACCTGCGTTCTGGCTCAAAATCCCATGTTATTTTAAAGGGGCCTCAAAGTTACCGAAAATACCACAAATCCAAGATGGCGGCGGCTCGATGGCTCCTCCCCTTGCTTTTGATTGGCTATCCCCACTCCTGTAGACACACCTACTTCTCTCTGATTGGTCGACGCCATCTTGGATGATACGCCTACTGCTCTCTCATTGGTCAATTAAGTGACCCATACTGCTCTCTGATTGGTCAATTAAGTCACTCTATAGCTCTCTGATTGGGCAATTAAAATAAGAGCGTTGCCCGGATTATTGATTGAGTTGATCGGCTTCGCCCCTATAGCTCTCTCTGATTGGTCAATTAAAAATAAAGGCGTTGTCCTGATTATTGATTGAGTTGATCGTCCAATAGAAACCTACTACTACTACTAGCCGGTATTGATTAAACATAATAATAATAATAATTGAAGGGTGGTGCGCGTTACCCTGAGTATTGATTTATAATAATAATAAGCGTATATGCAAAGCATGAAAAAATTCTTGTTTGAAATTACCGAAATACCAGTTGAAAGGGTTATGAAAAAAGTACATATTACATGATAATAAAAGTATGTTGGTTGTCACTGTACATGCTTATAGGTATACGATATTTATTTATCTTTATGTTTTGAAGGTGAATGAGGATATTTATCATAAAACGTATGCAAAATACTTAGAAATGTATTATCCTAGATATCAAGTCTTTCAAAACCTTAAGTGTTTATATTGTATTAGATTATTACCAAATGTAAAGAACAAAAGTACATATTACATGTTAATAAAGGTATACAGCAGTAAGTCATATAAATCGTTTACGCAATGTTAATATTTTGTCATCTTACGCAAATTTCTTTTGATCTTGTCGCTTATTTTCCGAGTGAGGTTAACATCAATTAGAAATTTATAACGAAATATACTCATTGAAAGATAAAATCTATGTTAACTTATTAACGTAGTTAGTTCAAAATATTCGAGCTAAAATGAAAATATATTTATCATCTATATGGATTCACATCAGCCGGTAATAGAGTACATAGTTTTACACCGATAACGTACTTACTGGTGATAGATTGCGTCCTTTGTAAAAGGAATCTGTATTCCAGATTACGTACTATGCTGTTAACAGAAGGCGTATTTGTGCCAATTGTAGAAGGAAGCAGTAGTAGCAGTAGCAATGAATATTATTGATTTTTCACCCCAGCTCAATAGGTAATTAAGATATATGTATAAAAGGGGTCCGTATGTAATATATACAACAGTTGCATCATTTTTAAAAGCATATTCCAGAAAATAATTATCATTTCTAACAAAAGAATTTAATTAACAACCCTTCGTGGGCGAGTCGACCACCCTCGGTCCTATGACGTAATATCATAACCGGCGTGTGTGGCATAAGTAGCGGTCTCCCATGTTTTTTTAACCATTATTAAATTGGTCTTTGTAGACTAGTGAAACAATTGAAACGCTTTCACAGTATAATAATGAAGTCACTACTCTACAAAGACCAATTTAATAATGGTTAAAAAAACATGGGAGACCGCTACTTATGCCACACACGCCGGTTATGATATTACGTCATAGGACCGAGGGTGGTCGACACGCCCACGAAGGGTTGTTAATTAAATTCTTTTGTTAGAAATGATAATTATTTTCTGGAATATGCTTTTAAAAATGATGCAACTGTTGTATATATTACATACGGACCCCTTTTATACATATATCTTAATTACCTATTGAGCTGGGGTGAAAAATCAATAATATTCATTGCTACTGCTAGTACTGCTTCCTTCTACAATTGGCACAAATACGCCTTCTGTTAACAGCATAGTACGTAATCTGGAATACAGATTCCTTTTACAAAGGACGCAATCTATCACCAGTAAGTACGTTATCGGTGTAAAACTATGTACTCTATTATCGGCTGATGTGAATCCATATAGATGATAAATATATTTTCATTTTAGCTCGAATATTTTGAACTAACTACGTTAATAAGTTAACATAGATTTTATCTTTCAATGAGTGTATTTCGTTATAAATTTCTAATTGATGTTAACCTCACTCGGAAAATAAGCGACAAGATCAAAAGAAATTTGCGTAAGATGACAAAATATTAACATTGCGTAAACGATTTATATGACTTACTGCTGTATACCTTTATTAACATGTAACATGTACTTTTTTTCTTTACATTTGGTAATAATCTAATACAATATAAACACTTAAGGTTTTGAAAGACTTGATATCTAGGATAATACATTTCTAAGTATTTTGCATACGTTTTATGATAAATATCCTCATTCACCTTCAAAACATAAAGATAAATAAATATCGTATACCTATAAGCATGTACAGTGACAACCAACATACTTTTATTATCATGTAATATGTACTTTTTTCATAACCCTTTCAACTGGTATTTCGGTAATTTCAAACAAGAATTTTTTCATGCTTTGCATATACGCTTATTATTATTACAAATCAATACTCAGGGTAACGCGCACCACCCTTCAATTATTATTATTATTATGTTTAATCAATACCGGCTAGTAGTAGTAGTAGGTTTCTATTGGACGATCAACTCAATCAATAATCAGGACAACGCCTTTATTTTTAATTGACCAATCAGAGAGAGCTATAGGGGCGAAGCCGATCAACTCAATCAATAATCCGGACAACGCTCTTATTTTAATTGCCCAATCAGAGAGCTATAGGGGTGACTTAATTGACCAATCAGAGAGCAGTATGTGTGACTTAATTGACCAATGAGAGAGCAGTAGGCGTATCATCCAAGATGGCGTCGACCAATCAGAGAGAAGTAGGTGTGTCTACAGGAGTGGGGATAGCCAATCAGAAGCAAGGGGAGGAGCCATCGAGCCGCCGCCATCTTGGATTTGTGGTATTTTCGGTAACTTTGAGGCCCCTTTAAAATAACATGGGATTTTGAGCCAGAACGCAGGTAGTCTAACTACTTTCGAACATGGTATAATTCTACAATATTTCCCTCTTTGTATCCGTTAAATTAAACTTATCCTTTAGTAAACACATTTATTCTTCTAAAAGACTATAGTTTCCTTTTAATCACATACGCAAAACATGTTTCTTATAATATAAAAAAACCTACAAAATAAAAGCGAATTCTTTTAGCATTCTAATAAATTTAGTTTTGTCTAAAATATATAGCAGTTTATGACCCGTTCTAGGCAGACATAGCTAGTTTGAGACAAATTTCTTTAATATTAAATATTAACACAAAGGAACAAATTGTTATTAAAAACATAATTCATGTTTTACTAGACATTTTTATAGTAATGTAATGGAGTTGGATTCTGATAACCTTGTTCTAATTCTTGAGTTTAATAACGTTTTACGCACCTTTTTATACGAGAGCGATTCGTCTAAATTGATCATTGGTAGTTATTGACGTTAAGAATATTGTGTGGTTGGTTGGATCAAACCGCCCCTCTAAAATTTTAGTAAGATTTGGTAAGGTGGGCGTTATTTTTTAAAAGTTAACATTTTTTAGGTCGGTTTCCCTAGAGCTCTTTAAAACGCCAAAATTGTGCTGTCTAGAATTTCAGTTCATTTGGTCAATATGAACCCGTGCTACCAAAAGGTTAAAGTTTAAATGAGATCTAACATGGGTTGGGTGCATTTCTAGAGACTTTGCGGCATAGCTTTTTTTTTTTCTTATGTTTTTACTTGAAAATTTGTGTACTTATGTTGTTGAAGTTGCTGAACACGAATCTGAACATTCAACTTGCTAGAATAACTTTTAACAGTTGACAGCTGTCAAAAAAGCGATCAACTTCACGAAAATGAGCATTTTCCAGGAACTATCAAATTTTTTGGCATCAAATACGTTTTAAGTAACTTCAACAACATAGTTTACAATCTTTAACATTAAAACAAAGAAATATAAAAAGTATACTAAATAGTTGCCTATCTTAATATTGTTATTATATGTGGAACGAAGACTTTATATTTTCTTGGTATTTTCTTTTCATATTCAGAAATGGATTTTTATCAACAAAAGAGTTATGCCACAAAATATTTAAAAATCAAACTCTCAATGGCACGGGTTAATATTGACCAATTGGGCTGAGATCTTGCGCAGCTCAGTGTTTTACATTGTAAAGAGATCTAGGGGAAGCGACCTATAAAATTTAACTTTTGCAAAATAATGGTCACCCTAGCACGTATACATTTTTCGTTGAGGTAATAGTCAGTCAAAGTCATTGAGACAGTCTGAAGAAGTGCTTAGCTGCTTCAGAGAGTAGTACCCCATTGGAGCGACGCTGGCCGTCTAGCTTTGGCAATAGATTTGTTTTCCGTTTTGCTAGAAAAATTCCTGGATTAACTTATTAGTTGGGTTTTGTTAAATAAATTTTTACCGCTGCCTTACCATACCCTGAGTTTAGTGTTTAGCCGTTTTTGTAGAAGTAAAAGTTAGGATAATCTGTCGTGGGTTTTTCGTTTGATAATGAGTTCATTTAACTGAGAGCATCAGTGATATATCCTAGTTCTCGTTGAAAAACCTAGGAGTTTGTCTTTGGGATATTAACGATTAAAGTCGGAGTGTCCTTTATGGAAATTAACGAACTGATTTAACAATGTAAGCGTTGAACGTTATTCGTTTTAGTAATAGCCAGTTATCGGCCATATTTCCTTTAGTAGAATGGCTAGTAAAAGTGTATTTTAAATCAGTTTAAATAACAGTTCTGATGAAATTTATATGCACAGTGGTGTTTATGGTTTATTTGATTATTTGCGACCATTACTCTTTTGTTTATTGTGATTACCAGCCTTTATTTGTCTAGTGCCAAAGTTGATTAAAGTTCAAACAAATATACTAAAATAAAAGCATTACTGGCAAATATACTTTCTGTAAGTTATTTGTAATGAAACTTTCTGAAGTTTCATTTACAATAGCAAGAAAATGTAAAGGTTCTTTAGTTAGAAATTTAATAAAAATTATTTACAGTGGGATCTGTCTAAAGTTAAGATGTAGAATCTCATAATGCTTGTAGGATTTACATAATATAATTAAATGTTGTTTATGTTTGATAACCGAATTATGGATTGTAATGTTTTTAAACGAGTTTTATGATTTCAAATTAATAAACAAAGTTTAAAATTACTAAATATCTAGTTATAGCTTGACACGACAAATTTCTTGTGCTCATGTTAACCAAAATAAACTTGACATAATAAAATCTATAGAACTTAACGTAACTTAGATGGAAATATTTTCCCAAATTGTAGATTTCATCGCCCAACAGAAAATTTGGGCGGCGCCTTCTATCTCGTTTTATTTATTTCTATGATCTATCTCAAATTAGTAGTAATGCGACTAATACCCCCAAAACCTGAGCATAATTTGAATAAGTAAAGAATCTCTGCCGGAACACATGTTTAAAGTACAGTAGAAACTGCCTAAAGTGACCACCTTTGGGAATGACCCAAAATGGTCAATTTAAGCAGGTGGTAACTTTGTAAAAGTGTGAATTCTTTATACACTACAATTTGACCAAAATGGTCCACACTCGTCAGCATTAAAAATATCCTGTGATTTAAAGCCCTTTGCAAATTCTGTAAAACGAATACAAAAATCACTTACTGTTGCGGGATCAATCTCATTTGCATCAACTAAACTTTTCTGGGAAATGTTTCGTTTCTTAAATGATTCGAGCCAACCCGACGATGTTTCAAAAGTAAGAAAATTTTAATGCTACTTCTAGTAACATTGATCCAGAAAGTCTTGCATTTACACTGCGCATTTTTCAAAACCAATTTACAGTTAATCGATTAAGCACTACTGTTAAAGGTATTTTTCTAAATGAGTCTAAAGCATCTTCTTCGTAACGTTGTTGATATTCTAATTTTCTTTTTTTAAATATTATTTATTGTTGTTTTGCTAATACCAAAATGTTGCGCTGTTTTTCTTTCACTGTGGTTTTCTAAGAACTCTAACAGCTTTCGTTTTTCTTTCAAATTTAGTTGTTTGTAAACTTTTTTTGAAATCATCTTGATCGCACTAATTAACACAATGGTTCCAATCTTCAGATGAAACAAGACTGATTTTATAAAACAATTTTAAAACTATATAAGGGTTACTAATATGAAAGTTTGCAGGTAATGAATTTCTCAGAAGCAGAAATAAAGTCTTAAAACTTGGAAATACCTGAACCCAACTGGTCACTATTAAGGGATTATGATGCATTCTTAGAAATTCTTTGAATGCAATTTACATGTACATGCCTACTTAAACATTTAGAAGATTGTGATAACTGTTATCAGTAATCCATTGACTAATGGTCACATTACACAAACATTTTTAAACAAATATTTGAGGTAAATGTGGTCAATGGTCACAAAAGAGAAGTGGTCAGTTTATACAGTATAAATGACATTAAAGTAATGGGATTTTTATAGGGACTGAAAAAAAGTGATCAATATGACCAGAGGGTCAATTTAACCAGGTGGTCAGATTTATAATTTTTACTGTAGTATATTACAAATGGAGCCGATGTGTGGGGCTTTTGTTTTTGTGTTTAATTGCTACCGAATGCAAAAGTTCGGAGCCCTGAGTTTGAAAGCGCATAGCAAAGAAACTAACCACTTAAATTAATTCAAACAAAAACTACTAATAGACAATTTATTTTTGTATAAGATATAATAAATATAAATTTGTAAAATCCTATTTTTGGTTTTTTAGTTTTCGCAAATTTTGTTTCAAAAAGTTCGTTTTTTTAGAGTTTTGACGTAAAGCGTGTCTTTAATAATTAATATTTTAATAACTACTCGACAAAATTGAATGTAATTGCGTGCCTTAATCAAGATCTTTGTTTTACAAAAGATATTATTTTGTTAATAATTACGACAACAAATATGACAAAAAACTTTGAAATTATTCACGAGTAAATTAATAACTAATTCTTTAAAGAAGTATTTATTAATTAATTCGTGAATATTTTCAAAACTTCTTAACGTATTTGTTGTTTTATTAAAAAATACTATCTTTTGCAAAAAATAAGATCGTGATTAAGGCACCAGAAAACCAGAATGCATTACCCTCTATTGAAATAAATACCAGTTATTCTATGAATAGAATAACTGAAAAAATAATACCGATATCAAATTACAAAGATTTTCACATACATAAAACATTATTAGCTACTTGCATATAAAATTACATTATATTGACTAGTTATTGAAATATTAATTATTAAAACAGGCTTTACGTCAAAACTCCCAAAAAATCGTACATTTTGTACCATAATTTGCAAAAAATTCAAAATCAAATATTTTTACAAATTTAAAAAAAGTATTTTAGGAATTCTCAAAAAAATTATATAGCAAAGGGTAGTTCCAATGTAATCTGAGATCAAGCAGTTGGTTTTGTGAAAATCGATGAGCTCAAAAATTTTGTTGAGGGAGAAAATTCTTGTAGTGGCGTGCCACCGTAATATACCTCAAAAATATCTTAATGATCTCAAATAAACCAATTCGACCACAAATTAGAGTGGCCAATAAATATATAATTAAAACATTTAATCTTGGGTAAATATAATTGTTATTCACTTCCAGTAAATGTTTGCGTCCATAGTCAGTATAGTAAATTTCCCCTATAAACATTGGCACGTAAACAAATAGATAACAACTTTCTTTTTCCAATGTATGACAATTCAAAAATTAGTTAGTTATCATCAATACAGGCACGAAGAACAACTACAATTTATTTCATCAATAATTAAACTAAGTGTTAGTAAAATTTAATAAAATATATATATCTAAAGACAATCATCTTAAATATTTCGGGGGCCAGTCAACGCAACATTAACCGAGGAAAATTGAGAAACACAACAATATGTATGCGATTTTACACATAATTTTATCACATAAATTTATGCATACTTAATAAATTATTATTATTACTATAATTATGCCTAGGCATTTACTAAAAATGCCGTTGTTTAGAACAGGCAGTTAGTAAATGGGTTAAGGTGCTGTCAGCAAATAAGGGGCACATTTCTTTGTAGAACATTCTTTTTTTACATGAGCACTTAAAAAATATTTGCCCTTGCCTAGGCATTTACTGAATGCCGTTATTTAGAACAGGCAGTTAACAAATAAGTATTTAAAAATAACTACAAATAAGCAGGTTTCTTTGCGAGAAGCAACTTCCAGGTATTCTCTTTACAACGGGCAAAGCTTTTACAAGTGCTTCTGTAAAAAAGAATGCTCTGCAAAGAAATGTGGATGTTATTACCTGATTTGCCGACAGCACATTAAGCCATTTCCTTACTGTCTGTTCTAAACAACCGCATTTAGTAATAATTATAGCATAATCGTATAGATTTATTTTCGTCTTACTATCTGTCCCGCCACTTAACTATAGGAAGATAATTCTTTGCCGGATTTGACTGTCTGGCTGCGACATATACATGAGAAGAACGATAGGTACTTTTGTGATTCACTGAATTGCCCCAGTGTGAGGTACTTTTGCGATTCACTCAATTGCCCCAGTGTGTAGCGAGCATTGTAGGTACTTATTTAAATTTGTAAAATTTTGGGGTTTACTACAACATTATAACATCAGCACATAACATTATAATTAACAGATTTTTTCAGTGTAAATGCATAGGATAAAATAATAAAAATAGCATCATATTAGCCTTGCTGTCCTAGATCATTATGAAACCATTAGTACAAAATATAATTTTCTTTATTTACAATAAATGTAATGTGCTTTTCTCACTTAAGGTCGTTCAATATAATAACACCAAGATCCTTGTTGAACGTTTTTTTTCTTGCGTTGTTCATCTAGAAATTTATAAAACTTTAACATTTCTGATAACAATATTGAATATTGCATATTAGTCCGCATATTATTCCAATCTTCCAATATTTTTTTTTCTTATCTACAAATTGATTATATGAAGCTCTAACTAGAAAGACTATTCTGTTTTATATTTTTTTAACTAATACGTACTTGTCATCATTGAATATCACTAATCACTAAATATGCCACTAACAGTACGATGTCAACTAGTGATGGACTCGAGCCGAGCTTTCCTAGAAAGCTCGACTATACTCGAAAAAACATATTCAAGCTCGACTAGAAATGAAATAATCTGTTTCAACTCGACTCGAAATCGTGTCGAGTTTCGAGTCGAGTCGAGCAGCAAAAACTTTTTTCTACTCTTAGTCAGAAAACGAGGTAGGTAGTTTTCTTGTGATTATGTATTTAAGGTGCCTAAATAAACAATAAATGTGTCAGTAAGTACACTGTAAAAAATGAGGTAAAATTACCTTGGGAAAGAGGTAACTTTTCGCTATTATTTGCTGTATTTTTACCCTAAAATTAATTTTACCTATACATTTAGTAGTTTTACTATTTGTGGTAAAATGCCCTGTAATTATGTAAAATTATACAAATATAAGTAATTCTACTACATTGAACTGGTTAAAATCACTATCCATAATATAAATTTACATAACTCAGACAATTTTTTCCTTACAAATGTATAATTGCTCAATAACTTAATTCATTCTTAGTGTAATATTAAAGATAAGATGAACTTGAACAAGAATAGTGTAATTTTACCCTTAATATGTTTTTAACCGTTGAGATGCTATTTCGCTGATCGCACTTGTTTGTGACCTTCGTTTCGTGAAAGAATTCAGGAATCCATTATGAACAGTCCAAATAGGCTTTTTGGGGAATGGTCGGAATGGTGTGTACCATTCTTTTATGATTTCGGCGAGGCGTACTCTATCGATACCGAACGAAGTGTTCATTGCTCATTAATATTTTGTTTTTCGTTGTAGTGTAGTGCGGATTTATTAAAGGCAAATATTTACACGTATGACCGAAGATGGGAAGAATTTTATTTTATAGTAGAAGTTAAAAAATAATAATCGGTAAGTACCTATATGTTAAAATTACAAATTTAAACCAATAAAATAAAAATATTTAATTTAATGTTTTTCTAGGATGAATCAAAAATTGAAGAATTCGAAATAAACTAGCATAACTGTAATTGAGAAAGGTACTCGGGTATAATTGTTTATATAATTTATAATTTTTTAATTTTCTAGGTGGAATCGAAACTTTATCTGAATGTCTTTGAGAGACCAAATATTTCCGAAAGCCCCTGAAAAGAAGTTCTGTTAATGTCTTATATTTTATATAAGTACATACGTTCAATAAAAATTACTTTGATTTTATTTTGTTTCATACAATTCCCAGAGGAACGATTGAATTTGCAAGTACTTTCGCAAGTCATCGTTACATTCAAGAAGTATTTTCACATTTGTATTTTAACCCTGAAAAGTACTATTGCCATGAAATATTAACTTTGTCATGTAACTTTACACAGGTGTTTTAATGTTAAAATGTAAAATTACATTGAGATTGTAATTTTAATCTGTAAATTTACTTAAAAAGGAAACATTACAATGCAAACTTAACCTAATGTTGAAATTTTTCACTTCCTATGAAAATTACACTTTGAAGTAAATTTACCCCAAAAACCCAGGCAACTATGTTACCTCCATTTTTTGGGGTATAATTCACCGGTAATTTTTTAGAGTGTAGCCGGTGATAGTAAACAGGTTTCAAAGAAAGGATTGGATGAAAGAAGGGATGATTCATTGCAGCTCCCTTTCATTACCCGTCCGGTTTAAAACCAAATGTTAAACAAATTTTTAGAAAATCCCGAAATAGGTAGGTAAACCTTTTTAGATAAAGTGTTTAATTGATTTGTTGTTGAAGAAGATTCTGGAATCCGGTTTGTTTCTTTGATCTTGTCCGTGTACTTACACCAAGGTGTCATTTACAATTTTAAACGATTTTACCGTAAACAAATTGTACTGAAAATGATAGATCAAATGGACAACAACCAACAGTTTAATGCAATAAATGTTCTCGATGCTGTGCGTTTGTCATGGAGTCAAATTAAACCAGAAACAATTAAAAATTGTTTTAAGAAATCGAGTTTTTACATAGAATTTAAGGAAAATCATTTGGAAGAATATTTTTCTGATGAGGAGCTTGCAAAGTGGAATACAATAAACTCTGAGATTTCCTTCAATGAATACATAGAAATAGACAATAACGCTGTTATTTGCGGTACACTTGACGAAAATGATATCGTTTCAGAAGTTAAAACAACTAACAAAAACTCATTATCTGAAGATGAATTAGAAGATGAAGTCAGAATCCCACCATCAAATAATGAAGCAAACAATGCAATCCTTATATTGCAACAATATTTTGAAAATTAAGAGTCCACTGAAAGTGAAGTGTTTGATTATATTAATAAATTAAAAGTCATCATTAATCTTAATAAAAAAACAAAACAAACTATAATTATTATTTTTTTTTAATATAAGTTAATAAATCCACGACGTTATCAACACGTTTTGAACATAAAAGATAAGATCAGATTGCAAGCAGCAACTCTTGTTACTTCAGCTATTAAAAATTCATAAAGTGGCGTGCAGGAGTTTTCCTTTTTAACATTTTGTTTCTCATTGATGAATACATTACACCCTAATAACGGGATAAAATAATTATATAATAATTAAAAAGTTCATTATGTTTTAAGTGTTATAGTGTGATGAAGCCATTTAAAGAAAAGTAATTGCGCAAATTCTTAGTTATAATCCGTTAAAGTACAAAATAGGGGAAATACTGTAAACTGTACGATTTTCTCGAGCCGGCTCGATAAGCTCGAAAAACTCGAAAAACTCGACTTCAAAAACTCGTCTCGACTCTGGCTCGACATACGTGACGCTCGACTCGACTCGAATAAAGAATTGTCGAACTCGACTCGAAACTCGGCTCGAAATCGAGTCGAGTCGAGCTTGGCTCGGGCTCGAGTCCATCACTAATGTCAACACTGGGACATACAAACACAGAAAAATTTAGGTTTAATTAAAGGAGATCGAAGGCCAAAACAAAATTAACTTGGAAAAGAGCTTTGCTGAGAGCTTTAACATGCTATAGTTCAGAGACTGTCCATTGTATAACTTTAGGCTCATCAAACGTTTTAATCAGGAGGTTGAGACCTACAACATACATAAAAATTAGCCACTTCTACGGAAATTCAATTTTTACAAGCTCCGTGCGGTGTGTTTTTTAAGATTCATTTTTCTTTTTAATTTGGTCATACACACCTAATTTTTGTCTAATTTTTTGTTATGCTTTTTACACTCTTTCATTTAAACCCAAATTTCTCTGTTTTCTTGTCTCAACATGGATATCTTAATTTAAAAAGTGAGATTAATAAATTTTGAAACCTCACTTTTAAGTTGATAAATTAATAAAATCTATCAAATTTAACGATTGTTTCCTTTTTCAGGAAATAAAATAAAATTCAAACAAAGGATTGTAAGAAACGTTACACAATAATAAACTTTCGAGAACGTTTCAGTGGGTGGCAATCGAAGCCTGAAAACAAACGGTTGTTTTGGCAATCCTCTAGTAAACAAAATAAAAGAGAACATATTTTAAAGGAATTCGATTACGGAACAATCAAGAGAGAAGTCCAATAAAAATGCGCAACGCACGTTCTAGTAACAGTGATATACGGAGCTAATCCCGGTGTTCAGTGATTTAACACCGGCCCTTGTTCATCTGCTCCAAGTGAGACCTCACAAACCACGCAATCAACGAACCGCAAAACTCCGGCGGACCGAGTTACCCGAAGCTCCATGCTATAAGCATTATATATTTTTAAAGAAAACTTCAGGTTTATTTCTCAGTATAACAATCTCAAAGAAAGTTACAGTTTATTTTTTTTTTATATGTTGAACTTGAGTCGAACGTGCTAGGATTTCGCGACACAATCACGAGGATTTTCCGACTTTTCGTTACATCAAAGTATAAGAAAAGAAAATATAAAATTGGAATATACGACAAAACATTGAGATCAACTTCCTTGTCGGAACTTTTGGTAACAGAAAAGGACGCTTTTCTGCATAGCTAAGCTTAATAGTCACAAAGGCAGATGATAAATTAGGTAGTTCAACCAGACACGATGACAAAACGGTTCTCACAATGGAGAATGGAGGAAGATGAACTTCTTGGCTGATTGCCTGATTTTCCATGGATTCAAATGCTTTACTCATCAACCGATAGAGGCAACGATAAACGAACAAAGCAGCTAAAATGGACATCACATTTTTTAGATAAAATAATGTATAACTTCTTTTATTTTAAAAATCAATTTTCAGTAGAGTTAAATAATCGAACAAAAGGATGCGTAACAGATAAGCATTAAGAAGACTGAGTGGCATTATTTCTATATGTCTAAAAACGCTCGCGTATCAGTTTTCTCCGAATTCGATTCTGATACGAGTAATAAAATTTAACTTAGCGAAAATAGAGAAAAAATAAATTCGGTCAATTTGAAGTTTCTCGGTGATATAAAAAAGAGGTATAATTTTACGTGGTATAAAATCTGATTCTCCAGAGCAGTCATTTTAGGGTTATAAATAATGTGGAGACACACCCCAGTGGAAATCCTGAACTTAAAAAGATATCAATACTTGAGCAGAACGCAATACATCGTCTTTTCCCTTTTTTTCTTCCTTATAAGATATCGAAGCCCTTCACCTGGCATAAATCGAGCCGTGACAGTAAAAAATTACTTTCTTGTCGTATACAAAATTGGAAATTTCATTTTTCAACACGCGTAAAAGATAAAAATGAATTTAGTACCAATATGAAGCAATTCACGAGAGAACATGTTGACCTGGCACCATTTTAAATTTAACTCCTACCACCACCCCCACCCCTAGGTTTGTGAAGGCTATATATTATACTCCCTTCCAAGGGTACGTGCACAAAATGTTTATTCGACAATCACTACATGTGTTATTAATATAAATGGTCCAGTGCTTTACCCTTTTTTTACCAAACAGGGATATATGAGCCAGAAAAAAGCACATTGATCTTCTGCTCTTAAATTGACAGTTTGAATTTTTCAAGAAAAATCATTTTTAAAACACTATAAGTACGCTCCAATAACTAGATTGCGTATTTCTCAATATTTTTTACCAGAATGCGTACATTATTTAATTTACAGGACATCTCATATGTCTTCCACTGAAATTAATTTAGTGAAATGAACCACTTCATGTTCATTCTCTAATTACTCAAAATGAGCTACAGCAACATGACCTAAACTTGATGGTCTCCCAGGTTACAGAGATGAAATCTTATACCCACAGCTGAAATGAAGCAAAATGAGAGACCGTTTTCAATAGAACATGAGAGAAAACGTCTGAAATGAATTTATTATAATACCCATAATATGTTACATTAAACTGAAAGCTGTTATTTTACACTAATACTACACTTGGATGTAATTAAACTGCCAACAAATTTATATTTAAATAAAAAGCATAACCCGGAATGGTTTACTGCAGCTTACAAAACTACTAAATTTTCGTTTAGTTTACTGAACTAAACGCATACAATTTATACAAATCCAACTTTTCGTTGTTGATCGTTACTAATTTCCAGCGGATTTTCGAAACGTTTCCACGTAAAGCTCTTTGGGTTTAATTATGCAGAACGTGTAGCCACTAAAATTAGTTCAAAACAAGCAGTCTAATTAACAAAACGCTACTAGTGTTAACTAATAGTAAATTTAAATTGAAAAAAAAAAGATTAATAGAGTAGCTTCACGACGACAGAAATGACCCGACCAAGCAATTTATTATACATAATTTTACGTTCTAGAAAATAAATGAAGCACTTTTGCTATTACATTTTACTGGAAATTATATTGTGGCTTTACAATAATCTCAAATACAAGTATGCCTAATACACGGGAGCATTTATAATAGTCCAGTAAATGACGACTCAAAATGGACGTTCTTGCAGAAAAATTCGTTTTGTTTTGAAATTTTGCACGCTGGCTTAGGAATGTCTAGTGATGAATACATCAAAAGTCCTAATGATTCCATGGTGAGCTAAAATTGCTACGTCGAATAACGCCCGTAGGGTTGCCAACTGACCTTTTTTCGGAAGGACAGTCCTTCTTTCTAAGAGTGTGTCCTTCGTCCTTTCTTGTTATAGGAAAGGACGGTTTTTGTCCTTATTTAAAACAATCGATGAAAATTATTCAATATTTTAATTAAAATTTTATTTTAATCACTGAAATTAGCTTTCGAGAATCAATAATTGTAAATTTCAAATTAACCGCCAACATCGTTCGTGCAAAATCAAGCAAATTTGATATGAGCTGTATTAAGTTAGGTAATTTAGTGCATTATTGTTGTTAGAACCCATTAAAATGAGTGATACAGCTACAGATTATAATTTACCAGACGATGAAGAAAATGTGGTTAAAAGCTCAGGAAAAAAGAAAACCTATACATGTGTATAGTATATTGTATTAAACCAGCCAATGTCGTTAAATACAAAAATGACCAGCCAATCTCGAAAATCTAATAAACTTCAACTAACACATAACCTAACAACTAATCTACGGCTTATTAATTGAGCGGCGTTAGTTATTAATGGTCAAGCCGCACTTGAAGTTTTACATGATGAGACTGATTGACCATCCATATATACTACAACGAGCTTGTATGTATCCTATACTCCGAGTGGTCATTATAGCTGACGCCACTGCGCGGTGGAAAGTTTAAGTTCTAGCGAAGAAAAAACCTGGCTGAAGGAAGAAAAAAACAGAACGCTGGTTTTAACTTTCTTTTGCTATGAAAACAGCGTACTTAATTTCAAGGTTCGTGCCCACATTATTATTATATTAGCTATCTAAGTGAATGAATTGTTCCTGAATTGGTGGATTTGCTTGGTCAAGGTCTGAAGAACCGGCCTTGTTCGCTGGTTCAGGCAGTTATGGCAGCGCTAAGGGGAACCTCTCGAACTAGGCCCCCACCACACATTATCTTTGGAGAGGAATAGATTCAGATAAACTGAGATCTTTAAGGTAGTGATACCAGAAATAGCATGCGTAATTCAATTAATATTAATTGTTGATTAATTAAATTAATCAATAATAATTGAACGTACCGTAATTAGTAATTGTAAAACGTCATCAAAAATTAATTAATAATAAAAACAAACAAACAAAAAAGGATGATAAATTCATTAAAGAAGTGAAAGACATGAACAGACAGTTTGGCCAACTAGAAAGCGCGCTGGACTTACGATTACAGAACCTGAGTTCTATTACCAGTTCCGGTATTTTTTTTAAATAAAATTTCATAAATAATTTTTTTATGATTATAATATTTACTAAAAGGAATAACTTACAAATAAATATTAATCTGGTGTGTATAATCATTTAGTTAAATTTATATAGTTTAAACGGCTATAAAATTAAGGGATAATTTTATGTTAATTATTCTTTTTTATAAATATTTTAAATATAACAAAATGTTTATTTATGAAATAAATTAAATATTTGATTTTAAAAAATTACCCGAACTGGGAATAGACGGGGTTTTATAATCGTAAATCCAGCCTGCCTTTCAGACGAGCATGCTGTTCATGTCGTTTTCTTCTTTAATGAATGTCACTTATCATACTTTTTCGTTTATTTCTTTAATGAATTGTTTATTTTATAATATCTATAAAAAAGAATAATTGCATAAAATTGTTGCTTAATTTCATAGTCATTGTTTAAACTATGTATATTTCTATTAAAAAAAAAATAAAACTAAATGATTATGCATATCATAGTAGTATTTAATTGTGAGTTATTTCTTTTTATAAACATTATAATTCTAAAAAAATGTTTATTTATGAAATGTATTAATTATTCTATAAAAAAATACCCAAACTGGGAATAAAACGGGGGTTTTGAAATCGTAAATCCAGCGCACCTTCCAGTCGGTCATGCTGTCTGTACGCAAGATCTTAATGGCTTCATTAGGACACGTAAATATAAAAAATTATTTTTATAATATTTACAATAACTAACAAAACTCGATGTAGCGCGATTCTATAAATAACAATAATTTGGAAAAACATTGGTTTCTATAATAACTATCCCTTGAATTTATATTAAACTCGTGTACACGCGGAGAAAACCGCTTCGTGAGCATTCAAGGGAGCCCTTAACGACATTGGCCGGTTTACTACATTGACGTTTCGTTTTTATTTAAATAGTAAATAGCATTGGAAAATCTTTGTTATTGTAAATGATTATAATAGCGTTTCTAGAATTTCTTGACTGTTCTTACTTCCTACTTTTAAAAGTTGACAACCCTAAATAACGGCCCGTTTTTTGTTTTTTTCCAAATAGCTCAACCACGGTTGGTTGGTCGTAGCTCAAAAATGCTTATGTACTAAAATAAAGCTAAGTACATTTTCTACAAGATCGATTCTAATAATCTTTTTCTAAATTGAGCTTCTTGATATGCTGCACATAGAGTTGACAGAATTTAGCGTAGGCAAAACGGCCATTTACATGAAAATAAGAAAAAATTCGTTTAACAAAAGTGAGGTGGACATTGAGCAGAAAACCAACAATTTGTATGTAAGAAATCCTATTTTAAAAAGAATACGAAGTCAGCAGGTAAATGCCAGATGAGCGCACAAAACGCAAAGTCATTAGTACCGAATTTGATTGTCCATCCGGCTTACGCACGAAACGAGAAAGTTTGCAGCTTAGCACGAAACGCTCACAAATCAACCCACCTAAGTTGTTTGTGTTATAAACAATTTTTAAATTAATAATTTAAGCTTTTTAGTTTTGATTGTAGCGGATCGTTTGGATTCTTGGGTTTTTAATTATTATGCGCTGAGAAAAAGGATTGCACAAGCCTAACTTAAAGTGTCTATGTGCTACGGCATTGCTATTCAGGCACATTAATAAGGTTACATTTGATACCATGCTACTTTAACAATGTAATTCCATCTCTAGTAATTCGTAGAAAATCCTTTAGAGAGCTCTACAAAATATCTATAGAGTAAATATATCACTGCTAATCCAAAAAGCCTTATTTTTTCTATAAAATGAATAAAATAAAATTCAAGAGAAAAGAAATTTATAATCAAAACATACTTCATACATATAGATGAGAATTTTTGATATTAAATTATTCGAACGTTTACCTTGCATTAACGTGGGCTCCTTCGTAGCGAATATTCGGGAGCGCGACTCGTGACGAATTTACATTTTATATTGAAATCGCGTGAATAATAGAGCACGTTTACCTTTGAATGACATTGTCATAGTATTATCTAAAGATTGAAATGCTTTATTCATAAATTATTACACATTACAAAGCTTTTCAAGAGATGCAGACCATAAAATGTCTTCTGCTTATTTAATCTTAGCAATTTTCGCTTATCAGCTGGTACGTCTTATCCAACAGATGACGGTTATAAATATTTCAGTTTGGACAAAGCCGGTAGATTTATTAACTGTGAATACATTACAATGATAAATAGGTTAGGTACAATTTTGTTCTTGTGCTTTTACTTGTAACTAAGTTCTATAAGAAGTGAGAAGTATGAGAAATGTATATTTCAAAAAAGAAAGGAACTGAAAAGGTTATTAGTACTTGTTATCAATATAACTAATACCATTAGAAACGTTTAACATTTTAGAAGCTTTTGAAATGTACCAACACAAACGCACCGTACCTTTAATCAATGAATGAATTGAGCTTAGTAATCCTCCATTGTAAGAAATTTAAATTATTGGTATTTTTCACGGACGAACTGATTCAAAATTAAATTATTGGTCATTTTTTAAATTGCTTTATTTTTGGAGGTACAAAATTTTTCATAAAACAAATTGTGAATACTCTTTAGGAGCCAATAATAATTGTAATAAATTATTCCAAAAATATGTCCGCTTGATTTCGAAAAAAGTAAAAACCTCTTTTTGGATTTTTAGATTTTACAATATGTTCATTGATTGTCAAATCGTTAACAAAGTTTGACAAACTTTGAATTGAGGGTGTGTACTTCAAAGATTTGGCTATTAAAAATGCACCGAAGATAAAGATTTCTGGATTTTATCATCGCTTTATTTGACAACACATGCAAATTCAAATACACAATCCGATGATACTTTGTAATATTATATCTAAATCTTCCTGATTGCTCTGACAACATCCACTTTTACCTAACTTCTCACTTTACTATCTAGGGTGTTTTAGTAAACTTCAGCATAAGTTTAATGTATTGCCATTAGGAACAAAAAATCCTTATTTGCCATTTTTTGCGTACATCAGAAAAAAATGTGTATGTTACCACTTTCTTCTGATTCGTTTCCTTAACTAATTCTCTGTTCTCCATAGGATAGTTAACTCCAGCAGTACCGTGAGTGATTTCTCTAGTGTTACTCCAAGCTACTTCTTGGATCATTAAAGCTTTCAGCTTCTATTTCCAATTGTTGAACAGTTCTTAATTGCACATTGAGTCTTGTCATGTCAATTTCAAGTTCTATTCTGATGCTTTCACAATGTTGTTCTTTTTTGACTATTTTCTCACTTAAAGCAAAGATTACTACGGAGTGATCAGAGTTTAGGTCTAAGTTTTTTTCTATATCAATAAAGTTTGGAAATACTTTTCTAGATATAAAGAAATCTAAAAAATCTTTTTTTTCGGCTTACCTGTGGTGTGAAAGTTACATCCCGTTTTCTCGTAATTTCCTTTTATCGTTGTTAATCTCGAACCCCAATTGAAATGTTTGGTATTAAAATCACCACAGACTATGATTTTTAGCAGAAGTGCTGTAACCAGTTTTTATATTCGGGTTTTTTTGAGATTGTATATTGGTGGATAATATATTGCATCAACATTCAAATTTTGCTTAAATTTAGTGGTCACAACTGTGAGTTGAGCTTAGACGCTTTAAACATATCATTCTTCATGATGGTTAATGTTATTCTTTTATCAAAATAGCACTACCATCTTTTACTTGATTATCAAGGTGAATTTCCAAATAGATCTGATAACCTCTAATCTTTATGTAGATTTGTTTAGTTGAATATGTCTCTGAAATTAGACACACATCTATAGTTTGCTTATTCAGAAATACTTCTAATTATAGTAGGCGATTTTGGCTACCATTAGCATTCCAAGTGATACGGGTTGATTTGTGTTACATGCTATACCACTAGTATTTCTGGCTTCTAATTTGTCGAGTCTTTGTGAGAACTTGTTCATTAAATCCATCATGCTTTGGATCAGCTGCAACATGGATGTTTGCTCGCTTGAATTAGGTTGTAATTGTGATTTGTCGGTCCTAGCGGCTTAAGCATATGATACAACTTCAATGGTTTTACTATGTAGATGTAAATGTTTTCTGTTGCGGATCATACGGATTTTTACTTTTGTTTGATTTGTTGCGCCTTTTCTGTAATTCTCTAATTTAGGTTTGTCAGTTTTAGTTCTCTTACATTCAATTATTGTTGTGTGCCTGCGCATTTAACGCACATAAGTTTACGTTTGCAATATTTTTACGTGTGTTACATCCTTAACATTGTGGGATTGTTACTTCTTAACGCTTTGATATTAATTTTCATATTACTCGAATGTTGTATTTCATATATTTTTTAATATCCTCGATGCTGTCGAAAATTAACATATATCATGGAAAAAACCTTATAATTTCCTTATTTTTCTGTTTAAGTTTTTAAATTCTATTGTTGACCTGTATAATTTTAAGTTCTCTACAGATTCTTTAATGTTCATGTTACATGTTCTTACAGTTACATGTTCTTTAATTTCTGATGGATTGCGTGTAGGGTGCAAGTTCTTTTCCATCACTTTTATAGGTCGTATTTGTTTATTTTCGTAACTGTGCCATTCGTATTTGCTTTCATTTAATAGCTGAGACATATCTTTGTACGCTATATCTGTGTCCACATTTATTTTTAATTGTTTATTACTTAACATACAGGGTGCCCATTATGTATGGAATATAGTATATATCTCGGTAAATATCGACTTTATAAAAAAATTTGTTATATAAAAGTTGTTTAACATTTTATTTTCCATAATAAGATAGCATTCAGTTGTTTTTATTTCAGAAAACAAATGAGTAATAAATAACACATTAATTTTTTTAAATAGCAATGTACCCTTTCATTAGGCTCATTTGATAGAGATTTTTTTTCTCTTTTCGATGACCTGAAATCTTAGTACCCTTATATCAGAAAACTTTTGAAAAAAAGTTGTTTATTAAGTTAATTTCACCAATAACATGAATCTAGATATCCGAGATCTCTTTCATTTGTCTTAACAATTGATTGTAGGCTTTTATTGTGACAGAAGTTTGTTTATTTAATTAAGTTGTTGGTACATGGAAAAATAAAAATGGTTCATTTAACAGAAACTGAACGTATAGAAATTTTAATTATGGTCGGTTATGGGGATCGCAAACGAACACAGTTAGAAGTATGTGAAATTTTTAATGGCGTTATCCACATCGAGAACCAATCACCCAGTCAGTAATTAGCAAAACCTTGAAACGATTTAGGGAAACTGGCAATGTTAAAGATCTGGTGAAGACTGGTCCGCAGAGGTCTGCAACAAATGAAGATAAAATAAGATAAAACGAATACAAAATGAAGCTGCAGCAATTTCTCCCAGATCGCTCAGAAATTCTTTTCAAGCTTTTCGTGATAGGTTGTGCCACTGCCTTGCAGTTAATGGTGAACATTTTGAACACTTATTGCCATGAAAACCATTTTATTGCTAATTTCGTTTTGTCTTCAAGCTTTATAAGAGACGTACATAATTTTCTGTTCATTTGTTTTTTGTTCATTTGTTTTGTTTTGTACATTATGTAGATGCACATCTGTTTATTTTAGGGTAATAATTCGAGATACTTTACGATCTCGGATATCTAGATTCATGTTATTGGTGAAATTAATAATTAATAAACATTTTTTACGTTTTTTTCAAAAATTTTCTGATATAAGGGTACTAAGATTTTAGGTCATCGAAAAGAGAAAAAACATCTCTATCAAATGAGCCTAATGAAAGGGTACATTGCTATTTAAAAAAATTAAAGTGTTATTCTGGTCCGCAGAGGTCTGCAACAAATGAAGATAAAATAAGATAAAACGAATACAAAATGAAGCTGCAGCAATTTCTCCCAGATCGCTCAGAAATTCTTTTCAAGCTTTTCTTGATAGGTTGTGCCACTGCCTTGCAGTTAATGGTGAACATTTTGAACACTTATTGCCATGAAAACCATTTTATTGTTAATTTAGTTTTGTCTTCAAGCTTTATAAGAGACGTACATAATTTTCTGTTCATTTGTTTTATTTTGTTTTTTGTTCATTTGTTTTGTTTTGTACATTATGTAGATGCACATCTGTTTATTTTAGGGTAATAATTCGAGATACTTTACGATCTCGGATATCTAGATTCATGTTATTGGTGAAATTAATAATTAATAAACATTTTTTACGTTTTTTTCAAAAATTTTCTGATATAAGGGTACTAAGATTTTAGGTCATCGAAAAGAGAAAAAACATCTCTATCAAATGAGCCTAATGAAAGGGTACATTGCTATTTAAAAAAATTAAAGTGTTATTCTGGTCCGCAGAGGTCTGCAACAAATGAAGATAAAATAAGATAAAACGAATACAAAATGAAGCTGCAGCAATTTCTCCCAGATCGCTCAGAAATTCTTTTCAAGCTTTTCTTGATAGGTTGTGCCACTGCCTTGCAGTTAATGGTGAACATTTTGAACACTTATTGCCATGAAAACCATTTTATTGTTAATTTCGTTTTGTCTTCAAGCTTTATAAGAGACGTACATAATTTTCTGTTCATTTGTTTTATTTTGTTTTTTGTTCATTTGTTTTGTTTTGTACATTATGTAGATGCACATCTGTTTATTTTAGGGTAATAATTCGAGATACTTTACGATCTCGGATATCTAGATTCATGTTATTGGTGAAATTAATAATTAATAAACATTTTTTACGTTTTTTTCAAAAATTTTCTGATATAAGGGTACTAAGATTTTAGGTCATCGAAAAGAGAAAAAACATCTCTATCAAATGAGCCTAATGAAAGGGTACATTGCTATTTAAAAAAATTAAAGTGTTATTCTGGTCCGCAGAGGTCTGCAACAAATGAAGATAAAATAAGATAAAACGAATACAAAATGAAGCTGCAGCAATTTCTCCCAGATCGCTCAGAAATTCTTTTCAAGCTTTTCTTGATAGGTTGTGCCACTGCCTTGCAGTTAATGGTGAACATTTTGAACACTTATTGCCATGAAAACCATTTTATTGTTAATTTCGTTTTGTCTTCAAGCTTTATAAGAGACGTACATAATTTTCTGTTCATTTGTTTTATTTTGTTTTTTGTTCATTTGTTTTGTTTTGTACATTATGTAGATGCACATCTGTTTATTTTAGGGTAATAATTCGAGATACTTTACGATCTCGGATATCTAGATTCATGTTATTGGTGAAATTAATAATTAATAAACATTTTTTACGTTTTTTTCAAAAATTTTCTGATATAAGGGTACTAAGATTTTAGGTCATCGAAAAGAGAAAAAACATCTCTATCAAATGAGCCTAATGAAAGGGTACATTGCTATTTAAAAAAATTAAAGTGTTATTCTGGTCCGCAGAGGTCTGCAACAAATGAAGATAAAATAAGATAAAACGAATACAAAATGAAGCTGCAGCAATTTCTCCCAGATCGCTCAGAAATTCTTTTCAAGCTTTTCTTGATAGGTTGTGCCACTGCCTTGCAGTTAATGGTGAACATTTTGAACACTTATTGCCATGAAAACCATTTTATTGTTAATTTCGTTTTGTCTTCAAGCTTTATAAGAGACGTACATAATTTTCTGTTCATTTGTTTTATTTTGTTTTTTGTTCATTTGTTTTGTTTTGTACATTATGTAGATGCACATCTGTTTATTTTAGGGTAATAATTCGAGATACTTTACGATCTCGGATATCTAGATTCATGTTATTGGTGAAATTAATAATTAATAAACATTTTTTACGTTTTTTTCAAAAATTTTCTGATATAAGGGTACTAAGATTTTAGGTCATCGAAAAGAGAAAAAACATCTCTATCAAATGAGCCTAATGAAAGGGTACATTGCTATTTAAAAAAATTAAAGTGTTATTCTTTAGTCATTTGTTTTCTGAAATAAAAACAATTGAATGCTATCTTATTATGGAAAATAAAATGTTAAACAATTTTTATATTTTTAAATTTTTTTATAAAGTCGATATTTACCGAGATATATACTATATTCCATACATAATGGGCACCCTGTATTGGCGTTGCATTCTATATTGAATATTTTTTTAATAGAGCTTTCATCTTCCACATTATTATTCAATATCATAAAATAATGCGATGATGATATAATGAGATGATGATGATATGGTTGAGGTTTCATTATTTTTCGGCACTTGAAGATTCTGCTTTATAAAAGTTTTACTTTCTGATTGACTTACAGGTTGAGATGAACCTGTGGCTTTTCTTTTCTTTTAGCCATGCTGTTTCTATGGCTACCAGTCTGTCTTCTTCATCTGAGTTTGGCGAGCTGTACGTTCGGCTAGATTGCAGCTGCTACTTCTGCTGTTGGGCTTGTAGTTTAGCAATTTCTTTATACTGCATTATATATTATGCATTATACTAGGTTTTAACGTTTTGTGTCATAATTACTATTTTAGTGGGGGTAAGATTATCCATTTTTAATAATTAAATACACTTGACCAAGGCGATTACGATTATAATTGCGTTATCGAATTTCGTACTCTCAGAACGACTTTATAAGCAAATCTATAATGCACGAAAGTGCAACTACCAACTAAATCTAGGGTGAAAGTACTTTTCATGTCGTATGCACTGTAACCTTTTTTTAGATGTATTTTCTTGGCCAATTATTTTATTTTTGCCTTATTATTTTTGTTGGGTCTACTCCTAGTATATTATGTCCTGAATATACTCCAATAGTAACTTTTTGACTGCTTTTAAATTTATCTTTCTAAGAAGGTTTTTTAAACTTCATCTAACATTTTACACCAAAAAGACTTAGGTATTAAAGAAAAAATTGAAGGTAGTAGATTTACATGTAATTCGCTAGGATGCATCTTGAAAAAGAACAAACGGGATATAGCCAAAATTAAAACACTTGCATCTATTTGAAAACAATATAACTTGAACAATATAATTTGCTGTAAAATAACTACGTCTGAACCTTGTTTAGTTGAGTTTGCTTAGTTACATTTCCAGTGACCAACGAGATCTATTCAAGCAAACCACAGATTGCTATTTCTAATTGGACTATACATATTTTATAATGTAGTAATATTATGATTGAGTTAAGTAATTTGCTTGTTTGTTTGATAAGATATTGACACGATACCTTTCGTATGTTGTTATTGTAATGGCCCGTGGTTGTTCAGGAAAAAACCATCGTAGTCACGTACAGAATATGACCAGTGACAGACTAGAGAACTACTACAAACTACAAGATTTTAAATATTTTCTTTTACCTTTACTTTTTTCAGATATATTGATTTTTTTGTACAAATACGTTATTTTAAGATTTAAAACCATCTAATTAAATAAAACTAATTGTGAGAAATAATAAATACAATATGGACTCGAGAATTAAGACAAATTGTCATACGATTGCTGTTATAATAATAATAATAATAATAATAATAATAACGTTTATTGCTCAACAGAAAGAAAAATTTCCAATTACAGAGCAATTGAACAAAATTATCTAAATAAATATAAAATATTTTTTTTAAATCCTGTATATTTTAATTCTTGCACCCAGAATGTTTATATTATTTTATTTATAAATATATAAGTTCTGCAAAATACAGAAGGTCTCCAATTTGTTAAAAATTAAAATGCTATATAATCAAATGTTTTTTTTAAATGAAATCTTCAAAATTATAATACCAAAATAATAAGCTACCTAAATCTACACAGGAAGGGGGGATCGTTACAGGAATCCTTTTCTCATAATTGTATTGATTTTAGATTACTAAAATGAAGATAAGACTGCCTGCATAAAGGTTTGTTTTATACCCCATTAGAAAATGTTGCATTTTAAAATATAGCGCGATTTTCTCGTTTTAACATCCTTTTAAATGTAAGAGGTAATGTATAGCTAACCTGCTAAATATCCTTATAAATCTCTAAAGCGTCATTGTTACTTCCTATTACGTTTTTGAGCTTCTACTCATTTTCGTAGCCCCTTATGCTTTCACTTTTAAGAAATATTCATTAAAAATTTAAATCTAAGAAGTACAAATCAGATTTATGGGTATTATAGTTAGTTTTTGGTATAACTTTCCTTGTAGTAGAACATGCCTCTTTTATTAACTATTTATTTATTGGTTATATCTTTACATTATGAAAAGCATTCTAATACTTCTACAGTTTACCTGACTAAAAACAACTCGAACTGAGTCTCAAACCAAATAAACAAATTATGTAATATCCCCACAATTAACTATTATCATAATAAATGAATAAATATAATTTTATAAAGTACCACTGGTCAGCAAATTACTTTCAACCGCTTAGGGAGGAGTTTACCATTCCCTCCCCGGAGATTTTAACTATGTCGATCGTCCTGTATAAATATTAAATATTAAGACAGTTCATAAAAACTTTTTTTCGAAAATGTCTGCTTCAAAGGTCTTATTTTACCAAGTTAGGATATCTAAAATTTCAGACAAATTAGTTGATGTCTTGACTCTGCTTCCCTGAATTGAAATTTCAATCTAAACAAAATAGGAAACGGTCAAAAAATCAATTATATTTTTCACTTTATTACAAATTGAGCTTTATTAAGCAGGAATTTCAATATTTTTATAAAATAATAAAATTTGCAGAATGCAATTACCGTTAAAACAGCTATTCTGAATACATGGTTTTCTTGCAGTATGTATCATAATATCAGTATTCTTTCTTTTTCACCGGTTTCACAAGTCTATCATATTGAGTGAAGAGAGGCTGCCAGTCAAAGACCTTTACAAACTGAAAACGGTAGACTATTAGTTAACTTCATAGTTTCATAACAGTAGTATATTAGCGAGTAGTGATGGCAGCTTTACCAAAAATAGCTATAAGAATGTGTACAGATAGCTGGCGTTTAGTCAGCCGGCGCAGTTACTGGTGAACATACAGTCATTAGCAAATGTCTTGTCCCGAGGAGGCAACACATTTAACAATTCTGGTAAAAGAAACGACGTACGTTTCGGTGAATAGTTTCTTTTGTTTACAAACGACACAGAAAATCTAACCAGTTTTAAAGGTTGCTACCCTACCTAGAGTGGCTTTGTATAACAACAATAGAGTAATAAAAACTGCTATTTTCAAGTGAGTTTCTTATTTTACTGGAATACAAAACAGCCGTTTCACTTCTACTATCGTTTCTTCTATTTTAAGAAATAAATATCGTATACTTTTTTCTACTTTATTATAAACTATATTAATTTATTTACGAGTTTGATTTGTTTATTTACAAAGTATAATTATTTTGTAAACACTAAAAAAAACTAAATTTTTAGTACTAACTGTAATCAGTTTTTATTGCAAAAATTAGTAAAGATAATAAATAATCAAAACTAATAATCATTCCCCGAGTTTCCAACGTAGAGTCAGATTGGGCATACAAACGAGGCATATTTTAACATTAAGGGCCGGTTTATTCACCTTCAGGTAAAATTCCCAGTAGTTGCCGATCAAATAAATTAAGTTTAATAATAAGGGTCCAACTTTTGCACTCAGGTAATACATGCAAGAGAGATGGGTAATTCACAGAATAATGTGTTAGAGAAAAAAATTAAACCCATTGACTAATCTAGTTAAAAGGAGGCGGGATTTAAAAAAATCTGTAATCTTTCACAAATATTTTCTAAAAATTTTAGGTAAACAGATATTAATGATATAATTATATGATCTAAGGTTCTATGCTTTGTCAAGGGTGTTCTTAATTTTTGTTTTGTGACTGTTTTGCTTTTAGTACTGACTATATCTATGTTTCTAGTTTTTTCTTAGTTTGTAATATTTTTATTAAAACAACTGAATATTTAATAACTTTTTAAAATTTTAACGTATTTACATAAATAAATGCCTATATTATTACTTTATTTTTATTTATCGCTTACATTAGTTTCTGCGATTATTTAATTATCTAAAATACTCCTAAGCCTCTATTTTTTGATGATTGTTTTCATTATTATTTTCGTTTAGTTATTTTTTATTAAAGGTATAGAATGAACCATAAATACGCTATAACTTTGTTTAACTAGTAGATGCTTCTATTTAAAAGGACTATTTTATAAAGTGTGTCAAAGAAATTTTGAATAGAATGAGTAACAAGAGTTTTTACAAGCATGTTTTCAAAACAAGCTTTAAAGAATTTAAATATCTTGCCCAGGTAGTTGCCCATCTCCGTTTAATTCGGTCTCTTTCGTACACAGTATAAGGGGTATTTCGATTCTTAAAGCAGCAATGTCCTTACTCGGGACAAGACATTTGCTAATGACTGTACATCCAACGGTTTTAGATATAGCTAAAAGCTTCTGGCAGAAGAAACAAAAATGGATACTAGAAAACTCCGCAAAAAGCAGATAATTCTATTAAGTATTGACTGTTCGAAAAGACACAATTAAGATCCGTGTTCTGAAAGTGTATGAAAAGCTTCATAAGACTTCACAGACTTCTTCAAAAATAAGTGGATAATATTCACTGTACTGACAGTACTACTTATGATTCCTCCTATCAGAAACATATCTTTCTTATTGTTGAAGTCCGAAAAATCATTGCGATTTGGAAACTTTAGATTCTTATACCTTCTGGCAGCTGATATTCGAATTGTTCACAGATGGTGAAGATAACTCACCTAAATGCAGCTTTTAAGTCGGAGGACTTAAAGATTAAGACAGGTGTAGCGTAAGATAGCGTATTGGCTCCTGTCCTCTTCTAGGACTCTTGGGTGAGGTCTAGGACATTTGGGCGCGGCCGTTTAGGCGCAGCCATTTAGGCGCGGCCGTTTCGGCGCGAGGAAAGTTTGGCGCCGGATAGAACGGCGCAAGGACACTTCGGCGCCGGGACACCTAGGCGCAAGCACACTTCGACTAAAAGCAGTTCGGGGCATAAAAACGTTTTTTTACCATTAGTCTAATTTTTTGGGACAAGCTACCCTATTATCAGAGTAACCTCTTTGGTATGTACACACATACACCTTCTTAATTCCAGAGTTTTGCTTGGATTGGTTAAATTGCGTTATTCCAGTGCTTTTTGTCTTTAAGCACTGGAGTATAAGCACTAAGCAGTATCCATTTATAAGTGTTACCTACTGAGACAACATTCGTGAAGTGGCACACGTATTTATCAGTGATACGGCATTCAATGTTAATGTCAATATTCCTATTTCATTTAACTGATTTTATAAAATTTTTGATTTCTTTTCAATTTATATTAACATGATTATCAAACATGATATTCTTATAAACAAATTAAGCTCTTATTACAAACTATTCCCTTAAGATTTGCAAAGAATTTTAACTTTAATGCTTTAGCAACTTAGAAAAACGATTTTTTTCTTAAATCTGGCAGTACATACGAGCTTTTGGGATTGGCAAATATTGAGTTGTTTTTTCTCATCATACCGTATTTAACGAATACTGTATTTTATCGATCATACTATATTTATTACCTATAAGTACCTACAGATTTTGTTCATTACAATAACACTAGACAATTTCTCGCGCAGAAGTGTCCCTGCACCTAAGTGGTCCGCGCCGAAGTGTCCCTGCGCCGAAGTGTCCTCGCGCCGAAGTGTCCCGCGCCGGAACGGCCGCGCCCAAATGTCCGGCTCCGCAGGCAACTTAGACCACTTTGTCACCCTTTTTGCTGATGACACCTCACAGATTATTGGAGCGGACACGTATAGGGATTTGGCTGATAAATCTACTACCAGTGTAAATCAAATGCTAAAATGGTCACTCAGTAATGGCTTGGCTTTGAACATAACTAAAACTAATATGGTTTCATTCACACCCATTCACTCTTTGGAAACTGTTAGATCAAAATGTTATGTCTTCTAGTAAGATCAGAAGACTTCAACAAGAAAATAACAGCACTAAATTCTTAGGTCTTCAGATGGATAAAAATGCTCATGGCAGGGATATATTAACAATTTAACCTCGAAACTAGCTAAAAACAACTTTATTATATATCAACTTTGTAAAGATGTTCATCTTGAAACTTTAGAAACGTTTTATTTTGGCTGTATCCAGTCAGTCTTGCCCTATGGAATAGTAGTTGGGGAAACAGCAATCATGTGGAAAAAGTATTCTTAATTCAAAAACGAATTATCCAAAATATGTTTCATTTACCCCCTCGAGAATCGTGTAGACAGCATTTTCTAAACCAAAGAATATTAACTGTATATTCCATCATATTATTCTGAAATGTGTTTGCCATAAAAACAAAAACGAAAAACAACTTCCTAAGGTGGGTGATATAAATAAGTATAACACACGATACAAGGACATTCTGTATGTACCTTTTAGAAGACTAGCTCAAACAAAGGATGGCCCCCCATATCTCATCTATATAATTATTCAATTTACCGAAAGTCATACGCAACATTTAAACAAAAGAAAGAAGCGAAAAACTTATTGCTAAGTTCTTGCTACTATAACATTCAAGAGTTTCTTGATGATAAGAATAATAACCAGGATTCCTCCTTTCATTATTGCGATATTGATTTATGTCCTGTAATATATAATAATGTATTTGACTATTAGTACAAATTTATATGTACTATGTATCTGTTGTTTAGTATTAGAAATTGATTGATTATTATTATTTAAATAATATTGACTGTATCCTATACTACTCTAGTCACATAGAAATAAATTTATTTATTTATCCAACACCACTATATAAATACCATGTTTACTATGGTCATTTTAAATAAGGAAAGTGATTGTTTACTGTTATGTTACATTATAACCCACGTTGCCCCTAGCAACGTGGGTTATTTTTAAAAAACTCACTCCTTCAAAGATAACAACCAATCACCAGCTTACGTTATTTATTAATATTATTAAAATCCAGTCACCGTGCTAGAGTATTAAATTTATTTGCCGGCCCTCGAGGGTAAATTTTTCGTTCGTGGATAATATCTTACTTAACTCACTTGTACCATAAATAACTATTGTTTATTATATTTTCTTACGATTTTCTTACACTTTTACACTAAAACACGGACCTTAATTGTGTGTTTTCCAACAGTTGGTATGGTATGGATGCACGTTAGGGTGGATCGAAAAAGTCGATTTTTCGAGTATCGAATTTTAACTCAAAAGTTGCGTATTTACATGGTAATCAACGAAAGAATATTTAAAAAAATCATACGTTGGATCTTCAGTTCGCGCAAAGTACCTAAAGTTTGGAAAAAATGACATAAAACACCAAATTTTACCTTTACGCTCAAAATATACAGGTAACGTTTTTTGACTTTTAATAGCGTCTAAGTAGATAATAGAAAAGATTTTTTAGAAATCACACGCTTTATTTTGAGTTCGCCAATTAGGGCTAAAAGTTTCAAATTTTCGTGAAAAAGCAGGGTTTTACCGTTTTACAAATATACAGTACAGTATTTTACTAAATGTAATAAATGAGATAACCATTGCGTGGTATTTATTTTTGCAATCCGAAATCGCAATTCAGCAGTTATTCTGACTGTGATGTGATGTACTAAACACAAGGCTCACATCAAACAAACCTGTCGTGACACGTCTTATCCATTCTTTCTAACACTCTTGTATGTTGCTACACGGCTACCCACGTGAAAAAGTTGCAGCGCTATTCATATACGAGGGTGGTCCCAGAAGTACCCGACCTGACCAAGAGGTGGCGGTAGTTGTTTGAAAATATTACTGTATTGGAAAGTACGCAGTCTATAAAGCCTATGTTTCAAGTTTGAAAACGCCACGTTGTTCAGTATTTGTTTGGCAGCCTTCAATAGTGAACGTTGTCAGTGAATTTGTGAAAATGGAGAAAATTGGTCATCGTTATGTGATACAATACTTTTATTTGAAAGGCCTCAGCCCAACCAATATAAAAGCTGAACTGGATTCTACTCTGGGTGAGTCTGCTCCTTCGTTTACAACAGTTAAATTTTGGGTAGCTGACTTTAAACGACCAAATGAGGTGACGACTCCAGAAATGGTGAAGAAAATCCACAAAGCGGTACTTGATGATCGTCGACTGAAAGTGCGCGAGCTAGCAGATATTACGGGCATTTCAAAAAGTGCGGTACATCGCATATTATCTGAAAATTTGGACATGAGAAAGCTGTGTGCAAGATGGGTGCCGCGTTTACTCACACTCGAGCAAAAACAGTGTCGTGAAAATGTTTCAATTGAGTGTTTAGCGAAGTTTCACAGCAACAAAGCAGAATTTTTGCGCCGTTTCGTAACAATGGATGAAACATGGGTCCATCATTTCACACCCGAGACAAAAGAACAATCGAAACAATGGACTCAAAAGGGAGAACCGGCTCCAAAGAAGGCGAAGACCGTTTGATCTGCAGGCAAGGTTATGGCGTCGGTTTTTTGGGATGTGCGTGGAATAATTTTTATTGACTATGTCAAAAAAGGAAAAACTATCAACTTATTATGCAAACTTATTGCAACGTTTGAGCGAAGAAATCAAGCAAAAACGGCCGCGTTTGGCTAAAAAGAAAGTGTTGTTTCATCACGACAACGCGCCAGCTCACGAATCCGTTATTGCAATGGCCAAAATTAATCAATTAAAGTTTGAATTGCTACCTCATGCACCATATTCGCCAGATTTAGCCACCTCGGATTATTTTCTGTTCCCAAACTTGGAAAAATGGCTCAGTGGTCAAAGATTTTCCAACGATGAAGAAGTGATGTCAGCAGTTAATGGCTATTTTGAGGAGCAAGACAGTTCTTATTATAAAAAGGGTATCGAACTTTTTGAACGCCGCTGGGAAAAGTGTATAGAGCTGAAAGGAAATTACGTTGAAAAATTAAATTTTTTTCCAAAATTTTTGTGTTTTCTTTGTTGGGTCGGGTACTTCTGGGACCACCCTTAAAAGTGTAGCGACACATTTTGCTTACTTTCAGTGTTTTTCTTGTGACTTTATTTTGTTAGTGCTTGTGAAGATTGTGAGATGGCGACTCAGAAAAAGGTGTTGGTGACAAGACAGATGCAGACCGTTGTGTCATGTTTGGTTTACCTAAAGGTCTAAGTGGAAAAAACCTACCGACATATGAGGACGTGCTAAGAAGTTGCTTTGAAGAACACTATAAAATTTCATCGGATCGGATCTCATCGGATTCAAAGAAGAAAGTAGCATTTTCAACAATAGCCGATAGTGTTGCTACTCAAATAGAGATGATATATTGTAACGCCTCCATTTCAGCGGTGACTCGAGTATGAGTTGCGCAAATAGGAGGAATTCGTCGCTGAAGCGAAATCCAAGCTATTTAATATTGCAGCGTGTAAGTGTGTTATGACATATTCTTGTCAGAAATGTTGGGAAAAAGGCAAGTGCCTGTAACTGCCCTGTAGTTGTACAATGTAATTGTAAAAAAGACAGAAAGATCCCAACCATTGCGAGAAGGTTTATAGTATACGATCAGCGAACAACCAGAATTGCCTGCTTTGGCAGTCTAGATAAACAAGAAACAAAAATACTGAAGAAAAGAAAGGAAAGAAAAGAACTCAAATTATTGCGAGAAATTGCTGCAGTTGATATTGACAATGCCATTTGTGACATGAAAATCTCCGATCACCGAGGAAGAGATCTCCGCACGAAAAAATAACTGAAATTAATTTTGTCTTTAGTTCCTTCTACATTTTAAATGAGGTTGAAATGAACGTCTACTACTCTAGTTAGTGATAGATAGTTAGTGACAGCTGCTATCACTTCCAGTGTTTTAAATGATCTTGGAATGATTTCTGAAAAAGATACATCGCTAGTGATCGATAAATGCAAGATAAGAAGAGAAAAACAGAAGACACGACAGGCTATAAGACAAGATGTGATACTAACAGAGTGAATATACTTTGATGGTAGAAAAGATAATACTATCTTTCAAGAAAAGATAGGAGCTAAAATATACCAAAGAGTAAGGAAAGAGGAGTGCATTAGCGTGATCCATGAGCCTGGTGGGCAATATGTCGGTAACGTCACACCAACGAGTGGAACCGATAGTGAAATAGCCAAGTGCATCCTTAAGTACTTAAAAGATAATGATATTGACATTAATGAACTGGAAGCGATTGGTTGTGATGGCATAGCAACGAACACAGGGTGGAAAAATAGTGTTATCCGCAACATAAGAAGTTAAAATTCAGCGCCCATTGCAGTGGTTCATTTTTTTACTTCACTTCAACGAGCTGTTTGAATACTTGGACGGAGAGACGACGGGACCAGCGTCATTCTCTAGGAAAATCGGTAAAAAAAAAACTTTATTGTGAGAAATTACCTGTTATATTATATGAATTAGATGAAATCAATGCAAATGAAACTGATTTTAGTAAACACCAACAGAACCTTCTGGATATAGCCAGAGCAATTCAGACAGGAGAATGTGCTCAAGATCTGGCTGTAAGAGATTCAACCGGGTTTTACGGTTGTTCATTTTCTAAGCAAGTCCTACAAATGAACTCAAGATGCTTGTAAACTACATTGTGAAGACATATACTCCTGTCTGGTTCGACATTAAGAGATATCAGTCAGTGAAATATGGTCCTAAACATATCTTTAAGGTTGTTCAAAGTTCAAACGACGAGACATTTGCCAGACGAGATTAAAAGAATCGTCTATCATGTGATTGAGGGAAACGCGTTCTTCTGTCACCCAGAGAATATGTTGTTGGCTGTGTAGTGGATGAGAGACAACATATACGAGAGCTGGGTTACAGGAGGGTAATAAAGGCAAGAACTGAAAATCCGAAGGGCAAGTCTGTTAAAACTTTTAGGCCTCCCTCAATAAATTTTGATGCCACGGATTACAGTCAGCTGATAGATTGGACAAAATGTAAGCTATCGTCCCCTCCAATGATGGAAAGTTTGACAACAGAGACTATTTCGTCAGTTCTGCAAGATAAAACTCTGCCTGAGTACCATTTCTTAAATTTCCCAAGGAGTCTGCAGAAAAAGTGTGCGGACAAGAAAACAGAGATGGCTACATTAGAGCAACTTTGCTTTCAAGATCCACAATGCCAAAATGTGATCAAAAATCTCAATTTAAGACAACGTTTTTGACTAAAGTAGCATAATTTAACACACCCTAATTGGTTGGACGGTTGGGTAGGGGTGGATGGAACTCGAATTGCAACCACCTCCTCGTGGCGAGTTCTGGGTCATTTCATAAAAAAAATTGTGAAATGGATAAAGAGTTGCAAAAAGACGTACTCTTATCAAAATACAATGTATATGTATAAAATCACTCACATTAACGAAAGATTAAGAAACATGACGTTTTATAATTTAAATAAAAAACCCGTGCGTCTGTTTGTAAAACGGTAAAACTTCGATTTTTCAAGTTCGAAAACTTTAGCCCTAATGTGCGAACTCAAAATGAAACGTGTGATTTTTAAAAATATTTTTCCTTTTATCACGCATCACAAATGAAGTACTTAGACGCTATCAAAAGCCAAAAAATGTTTTTCCAAACTTTAGGCACTTTGTACGAACTGAAGATCTAACGTATGATTTTTTTCAATATTTTTCCGTTGATTAGCATGTAAATACGCAACTTTTGAGTACTATTAGATTTCGACCCACCCTAATGCACGTTTGTAAACACTTACAAACGTTCGACATAGTAGAGTAAATCTGAAAGCGGATTTTGTTGTCCGTGGTACATTGAAAGGTAAAAAGCTATCGAGTACGTTATCGGATGCTATTTAGGATGTATATCAATACCCTAAATTCGTCTGGCGATATCGGTGTCCAACACAAAAACTGAAAAAACAGCAAATCTAGAATACTTTATTTGCTATCCGGCTATATTAAACTGAATACGATTTTTAAAGTATTAAGCGAGTTAGAGTTAATTTTCACTCAAGAATTATCATTACATAAACGGAAGGATACTCACTAGATTAGCTTCTAACTCCCTTATTATGCGTATTTCAATTTCTGCAAACATAGAAAGATGTTTATATTGTAACAAGAGAGAAAAAGAAAGAACCCCTTCTCGAGCAGCGGATGGAGTATTCTGCGGCATTCGAGAGAATGACGCATAGCACCAACAATGTAAACGAGGCACTGTTTATCTAGCACCTTCCAGAAATACATGGTAGTTTCTACCGGCTTCTAGTACGATTGTAGGAGGGTATAAAAGCGACTCGCGGATAAAAGGGAGTCAGTCAACAGCAAGTCATTAACTGTGTATTACAAAATAAATAGTGAATATAAATGTTGTATTAGAAATTCGTAGTCTGTAAATAATAGTTTTTAATGTTTTATAATCGTAGCGTTAATTTATAGTGTATTCATTAGTGTATAGAAATAAATATTTGTTTGTGAATAGACGATTTAAACAGCACTTGTATTATTATTATTTTTAGAAAGAACGTTACAGTGGTGTTACAGGTGTGAGGTTTTAAAATAAATAAAATCGCGTAATAATTAAATAAAGTGCTGTGAGAATAAATTTTTAGTGTTAAAATTAATTTCAACAAACGATTAAAATGGTGATGAAACTATTGAAAGATCTCTTAGTAATAGATTTAAAACGGGAATTGGACGAGAGGGACTTGGATAGTAATGGAAAGAAAGAAGTTTTGATAAATCGGCTAAGAGAATGGCTTTTAGAACAGAAGGAAGATCCTGAAAATTACCGCTTCGAGATACCTGGACCCGCAATTGATACTAGTTTGTTGTTAAGTAAAATGGAAGAAAGTTCTAGAAAAGCCGAAGAAAATTCTAGAAAGTCCGAAGAAAATGTTAGAATGCTAAAAGAAGAACTACTGGAAAAGTCCGAAGAAAATTCTAGAAAGTCCGAAGAAAATGTTAGAATGCTAAAAGAAGAACTACTGGAAAAGTCCGAAGAGAATGCTAGAAAGATGGAACAAAAAGTTTTTGAAAATTCTAGAAGGCTTAAAGAAGATTTACTAGAAAACACAAGATTGCTTAAGGAAGAATTACTAGAAAAGTCCGAAGAAAGTTCTAGAAGGCTTAAAGAAGAATTGCTGGACAATGTCAAAGTGTTAGAAGAAAAAGTTTTCGAAGAATTTTTGGAGAATGCCAGCGCGCTAGGGCTATTGGAAGGCAGATTGGCGGAACAAGATAGGGTAATAAAAATGGTAGAAGAGAAAATAGCCCAAATGCAATTACCACCAACAGCTAAGAAAGACGACGAAATGTTGGAAGATAGAATGAATCAACTACGGTTTCCCTCAACGTCTGAGTGGCCGTTTAATGAAGGAAAGAAACAATTTAAAGAAGAGAAGGTTCCTACCGTAGGGATAAAAGTAAAACCACCCACGTTCGATGGAAAGATACCTTGGTCCACCTACTACAAACAATTTGAGGCGGCCGCTGGGGCCAACGGATGGACACGCAAGGAAAAGGCCGTTTCTTTAACTGTGGCTTTGCGTGGAGACGCGTTGAACGTCCTGCAAACAATCCCAGCAGGGCAGGAAAATGATTATCAGTTGTTAGTTTCTAGATTGGAGATGAGATATGGAGACGCGCATCTACAACAGGTTTATCACGCGCAAGTAAAGAATCGTGTCCAGAAGAATGGAGAAAGCCTTCAGGAGTTTGAAGCCGATGTAGCGCGGCTTGTCCGATTGGCGTACCCTACGGCACCCGATTCATTTCTGGGACAACTCGCTGTGCAGACCTTCATTGATGGACTAAGAGATGGGGAAACACAGCAGTCATTAAGGCTGGCGCGACCAAGAACAACTGATGATGCGCTTGCTCACGCGTTAGAATTTGAAGCCGCAAAACAAGCGTCCCGAGGCCACCCCAAGCGTCAATCTGGCCATTGGGGGTGTACTTTCTCAGATACAGGATGGACAAGAAAAGGTCATCGGCTATTTTAGTAAGGTTTTGTCTAAAGCCGAAAAGAATTATTGTGTGACCAGAAAAGAACTATTGGCCGTCGTGAAGTCCGTTGAGCACTTTTACAAATACTTGTACGGACGGAAGTTTTTATTGAGGACGGACCATGCAGCGTTGAAATGGCTTCTACAATTCCGTAATCCTGAAGGCCAGGTCGCAAGGTGGATCGAACGATTACAAGGATACGACTTTGACACCGAACATCGAGCGGGCACTAGTCATCGAAATGCCGATGCTCTTTCAAGAAGACCCTGTCCAACGGATTGCCGTCATTGCTCTCGTTTGGAAGAGAGGGTTTGCCAAGTATTAAGGACTACCATCGTCAACGACAATTGGTTGCCGGAAGAATTGCAACGACAGCAGGAGGCTGATCCCGAACTAAAAATGGTACTGGAATGGAAGCGCGTGGGAGAAAGGCCTGCCTGGGAGGCCGTCAGCCCTTTTAACAGAACGCTCAAAGCATATTGGGCCCAATGGGAGTCCTTGAAGGTGGAAGACGATCTCCTGAAGCGAGTACTGGAGAGTGAAGATGGCACCACCATTAGGTCTCAGTTCGTGGTTCCAAGAAGCCGAGTGGCTACAGTATTGCGACATCTCCATGACGGTGCCTCCGGAGGACACTTCGGTGTGAAAAAGACCTTGGAGAAAGTTAAGGAGCGTTTTTATTGGGTCAACTGTAAAGAAGACGTGATGGAGTGGTGCCGGAAATGTGAACTATGTGCCACTGGCAACGGACCCTTGGGGAAACGAAGAGCACCTATGAGGCAGTACAATGTGGGTAGTCCTCTGGAGAGAATAGCTATAGACATTGCCGGACCATTTCCCGAAACTGACGATGGGAATAAATACATCTTAGTGGCAATGGACTATTTTACCAAATGGCCAGAAGCATATGCCCTACCAAACCAGGAAGCTGCGACTGTTGCTGACGTACTAGTCAAAGAGTTTTTCAGTCGCTTCGGAGTGCCCATGGAGCTGCATTCGGATCAAGGCCGCAATTTCGAGTCTGTACTCTTTGGAGAAGTCTGTCGATTGTTGGGCATTCGCAAGACTCGGACCACACCGTTACATCCGCAGTCCGATGGAATGGTAGAACGCATGAATCGAACAATGGGCAAATATTTGGCCAAGGTCGTCTCCGATCATCAACGAGACTGGGACCAATACCTGCATCTGTTTCTGATGGCTTATCGTGCATCGGTCCACGAAACAACCGGTCAGTCACCAGCGTCTGTGATGTTTGGACGCGAGTTACGGTTACCGTGTGATCTGGAATTTGGGTCTCCACCTATAGAGCAGGAGGTAGCCGGGAATGATTATGTCATCAACTTAAAGAAGAAGTTGGAGGATATTCACGACCGAACCCGAAATAATAGTCGAATCGCGAGTGACCGGATGAAGGCTACGTACGATGTGAGAGCCCAAGAAGGAGGGTTTCAACCTGGAGAGCTTGTCTGGTTATACAACCCGCAAAGGCGTCGTGGCTATTCTCCAAAGTTACAGCGAAATTGGGAGGGTCCATACCAGGTGAAGAAACGAATAAATGACTTGATTTATCGCATCCAGAAATTGCCAAGAGGGAAACCAAAGGTGGTACACTCCAATCGTCTGGCGCACTATGAGGGAAATAATGACGCAGTTCCGGAAGATGAGGCTGAGGTGGCTATCAATACCGTAAGGCCTGGAGATGATCAGCCAACCTTTAGAGAATTTATGGCTGCGTTTTCTGGAACTAGAAAAGCGCGATTCGGAGTCACGACTGAGATGCAACAAGATCTCTTCCGGGTCCCTGGTGATTATTCCATTGCCCACTGTGTCTCCGAGGATCTTCGTATGTCCAGGGGGATCGCAGTGGTGTTTAGAAATAAATTTGGACGGCTGAATGAACTTCGAGAACAAAATCCCTCTGTTGGTAAATCCTTACGCTTGACTGATCATGACCGATCCATTTACTACTTAGTAACCAAGCAGTTTTACTACCAGAAACCGAGTTACGCCGACTTGTGGAGGGCACTATGGAATTTGAGAATCGAGTTGCTTACCAGGGGAATTAACAAATTGGCAGTTCCCAAACTCGGCTGTGGGCGGGACCAGCTGGATTGGAGAATCGTTAGAAACATGCTGGAAGTTATCTTTAGAGGTACGGACGTCAAGATCTTCGTCTGCAGTTTTGACCCACAGCCCGCATCAAGGCCAACGAAGAGTGTAGACTGCTACTTCTACCGTAATGGAACGTGTAGTCGAGGTGAAGACTGTCGATATCGTCATGACCCGTTCTACAGGAACCAGATCATAAAACCTGTTCTGGGACAGAACAGACTTGAAGAGGGGGGCAGTGTAACAAGAGAGAAAAAGAAAGAACCCCTTCTCGAGCAGCGGATGGAGTATTCTGCGGCATTCGAGAGAATGACGCATAGCACCAACAATGTAAACGAGGCACTGTTTATCTAGCACCTTCCAGAAATACATGGTAGTTTCTACCGGCTTCTAGTACGATTGTAGGAGGGTATAAAAGCGACTCGCGGATAAAAGGGAGTCAGTCAACAGCAAGTCATTAACTGTGTATTACAAAATAAATAGTGAATATAAATGTTGTATTAGAAATTCGTAGTCTGTAAATAATAGTTTTTAATGTTTTATAATCGTAGCGTTAATTTATAGTGTATTCATTAGTGTATAGAAATAAATATTTGTTTGTGAATAGACGATTTAAACAGCACTTGTATTATTATTATTTTTAGAAAGAACGTTACAATATCTTAATATCTTTTGGACGACACAAGATATCAAAAAAGTTAAGCAAATAATTGTTGTTAGTTCGAGATTTTACAATCCAACGCTTTTTGAAACTTTGAAATTGGCTAGACAGTAACGAAGATATGACCAATTTATTCCGACAATGTATAAATTACTGCTAAGCAGCGATCGTTCTATCTCTATTTTCACCCGTCTTCCGTCTCATTCTAACGCACTGCTCTTACTAGGTTCTTAAGTACATACAACTATTACCACAATATTGAAGTTACAAATGCAGGTGATTTAACATTTTGTTGAAAAAAATTATAAAATTCTTACTGTTCTTGTAAATACGACATTAACCTTAACAGGGAGAGTTATAAAAAATGTGTTGTGTAAAACGGGCGGGAAACTTCAGGAATCCACTGCAAGAACTGCGGAAACTATTCAAAGGTCAGTGAAAATGAGATTAGATATGCAATAAACTCATAATAGAGAATTAAGAAAGCTTCTTGATATAACACACTATTCAAGTTTACACGCATATATAAAATATTTCCACTATGAACTTAAATGTACATAGTAGTCAAAATATATAACAAAACTGAACACAAAGGTTATTCTGAAAACCAAAGGGATAAATTGTGGCGAGGTTTGGGAAAAGATTGTTGGGCAAATAAAACATGACAGAGCCAAAGAAACATTTTAACATTTTGTTGAAAAAATTATAAAATTCTTACTGTTTTTGTAAATACGACATTAACCTTAACACGGAGAGTTCTTCAAATTATTTTATAATAGACGATGAACTATTACATACATTTAAATTTCTTTAAATTTATAAAAAAGAAACAGATACGCAGTTATAAAAAATGTGTTGTGTAAAACGGGCGGGAAACTTCGGAAATCCACTGCAAGAACTGCGGAAACATTCAAAGGTCAGTGAAAATGAGATTAGATATGCAATAAAGTCATAATAGAGTTTCTTGATATAACACACAATTCAAGTTTACGCGCATATATAAAATATTTCAACTATGAACTTAAATGTACATAGTAGTCAAAATATATAATAACAAAACTGAATATAAAGGTTATTCTGAAAGCCACTATGTTATAGTAATACAATACTTGGACAAACGTAATTACTGTATATTTTATACTATTCAGATGTGCAGTGATATCTCGACACCTAAGCATGGCTGTCCACAATGTAGTATTGTCTGAATTGTCAGTTATTTTGTTGAAACCAGTCCATTGAGGTACAATCTGAGAACTACAATAATTTTGAACTCTACTTAAAATCCACACCAAATTATTTGTATCAGTAGGTATTGACTATTCTTGATTTTTCGGCAAATAACTAATTTTGCGTTTCGTTCGCAATTTGGCAAAGGTATTCTAGTTTTTGTATACTGAGAGTTTGACAAGGAATGGAAGTTTTGAGGCCCAAGTAGTCGCCTTGTCGCTTTTTATTGGAATTCCTACAGATAATTCGTAGATGTACAGATAATTTCTGGACATTGCTGAAAAGCTACCATCTGAGCTGCGTGAAAGGTATTACAACCGTTGATAGTTTCCTTTAGCACGTCTACATTGTCTGCTGCAAATTGTAAAAAATAATGTCCTGAGCAATGCTTAAACTTCTGATTTCTTTAATCACACAAAAGCAAACTTAGCAAATTCAATAGCGATGATGGAATTTTTTGTTTCATGTTATCTTCATTGGAAACTGCTAAAATATCAGCATCTACCACATTTCGAAGGTTTTTTTTAATTTGCGAGGCTACTAAATAAAGTACACTTTGCACCATAGGTCGTTATTCAAAACTCAAATCTTTAAGCATTTTCACCTCGTTATAAATATTGTTTTGTAGTTGTGGGTATATTAAAGTAGCTTCATTATTTTTATAAGATCTGAAAAATACAACGTATTTTCAGTATCCGTAGAAAATACTACGTGTTCAAGTTACCACCCAGTAGGAAATATTGGTCGTAAATTGTAACTAAATTATACACTTTTCTTTGCCTCTGTCATGTTTTATTTCCCCAACAATCTTTTCCCAAACCTCGCCACAATTTATCCCTTTGGTTTTCAGAATAACCTTTGTGTTCAGTTTTGTTATTATATACTTTGACTACTATGTACATTTAATTTCATAGTGGAAATATTTTATATATGCGTGTAAACTTGAATAGTGTGTTATATCAAGAAGCTCTCTTAATTCTCTATTATGAGTTTATTGCATATCTAATCTCATTTTCACTGACCTTTGAATAGTTTCCGCAGTTCTTGCAGTGGATTCCTGAAGTTTCCCGCCCGTTTTACACAACACATTTTTTATAACTCTCCGTGTTAAGGTTAATGTCGTATTTACAAAAACAGTAAGAATTTTATAATTTTTTCAACAAAATGTTAAATCACCTGCATTTGTAACTTCAATATTGTGGTAATAGTTGTATGTACTTAAGAACCTGGTAACAGCAGTGCGTTAGAATGAGACGGAAGACGGGTAAAAATAGAGATAGAACGATCGCTGCTTAGCAGTAATTTATACATTGTCGGAATAAATTGGTCATATCTTCGTTACTGTCTAGCCAATTTCAATGTTTCAAAAAGCGTTGGATTGTAAATTCTCGAACTAACAACAATTATTTTTTGAACTTTTTTGATATCTTGTGTCGTCCAAAAGTTATCACGATATAAACATCTTTCTATGTTTGCAGAATTGAAATACGCATAATAAGGGAGTTAGAAGCTAATCTAGTGAGTATCCTTCCGTTTATCTAATGATAATTCTTGAGTGAAAATTAACTCTAACTCGCTTAATACTTTAGAGATCGTATTAATTTTAATATAGCCGGATAGCAAATAAAGTATTCTACATTTGCTGTTTTTTCAGTTTTTCCCCCCCGGGGGGGTGTTGGACACCGATATCACCAGACGAATTTAGGGGATTGATATACACCCTAAATAGCATCCTATAACGTACTCGATAGCTTTTTACCTTTCAATGTACCACGGACTTGATTTCTAGATGCGTTTTTTAAGTTTGCGAACTCTACTAACAGACTAATCTCTACAATAATAAAATTATTTGGTTCCTTGTTTTGCAGTTTCAATCATTTATTTTTATTCCTCGTGCAAGATGAGAATCACTATTCCACTATTCGCTAAGACACTATTATGAAACTATGAAGTCGAATAGTCGATCGGTTTTATTTTTTAAATGTGTTTGACTGACAAACTCTCTTTACTCAATATAATAGACATATTGTAACGAGTGCAACGCATCGTCTGGTCCGCCGTCAATGGGTCGTGGAACATTCCGGAGCGGCAGCGCAATGCACTCGACCTTCTAGTGTATTCTAGAAATACATGGTATGTTCGGGCGACTTCTGGAACGTTTATATGAGGATATAAAAGCGGATTCGCGGATAAAAGAGAGGTAGTCAACAGCAAGTCATTAACTGTGTATTACAAAATAAATAGTGAATATAAATGTTGTATTAGAAATTCATAGTCTGTAAATAATAGTTTTTAATGGTTTATAATCATAGCGTTAATTTATAGTGTATTCATTAGTGTATAGAAATAAATATTTGTTTGTGAATAGACGATTTAAACAGCACTTGTGTTATTATTTTTAGAAAGAACGTTACAGTGATGTCAGGTGTGGAGTTTTAAAATAAATAAAATCGCGTAATAATTAATTAGAGTGCTGTGAGAATAAAATTTTTGGTGTTAAAACATAATTTCAACAAACGATTAAAATGGTGATGAAACTGTTAAAATATCTCAAAGTAATAGACTTGAAACATGAACTTGAAGAACGAGATTTAGACACAACGGGCCTTAAAAGTGTGTTAATAAATCGGCTAAGAGAATGGCTTTTGGAGCAGCAAGAAGACCCTGAAAGTTTCCTCTTCGAAATACCTGGACCCGCAATTGATACTAATTTGTTATTAAGTAAAATAGAAGAGAATTCTAGAATGCTTAAAGAAGAATTATTGGAAAAGTCCGAAGAGAATTCTAGAATGTTAAAAGAGGAATTACTGGAAAAGTCGGAAGAGAATTCTAGAATGCTTAAAGAAGAATTATTGGAAAAGTCCGAAGAGAATTCTAGAAAGTCTGAAGAGAATTCCAGAATGTTAAAAGAGGAACTATTGGAAAAGTCTGAAGAAAATTCTAAAATGCTTAAACAAGAATTACTTGAAAATACTAAAGCGCTGGAAGAAAAAGTACTGGAAAAACACGAAGAGAATTCTAGAAGGTTTGCAGAATTACTAGAAAAGGCCGAAGAAAATGTTAGAATGCTAAAGGAAGAAATACTGGAGAATTCCAGGAAATCCGAAGACAGTTCTAGAAGGCTTAAAGGAGAATTGTTGGAAAATGTCAAAGCGTTGGAAGATAAAGTTTTCGAAGAATTTTTGGAGAATGCCAGCGCGTTAGGACTATTGGAAGGTAGATTGGCGGAACAAGATAGGGTAATAAAGATGGTAGAAGAGAAAATAGCCCAAATGCAATTACCACCAACAACTAAGAAAGACGATATGGCCGAAATGCTGGAAGATAGAATGAGGCAACTACGGTTTCCCTCAACTTCTGAGAGGCCGTTTAATGAAGTAAAGAAACAGTTTAAAGAAGAAAAGGGTCCTGTCGTAGGGATAAAAGTAAAACCACCCACGTTCGATGGAAAGATACCTTGGTCCACTTACTACAAACAGTTTGAGGCGGCTTCTGGGGCCAACGGATGGACAGGCAAGGAAAAGGCCGTTTCTTTAACTGTGGCTTTGCGTGGAGACGCGTTGAACGTCCTTCAAACAATCCCAGCAAGACAGGAAAATGATTACCAATTGTTAGTGTCTAGATTGGAAATGAGATATGGAGACGCGCATCTTCAACAAGTGTATCACGCGCAAGTGAAGAATCGTATCCAGAAGAATGGAGAAAGCCTGCAGGAGTTTGAAGCCGATGTTGCGCGGCTTGTCCGATTGGCGTACCCTACGGCACCCGATTCATTTCTGGGACAACTGGCTGTGCAGACCTTCATTGATGGGTTAAGAGACGGAGAAACACAACAATCATTGAGGCTGGCACGACCAAGAACAACTGATGATGCGCTTGCTCACGCCTTAGAATTTGAAGCTGCAAAACAAGCGTCCCGAGGTCACGGACGTGTTCGGACCGTTTTGGAAGAAGATGAAGGTTCTAAAGATCGCCTAGAAGAATTATTAATGAGAGTTCTTCAGAAGGAAGAGAACCGTAAAAAGAATCCTCAAGAAGTTCGAGGACCCCGTTGCTGGAACTGCGGTGAACAAGGGCACATACGACGCCGCTGCCCTAAACCCAAACAAGTTCAGCCGTCGGAAAAGTTAAAAGGGGTTGGCAAGAGAGGGCGAACGTTGACTGTTAGTAAAGATGCCCCAGAGATCATCGTCCATGCCGTAACATCAGGGAATAGTACCAGCAGTTTGTTCGTAGATGGGAAAATTGCTAATCGTACTGTTCCACTACTCATTGGTACGGGGGCGACAAAGTCCATCATACGCCCTAACGTTCTACGAACAAGTATGAAGCTGTTACCAACAACTACTCAACTCCGTACAGCAACAGGTGAAGTGATACCAACACGCGGAGTGGTGAAGATGAAGATTGGCATTGGAAGTGAAGAACGTGATCATGAGGTGCTGGTAGCCGATATCACTGATGACTTCATCTTGGGAATGGACCTCCTGAGAAAATTTGGTTTTACGTTGGATTTGAAAGAGGGTGTTTTGAAGGTCGGTAACGAAGAACTTCCGTTGCATCCACGAGAAGATCCGGTTGTAAGGGTTTTGCTGACTGAAGATGTGATATTGCCGGGTCAAAGCGAGATGGTTGTCGAGGCGGGTTTGGATGGAGATCTTCGGGTAGGATGTGTGCGAATGATGGAGCCTGTTTGTGATAAGAAGATCCATAGTGGCATACTGGTGGGAAAAGCGCTGATCAAGGTTGGAAAGAGAGTACCGGTGAGAATTATGAACGTTAATGTGGATCCGGTGACATTGAAGAAGAGTACCCTTGTGGGACAGTGTGTGTCAGTATTTCGAGTAGCCAGGTGTATGGCTGATGTTCCAAAACCAGTGCCCAAAGACCATGGTGGAAAATTAGTGGGTATGGTTACTAGTTCGTGCGAAGACCTTAACAGAACGGAAGTGAAAGAGGTACAGGGTTTGGTTCACCGATACCAAGATATCTTCGCTCTTGACGATAGCCAGAAGGGACGAACAAATATAGTAAAACATAAAATCAATACAGGCAACTCTATGCCTGTCCGTCAGCAGCCGAGGCGTCTACCTCTAGCAAGGCGAGCAGAAGCCGAAAAGATTATTACTGATATGGAAGAACAAGGGGTCATCGAGCCATCCAGCAGTCCATGGGCATCACCGGTGGTCCTGGTCAGTAAGAAGGACGGGTCAACGAGATTTTGTGTGGACTATCGGCAGCTTAATGACGTGACCAAGAAAGACAGCTATCCCTTACCACGCATCGACGACACGTTAGATACCCTGTCTGGTTCACGATGGTTTTCGACTTTGGACTTGAAGAGCGGTTATTGGCAAGTTGAAATGGAACCTGAAGACCGGGAGAAGACCGCGTTCACTATTAGTTCCGGACTATGGCAGTTTACAGTTATGCCTTTCGGTCTATGTAACGCTCCGGCCACCTTTGAGCGTCTAATGGAGACCATCCTGAGAGGGTTGTCGTGGAAGACCTGCCTGGTATACCTAGATGATGTGATTGTAGTCGGAAAATCATTCAACGAACATTTGAACAATCTAGAGGAAGTGTTCCGAAGACTACGTGGAGCCAATCTGAAACTGAGTCCGAAAAAGTGCCACATATTCAGAAAGGAAGTGAAATATCTCGGGCACGTCGTATCACAAAATGGAGTGGCAGCCGACCCCGATAAGATTCGTGCAGTCCAAGAGTGGCCAACACCGAAAGATAAACACCAAGTTCGTAGTTTTCTTGGGTTATGTACCTACTACAGGCGTTTCGTTCCTGGGTTTGCCAATATAGCGAAACCTCTGACAAGGTTAACTGAAGATGGGCGCGAGTATGTTTGGAGCGGAGAGTGTGAAACAGCTTTCCAACAGCTGAAGCGTGCCCTGACAACAGCACCAATATTGAGCTATCCACGGACAGAAGGGAAATTCATACTTGACACAGATGCAAGTAATCTGGCCATTGCGGGGGTACTTTCTCAGATACAGGATGGACAAGAAAAGGTCATCGGCTATTTTAGTAAGGTTTTGTCGAAAGCCGAAAGGAATTATTGTGTGACCAGAAAAGAACTATTGGCCGTCGTGAAGTCCGTTGAGCACTTCTACAAATACTTGTACGGACGGAAGTTTTTATTGAGGACGGACCATGCAGCGTTGAAATGGCTTCTACAATTCCGTAATCCTGAAGGCCAGGTCGCAAGGTGGATCGAACGATTACAAGGATACGACTTTGACACCGAACATCGAGCGGGCACTAGTCATCGAAATGCCGATGCTCTTTCAAGAAGACCCTGTCCAACGGATTGCCGTCATTGCTCTCGTTTGGAAGAGAGGGTTTGCCAAGTATTAAGGACTACCATCGTCAACGACAATTGGTTGCCGGAAGAATTGCAACGACAGCAGGAGGCTGATCCCGAACTAAAAATGGTACTGGAATGGAAGCGCGTGGGAGAAAGGCCTGCCTGGGAGGCCGTCAGCCCTTTCAACAGAACGCTCAAAGCATATTGGGCCCAATGGGAGTCCTTGAAGGTGGAAGACGATCTCCTGAAGCGAGTACTGGAGAGTGAAGATGGCACCACCATTAGGTCTCAGTTCGTGGTTCCAAGAAGCCGAGTGGCTACAGTATTGCGACATCTCCATGACGGTGCCTCAGGAGGACACTTCGGTGTGAAAAAGACTTTGGAGAAAGTTAGGGAGCGTTTTTATTGGGTCAACTGTAAAGAAGACGTGAAGGAGTGGTGCCGGAAATGTGAACTATGTGCCACTGGTAACGGACCCTTGGGGAAACGAAGAGCACCTATGAGGCAGTACAATGTGGGTAGTCCTCTGGAAAGAATAGCCATAGATATTGCCGGACCATTTCCCGAAACCGACGATGGGAATAAATACATATTAGTGGCAATGGACTATTTTACCAAATGGCCAGAAGCATATGCCCTACCAAACCAGGAAGCTGCGACTGTTGCTGACGTACTAGTCAAAGAGTTTTTCAGTCGCTTCGGAGTGCCCATGGAGCTGCATTCGGATCAAGGCCGCAATTTCGAGTCTGTACTCTTTGGAGAAGTCTGTCGATTGTTGGGCATTCGCAAGACTCGGACCACACCGTTACATCCGCAGTCCGATGGAATGGTAGAACGCATGAATCGGACAATGGGCAAATATTTGGCCAAGGTCGTCTCCGATCATCAACGAGACTGGGACCAATACCTGCATCTGTTCCTGATGGCTTATCGTGCATCGGTCCACGAAACAACCGGTCAGTCACCAGCGTCTGTAATGTTTGGACGCGAGTTACGGTTACCGTGTGATCTGGAATTTGGGTCTCCACCTATAGAGCAGGAGGTAGCCGGGAATGATTATGTCATCAACTTAAAGAAGAAGTTGGAGGATATTCACGACCGAACCCGAAATAATAGTCGAATCGCGAGTGACCGGATGAAGGCTACGTACGATGTGAGAGCCCAAGAAGGAGGGTTTCAACCTGGGGAGCTTGTCTGGTTATACAACCCGCAAAGGCGTCGTGGCTATTCTCCAAAGTTACAGCGGAATTGGGAGGGTCCATACCAGGTGAAGAAACGAATAAATGACTTGATTTATCGCATCCAGAAATTGCCAAGGGGGAAACCAAAGGTGGTACACTCCAATCGTCTGGCGCACTATGAGGGAAATAATGACGCAGTCCCGGATCGGAAAGATGAGGCTGAGGTGGCTATCAATACCGTAAGGCCTGAAGATGATCAGCCAACCTTTAGAGAATTTATGGCTGCGTTCTCTGGAACTAGAAAAGCGCGATTCGGAGTCACGACTGAGATGCAACAAGATCTCTTCCGGGTCCCTGGTAATTATTCCATTGCCCACTGTGTCTCCGCGGATCTCCGTATGTCCAGGGGGATCGCAGTAGTGTTTAGAAATAAATTTGGACGGCTGAATGAACTTCGAGAACAAAATCCCTCTGTTGGTAAATCCTTATGCTTGTCTGATCATGACCGATCCATTTACTACTTGGTAACCAAGCAGTTTTACTACCAGAAACCGAGTTACGCCGACTTGTGGAGGGCACTATGGAATTTGAGGATCGAGTTGCTTACCAGGGGAATTAACAAATTGGCAGTTCCCAAACTCGGCTGTGGGCGGGACCAGCTGGATTGGAGAATCGTTAGAAACATGCTGGAAGTTGTCTTTAGAGGTACTGACGTCAAGATCTTCGTCTGCAGTTTTGACCCACAGCCCGCATTAAGGCCAACGAAGAGTGTAGACTGTTATTTCTACCGTAATGGAACGTGTAGTCGAGGTGAAGACTGTCGATATCGTCATGACCCATTTTACAGGAACCAGAGCATAAAACCTGTTCTGGGACAGAACAGACTTGAAGAGGGGGGCAGTGTAACGAGTGCAACGCATCGTCTGGTCCGGCCGTCAATGGGTCGTGGAACATTCCGGAGCGGCAGCGCAATGCACTCGACCTTCTAGTGTATTCTAGAAATACATGGTATGTTCGGGCGACTTCTGGAACGTTTATATGAGGATATAAAAGCGGATTCGCGGATAAAAGAGAGGTAGTCAACAGCAAGTCATTAACTGTGTATTACAAAATAAATAGTGAATATAAATGTTGTATTAGAAATTCATAGTCTGTAAATAATAGTTTTTAATGGTTTATAATCATAGCGTTAATTTATAGTGTATTCATTAGTGTATAGAAATAAATATTTGTTTGTGAATAGACGATTTAAACAGCACTTGTGTTATTATTTTTAGAAAGAACGTTACAATATGAAACATGTGAAAAAGAAAGAATATTGATATAATGAAACAATACTACGAGAAAAACATATTCAAAATAGCTGTTTTAAAGGGAATTGCATTCTGCATATTTTACTATTGTGTAAAAATATTGAAGTTTATGCTGAATAGAGCTCAATTTGTAATAAAGTGACAAGATATAGTTGTTTTTTGGCCGTTTTCTTATCTCGCGAACACTGAAATAAGAATTCAGGGGAGGATTCTCAAGATATCAACTAATTTGTATGAAATTATAGATATAACTATCTGTACCCTATTGTTGTAAGACCTTCGGAGCAGATATTTTCAAAAAAAATTTTATGAACCACCTTACTAAATATACACTTATCTGAAGAGAACATATTGAAATTAGTTTATGGAAACTTCCGAACTCGATATAGGTTTGCATAAATTGAACCGAATAATTTATTCATATCTGCAAAAACCAATTAATAATAAAATAAAGGATTGCCTATAGCAAGTTATTGTAATTTAGTAATCTCGTTGTTACCACTTTCAATAATATAACAAACTAGCAGTATAATAAAAATTAAAAAGAAGATTCTGTTCTATTTTACTTTATTCACAAATTATAAAACAATCTTCGGAATCGACGTTCAGTCTCGTGACTTTTCTACTTTTTATTACTACCCACGACGGTTTGTTAATGTAACCGAAAATACTTCATCTCTCGTGGTTCCAAGTTCCTTTTACCTTTGACAATGCTTGTTGCACACTGACATTCTTTTCTTAGGCTTCATCTTACCAACGAAATAAATTATCCATTAAAACATATGTTTTAGACATATAAGACTTTATGCGAAATTCTTAACCAAATCTTTGCTGAGATTTTTCAATAAAATTTTAATAAAGAAACTTTGCATTTGTACATAACAAAACATACATAAAGCATCCATAAACAAAATAATAAATAACGTATTGTACAGTGTGCGCAGATTGGTATGTATGTAAAAGGAGTAAAACGAAACTCCATAAGAAATCTTTGAGTTGAGATTACTGAAGTTTCTTCTATGTTGCAGGTAACCGTTTAAAGTAACTTTACAGTAGCGTTGCCAAATAAGATAGACACACAAAAATTAATTGGTCATTAAAGTAATTGAAGATGTTTGATCATTATCTCTTTAGTTTATTAGGTCTTAAAAGTTACATCGCGCCCTCATCCATCAGTAACTTTACTATAGCCTTGAAACAAAAAAAAACATTTCGATATAATACGAAACAATCAGTGGCGTGCGGTGAGAATTTAGGATAGGGAAGCAACCACGATTTTAATTACAATACACCTAGGTACAGGCGCGAATTAACGGGGAGGGAATAACCCCCCCCCCAATTTAGAAATAAGTATACATAGAATAGAAACAAATAATGTTTGTTTAATTATTATTTATTAAAACAATTATTTTTCCAAAGATTTCCCCTCAAAATACTTCTCTTGATCCGCCCCTGCTAGGTACAATAAAAAACAGTGTTATAATTATTAAGCTTAAAAGTTTTTCAAAGAAGAACTTTTACACTTTATACTTATGGAATTTGTTGACTATTATTCTTTATTTTAAAAAACTACTACTATGTATTTATACTGCAACTCAATTTGCCGGTCTTTCATAGCAAAATACCGGTGCAGGTTTTAATCTTTGTTGTTAAATTTGAAAGTTCTGGTTTTGATCTGCCTTTCTTAATAATTTGTAATTTCTCTCCAAAACTGTATGCGGAAAATTCGTTATTAATAATTTACAAACTGCACAAAAAAACTGTACCGATTCGGATGTATCGAAAGTACTCGAGCCTTTCACCGAAGCAGTTGAATTTGCAATCGTGACGATAATGCAATTTTAAATTTGCATACAGGCAAACTAAATAGAATTATTTGTCTTTAAAAAAAATCCAACTTATATAAATTGAAATAATAAAATGCGACAAAATAAACTCTCATTCGCAGATTTACATTACTTAAGTAACATTAAATTTAACAAACACTAAATCGAACAAATAACCAAATTATAATAAATAAACATTTGGGCATGAAGCACACTAAAAATAGCGGCCAAACAATGGTAACAGCATCCTCTACTATATAACCACGCCCTCTGATTCACGACAAGGCTAAGAGAAGAGCAGATATAAGCAGTGCTTATATGCAGTGTATGTAACACATTTGAATCGGTATTACCTTTCCGTACAAGTTTAATGAGCCCAATTTAAAACAGTACTCTAAATAATTATACTTTTTGCTGTATGGAATTGATAGTGAGCTTTAAGTTGATTAAATATTACAAATTTAAATAAACGATAACCATAATTTTGTAAAAATATTTTGTTAGCATTGGTTTTTATTTTTAATAAATTCTCAAGGGAAGCATTGCTTCCCTTGCTTCCATGAACCGCACGCCACTGGAAACAATTCACAGTCAGCTACAATTCTGAACTGTTTTATTATCAGCCTCCCTCTGTTGTTTGAATCTGCTTTATGAATTGACTAACGTTTATAAAGTTTTTTGAGGTGGTAGGGTTATAGGTGGTATGTCTCCCAATTGACTCCGGTAGGTCAGTTGGTAGAGATACCACCTAGACAGTTGAGGGTCCTGGGTTCCTATATTCCCAGCCGGAGCGATATATTTTTCTATATGAATTTGCATTCAAAATATAATTTAATGTAAATTATTTGAATAATTTTCAAATTCTTTCTTTCAAATTGCAGAAACTATTAATATATTATTATAATTTTGTGAAATTTAAAGATTTATCTCAAATTTCCCGAAATCATATAATGTAGGTATCATGTTTTAAATCTCCATATAAGGTAACGACATAATAATATTCCCTTGTGATAGGTAGCTGTTTATTAAAGGTTTTAGACTGGCCGTTCCATTTACTCTGAACACGTTCTTTTTGACCTGGGTTCCATTTAACTAAGCACGCTGTTGTTGGAACCATCTTCTTAATTAACTTGTATGAGCCCGATGTTTTGTTTAACAGTAGTATATTCTAGAAAAGTACACAGCTTTTAAAACAAGTTTGAAGATTTAAAGTAAATTCTTACGACTTGTACAACGAATTTGATAAAATGGATATACTCAAGTAATTTAATATTATTATTGGTTGAATAATAAGAAAAGTAAGTGATAGTCTTCAAGTTGTTTGAATTTTTTGAACAAAGAAATCTAGGGGATCGTTAAGATTTATTAATACGAGAATATAATTCACGTGTCACATGGTACATTTTTTATTAATTTCATTGGTGAAAGTACAAAAACAAACTCGCAGAATAGGCTATCAAATCGATGATAATTCTATCACCGCATGTTGACTGTCACCTGTTTTTAATAAATAAAATTGTTTACTGTCAAAGTGACAGAAAGTTTCAGTGTTTATTTTCTTTCAACGTTCATTATATTCTCTCACCAAATATAACACGTGTTATGATTAATCAACGATGATACCACTCGTTAAAACCTTTAGAAAATTGAACTCGTGCTTCGCACTCGGTCAATTTTCGTCGGTTTTAACTCGGGCTATCACCGATGATAATCATAACACTAGTTATATTATCCCCGAAAATTAAAAGAAAGTAAAAATCTATGGTCTTAACTGTCAGTAGATTTTCAGTGTTCTCTATTTTGGAGTAAATAATATTTTCAACTGAAATTAAAAAACGGATGGAACTTTAAACGCATACGTAGTTCATTGCACCAATGATAGAAACAATGGCAGACTAGAATCTTCTAAATCATGTTATAAATAAAATTTTCCAAACAAGTATAAACTTAACACTATATTTGGTCACTGTGCATAGCAGTAAACAGTGACATTTGCTTACAAAACTAATTAAAAGCTTTTACTTACTTTTAATTACTTCTAAAAAAGATAAAATGGCAATTCATATTATATTAAATTAAAAAAGTACATTTTTGAGGATATCATAATGATGAGCAAAACTTGTACTATACTATATGATTTATAACTTAAGACATATTTCCTACAAAAAATATTTCAGAAACGTTAAAAACATTCTCTACTTTTTACGATAAATTACTCACGAGGTTTATAATTTATTTATTACGTAGGGTTTTCTAGAGGAACATTTTATAGCATTTGCCTTTTTTAATCAAATATGAGGTATAAAAATGCAGTAAAAAGGGAGGTATTATCGGAATTTTAAATAAGGTCAGGTTAATCTCATTTAAAGGTCAATCATAATTTAAATACGTCGCCTTTATTAACGCAATTTAATTGAGTAATTTATGTTTGAATGATCTTTTCAATTAATGCAAAAAACTTAAGCACTAATTCTACATAGAAAAATTGAGTTTCGAACTAGTAGTATTTTTAGAACTTCCTATTCCTCAAAGGCGCAAAGCAAAGTAATTAAGATTTAAAATGAAGTTTGTGTTGAGCATACAATAATTATAACAAGGTAGTTACAGAAAAGCTTAATTAGGTCGGACGATAATTAAAAACTCTGTGGTTTGCAATAAAACCGGTAAAAATAAGGCAATAACTTTTTTTTATTTTATTTTGTTTCAACAAATTGTAATTATGTTACCGTCGGTGTCAGAATATAAAATCAGTTTAGAAGTAATAATTACCTTACAGCAACGAACGTTAAACATTAATAAAATCAATACCATCAAACCACAACAGAAGGTCATTTTGGAAACTCCAATTACTTAACCTGCTTGCTGCTCTACATAGATCATGAAACAAAACAGTTAGATAGGTTTGGGTAATTATTAACGAAGTAGTTAAGGGTAGAGAATCAGTAGCGTGCCTAATGGTTATAATTACAAGCAGCAGCTGATCTTTGTTATGCTTGTTTGTTATTAACAACTCCTACATAATTTAAAATTAGGCAAATTAAAATGCAAGAGGGTTCAAGATATATACAATTACAGTATAGAAGAAGTGATGCCAGTAATCTACTAAAATTAGAATTGCAGCTCTAAGAATATACTATCCCTATAATGAACATTTACTTGTTTTTATTTAAACTACATATTAATTTGATATTATACGTTATAGCCAAGAAGAAATAAAAAGTATTCACAAATAACTTTGAGATTTTTTAGAACTGAATCCCGCAATTGCTAACCTTTACAAGACATATCGCACACATACAGAATAATAAAAAACTAGACAAATTTAATTAAATAAATGGTAATTTTCATATTTGCATCACGACTATTAATTATGAGTAATGGTTCACTCTGATAACATTTAAAATATCGCTTGCTATGTAGCTTCGATGCTATACTTTTATTCGAAAAACTTCGTCTAGGGATTGGATTTTCATGTGTGAGCGAAGGAAAATTAGCGAATAGCAATACATCTGAAAAAGATAGATATTACGGCATACTTGCCAAATCTTAAAATAAAGTAACTTTTTTGTAAGATTGGTGCTAGAGCTAAGAATTTTTAAATATAATTGATGTTTGTCATTATGGAGCAATAACCTAAATCAGCTTAAAAAATCATGCTTATTTGATAAGTTGGTCCTATAATAATTTTTATATGGATAGTAGGGTGGCCCTTATTATTTAACTTTGTAAAGATTTAACTCCCTCCCCTATCTTGCTCCAATCTACACAAAAACGATATGCGCAAAATTTTAGCTCAATCGGACAACTGCGAGGCAACCCTCATCGACCATGAAGTCTTGAAATTTTTGACCAGAAAGAAGTTTTTTCAGAGAAAAACATTTTTTTTAGTTATTTTATTTGTAATCACTTAATGGGATTTGTAATCACTAGTAACGGAAATCAATGCGATTTTTATTAATTTAATTACCATGCGATTTTGTGTGCCCCTGACAGTGCTTTGTTTCGAGTCTACGGAAGTAGAATCCCGGTAGGTACCCGTTAAGGTGAAATTGTCTTGAACGTGAGAGGCTGTATATTCGCCCCAACATCCGTTAAGCGTAGTAGCTCTAAATAATTTTTGAAGATCAGACAACTGGAACTGCACAGCTAAAGCCTAACCCCCATGAGACACTACCCAGTGGCATGCAGTTTCCCATAGGTCAGAGACCGCTGTTATCCCTGTCCGGGATAATCCTCACTTTAATTCTCCTCCATTCGTATAGGTCAGGCAGTGGGTAACTAGCACCATATCCGACCATGACGTCAGATAAGAATGAAATCCCCACACCGGATCCTCATGTTAGCAGAACTTCCTCCGCAACGTTTATAAGTCGTCGTTGAGAAACACTTACGTGTAACTCTACCATACTGTATTTCTTGACTGTGTCATCCGTCGCCCAGACAAGCCTGGGATTAGGTAGACAGCAGCCAGTTCTACGGGTGAACGCCGTGTGATCTGCTCCCAAGATAGTCTCGGATACTAGTGATGCCCGACTCGGCGCACAGTGCGTTGTCCTGTGGACAAAATTCGAAAATCAAATCATCGAATTACGAGGGTGGTTCAAATATAAACCGGAATTTTGCTGTAAAAATTTTTATTATTAAGTTACAGAGCTGAAATGTTTTACAGTTTTTCTAGATAGTCTCCGTCACACTCTACACACTTTTGCCATCTCTCCGGAAGCTTTAGGATGCCTTTTTCGTAAAAATCTTTCGGCTTGTCACGTAACCATTCGCGCACGAAAGATTCTACCTCCGCATTGCTTTTGAATCGCTGTCCGCCAAGTGCCTCTTTCAATGGACCGAATAAATAATAGTCGCATGGCGACAAATCGAGACTATAAGGAGGGTGTTTCAGTGTTTCCCAACCCAATTCGTGCAATGTTTCCATCGTAAGCCGAGCTGTATGCGGTCTGGCGTTGTCTTGCAGCAATATCGCAGTTCGGATTGGAATCTCGCGTCGTTTCGATCTGTAGGCAGGTTTCACCGTGTGTTTTAGAAGGTTACTATAATGCTGCGCGTTCACAGTTCGTTGTTCAGTGAGAAAATCGACCGCAATTACTCCTCTCATGTCCCAAAACACGGTACACAACACCTTTCCCGCTGACAGTGTAACCTTCGCTTTAACTGGCGCGCCTTCCTCTTGCTTCCTCCACTCCATAGACGCGCGTTTACTCTCCGGAGTATAGTAGTGCACCCAAGTCTCGTCTGTGGTGAATATGCGCTGCAATAAATTGTCTCCTTCGTCTGCATATCGCTGCAGGAGACGCGTGCAAACTTCCCAGCGTGTGAATTTCTGGTCAAAATTCAAAAGTCTTGGCACCCATCTGGCTGATATTTTGCGGTAACCGAGCCGTTCATGAATTATTTGCTCAATACTGCCTATGCTGATGCCCACTTGTGCAGCCATATCGCGTACAGTAATGCGTCGGTCTCCCAAAATGAGTTTTTCTACAGCGCGGACGTTCTTATCGGTAACGCTTGTTTTGGGGCGCCGCGCATGTGGCAAGTTTGCCACCACTTCTCGGCCATTTCGAAAAGCGGAACACCAATCTTACACTTGAGTCTTGGAGAGGCACTCATTCCCGAACTGCTCGAGCAATTTCCGATAAATTTCCGCGGTTTTTACATTATCTTTGACGAAAAAACGAATAATAATGCGTTGCGCAACAGACACTGGTACGTCCTTCTCACTCATGGCTACAACTACACTGACAAGCGAAATTACGCGGTCCCAGCTGTTCTCTACGCTTTGTAACAGACCAATCTAATATCCAGTGCAGCCACTTTAACGACACTAACTTCTTCGCGCGTTTATTCAAAAATTCCGGTTTATATTTGAACCACCCTCGTAGATCTAAATAATCATTTAGAAGTCATTAGGAGACTTTAAATATCCCGATAATTTCTATAAATAATTTTCCTATTGTCCTAACTATACTAAAAGCTATTCAAAACATTGATATACATAAAATGTATTATGTGTAATATTCTACAGTGCAGTTGTTAGTTGCACATATCGGTCGATAGTGATAAAACTAATCTTAATTGCAATTTTATTTTTTGTGAAAAATATTGTTAAAGATACATTCTGCCGACAGTAATAATTTTAGTCTAGTTTTATTTATTTTTAATTAAGATATCCACATTTAAAATGTCCCACACAATTTTTCAAATAGAAGAATGTCTGGTCAACTTGAGCAAAAGATATCTCAAAAAAGGTAAAACCGTATATGAGATTTTTGTTGTAAATACTAAATTGACTATTATTCTATCCAAATTGCTAATTTTAAACTGCAAATATTTGCAATTCTGATCTTCATAGAATTTTTCAGGCATTCCATCAAAACTGAATAACAATGACCTTTTCGAAGAGTGAAGCTTTAGCGAACACTTCGACAAAGTATCAAATATTATTACTTACATTCTTGATTCTTTTGGTGTAGAAAATTGCTCGAAAAGTCTTAATAAAAGTCATGTAAATAGGGATTCGGCAGCGGTTCAGGGTATAAGATTTTTAAACAAAAATTTTATACCAAAATACTGATACTTTTTTTTGTAATAGCTTTTGTACCTCTGAAGTTGGTTGATAATACTTCTGGAAAAGATATGAGTATTAATAATTGCCCAGAATCAACAATTTTTCGGAGAAGTAATTGCTTCTCCCTCGGAAGGCAATGGTAAACCACCGAGGTCTACTTTGTCCAGGAAACTTTCTAAAATTAATAAAAAATCCAAGTTATATGTACTTAGGGTGATTCGGAGTCCATTTTAAACTTAGGTCTCGTATCCTTGTAATCATTGGACACGCACAATACAAGTGTAGGAGGGAAACGCTAACGGTCTGCAACAGAAGAGTGCACGGCACTCGCAAAAAAAGAACTACTGACTGTACAACTGACTCTAAATTAAATGTTTTAGTTTTGCGTATAATTTTATGATTTAACATCAAGTTGTAGTTAATTTATTACATCATGATTTTTTTTGTTACCAGTTAGTTTGATTTAAATTTATTTATCTCATTTTACAGGAATATTTACAGAAAAAAATCTTAACTCTATAAATTATACAGCATCTAAGTATAATCTACCAATTAATGTGAGAAATTGCACAGATTTTGTACAAAAAGATACACTTTTTATTTTTGACCAGACTTTCCATTTAAACAACGCACTGTGCGGCGCGGCGACTCAAACGACAACCCATTCCTCTGTCATAATTCTCTGGAGTGTATTCCTTCATATTGAGACGCAGTTGTACTTTATTATTATTCCAAATGCACTTCATAGAAGCATAATCGCTCCAAAAACTTTTTAGCTCCTTTTTTTCTTTTATACCAGAAACTCTGGTTAATGGATGGTTGTCGTTTCGATATTTTTCTTTATGCCTTTTAAGTACGTTATTCTACTGAATATTTTTAGTGGTTTGAAGTTATTTTTTCCCTTTGAATATTATGAATTTCTTCGAACTAGAATATTGTTCGTTCGAACATTAATTAAATAATACTTCTGTCATTATATTAAGCTATGTTAGTTTTCCCAGGCCTAAGGGTTTTCGTTTTTAATTTTTTAATTTTTTGCCTGGAAGGGAAGAAGTTATATTTTTGTTTTATTATTATTATTTTGCCAAACATGGGTAAATTATGATGCTTGAAGGTGGGTTCTTTATATTTTGGCTTTATTTATTCGCCTGAACCAGTCCTACGGGGAATGGGCTAAAATTGCAGGCTTGATTTTATGTGTATTATTATTATTGTAACTACGTAGTGCGATGAATGCATTCTTTATGTTTTTTATGTGTTCGTTGCCAGTTTTGACCTGGTGCATTCTCGGTGCATTTTTCCACTCTCATTTGAAAGTGTTTTTTCTACCCTGCAGGGTTTGTATGTGAACGGAGGCCTCCATGTACCACGTACCGGAAAAACATCTGCAAGTCAGACTGAAGGGCTTCCAAGCCAGAACCAACATACTAGGGTATAAGTGGTTTGACTTTTTATTTATTTATATATACTCATATGGGTGGTATTAGCTTTTCCTCCCGTTGGCAACACACAAGGCGACATGGTAACCTACTTTTATGTATTAAATGTTTAATTTTGTTTTTCTTTTTACAGGTTTCTGATTTTTCTGTAAGTTATAACCGATGTGACCACGGAACTTGACGAAATTATTGACAATAATTAATTTGTCAGCTGGAATTTCTTTTCAACAAATTGGCACGATACAGCTCTATGACGACGAGTTTACATTTGTAACCTACTTAACCCCAAGACTACCTTTTCTCATATACTATTAAATTTTAATTTTTTCAAACTAATTGTCTTAACTTGCTTTTCATACTTTTGATCCTATAATCGGAATTTTTCTCTTTTAAATTATTACCGTTGCCAATTCCCATGATATTTTTACAAACATATATATATATATATATATATATATATATATATATATATATATATATATAGATATATATATATATATATATATATATATATATATATATATATATATATATATATATATATATATATATATATATATTGCGGTGCATTCGCATAAAAGGAAAAATGTTGATTTCTTTTGCCCCACGTTGGGACAAACCATATTTATATGCGGTGAATTCGCATAAAAGGAAAAATTTGATCTTTTCCCACATTGGCTAGTAAAATAAAAATATATGCGATGAATTTGGTTAATTAAAAATAAAAATTAATTATATTCAATTTCATCAAATACTTTCAAATAACGAATAATTGCTGTTAGATGGTAGATAATTGATTTATAAATAAATTTATTTTTAAAATGACTGTGAACTTTGGAAATGATTTTCAACTTCCCTCATTTATTAATTCTTATATGATTAGAAAATACCTTTTAATAGTTTTAAAAAATGCAATAGTTATGTAAAGATAATATTACGTGAGTTCTTGAATAACTCAAGTTTACGTAAGAGAGTTGGACGCCAATTAAATAACAAAATTAACTGAATTAAATTTAATAAGGACTCATCTCAGGGCGAATGTGGATTCCTGTGGTTTTAAAAATATATACAAATTGAAATTGAAATCACATCTAAAATTGAAATCTTAATTAAGTTTAACTATTACTAAATTGTTCAATTCACTTAATTGCACTTCACAAAATTGTCTTTTCTTTCACAATTACCATTTACAGAAGGAAATAATTTCCTACCTTTTATATAGTGATGCTTCTTCCTTTCTACCATATCCTTTCCCAATTCCTATTGGTAGAGTAGGTCACTTTATGTTGTCCCAGTGCTGGTTTCCAACTCCGGTTGACTTCCTTCCTTTTGCATGGATTTCCCACATAACACCATCCACACACTTGATTATTGATTACACACTTTTGGTAATACACTTTTGTCTTAATTAATTGCGGGTACTATTTCCCTTGTTCGAAGAATCTTTGTTTATGTGTTTAAATAAATAAAACACCAGTTTATGGTTTTAACGAAGATTTATTGACTAGCAATAACTTTAGCTAGAACTTTTAAATTGAAAATTGCAGGTGGTTCCTTTAAACCTTATAAACATTTATATAATTTTATAACAACTATACACTTTCGACGTATTTAATTTATCAACCAACTTAACTGTCTAATAAAGACTAGATTATTTAAATTTTTACAATATTACTTTTCACGACTTTACTTTGTCGCTTTATATTCAGAAGTGAACTTTACATTAGTACAATATTTCTTACACGACTTTACTCTTTCGCTTTATGTCAGGAAGTGTCCAACAATTATGATTTTCTAAGCTTATATACTATTTACTATTTACATAATTATATTACACAATTTGACGTCACCTTACTATCTAATAGAATGACTATACTATTTACAAACATAATAGCAGATTAAAACATAGTTTGTCACAGTGACACATCTATTACACAAAATTTGCAATAATAATGATCTAATTACATAAACAAAAACCTTTAGAGAATCACATAACCCGTCGATATTTTTCATTTTAAATTATTCATAAATGTATTACATAATTACAATAATTTCGTAACTGGATGTTAGGTATTCTTAAGTACTTGGTGAGTAAACTGTTTGAAAATAAATAAACATGTATTATTTAACCTTATTAAAAAGTATACACATTGATTGTATAATCAATGACACACCATTAAATAACTTAAATTTATTCTTAACTGGAAAAGTTGATAAAATATTTCTAAAGTGTTAGTTTTTAACAAAGATTTTAAAATTTCCCAAAATTTTTTTAATTTTCCAAGATTTTGGATATAAAATCCACAGCAATATATATATATATATATATATATATATATATATATATATATATATATATATATATGTAAACTTTGCACTTGCCACGTTCAAATATTCCGATACATACAAGCTATATAATATGTACAACCTTTGGTTCAATTTATTTTATATCGCGTATTTCTATTTTATGTCAGCAGGCATACTAGTGCCTGATTGCATTACAAACTTTTGTTCTAATGCGTTTATTTTTAATGTTAATGTTAAATTATTGCTTTGTTAATGTCGTAATACTGACACTTTCTCTCGCAATCTACGGTTTATAATTTATCTATATAATTGTCATCTTTTTTCCTTTGTGAAAGTTATTGTCAGTACTCTTTCTTTCTTGACACGTATGAATGTGAATATAGTGTCACAATCTTTTTGTATTTCGTTAATTCATATTTCATTAATCTTGCTTGAATATTGTATTGTTAAACACTCTCGCATTATAACTTATTTTTCATTAGTTGGTAATTTATTTGCTTAGTATTGTGATTATTAATCTATGAACCACATTTTTTATTTTTGACCTTTGCTATGAATACGGACATATCTGTAGATTTAATTATTTGTATTTTAATAATTCTTTGCTTTACTTTATAGACTTATATTAATATACTGTTCAAAGTACGTTCATTGAATTCCTCAGATGTTCGCTTTTCAAAATTTTGTTTTTGCATTGTTACTTACTACGTACTGTTTCTTTCTTCGCCTACTCAAATGGATCTTCCATCGGCATTGGCTATTACTAAATGGTTTTCGACTGGATGAATACTGTTTTGTATGAAAACTGGTCGCTCAAAAAGCTAACGAATGCTATTATACTTTATCAAAATATTTCAAATGCTAATAATAACAACAATAATGGACTGTATGTAAAAAAGACTTACCGACAAGTGCTGCTTCTGATCTTGCTTCATTGAAGAGATTTAACCATTACTATAACATTATGGCAAGGAAAAGATGAAGTAGGCAGAAGGAAGAGATTTAGGGAAATTGCCGCTATAATTAACTATTAGGGAATCTAATCCCCTATGCAAACTTGCTATTTTAAATTAGCTAATAACACTTTGCCGTTAAGTCAGGCTAATTTTGCGTCTTTTATTCAACTAACTCAAAATTCAATTTTACTTTTAAAAACTATACAAAGATTACATTCCCACTATTTAACATATGCGCCGACGCTAACGTCGTCGAATATCCTAAAAATGATAAATTTTGAAAACATTTAAGGAGAAAATAAAACCAAACAAATTTTTCCTTTTACGAAATAAACTAATCAAAACTTGGCGTAAACATTTCCCCCACCCCTGAAGGATGATGCGTAGTTACGACTTAAAAAAAACCCCAAAACAAAAAAGTATTATACATAAATAGATTATAACTATTACTCAAAAGTAGCTAAAACTAAAAATTACTAATTACGAGCACGTAAATGTGCTCAACACTTACTGTGTAGGCAACGGGTAAATCTTTACCACAGGCCTCTGATAGACACCAGTTTTTGTTTTAACAGAAACAACCCTGGTCACGCCATCCTGGCCAGGAAAAGTTTCAACGATTATGCCTAATGGCCACTGAAGTGTAGGGACATTAGGTTGTTCTAAAAGAACGACGGTGCCCTTTTTAATAGGGTCAGAAGAGGAACTCCATCGCGATCTGCGTTGAAGAGTATGCAAGTAATGGCAATAGTTTTGAACCATGCTATCCAGGAGCTGATAACGATTAAGACGATTAACTTCAATATGATTAAGTTCTGGTGTAGGAACCGACTTTAAGGGAGTGAGTGTTAAAAAATGTGCAGGCGTAAGGGCAAGAGGTTCTGAGGGATCAGAACTTAAGACACATAAGGGCCTAGAATTCAATAGTGCTTCAATCTGATTAAGTAATGTGACCATTTCCTCATAAGTCAAAAGTTGGCAACCAATGACCTTGTAGAGGTGGGATTTTACAGATTTGACGTTACTTTCCCATAATCCACCAAAATGTGGAGAGGATGGGGGATTCATTTTCCAAATGATACCCTTACTAGTTAAGCAATTGCCTACTTTACTATTAAATGCTTCCGAGTTAACTAAACGATGTAACTCGTCTAAGTAGGCTTTAGCACCCACAAAATTAGTACCTTGATCTGAGTACATATAAGCCACAAGCCCTCTACGAGCTAAGAATCTCTTAAAAGCCTGCAAAAAGGTGTCAGTGGATAAATCTGACACCAACTCCAGATGTAATGCCTTGGTGACGAGACACACGAAAAGACAAATATACGCCTTGTAAGGCCTAACACCTCTCCTTCTGTAAGGAATAATTTGGAGAGGACCCCCGTAATCCACTCCGGTGTGGAGAAAGGGTTTAGCTTCTTGAACTCTACAGCGAGGAAGACTAGCCATGAGTGGAAAAGTACGAACTGGACTAGATCTAAAACAAATATTACAGTTTCTAATACGCGATCGTACAACACTGCGACCGGCTAATATCCAATAGCGTTGACGTAAGAGCGAAAGTACAAGGTGAGGACCTGTATGAAGATTATTACGATGGTAATAATCGATAATTAAATTCGCGAAATAATCTTTCTTAGGCAACAGAATAGGGTGTTGACTATCGAAATGTAGCTTAGAATTATGAAGACGACCACCTACACGTAATATGTCATCATGTAAAAACGGTCGTAGGTCTCTGAAGGAAGGAGAAGGATCCTTATTCTGTTGCAACCGACGAATCTCGTTACTAAAATGTTTTCTCTGAACCTGTCTAATAAGAAATATTTCAGACTTTTCTAAATCTGTACAACTGATTTCAGGCGAAACTGATAACAGTTTACAAAATCGTAATATATATATACCATTGACCTTAACAGTTTTAGCCAAGAAGAAGATCGTTCAATGAGAGACAACAACGGATTAGGTTCGTCTGGTATAGAAACCAGCGCTACTAATTTTTCTTCTAAACTAGTACTATCTTGATCATTAAGAGATCTAATAGGCCAACAATTCTTAGGTTCTTTTAACCAAGATGGTCCGGTAAACCAATCTTTGTTTTCTAAAAACTGTTTAGGAGACAAACCTCGGGAAAGTCCATCACATATATTCTCTTTGCCAACTATGTGATACCAATTAGAAGATAAAACTACTTCTAGTATGCGAGAGACGCGATTAGCTACAAAGGTTTGCCATTTATGGGCAGGAGCATTAATCCAACTAAGGGTTACCATCGAATCGGATAATGCGACGATATCGTGAATGTCTATGCGAGAGCGATAGGTATCTAAAACAAATTTTACTATTTTTGCTAATAAGTGTGCTGCGCAAAGTTCCAACCTAGGAATCGATATAACCTTCAGAGGTGATACTTTGGTTTTAGCGCGGAGGAATGAACAAGTGACAACATCATGAGTCTGAATACGAAGGTAGACCATTGCACCATAGGAAGTCGTGCACGCGTCTGCAAATCCTACCAATGTTATATGCGAACCCGGAAAAACTCCGGTAAATCTAGGGATTTTAAGTTCGGTCAATAAAGAGAGTTCATTTTGAATCCGTTTCCAAGCAGATGTTATAAACTCAGGAGGGCACTCGTCCCATCCAATTTTCAACATCCACAATTTTTTAATCAACAATTTAATCTGAAGCGTTACAGCGGCCAGAAAACCTAAAGAGTCAAAACATCTAGCAACAACTGATAATATATTGCGTTTAGTACAGGAGCTATTCGAGCAATTAAACGAAAATGAAAAAATATCATTTTTTGGGTGCCACTGCAATCCAAGAACTTTCAAACTATCCATTTCGAAGTCAATGGCTTGTGTCGCTCTATGGTTAGGATCTATATGATAAAGAAAATCTTCACTATTTGTGACCCATTTTACTAACTGAAACCCTCCCCTTTTAAAGAGGTCAATGAGTTGCTGGTGAAGCACAACAGCTTCCTCAACATTGGGAACACTGCAAGTTAGATCATCCATATACATGTCACGTAGTACTACTTGTGACGCCAATGGGTAACTGTCTTTCTCATCGTTAGCTAACTGATGTAATGTACGCAAGGCTAAATATGGCGAAGATTTTACACCAAATGACACTGTATTTAATTCATAAACGGAGATCTCATCTGTAAGAGAAAACCTCCAGAGAATTTTTTGAAATCGACAATGCTCCTTATTCATCCATATTTGCCGATACATTTGACGTATATCAGCTATACAGGCCACAGAAAATAATCTAAAATGGAAGAACATACACTACATCAGATTGTAATTTAGGTCCTGTATAAAGTATGTCGTTCAAAGAGTAAGAGGAATCCGTCTTTGCACTTGCGTCAAAAACTATCCTCACAGGAGTACTAGTAGAACCAGGTTTATAAATTGCGTGATGAGGTATAAAGTACGAAGGATTTGATGTCACCTCATCAAATAATTTTACTAAATGGCCTTGGGCCAAGTAATCTTTAATGATTTCAACATAAGATTCTTTAAATTCAGGAAATAACCTAAATCGCTTCTCTAAATTGAGAAATCTACGAAGAGCTGTGGAGTAAGAATTACCTAGACAAACTGGATCGAATCGGAAAGGTAACGAAACACAATACTTGCCAGAAGGCTGACGACTATATGTGGATGCAAATATCTTTTCACATTCCACGTCATCTGGGTTTGGCAAAGTTAAAGAAGGTATATCTTCTTGTTCCCAAAATCTTTTTACCAAAGCATCTAAAGTGGGTTCAACGGTTGCACAGAATGAATGAGAGACAACTGTCGAAGTTACAGGAGCCTCTCCCATTACTACAAAACCTAACAAGGTCTCAATGGCTACTGGTGTTTGAGGGGGGCCTACTATACGTTTGGATCCTAGCAAATGTGGAAATATTTCAGCACCAATAATACCATCGATTTGATTTGGAGCATAAAAATTATCATCAGCTAAACAAATGCCTTGCAAGTGTGGAAATGATTCAACATTGACCATAACTGTTGGTAAATCACTAGAGATTTTTTCCATAATTAAGGCCTGAAGACAATATTTAACTGAATGATCGAACTTTGAACTAATGACTATGTTTGTACTACCCATAACTTTGCTACTAGAAGCCCCAATTCATCTGACTTCATATAGTAGCTGCGAGAACTGTAGTTTTAAACGATTGCTAAACTGCAAACTTACAAAATTAGATTGACTGCCACTATCTAAAAGAAATCTACCAAGGAGTAAATTTCCATAGGCATCTAAAACGTTTACCTGAACGGTTGCAAGCAAAATAGTGTTGCTGGTGCCTAAAGGATTCAGGTTGCTAACTGCACAACAATTTACGTTATCAATGAACAAGGATGTGGATGACTGAGGCTGAGATGCGAGTTGAATGGTTTCTATTGAACTATTTTTGGTTGTACTAGGCACAGGAACTACAACATGTGGAGATGGCGCCTCAACATTTTTAGCAGTCGAATTATTAAAGTGCAACATAGAATGGTGTTTCTGTCCACATTGCCTACAGCTATTCTGACTAAGACAATTAATAATCCTGTGGGTTCCAAGACAATTTAAGCAGAAATTATTTGCACGTATAAACTTGTAGCGTTCATGCGGAGATTGTTTTTTAAATTCTGCACAACTAATTAACAGATGGTTAACATTTTTACACAATTTACATTTGTTTGATTTATTATCCTGGACGACAAAGGAATGTGTAACTCTAGATTTGGAATTACTATTATGAATTTGAATCTTAGTGACTTGACTACGTGCGCAAATCTTGGCTTGCTCTTTAACAAAAGTGATTACACCAGTATAAGATGGCATTTTGGTTTTTCTATAAATATTTTCAAATAAACGTTGTGTTTCCATGTTAAGCTTACTTAGAGCCAGATACGATAAAATATAATCAGCTAAATCACCAATGTGTAATTGCTGTAAAGCTCGTACAGCTGTATCGAATTTTTCCAAAAATGAATTTAAACTATTAACAGACTCATTAGGGACCTGTTTAAAAGAAAACATCTGATCCAAGTAATTATTAGCTAAAATACGTTTATCTGAAAATTTTTCTTTTAAAGATTGATAAATTATTGAATAGTTATCGCCAGTAGGAGGAATTCCTGCACATACGCTGAGCGCCGTACCTCCTAAACTGCTTATTAAATAATGTACCTTATCGACATTTTCCAAGTCTTTATTTTTGTGTATGAGGCTATCAAAACATTCTATAAAGATAGGCCATTCTTTAAAATCACCATTAAACTTGGGTATTTGTAACTTGGGTAATTTGGTTTGTAAAGTGTTGCTATTGGAATTATTTTCAACAGGGTTATTTATTAAAACTTTTCGCGCAACATCAACTATTGACCAGTAGATTTCTTCTACTGTATTTAAAGAAGAATAATCAGGAACATAATCATCCTCCATTTCTAATGACAAAGAAATTATTTCATCTAGTGCTTAAAAATAATTCCTTAGCAGCCTCCAAACCTTGATATCTAACTATGAAAAAATCCTTTTGTTTCTCATCCTGCACTGATTTACTAGCATCATATATCTGTTGTATTCTTACAAAATACTGCTGTTTTTTAGCAATTAATATTTTGAGTTTTTGCTTTTTGATGTCTGACACCTTGATTATTAATGATTATTAACTAAAATCGAATGTAAATAAGTCTGGAATAGAATAAACTAATTTAATTTAAGAAGCTTTAAAGATATCCCACACTTACTAGTACGCCCTGTATCAATACTAATCGACGATATTTGTTGAGATTTATTTCCTCTACTATATTTTTGGAAATATTCTAAAAGAGTATCTTTTAAAAAGATCAACTAGGTAAAGTAAAGACTAACTATAATTCGAACAATAATTTTTTTTTATGTGGCAATGTAATCTACAACGAATTTAATTTTTAAATCAATTTAAAATAATAGTTTTAATAAAAATATTTAAATATACTATCGAATATCCGGCTCGAAGGACCAAATGTTTTGTATGAAAACTGGTCGCTCAAAAAAAAGCTAACGAATGCTATTATACTTTATCAAAATATTTCAAATGCTAATAATAACAACAATAATGGACTGTATGTAAAAAAGACTTACCGACAAGTGCTGCTTCTGATCTTGCTTCATTGAAGAGATTTAACCATTACTATAACATTATGGCAAGGAAAAAATGAAGTAGGCAGAAGGAAGAGATTTAGGGAAATTGCCGCTATAATTAACTATTAGGGAATCTAATCCCCTATGCAAACTTGCTATTTTAAATTAGCTAATAACACTTTGCCGTTAAGTCAGGCTAATTTTGCGTCTTTTATTCAACTAACTCAAAATTCAATTTTACTTTTAAAAACTATACAAAGATTACATTCCCACTATTTAACATATGCGCCGACGCTAACGTCGTCGAATATCCTAAAAATGATAAATTTTGAAAACATTTAAGGAGAAAATAAAACCAAACAAATATTTCCTTTTACGAAATAAACTAATCAAAACTTGGCGTAAACATTTCCCCCACCCCTGAAGGATGATCCGTAGTTACGACTTAAAAAAACCCCAAAACAAAAAAGTATTATACATAAATAGATTATAACTATTACTCAAAAGTAGCTGAAACTAAAAATTACTAATTACGAGCACGTAAATGTGCTCAACACTTACTGTGTAGGCAACGGGTAAATCTTTACCACAGGCCTCTGATAGACACCAGTTTTTGTTTTAACAGAAACAACCCTGGTCACGCCATCCTGGCCAGGAAAAGTTTCAACGATTATGCCTAATGGCCACTGAAGTGTAGGGACATTAGGTTGTTCTAAAAGAACGACGGTGCCCTTTTTAATAGGGTCAGAAGAGGAACTCCATCGCGATCTGCGTTGAAGAGTATGCAAGTACTCGATTCGCCATCGCTTCCAATAGTTTTGAACCATGCTATCCAGAAGCTGATAACGATTAAGACGATTAACTTCAATATGATTAAGTTCTGGTGTAGGAACCGACTTTAAGGGAGTGAGTGTTAAAAAATGTGCAGGCGTAAGGGCAAGAGGTTCTGAGGGATCAGAACTTAAGACACATAAGGGCCTAGAATTCAATAGTGCTTCAATCTGATTAAGTAATGTGACCATTTCCTCATAAGTCAAAAGTTGGCAACCAATGACCTTGTAGAGGTGGGATTTTACAGATTTGACGTTACTTTCCCATAATCCACCAAAAAGTGGAGACTATTTAACATATGCGCCGACGCTAACGTCGTCGAATATCCTAAAAATGATAAATTTTGAAAACATTTAAGGAGAAAATAAAACCAAACAAATATTTCCTTTTACGAAATAAACTAATCAAAACTTGGCGTAAACAAATACTATGGTAGTTCCATCTAGTCCCTACCAACCATCACCCATAATTATAATTTGAAAATAGTCGTCACCAGACCAATACTGCAATCCAATAGTTACCCAATAGTTTGGTCAAGAAGCATCATTCTAAGAAGTCTAATCTATCCAGATGTGTTACTTTATATTAAACACAACTTATGCTATTAATATGGGACAATAACTTTTCTGGAACCTTAACCAACAACCAACTCATCACGCCACTTTGGTAGCGTCAATTGCTTCGCATCCACGTCTTCGAAATACCAAGTCAAGCAGCTCTCATCTTTAATCCTGAAAACGTCTTTCGAGACAATCAGTAACATTTTTTTTTCAGATTTCATTTTTCTCTATGTTTTAGACCTTTTCTTGTCTGAATCAATCTTTAAACGTACTCTTACTTAGATATTAGTGTCAACTTTTTTATTCTGTATTCTCCGAATCTAGGAATCACCACCTTTTGCTGCCGATGTGCTCATCTTCCTGAACGCCTGCCTCATCGACACTACCACCTGTACCGCTCTTCCGTCGAAGAGGGGGAAAGTGTCACAAACGGAAATATTTACAATTCAATATTATATACAAAACTCAACTTCTCTTCCGTTCGTACAATATATTGTCACGTGGGGGTTTTCGTGACTGGAGGACGTAGTCAGTGGTAGAGAGAAAATAAACAAAAGTCGTACAAAACAACTATATCCTAATAACAATAAAGAGAGTACAAATACAAAGGTTTACATACATACAAATAATACGTACACGTACACGTCCTCCTAAATTAATACAATCAAGAGGGAGGTCGGAACCAACCCTATTCTAGCACTAGGTCTACAAACTAAGCGTAGGAGTTAGACTCCTAGTGATTACAACTAAGCTGGGAGCCTGGTCACAACTTCCCATAATTTCGCAGAGAGTGGGCGTTTTAGCGCAACCCACTCAACTAAGCAAACTAAGCCATGATTAATCAAAAAACACTTACCCGCTTGTTTCTTGATGAGGCTTCTGGTGAGTCCTGGCACAGACTGATTTTCAAGCCAAAACAAGCGGGTTTATATACTGCTGAAGGCGGAAGCTTTACTGAATAATTGAATAAATTAAGTGGGATGCGAAGAATACATGAATACATAATGAGATGCAAACTGTATAAATTATTTTAATAAGATACAAACTGTATAAATTATTCAAATGAGATACAAACTGTATAAATTATTCTCAAGGATATGCAGACTGTATAAATTACGTCTAATGAGATTCAAACGCGTGCACGGACGTGGGTAGTTAATTGCATTACCCTTGATAATAATTGTACTAAATGAATGCAAGTTGAAATGTTACAAAAAGGATTTCATTTAAAATAATTCCGTTTGTGACACTTTCCCCCTCTTCGACGGAAGAGTGGTGGGCATGGGTGTCGTGGAAGGTGTGACCAAGATGATAGTAAAGATGTAAACATCCAAGAAATTTAGAGAATACAGCAGGTGTAACTAATAGTTAAGTAAAAGTACGTTAAAAGAATAATGCGGACAACAAAAGGTCGAAAGCATAAAGAAAAATAAATATCGTGAAAAAGAATGTTACTGACTGTTTCGAAAGATGTTTCCAGGATTGAAGATGAGAACTGCTTGGCTTGGAATTTCCCGAAGTGTGCATGGCATGGATGCGAAGCAAAGTGATGCTACCATAGTGGCATGATGAGTCGGTTGTTGGTAAAGGTCCCAAAACGGTTATTGTTCCATATTCATAGCATAAGATGTGTTTAATATAGAGGAACATATCTGTATAGCGTATGTTCTATAGAATGATTCTCGTGACCAAACTATTTGATTGCAATATTGGTCTGGTGATGACTATTTGCAAAGTGTAACCATAGTAACCATAGGAGATGGTTGGTTGGCACCAGTTGGTACTGCCATTGTATTGAACCAGGTGAAAACCATTTAGTAGTAGTCAATGTCGATGGAAGAACCATTTGTGTAGACGAAATAAGAAACAGTACGTAGTAAGTAACAAAACAATGCAAAAACAAAAATTTTGAAAGTGAACATCTGAGGAATTCAATGAACGTACTTTGAACAGTATATAATATAAGTCTATCAAGCAAAGATAAAGCAAAAATACAAAAATGATTAAAAATACAAATAATTAAAACTACAGATAGGTCCGTATTCATAGCGAGTGTCAAAAAAAAGTAATTCATAACCTAATAGTTCAATATCAGTTATACAATAAGCACGAAAAGTGACAAATAAAGAAAAATAAGTTCGTACATAAAAATAGATCTGTACATAAATATTGTGAGTGTTAAATACAAGATTAATAAAATATAAATTCATGAAACAGAATAAGAATGTGACACTATATTCCCACTTATACGTGTCAAGAAAGAAAGAGTACTGACAATAACTTTCATAAAGGAAAAATATGCCAATGAGAGTAATATATATAAAAAAACAAATTTAGAAGTAATAATATAAAATATAAACCGTAGATTGTAAAAGAAAGTGTCAGCATTACAATATGTAAAATAGCAATAAATTAAACCAAAGGTTGTTCAAATATTAAGAGACATATAATCTAATATTTTAATAATCTTAATAGTTAAACGTGGCAAGTGCAATGTTTACATAACAATAAAACAGGAGAAACTTATAAACAATTACATAAAGATTGTGTTAATTTAATGAAAAAGGACTCTAAAGAGAGTCAAAGTACATAAAAAAAGTGTGAAATACATGTAGGTAATTAATTTAATACTTTGCAATCGCGACAAAAAAAGACAAATTAATAAAGGTGTAATAATCAAAATTATATTGATTGTAATGTCGGTGAAGACAAAAAAAAAGAAAGGGGTGATCTTTGTTCAGTGATTAAATTGTCTTATTGGTTACGGTAAGATGTCAAAATAAGGGCTGACAAAAATCTAAATATTCAAAGGCATATAAAAAGTAATAAAGGGTGGATTTCTGTGATTCATTTAGCAAATGAATCGGGAACATGCGAAGCATTTTACGCAAGTGTTCCCATTAGAGTATAAGGCTTATAGATGATAAGAAAAGTTTTGTAGGGTTTATAAACCAAGGCATTTTTTGGAAATGAGCAGCAGTAAGAAATAAATAAAACTCGGTACAGTTATTAATAGTCACAGACGTAGAACATATAATGTATGATATAAAAAAAGGTATTTATTTTGAATTATAAAAATTATAAAAATTGGCAACGGTAATAATTCGGAAAAATGAAATTCTGAATATCGAATAAGGGGGTAAAAAGTACAGAAATTAAAGTTTCATTTGTTCCATAAGTTTCGGAAACAAATAGTGTAAATAATTTGTAACAATAAGTTAAAAATGTAAATTAAATAACACTAAAGGGTTGTACCGTGCCGATTTATTCGAAGTAAATTTCAGGTGACATGAAGTTTTGTCGCTGAATAAGAGTCGATTTCCGTGGTCACAACGGGTATGACTGCTAGGTCACTGCTAGGAAAATAAGAAATCTGTAAAAAGAAAAATAAATTAAACATTTAATACATAAAAGTAGGTTACCAGGTTGCCTTGTGTGTTGCCAACGGGAGGAAAGCTAAATACCACCCATAGTATACATAAATAAAAAAGTTAAACCACTTATATTCTATAATGTGTCGGCTCTGGCTTGGAAGCCCTTCACTCAAAGTCGTAGATGCTTCCCCGGCACGTGTTACAATGGGCGCCCGTTCCACGTACATATCCCGGAGGAGAGAGGAAACATCTTCAAATGAGAGTGAGAAAAAACGAGAATGCACCAGGTCAAGACTGACAACGAAGTCTAACCTGTCATGGATAGAATACATCAATACCCGCAAACACATAAAATATAAAATAAAACGCCCTTCCAGGCGAAAATAAAAAAAAATTACAAAAAGAAAGAAAACCCTAGGCCTGGGAAAATTTAATTAACTAATAATACAGAATAAACCTGGTAAAAAGAAAGGGACTCCATAATGGGGGTTATGAAGGTGACCAAAAACGTTGAATTACCGTTAAATTCACTATATAAATTTAAAATAGCGGTATAAACGTTCAAAAGGGTACGTAGACAAAAGAAAACGGCGATATATAAAACTGGTGTGTAGAAAGACAGAGCACTACTTAATAATGTGTGAACGAACAATGTTTTAGTTCGAAGAAATTCATATTAAAATTCATCATATTCAAAAAGGGAAGAAATAACTTCAATGGAAAGTAGCATTAAGTACTTTAATAACTTTAAATTACTGGAAATTCAGTTGGGAAACGCTTTTAAAAGGTATAAAGAAAAATGTCAAAACGACAACCATCGTTGTTAACCAGGGTTTCTGGTATAAAAAGCAGAAATTAATGAATATAATCCAGAGGAGTGCAGGAAAAGCTGACCCTAAGTGGATAGGCAACAAGGATCCCGTCAAAGAACAAGTGAATACAGTTCGTGGTAAGGTAATAATACGAAAATGCGAAAGGAACTAGTTGGAATAATGTGGAAATATTCAATCTCCATAAACTACAGGAGAAAAAATAAAAAAGGAAAAATAGAGAATCATGACCAATAAAATAAAATCTAAAACGATTCAAATATTTTACTATGTATATTTTATTCCCAACCTATAGAGTATATAATAAGACGACGCAGTAGAAGAAACCGTAGTGGTCGCTATCAGCGAGAATGCGACAAAAATAGAAATCAAGGAGAGCGAAGATAGGTCAACGATTAGCGCAGCTGTCGTATGTTTGATCAAATGATTCCATCACGCGATCTTCAAGTAAGCTGGTAGTGGAGTGAATTTTAGTAGGGCCTCCGTTCTTGCTAACTACGTGAGCTAAAGGGAAATTATTAAAAAGAAAAAGATAAATTCTAAATGAATACATTCCTTACAGAGCAAAAGAACGGTCATAATAATGAATAAAACTCTATAAAATTTCAAAGAGTATTACTGAAAATAAGAATCAGACAATTTAGCCTGGTGTACGACAGCCAGGAACGACTTTAAAAGGACTGCCCGTTTTTGGATCGCAGTGAAAGATAAAACCGATGCATGAAATGCGAAGCCGGCGGTTTGAAGAGACCTTGTAGGAAGAAGAAATTTTTCTTGGAAGACTGATGTGGTTTATCTAAAAGCACAGTCTTCAATAACTTGTAAAAATACATAGAAAGGGGTTATATTGCGCAAAGCAATACAACGAAGGGAAACAAAATCAGAACAATTAAGAAAATTGTCGAAAATATGACGTAGCAAAAATATGTCAAAGAAAATAAAAATTAGATAGAAGAAGTGATTTTTCACATTCATTGTATAACCAAAGCTGAAAGCGACTTCCTAAAAATAAAAAAAATGGATTAATTATAGAATGAGGTTTTAGTTAATTAATAGGCTCAAAATGAAATACAAAATTAGTCGGATGTTAGACGCGTATTAAAAATGACACCACGCATTTTATTATCAAAAATCGCATGAGGATAATTCGTGGTTAACGAAAAGGAATTTGTCAACAGGGAAATGTGTTTAGTCAATTAGGTAATTAACAAAAATACTAGGACGTATGTGCAGATTCGAAACGTTCGGTGTGCCAGATTGCATTGTAAAACTGCATGCTGTTAATACGGCGGGAAAGAATCTTAAAAGTGGGTAAGTGTCTTTTAAGTAAGCAAGCAAAGATATAATGTCAATGTCTTAGGAATGAATTGTGTTGATAACAATTCTCGTATAGCAACGTATAGAAGAAGATTGTGTCGATGAAGGGAACTTGAGCCGGCAGAATTATGCAGTTATTCCTTAAACGCGCGCGATAACCAATGTGTTTATGGGAACAGTTTATTTAAACAGTTAAGGACGTGAATCATAAAATCGATGATACGAATTATCGTAACAATTAAACAAAAACAAAAGGGATTAGTTAGAGTGAAGAAATTTAAGTTTTAATAAATTATCCATTAGTTAAACTTATCGAGAAAGGTAAAGAATTTTTGTTTTAAATATTCGCGAGAAGCAAATATAGCTAATAAACATGAAAGACACAAAAGAATAATACAATTTGGTAGTATTGATTGTGAAGGGACGTCTCCGCCCTTGTTGAAAATTGATAAACGAAATTCATAGACAGAATCCATAGTTGATGGGGACTTTTTTTGAATTATTTCCGAAAGACTGTCTCCAGCGGATTTGAAAACATTTGTACAAAGGTACACCAAGAAAAAGCAGAAGTAATTACAAAAAGCAAACAAGGAAAGGGACAGATACTGCTAAGTATACTCTTTTCACCCTCTTCGTAAAAAAAAGAAATCTATGACGAAAGGATACAACTACTGAGTAAAAAAAAGAAACGTAACGTAAGTGCTATTCAGTATTATATTATCTGACTTGAAAATATGCCACGTAGGATGTGAAGGTCATACTGAGGATAAAAAGAACTGAGATAAAAATAGGTTGGTCTTAGTAAAAAGTGATTATGTGAATAACTGAGTGTGACAAAATTGTTAATAAAACAAAAAGAAATAAATAAAAATTATGGTCAAAAAGCAAAGGTAGTGATAAACCGTAAATCGCTAAAATAAAATCAAAAAGAAGTTTGTAGATGCAAAATTTATGCGAAAAATTTAATTTTTTTTTGTTTTTTTTCCGTAATGGGAAACAGTAAAAGAAATACTAGTTGACTGTAGGGATAAGGTCAAGTAAACACCACTATGATCGATAGGCATGGACGTCGGGAGAGCATAACCTGTCGCCAGTGCTAAGATATAGTCAGCCAATTAACAAGAGGGAATGCAAGAGAAAAACACTAATTAACCGTTGCGTAAAGTTAACGTTAATTTAAAATTAATACTAAAAATATTGACATAAGAGGAAGGACAATTCAAAATAGATAAAAGTATTCATAATGGGCTTTTAAAATTTGATTTAAAATCTTGCGAAAAAAGAAATAAAACGGGGTTTTTAAAAGATTAATATAAAATTGTAAAAGGAAGAAATGCATTGCCGAAATAGGACATAACTAAAATTAATCGTAATATCGTTAAAATCAAAAATTTTTTACGGAAAAAATTGCTAAAATATATGGTGTGTTGTTTAATATTAGAATGATATTAGATTTTAAATGACTCGAAAAAGAATTTGAAATAAAGAGAATCGAAGTTAACAAGGAAATGAAAACGGGGTTTCTATTAACAGAGAAATGTTACTGCAACATCGCGGGGTACATAAAAAGACGTCATTATTAAAGGGAAGATCATAAACCATAATAATCATAAAACCAGTGAGCAGAATATTGTATCATTAAGGGGTAATCAAAAGGGACTCCAGTCCAGAGAAGTCAGCATACGAGAAGGTAATAAAAAAAAACAAAAGATGGGCTACGCAAGATGTGCAAAACAACTCGCAGAGGGAGTAAATTTGAGGGAAAACCACGGGTCTCTCCATTATTGGGGTGCTGATAATACGAAGGGGTAGAACGATACAGAAGCACGGTTATCTACCATAATTGGAGTGGTTAAAATACCAAAAGAACTACACGGGGTCGAGTATAACGAGGGTGCGAAAGGGTATCTCGGAATAGAAACACGGATCTTTACCACAAGTGGAGTGGTTTTAAAAAAAACTCGTACGGAAAAAGAAAATGAAGTCAAAATACGAACGGTGTATGCGGAAAAGAGCACGGCCTCCACCACAATGTCAAGTGGGGGTTTTCGTGACTGGAGGACGTAGTCAGTGGTAGAGAGAAAATAAACACAAGTCGTACAAAACAACTATATACTAATAACAATAAAGAGAGTACAAATACAAAGTTTTACATACATACAAATAATATGAAATAAATAAAGATTAGTAAAAGTTTCACAGTTTTATTAAAATATAACCTGACAATATTGTTTCACAGACAGAACACATGATATCATGAAATCGGGCATTTACCGTTTAAATTGTTCTTTTTGTAGTTCGGTATATATTGGACAAACACTTCGAAATTTTGACATAAGATATAAAGAACACGTACGTCATTACAAAAATAAACATCCTGAAAAATCGAATTACGCCAAACACCTTTTAGAACAAAATCACACAATGACTCCTCAAAATAATATTAAATTCCTACATTTTTGATATAACAAACGCAAATTAGACATTTTAGAAGCCTTTGAGATATACAAACACAAACTCAGGGTAGCTTTAATGAATGAACAACTTGAGCTCAGTAATTCTCCGTTACTGGAAGTATTAGATATTTAATTATGATTATTATTATTATTTTATCTAGTTACCTATTTTGTATCTACCTTAGCGACGTGTTTGTTTATAATTATATTACCTTTGATAATGACAGCATAGCTGTCGAAACAATATTGTCAGGTTATATTTTAATAAAACTGTGAAATTTTTACTAATCTTTATTTATTTCATGATTATGGAGTTCCACAAAGTCAGGCTGGAAACAATAAACAATACAAATAATACATCGTGAGGACGTACACGTCCTCCTAAATTAATACAATCAAGAAGGAGGTCGGAACCAACCCTATTCTAGCACTAGGTATACAAACTAAGCGTAGGAGTTAGACTCCTAGTGATTACAACTAAGCTGGGAGCCTGGTCACAACTTCCCATAATTTTGCAGAAAGTGGGCGTTTTAGCGCAACCCACTCAACTAAGCAAACTAAGCCATGATTAATCAAAAGACACTTACCCGCTTGTTTCTTGATGAGGCTTCTGGTGAGTCCTGGCGCAGACTGATTTTCAAGCCAAAACAAGCAGGTTTATATACTGCTGAAGGCGGAAGCTTTATAATAATTGAATAAATTAAGTGGGATGCGAAGAATACATGAATACATAATGAGATGCAAACTGTATAAATTATTCTAATGAGATACAAACTGTATAAATTATTTAAATGAGATACAAACTGTATAAATTATTCTCAAGGATATGCAGACTGTATAAATTACGTCTAATGAGATTCTAACGCGTGCACGGACGTGGGTAGTTAATTGCATTACCCTTGATAATAATTGTACTAAATGAATGCAAGTTGAAATGTTACAAAAAGGATTTCATTTAAAATAATTCCGTTTGTGACAATATCGTGCAAGGCCACACTCAGTTACCCACGTTAGTCAAGAGCTGCGGTCTCGCAGCCAACAACTCAGAGCCAGTTGCGCAGCCCTTCGAAGAAACGATTCACCCACGACGGGGCATTCCTATGTTAATCTCAACTTCAGGGATGCTGAATACCTGACCCTCTACTGCTTAGTTCTGCTTAGTTATGAGGGGGTTGCGCTAAAGCCCTCTCTCGGTTAATTATGGGAGAGTTGTGACCAGGCTCTCCTACGCTCATGTTTAAGTTAGATTTAGGAGAACATGTACGTCCTCATACTGTATAACCTATGTGTGTAACCATTTGTATTCTTTATTCTATTGTTAGTATATAGTTGTTTTTACGACTTGTGTTTATTTTCCTTCTACCTCTAACTACGTCCTCCAGTCACGAAAACCCCACGTGACACTGGGCTAGTCTCGGATACTAGTGAGTCTGTGATGAACACCTCCAACGGCTGCCCGACCTTTCACCGCGGATGGTGACGATTATCATCGTTTAGCAAAGATCAGCAACAGCAACAACCCCAGCAGTAGCAACGGTTCCAGCAACTTGAGGTATATTGCAGTTTTTTACTCCTCGTCTCTCTAAGTCTTTGATAGGTGCAAAACCACTGATAGAAATGGGGTTTACATATTAATGGCTGCTGCAGAAGTTTTCGGGCGTGATACTATGAAAATCAGGTGATAAAGCACTGCTTTTCAACACCTTAGACGGAGTTCCACCAAACAGACAGTTAAGTCTGTGTTTTGTCTCTGTTTTGTTTCTTTAAAATAGGAAAAACAAAATATCAACAAAGCAGGAACAAATCAAAAACTCTGTCCCAACCGAACGGACTAGTTTCAGTTCCAGTTTTGTTTTAGTTTTGAAGTTATTTCCATCAGAAGCACAGTGTTTCAGAACATTTGAGCAATCGAGTTTACAAAAATCATGTTTAGTGACGATGGCTTCTTTATTTTGACTTCGGGTGGTTCATACTGCGTTCTATGGATAACAAAAAGAAGAAGCATGAAGCAACGCCACCGAAACCTGAAATCTTATTTAAGTAGACGAAAAGATGATGCACAGTGAACTACGGTCATCTTTCCATAATTTCATAAAGATGTCTATCATGGATTTCGAAGCCTTCATAAGCTTAGTTAGCAGCAAGATTTCTAAACAAAACAAAAATTACAGAAATGCTACATATCTCAATTAAAGATCGCATAGCAATAACTTTGAGAGTCTTGGCTACTGGTGACAGCTATCAGAGTTTAATGTACTTATGTAGATTATCAAATTCTTCAATATCACGAATCGTGTCGGAAGTATGCAGTGCTCTCTATGAAGGTTAATGGGATTAAGGTAAGTGAGAAACAATACAAAAGCAAATAACCACAAATCACTTTCACCACGTGTCGATCTACCTCGTAAAAAAACGAAACGGAAACTTATCATCTCAACCAAACCAACAGTGTTCGTAAACACAACGAAACTCTTTGAGTTTGCCGCCTTCGAGCTGTACTGTGAAAACAAAACAGAAACCGTCGCCGGCAACTCAAGTTTGCAACATGTTTTAAAATTGTTTATAAATAGTTGCAGTTTTGCTGAAATCGACATGAGTTTCTGTTTTGTTCGTTTGGTGCAAATCCGTCTTTCGAAGAAATTTAGAGAAGCGAGACACAGAAATTCAGCACAGATTTAACCTAAACGACAGCAAAAAATTATTGTTGTACTGGGATGGAAAGTGCTCTCAGCACTAACAGGTGTTGAAAAGGTTGATAAACTGGCAATAATAGTAACTCTTCAAGGCAAGGAGCAATTGCTAGGGTTCCCTGAAAATTAAACATCTTCAGAAGAAGAGCAAGCCATGGCTGTTTACCAAGCAATGGAAAAGTGGAGCATACCGACAAAATCCATACCTATAGCTAAAGGCCACCTAATGGATAGGTACCTATAAAACTGCACGATCAATATGTAGATCAAATGAGGCGGGTAAATAATAAGAATTAGAAATTGTGTGATTAACATCTTGCAACATAACTGTGAACGATGGAGAAATGCCTAGCCAAACAATTTAAAATAATCTGCTTAAGCTTTCTCCTTTCTCTAAATTCTTTAGAATTGATATATTAAAAGACATCTACTTACAAACAAGTTAACAAGGTGTGTCAATTTTGAAGGTAAGTAATGAAAGTTATGTGCCAAAACGTGTATCAGACATTGTCTTACGTTTTAGATCATTCTAATCTACAAGTATTCTATTTGATTGAATATAATACAGAAAATGATTATTCTTTGCCACATCTCCCAGCTTGTAACGTGCTCAAATTTCCCAATTTTATAGAAATGCAATTTTATATGCATAAATGATTAAAAAAAACTTAGTACGGTCCTATGTAGTTCATCATATTTCAGTTGGATTAAAAATACAGACGATATTTCGAATTAAATGGTGTTCTTTTACCAAAGGTCACCCTAAAATGTTTTCGTATAAGATGAAATTCCTTCTATATCCATCCAGTGAAGAGATAGAGTAATAAAACTTCGTGCTTTCTAAATGCTGCTTTCTTATTGGTGAACCAAAATCGGAAGTCAAGCCGGTTTACAATAGCCAAATTTGTGCATTTTATTTACTATTTTGCACATGTTTTGCGCTAACGTCATTATTGTATTCCCTGTTTGTCGCTTTGTGTTAATTTCGTTTTCCAGTATTATTCTAATGAAATCAGTCTTCTTCAATATACTACCCAACTTATCCCGTCTATTTAAATTGGCAAGAAATATTGTTTTAAAATTAGATATCATTTTTATTTTACTAGTATTTTTCGATGGATGAAAAAACTACAATTATAAACGCATTTTAGGCCAGGCAAAGGTCACATCCAGAGAACAGCAAAACATCAAATGTTTACAATTTACAACACAAGCAACAGGTTAATAAGTCACACAATTTTAGGTTAGGACAATCAAAAGTAATTATTTTACTTGATTGTAGGTTGTGGAGGAACAAGAGAATAAAATATTTGAAAACGCATTAACCCTAAATTTATAGATCCTGTACTGTGCCATTTTTAACTTCGATGAATAGATTTTTCTAAGTGTAGATGCATAAAAAGCATCATGTGGCCACCTGTCCCGCAAATGTAAACGGAATATTCTAGAAGTTTTTATTACACGGTTATTTCCTGATTGGTTGAGGAAATGTTAACTTTGTTCGGATAGGTTGATTTAAATACACCCTTTCTTAAAAAATATCACGCCACGAAAAATTCGTACCCCCAAGAAGTTAGTTAGCTACAGGCACTCGAATACGGTACGGGGTCAGTTTTTGCCGAAGGCAATTGATTACAGTACTTTTTTTTAGTTAGACGAACTAGTTTAAATACAGTACGGGGTTTTTGTTAATGTGGATTCAGTATCATACCGTGATCTAATAAATTTATCAGACAAGTGATAAAGAGCTCTTTGTAGGAATTTGATAAACAAATTGTGTGTGAGATTTAAAATAAGTTCGAAATAATAACCTGATAAGCCCATGAATTTATCGTTAAATGCAGCTAGTGGTTGTCCATGCAGTTTTAATTCTTCAAGTTGATTTAATTAGTAAATTATCGAAATTATAGAAAAAGTTTAACCTTAAAACGCGTAACGAAATCTTTTAATAACCAATAGAATTATTCCGAGGATTTACAATTTAAAAGCTATAAGAGAATTTAATGGTTAGTTAATTTTGAAAATAAAGAATTAAACTTTTCTGTTTAGTTGTGCCGTAATAATTTAGATATTTAGAACCCTGTCCACTTGGATGTTGTCATGTTGTATTAATAAAAATCATTAAGGAAATATTATCATATTACCAGATATAAACTTGTGTTTTTTGGTAATTTTTCTTTTATAACCAATATAAGTGGTTGCTGAACTATGGTTATGAACTATGAATATGGTTTTAGTTATTCATAAAGAGATTGCTAATGAAATTGCAATTAAATGACAATTGTTGTGAACTTTCGTTTGTTGATCTTGGGTGGAAAAGCGGTATCAGCGATTACTCTTTCCAAGTTCTTTCTGCTTCATATCAACAATTTATGAACTGCTTTGCATTGAATGTTAAGTGAAACAAGCGCATTATTGTGCAAATGTTGTTTTTTTGAAGTTTAAAGAATTGTTAAATTTTACCAATGTATCAGGACTAAAGGATACTTGTTTGATTAAAGTAAGTCTTATGTAAAAATTATTTGTACCATTTTCCTTAATTATTGTGTTTTATAAATTTATGTTTATATTTTCCTTTAATAAGAATCCTTATTAGGGTATAACCATCAAAACCTTTACTATTGTCATTGGAGACAAGTAAATACTTTATTTATAAATAAAGAACATTTAAATTAAACCCTACTGTGATAATATTGGACCATTCACTTGTGAAAGTCTTTAAACTATTTTAACCAGCTTAATATTAACGTAATTAAACATGAATATTAATTGAATTTAATCAAGAAAGCCACTATTTTTTTCTGTTTGCGAATACTGAGTTTAAGGACTTGCAAGCGATGGCTCCCATATATTTTTTGTCTACACCGAATTTTATTCTTCTTTATAATTAATAAGCTATGAAAATCAGTATCTACATCCTGAGCAACAATTTGTCTTTAAGAAGTCTTCAGCCGTGGTATTATAAAGTAACGTAAGTATCGTATTTATGAGTTTTGCAGTAAGTATTCGAATATTTTGTTGAGAGTAGATTTAAAGGTTTACAGTGACGTCTATCGCGCGGTGTATGTTCAGCATGTTATGTTTTGATTCAGTAATTTAGAGTAACGAAACAGTTACGTTTCAAGCTACCGATGAGGAATACTATGGAGAAGGTGAAAATGTATATTTGTCATTACTTGCAGATGAAGGTACAGCGCTTTTTTATGATTATTGTGACTATAACAATGAAAGTATACACCTATACATTTTTAATTATAATTGTATATTTTTATCAGAGCTTCTATTTAATTATGATGTAGAACACAAGTTTACTTAGAATCAGTAATCAGTAGTCATTAATGTTGCTACACGAATACCAGAATCGTGTAGCAAAAATCAAAAAATGAAAAAAAGACCCAGCAACCCTCATGAATGTTTTTTTCCTTTTGTAGTGGATGCTATTGTTGTCGATACAAAAATTAAGAATATGCATAACATTTAATCATATTGAAGACAATAATAAGTAAAGCTATCTGACAAGGAATTAGTTATGAATATTATCACATATTTGAGAAAATATTTTTAGAAGGTAAAACAGTAGATTTAAAATTGACAACTTTAATAATTCATATACAGGGCAGCAAGAACTGAGTTAACCATTCACTGAAATAGATACGAATAACAGTAAAAGTAATACTTCCACATCAACTGCTGTATCAAACATAAAAAAAGGCAAATTACGTCAAATATATTCTGAGACAAACATGTACTTCGTGAGCGTTCTACAAGTATGAACGCTCGTCATACATAAGTGTCACATTTGATTGTTTTTCTTTGAACATACAAAGATATGACTGTTATAATTCGGTTTATAATATAAAAGTAAACATTTTTCTCCTAATCATAGAAGGTAAATACTTTATACTTTCTCAAAAGAAACGATAGCTATTTATGCTACTAGAAAATCAATTGACGTTTTCTGGTTTGCAATAAGATTTGCACAACGCGCGACATTTCTGGTTTGCGAAACTCGACATTTCTTGTGGAACAGGAAGCCAATTTTCTGCTAAGGTGCACAAATTAATTATCCTACACAACACGATAGAATCTTATAACTTTATTCACTTTAAAACACGAAATTGCTTATGCTGTCAACAATAATTTTAATGTAACATGATTTAGCTTGTAACGTTTGTTTTTGTGCGATGAATCAAGGTACATCTCTCGTAACCCACGGCACCGATTACTTTAGGTAATCATTTTGCCGACCCTACTAGAATCTAGCCAAATCTGGAAAACTCCGATCGCCATAGAGATTTTTATCGGCCAAACATCGTATTGGCATGGGACCTGGATATTTTAATTATTATATATAATACAAGAATTAGCAGCTTGGGCGGGAAACAAACCTTGGAAGAAATTCCATCCCCATTAGGGATCTTTATCGAGCCAAACATCGCATTGATATGGGGCCTACGGCTTTACTTCCTTGTCCAAGAAGAAGGCGATTTAATTTTTCTCCGCTATAAAAAATTGCCAATAAATTGGTAGGGGATCGAATACGATACTTGGATTATTAAGCAAACATGCTAATCACTAATCCACCGAAGCTGGTATGTAGTGAATTGCTTCCATTAATAAGGAAGTTTTATTCTGAAAGTTTTACACTGGATAATTATAGTGATTCGTAAAAAGTAATCTTTAGTATTATACATCACAGTTATTTATGGCTAGCTTTTTCATGGCTAGTTTCCAAACTTTCTTTACAAGGTAGAAACATTTTCATATTCTTGCATTTGTACAAGTAGCGTTTTTAGAAAGTTTTTTAGAAATAAAGCATCTGTGAATTAAATGAGATTAAATACCTACTTATAATAGAAACCAACTAATTTATTTAATTAATTAATTAATTAAAGTCCTAAGAACTGAACGTTTCAGAAGTGGGAAGTTCAACTTCCTACTTTTGAAGTTGTAATGTAAATATTTATAAGTATTTCAAAACATTGAAATATATCAAATCATAAACAAATCATAACTAAAATTTAATGTAAAAAATACTATCAAAAGTACAACACTTATACTGTTACTAAGTTTACTTACTTAGCTTACTAAGTGTTACTTACTAAATAAAACGAAAACTTTAATTAATGTTTCTATCGAATATATAATATTCTAATATTTTATTATATATTAATAACCCTTTGTAATCAATACAATATGACCCTTCAGAATACCTTGATGAGAAGGACTGAATCTTGATAAAAGAAACCTTTTCTTAATTTTTAAGACAACAGTTCGGACAATTGCAATTTTGGCATGTTGAGCTTGATCGTCTAGAAAGTCTCGTAGATAAGAACAAGATTCTTTAGTTGCGCAATTATTCGATATCTTCTAAACTATTAAATATCGAGAAATACTCACTATAAAAGTTTCTTGGTGTTTACCAAAGATGCACACTTTAAAAATATTTGCAACAATGCAGGGTGTTTCACTAAAGCCGTAACAAATGAAACTACACTTTTTTTTTAAATAGGATGCCCTAGGAGTCACAGTTTATTCATTTATTCACTACAATTTATTATATGTACAATTGTAGAGGATGTACAAATGATACCTTCAGATTTTGACAACTTGAAATCAGATTTACTCAGTTTTTCACATGGAACACCCTGTACGTTTCACCGACAATTCAGACTTCGATTAGTACTTTATCCAATCGTAAAATATTTTCATCAGGTGTCAAATTATCATTTTAATTATTACATTATTACAATGGGGAATATAAGTCTGTTTCAATAATTCTAGGTTATTTTGCAAACAAAAATAAAATATTATATTTCTTTAATAAACTAAAGGAATTCTTTAAAATGTCTTCCATTTTGATTCATGTACATCTCAAAGCGAGTAATAAAATTTTGTGTGACATTTATCAACGTTGGTTGTGTAAATACTTCCAAAAATTTTCACCATTCTTCCTTTCTTATCTACCCATAAAAGCCACCAATCTGTCAGATTGATTTGCTGCAGATAAATAATAAGTCTAAATATTAAGTGTATCATACTCAAGTCACTCAAGTGTAAATTTTGAAGTAAGTTCTATTGTATTGTGTACGATATAGGGCTCTAAAACACTAATTAAGCCCGAAAAGCATACGTTAGTTTATGTCCGGTCTAAGTTTAAATTAATATTTAATTTTAAAATAAAAATAATTTGAAAAGTACAAAACTTCTAGTAGGTAGATGCAGTGGCCTTAGTTACTATTATTGCTATGGAGACGGCGCGGCGTAAACAAGGGTAGCCATTTTTAGCTCTAAACACTCTTGAACGGGCTCTAAAAAGTTTTACAGCCCTTAAGCTCTAATCGAGCAACTTCCGCTTGCCTATATACCTGTAAAAATCGCCCGACCGTACATAAAAATTATTTTAATAGGTATAATGTCATGATTGCCAAATATATAAACAACCAAACTTGGCAAAATCATTTACAACTACCCTCTATTGCACAATTTAAAAACATAATTTATATAAAATAATGCCTATTTATTTTGTTGTATCGCAATTCTGCTGGAAGTGCTCGAGAATTTGTCTGTGCCTGCGTTTACGCTACCATACATATCGATATTGAAAAATAGAATGACAAAGAGACGCTCTGTTTGCAACATATAGGTGTATTGAATGCAAAACACTTTAAGGACATGCATTTATGTCTTTCAAGAAAATATCTGCATTTACGAGTACATGAGCGATGTTTCTACTTTTCTGCAAATTTGCAAAAGTAAGTTTTAATATCGTAAAAGAGTAGGAGTAGTACATTCGTAGCTGAGTAGAATATTCTCTGAAATAAACTTTATAAATTGCAGTTTCGTACTTATGAGTATACTTAATAGGTGCATTTATTTTCTCTATTAAATAATATGCATACCGAAGACTCTAGGATAATGATTCTCGTAGTCAACTTGTTAGGTGTATTCATTAAGAAAAACGGAGAAGACATTTTAGATGATTTGCATGCAAATAGCATCAACGACATGTAGAACACACGTTACCATACAATTTCCGATAAAGGACACTTCCGTTTATACTCAAGAGACTCGTAAAGCAAATGAACGATAAAGGAGATAAGTTCAGAGTGAGAGAGAGCTTTTACATAAGCAGTGTAGAAGCCCTCAAGAATTAAGATTGACAGGCTAGATTATGTTAGAATAATCACTACATGTTAAAAGAGTTTGATCAAGATTTGCGACGTACTAGATTTGCTTATTTTTGGAATTTCTAGGTGAATCATCTATAATGAGGATAGATACTTAGAATGTTTATTGGTCTTTGAAGAGCTGACAATAAATAAGATAACCCTCTTAAAGCTTTCCACATAAACAAGAGTGATTTCTATCTTATGGGAAACTTAATTTGCTCCAGTTGTCCTTGAGAAGAGCAGACAGCAATAAGCATTAAATTTACGACGACTTTTATTTATTACGCTTAAAACAGCAGCAATAAACTACAATACTGTAGTAAAAGCTTTTTCTTAGTATATTAGTTTCTTAGCAAGCCATTTTAGTGCCTCTGCGCCTCATTGTCAGTTCAGCAGGAATACATACATACTGGAAATTATCCTGAAAGCATATGTAAGTTTTTTATGCAATGCAATACCCCGTTTTATATCGCTTTACGACATAGAAGTGATGCTGGTAAAGTGTTAAATGTTTACGCATGCTATTTGTAAATTGCAATGGTGGAGTCGTTTTCCTCTTGAGATGACAGTCATTACTCTAAAACTACGGTTTTGCGAACAACAGCGAGGAAATCACTGTAATCCTTTTATCCCAATAAGAAGATGCCTGCTAATCTAATTTTTAATAAAATTGAAAGAATTCTCAGCAGAATTAAAACATTAAAGAAAGCCGGCACACAACATAGCTCGAACGTTATCTGCTAATGAAAAATTTTGCAATTTGCATTAATTTTACACTTGAATTGTACGAAATGATATTTTCAAGAGATTACTCCTCTATTCTAGCAGAATCTGAACAAATCAAAAGCATTTTTAATATTAAATCTAGTTACAGATGTTGTGTACGAGACGTTATCGATGCATACATATACTTTGTGTATCAGTACTACAATCGATACAGCTACACGTAATGACTTCATTTGCAACACATTCACAAGCTTCATCTAATTGATATTCCGGTTATACGAGAGTGCTTATGTTTCGGTTGAATAATCAGCTCGAGCCACTGTTGACTGTAGGCAATTATCAAACTGAGAGCAATTCAAAATAACCGGAAATAAACCCTGCCTGTTCTACCACAGAGCGTGAATTATTCAGGACTGGTGTGGGTATACCGATGTATGTATGTGTGTGGTATGTGTGTCGGTCGAATCCGCAAAAAATCTAACCGCACGTCATAAACCGAGAAAGATTAGGTAGTTCTTTTTCCGAACATTAGCTGTGATACGAATTTGTGGTGTCCTTGACCTTTAAGGGATTTAGAATTCGATATCCATTAGTAACTGGGCTATTCGCATTAGAGATAAGCAATTGGTTAAATGAGGGGTGGTTTTTCAGTAACAAATTCTACTAGGGAGGACAGGCAGAAATAAGTGGAAAGATTAGCTTATACGATCTTTGGGGAAAGCGGGATGATTATGTTTCTGCTTTGTATCTTCCATTTTCAGCAACCTAAAACTAGATTGGGTTACACTAATTATTGTTATTATATTATAGACCATATTGTTTGATAATTTTGTAAACAACTACCATTACAAAATTATATATCTTTTGGATTATATGTAGTTGTTTGCTTATCGCACTATATCAAACATTATAAATTGCAGTGCAAAGTTAGGATAATGCAAATGCATTTCTAAAAATTATTTTTCTGTATTTTAAAAACCACTTAAGAAATAAAAACATTTTTCAAAGACAATATAGTAAATTATTCCGGAGGTTTAAATTACTATCTGGTTGCTATAATGTGATATTAATGTACAACACAATAGGCCCTTGTAGTTAGTACGTGCAAATGGCTGTTTTTCCTTGATTCTCTTTCTTTTATTTTTCTTACACAACTTTTTATCCATGAACTTTCGAATTACAGGCTGCAGCAATTCTGTTAACGGTTAAATTGTGTGCACAATTGATATTAGGTGGTATTAGTGCGTATTACTATTATAGTAATCTCATGTAAGATGGATAGGATTAAAGATAAACCCGATACTGAAATGGGAAAAAAGCTTGTTACTATTAAGTCTTATCTCTAGAACTTACATAATTATAGTTTTAAGTGTATTTCGCAGTTTTGTTTGTCACATTTGAAGTAAAATATTATATCGACGTTTTCTGACAAAACGACGTAAGCGCAAAAAAATTTAAAAATAGGTTAAAGCACCATACTATATTAAAGCGTGTAACGAAGTTACTTTATTTTTGGTTATTTATTTTGAGTAAACGAGTGAATATGCTTATCATCTGTGCAGTCTAAGACCGTTCGGATAAGTCGCCGACTCAAGCAAGAGTATGCGTCCCTTCCCTAACCGATATTTGGCGTGCGCCGCTCCGTTTCACTCACTAGCGTATAGCCCCCGAGTATCACTGACACATCCTGGACTTAACGCATGCGTTTTGTGCAGTTGTCCGACTCTTCAATCCGATAGATTACGTGCAAATGAATATTAATTATTATTAACTATTAATTTAAGTTCTATTTAAGAGTAGGTACATACTTACCTTTTTTTAATAATGATTGTATATAGATTGTACACGTTAAAAAATACAAACGGACAAATCTAAATTAACGGGTTTTCAAGGTAATAAAGTTATAGACACTACCTTTCTGTTTTCATAAAAAAACCTTTAGTATACTTCAAAAATTTATTAGGATGAAATAATGAATAAAAGATAATTTTTATTACTGCATGCTTTTACAGTAAGAAAATCGCATTCATCTATATAGGTACATTATATACGTTTTATTATAAGATTTAGATCTAATAATTTCTAAAGCCACATGTGTAAATATCCATCGTCCTGCAATTAACACTTAATAAAAATGATTCCTAGCGAAGACGATTTTACCACTGTAAAAAGATGCAGCAGTAATAAAAATTATTTTTTTATTCGTTATTCCATTCTAATAAATATTTAAAGTTTGCTCAAGTTTTTTTTTATTAAAACCAAAAGGTAATGACTATGACTTTCTTTGAAAAATGTTACTTTGGATTTGGTCGTTTGTTTTTTTAACTCGTACAATCTACATACAATCATTAATTAGAAAAAAAGGTAAGTATGTACCTACTCCTAAACAGAACTGTAATTAATAACATATTTAATATTCATTTGCACGTAATCTATCGGATTGAAGAGTCGGACAACTGCACAAAACGCATGCGTTAAGTCCAGGATGTGTTAGTGATACTCGGGGGCTAGACGCTTGTGTTTCACTCTTACCATTTCCCTCACGCTTCGAGAGCACCTACATAAAGACGTGCGTCAGCCGCTTTAGCGAGTTTGCGTCCAGGACTCACCAGCAACCGGAACCATATAAGGAATATAAGAGTAAGTCCTCTTACCGATGGCCGCTCTCTTCCGAAAGAAATTCATTCCTTACCCCTTTTTTCCGAGACCTCGCTGTGCGTTGCCTGTGGACCTCTTCCTTTCTCCTTACCCTCTTCCGAGACCTCGCTGTTCGTAGCCTGGGGGTCTCTTCCTTTCTCCTTATCCTTTTCCGAGACCTCGCTGTGCGTAGCCTGCGGGTCTCTCTCTTTTTCTCATTACCTCTTTTTCCGAGACGTGCGTAACCAGGAAGTCTCCTCCTGCTTCCCTTATTCCAGTCCGTCCACTATTACTCGATTCCTCGTTTTACGACCCCGTACCCCGACTCCATTCGCATGCTTTCTTGATATTGCACTGTACTTTGCTGTGGCTGCCGTAGATAACCGTAGACTTTTAGCTTTAGAGATTGAAGCTTGCTGGAGGCTTGGAGCTTTCGTAGTAATAAATATTATTTGGTTTAATAATTGTGTGTTTTATGTGTTAGCATTAACATGCTTCCATTATGTGAAAGGTTTAGGTAAGGCGATACAGACAGGGCCGACCTCGGTGATCTCAGTGATCTCACACCTTTTCTCCTCTAGCAGTTACCCGGGTCCGTGGAGCATACCACGTTAAAATAACTGGCGTCCAAGAGTTACCGCCGGTACCGAAAACACACAGCGCCACTTTGTAAGCAAAACCCCCTTTACAAGCGCAAACCCCACCTATTCCGATGATAGGTGTATTCACTAGAAATTTCTTTTTTAAGAGATATTTACGTTTGAAATTGTGTAAGCACCACTTAGTGTAAATGAATATACGTGAACTACTCTACAAACCCGCGTAAACAACATTTTAGTATGGTGTAGAAAAGGGGACGTATGGGTGTATTGATTGTATGTTTTATAAGTAAATAAAGACGTAGACGTACTAGGTGAGTTGCACTACTTTTGGTTGTATTATTACGTTATTTATTTTTAAGTTTTCAACTAGTTTTTTAAGTAAATCTTAAACAAATGGTATAAAATGATGGTTTCCGCTTACGTATGTTTGACCAGCATTTATTTGTTTGCGTAAGCGACATACAGCAATATAATTTGAATGTTAAATTTCTATTGCCAATATTTTAATTCTAAATAGCAAAAACCATTACATTGATGAACCATAATTACTGCTTTTGAAGTATAAGTCTAGTCTTTTTCTTTAGAGGTAAGCGACGTTGCTTGATAGTAAACCACAGAAAACAAAAAGACCTAAGTGCCGCTTAAGCGGCAATTTCGTCAAGACTTTGCGTAAGTGACATAGGAAAAAGATTTAACCACCAAATAAGTTGGAGTAAATGACTTAAGTGACAAAACTAGCTCTAAAAATTTAAAAAATGTATCAAAGTAAATATAATTTTTCTTAAAAATTGCAAAGAAATAACAGAAGTCATGTTCAGTATTTTTGCTTGGGCACTCAATAATTATTTTATAAACAAAAAGTAACAACGTCGTTTTGTCAGAACAACGTCGATATCTACAGATAGCAACAATCAAAATTAAGCTTTAAGCTTTAAACATAGCTTAAACATTTAAACATTTCAAAGTATTAATTCAAACGTAATATTAAAACTTTTGAAATAAATATAGATATATGTTTGTGTATATTAGTCCAGTTATTTTAGGGTCCTTGTTCCAGAAAAAAACCCAACTCTTTTTTTTGTTTCAATCACTTTATTTTTTTATTTTAAACATATATTAAATATCAGGACTGTAATCGCGCCGGCGTTTAAACATATTAAAGGTCAAACTTCCTGTTGCGAATATCTCACTGCCTACGGTTCGGAGGTCAGTTAAGGTTTTTAAAAAAATAAAAGATATATTCATTTTTTGTGTACAGTGAACTATTTGCAAGATATAGGCAAAGAATGTGGTCATATGCATTTTTTACGTACAATGAACCGTTCCCGAGATATACAGCAAAGAATATGTATAATATACGTTGTATCCGTTGCCGCACCACCTTCGACGTACAAAACAAGGCGCGTTCTATTTATACACATTCATTGCTGTATATCTCGCAAATGGTTCGCGGTACGTAAAAAATGGCAACCTTTTTTGTCAGAAATCTAATAATCTTTCATTTTTATCAGAACCTTAATTAACCTCCAAGTTATAGGAAGTGAGATATTCTCAAAGAAACGAATTCTTTGACCTTTAATATTGTTTAACACCGGCGCGATCTCATTCTCGATTTTTAATATATTATTTGAAATGACTAAAACAAACAAGTTGTGATTTTTTGTAGGTCAGTAAAATTAGACCCGTTGGGGACCGTTGGTGGAAATAAATGTTGGAAAGCGGGAGATTATTTCGATCGCTTCGTTTGACGTCAAATATAACTATCCTAGGTTTGCACGGTCCCTCGACTCGAGCTTACCTTAGGGCATTAAAAGAACCACGAAATCTTCGGACCTTTTTTAGTTTCTCGCTTATAACTCCAAAGCGGTGCTTTCCAACGAAAACGTCACTATTACAAGAATTAAAGAGCATTAAATTCTGCGTCGGGTGAGTATCCAACATTTTAAATTCGGTGCAGTGGTATGGTCGAAAATGACAGCCGAGAAACGACAATTTTACAAATTTTCGATTTTCCGTCAGACCGGACGCCCAGAGGCTTTCCGTATAAAAAAAACGCGTTGGACTCATTCTGATTGTTAATATAAGTCGAGAAATACCTAAGCTTTGATATTATAGAGGTTGCCAGATTAACTTAATTGCCATTTTTTTTGTCATCCCCCATCATAGCAATTAGAATCAATTCAAATGAAGTAGTGCAGTACTGGTCACTCGTTTATTTCGAAAAAAGATAATTTTTTGTGTGTTATCACCCCTAAGTATTGGTAGATTAAAACCACTGTCATTTTATTTTTATTCCATTTGATTGAAATATGGCAGCCATAGTTGTTTCGTGGTGCACGACGTTGCTGTTTAAGTAACATCGCAAGTTTTTACTATTTATAATTAATCTAGTAATTCTAATTACTTTTCGCCTGTAATGATGATACAAAAATGTTAAATGGATTTTTTAGTTCATTCTATTAGTAGCATCTGTATATTTTTTGCAATTCCTTGGCAGTGTTTAGCGATATTCTAGTTTTAAACTGATTGTTTTTATGTTTATCTGTAATATACCTTTTTGTATTTTATTTATATTGTTTGATACTGTCTTTCCATCCTCCCATCCCCCTATCATTCAACAATTTAATTTCTTAATTCAACACTAGGAATATTTAATTCAACACCCAGGCGTTTTGTATTTACATCGTGTTCGGTTGGTTCAACACAGGTGAATGCATTGATATAAAGTTTTATTTTATTTTCTACACTGCAAAAGTATACTTTGTTTCAATTCTTTCCATGCATTATGTGAACCAACAAAACATAATGCTTATATAATGTTCCTTCATTGCGCTAAACTAGTTGACCGTATTTAAAGTTCGAAAAGTGTTAAATGAAAGTTTTTTTTGTTTGGTACAACGAATTTTTTTTCTCAGTGTGTATTTGCATTTGCCATTTGATCTTTGGCAATGTCTGTAATATGATAAAGTGAATAACGCCTAGATTCACATACATGCATACAAGTCAACTACTACGTATACACGGTGAGTCATTACGGAGTAATCGGACTTTGCCAGTGGTTAGATAACCATTAAAGAAAGAAAATTCCTATATACCATTTTTCTCGTATTTCTATACTTTTGGAGAAAAACGGCATCGAAGTTCAGCCTAATGTTTTCAAATTTAATAGTATGAATGCACATGACACATATTTTAAAAGTTCAAGCAGATATTCAATACTACTAGAATGTGCAAGGATAGCGTCATAAAGTAATAAAACGTCTTTATTTTGGCCAAGTGTTTCGTAGAATAACAACAGATAAACAGAATTAAATAAACAAAGCATGATGAGAACGACCTCTCGATGGATATTCATTCAAAAATGGTATTTTTGTTTTGTGTTGTTTCTGATTACTAAGACAATTTCAAATTCTTTTAATAGGCACATTAACCCCTATGTGTAATACAATACTGCAGGTTTGTGAATAAAAAATTATAGTACTGTGATAGTGACACATATTTGGTTTCTCAAATGATAACAAATTGCAAACCCCTTACACTGCAGCTTTTAGTAATAAAACGTAACAGTACTTGTACTTGACTATGTAAACAAATCCATCAAGCATTCAGGGTCGTTGAATTAAAACATCAAAAAGAATAATAAGGTTTTAATAATGAAACATTCTAGAATTCCAATAAAAAAAACAATACCTATTGATGGATAGATCAAATTAGCTAAACATGTCTTTACTTAATTAAAACTAATATCTGTTTATTAACGCATAACACATCGAATTTAATGATATCATTGAATGGGTCTGTATTAAAATGATGATGTTTTGTTTTAACATCCAAAATGGAATGTGCGTCGTTTGCATTCTTGTTGTGCTTGTTTAAACAGATGTCACGTTTTTACTGATGGTATCAATTTCTAAAGATCTTGCATTTATTTCTATTCGACTTAACAACACTGACATGCGTCAATTATACGTACTTTTCTGAAAACGTCGGTCAAAATTTTCGAAATTTTCAAGTTCATTTAATCAAAAAAAGTTACTAAGGTTTTATGTTTCTAATAACCAGAGAAGCTTATCCTCAAAGTTCGATCATTGAGTACTGAATCACCGTGTATTTAAAGTGTTGGAACGATTTGTTAATTAAAATATATTACAATGTCTGACAGACGCGATCTCGTGACGTAATTGTATTCACTGGAGCGTGCTAAAAACTGATGACACAATACAAAAGTAGTGTCAGAGTATTTTTTTATTCAGCATGGAAAATATGATTCCAATAATGAATCAATATCATTATTTTTTTTGTTGTTGAACATTTAAACATGCTACCTCATCTTGTGAATATAATTTACGACTTTTTCTAATACTGTTTTGTTAGTTTTCTTGTTTACGGATCGTGATAGTGATATTTTGCTATTTATTAAAATTTGTGAAATAAACTAAGACTGGTATAGTAAGTACCAGTGAAGATTCTACTGAGAAAACCACAGGGTGGGATATAGTAGCAATTGTAAGATTTATGTTCCTATTATGGTCATAATTAATGATCATTAAGATCGTTAAGATACAGATCATTAACAATATAGTCATTAAGATAATTAACAAAAAAAGTATCAGTATCATTACCTATTACTAAATGAGATACTGATGTTACAAAATTAATTAACATTGCAGGAATTTTCTCTTTTATCCCCTTTTCCAGCTTCAATCTTTAATTATAAGACACCTTGTGGTTAAGATTAAGAGGAATACATGAATAATGAAAAAAGGTTCGAAATACCTGCGTTGTTATTTTGACAAAAAAACAAATCCATCCCCAACAACACCAATTACAAAGTACACCTTTTTAGTATACGATCCAAACCGAAATACATATTAGTATGTAACAACGTATATACATGCATTCGTGCATAACATAATTTAAATAGTTGCAGTGGTCCTTTATTAAATTATACACTACATTTCTGCAGTTAACATTATACGACTCCCGCATGTTTGACGTTAATTAAGAATTATTGTAGCTATCCTTACAATTTATGCAGTATTATAGAAAATAACGTATGAATACGTTTTACTATACAATGCCGATGCCAGCGTTCAAACATTGCAATAGAAATCTCAAATCCAACCTTGTTTGTTTTAGATAAAATAATGCAAAACCTGAGAATTTTCTTGAGATCCTAAGAAAACAAAAAAAGGAGCTTGAAGAGAAACTTTTACTTGTCTAAAAATATATGTGAATATATCATCATTCTTTGTCTGCAACTCAAGTATTTGGTTGTTCTGAATAATAGAACTTTTAGGTATCTGAAATTGACAACTGATGTTTGCAGTTTGCAGGAAATTTCTCGCCAAAAATAACAACGAACGATTGAAAATTGTAACTGTCATATTTTAAATCCATTTTTCTGGATGTCTGAATTTATTCTTTTTTTATTTTTCGATTGATTTAAACAAATAAAACATAAGCTTATATAACATCCTACTGTCGTGCATAACTTTTTATTGAATATAGTTCCAATAAGGGCTACTTGTGAAAGAACTGGAAAAATTGTAAAATATTTTCCAGTTTGATTTCTGTTAAAGCTTACGTTTCAGTTATTCAATTTGATACAGTTTATTGGATAAAGCAAACCTGTCGATTTGATTTTGTTTGAACATTATTATTTGGACGTATATTACTTGCCACAAATAAAGCAGAATATTGGTGCTTTTTTGGAAATACAATTTTTAATGAATTTTTAAAATAAATATTTGTGTCTAATAATCGTTTCACTTAATTTTAATAAAGGAACAACTACGAAAAAGAATTTAAATATCGTTAAGAATCTACGTTTTTCTTGTTTCCACAAAAATTATTTGCTTTTGAAACAAAAAGCAATTAATTCACGTCAACTTTGGTATAAAAGCGGTTCTAATCTAAATTTGTATGAATCTCATTTCAGCAAACAACTTTTGTTTTTGTAACGCAATTTCATAAACCCCCCTTTACTTGAAAGTTTACGACTTTTCTTGCTTTCTATTTGGTCGAGTTAATAAAGCGAACTCCAGTAGCGAACCTACTCTGATAAGATTGCCAACAATTCAATTGAAAGAAGTCGCGAATACTTCTGTAAATACCTCTATCTACTTTAAAAAAAGAAAACGTTTCACAATCACGAAGGACTGGAAGATTCTTAGCACGTTTTCACACGCTATTTAAATAATTAGAATAAATTGTTTGGGTTGGGGATATTTAGAATAGATCATTCGAGGGTAAGGAATTAGAAGATTGGACATTAATTTGAATGTTTTTAGGGTTTGTTTCTTAAACTTAACAGGTACCTTTTCTTTATGCAAAAGGTAAGAAAATAAGTTTTTTTATTAAAAAGTTAATCCTAACCGATGACGGATGTAAACACAAAGAAAAAAGCTTTTCCTTTTGCTGTATTTATAGGAAAGATAACGCGGAAAAGCACTTTGCTTTTACATTTATGAAAAGCATTCGATGCAGTCCTCTGAAAAGGTGTTTACCGATTTTTGCGTCCGTTCCCTCGGAACTAATGTATGTGAACACGTTCAACGTCAATGACCGATCAGATTGCTTGCTTTTCTATATTTTATCCCTTCTTCCTGTAAATTATAACTTAATTTTCAACTACATATAATAATTATCTTCTTTAACGAGGTTATTTATTAATACGCAATAGTACTATTAAAATAATTATTTTTAAATTTTATATAAAATCAATTGAAATGCCCAGCTATTCAAAATACAGTCGAACTTCTACGAGCCCCGACGCAAAATAGTTCGTCTAGTAGAGATGGTTCGGTCTAAGTACATTACAATTGAAAATAAAATTCATACTTGACAAGTTTTGTAATAATGAGATACATTTATGAAATTACATTAATTCTTATTTTCTGTATAAAATATAAAGCATACTAATAGCCTCAATGAAAAAAAAAATAAAAACAAAAAACATTTTAAAGCAAAAAAATTCGTCTACTTGAAAAATGTTGCAAAATAATTCGTCTAAATAACAGCTATGTCTTAATACCATTTTGTTGTGTCACCCTTATTGTCTATCACCGCTTTTATACTTTTTGGCATTGTATCTACTAATTCTCTGCATTCTTCTGCCGATACTCCGTTCCACACTTCCAAAATTCTTTGTCGAAGTTCTCCTTTCGTTTTTGCTGGTTGTTGTCTTATTTTTTTCATCATTTTCCACCACAAAGTTTCAATCGGCGACAAATCAAGACTATTGGCAGGCCAATTCATTACAGGAATGTTCTGGTTTTCAAACCAACTTTTGGTTGACTTTGCCGTGTGACAAGAGGCCCCGTCTTGTTGAAATATGTATTTTGCATTTGGAGTCTGTAATAAAGGAATGGATGGCAACAAGCACTCCTCTAATAGAGATTGATATTTAAAAGCGTCTATAGTTCCATCTACAATTTTCAAATGACCAACACCACGAGCCGACATACAGCCCCATATCATAATTGAAGAAGGAAATTTAACAGTACGTTTTAAACAGTCGGCATTGAAAGCTTTTTGTGAAGTACGGATAACTTTTTTTCTAACATCGCCTACGGATACTTCAAATCTGGACTTGTCACTCCAGATAACGGCTTTCCACTCTTGCTTAGTCCAGTCTCTATGTTGTCTAGCAAAATCTAGTCGCTTTTTTTTTTGAAACTTGGTTAATAGCGGCTTTTCTTTTGCCTATTAGAGAAAACAGTCACAACAAATTGGTTTTAATTATAACTAATTATTTTCCACTTACTGTATAAAACCCGTATCCCATTCTTTTTAAAGTTCTCTTACACGTATCCACAGAAACTTGTTTTTAATAGCAGTACGCCATTTAACTGTCAGTTCTCTAGCACGAGAACGACGATTTTCTTTAACAATTCTTTTTAATACTCTTCCATCTCTGTCATTGGTGATTCTTCTCTGTGTTTCTAAACTTCCCGTGCTTTTGAAAAATTCAATGATATCTTGCACACTTGAACGGGGTATATCCAATTTTTTTGAAATTTTATGAGATGATTTTCGTATTCTGTAAAGAATACGCAAGAAACTATTTTGCGACCAGTAAGGGGATCACCTTTAAGGGGATGCGAGGTCGGGCGCCGCACGAGGGCGCTAGGCTGTTTGGGGGAGCAGAAGTTTGTAAAATCATTACAATCATTCAATAACAGTTACTTTTTAAAGTTAATAAGGGCGCTCTGAATGACTCTGCCCGAGGGTGCCGAGAGGCCTAAGACCGGCGCTGTTTGTGACAAAAGAACAACTGAACTTAATATTAACAAAAAAAATCTGAAAATCCTAAATACAAATAAAAATATTTTTAAACATTGTCTGCTTTCACTGCGCTGTCTTCCTCTTCCTCTTTCTCTTTCATAGGCCATTTTAGGATAAAATTGCTGGTAAAATTCGTCAAATTCTTTCTCAGTGTACTTCATAAATCTTTTAGTTTTACAGAGGTTGTGGAGTCAGTGGGAAATACCTTCAACTGTTTCCTAGGTTGTTCAGTTTTACTTTCCGTTCAGGGTGGCCTGTTAAGGCATACATCTGTTTTACGTTAAACTGGTGCATATGACAATGTGGGTGGTGTATCCCTAAGGGCCTTGAAGAATCTTAAGATGTAAAACAAGAGCCTCTTCAGAACAACGGAACAGAGCGGTCGAAAAGTGTCGCTTCCTCTTTAATTATAATATTTGTAGTTAAACTGTTTTTATTTGTTTATATTTTTAATATACGATTAAGGTTTTTACCGGCGTTTCAATTACATCAAAAAATACAGTCCACTAACATCGAACACTTTCTTCTTCGTAAACACTGTTACTAGTTGATTTAGACATTTTTGCACAGAGAACTTCCCTCAACAAAATATCACTTGCATATGTCAAAACGACACGACGATGGCTTCATTTGATATCAGCTAAGCTGTTTTTACATCAGCACATCGTAGATATACTATAAGACATACCGCTACAGAGATTGAACACGTCCTATGTTTCTTCAGTTTCTGTACTATACCATCGGTTTTCTACATTATAGAAAAGCAGGACATGTTCAATTTTTGCACCATTCGATCGGGCACCCTTGAATTATGGTGAATTCATGTATAACTCAATTTACACAAGAAGTGGACATATTCAGTTTCTGCATTGACCGATTCAATTGATATTGTGACTTGATCTATACTTTATTTTTGAATTGCTGGTTCTTTATTGAATGTTTACACATTACATACATTACATGCACTAAACAAGAACGGGAAGAAGAACACTTTAGGAAGTAAATTTTTCGTGACGAAATAGATTTGCTAACTGACTTTAAGAAAATTTAACTTATTTAAGAAAAACAAAACAATACCGTAAAATTAGTAAATTATTTATTAATATTTGTTCATAAGTTACTACTATTGATTATTATTGATAATAATACATTATGAAAAGTTTTTACTGGGTTTCATTCATCTAATGCTACATATCTTGTAAATACAAGTATGCAATCCAATACCCAATGCATTTAGGTTTAATTCTCCTACTACATGCATGTTTTTAAATATGTATTTTCTATGCACTATGAAGCTTTTATTGAGTAGAAATGGTTGGCCATGCGTTTAATATAAAGCAGCATAATACGTTCATGCCCTTTTAATTTAACACAAAGTTTAAAATTGCTGTTCACATGTTAACTTGCCGTTTAAAATTTAATCATGTTCTTTCATTTTATATTCATAGCTTGCAGTTGGTGTCATAACGTTGCTGACTCTGCTTGGGGTATTCGCGAATTATACTACATCCTTCTGCTGATGCTAAATGTATATACGTATTATGCGGCGCTTCTCCTAGAGATTATATTAACTCTAGATTAATGAAATTAGTTTTTTTTTATTCATTTTTGTAGCGTATTGTTTAGCTTTACCGAGTTGAAATGCGTTTCTATAATTATAATTTAGTTTTATGAGCAAACATGAAAATAAACTCAAATACCACTTCCTATCTAAACTTGTAAAAATACTAGTAGTTTATAGTACCGGTATACCAGATGTTGATAATCAAAGTCTAAAAAACTAATGTAGTAATAAATGGACAACATAATTAACAAAACCTGATACTTTTACTACGGTTAATATCTAACTTCCATGTATATGTAAATTATTCGCAAATATAAAAAGCAAATGTAAGATAATTATCCAGGTAAATCAAAAGCCGATAATCCAATCTTTAATGTTTAATATAAAAATGTATCAATACATGGACCAAATCCGACCAGTGTTAACTAATAACTAAAACTTCCCTTTCTTTTAATAATCGTCTTGCCATTACATGGCAGACGTTCAGCATCATTAAGCATTTACGATCCTTAAAAGTTATGTATAAAATCAGAACGTTTCACATGTTTTACAGAAAACTATCTTATTACAATATAGGTTCATATAACGAACCGGCAAGACCAAACATTAATAAGCGTGAATTAAAAATAACCAATGGTAGAAATATAAAGGGCTTATTCATTCTCGTATCCCTACATTCGACCATCCTGAACAAGCGACCTGTCTTCAGGTAGCACAGACCTGCAACAAAACCAGAATTAACAATCATTGTTTATCATGATATAACAAGAGATTCGTTGATCTCGTATCCTTGAGGTAGAGATCCGTTGATCTCGTTAACTTGTTGAGAGATCCGTCGATCTCTTGAGATCCTTCGATCTCTTGAGATCCTTCGATCTCATAAACATGATGAGAGATCCTTCGATCTCTTGAGATCCTTCGATCTCATAAACATGACGAGAGATCCTTCGATCTCATAAACATGGTGAGAGATCCTTATTTAAATAGATTTACGCATGATACGAGGACCGTTCAATAAATAATTGGTACCTAGAATATTTTATTACTTTATGTATCCAGAAACGAAATTATATGCTATATTTAATTTAAAACAATGCAATATAATAAAGTTTGATTATATGATGTTTATTAATTTTGAATAAATCCTATTTACGACAAAATAATACAACAATATATATATATATATATATATATATATATATATATATATATATATATATATATATATATATATATATATATATATATATATAAATGATTAGAAGTAATAATGCGCGTAGAGATATACAAGAAAGTGTTATAATAATGGGATATCGCGCAACAGAGAAGAAAGAAATCATACACTTTCTTGTATATCTCTACGCGCATTATTACTTCTAATCATTGATATTATACTTTGGGATTGGTTGTCTCACGGTAGTGGCTTTAGCTGCCTCCGTAGTGACGTTTGTTGTTGCACTGAAAACTCAGTGTCTTCAGGCCGATACTGCAAATGTGCGGTTGGCTGCTATCAGTGAAACCTTGTGTTGTTACATCTTTCTGAGTGAGTTGCTTTTATATTTATTCCATCTGCTATGCCGTCCTGATGATCACTAATAAGTGTGAAACACGTGTAGACGGCTGCAACTTATGATTTCTTTCTTCTCTGTTGCGCGATATCCCATTATTATAACACTTTCTTGTATATATATATATATATATATATATATATATATATATATATATATATATATATATATATATATATATATATATAATAAAATGGTAATAATTCAAAAATCTAATTTAGCTGTGATTGTGGGTTAAATTGTCGCTAATCAGCGACAGCCTAGTTTAACATAGCAAATTATAATTAGTGCTCTCTTATGTGTTTACACATTATTATAACTTATATGAAGAATTATTACTTCACCAGTAATCGATCTCCGATAGCTCAGCGGTAGAGCATCTGCCTAGATAGCAGTAAGCCCGGGTTCGAATCCTGGTCAGAGATAATAATTTTTCATAATTCAAATTATGTCTTCATTAATATACATTAATCTTGGTGCTAAAACACGATATTTCTAAATCCTTAAACTATTTATATTATATGCCTTATGGTAATATTTCAAAAATCTAATTTAGCTGTGATTGTGGGTTAAATTGTCGCTAATCAGCGACAGCCTACTTTAACATAGCAAATTATAATTAGTGCTCTCTTATGTGTTTACACATTATTATAACTTATATGAAGAATTATTACTTCACCAGTAATCGATCTCCGATAGCTCAGCGGTAGAGCATCTGCCTAGATAGCAGTAAGCCCGGGTTCGAATCCTGGTCAGAGATAATAATTTTTCATAATTCAAATTATGTCTTCATTAATATACATTAATCTTGGTGCTAAAACACGATATTTCTAAATCCTTAAACTATTTATATATATATATATATATATATATATATATATATATATATATATATATGTATGTCGATTGTTAAGTTCCGAGACTTTTTTTTATACGTATCGACAAGTTCCAGGACTTTTGTTGAGTTCCGGGACGGTCTCGGAACTTTTTTATGTAATTTGATGAGTTCCGGGACGGTCTTGGAAGTTGTTTATGTCAAATGATGAGTTCCAGGACAGCAAGTTTTTATAAATGATTTTGATAATAAAGTGATAAAAATTTAGTTTTATCGGAGATTAAGCAACAATATTATGTGTTTAACATAATAAATAATAATATGTAAATGTTTATGAAATTTATATGAAGGTTATAAATGACCTTACAAATATACCTTTGTACAACATTTTATATATGGTGCCAAAAGTTATTCAACTGTTATACATGCCATTAAATGTAGTTTTATACTTTTAATAAAGAATAACTTGATGTTGTGTATTATCAAAAAATAAAGATATAGAAATTTTTCTCTATTTTTTCGGTATTTAATCAATTAAACGGTATCTATTTAACTTCGAAAATTCTAATAAAAAGTGCGTATATTTACTTAATACAGATTATGATTATAATTGAATTACCAATGAATTATTCATCCCATTAATAATTAGGTAATGTTTCATAAATTTTTTTGATAAGTTTGAAAATGGTAAATTTGATGCTTTCATAGTATATACCCTGTAAAATAAGCAATAATTACGTTATATCGTGTGATCCAAAACAACTTTCATCAAAGATAGCCAAGGAAGAGAGAGATAGACACTAAGTTATGTGCAAAATTGATTCGGTTCATTTAAAATTATTAACGTCATTTTGATGTGACAGGTTTGAGGTTAGGTACAAAATTCGACAACGACGTACGTGAATTTTTTCTAGGCTAACTTTGATGAAAGTTGTTTTGAATCACACGTTACAATTAAACTAACATTAAAGCCTACCTAATCTTTTTTCACGGTCCAGATTGCAATGAATAAAAACACATTTAATGTAATGTGTAACAAATGAATAACTTCTGTTACCATAAGTATATAAAATGTCCTGGAAATCTATACGTTTAATAGCAAAACGAAAATTAGAAAGTGCTTCATAATTTTGTTTCACTGTCGAGATTGTAAGTGTATTATACATGAATAAATACTTAATGAAATATGAAATAGTTAAATAATTATTGATGCCATATTTAAAATGCCCTGGAGTCTACGTTAAAATACAACTAAACTAAAACTAGAAGATGAACCTTTTTGCTGTTTTTTTTGCTGTTTTTTGGCTTTGGAAATCACGTCCATTCGGCCAGTACATCTTTCTATGTTTGAATTACAGTATCGTATGATATAGCTTAAAGATAAAACGTCGACAAATTCCAGGGGTATCTTGTTTGTGCAAATTACAAATAATGAATTAGTATATACTACTAAATTAAAATGCAAATTTGATGCCACTGTCAAACTACTTTGTTCCATGGTGTAATATTAATTTATTATTACATATATGTATAAGATGAACCTTGATAATCTTGTTTTTATTGTTGAAATAGCAATTGTTTATGAATAAAACGCATTTAATGGAATGTGTTAATCCAGTTAATTAACATGGATATTGTTTTATCCCGATTCGCAGGAAATATTTCAAAAAATAGACAATACATATTTTCTAATATTTTTTCTATAATAAGATAAATTAAAAGGCTTTGAAGTTGTGTACCGAATTGGTATAACGGTCAGGGTATCAAACGCTCAATCAAAAATCGCGCGTTCGAATCCCACTCTCCTATGCATTTTTTTTAATTGAATTACTTAATTGTTGTTTATTATCTTACGAAATTGATTTTAGTTATTATTACAATTGTTGTTAGTTTTTCTTATTATTAGATATTTTTGATATAAGAGTTTACCGTTAGTTTTTGTACAATTTCAACTATAAGAAAAGACGATGAAAAAGGATATGAAACTAAAAAAATTGTAATAATAAAATGATTAAAATTCAGTTGTAAAAATAATAAATAACAATTAGTAAGTAATACAAAGAAAGATTACGAGTCTGATACGTTAACCATTACACGAATTTCTTTTTATGATTATTGTATCATATTTATTACGGAAGCCATTAAACCAACATGCTTTTTAAGTATTTTTCTGAACAGTTTCTGATTTTTTCTTCATGTTTGGATGTAAAATAAATTCTTCTTTCGGTTAATACCGAAATTTTTATTTACATTTGCAAGTGTACAAATTTAGAAGGAGTGTGATAAAGAACAGCAAAAGAAGTGGTCGACAAGTATTGCCCTCTGTTCTTGACTATATAAAATCAAAAATTAAAACATAGCAACTATGAGAAATGGGAAATACTGGTTTGCAAACAAACTTTCGGTTGATACTAAAATCATTTTCATACCGCCGGCCATTATCGACTGTTTTGCAGGATTCAAAATCCGCCGGGAACATTAAATTCCCGGCCTAGTACTTACAAAAGTGACATTTGTTAAAAATTCACTAGAAGTGGGATGGCAGCATTGATTCTTAATTTTCTAAATGTCAACAAGTTAGACAATTTTGACATAAATGAGAAATCAAAACCAGGCAATTCATAAATAAACAAATAAAACCTGTGAATAAACAATATTTTCAGTTTATCTTCATGCAGATGTAATCGTAATGTCAACGTAAGTTCCACAATTAACACTGCTATACAAATCTCAACTAATGTAATTGCTTTTTAGGTTAGGTATGGACTGTGGAAATGTTTGTCAAGTACATGGACATCAGTGTTTACAAAAGTTTCAGATCTCTACTTACATACCATTAAACGTAAAACAAAACAATACAAATGCCATTTTATTATTCAGTCCAAGTCCATTAACAAATAAAGTAATATTCTAAAGTAACATTATTAAGTAATAAATATTCTTATGCATGAGCATGATTCTTATCTAGGTAACTTATATTTTCAGTTTAATACAAAAGGAATATTATTTAAAATTAAAATTTAAAGTACAATTCTGCAAATTAGAGACACTGATGCTTGGTATGGTGGCCAAATGATTGGAATTCACTTCCAAATTTTGAATGTTTGTTGAAGTAGATGGAGTGTTGGTATCCATAAAATCTATATTAGATGTAGGTGGGATGTTAGTGATGATGGGGTTTGAATTTGATGTAGATGGGATATCGAGAGGTGGCTGTAATTGTTGGTGTCCTGTTAACTGGTTTGCAATAGCAATTTTTCCTTTTAAGGAATCCTCGATATATGATTCAGTGACAGCACTGCTTCGCCACCCGCCATGCCTTTTAATTGTTGTTATGTCGGCTCCATGCTGAGCAGAGACTGCGCAAAAAATGTTCATGATGACGAGGATGAAAACTCATTTGAGACATGTGTAATAATACCAATGAGTAAAACGAGATTGCAGCAGTTAAAACAAGAGACAAATACAGATATAGAATTGGTGGAATTAAAACAGCAAATACTTGTAGGATGGCCCAACAGAATAAGCGAAGTTCCGGCTTTTCTGCCAAAACCGTGGCACTACTCCTTCGAAAGCAGTGGCCTGTATACTGTTTCGGATTCTCCAGTTTTAAAAATGTTGCTATTTTAGCAGGCATGTCTCCAAAAGAATGAATGTCTTGTGCATTTGTTTTTTTTTGTAGTAAAGAAAAAATCTATCCAAGAGCGTGTCAGATGGTCTTAAAGACATGTATTTCCTAATTATGTTTAACCACAGTGGTTCAGTAACACAAGAACTTCTGGGATGTTTTGTTTTGGTGTTGGGAAATGATATAATAATTACATCGCTTCTATCTTTAACATCATGTACTGTCATTTTACTGAGCTCATCTCTACGACAAGCTGCACTTGTACCAATTATTAATGCTGTCTGAAATCACAATTGTAATAAAAACCATGAGTAGTCGAGTGATATAATAGTTATTTACTTTCATTAATAGATAATCCTCATCGGGAGCACTTGTAATAAATTTTTCAATGTCTTCAATCTCTAAACATTTAGATTTTGGTAAAACTTAAGTTTAGCAAAACAGCCCCGATTTCGCTGATTTGTTTCGTATGCATAAAACACACCCTAAGAACACACCCCCACCAAAAAAAAAACACGCAGAAAAGCGTATTTGCCACAAAAAACACTTTTACATTGCACCCGAAACTGCGTTTAAAGTGAGGTTATTTTCATTTGGAAATCGTATGATTGTCTTGATCGTGAAGGCTATGTCCATTTGAAGGTATGTATACAACATTTTTGGGCCAATTTATAGTTTGTATTTTCTCTCATATTCGTCATTAGTATTACTTCAATTGCCATTTGGTATGAAACTGTAATTTCAATTGCCATTTAGTACTATATGGCTAGGTTAGGTTAGGTTAGGTGCCAAATGGCAACCAGGACATCGCTACCTGCGGTTCTCATACTGTGCTTTTTGTGGTGTCTCCTACCTGCAAATGTGACGTTGCAGCTGATCATGACTGCTCGGAGAAGCCTCTTTTGTGGTGAACTTTCAAAATTTTTTTCTTGAAAACTACGCTTTTCCGCCCTTTTTTTGCGTTGTGAGTGTTGTGAGGGGGTGTTTTATGCTTAAAAAAAATTGGCGAAATCGGGGCTGCTTTGCTAAACTTAAGTAATGCCTAGATTTTTTCGGCAAGTAACCATCTTTTTTTCTTTTCAAAAAAGCAATTAGTTTTGAATAAGTTTCAATGTTGATATTGTCTTTAATATTGAGCGTTGACTTCAACATGGAAAATATGAACCATAGAGTTGCAGAATTGTTTTTTTTATTTCTCATCAAAATAAGCAAGTAGAACATACTCATTGTAAACATTATTCGTATTATTGCTAGCACACCATTTCTTAAATTCGTCATAAGCCTTCCAATATCGAGTTGCAGATTTTGCAGGTAATAAATTCTTTATGGCTGCTTCACCTGCTTCTTTTATATGAGCTGGCGTTTCCATAATTCGTTTAGTATTAGCAAATTAATTATTTTCAGAAGAAATGTCAATTTAATTCGAAATTTAAAAATCAATTGTGCAGTGAAAGGTAGGTACCAACCACAAAAAATTAAATCCCCAGTTATTTACTTTCGCTACTTTTTTACTTTTAAAAAATGATTTAAATAGGTTGGCATGAAAAATTTTGTGGATTACACGTCCAGAAAATGTTTTGCGAGTGCTCGTGTTGCTCCGCCTCGGCTACGCAATACCACTCACACTCGCAAAATATCATTTTCTGGACTAGTGATCCAAATAACTATTACAGCCTCCGGCAAGATTTATGATCTTACGAGGGTTGCGCTGAAAATTGTTAGTTATAAAAAGACCGTTGCATTTTTTAACAAAAAATCTTTATTGTTTTTCAAAATAATCTCCATTCAGATTAATACACTTGTGCATTCTTTGACACCACTTTTTAAAACATTCCGAAAATTCATTTTCTGAAAGGTCCTCAAAAATTCTTTGAAATTCTGTAACTGCTGCATCTGCGCTGGAAAATCTTTTACCTACCATCATTTTTTTAACAGTTGGAAACAAAAAAAACAAAAAAATGTCGCACGGCGCCAGATCTGGGCTATACGGAGGATGAGTTATCAATTGAACTCCCGTATCTTTCAAAAAATCAATGTTCTGGCAGCAGTGTGGGAGGATGCGTTGTCATGATGGACTAAGGGCGAGTTGTATAAATGTAGTTTAACTTTAAACCTGGCTCAGTTGCTGCAGTAGCGATTCTCAGAACAATCGTTGTCTAGGATATTGATCCTAGTTTAAAGTTAAGCTGTGTTTGTACAACCCGCCCTAAGATGTTACGCAAACCGGTCCTTTGGCGACCTGTCTGTAATTTCGCAAACATCTGTGGTAAAGCCACTTCGCAGTACCATTCAGAATTAGCAGTTCTGCGATCTTCAAGTGGAATAACAGCAGCAGGACCACTTCGGCGGGAAAAAAAACAGCAATCATTTTCTTATTGACGCTTCTGCCACGAATGACTTTTGTGGGCAAGTCTTCATCTTCGAATACCCAAACACTAGACTGCTGTTTAGTTTAAGGGTCGTAACTGTATACCCAAGATTCGTCACCAGTTACAATGTATGCCACTTGCTTGGACGCTCCTCCGTCAAATTTTTGCAACATAAATTTACACCAGTCTACTTGAGCCTGTTTTTGAGAGCAAATGCGGTATCCAACGGCTTGCTAGCTTTCTTACCCAAGATGTTTATGCAAAATGGTATTCACCGCCGAGGTTCCAATCTTCACTTCCTCCTGAATCTCCCTATAAGTAATATTTCGATTGGACTGTATCAAGCTTACCACTAGATCAACATTTTCTGAACAGGCTGCTTCCGCAGGTCTTCCAGGTCTTGCTTCGTCTTCTAGCAGCTCTCGCCCTCGTCGAAATTCGCGGAACCAATGACTAACAGCGGATAATGAATAAGCAGCATCGCCAACAGCTGCTTTAAGATTTTCATGGCTTTGCTGGTATCCTAACTGTCTTTTATAGTTGTAGAAAATCATAGCTCTAAAGGCAGTTCGCGGAATGCTCATCTTAACTGAATTAAAAATGCACAACTACTTATCTTACAAAATTAACTACGTTTCACAAAGAAATCGGAACGTTTGACAATTGTGGGTAACGAATGTCAACTAATGCGACATTCATTGTTGCAATTGTTTCTAGCCAATTGAGCTTCCATGGCCTGCTACTAACTATTAACAGAGCATCCCTCGTATTGTAAAAGTATAAGAGTAAGAAAAAGGTTTCCAGGTAAAGGAGGGTTTATTATATAGATAAATGAAAGATTTTTAACATTTTTGCTGTACTTATAACAAACAATTCGTTTGGCGCATTTTGTAGAATTTTAATTAAATAAATAACAATTAATATAATTTATTTATACATTATGTAGAATCGCTTCACGCACAATACAGTTTTACGTGCATTTTTTCAAACCTTAAATAGTTATTTTACAATAAAGATATTCCAGTACTGCAAACAAAAGAATTAGGAATCGAATGATACCCTTGGTTACGCCTTTTTTAATTGAGTTGCTATTGTTTCTGTTGTATACCAGACCAAATTTACAATAAGATGGATGCTACGCAGACATTTTGCATTTATAACAGTTTATGGGAGATATACCTATTGTAAAATTCTTTGGCAATTAAAGTTTTTAAAGCAAGCATTCTTGCAATGATTGCTGTGCATAAGAATCAGTCCGGTTGGATAATTCTTCGTTAGTTTTCCCAGCTACTATCAAAGTCAATCAGTAAAATAACCAAGGGCATAATTCGAACCTTAATCATTTTCTTTACAGTACTCCGGAATATCTTTATTGTAAAATAATTACGAACCTACGTGTACATATATCTTACCTGAACTTTTAAAGTTGTGTTACTTTATAGAACGAATGCTCTTTTCGGTAACCTTTTATGGTTTATATTAATTAATTTTTTACATACACTTAAAGTTTTATAGTAGTACAAGCACTAAAAAAACACCATAGGAGAATATTTGACTAAAGAAACGTTTAAGGCTTGGGTTTTACGACTTTGCAATATAAATTTGACACGTGTTCTCCATATGTTTGTTTAAAATCACGATGAGCCTGACACAAAACCATTTTCATATAGCCTGGTTACGATAGCAATTTTTTGGTAATTTTTTCGGTTGTCATAGCAATTTCTTAGCAATTCTTTTAAAGATCAAAACTTCAAGTTGTGCTTTAATTAGCTTCGTATAAGAATATCACCAATGCGCCTCTGGATAAGCCTTATTGCTCAAAATCATTGGTTCAATCATTCCTGTCTTACAAATTGTATAATATATATATATAAGGGGTGGAAAAGTACCAATAAGCAAGCTAATTAATATCGAAATTTCAATACGAATTAGAGCTTGTGCATCGATGATCCTTACTTGATTACTTAATGTTGTTGTTTATTATCTTCGAACTCTTTTAATTATTATTACAATTGTTATTATTTTTGTATTATTGGATATTTTTGCTACACAAAATCTAACGGTAAAACCTTATCGTTATTATTTGTACAAACTTAACTATGAAAAAAGCAGACGAAAAAATGGAATAAGACCAATAATAATTGTAATAAAAATGATTTAAATTCAAGTTCTAAAAATAATATACAACAATTAGTAAGTAATCCAATTAAAAAAAGGGTGACCTCCGAACCCGCAATTTCTGATTACGAGTCTGATATGTTAACCACTCCACTAATTCCTTTTAATTACAAGCTTTACAACAATCAATTAAGCTTACAATCAATTAACAAGTTTTTTAAAAAACTTTTCAGATTGTTACATGTGTTTTTGGCAATAAATGAATTTTTTTTCTTTAATACCGAAATTTCTACTTACATTTGCAACGATATAAACTTAGGAGGAGAATGATAAAACTCCATTGCATGTCCTGTATTATCGCTTACAAAAAACACACTGTACAACTAAAATCAAAACGGCTTGGTATTAGAAAATGCAAGATTTCTTAGAGATCATTGTTTACATATGGCATATAAGCTAAGTGTATATAGGTGTTAATACCAACGTATTGAAGTTAAAATGTAAAAATAAGAAAAGTCCTGGAACTCATCGATACATAACAAAAACCAAAACCGCTTGGTATTATTAGAAAATTCAAGGTTTTTTTAGAAAGCATTGTTTACATATGACATATAAACTACATAATTAGAATATATAGGTGTGAATACCTATGTAATGAATTTGAAAGGTAAAAATAAGAAAAGTCCTGGAACTCATCGATACATAACAAAAACCAAAACGGCTTGGTATTATTAGAAAATTCAAGGTTTTTTTAGAAAGCATTGTTTACATATGACATATAAACTACATAATTAGAATATATAGGTGTGAATACCTATGTAATGAATTTGAAAGGTAAAAATAAGAAAAGTCCTGGAACTCATCGATACATAACAAAAACCAAAACGGCTTGGTATTATTAGAAAATTCAAGGTTTTTTTAGAAAGCATTGTTTATATATGACATATAAACTACATAATTAGAATATACAGGTGTGAATACCTATGTAATGAATTTGAAAGGTAAAAATAAGAAAAGTCCTGGAACTCATCGATACATAACAAAAACCAAAACGGCTTGGTATTATTAGAAAATTCAAGGTTTTTTAGAAAGCTTGTTTACATATGACATATAAACTACATAATTATAATATATAGGTGTGAATACCTATGTAATGAATTTGAAATGTAAAAGTAAGACAAGTCCTGGAACTCATCGATACATAACAAAAACCAAAACGGCTTGGTATTATTAGAAAATTTAAGGTTTTTTTAGAAAGCATTGTTTACATATGACATATAAACTACATAATTATAATATATAGGTGTGAATACCTAGGTAATGAATTTGAAATGTAAAAGTAAGACAAGTCCTGGAACTCATCGATACATAACAAAAACCAAAACCGCTTGGTATTATTAGAAAATTCAAGGTTTTTTTAGAAAGCATTGTTTACATATGACATATAAACTACATAATTAGAATATATAGGTGTGAATACCTATGTAATGAATTTGAAAGGTAAAAATAAGAAAAGTTCTGGAACTCATCGATACATAACAAAAACCAAAACGGCTTGGTATTATTAGAAAATTCAAGGTGTTTTAGAAAGCATTGTTTACATATGACATATAAACTACATAATTATAATATATAGGTGTGAATACCTATGTAATGAATTTGAAAGGTAAAAATAAGAAAAGTCCTGGAACTCATCGATACATAACAAAAACCAAAACGGCTTGGTATTATTAGAAAATTCAAGGTTTTTTTAGAAAGCATTGTTTACATATGACATATAAACTACATAATTATAATATATAGGTGTGAATACCTATGTAATGAATTTGAAAGGTAAAAATAAGAAAAGTCCTGGAACTCATCGATACATAACAAAAACCAAAACGGCTTGGTATTATTAGAAAATTCAAGGTTTTTTTAGAAAGCATTGTTTACACATGACATATAAACCACATAATTATAATATATAGATGTGAATACCTATGTAATGAATTTGAAATGTAAAAGTAAGAAAAGTCCTGGAACTCATCGATACATAACGAAAACCAAAACGGCTTGGTATTATTAGAAAATTCAAGGTTTTTTTTAGAAAGCATTGTTTACATATAACATATAAACTACATAATTATAATATATAGGTGTGAATACACCTATGTAATGAATTTGAAAGGTAAAAATAAGAAAAGTCCTGGAACTCATCGATACATAACAAAAACCAAAACGGCTTGGTATTATTAGAAAATTCAAGGTTTTTTTAGAAAGCATTGTTTACACATGACATATAAACCACATAATTATAATATATAGATGTGAATACCTATGTAATGAATTTGAAATGTAAAAGTAAGAAAAGTCCTGGAACTCATCGATACATAACGAAAACCAAAACGGCTTGGTATTATTAGAAAATTCAAGGTTTTTTTTAGAAAGCATTGTTTACATATGACATATAAACTACATAATTATAATATATAGGTGTGAATACCTATGTAATGAATTTGAAATGTAAAAGTAAGAAAAGTCCTGGAACTTATCGATACATAACAAAAACCAAAACGGCTTGGTATTATTAGAAAATTCAAGGTTTTTTTTAGAAAGCATTGTTTACATATAACATATAAACTACATAATTATAATATATAGGTGTGAATACCTATGTAATGAATTTGAAAGGTAAAAATAAGAAAAGTCCTGGAACTCATCGATACATAACAAAAACCAAAACGGCTTGGTATTATTAGAAAATTCAAGGTTTTTTTAGAAAGCATTGTTTACACATGACATATAAACCACATAATTATAATATATAGATGTGAATACCTATGTAATGAATTTGAAATGTAAAAGTAAGAAAAGTCCTGGAACTCATCGATACATAACGAAAACCAAAACGGCTTGGTATTATTAGAAAATTCAAGGTTTTTTTTAGAAAGCATTGTTTACATATGACATATAAACTACATAATTATAATATATAGGTGTGAATACCTATGTAATGAATTTGAAAGGTAAAAATAAGAAAAGTCCTGGAACTCATCGATACATAACAAAAACCAAAACGGCTTGGTATTATTAGAAAATTCAAGGTTTTTTTAGAAAGCATTGTTTACACATGACATATAAACCACATAATTATAATATATAGATGTGAATACCTATGTAATGAATTTGAAATGTAAAAGTAAGAAAAGTCCTGGAACTTATCGATACATAACAAAAACCAAAACGGCTTGGTATTATTAGAAAATTCAAGGTTTTTTTTAGAAAGCATTGTTTACATATAACATATAAACTACATAATTATAATATATAGGTGTGAATACCTATGTAATGAATTTGAAAGGTAAAAATAAGAAAAGTCCTGGAACTCATCGATACATAACAAAAACCAAAACGGCTTGGTATTATTAGAAAATTCAAGGTTTTTTTAGAAAGCATTGTTTACACATGATATATAAACCACATAATTATAATATATAGATGTGAATACCTATGTAATGAATTTGAAATGTAAAAGTAAGAAAAGTCCTGGAACTCATCGATACATAACGAAAACCAAAACGGCTTGGTATTATTAGAAAATTCAAGGTTTTTTTTAGAAAGCATTGTTTACATATGACATATAAACTACATAATTATAATATATAGGTATGAATACCTATGTAATGAATTTGAAATGTAAAAGTAAGAAAAGTCCTGGAACTCATCGATACATAACGAAAACCAAAACGGCTTGGTATTATTAGAAAATTCAAGGTTTTTTTTAGAAAGCATTGTTTACATATGACATATAAACTACATAATTATAATATATAGATGTGAAAACCTATGTAAGAATTTGAAATGTAAAAATAAGAAAAGTCCTGGAACTCATCGATACATAACAAAAACCAGAACTGCTTGGTATTATTAGAAAATTCAAGGTTTTTTAGAAATCCTTGTTTTCAATTTGATCATTTCGTATACCTTTTTTTGATAAATTGTTCTTCAGTTGAAATTATATTATAATCATGAAATAAATAAAGATTATTAAAAGTTTCACAGTTTTATTAAAATACAACCTAACAATATTGTTTCGACAGCTATGCTGTCATTATCAAAGGTAATATAATTATAAACAAACACGTCGCTAAGGTAGATACAAAATAGGTAACTAGATAAAATAATAATAATAATCATAATTAAATATCTAATACTTCCAGTAACGGAGAATTACTGAGCTCAAGTTGTTCATTCATTAAAGGTACCCTGAGTTTGTGTTTGTATATCTCAAAGGCTTCTAAAATGTCTAATTTGCGTTTGTTATTACAAAAATGTAGTAATTTAATATTATTTTGAGGAGTCATTGTGTGATTTTGTTCTAAAAGTTGTTTCGCGTAATTCGATTTTTCAGGATGTTTATTTTTGTAATAACGTACATGTTCTTTATATCTTATGTCAAAATTTCGAAGTGTTTGTCCAATATATACCGAACTACAAAAAGAACAATTTAAACGGTAAATGCCCGATTTCATGATATCATGTGTTCTGTCTTTAGCATTAAATAAAAATGAAAAAGTAGTGTTGGTTTTAAATGTTATTTTATAATTGTTGGTTTTTCTTAGTATATGTGCAATTTTTTCTGATATTTTGTTCATTCTGTCATTTTAGATAAAAATATTAATGTAAATGCGCAAGTCTATTAATTCTAATTTTTACAGATGCCAATATTCTTTCTCTAACCAATTTTTGTAGTAGTATCAATTTATTTTAAAATTTAGAAAGAGAAAAATAATAATTGAAGGAAATAATAGTTAAAGGAAAAGAATAAGTGAAAAACATTCTAGTATGTTTTTTTTAAGAACTGAATTACTATTTTGTTATTAAGAATGGTAAGTAAAAAAATCATGATTTTTCAATCAAATAAACACAATTTGTGTTTTTAATTAGTTATGTTTAAATCTTACTTTTGTTGATTGTCTCTTGTTATTAAGAACTTAAAACAGCATCTTTAGTTTTATTTAAAAATAACGATACAATAGCAAAAGTCCTGGAACTCATCGATATACAACTAAAACCAAAAGGGCTTAGTATTGTTTGTAAATTCAAGATTTTTAAAAAGAATTGTTTAAATATGTATTTAAACTAGGTGCATATAAATGTTATACCTATGTAATGGAGTTCAAATGCAAAAATAAGAAGAGTCCCGGAACTCATCGATATATCCCTAAAATCAAAACGGCTTTGTTTTTTTAAAAAATTTAAAGATTTCCGAAAAGCTTACATTATATATGGTTAAATAAACCTGGTGTACATAAGAATTTTTTGGTGTCCCGGAACTCGTCGATCGACATACATATATATATATATATATATATATATATATATATATATATATATATATATATATATATATATATATATATATATATATTTGGTTGGTTTTATTTTATTATTAATTGTTGATACTCGGATTTGATTACAATTTATTTATTGCTTTTTGGTGATCCTTATAGCATATGTATTTAAGCACTTTTTCTGTGGTTTTGCTAAAAGTGTTCTTCGATTGGCTAGGTTCTTAGCACGCAGAGTAAATTATTTAAAATCGCAGTAAGCTATCTATGCTAGCCCTTTAGAGAATCCAGCACCATATCATACAACGGGAACTACCTGACCGGCTAGCTCACAGTGTTAAAAGAAGTCCCAGCTATATTAAAATTTATTACACAAAGCATTAACCTTAATCAAACCGAATCTTTGGGCCAGACAAACGTCTGCTCTCGCCGATAGCAGCCGCCGTTTGAACTAGGCACAAGCGTTGGTAGAAATGAAAGACACAGATACAACAGAAACAGAAGGTCATTTATTTTAAAACATAAAAGAAATTGAGGTTCACCAAATGAATTTAGGAATTACTTTGTTACCTAACCTAAAAATTAAGAAGGAGAAAATGTTTATATAGTTTTGGTGTTGGGTTATGTGTTGGTATTGGTTTGTCTTCTTTCTACTCTTGTTGGTAGCTGGTAAAATACTTTAATTATAGATGCGGCTACGATAACCAATAAATACCCAACGTCTTGGACGGTGGAACTAGGTAGAACGCAGCTAAAACCAGGAAGCTTAAAGAAGGAGGTGAAAAGAAAAAAAAGCCTAGAAAGAAATTCTGTATAAATTAACTGTCTGTCAACATAACCAAAGGCCTACCGGAAAAGATGTTTTCATCGGCTTTAAACAATAGTCAACGGGTGGATTATCACCTCTTGTTATATTTATGTTGAAAAGGTATTCCTACAAAACAAGGAATTTTTAGAGATAACCGTAATGATTAGAGTAGTTAAAAAAAGGTACTTTGCAGCAAAGCTTAAAAGACCAATCAAATTGGATTCCTGTGATACAAACAATCACCACTGTGAAAACTGATCACCAGGAATTTAATTGCACTTCATTCCATAATAAACTCATAAAGAGAGAAATTATCAAAATTTCCTAAAACTGGAATAAAGCGAACACTATTTGCATGTCGAATTACAACTAACTTTTTTAAAAGAAGTAAAGTGATTATCTTATCAACAATGTACTAGAAAACACTTGAAGCTGAATTTACCAATGAGGTAGTCTAAACAGAAATATTACTAAATAAGCTATATCCAATAAAAGGGTGTGCAAATAAACACTTCCATATTTGGAATGACAAAAATATGATAAACACGCTGGAGAAAAACCTTTTAAGAAAGAAAAATTTTAGGTTAAATATTAAGTGAAATTGAACTGGGGAAAAGCCTTTAAAAAAATTGTAACAACCAACTAAAAAGGGAATCGACGCACTTGTCGCGATGGCTTTTCTAAGCGCCACAACTCCAACAGAAAACAAAATTTCTTAAATATTCTGACTGTCGAAAATGTATTTACCTCCATTACTTATAGGTGGGTTATTTAATCGTGAAATTTCCCCAATTTTATGTTTTTTTTTTATTTCATACTGTATCGTGTTATGCATGTTTACGGTATCGATTACAGTCCGGAAAATACGATTTTATGGTCTAGTATGACTGAGAATTTCTTTACCGGACTCAAATAAAATAAATCAACTGAACAATGCTTTAGTATTCAGTTACCATGGACACTCGTTCTATGTTTTGAATTCGACTACCCATATAGGAAATAACAAAGGGCACTAGTATCTAGTATGTTCTTAGCTGTTCATATTTTAAATTCGGAAATTTATTTTATATAATTTTTTCAAATTAAACCAATAATCCAATAATTGCAGTATGAAATAAAACGCCATACGTCATACGTCCTGGAAATGTTCTTACAGGCTCGTTTCGATGTTCCGGACTCGGATCCTTCGTCGCCTTGTCCGTAACATCTTACTCGACTATAAAATTCCATTTCCAGTACTTAATAACGTAAATAACTATTGTTTCGTAATAAGATGATGTTTTATATTTTCGGACAAAATATATTTTCGTACTTGACTTTCTCACTTTCATCATCAAATTCGTTTTTAATATTGCGGTCTTTAGAACGGCCAATGCATCAAAGCTATGAAGTTCCCGGATATAAGGTAATACGAATGTTTTTGCAAAATTACAAAAGAATCCAAGGCTATCGGCTATCGTCCATTAAGCGTTTTGATTTTCTAAAAGAAGTTCAGTATTTGGAGCTTCAGCGTCTGAAGAAAATGCAAGCATTTCAGAATACAGATTTATGAACTAGCAATAAATATTCATAGCTTCCTAGATATAGTCATGGAATTCCTAGAATTGGTTTAGTACAATAATAGGTCTGGAAAAACTTTTAACGAAAAAACTGTATGTATTTTTAGGAACTAAATAATTGTCATAATTTCCAAACGTTTCGAAATTATTGGACATGGCTTCAGAATACTCCGAATATTATTTTGTACAAACCTCCAATACGGACATTCTATTGCATTCTGCTCCACCCTACTGCCCACTTAGACAAATGCCCAAAATAGCTATAGCTCTTCAAAGCTAGAAACTGTACGATACAACATAGGAAACCGATTTTAAATAACTTAACATAACAGCTACAAGTTGATTTACAATGGAAGGTAGTCAAATTTACATGGAAAAAGATCGTTTTTGAAATTATATAGACGGTAGTATGACTAATCATTTCAACGCATTCTAGCATAATAAACAAGCAGTGTAAGCTATTCAAAACACAATTCAGTTTCAACCATTGCAACATGCTTTCAAGAACTGGAAGGACTTTTGTATTAACAAAATATTTATTTTCATTTTATAAAAATAACAGTCCTTGCAGAAGTTATAAGAATCCGCACAAGGAGCGTAAAATATAAAATTTAACAGCATCATTATGATAACTGAATGACGACAGATATGTATCCTTTGAGCTTCGGCAATTTCCATGCAGTTTCGGTTATTGGCCATATTCAGGCATAATGCGTAGTCGATGCGCATAAACAGTTATCCTTCGTGAATCCCTAGCTTTTCTACTCGAAATTGATGGCAGATGCGAACTTATTTTAAATGGAAACAGCACCCTTTTGGAAACATATTTTTAGTTCATTTGCATATATGAACCTTCGAGCTTACGTGAGCCAAAAGCGAGGAGCTTTTGAGCTTATGCTTTATGAAGTTTAATATTTTTAAATATAACAGCTCAGCTTTCGTGCGAAAAGAAACAAAACCGTTAATTACTGGAAGCTGTAGTTTGTTAACGATGAAAGAGTTACGTTATTTTTAAATTAAAATTCAAATTTCTAGAATTAAAACTTTGAAAAGTGACGGATTTGAATAAAAAAAAGTTCTTTAATTTGATAGAACTTCTTGAACCACTCGGGACTGTTACATCTCTTATAAAATTATAGAAATAAAAGTTTTTCTTTTCATTAAAAAAATTTTCAGCTTTTTCTTAATATTTTTTTATGATAAGCAGGTTGTTTTCGACGTTGATTACAGCGTTATGTTAACTTCTAGAACTTTTACTGGAGATAAAAAGTAACGCAATTATGGTAATCAGTTGTAGAACAAAAAATTTAAATTTATTGTTCGTCAAGAGTAGCGAAGAGCACTTAAAATTTATTTCCGGTTACTCAGTAAAACTTTCTAAAAAATATATATGAGTTATAGAGAATTTATAAAGCAAATAGAGAACAAAACGGACCAGTCTCTGTTAGGAAGGAATATACAACGAATCGGAAACTGCGACTCAATATCACAATATCCTGAGCCTTACATATAAATCATTAATGACTTGCGCAACCAAGCAAGTATTTCTTTGACGTTTATGTTCGAACTCCTTGCATCCTTGAGATAACTGGGAAATACTTCAAACAAATCTTAAATGCGGCTTCCGGTTGTTTATTGCGATGTATTTCTAAACAGAGAGGTAAAAGGAATATAACTTCATAAAACCGGATTCCAGATAGTCGAGAATAAAAGTCAACACAATTTTGTAGAATTAAGTTTACACTTTTCGAGCTGTTCATAAAAGATAATTAAAATTCTTAACTTGTATGCTTTCGGTTCTTTACCCCTTAAGCGTTAAAAACCTAGACGAACAAAGGTTACCTTACAGTTTTTTCTTTTCTAACCTTAGTAATGTATCATACCTAACTAAATACAACTACAAAAATGAAATTTAATTAAGTTACTCACACAAAAAGTTGATGCTACAATAATTTATCTAAATGGTCAACATTCTTTATTAGAAGCTTTATAAAGAATAAACCCTATTAAATGAGATATTTTAGTTTATTGATAACTATTAGTAGAAATTCTAATTCTTTCACTTAGAGCAGTCTGCGTTTTATGATTATTAGATATTCTGGATGCACTGTAAATTTCGGTTTTGTTTTCCAAGAGAAAGGATTGTAAGATAAACCTGTTAGAATAATTTCGCTTCTATTACAAATTATTCAGATCATCCAACTAAATACGTTGTCGTCCACATTCTACCTATACTTCACTGCATATTCTTACATATCGTTAGAATGAGAAGCTTTGTTTCAAATATTGTGCTGCTATTAGTATTAGAAACCAAATTAAAAATCTAAAACAGTCTACCATACCACTCCAAACAGCTAACGACCCCAAGACCAACAGCTGTGAATAAGAGTGTTTTGTTTGAAATTTTTGATCTTTCGTAAATATTTGAATACGTTTTGGTTTGCTTAAAAAGGAATTTAACTGTTCATGAATGAATATGATAGCCGCTTGAGTGCATGGGCCTTCGTTTTCAAAAACAAAAATTTTTTCAACACAATGACAAATGTACTCTGCCGTTAACGAGCAACCGTTGCGCCGTGGATAACTCAGTGGATAACTAACCTTAGGAAATTTTTTAAATTTAATTAGCAATTTATAAGGTATAATAATATGTATTATTCATAATTATATTGCAAATGTACATTTCATATGTTGTAAAAACCTTGAAAAGTAAGCTATTGCTATAGTAACACCAAATTAGTTAACAATTTCCTCTACATGTCTGTAAAACTGATATGTAAAGTCTTGGGGCCCACTTTTTTTTGTGAATAATTTAAAACAGGACGTTTTATCCGATTTAAATGTTGGTTTTTAGAAATGTATTTAACGCTAAAAACATCTTTTTTATTTAATATTAGTTTTATTTTTCCGTATTTTATATTTAATAATTACGATGGAATTAATTAATTTCTAATTTTAAAATACTGTTCGGTAACTGCCTTCTAGCGGCAAAGAATGAAACCTTACTTAAAGTTTCTTTTGGTTGATAGATGACGCTGATTGGAATTATGATAGTTTATAGAAAATATATTTAAAATTTAAAATTATTTTTTATTTTGATGTCTAAGTCTAATTATTGTGAATAATAGTTATTTACGTGCCAAGCTTTAATTAATTTTTACGGGCGAGCTGGAAAATTTGTGTCTCCATAATCCAGCGAGCCCAGTAACGATTAATTGCAAAGCGTGTCGCGTACAAACTATTATATCTACCTTCACCAGCATTTTTTTATGAATTGTATATTTTTTATAAAAAGACATTTTGGAATCAAAGGCGGTAGCACAATTTATAGCTAGGTGTTGCCATGGTGTGGTGGTTAAGCAACACATTAGTTGCCATAGCTTATTGTTGATGAGCATTGTAAAATTCTGCAGGTCTCTTTTAGGAGCCCGTAAAGTTTTACAGGGCTGTGGCTGTAATTACTCATTTACTTAGTTACATGAAGGCCTGTAAAGTGGCATTTACATAGAAGGGGAAGATAAAATAGTATACATGTTTCGTTGGTAAAGTTTCCAAGCCTCGCGATATTGTTTGACCTCGACGTACCATCTCGGTCAAACAATTATCGCTTGGCTTGTAAAGATATCTTTTATCAACTCAACATGTAGTATTTTATTATGCGATTCTGAATATCAACTGTGAAAATCTTCAAGTTGTAAAAATTAAGAAATTTGTCTTTCGAATAATAGAAATAAAACGGTCTGAAAATAGTTTATGTTTCTCATATTTTTACTAGGGATTATTTTTATAAAGAAAACTGTACAAAAATGTACAAAATTACAAGAGTACAAAAAGAGTATTTGTAAATACATAATCTTAAAATAAGCAATTCCAAATAAGCATTATTTCTTGTATAGAAACAGACTTATTGATTTTTACGCTAAGATACTGACGTATTTGATATTAAGAAATATATTATATATTACATTTTATAAATTGTTAAATTTAGAAAAAAAATTTCCTGGTTGATTCAAACCCAGGTCCGTAAAAATGAAGAGGGAAGCTGTATCCCTCGAACCACTGCGGCTGCTCACTTACGGAAAAATAAGACCCATGCACTCAAGCGGATTTGATATCAATTTATGACACAAACACTACTTACACAAACAATATTTGCATCATATCTACTGATGCTAAGCTTCGTTAAACATTGGGTCTTGGTAAGAACTCCGACTACCGAAATGCACAGATGAGCATTGACAGATGTCATTGTTGTAGCTTTTTGCTATTGATATTAATTCGTGGTTTACTAAAATGCAAACCATAAAATGAAAGGTGCAGGATTAAAAACAAAACCTTCCTTTTACGAAATCTCAGTATAAGCAATATCTCAAATATTTAAGTATACTTAATTATTAAAAAAAAAATTAAATTATTAGATTGGAAATTATTAGAAAAGTAATATACTAACCATACATTTCCTACGAAAACAATTTTACAGTTCCTAGTGAGTTAGAAAGTGGTTAATTTTTCGCAACAACTCTAAATGCATCAACTTACAAAACTGTGGTGTCTAAGAATGAAAACTATTCCGTTTATAACTTATTCACAAATTAAAAAATAAAATATGTGGGTTTCCAGAAAAAGTTCAATTTAATTTGATCAACTGTCTTACACCCAAGTGCACCTAATGTAATGTGTGAGATTAACCCTTATACGCTGCTAGTGACCATACTAGATTGGCGCGGAATATATGATACATCGACGGCTGCTCGGGTGAACGAGGCGCGGTGTACTGTAAGTTTCTAGCACGTTCCGCACTTCTGTATAGCGTATAGAAGCGCCCCGCGAGGTAAGTGAGGGCAGTCATTAGTCGACAACCAGTGAATTGAATACGCGCATCGTGAAATAGTACAAGATAAATGTTGAAAATAAATACTGTAATTAATCAATATTCTGTAAATAATCTAGTTTAAGTTTGTTAACAGTTTATAATTGTGTTTGTAATTAGTGTTAGTATAAATATTTTCCTTTGTTAATAGACGATTAAAACAGCACCTTTAGTATTATTTAAAAAAGGACTTTACAATAAGTTCTATTAAGATCATTAAATTTTACATTTTTCCAGTTTTCTACGGCCCTAGAGTTCTAGTTATAATAATTTTTAAAGTGCTCTTTTAGCAGATAAATATTTATTTGACAAACAATACGTTACCCGAAGGGTATTGTATACATCTTACGTTATAGCTGAATGATCCATTTTGGGGGATGGATGTTGTTACGATCAACACAATATACTCAAATGTCCATACACGAAAATTTTCAAATTTAAACGTTTTGCGAAACATAAAAGGATTCAAATAATAATTTTTAAAAATATGTAACATCTAAACATAAATGCCTATGCAAACTTTAGCAATAAAATGTACAATTTAAGACATTATGGACGATGAATTAAAAAAAGTTAAACAAAGTTATTACTATTACTACGCACACTTAACATTTAAATAAAATTTAAAATATTGTATTACTAATATAAAGAGCGTGATGATCTGTGATTTTAAAGTGCCCTTAATATTAAATAAAAAGCAATTGCAAAAATTCTAACGAAAAACCTTGTTTATCAACTTCCTTGGAATTAATAACCGGTATTTAAGTTTAATAAAGCAGGCATTAATTGTGACTGTTGAAACTGACAAAGGTACTCAGAACTAAGAACAAGAGTGCTATACCTTGTTCACTCAACAAAAATAATTAAGCCACTCTTCATAAAATCGCGCTATATTTGAATAGAATCTTTCTATTGATCGTTTTTCTAAAACCCATATCAAGAGCTAATTTTAACTAATAATTTGTTCAAAAAATTGAAACAAATAAAACCTTAATTCTAAAGTAAGAATCTTAAATGAATATTTTGTATACAAGATATTCCCGAAACAACAAAAAAATTGAGGAATTTCCGGGGCACAATTTCACGGGTCAGATACACTAGTTAACAATAATGAACCCTTTTATGAAGTTCAACCCATGAATGCTTATTGTTCATCAGAAACAGTTAATGAATGGAAGGATACCAAAACCGATGCGGATATGCACTTTCAAGTGCAACACATTCCCTCGGAAGATTTAAAAATATTAGTGGAATTTGCAATGCAATGTGTCCATCCGGCACAAATTCCATTGTCCAAAGAGTGTTTTCCATGATTAATGACTTTTAGAGCAGTGAAAAATCTTGACTAAATACGAGCCCTGTCTCACTGAGGTTCGCACACTCTATTTTTGTTATTTAAAGAACGCCCCGCATTTTTTCTTTGCTATACGCATGAGCTGCTTCTTGTTGTTAGAGTGAAGTACTGTCTTTGCACTTATAGCATGTTAAGTTTATGAAATTCTATCGAATGGTTTCCTCACGCCGCCCCATCAAACTCTTATCAATCTGCGGACGCAAAGAGGCGGTAAGAGGGATCATCGCCTCAGTAAAATGTTATACAACGTGCCATGAAGTAGGTGCAGAATCAATACCTTATTCTAACAATAATTATGAACTGTCACCTTGAAGACCAAAGGTAATTTTGTGGAATGTACCTTGTTTTAAAGTATAAAAGATAAATACACAATGAAATCTAACAATAAACCAACATCATTTATACTATAGGAGGCTTTACTCTAGCAACAAGAAATAGCTACTTCGAAAAGCCAAAAAAATCCAGAGTGAAAATTGCGGGGCGCCGTTTAACAGAAATAGAAGTGTGCGAACTTCAATGAGACAGGGCTCGTATATTGAAGGATTATCGGCAGTCATAGCAGTAAAAGTAAATCTGAATTATACACCCGAAGAATTTTCTAATGTTTTAAAAAAAATGATGTAGGTACTATTGGTTTCATAATGATCTAGGGCAGCAAGCCAAATATCATGTTATTTTTTATACAGGGTGTTCCTGAACAATTTGTATAAAAATAGCATCATATTTGCCTTGCTATCCTAGATCATTATGTAACCAATAGTACTTTTAAAAAATATTTATTTAATAAAGAAATAGGTTTATAAAAAATAAAAGCTATATTGTAAAAAGTAAAGCTATATCAACAAAGTTGTATAGCAATGTTAAAAAATTTCTTAAATCTAATAAAATATAAAAATGCTTTTTAAATCTTTCGGCCCACCAAACCCCACCAAATGCTGATTTATTGATGTACTGCTTTCCAATTTCAAAAATCTGGTTACTATATTGAACGTCACACCCAAAAAATAGTCTGGTCTCTCAAACTTTAAAATTAAATTAAGTTAAAAATTGTTTAATTTAAAATTAAACAATTTATTGTTTAATAATTGTTAAAAAATTATTGTTAATAAATGATTCTTTATTTTTGTTAAGAACTGTCTTGCTCAGTAAATAAATCTATTTTAACAATTCACTTCTACTTGTTGGTAGTCAAGAATTTTGTAAATATTTGTTGTGATCAAATTAAATAATGTTAGTCCATTTTTACTTACAAGTGTGTTAGGGTGTTAATAACGAACAATGCAAGTGTACCAAATGTAAGAAGGTTTCCGTTGCTGAAAAGAAATTTTTGACCGACCAGAGGACCCAGAGAAATATGTTTACAGTAAGTGTTGTTTAAAGATGCAAAATCAAATAGAGATGAAGAACAAGAAGGAAAAGAAAGTATCGCAGAAAGATCCGACAGTGAATCGAAATTGGATTTTGAGGAAGGTGTCAAGTCAGTTTTGCATTCGTCAACAAAGCCATCAACCTCACAGATGAGGGTCAAGCTTCTAGAGTTCCTGTATAATAATAATAGGTTATGTAAGATAAAAGTTAGGACATGTGGATCCAATGTCAAGAACGACTTGATTGCTCATAAAGTATTTTTACCTATCAATTTTCAGTCGTTTTGATTTGACAAATTGTTTCTTGACAAACTACGTACATAGATGTCAATAGGTCTCTCGATTCAACATTATTATAATAATTTATTTACTTATAAAAAATACATATATTATATTAAGAAAATCTAATATCATAAAGAAAATGTGTATTAGGATGTAAAGTAATGTAAAGTTATACAATTTAAAAAACAAAGTGCCAGACTATTAAGATCATGTACTCCTTGACATTGGATCCAGCCAATTAAAATCTGGCATCGTACATGTTCCAACTTTTATTCTTATTATTTAATATCATTATAGGGGGACTCTACAAGCTTCCAACATTGGCGTCCTTCTGTGATCGAACAGAAGCAGCAAGCATTGCTAGTGCTGTACTGCAAGACGTGGGTGTAATCTCCCAGACAGACAGAGAAAAGGGTATCGACAGGATGAAGATTAGAAGAGAGAGAATAAGACACAGAGATCAAGTTGTTTCGAGAGCAGGCCAAAGAACGATGCACTTTATTTTAATGGCAGAAAAGACTCTACTATCGTTCAGAAGAAAATAGGAGAAAATTCTATCAAGAAACCATAACTGAAGAACATATTTCCCTTATAGAAGAACTAGAGTCGCAATTTTTTGGTCATGTTGCGCCTCGAACTGGCGCATCCCTCAATATTACCAAGAGCATCCTAGAATTTTTCCACGGAGAGTGTATAAATCTTGAAAATCTTACAACTGTAGGTTGCGATAATACTGTTACCAACACTCGAGTTAAGGGAGGTGTGATATCTACTGAAAATTCAATTGCAATGGATGTTTTGTATTTCTCATTGCAATGAACTTCCCTTGTGCAATCTGTACCAGTTTCTGCAAGGAAAAACTACTGGGCCTGGAACCTACTCAGGCGAAATTAGCATGAAACAAGATGAGTACGGAAACTTTGATATCGCAAGTTGTTATTTTAAAGGGGCCTCAAAGTTAGCGAAAAGATCACAAATCCAAGATCGCGTTGGCTCACGACTCGAGGTCATCCGCGGTTCAGCCAGACGCGCGACAGCGCACACCTGTATAAGATCTTGACATCTACGCGATTTTATGTTAAGACAAGCTTGTAGAACTATTATAAACACAGCAAGTTAGAGGGATTTGTAGCATTGTTATCTTAAACTTCAAACGTGTTCAAATTGTATTGAAATTGTTTATATTATTAACAAAGTGTGTATATTGTTTCTAAGTGTTAACAACAAATCAAAGTAACCTTTATCATTAGTTTTATAACTTTCTTTTTAAATACCGTTGCATAACTATTATAAATATTATAAACATTATTAGAAACATAGATCCGAAATATCAAATTAGAAAATTATATTAGTTGAAGCCTCCGTAATATTACGTTTTCTTAATAAATACTAGATATAATTAATCAGCTTCATTATAAATTTAATAGAAAGCAATAGAAATCCAAATTCTTTAGAATCAGCCCTAAAAATGATTAAAGAACTAGATATTCGTTATTCACAAAACCAAAATTTTAGAATGAACCAAAATTTATCAAAAAATAATGAAATCCATTTAACATCTAAAAATAACTATCCTAAACCATCCCAAAACCTATGTACTACTCAAACTAGAACTAACAAATTTGAAAATCCGAATAATTTCCCTAATTTCTCAAGACCAAATAATAACTTTTCAAATAATTTCCCTAATTTCTCAAATACTAATTCAAGACCAAGTAATTTTTCTAATAGACAAAATAATTTCCCAAATTTCACGTCGAATAATGCTTCAAGTAGCAACATTAGATCAAATCAATCTAAAAATTTTAGTTCTTTCAAACCGAACCATCAACCCACATATACTCCAGAACCTATGGAGGTTAGCATAATTAAAAGACCCGCTACCAGACAATTAGGAAACCAAAATAAATTCAGAACGAACTCACAACGCTTTAGACGCTTTCCAAATGCTATTCCAGAAGAAATAAATTATCACAACGATAATTTACCATCAACATCTTTCAATAATATTGAATATGACGAACCAGATCTCGTATATTTTGATAATACTTCTAATGAAAATCCTAATTATCCTCAAGATGAACATCCCCAAGACGAATATGTCCAAGAAAATCAATATTACAATCAACCAGAAGAAGAATACGAAAACATGGACTCTAATGTAAATTTTCATTAAGAGCCTCGGAACCCCTGTTACATTTTAACATAAACCCCAAAGCAAACTTACCCTATGTAATCATCCCAGGATCGAATGAAAAATTATTGACCGATACAGGGAGTTCAAAAACTATCATTTCTCCCAAATTCGTGCAAGAAAACTTCCCAGAATCTATTTATAAATATAATTTTGAAATTACAACTTCCCATGGAACTACTCAACATAACTACGTAGCAGACATCCCTATACCTAATCTTTTTGACGAAGAAAAATTATATGCACCACGGGCAATACGGGCATAATTATAAATAATAACATTCCCTCATACTATAATTTATTAATTATGCCTTTAATATTAAGTGGCTAATATCAGAACGATTATCAAACGTCATACTTTACTAACCATTATCATTATAAATGATAAAAACATCATTATACATAAGAACGTAATGCGAAACAAGCCTGGTTTGCTTCGCACTGACGTCACAAACCAGAGAAGGATAGACTATCGAGCTGCGCGTTGTCATACCGTTGTGGGTGTATCGTGGTATACACAGCATAATACAAGTATATAGATCATAAGTTGTTTTCTATGACTATTGTAATTCGCAGAAATACTAATACGTATAAAGTCCGTGGAATGACTTGTTGACCCTGTAACCTTTCCTAATTCTTCGTAACTTTCATAGTTGGCACGATAATCATCGGGCTGCGTAGTTGCGGTCATATCTTCATATGTTTGCTCCCATTCGTCTTCACAACAGATGCGCTATGGTGTACGTTTTTCACATGCCTTTTTAAGATGTCTGTGCGTGAAAAACATTTGAAGCAGTTAGAACACCGGACTTTGATTGATTCGTGGACGATTTTAATATGCCTTTTTAAGTGGTCACGACGTGAAAAAGTTTTGAAACAGCTAGAGCATTGGATTCTGTTTATTTCATGGACGGCTCTCTTGTGTATCTTGTACGCATCAGAGTTTAAAAAAGTTTTGACACAGCTAGAACACTGGATTCTGTCTGATTCGTGCGTTGTTTTTACGTGTCTCTTGCAGGTGAATGGCGGCTTCGCGAAAGACTTGAAGCAAACCGGACACTGTATGTTGCAACCCCTTCAACCAGAGTCATTCTTCTTCTTACATACGTCGTTCACGTGCTGATTCATTTCGACTAATGAAGAAACAGGAACACTACCCCGCCTATTTATACTGATCGACCTGCGCAATCGGTTGTTCTCGGCTATAATCGTAAGCGCCCTGAGCAATATGTATGCGCGAGAATGAATCGGAGGTTCTATCCTCAGTGTATGTAACCCGGAGCCGATGTCTGTACAATTTAAATTATCAAACTTACCATATAAACATGAATATTTACTACATTTGCTTTTCAAATTATCACTGATTCGCTTAGGTAGAAATGTAATGTGGTCTTCAGTAATAACAATAATTACACTTTGGCGACCTCTATAGGTAGTACATAGGTCGTCGATAATACAGATTTCTTCATGACGCCCTCTCTTAGCAATACACACTAATTGTAGCATGACGCCCTCTATTGGCAGCACTACATATGCATACAATCAACCTACCCCTAGAATAAGTAGATGTAGGTACAATTAAAATCAATAAGTTTAAAGATATTTATTTACGCCAACATACACCAGCGGTCAGCGATAGCTGGAGAAATTATTATAGTAGGATTTCTAACGATGATAATTTAGAAAAATAGTTAAGTTTACATGTATATCTTGTGTGCGTGTGTGTGTGTGTGTGTTATATAAGTCTGTATATATGTAATTTCAAAGACAGTATATGACAATAAATTATCGTGAGAGATCTATACAAAACGCCATATATATAAAATTAGAGCTAAAAATTAATCCTATATGATGAAAACGCAAGTATTCATGAAAATACGGGGTTCACGATCGTAATCGATTATAATTTATATTATACAAAAGAGTAGGTACAATCGGTTTATGTTATGCTCCTTTCGACAGAATAATTATACTATGCAGGACGCCAAGTATGATTCCATGCCTACGGGTAATTACGCCGACTACAAATACTATACAAACACGATCCAACAAGTTGAGACAAGTAGAAACCTGTTGAGCCGTTGTATTACGGACGTTTTAATGATGATTTCCTCCCTCTCTCTTCAGAAGGTAATAAATAGCAGAAGCAACAGGTCTACTTATTTAGTCACGATTCGACTGTGTTGCTGCTGCTGCCTATCCATGGCATTCTACAACATCTATATATATAAAAGAAAGTCGTGTTAGTTACACTATTTATAACTCAAGAACGGCTGAACCGATTTGGCTGAAAATGTGTGGGGAGGTAGCTTAGAACCAGGAGACGGACATAGGATACTTTTTATCCCGTTCCCGTGGAACGTGACATAAAACGTGGTATAACAAAACGCAACTGAAAGCAAAACAAAAAATTAATCAGTCAAAACATAGCCGTTCATTTGTTAAAAATGGTATAACAAAACGCAACTGACATGGAATAACAAAACACAACTGACAGCTAAACGTAATGTTGTCTATGGTTAAGTATGGTTGAAAATTTAATAATTTGAAATTTCGGAGTTGACTGGTTGATGTGTTTGTTTCGAGTTTTAATTAGCTTATTGTGCCGATATTATCATTAACAATACCATGCTGCGACCAAGACGATCAAATCTTTCTCGACAAAGCCTTAATGCAACTAGGATTCGAACATTGCGAATGAAAGGGCTGAAGAAGAACAAGAAATTGCACGTTTGCACTGAAATTGAATTTTTAAACTCCTTGGATGTGCCTGGCTTACCACCGCACAATTTACGACTAAGGGTAGGCTCCGTAGTAATCATGCTTAGAAACATAAACCAACCAAAGCTGTGCAACGGAACGCGTTTGGTGGTAAGTAAATTGATGAACAATGTGATTTACGCGACGATACTCAAAGGAAAATTCGCAGGTGAGGAAGTTCTCATTCCGAGGATCCCGATGATCCCAACCGATATGCCGTTTGAGTTTAAAAGACTTCAATTTCCGATACGTCTTGCATTCGCCATGACCATTAACAAATCACAAGGCCAATCCTTGAAAGTTTGTGGTCTGAATTTAGAAAATCCATGTTTTTCCCATGGTCAATTATATGTGGCATGTTCACAGGTCGGAAGACCATCTGCGTTAATTGTTCTTGCGCCTGATAATAAAACGAAAAATGTCGTCTATCACAAGATGCTTCACTGAAGAGTGCAACCCATGCACTAAAATACATGGCCAATAAAGAATCATTAAAATACTTGATTTTTTTATTTATATTTATTATCCTAATAAAAAATTGAACTTAATAAAATCCAAAATATGCTCAATAATTGCCTCTAAGGTGGAACAAAGTTCGCCGGGTCAGCTAGTAATAATAATAATAATAATATATGGGAACCGTATAGTGTACTGATTCGTCTCAGCTGAACAAAAATTTTAAAAAATCTACAAAAGATGTAAAGGTTATAGACGATGATGATGATGATGATGAAAAAATTCTAAACTACGAAAAGTCAAGACTTCTTTGTGAAATACAGCTACCGTTAAACAACAGTGGTTCGAAATATTTACATCTTGGACTGGACACTTTCAGGAATTTTGATGTGTGTATAAGAATCTTGAAGAAAGGCGTTGATCATTGCGTACAATTTAACGAAGACTCTTTTAAAGAATTTATCGAGGATTCCTCGTACATCTTGGGTTGTCTGAAACACAACGAGGTCGATGGGCATGTATTGACCGATTACACGCTTCATAGTGTGGGAAACAAATGTCTCAAATTTGTTCGGAAAACTAAAGGTTTTGAACTTTACATTTCCGAATTAAGTCTAGGGAGATTATACATGATGAAAACCTTTTTTCATGGAAAAAGATCGATAGTATTAAAACAATGCATCGCAATTACGAATATTTTGCCGAAGAAGTCCTGGACGAGGCTACACGTATAGACAATAATATTTTATTAAAAGTGTTAAATTCTTCTTGTAGATATAAGGATGATTTATTTTTGAATGAACTAGTTTATAAGTTTAATAGGAAAACTATTGTAGATTTGCAGAATGTCCTTGATTTAGATGATAGACTTAAATTTATTACCTCTGATATAATGTATAATAAATATGTACATAATAAATGTCTTTAAAACTTATTGTTTTTAATTGTACCTACATCGTACACACAAGAGAGAGGGAGGAAATCATCATTAAAACGTCCGTAGTACAACTGCTCAACAGGTTTCTACTTGTCTCAACTTGTTGGATCGTGTTTGCATAGTATTTGTAGTCGGCGTAATTACCCGTAGGCATGGAATCATACTTGGCGTCCTGCATAGTATAATTATTCTGTCGAAGGGAGCATAACATTAATCGATTGTACCTACTCCTTTGTATAATCCAATACTACTAAAGTTGATTTGTATGTGTGTCCGAGCCCCATTCTCGCGTTCTATAAGGGCTGGAGAGATGGGCTTGGGCTCATTCGACCCGTAATTTGCCACGGATAATGCACGACGAAATTTTTTTAAATTAGGTTATGTTTTAAAATTTTTTAAATTAGGTGAAATATGTGCTCTATCGATAGAGAATCGATTGGAGATTTATGTAGGTCATGTAAATACTGACCTACTTAAAAAAAATCGATAAATGCTATTTCTATCATACTTAAGTGCTTAGGCCCGTAGGGCCCATTATCCTAGTATAAATTATAATCGATGACGATCATGTACCCCGTATTTTCATGAATATTTGCGTTTTCACCATATAGGATTAATTTTTAGCTCTAATTTTATATATATGGCGTTTTGTATAGATCTCTCACGATAATTTATTGTCATACACTGTCTTTGAAATTACATATATACAGACTTATATAACACACACACACACACACACACACACGCACACAAAATATACATGTAAACTTAACTATTTTTCTAAATTATCATCGTTAGAAATCCTACTATAATAATTTCTCCAGCTGTCGCTGACCGCTGGTATATGTTGGCGTAAATAAATATCTTTAAACTTATTGATTTTAATTGTACCTACATCTACTTATTCTAAGGGTAGGTTGATTGTATGCATATGTAGTGCTGCCAATAGAGGGCGTCATGCTACAATTAGTGTGTATTGCTAAGAGAGGGCGTCATGAAGAAATCTGTATTATCGACGACCTATGTACTACCTATAGGGGTCGCCAAAGTGTAATTATTGTTATTACTGAAGACCACATTACATTTCTACCTAAGCGAATCAGTCATAATTTGAAAAGCAAATGTAGTAAATATTCATGTTTATATGGTAAGTTTGATAATTTAAATTGTACAGACATCGGTTCCGGGTTACATACACTTAGGATAGAACCTCCGATTCATTCTCGCGCATACATATTGCTCAGGACGCTTACGATTATAACCGAAAACAACCGATTGCGCAGGTCGATCAGTATAAATAGGCGGGGTAGTGTTCCTGTTCCTTAATTAGTCGAAATGAATCAGCACGTGAACGACGTATGCAAGAAGAAGAATGACTCTGGTCGAAGGGGTTGCAACATACAGTGTCCGGTTTGCTTCAAGTCTTTCGCGAAGCCGCCATTCACCTGCAAGAGACACGTAGAAACCACGCACGAATCAGACAGAATCCAGTGTTCTAGCTGTGTCAAAACTTTTTTAAACTCTGATGCGTACAAGATACACAAGAGAGCCGTCCATGAAATAAACAGAATCCAATGCTCTAGCTGTTTCAAAACTTTTTCACGTCATGACCACTTAAAAAGGCATATTAAAAGCGTCCACGAATCAATCAAAGTCCGGTGTTCTAACTGCTTCAAATGTTTTTCACGCACAGACAGCTTAAAAAGGCATATAAAAAACGTACACCATAGCGCATCTGTTGTGAAGACAGGAATGGGAGCAAACACTGCCGTCGTTGAGACAGAAGATATGACCGCAACTACGCAGCCCGATGATTATCGTGCCAACTATGAAAGTAACGAAGAATTAGGAAACGTTACAGGGTCAACAAGTCATTCCACGGACTTTATACGTATTACAGCCTTGGTAGTGTAATGCCTGGCGTGCCGGACTTTCACCCAAGCGGCCCGGGTTCGATTCCCGGCGCTGGCAGATCTGGTTAAGGTTTTCTGCAGTTTTCCTTAGCTGTAACACAAATGTGGGATTTGCGCTGTTCCATCTATAAGTCGGCTGCAGCCGCACATTGGGCCTAAATAATAATAATCGCCCCCTCCCTCCCGCACAAGCTTATAGCTTCTGGGGCCTTGGTCTAGGTTATGGGATGTAGTAATTATTATTATTATATATAATAATATAATAATAATTACTACAACCCATAACCTAAACCAAGGCCCCAGAAGCTATAAGCTTGTACGGGAGGGAGGGGGCGATTATTATTATTATGTAGGCCCAATGTGCGGCTGCAGCCGACTTATAGATAGAACAGCGCAAATCCCACATTTGTGTTACAGCTAAGGAAAACTGCAGAAAACCTTAACCAGATCTGCCAGCGCCGAGAGTCGAACCCGGGCCGCTTGGGCGAAAGTCCGGCACGCCAGACATTACACTACCAAGGCTGTTTATTATTATTATTAGTATTTCTGCGAGGGCATACAACGACGACTAAGAGATCCGTAGAACTACAATAGTCATAGAAAACAACTTATGATCTATATACTTGTATTTTGCTGTGTATACTAAATAAATGTTTGTAAAATATCTTTATATGTTTTATTTTTATCACGCCCACACTCTGATTTCTTGTCCAACAGGGCGGACTCTGCCATTTTTCTTTGTTTCAAGACTGTTTCTAGCCTAAGGATGTATAACCTCAGGGTTAATTAATTGAGGTTGACCTGCAGAGCATATGTGCGGCATTGGAACACCTGGGAAGTCATCCGGTTTCTTTATAAACTAAATGAATATCAACATATAAAACTGTTTGGACGACTATCTAAATGCTTCACATTTCTTGATATTTGCCACTTGATTTACTTGGCATTAGGAGTTTATACAATTTCACATTTTAAATTATTATTTACAAGTGTTTATTCCATTTATAAATGAAGCGTTGCTTTGGACACCACCCCGTTGCATTATTTTACATTTTATTTCTTTATCAGCTTTTAATTCTCGTCTCTGCTAATCACGTATGCATCCCATGAACTAGTCATAAAATATATTTATAATGTTTCAATTGCATCGTCAATTTTATTTTAAATAACACCGTTCTTGAAATATAATATACCTACATTTAAAAGATTATGCATTTAATCCGCAGTTTAATTTATTGCACGAATTTACAGTTCAAACACAACAAGGTACGAATCAATGTTAGATAGCGACATAGTATATGTTAACATTTAATATTATATATATATAATTATATGTATATATATATATATATATATATATATATATATATATATATATATATATATATCTGTCACGATCTATATATTTACTTGAATATTTATTAAACTTGTTTATTGTTTCCAGCCTTATTTTGTGGAACTCCATAATCATGAAATAAATAAAGATTATTAAACTGTGAAACTTTTAATAATCTTTATTTATTTCACATTTATTAAACTGCTTACACAGGAATAATAATAAGACAAAACATAGAGTTAAGTTAAATTGTATTACGTTCAATGCATAACACCGTCCGTCCGTCCGTCTTTAGTTACCTCCATCCTTGAAGGACAAGCTTTCCCAATTTTGTTTGTTCGTTTGTTTTTTAAAATGTCTTACACCTTTCCCCTTGTGATGTAATCATATTAGGAGCGATGACATTTGTGAATATCTTAAAGCCATTGGTTAATAATTCAAATAAAGTATGGAGAACATACAGGGACAAATTGCTTTCCTGGATTTGGTCTTTCCATCTATGAAATTCTAAAATATTTTATTATTATTAACTATTATTGTTATTAACAGAAAGGATATATCAAGATTGATAAGCTCTCGTGGGAAGTTCCTCGTACACGGTTATCAGATGAAATCAAAGTGAATAATGTTAAATTTGAATTCCGGCAATGTAGGACTGATAAAGAAATAAATGTAAAATAATGCAGAGGGGTGGTGTCCAAAGCAACGATTCATTTATAAATGTAATAAACACATGTAAATAATAATAATTTAAATGTGAAATTTTATACACTCCTAAAGTTGTTTTGTAAATCAAGTGGCAAATATCGAGAAAGAGTTTTAAGATGATATCGATTACAGTAAAATCCTTTAAAGAAGATTGAAAAGGGAGAGAATTTTTACAGAAAGAACCATTAAAAATTACCTGTTTTGGAGGGTTCGAAGCAGGTATAAAACCGCAAATTTCTAGTGATTTACAGGTCAAATCGTGTCTTTTTAAAAGAATGTATATTGCCTCAGGGTGTTTCCCTTTTTGTCGTCGAGGGTAAGGTAGATTTGAAAATAAGTTCAGTTTATCGCGGTACGTTACATAGTATAGCTGTGTTTTCGTTTTTAATTTTAAAAAGATGATTAGTGTAATATTCCTTCTTGGTGTGGTAATGTGGTTAAGATGTTGTTACTCGTTTTAATTTAAAGTCATACAATGTGTAAATGGTAATTCTATATATATATTCTGTATTAGAACCAGTTTTTCTCTTTTTTTTAAATAGTTAATTCAGCAGGTGATAATGCATATTAGTGATAGGACTCGATTCAAATTCCTTCTAAATGATGGATATGCAAACGATACCGCGAATGATATGTAGGTAATTAATATATCAACTATATGATCAAGCAATCTCGCGATGTAAATATTAGGAGTTTTTAAAAGATATACAGTTTATAACGTTAGATAAAGATAGAAAACTGACGGTTCGTTTATATCACGCAGGTCCGTGATTTGCGTTTAAAACTGAATTTAAAATTTTAATGCTGAATTAATTATCTTAAATTATTATATGTAATTAAAGCATTAATGACGATAATTATTTTAAGAAATCGGTAAATTTATTAATATAAAATGATAAACCTTGGCTCCCTCTATATTAACAATTAGCAGAACGTCCGTAATCGGTAATACAGATTTCTTCATGACGCCCTCTAGTAGTACATAGTTTGTCGGTATTCCTTCATGATGCCATCTATTGACGATGGACAGGTTGTCGGTAATACAGTTTCCCGTCATGGATTCATAGGGTGTGGTAAAATGGCGCCCAAAGTTCCAAAATGGCGCTCGTCAGCCAATCAGAGAACAGCAGGCGTGTCATCCAAGATGGCGTCGACCAATCAGAAGCAAGGGGAGGAGCTACAGTTCAAAACTTATACATCTTAGTCCTGACTGTATTGTCATGATCAATCATAAAAACATGTTATTTACAGCCAAAAGTATTTCTAATAAAGCAATAGAATTTAATATCATAGACATTGCAAAATTAACAACCCCTCAATTCAAACATGTAAATATAACTAAAATCGGTTTAACTACAATCGATACACAGAAATTGAACAAATATCAACTGAAGATCACAAACCAAAATTATCTTCTAAAGATGAATAGTACTACAACCCTCGATCATTTGAGCTTATTAAGTATCATTATAATTATATTTATCATTGTAATAGTTATAAGTTTATTATTGTATATTTATTGTAAACGTAACTCCTTCAAAATCAAATTTATAGATTTTCTAAATAAAGATTTTATAAATAACCAAAATAACGAAGAAATACCAATTTAAATTTCTTCAAAAAAATGTTATAATATATAATTATTATTTCAAATTTTATTTTCAAATTATTTTAATAACATTGAAAATACTAAGGGTGGAGGAGTAACGTACGTTATAATCACACTATAGATAACATCATGTTACATGAGAATTTCTTAAGATTGTGAGCACACGATATCAAATTACATTTTAAAGAAAAGTCTTATCTTATCTTAATGAGAACTGCTCTAGCACCAACTCTCTCATGACCATGAGAAATGTGTAGGCAGATAAGATTGTAACATTGTATAAATACCTCTGTTTTAATCTTAAGTCTTCAGCCTTTATAAATCTTTATTCAACTCACAAGTCTCTTCAACAAGTGTTTATCCAGAGTGAGTATTAAACTAGGTGTGGACTTTAAAATTCTCCTGCTAGTAAAACACAAAGGCTCATTCGAGTTTTAAATTAATTATTTTGTTTAATGTCATTTAAATGTGAATTCTAAAATTGTTCTGTTAAGTGTGTTAATTCAAATCTAATTATTTAAACTCGTCTTAAACTCATTTAAATAATTACTGACAAAGTAATATTATAACATTTGTATTGTAAATGTAAAAAAGAGATAGTTTTCTCTTCATTAAAAATAATAAAATATATTCTACAACTGCAAACGAAATAAATAAATTTGTTTTATTATATTAAATAAATAAAAGTTTTTAAAAAAACCTTCGGCCACAGAATATAATAAAACTCACATGTCTTATAGACGTGATGAAACTTGAATGTTTTGATTAATCATATTATCTGAAACATTTTAGGATATATTTACATGGTTTTTATTTTTTAATTTATTTTAAAATAAAGATTATTTATTGCTTTGAAGGCATGCTTTTACATTGCAAAGGTTGAAAAGGGGATTTTTTAAAGGTTTTCCTAGCGATTCATGTTTGCTCAATACAATTCATTTCATTTTTCGAATTTTATATACTATAAAAAAGTACTTTAGTGTCTTTATTATATGTTAACATCATATATAATAATCTAACTAGTAAGCGACAGAATATATTTTCTAATTACATTCAGCCTGATAAATTTGCAAAAGAGTCCTAATCAGTTTAGTACCTTATTAGATCAAAATTCTTAAAATGTTATCTGCTTGCCTATTATTATTTGTTTTCGATAAGCGTAGGTATAAGGTATCCTTAAATTAAACTCTATTACGAACTGTTTTTCATAAAAAGAATTGACTTGGAAAAAAATATAATGCTTTCTATTAAATTTATAATGAAGCTGATTAATTATATCTAGTATTTATTGAAAACGTAATATTACGGAGGCTTCAACTAATATAATTTTCTAATTTGATATTTCGGATCTATGTTTCTAATAATGTTTATAATATTTATGAACCCCTCTAACCCCTCTAACTTGCTGTATTTATAATAGATCTACAAGCTTGTCTTTACATGAAATCGCGTAGATGTCAAGATCTTATACAGGTGTGCGCTGTCGCGCGTCTGGCTGAACCGCGGATGACCTCGAGTCGCGAGCCAACGCCATCTTGGATTTCTGATCTTTTCGCTAACGTTGAGGCCCCTAAAATAACATGGGATGTTGGGCTCGAATCGGTGTTGCCTATCTACTTGTCAAGATTTGAGGACTGACAAAATATATTTACTAGAAATTTGCCACGCAATTTCGAGAGGAGAGTGTTCAGAAGATCTGGCGAAGAATAACCCAGGGAAGCCTATCACAACTATTACAAGCACAAGCTTGACTATCACAAGCAAGATGGCTTACTACAGCTAACCGCATTTTACGCCTGTACGTCAGCAGCGACAACCTTTCTGATATCTTGAAAATACTATCTGAATACGTAATGAAAGTCTACGCTCCAGTGTGGTTTCATGAGAAACTTCATCCGTCTTGCACTTACGCCGCCCAGCACCTATGAAGGCTCGTAAAGTTTTCGCGCTACCTTCCTCAGGGGCTCCTAAATGTTGTCGATCCTGTAATCCAAAGAAATGGCTACTTTACCTCTCCAGAAAATCTGCTTCTGCTAACGGCTGAGGAGACATATTCGTGAATTGGGTTTATGACGCATCCTAAAGGCAAGAACATTAGTCCACAATGGTGGCGGCGGCAGCAAATTCCATTTTTTTACTGATCTGGACCTTTTACACGATATTAAGCACTACAAAAGACAACTTTTAATTACTCTGCCATGATAAAAAAACAATTTTTGACCTCTATGTCGTTCCACCCTAGTAGCTAATCTGCAATCATTTCAGTATATAAGTAATCAACAAAAAATTCAATAACATGATATGTTACATTTCTACCATGTTACCAATCTCTTCTACACCTCAAACGAAAATACACAACTTTATAACATATTCCATTTAGATACACATTAATTTATATTAGTTTATTTCTTTACTATCACTGGCAATAATTAAATGTTAGTTATTTAGTCCTTCAGGTTATTTTGGCTGTTCCAACCAACATTTTAGGGGGATACTTTTTTAATAGGATAAGTTCTACTACACTGCTACCATTGGATAAACTTTTCTGGCGCATTCTCAGTTAATTACTGTATAAATCTATAGCTCAAAGATAATCAGTACAAAATTTAGTTATTAATGCTAGAATTATTAACACTGACAGCACCGCTTAGTTCAAAGGCAGTTTGGAGGTTTGGACCGCCTTTGGAAGCATCTGAGCTTTATTTAGAACTAACATTAAGAGTAAAATCAATGTTCCTATATATGTGGTTTTTAGTTTATTATTTTTGTAACTGTTTGTTAATAAAAGATTTATACGGCTGCTGATAACGATGGCGAATTTATTGATTTCAATTTAAGTAAAGTATCCTACAGCAAATAAAGTAAGCGAATAAAATAAAACGGCAGTATACAATAATCTTAATTTTATTTTTATTATACTGATTTTTATTGATATTTCCAGGAATTCTAGTAAATTTTTACAAGAAATCACATAATCATGTAAGAAATTACATCGTAACTTCTGATTTCAGAAAAGCTCGAAATGTTCAACCTTTATAGCAATATAGAAAACAGATAGGCGAAACGGAAAGGTTCGCTAAACAATGTGCATCGTGTAAATAAAATTCAATGTCCACGAAAATTGTACGCTCAGAGACGTTTTTAAATATACATTTCTCGATATGACCTTCACAATGAGTTTGGCATAATTTCTCAATACCAAACAGCGTGAGAAATTGAATCAATTCGATTCTTGTTTAATTATAAATACTTTAAGAATATTTACCGTAGCTGTTTTTAGTTTTTTTTAGCAGAAAACAATTCAACAGCTCCTAAAAGGCGTCCAGTCACAAAGTTAACTTTAAATAAAATGCTGTTATATCGTAAGACAAATATAAAGTAACTAAGTATTTTATCTAGTATAATATATTTCTGTATTTGAGTCAATTTATGTGTTTGATCTTCTGATAAGTCAATAGGTACTGTTTCATATTCAAATCCATATGTGGTAGGTAACACGATTACGTGATTAAGGGCGATTGGCAAGCAGCTATAGTAATTGTAAATCAGTTCAAATTAAATCTTAATTATAATTAAAAATAAATTATTATTAAATAAAAACTAGGATCAAAAATCGTTTGAAGAAAAAAATGTTGAAATTTGTTCTTAATCAGAGGCAGGCACGACCTTGCTGATTGGGTAGTTTAATACACAATTTCGTGTAGTGTATGTATAGAATATATTTGTATAGAATTACGATGATTTCAGGTTTTTAAATTAGTTTTCCTTGATAATAATTGATAAACAACAGTAATGTTCCGAAGCAACTTATAAAATAAAGTAATTCTTCTACACTCCTATTAATAAACATTCATTATACACACGTTTCTTGTATATACGGCCAATTCGAAAAGTTCCAACTTACTATTGAATAGTCAATCCACTAGTATTATTACTTATCTTCGGCTAGCGCCGCAAATTGCTTCCTCATAAGTAAATAATAACACTAATAATCGTCATTCCAAGCTTGTTGAGTATACTTTCTATTAAAAGTAAAATTATTGGATTTTCTTCAAAGTCTAATGTTTGTAATAGTATATTGTGTCTCAAGGGTAGAAAATTAGCATTTGTAGCCCGCAGTTGTTTGATGCCCGAGCGAAGCGTAGCGTAGCGAGGGCAGCGGACAACTTAGGGCTACAAATGCTTTTTGGTCCGAGTGACATACAAAAGTTTTTCGCCTACCTGTTTGAAAGTTTAAAAAAGAATTCCAAAAGTTCAACAGTAACGTAACTTATTATTAAATTAAATAGGCATATGTTAGAGGGAATGAATGAAAATGAAAATAACGCCAGACGTTTTTAGTAATTTATTAACTAAATTAACCTAATAATCATTACACTACATACAACACGGCCGTATAGTAAATGTTTTCATTATTATTGGTAAATAAAAGGAACAGGATATGACTTTTAATTAGGATGAGTAATTAATCTATCATTGTATAATTTATTGAAATTACAATTTTCTTTTTATTAATTAATTGTCACAACCTCCATTTATACATACAATGACACTGTGAAAAGAAAAAAACAAACTACAAATTTATCGACGAAGACATGAAAATCAAAGTTATGATCTAAGAAGCCTAGAAAAATTTGACGTATGTTTTTATATTTTTAAAGGTTATGTAAAAATATGTTTGAAATTACATTTTCGGTCATATTCTGTTGCTAAAAGTTTTACGAATGAGTTATATTTTTAATGTTAAAAACTAATGATTTCATTTTTTGATTAAAATCTTTTTAGGATAATGCACAGGAGTGGTCAAAGTATGACAATTTAAAAAACAATTACAATTTTTACAGTATCTCCAACTTAACATAAATAAATCGTGGTTTCATCTAGTAGTAGTGTAGAGGTTATGTATTTGACATAAGAGGGCAGTAAAAAGTTTGACATAAGAGGCCCGCAAAGAAGCCTTAACTGCCCTCAAAACAGAACATTTAAAAAGCACTTTCTGATCAGGTAGGCGAAAAAATCCTTTATGTATTAGGTATAGCCTTTATATTGTAGGGACTAGCGTGCTCTTCTCTCACGCAAGCGTTCCGAGTTTTGGCAGTTCTTTTGGAGTTCCTGGTACTGGCAGATCTGGTTAAGGTTTTCTGCAGTTTCCCTTAGCTGTAACACAAATGTGGGATTTGTGCTAAAACCATATGTTAAGTCGGCTGCAGCCGCACGTTGGGCCAGCGTAATAGTAATAATTGCCACTCCCGCCCGCTCAAGCTTTATAGCTTCTGGGGCCTGGTTCGTCAGGTAATGGATAGTAGCAATTATTGTAATTAGTAATTATAGATAATCTTGATAAAATTTGCAAAGAATAAAAGGTACAAATAGTAATAGAAAAAACTATAGTATTCTACTTAAGTACAATAGTTATTAGCGGCGAGCAAATTTCTTCTTCATAAATAATAGCACTAACAACCGTTAGTACAGTCTCGTTTAATAATATACTAATAAATATTAAAAGTAAATTTGTTAAATTTTCTTTAAATTGTAATGTTTGTAAAATCTATTATGTATTAGACAATGATGAAATCTACAAAGAATAAAATAAAAACGCACTTTTTAGCTATACTCATCACACTAGCGTCTAGCTCCCGAGTATCACACAAACATGCGACGCAACGCAACGCATACGTTTTGTGCAATTGTCTTGACTCTTCAATCCGATGGAATATCAACCGTCAAGCAACCAGTGTTGTACCACTACGTATGGATTGACCCAGTCAGTGGCGGGGCAAGACCAAAATTGAACGTGGGCAAGATCAGTTTCGCGAGGCCCGCTCTCGATTGCAGGCGCATTCCTAAGGTGACCATACCTCCCGCCCTATGGCTGGACAGTTTCTATTTTTAACAATTTGTCATACGTCCCATTTTTTGAAAGGAATATGCTTTTTGACAGTTTACAGTAAACAATTAAAATATACCTACAGGGTGTAACTAATATAATTTAATGTAATGTAAGTACAAGGTGCGTACTTAAAATTTAAAATGCGATTTCTCGAAAACTAGCAGGAAGCGACCACATGTTGACAAGAAAAATATTTTCTAAATCATTACGGAGTTTGTAGTTATATTAGTTACACCCTGTATACATATTATACATACTACATTCATATAAAATTGGTAACGCTTGCGTTGCGCAAATAATTCGGTTTCTTTCGGCTGATCTCATTGATGACTTGCCAGAATTTTTACGCTATATAATTTTTATTTATTTTTTACAACTATATTTTTACTATACCGTTGTAGCACCACAGTGCTAAGACCGCATATTGAATGGAAATGTCTGTAGGGTACTAGAGATTACGGACGTGCTCAAACACTATACTGTTTGAGCACATCCGTCACCTCTAGTACCAAAACTACATAGAGTTTGTAGTTTAGATATTGCTTGCATTTGCTATGCGTACACGGCACTTCTAATTAATAGAAGATTTGAATGGAAATAAGAAATTGCTGATTTATATAGCTTTTATAGAGATTATTTTGTGCAAATGCATCCACTTCTGTTAGAAGACTAGCTACATTTTCATCCGTTATGTAATAATTATTGTTCAAATCACCTATCTAAACTAAAACCTCATGATAATTACTGCTTGAAGCAAACATTAACATGTACTGAATGTTTATCGTTTATGTAATACGTTTATTATTGTGCATACAATAAATATATAATATTAATTGCTACTACCCATTATCTGGCCGAACTAGGCCCCAGGAGCTATTAAGCTTGTGAAGAAAACCTTAACCAGATCTACCGGTACCGGGAGGCAAACGGGCCGCTTGGGTGAGAGAAGAGGACGCTAGTCCATACACTACCAAGGCTATAGATAAGGTCATACAAGGCATACATAAGTTCTACGTTTTACTTACTCTAGAAACAATGCAGAAGTATCGAAAACGCATAGTTAATGAACATTAGCTCAACTATAAATCCTATTTGGTTTTGGCACTAAGAGGTGACAAACGTGCTTAAACAATATAGTGTTTATAGCCCTAGAAACATTTTCATTTAATTTGCGATTTTAGCACTCTGGTGCTACAATGGCATAGTTGTGTAAAAATGCGACCTGCCACATGTCGACCAAAACAGAACATTTATTAATCTCTTCGAGTGAGTATGGGACTATGAAATCCATATTATGCGTGAAATATAATTTAAGTGCCTAATTCAGGAGTTCATTTAGGAAAATTCACTCAAACGCGACATACAATCAGGAAATATAATTTTGTTTACATTTTTAATCAGTAAATTTCTAAAGTTCATTTAATTGTAATGTTTTCATATGTTTGCAGAATTTTGTGTTAAGATGTTCTGTGTTTGAAATACATATGTTTTTTGCTTTTATAATCCTTTCCCCCGTTCGATCCGCATGTTCCGCATTACTAAAATCAGGACACCTTACCGGAATTGCGCATATTATGTAAAGAAAAACTGCTTTTGAAAGGCTCATTTACGCTTTCTTATTATGATTAAAAAAAGCAACCAAAATTCTCGAGCTCTTTGGACAACTAAACGATGACGAAGTGGGGATGTTAATCTGATTTCATGCGGTATATCAGAAGTCTTTTGGCAATATGATTATATTATTGTATTACAGAATAAAATAATAATTTACTCGTAATACAATAAAGAGTCCATACCACTGTAATGATATTCATCATAAAATCAGTCATTACATCCATATTACCTCAAGAAGGCATTGCAATGCTAAGTGATTGCCATGACAAGTAGTCAACAAAGAGTATAAGTAAATATCTCATAGAAGTAAACATGTCTTTTATTGTCTTCTACAAAAGATAACATATAAGTAGTGTACAAGACCACACACAAGCGAACTGTATTACCACATTGGTCATCAAAACACCACATTGGTGACCTCCGACGTTAAGAAACAAGAACTTAGATCTTCTAAACACTACATTGGTGACCCCGTAAGAAGTACTTAGATAATCGACGCCATATCTTCAATATTCCATGGTTTTCTGTCTCTGCCGACAAACGCAACCTGCAACCTGGAGTTCCTTGAATTGGTTATTTGATTATCTCACGCAAGCAGTCGGCTTTCAGAAGTTTATAAATATCCTTTTTTTATCATTTAAATAAGATAAGTAAACTATATTATATTGGTTATGTTTCAATATGGCAAGGTTAGCAAATTTAGTAAAATTTCCGAAGTTTGACAGTTCGCATGTACATATGTCAATAGTCTTAATCGATAGATACTTTGACTTCCTACATATTGAGAACGAGATTCAAAGATATAATGTCCTAATTCATAACTTGCCATATAACATTTTACAACTACATTCTAATCTTATCAGATTTATTGATAACAATAAACTTTCATTCAAACCATACACCACGTTCATCAATGAACTATTAAAATACTACTTGGGTTCTTCTTTAGATAAACCTACTTCATACAACCCAAAATCAAATACTATTTCTTCTCCCAAAGAGATTACAGATTTCTGGTTACAGCAAAATGATTCACCTGAATTTTTTGGTCTAGTTAACCTATTTAAAAACGAAATCATTTATCCTTGTAATTTCATAAACACAAACTGTAATCAAATATCGCACGATCCGTCACAAATTCAGGATTCTAACCCCCAATTGAGTGACGATACTCAAAACGTCATTTATCAATGCAATGACTTTTTAGATGTGGCAGCATCCACTGATACTTTCTGTGTTGATAAACCTGACCATTCAATTATTGAAAAACACGTTTCGCAGGTTAATGCTTCCATTACAGAAACTATCACAAATGATTTAATTCCAAAAGTGCATTTATTCCACGACCAAACAGAATCACAATCTCCTACAAACATTAAAAAAACATCAAAGTCAGTTAGGATACCGCTAAAATTGAATCCTAACCAATGTGTTTTAAATCAGAAATTGCAAGAGCTTCCGAAGGCCGACGGTTTGGGGATATCAACCGCCTTATCTTCTACGAAGACTTCCTTGAATCCAGAAAATAATTCCTGGAATCAACAAGCTACAACACCTCCAGTTCCTGATGGAAATCACATCAATAACGTTCCTCAAGAACTAAAAGCTACGACACCCGTAGTAACAGCTCCTGAAAAATGTGTTGAGCAATTCTCGGACACAACGATGCCGACATCTCTCGATTCGCTATAACGATGCCATAAGAAGGGATTGTTCTTGGATATAACAGGATTAATATCTTTATTTCTTTATTTAATTTTGATGTTTAGTTTGTTTTCTCAAATAACCATCAACGAACTTCGCAACAACCCTAACCTTAACCAACAAAATTTTGTTATATCAAAATGCGAAATTTTATGCAAAGGTCACGCGATTAAACAGCCTTATTACCTCGTAATTAAAACAATGCGAACATTCGACTTTTTGCTAACCGAGAAAATTACAACAGTGCAATTGCTATTGGCCGTACTAAAATTATCTTATCATAATAGCAAATTCTATTTCGCTAATAAACTTTGGCATTATGTGCAGTGTACTAACTTTCAAGTTTTACACCATAAACACAAGTGCAAAAATAACAGTAGTGACTTATAAATTTCCACGTGAGCCTTGTCAACTCGACATTACATGATATCATACATTGATAACATTCAACTAATCAATCCTGAATAGCATATAGACCTCCCAAATATATGTGCCACCGGATTAAGCTTCAAGTGTTCATTCTCCTCAAATAACAGGATACAAGAAGATTCAATCATACTCTCCAACAGGCAATTTCACCTAGTACTTCCTACAATCTTAGGACAATGCTATGAATGCTGCCTCCGTTTTATGAGTACAACCCCACTTCTTCCATTCCTACGGATAAAATGAATATAACTACATTTATCAATGTTGACCACAAACTTACTACTTAGGCTATCGCTTTTAGATTCAATTAACATAGTTATTTTTAATTTTAAATGTTACAACAAATAAATCGTAACGCAAGCATCACTTGTTCACGAAGCACTTGTTGTTCCTTGGTTTTGTTCACGTTCCTAAATTTTATTTCTTTCTTTCTAGTAAGAATTACAGAATGTCCTGACAAGTGATTCCTGTACATCAAGTTTATTTTAATTAGGTTAAGTTTGCGGCAACACCTTGCAATAAGCAACTCATGTTTGGCCATAAGCAATTGATGCCTATTATTAGCTACCAGCGGCAAAGGCTTTCCAATTCTTTGATTATTAGCAATTAATTCTTATCATAAGTTTTATTGTCTTAGCATTAAGAAACCATTGAAAAGATGGAAACGACCTCAATTCTTTTGTAGCTAGTATACATTAAACATGCCAATACATACAAGTACGACATTAATGTATGCTATTTTTTTTGTTGAGGAATGCATTAAATGCCCTTTTGACTCACGGCTCATTTCTTTTAATCAAATAAATAAATAATAAATAAAATCAGTCATTACATCCATATTACCTCAAGAAGGCATTGCATGGTAAGTGATTGCCATGACAACAGTAATTAACAAAGAGTATAAATAAATATCTCATAGAAGTAAACATGTCTTTTATTGTCTTCTACAAGAGATAACATATAAGTAGTGTACAAGACCACACACAAGCAACCTGTATTACTACATTAATCTTCAAAACACTACACTACTTCTCCCACTCGTCTTTTAGTACCATATTGCCCAACGGAAAGTCCTCTTCGCCCAATTTTTGAAATGTAACACATCGCCCAACTTTCCACCAGAGACACAATGCTCAACAGAACCACTTTGCCCACCTTTCCACTATGGACACAACGTCTACCTTGAGCACTTTGCCCAACTTTAGTTTAGAGTCACAACGATTTAAAAACAGATTTCGCGGCCTTACTATACAAATAACTATTTTGTGCAACCGTACGCGAAGTGAACACTTTGCGTGCGCAATACAGGCTGCGAAATTGGATTTCGCTTAGGCCTTACAAAAAGTAACGGCGCGAAGTAACTTAGTGTCAATGGCTCCACCTACTTTTACGATTTTTTACAAATTGTTTTATTTGATTTTCCATAGAAAAGCTGTAAAATGAAAGCCCCTTTTCAATGAATTAATGAATTAAAATGTTGGGTTTTTAAAGTAATGGAATTTGTATTTACATATATTTTTTACGCTTTTACAAACACTATTGTGTATACCTTGCTTGCGAAACTCTTTAGCGTCCTCTAGATTGTCCTGCCTCGGTCACAAGCGGCCGAGGTGACAATGATTCTCTCGGTACGTTAAAAAGACGTGTCGCGGCTTGATATACAAATAACTAATTCGGTTAAATTGTGGTTGCACAACTTCGCTACTATTATTCAACACTTTACGTATGTGTGCATATCGATTTTTAACGAACGAATTTTTGGCGTTGTGGGTCTATACGGGAGTTTGGCGATGTGATCGTGTTGGGTAATGTGATACATTTTAAAAAATGGGCGAAGTGGACTCCCTGTTGGGCAATATCGTACTAAAAGACGGGTGGACAATATCCAGGTTTTAAAATAAATAGTATTTGTTACATCGCGGTGCGAAGCCTAATATTTAATGAAAAAGTAGAGCACACTGTGAAAAAAATGTGTTGTTACAACAACAGATTTTCATATGTTCAATTAGGTTTGTTTGGGTTAACAAATTTCGGTTTCAGACAATAAGACATTTATTTATTTCAAGAAATTGCAGGTGGTTCCGTCAACCTATAATAACATATTTGTTATACTAATTTTGCTTGACTCAAGTTATTTCAAGATTTAATCAAAGGCCATACAAATATATTTGTTGTTTGGACAGTCATTGCGCTCAAGAAATGTGTTTAAATTATTTGAACTGACAGTTTATTTGCTTTGAATCAAACCATAATAAATCTTTAGTTTTAAAAGATAATGAAATTTTGAAGAAGTGAAATGCTCTGTTTGTAGTAATATATTAAATGCGTACAGTTAAAAACTAAAACATGTTAGTGCAAAATATAAGAAGTTTAAACAAACTGAAAGAGCGTGCATATAATCGACAAAATGAAAGAGTTGATTTAACATTTGTTTCATTCCAAGTAAAATCATCTAATGGACTGAACCTTGACATCTTAGATTTTTATACTTACATTTTTATATACTTATATTTTTGGTACACTTATAGTACCCACCAAGAAGACAAAAAATTAAAAATTTCAGATTTTTTGACTTATGGTTTATGAGTTATAGTCTTCCAAAATTCAGAAAACGCCCAATCTTGACCGTGTTTTTAAAGTTTTAAACGGCCGTAGATTGAAAACTATTTGTCCTAGAGAGGTGAAATTTTGTGATCTCTTCAGTGTTTAATGGGCTTTCATTTGATATGCACCATGAGTGTACTGTAGTGTTTAGAAAATTAATGTAGTAATACAGGTTGCTTGTGTGTGGTCTTGTACACTACTTATATGTTATCTCTTGTAGAAGACAATAAAAGACATGTTTACTTCTATGAGATATTTATTTATACTCATGTTGTTGATTACTGTTGTCATATCAATCACTTAGCATGCAATGCCTTCTTGAGGTAATATGGATGTAATGACTGTTTTATGATGAATATCATTACAGTACCATTAGAAAAATTTTGTGTTATTTTGAAGAATCCAAAAAAGTTTTTTAAAAACCCAAAATATGTCCCCGCTAATTTTTTTGAAAAAAATACTATATGTTTTTCTTACACTGATTGACTACTTGTATGCAAAGTTTTAGAATGGGATGACAATGGGTTCTTACAGAGAAAGATATTTTAGTATCACTGTGCAAGCTGTTTCAGGTTAGATTGGTAAAACAGCCTTGTATATTAACCTATCGCATAGCATTTAGCTGGGACAAATTTGTTTTAGAGACAAAACTGAGATAAAACTAACTAATATAATAATAATAAATAATAAATGTAATTTTAATATACAATTTAATAAAAATATTAAATATTATCAACTTCTAGTGTTTTATCTGGTGATTTTTAAAAAAATAATTTCAATTGATTTTCAAGTACAAGAATATAGACTGTATACAACATAAATAATAAAAATAGAATATAAATAATAGAATATAATAAAATAGAAAAACTGGGCTTTAATTTCTGCAAAGTGTTGTAACCTATGTAAAGAGAAAAAAACTAATTTTAGCTTTATTTTTCCAATAATATGTTTACTCTTAGGTAAGAAATGTACAAAAAAATACTTATTCTATACACAATTTAATTTGTAGACTATACTGTTAATAGATATTTAAGATACAAGTGTAAAAAGTAATTCTTTTTTGAGCGAACGGTTTAACACACGAGCGAGGTACGAGCGTGTGTCTTAAAGGCTGTGAGTGCAATAAAGAGACTTTTTACACGTGTATCTTACAACGCTTTATCTACGATTATAACGCTTTACTAAAGTATTCATTGTATTTGATATATTTTTTTAATTTGTGACTTATGTCGTGTACATATATTATCGTGCTTAAATTTTTATGTGCTAAGTTATTTAGCAACCAGTTTGTAAAATATTGATAAATCATTTATCATACATCTCTTGTTAACATTAGCGTTCAATAAAGTTTTTATAACACTAGCTCAATAAACGTTAACTTTTTACACGAAAATCAGTGTAACAAGTAGTCACTTTTTGTATGGTCGTAGATAAAATGAACAAAGCAAATCGCAGTGGTACATAAAAATAAGTCGCAGCAGATTTTTAATTTATATTTACTGTTGTGACAAGCATTGCCGACATACACAGTAAAAAATGCAGTGGTGGTGAAAAACATATTTGGTGTGGTAAAATATCTGAGTGTAGATGTCTACACTCATGTGAATGAAATTAACAACCAAAATTAACACGCAGCACCAATTTTCTTATGAGTGTTATCTTAATTTAAAAAAAATTAAAAAGTAAAAATAATGTTTTTGGTGTACAAATCATTTGAATTTGGTAAAGATATTCTGGTTAGTGTAAGAATCATCTTTCAAAAAAATGTATTTCACTATTCTAGCATGTTAACAACGGTAAAGAGTGTTAATAAGATTGCCAACAAACTGATTTAACCCTCGCGAGTGTCATCCACCGAACATCCACCTTCAACGAGAATAATCACAATTGGATGTGAGCCCTTTCATTTGCTGTTTGTGTTTGAATGTAGTTAGTTGTCTTTAAAAGTGACAATGCTTTTTAAGATTCAACTGGCCAATAAAAGTAAATATGCTAAAATAGAAGAGGGTGCATCTTTCTACGATATTGTGCAATTAGGTAAGTAGGTACCTTTATATGTATAGATTTTAAAACTATAATTTTCAAACAAGTCCTGGTTGTGTCTATTCAACTTTTACTTACGGAAAAGTTTTAGCTGCCTTGTTGATCCTTTGTTATAAATTTAAATTAACATATGCATAAATATATTGTGTAAATACCTATAATAATAATGTTTAATTGTAAATTGGGGATAAATAATAGAATAAAATTATTTTCAGATTTTTGGTTTACAAAGAACCATTTAAATGTAAAACCGTTTCTGATTCCTGCTATCTAGTACCTAAGTATATAATTGTTCAAAACTAATGTTGATTTCCTAGTAGTAAGACTCACTTTTTTATTATTTTAATATTAAATGTTTTATATACTATACTAGACAAATCATAACATTTTATCTATAAGGTATTCTATAATATTTACATACGTATTTACATTGGATCGTTTAGATTTAGAATGTACTTATATTTTGCATTTTGTGTTAAAATAAAACTAATATTTGTGTGCACTATTTTTTTACCTTTTTCTATTTTATCCTAAATTGCACTCATGATGTATATTAAATAAAGGTCCATTAAAAACTGAAGAGGGAAGTGCTTGGCTTAGAATTTTCAACTGGTTGTGTTTCGTTTATTTAAATAATCACTTATGAAAATCAGAAGGATTGTAATCACACAACGAATTTGTATATATATAAAGAATTCCTTCAATCACTTCAATCCTCTTGACGAGATTTCCCTAGTTAGATTATTAATATTCGTTAGTTGGTTAAGATAAAAATAAAAATACTCTATATTTTAAAAAGCTAGAAAAAATAGTAAAACTTCTGAATACGGTTGCTATGGGAACAGAATGTATTGCATACCCAAAACTCGTAAAAGAACACCAATACACATAAATGAAACTAAAAACAAGTAACCTGAGACATTGATATTTATTTATAAGATATATATTTTTTACTTATTTTTGTTTAAAAACTGCGCGAAATATCACTAAACCTCCATTGCCAGAAGTATTTAAGGAATAACTATTGTAACATTTATTTTTCCTTATTTTGTGCATTACTGAATGGGTCCTCGTATGAACTCAGCTTTAGATGTATTTATTTTAAATATTTTGTGGGTTTTGAAAAGTACCATTTTTTCTCTCTCTATAATTTTCATATTGGTGTATTTTCGTTGCAGATATTTGAATGCAGACTTCCTGAGTTTACTTTTAATTACTATTAATTTCCTTTCGACATTGTTGTTTAATGGACTTTCTTATCCGAATTTGGCTACCGATATCAACGTTCCTCGGAGGGAATGACGGCTTTGCGCGTTCAATTTTTCGAGAGAAGATTCGCTCTCTGTTGTGCGTGCTAGAAAAACCTCTCTTAGGAGGATTGGTTTTTGGTCACATTTTTGACCAAGCGTCTTCATTATAAACTGTTTTTATGAGCATCTGAATGGAAATCAATTTCTTCGTGACGAGTAACCATAACTATTTAGTTTGGCCTTTGATTGTAACTGAGGAATTTTGTTGATGAAGATTTCCCTTATAAAGGTACGTCTTTTTGCAGTCTATACGCTCTTTTTCCAAATCTTGTTTGAATTTTTTCTATTATTCAACTACGATTTTAGGGAATCTAGGCTACCCTGTAACATTACGCCTACTCATATGCACCAATTTGTGCAGCCGTTTTGTCAAAAGTGAATCCAGTCCTCCTGGTGCACGAGCTGAATTACAGCTTCACCTCTAGAACAATCGTACGCAGAATAGGTACAGTAGCCAATTTTCGAGGCTGTACTGTATCCGCAGTCGGTATCAACCACCGTAGGAATTACATCCAACTATTCATCAATAGAAGTGGATATTTTCTTTTGTTGGTATTTTTTTATTCTATTTAAATTTGCATTAATTGATCTATCTGATCTCTTAATTTCATAAATCATACATTTATTTAATTTATAGTTAAAAGTAATAATAACTTATATATATATATATATATACAGTATGTCCCCGGATTGAGTTCACAATAGGTGAGATGGACCAAAAATTTTCGAATTGGAATTTCATATTTTGGGATTCCGCCCTGCTCGGTCTGAAACTTATTTTTAGTTTACTTTCCATTTGTTAAAATCAAGTAGGCCTTTACAGTTGAGCAAAAATCCGTTATTTGTCAATTTCGTTTCAGGTAAAGTACCTTCTTCGTTCATAGTATGCCAAAGTGCCACTAAGAAAAGTTGTTCAGAATTAAAAGTTATGGCGCTATGCAAATTTTCAGAATGATCGGCCTAATCTGATAAAATTCGCTTTTGAGTTGTATTATGAAAGAACGTGGGTTTAAATGGTAGAATTTTATTTTCTTTATTTTATCAAAGTAGGCCGATCATTCTGAAAATTTGCATAGCGCCATAACTTTTCATTCTGAACAACTTTTCTTAGTGGCACTTTGGCATACTATGAACGAAGAAGGTACTTTACCTGAAACGAAATTGACAAATAACGGATTTTTGCTCAACTGTAAAGGCCTACTTGATTTTAACAAATGGAAAGTAAACTAAAAATAAGTTTCAGACCGAGCAGGGCGGAATCCCAAAATATGAAATTCCAATTCGAAAATTTTTGGTCCATCTCACCTATTGTGAACTCAATCCGGGGACATACTGTATATATATATATATATATATATATATATATATATATATATATATATATATATATATATATCTAACTACTACTAAAGTTGATTTGTATGTGTGTGAGTGTGTCCGAGCCCCATTCTCGCGTTCTATAAGGGCTGGAGAGATGGGCTTGTGCTCATTCGACGCGAAAATTTTTTAAATTAGGTCATGTTTTAAAAAATCGATAAATGCTGATTCTATCGTACTATTTAGTGCTATTGAGTGCTATTTGGTACTAATATGTGCTCTATCGATAGGGAATCGATTGGAGATTTATGTAGGTCATGTAAATACTGACCTACTTTTAAAAAAATCGATAAATGCTATTTCTATCATACTTAAGTGCTTAGGCCCGTAGGGCCGATTATCCTAGTCTACATTTCTATAGAATAATATTAATTTTATATGTGGGATTTCTCTGATATCGCTTTCGTGATAACTTCAATCTTTATTGCATTTATTTGTACCAATTTATAAATGCTACGTTTAGATAAATCGTCGGTATCAATTTTCAAAAATTTTTATTAAATTTATACTGTTTGAATTAAAGAAAGATTTAATTATATTTTTGCATATTTTTTAATAGATTCATTAAGTCATTTGAAACAGAAGATTACAAATGTAACAGAAATAGTACTATATCTGAATAATTAGATTTATCTACATATCTACGATCACATTGATTTTTTTATTTCTTTATTGCGTCCAATATCTTTTTTTTCTATATGTGTATATATATATATATATATATGTGTTACTATTAATAAATGTATTTAAAATTTGTGCTTCTTATTGTTGAGGAATAACACCACCATACCTAAAAAGATAAAAGATAATTTATGCTAAATTGTTAAAGTAGTACTTGTTTAAAAATAATACTTTCCAATCGAAATAGGTTCTCCCGCTCTCCTATTTTGTTCAAGTTATCTTGTACATTAAAAAAGCGCCCGTTTTTTTTTTGCTTCATACCTACTTAGTGGACCCACGTAGCCCGCTCTCCGATGAAGAGCTTCCGCACGCCAGTGCGTAACCTTTACCGCAAGTAAAAAAGGTTACACTATTAGTTGAGTTTGATTTTCATTATTAATTCAGTTTACGACGCATTCGGAAGTAAAAAGGAACAATGTTTGCTGTTAGTATGAATTTCCCTTTCCCCTCATTTTCCTGTATACACTACAATGATGTTTTATTTTACTTCACTTTATTTTTCTTATAAAAATTCTACTTAATCCTCTAAATGACTTAAAGAAAAACAAATTTAATAGCATTATAGAAACTCAATAAAATAAACTACATCCTATTTCCGATTTCTATTTGTTCCATAGCGGGGATCTTCCACGGGGAATCCACTAATTATTTATTTATCGTACAAAGCAATTTTAGTGAAAGGTTCTGGAGCAAACTTTCGATTTTCCATAAATAATCCAGCAGAACGACCCTAACAGTTTTTAAATGTTTAAAATAAAAAAGTTAATACCAATTTCATTTTGACAATGACTACAGTGTCCAAATTTAGCTTTGGTAAGTATAATGGTATTATTTTTTCAAAATTAGAATTAACCTGTCCACTGTATAAAATCCTTCATTTCAGTAGATAAATTGCTCTGTTCCCACAAACCAACGCAATTTATTAAAGTACAACTTTATGAAGGCATTTTCCGTTTCGCCTTTTTATTTTGAGTGCGGTAAAAACAGTCATAAAATGCACTCAATTTTATTCCGTGGTTGTATTTGATATAAAAGAAAAGGAAAAGAATGCGGAAAGAAATAAATAGGTTTTTCCAAAATGCTTTTCATAATACCACATATAATTTCATGCGACATTTATAGAAGCAAGAGGCGACTAAAACGCATTTTTTCACAGCCTTCAGCAAATACAATTTTAAAGCGAGCTCATAAAGTAAGTCTAAATGTAATGAAAAATAATGTTAGGTAATATGTATTGCACGCTTTTCATTCCCGGCAGACCTGACTTAAGGTTACCTCTCTGGCAACAAGTTAATGAAGTTGAGAAAACAGCTTACTTTAAAAAGTTTTGTATTATTAACCAACATCTTTTTTGTATTAAGAGGACATTAATTAAAATTAACAAATCATAACAAGAAAGTGAAACTAATTACTTTTTAATTCAATTACGGGGTTAAGCAGAATTCGAAAATGAAAGAAAAACGTATAATTAAATTCTTCATTTGCAACCACTTTAACAAAGAACAGGAAAATCCGTTTTGCGGTAGTCGGGTTGGATGACAGGCTCTTTGACATACCAACAAGCAAAGAGTAGGCATTTGAAATTAGAGAAGTTATAACGGAATGGCGACCGCGAAACCGAGTTTTCTCGACGTTACTGGTAGCTTTGTTGGTGAAGATAAAAAAAACAAGTTGTTGTTTTACTCAAAACACAACAAAGGAGATGGAATGGTGTTAAGTTTATATAAAGAGGAGTTAGGTGAACAAATTATGTTTAATACAAAATTTATCTTTAATTCTTTTCCTTATAAGACTTTCTGGCGATAAATAAAATAAAGGAGAAAATAATATATAGCGGGTAAAAACCAAATGTTCTGAGGAAATTATTGTTTGAAGCCACCAGAATACGAAATTCTGCACCCTCAATTCTACGTCTTGTACACCTATAACTCCAGTTGCTGACAAGACGAGACTGAAACCAAATTATACGTCTCCTATCCCACAATACCTAAACCAATTACCGTGCTGTTGTCGCAGCAAATTCTGACAGCAATTTAATTTATCGACACATCTTGTTTTCGGATGTATAATCGTGTACTAGAGATGAGATTAAGGGGATGTGACGCATTGTCAGTTATTAAAGACCATCACACAAGAAATTCTCATCATGATCTGATCCAATGATCAAGGGTAAGTTGAATGAACATTATTGTGAAATTGTAATTAGAATATTCCTTATTTGGTGGCTTGCTTGTATTATCTAAAATTGTTATTTGACTGTGACAATAATACGTTCTTCAAGGTTCCTAAACTTAGTAAGCTTTTGTCTTTATACGGTATTAAATGGTATTAATTTATTTAAAATTTCCTTTGTTTGCATCTTCACCCCTTTTGTCGGTACGTAATTGATTGTTTAATGTCTGTGGTTTTGAATTAAATTTAATTTAGCAAAAGTTGTCTACCAAAATATAATTCATTTCAAGTAATGGGAATAATGTTATGCTATTAATTATTAAGGAGAATAAGGAAATACTAAGATAAAAAATAATTAGGCATAGTATAACTAACGTGCTTCGTAATGTTTCAGTTGCATTCCTGCTAACATTCTACAAAGTTTGATGTACGTAACAGTTATGTTTTACGTTTCTACTTTTTTCATTATACAGCGCTATTAAATTGTAATATGTGACATTTCCCTATACTGCATTTGTAAATAATCTTAATCGAGTCAAAGCATTATGCACACATAGGCAGTCAATTATATAGCACTCTGTTTTATACGTTTTACATATGGTAAATTAATAGCACTGTATGTATAAGTTAACATTAAGGCCATAGGACACGCTCATCCCACATTAAATGATCATTACAAGGCGCGTACTGCGTCGCGACTACTTCTACTAACGTCCATATACGAAACATCAGAAGGAAATAAACTGAATCATTTGTATTTTTATAAATCTGTAAATGTAGCAAAAAGAAAATGTTTATTAGAAAAAAACAAAATCAATTGGATAATTAAAGAATTATAGAACGGAGCAAACACGTTAAACTGAACAAATTTGTAATATTTGTGTAAATAAATGGCATTAAAAACAAAACTTCGTTACTATATGTAATAAACCATTTAATTTCTAGACTAACTATATTTAATTGAACCGCATCAAGTACTTCTCTCTAATCTATAAATTTATAGGTAACTGCCCATAATTCTATTTTATGCAAATTTTGTTTAATTAAATAACAATAACGTTTAATTAAAAGATTAAAGTAAAAAACTGCATTGTCCATCTCAGTTATTAGGCTAATGCACTATCTTTGTCGTGTAGTGTCGAATTCTAAATGTACATTTGACGTGTGCTAATGAATTAAAATCGCCCATATAAGATACACATACTAACGTCGCTCATTTCTCGTAATAAAATAGTTGGGCAACTGATTTATGTTTTTCGTATGTATTTCGTGGCCTGCGTGGCGACTTCGTATGAGTTCGAACGCTGTCGGCTGCCGGTTACAGTCGAGTGCCCTTCTCTGTTTGATTGGATAATGCACGGCAGGATAAACAAAGAGCAATTGATTCTTTATTACAGAAGTTTTTTGAGAAATAAAATAGGAATTACGTTAAGATCAATTCGTTGAAGCGTGGTCGCGTCCTATGCTCTTAAATCTATACTCTAAATCCTGTAAGTTCGAATGCACGTCACATCCTACGTCATAACCTCAAATGATGACATTCATTTAGTATGTTTACATTCTTTAAATTAGTATGTATGCATATGCAACCAATTTAGCACATCCACATATGTATATATTGCAATGTATACACAAACGAAAAAATATTGATTTTAGATTGATTTTTAAACGATAAACAGCAGTATCACCAACAGTCGAAAAACAAATATGAAAATCATACGCAGTTAATTCTTTTACAGCTTGCATTTCGACTAATATAAACTATATAAACTCAAAATACGAGTATAATAGATGGGAATAAATAAGATGATGTTTATACTGGATTAGAGTAAAATTTAAATATAAAAATTACATGTGAAAAATAATAACTCAAAAATACCTTTAAAACAAGCACTGCTTATATATTTATTTATTTTTGTCAAGTTTACAAAAACCGGCCTTAAAAAATTTAAAAATGTTATTGATGACGTGCATCGTAACTTACATAGTATGGAGTATAGTAAACGTTTTCTTCTTATTTTAATTTCTAGGTTTGTCCAGACCTCTTTTTTAATATACTAAGTTTCCTATGGACAATACAATAAAGCAAGTAGAAGCAATATCTTATTCTAACAAAAGGAACAGCTACCTTGAAGACCAAAGGAAATTTTGGGAAGAAAATTGTGGTGTATACTTTCTCTTAAAATATAAAAGATAAATACACAACGAAATATAACAATAACACAACATAACTTATAATATAACTAGGATGTCAGTACTTAACTCTAGCAACAAGAAATAGCTATTTCGAAAAACCAAAAAAAAATCTAGGGTGAAAATTGTGGTAAGCCCTTTAACAAAAATAGAAGTTGCCAACTTCAGTGAGACGGGACTCGGAGAAAACCGGCTATTATAGCGGTCAAGGGTCTTAGACCAAGCCGATAAGTGAGGTTTAGAAAATCTCTCAAAACCGGAAAGAAGAATAGGAAGCAGTCTTGTTCGTCATCAGGGTGGTGTAAATGAAAGAGTGTGGTGCGAAAAGAAAGAAAAGGTGTTAGTGTTGCTTACTGTGTGTTAAACGGTTTTAAGAATTTGGTACATTGGAAGAGAATCTATAAAAAAAGGGGATACAGTAATTTATCATCAAAATTTGTAAAACTTTCTAGTGAATATCCATATTCTGAAAGAAAAAAAATCAATTTAATAAAGTACTTAGTATCAAACAGGTAAACCATATGCTTATGCTTTTTCGTGTCGTCTCCATTTAAAATTTAATAAGACACATAAAGGCAATTGTAATATATGACAAATATTCCTGAACTATCAAAATAAAAGTAACACTTGTCAATATTTAAGGTTAAGTCAGCTACCTCACCGCGAGCACTTTTAAATACAATATAGTGGAAGAGTCATTAACCTAAACCCCGTTGAAGAGTCGACCAGAAAGGTAAAAAGAGTCTCAATAAACAAAATTATAAAATTTTAGATATATATTTGGACCCTGAGATAAAAAAAATAAAGTCAGAGTTAACTCTACACATTATCGCATATACAATGTCACCCAACGCGGGGCAAAAAGAATAAACAGTAAAAATTTAGGGCGTGGCAATGTTAAACGTTCCTAAAAGTATAGTAGTTAACTCCCCAATCCCTACACCGTTCCATGTGAAGTTTCCACTGTTCGAAACAGTGCTGTAAGTCATTTTTCGACAAGAGTTCATGAGCTCCGCCGATTTTGGTTCGGGTTTTTTAAGGCGCTCTTGATTTTAAGGAATAAGTAGAAGTTGCATTAGGTCCGGTGAATATAGTTGATGACAAAGCACAAGAATGTTTTTTTGTTTTTCGCTTAAAATCGCTTCACCGACAACGCGTTGTCTTGGTAGAGGATCCAACCGCTTTTTTTCCAGAATTCGAGCCATTTTTTAATCATGGAGAGTTCTCAGAACTTCGAGGTAATATGCTTTATTTACTTCTCAAATGATATCTTTCACTTTTTCTGTTTTCGTCCGTTGACAAAGTCCTAGGACGTCCTCGTCGCGGGTAGTCTCATTGACGTCCTTGTCGCGGGTAGTCTCATTGACGTCTTCTCTACCTTCTTTAAACATCGTGCCACTCAAAAACTTGTGTACCACTTAAACATTCATAACTATACAGTTGTCTTGTCTTCCGAACATAACGGGATTAAAGAAAAATCAGTCCTGCTATTTAATAGCCACACCTCGTATGTATGCCAGTCAAAATATACTTTATATATTTTCTCTAGTAGGCTAGTAAAATAGAATCCGTTGGTGGAAATAAATGTTGGAAAGCGGGAGATCGTTTCGATCGCTTCTAGTCCAATAACCAGAGCAAAAAAAGTAGGTTCATAATTAATGCAATCTTCTACAGAATTGATTTTCTTGTTGGAAAATGTTCTGGGGTGTCCCCTGAATGTAACGTCAAGTTGGCGGGACGGGGGCGGTTGAGCGTTAGCCGCCATCTTGGAAAACACGTTTTATCAGATATCTCGTGAACCGTGCATCGTACGACAAAAATACTACAGATCATTTTCGTAGATAACAATATTTTCTACAACTTTTATTCGAAACTTTTTTCTGTATAGTGCATAGGTTTATATTTATAGCGCGCCAAACTTTTTTCAACATGGTTATTGCTAAATATATAGTTAACGGTTGATGATACATTAAAAATGGTAATAACCAAATTTGTAGAACACACAATTTCCAATAAGATTTATTTGAAGTTTTTTCTATAAAATTGGTATTTTAAGAGCTATAGCTTGGTAAACTATTGCACGGCGTGAATTATCAGTGGAAATGTTGCTCGTAGTACACCGAACACATTTCATAACACATAAAACGGCGAAAAGTGCTCAGAAAAGTGACAATATTGTGTAGTGAATCTATTAATATTAAAAATAGTGTGAAGAAGTACTCATAATTTATAGATCTTTCTTACTTGCATGAGTAGAACATATTATCATAAAAAATTGTCAATGTAGCAAGATACAATTGTTTGTACATCACGTACATCATAGAAATTAATAATAATAATAATGATGATAATAGTAATAATAATCATGAGAAGGGAAAGGTGGAGAAAAGGATAACAGAGTTCAATGAATGCAAATTAATTTTTTGAAATAAAAAACGGATTAAAACATTTATTTATACAAAAATTGGAACGTTATTTTACGTCATAAGCCTCATCTGTTTCGATGATGAAGGAAGACACTCATCACCTTCCAGATCCCTGTCTTCTGCCTCCGCTATATACGTAGGAGATGAATCGAAAATTTCATCGTCATCGATTTCGTCTTTGATTGCATCCAATGTACACTACAATTCGAAGAAATAATGGAACATTTTAAGCCAGTTTTTCGGCATCCACAGGCAGCCTCGTAATATTTTGTGCATTTGCAAGATATTATTTGCAGCAAACTTGATGATGCGGGAGCCATAGTAGTTCGAATTGGTTGACGTTCATTTGTAGTCCGCTTCCAACCCCATTCTTCAGGATCATGGTAAAATCCAAGCCAAGTTTGAACCTGGTGGTAGTTTCTAAAAGAATGGTAACGTGCCGTATCTTGGGTTGGAGGTAGAAGTGAGAGGTTTAGTTTGGTGTAAAATATATAGTAAAATATATAATAATAATAATTGCTACAACCCATAACCTGAAACCAGGCCCCAGAAGCTATAAACTTGTGCGGGGGGAAGGGGGCGATTATTATTATTACGCAGGCCCTATGTGCGACTGCAGCCGACTTACAAATGGAATAGCGCGAATCCCACATTTTTGTTACAGGCATTAGTGCTAGACATTACACTACCAAGGCTGTGTATATAGGCGCATGATTTAATATATAGCGTTATAATCTCGTGGCTATTGTGCGTCAACTCGGAATTTACAGCATTATAGCTCTTAGACTATTAATTTTATAGAAAAACTTCAAATAAATTTTATTGGAAATTTTGTGTTCTACAAATTTGGTTATTACCATTTTTAATGTATCATCAACCGTTAACTATATATTTAGCAATAACCATGTTGAAAAATATTTTGCGCGCTATAAATATAAATCTAAGCACTATACAGAAAAAAGTTTTGAATAAAAGTTGTAGAAAATGTAATTATCTACGAAAACGATCTAGTACTACAACCGCCCCCGTCCCGCCAACTTGACGTTATATTCAGGGAACACCCCCGAACATTTTCCAACAAGAAAATCAATTCTGTAGAAGATTGCAGAAATAAATTACCCGGTTACTGGCCTATTCGTTTGACGTCAAATATGAGTATCCTAGGTTTGCACGGTCGCTCGACTCGAGCTTACCTGAGGGCATCAAAAGAACCACGAAATCTTCGGACCTTTTTTAGTTTTTCGCTTATAACTCCAAAGCGGTGCTTTCCAACGAAAACTTTATTATTACAAGAATTAAAGAGCATTAACTTCTGCGTCGGATGAGTATCCAACACTTTAAATTCGGTCCAGTGCACAGTGGTCCCGTAATAGGTCAAAACCTAAAAATATTTTAGTTCGTTTTCCCGTAATTTATTACCATTTAATTATTAACTGATTACCATTGTACATCGTGGTATAGATAGATACCGGATAATTAAACATTAACACTTTTGTTTCGACCTCGAAAGTGAATACATCGTACCCTACATATTTAATGTTATCAGTTAGTCATTACTTGAACTAGTCTTTGTTAACTATTTTGGGGTAATTTGGTGTTTGTGCGTATATTCTACAATGGAAATCTCAAGAAACAGATATGTTCTTTTATTTTTAATTGATTCTGATTGTTTTCTTTTTCAAAATATTTGAAATTATATACCTACAGAGAGGTAGGTATTTATAGTAAAATCTTCTTCAAGTGTAGTCTTTGTGTAGTCTTTTAACTATGTTCCCCCACTCTCCCCCTGCTGGTTTTTTCTTTATTTTAAAGCTCAATACCTTTATATTATAAAACAACAACAATCTCTTGCTGAAATTTGCTTGATGTCATTTATTAGACTGTTATGTCTTCCTAGACGCACATTTGCGATCTCTGTAGGATTTTGTTACCATTTGTTGTTTCTAGAGAACGTTTAATATATATTATTTCCTTTCAGCAACTTCTTATAAGTATATCTTTGCAAAAATGTATATCTTATGTAGTTCCTGGATAAATATATAAACATTAACACCTTTGTTTATTACTCGACTGTGAACACATCGCATCGTGCATAATTAATATAATAGAACTTGTCTTTGTTAACTATTTTGTGGTAATTTGGCGTTTTGTGCATATGTTCTACAATGGAAGTCCAAGAAACAGGTATGTTCTTTTACATTCATGGTTCCGAAGTCATAGATCACGCGTTATTGCCTATTGGGGAACTCTCTGAAGAAGCTGCCAAGTCAACTAATAAGATGATTAAGTCATTTAGATGGGATGACACTAGAAGAATGTCACGTATAACAACCAATATAGATCTATTGAATAGGTTACTACTGAACTCTGATCCATACATTACAAGCCTTGGAAAACTACCTCCTAAAAAGAAATCTATTTTCTCTCGGGCTGTTCTTAATTTATTAGACGAATAGGTATAAGTAGGTGTTTATATCACTAATATAACGTATATTAAGATATACTTATTACTTAAGTCTATAGTGTAAATTGTATGATGTTAGTTTTTGTTATGAAATAGCTGTTTGCTCTACTATTCTAAATATTTTAAAAACAAAACGTAGTTACCGTTCTATTTTTAGAATTATTTCAATAATTATTTTTTAAATTTACTTTTTTATACTATTTTAAAACTGTTTTATTTTATCTTAATTGTGTAGAAAGCAATACTTAGCAAATTTGTTATCTTTAATTTCACTGAAAAGACATTTTAGATATATAAATCAGTTTACCTCCTGGAATACATCATGTATGATAGTTATGACCACCTTACAATGAGAGCGGTACATACGCGGGACCACAGTGCAGTGGTATGATCGAAATCGACGGTCGAGAAACGACAATTTTTGTCGAGGCACGAAGGGCCTCCACATTAGTCTTCCGCCCAGGGCCCCCACTACGGTTAATCCGGCCCTGAGAATACTTGATGTCAAATGAAGCGATCGAAACGATCTCCCGCTTTCCAACATTTATTTCCACCAACCGTCCCCATCGGGTCTAATTTTACTGGCCTATGGTTAATTTGTTTGGTTTTTGAAATAACTACCCAGCGAGCTGAGAGGGTGGTTTATGGGTTTATTTTAAAACTATAGCAATTATCTTTTATATGATACTAGCGAGCACTGCCTGTTCTTCGAACTTCGAATTAAATTCACTTATTCACTTAATATAATAATAATGTGGGCACGAATCCTGAAATTGTTTTCACAGCAAAAGAAAGCTGCTTTTATGTCAGCTTTTTCTTTTTTTAAAGTAACAATTTACACCGCGAAGTGGCGCTAGCTATCAGGACCACTCTGTAGGATACAGTGGCGTGCGGTGAGAATTTAGGATAGGGAAGCAACCACGATTTTAATTATAATACACCTAGGTACAGGCGCGGATTAACGGGGAGGGAATAATCCCCCCCCCCAATTTAGAAATAAGTTTACACAGAATAGAAACAAATAATGTTTGTTTAATGATTATTTATTAAAACAATTATTTTTCCAAAGATTTCCCCCTCAAAATACTTCTCTGGATCCGCCCCTGCTAGGTACAATAAAAAACAGTGTTATAATTATTAAGCTTAAAAGTTTTTCAAAGAAGCATTTTTACACTTTATATTTATGGAATTTGTTGACTATCATTCTTTATTTAAAAAAAAACTACTACTACGTATCAATTTTCCAGTCTTAGCAAAATACCGGTACAGGTTTTAATCTTTGTTGTTAAATTTGAAAGATCTGGTTTTGATCTGCCTTTCTTAATAATTTGTAATTTCTCTCCAAAACTGTATGCGAAAAATTCCTTATTAATAATTTACAAACTGAACAAAAAATCGTCCCGATTCGGCTATATGGAAGGTACTCGAACCTTTCACCGAAGCAGTTGAATTTGTAGTCGTCACGATAATGCAATTTTAAATTTGCATACATGCAAACTAAATAGAACTATTCGTCTTTAAAAAAATCCAACTTATAAATTAAAATAATAAAATGCGACAAAATACAGTCTCATTCGCAGATTTACACTACTTAAGTAACACTAAATCGAACAAATAACCAAATTATAATAAATAAACATTTGGGAACGAAGCACAATAAAAATAACGCCCAAACAATGTTAACAGCATCCGTATACTATAACACCCCACGCTCGCTGATTCACGCCAAGGTTAAGAGAAGAGCATTTGTAAACAGTGCTTATATGAAATGTATGTATCACATTTGAATCGGTATTACCTTTCCGTGCAAGTTTAATGAGCCTAATTTAAAATAGTACTCAAAATAGTTATACTTTTTGCTGTACAGAGTTGATATTGAGCTTTAATTTGATAAATATTTCAATTTAAATAAACGATAACCATAATTTTACAAAAGTATTTTTGTTAGCATTGTTTTTATTTTTAATAAATTCTCAAGGCAAGCATTGCTTCCATTGCTTCCATGGACCGCACGCCACTGGTAGGATATAAACCCCACACAGGCTAGTTATATAAACCCAGTTACAAGCTCATAGGTTGATCACACTTCCCTATAATCTTTTGCAAAATTATAATTTGAGACTGTAATGAGATTGCAAGATATGGTGGTAAATGTTTTTATATGATAAGAAATTTTACACAATATTTCGAAATGTGGTAGCCAAATGTGATTTTTTGTTATTTTTGGACACAAGCAGTACATTAATAATATGGGTAGAATACTGGGTTTTACAACTTTATGTAGTTTAAGTATAAATGATAAACAATTTTCTATTAATAGGAAAATTTTATCAAAATCTTGAACTCTTGGTGTCACCGGTTTTGATGAAAATTGGCAGGTTGTTCGTACAGGGTTATGGTGTTCTTATTGACAAACTTTTAGAGTCTTTGAGTTTTCCCATGACTCGTAGTAGATTTTCAAAGTCACAGAAACTGTCAACATGGAGGAAATTTGGAATTTATTTTATTGGTTCTTGAAATTATGTCACTTTTTGGTATAAACATCAAAAGCGATGCCATTTTAAGGAGATCGTACAATTAGTGGATGTGAGTCACATATATGGCGTGTTTACATTGCCGGTAGAAGACGAATAACAATGCTGCATCAAACTATGCAATTAATGCAAAAAGGCACATGTTAGTATTTAGTATTACTAGCAGTAGGTAAAAGAACTTGCAATATTCTAGAAAATTCAAATTTCATGTTTGACTTTTCTTACTAATCAAATATGTAAGTCGTGATTATGTTAAAAACTTAGAACAAATAATGAATCTATACTACAATTGCTCATCTTAAATCAGAAATGCATGTAATCTAAGAAAATGACTTCATATTCTCTTTTCTTTGAAGATAAAGATTTGTTAAATAATGGACTAAAAGACTCAATATAAACAAAAAACAAGCGATAATAAATATCTATATTGTATGTCTTTGTTTCTGTAATTTTCTTTAATTAATTTGATTTGCTATTTGCAATTTCTAGCGTTACGCATTCTATATATTCTATGTTTCAATAAACACATGGTATGTAGAGCTTTCTAATATTTGGTAAATTATGAGTTACTATCTTCCTCATTTTTCCTACTAGTTATTTTTCATGAAATGCGAAATAGATGCGAATAGATAGAGTTTGCAATCAGAACAAAAAATGAGTGTCACATGTTGTCTGTAGTAATTGTAGAATAATTCTAACTGGAAGGACTTCTGGTGGAAATGTAAAGTTGAACTTTGGTCAGTCGATGTTATCCATCTAATTATGCAACAGTCTGAAATTGTTGTTTAACGCAGATTGGGTACAAGAAGAAAACTAAGCGTAATATGGACGATGCAGATGAATGTTAAATAGAAAGCCTTTATTTAATACACAGAAGATAATTCTACCCTCCTATATTAAATTTGTGGGTCCACAAATAAGAAAAATAATTCAAGACCAGAAGTTTGAACAATGTTTATCAGAAAAAGAAACTGTGGCTTGGACATCACTAAAGAATGTAGTATTTCCTGAAAAACAAAAGAAGCAATGATTATAACTTATTCTCGATTTAATAAAAACAATTGGTGCTAAAATGTCATTAAAAATTCCTTTTTTTAGATTCTCACTTCGATATTTTCCAGAAAGATTTTTTAAAAAAATTGTAGGTTCCATATGCGATGAACAAGGAGAGCGCTTCCATCAATATATGCGAACTATAGAATACCGTTATCAGGGATGGCGTAACAAAAATATGATGGAGATTATTGTTGGTTGCTTGTAAGGAAACTGATCAGTTTGCATACACAATAACGAAAATTAAGTACCAAACATTTTTAATTTTTGTGAGATAAGATATATTAGCTTTTATTAAATTGTGTTTCCTTAATATCTTAAAATCCTGACGTGATAAAATTTTTCTAAAATCAGATTTAGATTCAGTAGACAAAAATACGTTAGAAATTGATTTTCATTTACTTAGAGGAAAAACGAGTCGTGGTTGTACAGACGTGTGCTGCTGTAAATATTTATTATAGTGAAATATACGAGGGACGTTTTTTTTCAACCTCCGATAGGCTCCGATAAAAGACAAATGTATATAAAAAAATCATTTTATTACTAAAAGTTCTGTATACTTATGGTTACTTTTCGACATACTCACTATAAAGATTGAGGCATTAGTCGTATCTGTGGACAAGCTTTCCAATACCGTCTTCATAAAATGTTGCCGCCAACGCATTTAAATGAGTCTTGACGTTGTCTTCAAGATCCTCGGTAGTTTGGAAGCATTGTCCTCCGAGCCACATCTTAAGTTCAGGGAAAAGATGAAAATCACTCAGTGCTAGGTCAGGACTGTATGTCGGGTGATTGAAAATGTTCCATTGAAATTGCTCAAGGAGCCATTGGATTGCAACAGCAGTGTGTGTACGGGTTTGTCATGGATCAGAACAAATTCCAGAAGTCAGCATTCCTCTTCTCTTGTTTTGAACAATATAAGTATAATATAATATAATAAGTAATATAAGTTCGTTACTGCTCAAAAAGGTGACTTTCTTCGTATTAATGTAATGTCTTCGGAAGATTATCGCGCTCTTACAACATTTCTTTGTGATAACAGATTAAATCACCATACTTTTAAAAATCCGCAAAATAAAGATATATCAATAATAATTCGTGGCATTCCAATATCTGTATCTACTGAAGAAGTTGAAGAAGAGTTAAGAAAGAATTATGCTGTAACTAAAGTAGCAAGATTGTACAACAAAGAACGTAAGCCTATATCTATCTGTGCGGTAGACGTCAGTAGCAGTACCGAAGGTAAGAGAATACTAGAATTAGACCGAATTGGTTATTGTATACTGTATAGTCACCGTCGAGCAGAGAAGAAAAACAAATCACCCACCTCAATGCAAACGCTGTCAAAGGCGGGGTCATACCAGAAATTACAGCCACTTACAACCACGTTGTGTAAAATGTCTTGGAGCACATTTATACACAGACTGTCCGAAAAATCGAGATGAAACGCCGAGATGTGTCAACTGTGAGGGAGACCACCCTGCAATCTATAAAGGCTGTCCCCAACTTATAAAAATTACCCAGAAACAAGTAAATCAACAGAGAACACCTGAATCAAAAAATAGAAACAACAGATCTTCAAATGGTCTCAATCTATATAATAATACAGTAACACCAGGTACAACATACGTTAGCGTGGGTTCAAAAGGTACAACCCACACTATTACATCGAAGACAACAGCCAAAACATAAATAGTCTTTCTGTTATTTTAGAAAAACTTGTCGAATTACTCATCCCACATTTAGATAAACTTATTCCTCTTATAACAGCAATTCTTCCGAGACTTTTAAGTAATGGCTCAAAATAATGTCAGAGTAATCAACAACTTAAGAATTGTGAACTTTAATGCAAACGGTTTAAAATCCCAAAGAACTCTATTTATATCTTTTCTTGATCGATACGGTGTTGACATTTGTTGTGTTTCCGAAACACACACTTCAATACCAATGATTCGTTAAAATTCCAAAAAACGTAGTTTAATATCTCTAACAAACATTGAAGCAATCGCCATTAAAGTATGCATTGAAAACAATCAAGACTTGGTGATAATTGCAGCGTATAAACAACCAAGACTCAATTTGCTTGAAAATGATTTGAAAGTCTTATTCCAAACCGATGAATCTGTACTTGTGATAGGTGATCCAAATTGCAAAAACACCATGTGGAACTGCAGAACGAATAATACAAACGGTGTTAGACTTTTCAATCTTACTGCAAATTACGGAATTCAAATAGCAGCACCAGACGAATACACTTATTACCCAATCAGAACCGATCATCAACCAGACATTCTCGACATAATATTATATAAGAACTTCAACTTACCTATATACCAGACAGTCCTTACTGAAATGGATTCTGATCATTTGCCGGTTCTAATTACGTTTTATGTAACTCCAGTTCAGACAACGTTACCTACCAGGCTAATAAACGGCAAGGTTGATTGGACTAAATTTTAAACCACACTTGACAACAACATGAAGAACGTTAGCCCTATATCGTGGGCTTACAAGCAGAAGACACTAAGTCAGAAAATACAGTTTTGAGTAAATCGCATTTTAATGTTTGTGAGCCTTTCATAATTATTCATGAAATAAATCTAATGCCTTTGGTACATGTATGTAAGTCCCTTAATATTGAATATAGGACTTAGTGCGTTCTTGCAGTCAACAGAACGTGAAACTTCATGAGAGAGGTAAAATTGACTTAGTGCGTTTTTCTTGTAAGCCCACGAATTATATACTCGTCAAGAAATCGATATAGCAGTTAACCACTATACAGAAGCAATCAATCGCTAAATCTACGACGCTGTATTCATACAGAAAGCGAACTTCTATCTATACCCCTATACAAATTCTAAATCTTATTAGAGAGAAAAATAGAGCGTCAAGTAAAATGGGAGCTAGATAATCTAAGAATAAGCTCTTATAAAAAATACATCATTTTTAATGGCGACGCGAGTACCGATTACATCGACTCCGTCACACAGCAAAGAAACGAGCAATTTAACTGCAGAGAAACAGCGAGTAAATTTTCGAAAAGTACACAGTGATTATATCATAGAGTCAAGTAGATAAATCATCAAAAACAAGTCAGACAAGAAATTGTAAAGAGTGATTAAGTGCAATTTAGTGAAATTAAATATATATGCAAGGAAATACGAAAAAATAGTGCATATGTAAAGTGAAGTGTTTATCAGTCTTCGAGGGGCCGACCGGGGCGGATAAGCGAGAGCAGGCAGGCATACGGCCGCAAGATAAACTATTAGGCCAGACGATACTGGTAAATATAAAAATTTGATTTGTGTTTTTGTTTTTGATTTAAAATTAGGAGTAGTTAAAATCCACATAAACTTCCAAATAAATAAAGATAAATACAACAGAAATGGTTAATACAGATAGTGAGTCAACAGACGGTGAAAAAAGGAAGAGAGAGAATGCAGAGGATGACAGCGAAGAAGAAGGAAAAGCCTTTGCCAAGAATAAGAAAACAAGCAGAACACCAGAAAAAGATAAACCAAAGAAGGAGAACAAATTAGATCGAGTCCTAGATTTACTACAACAGCTAACACTAGATGTGAATCTAATAAAACTTGAGCAGATTAAAAGTAACAAGGAATTAAGTGAGTTAAGGAAAGAAAATGAGAAGCTGATGAAGGAGAATAATAACATTAAAAGTGAAAATAGCATGATTAAAAAAGAGATACAATATATAAATACAAGGGTAGAGCAACTAGAAAAAGAAAAGCGACGGAATAATATTGTTATACAAGGATTAACGCTGAACGATAATAATGCACCGAAAATAAAGGAAGATACCGAACAATTCTTGAAGGAAAAATTAGAAGTGAACGTACTGGTTAAAAGTGCGTATAAGATAGGAACAAAAACATGTTTAGTTGCTCTTGAGAATTTCGAAGATAAAAGAGAAGTAATGAAAAATAAAATTAAATTAAAAAATGTACGAGGTGAGAAAATATTTATTAACAACGACCTAACTAAACACGAAAGAGAAATAGACGCGCAGATAAGGAAAAGAGCAGAGGAGGAAAGAAGTAAAGGAAGTAGGGTCAGAAATGGATACCAAAAACTGTTCATTGATGGGAGAGAATGGAAATGGAATAAAGAAAAGAACGATTTAGAGGAGGTGGAGAGTAGAGAAAAACAATTACCAAAAAACTAATAACAACACAGGACACGGAAAACAAAGAGAACGACAAGGGCAATGGAGAAAGGAATAGGATTGGACAAATGGATTTAATACACAATAAGGAAATACTAAAAGCAAATAAGAATAACAGAATATGGAAACTGGCAACCTGGAATATTAGAAGTTTATCTGGAAAAGAAAACGAGTTAATAAATGAATTTATTAAAGCAAAATTAGATATATTAACTATAACGGAGACTAAGAAGAAAGGCAAAGGAATAATGAAATTTCCAGACGGACACGTACTTATTTATAGTGGAGTAGCAGAGAATAAACGAGCAGCAGCGGGAGTCGGCTGTATAGTTAAAGAAAAAGATACAGTAAATATCCAAAACTGGAAGGGCTGGAATGAGAGAATACTAACGGTAGAACTAAAAGAAATAAATGGAGAGAAAATAACAATAATAATAGTATATGGTCCAGATGAGAATGATTCTAAGGAGAACAAAAATAAATTCTGGGAAGAACTAACGAAAATAACGGAAAACAGCAAGGGAAATATATTCGTAGCAGGAGATTTAAATAGCAGAGTGGGAATAAATGAAAATAAAAATATAAAAGCAGTAGGAAAATTTGGCGAAATAACAAAAAACAACAATGGAGAACGACTAATAGACTATTGCACACTAAATAACTTAATAATAGCAAATACATTTTATAAACACAAAGACATACATAAGTTTACAAGGGAAGTACCGACCAGGAAGGAAAGATCGATAATAGACTATGTATTAGTAGAGATAAACAACAGAAAAACAGTCAAAGATGTTAAGGTTAGAAGAGGGGCAGAAATATTCAGTGACCACTATCTACTAGTGGCAAGAGTAGAAAGAGAAGAAAGTAATACTGAAGAGGTAAGAAAACAGACAGCCAAGAAAGTAGAATTTCAAACAGTAAAAACCCATAAATTAAATAATGAAATAATAAGGAGTAGATACAAAGAAAGTATTAGTAGAAAAATAAGAGAACTGCAAAGTATAGAGGTAACAAATCTAGAACAGTTATGGGGAATGTTTAAAAAGGTAATCCTAGAAGCAGCAACAGAAGTATGCGGAACAACTAGAACAACAAACACCAAAAAACAAACAGCATGGTGGAATGATAACATTAAGAAACAGGTTAAGATCAAAAAAGAATTATGGAAGAAATATTTAAGTAACAGAAAGGAAGAGACCTATAAAAAATATAAAGAACAAAGAATAAGAGTTAAAGATTTAGTGCTACAAGCTAAACAAGAAACATGGAAAGATTTTGGAGAGACACTGGAGAAAAATAGCAAGGAGAATCAGAAACTATTTTACAAAATACTAAAATCAGTACGAAACAGTAAACCAATGCATGAGAGTAAGATCAGAAATAAGAGAGGTGAAATCTTAATAGGGGAACAGGAAACTATGGAAAGATGGAAAGAGTATTTTGAAGAGCTGCTGAACCCGACAGGATTAGAGGAAAACAAGAAGGATGGAAAAGAGGAAGGACAAAAAGAGGGAAAAGTAAAGAAAATTTTCGTTATGACATCAGAAAACGAAGACACTGGAAAAATAGAGATGCAAGAAATGAGAGAAGCAATAAAAAGTATAAAAGCCGGTAAAGCAGCTGGACATGACCAAATCAAGGCAGAAATGATAAAAAATATGAGCGAAGATGGAGAAAGATTATTATTAGCTATATATAATAAAGTTTGGAGGGAAAAAATAATACCTAAAGAGTGGGAAGTAGGGAAAATACTCCCAATTTATAAAAAAGGAGATAGAACTAACTGTGACAACTACAGAGGAATTACCCTACTAAGTATACCCATGAAAATTTACGAACGAATATTGGAGAGAAGACTAAGGGAAAAAATTGAAAATACGTTAACACAATCGCAAAGTGGATTTAGAAAAGGTTTTAGTGTACAAGATCACATAAGCACCATAAAACAGATAATCGAGAGATCAGTGAAATATAATACAAAAATGCTATTTGCGTTCATAGACCTGAACAAAGCGTTCGATAGAGTAAGTAGAAATATGGTGTGGGAAAGCTTGACCAGGAGAAAAGTCGATGATAACTTGGTAGATGCGATTAAGAGTATATACAGAAACAACTCCAATTATGTAATCAGCAGAAACAATAAGTCAAAAAGCTTTGAGATGAAAGAAGGACTTAGACAAGGAGGAGTTCTGAGCCCAGTGCTATTTACAGTATTCATGGACGATATCATAAAGGAATGCAATAAAAATGTTAAAAAGCTAAAACTGGGATATAGGAATTTACAAGTAGTGGAGATAGCAGAATGTGCATTTGCAGATGATGTTGTAATAATGGCAGCAAATGAAAGGGACCTACAAACTAACCTACAGATCTGGAACGAAGCTTTAAAAAAACATGATATGAAATTAAACACGGATAAGACTAAAGTGATGGTAATATCAAAGGAACCTTGCAAAATAAAAATACAAATAGAAGGTAAATACATAGAGCAAGTAGAGCATTTCGAATATTTAGGGGTTACAATAGAAGAAACTGGAAGACAAGAATTAGATCTCATAAAGAGAGTAGAAAAAGCCAATAAAATATACTACGCAATGAAAGACAAGTTTATTAATAAAAGAGAAGTCACACAGCAAACAAAAATGAATGTATACAAAGCAATATATAGGCCTATACTAACGTATGGATGTGAGACATGGGTTACATCAAGTAGGATGAAAAATAAAATACAAGCAGCAGAGATGAGGTATTTGAGAAGAGTAAAAGGGATAACATTAAAAGATAGGATAAGGAACGATGTAGTGAGGAAAGAACTAGGAATCGAATCGATACAGACATTTATAGAGAAGAGACAACTCAGCTGGTGGGGTCATCTGCAGCGTATGGAAGACAGCAGGCAGGTTAAGCAAGTATGGAATACAAAAGTCATCAAAAAAAGGGACAAAGGAAGGCCAAGAGAAACATGGGATGATGTAGTGGGAAAAATATTAGTTAAAAAAGGAAAATCCTGGAAAGAAGCAAGTAGTGCAGCGAAAAATAAAAAAGAGTGGAGTAAGTTTGTGCACCAAAATTAAATTATTGTGGGTGAAAGTGATGGTCAAAGTTTAAGTTTTGAGGTAAAAAATGAACTTGATTTTATCTACGTAAATTATTTTGATTACATTTTAGTTTTTGTTGCATTGATTAATTATAAACAGTGAAAGTTAGTTTAAGATGTACTATGTATTTAGAATTAAAATTAAGTTAGTTTGTCAAAGAGGTAGATAGTGTAAACAATTGTAACCCTACACCAAGTGGTAATTGGGTGTTATGATAATATATATATATATATATATATATATATATATATATATATATATATATATATAAAAAATACATCGAGGTATGGCAGCCTGGTGATCCCACAATGTGGAAAGCTACCAAAAGAATTCTGAGGCAACCAAACATAATAGCACCTCTAGTAGACCAAAACAATAGGTTTTACAGTTCTGATGAAGAAAAATGTAACTACTTAGCAACTTGTTTACAAAATACTTTCACCACGGATATAGAAGAACATGATATAATTGCTGAAGAAGTTAGTAATCAGCTAAGTAACTATGAAATGAACGAAAGTACAGATTTTGAACCAACCACGGTGGAAGAAATTAAGTCAATTATTGTACAACTTCCCAATAAAAAATCTTCCGGACATGACTTAATCACGAATATTATTTTAAAGAATTTATCAGCGGAATCCCTTGCTTTTTTTGCTAGTTTATTTAATGCAATACTACGTATAGGCTATTTCCCAAGTGTTTGGAAATATGCTCATGTAGTAACATTTTTAAAACCTGGAAAAACAAAAACTATTCAAACAGTTACAGACCTATAAGTCTATTAACAACTTTATCAAAGGTTCTAGAAAAAGTAGTTTTTATTCGACTCGACAAAGTATTAGAACAGCATCACATAATACCACATCACCAATTCGGATTTAGAAAAGGCCGTTCCAGTTCACAATAACTGCTTCGTATCACTGAGATTATAGAACGTGGATTTGAAAATAAATACTATACTGTCATAATATTTCTCGATATTGAAAAAGCATTTGACAAAGTTTGGATAGATGGTCTAATTTACAACTGAAATTGCCAGATTACCTTATTCGAATATTATCATCCTTTTTACAATATCGAACGTTTTCTGTGCGTATCAACTCGTTTAATTTCAAACATAAAACCTTTAAAAGCGGGAGTTCTGCAGGGGAGTATATTAGGTCCTATACTCTTTAATATTTACATGCACGACATTCCAATTTCCAATAATTCTATGCTATCCACGTTTGCTGATGACACAGCAGTAATCGTACAAGATTACGACCTGCGCAGTGCAGTTAACTATCTACAAACAGCAGTAGATGAAGTAACAGTCTTTTTCAATAAATGGAAAATCAAAATAAATACTGCTAAATGCCAAACAAAGATTTTTACTCTGCGCAGAATCTATATAGAAGAAAATATAACAATCAATGGCACTCCAATTATATGGAACAACAGAGATTCGGCTATTAAATACCTGGGCTTATATATGGATACCCGTCTAAGTTGGAGTTTCCACATCAATAAGAAGATTAATGAATGCTAAGTCCGACTTCGATCTTTATATCCCATAATAAATTAGAAATCTCCTTTACACATAGAATGTGCGTTACTCATATATAAGTCAATCATACGACCTATTCTAACATATGCTTGCTGTGTCTGGGGCAACACATCAAAAACGAACCTTAGAAAACTACAAAAATTCAAAATAAAGTTTTAAGAATAGCAATCAACGCTCCATGGTTTGTGAGAAATGATCAGATCCACTACGAACTTAGTATGTAAACAATCAGTGATCACATATACATAATAGACTCAAACGAAGATTACCACAAGACATATTTAACAGATGATAATGATTAGCTAATCAAACTGTATTGTTTATATTAACTGTTCCTAACTTATCGTTATTGTCAATTTTGTATCCATGAAATTAGCTATGTATAGCAATTAGTTTGCTGAGCTAGCTTAATAAATTTAAAAAACAGGAAAAACAGTGTAAACTAGTGTAATTACATCCAACAAATAATTATCAGTGATTAAACGATAATGTTTTTGATTGTGCATGATATTAACTCCACAAATAAATACATTAAGTCAAAATGAAACATACAATGTCAAACACAAATCAGAAATAAAATTTATTGCGTGGTTCAATTCATGTGAGACTCGTAACACCTGAAATATGTAAACGCTTAGAATAATTTCCTAAGAAGTTATAACACGCATCTGAACTAAGAGCTCATTCTACTTTTCCCTTTTGCATTTTTAATTGTGAATGGTTTTGCTGCTTTTATAGGAAGAATATCTTTATAGGATATTTTTTGTTGTATCTTTTACATGTCAAAATAGATAAGATTTTTAAAAAAGATTACTTTTCATAAACTGATTACATTTTAATCAAGTTTTGAACTAGAAAAGCACGTATCTAAAATTTATATTCCGATGCGTTGAGCTTGTTGAAGCATAAAATATTCATTTTCTAGACGGTATATTGGACGATGTCCCAAGAGGACGAGACTATATTTATTACTGAACTTGACCGGTAAGAATATCCTTATGGACGCATTCAAGATGCTGGAGGTTTTCCTGAAGACATAATATTATACTTTGATGACATCTTTTATAATATTCTATCTTTCTACCCACTGCTACTTTATTACTTCATTCTGAATAAAGAGGTAAAGATTTCTGTTAAAAAGAAAGATCCATGGCTTTCGCTTACATTGTAGAAAACTTTTATTAAAAATATAAAAAAGTACAAAACAAATTTGCCCTTTTGCATTTTTTATGGAGTAAAGTTGTTTATAGTATTTTCGGCAAATACTAATCGCACAATAAAGCCGATGGAAGTTAAATATTTGACTAAAATAACCATATCAAAAGCAAACAAAAAATACACATGAGAACATGCATGTGTGCTTCACGTTTCATGTAACATTGGTTTAGGATCAAAGGAAAGTTTTATGTTGAATCCCATTTTGCTGTTTGTTCAACCACCCGCAACATGACCCGTTGAAACGATAGAATTTGTGGTCTCCTGTCCGTACAAACAATTCCAATATTTGCTATTTGCAATTTTAATCTCATCTCCTTATTAACTCTGCAAAAAAGTCAAACAAAATGAGAAATAATAAAGTTATATTATGTGGTTTATATAAATGTTTAAATTTTTTGATTTTCTTTTTATCTCAGGGCAGTACTAAAAGGTTGAATCTAACGCTGTTAGTGGTAAAATTGATGCACTAAAAGCAATCTCCATTGCATTAAAGGCATTCAAGAGAATATAAGATAATGAAGGGTTTATTGAAAGCAAGAGAGAGCTGTAAAGTTACAATAACAAGATTGACACTAAAATTCTAGTAGTCCATTCAGGTCGGGATTTAATCAATCAATCCATTATATACGTTGTGTATAGTACATCGTGATTTCATTGCTGCGCTATACGCTGGATAGTTAGAGAGTAATCGATCATGTTTTTTACGTTCTTTATCATTCTCTAGAAACCTCTATCAAAAAGAACAGATTAATACAAGCTTTCTGAGGTTGAGATAAAAGGGTAGCCCCTTTTCTTTGCTGTGTCTTAAAGATGCGAAACACTGGGAAGGAAAGGTAGGGGTTTTCCTGATCGCCGTATTGGAAGCTGCAAGAGATAAATTATGTGTGAGCTTCCGAAAAGTGTATCTAATTATTAAAGATAGATTCTTCAACCCAAAAAAATTAACATTACTTTTTTAGGATTAGGATTCATTAAAACATAGGAATAAATTAAAATTATAAAATATAATTACATATTTTGATATACAGGGTACGTCAGTGAAGCGGGAAAATTTAAAAACTTGGTAATTCATTTGGGTGAGGGCGCTGAACTTGATGATATAATATCAGTCATTTATTGCCATTTAGTAAACATGGAACAGTGGTCAGGTGCACATCGTGCTTTCTGTGTTAAATCATTTTATAAAAATGGTGATTCCGCGATAACTGTACGGTTATTTCGCAATCAGTTCAATATTCCGCGTCATGGGCAGGTACCGTCTGTTCATGCAATTAACTTATGGGTTAAAAAGTTTGAAGAAACTGGGTCCACAATACATTTAAAACATAAAGGAGCAGCAAAAAGTGTTAGAACGCCAGACAACATTGATAGAGTTCGAACTGCCATAACACGCAGTCCAAAATGTTCTGCGATTAAACATGCATTAGCATTGGATATCAGCGAACCATCGATACGTCGAATCTTGTATAAGGATTTAAGTTTTCACCCCTATAAAATTCAAATTGTTCAAGAATTAAAAGATGCTGATTTTGTTGCTCGCATGAATTTTTGTCAAGAAATGCTGCATCGTTTGGATGGCGATGACAACTTAATCCACCATATGTTTATGTCAGATGAAGCCCTTTTTCACCTGAACGGCTACGTAAATAAGCAGAATAGTCAATATTGGAGCGCTGAAAACCCACTTCAGTTACATGAGAAACCATTGCACAGTCCGAAGGTCACAGTGTGGTGTGCACTTTCGTCAGCTGTCATTGTTGGACCGTTTTTTTTTTCAAGACGATCGAAGAAACGCTGCAACTGTTACTGCAGCACGTTAAACAAGCATGGTCACAACATTTTTGAGGCAAGAATTGGTTCGATTTCCACAAATTACGTGGTTCCAGCAAGACGGTGCTACAAGTCATACTGCTCGTGTGTTTATTACTGCTGTAGGAGAACTCTTTCCGAATCATGTCATATCACGGGAAAAACGGGGACATTGTTTGGCCAGCTAGATCTCCTGATTTGTCCGCATGCGACTTTTTTCTTTGGGGTTTGCTCAAGAGCAAGGTGTATGTCGAGCGACCGCATACGTTAGCGAAACTAAAATTAAAAATTCAAGAAGAAGTTGCACGCATTACACCGACCATGTTAGGGCGAGTAATGGAAAATTTTCGATTAAGACTGCAAGAGTGAGTAGATCGTAATGGTCTCCACCTGCCAAGCATTATTTTTAAAAAATAAAATGGCGTCTCTTATTTAACAGAAAATTGTAAAAACATTCATGCTAAAATAAAAACTTTTAAATAGAAGAGTTTTAAATTTTCCCGCTTCACTGGCGTACCCTGTACTTACTTATAGAGTTTTCAATTGGCTGCTCTGGAGTGCTTTTAGATTGCTCTGAGAGCAAATTCCGTATTCTATTGGTTTACCTGACATTCCGGGCATCGAGATTTGCATGTTCGATTGCGGCAAGCGCTCTGTGTAAAAGCACACCGAGAGTGCTCTTCATTGATCTGTTCCACGAGACAAATCAATTCAGATCAAAACAAAAACCTAACCTCTAATTCATTCGTACCTGCGTTACTTTAACTGGAAAAAGGCATTCAAAGTATTATTATGGATGATGAAATATGTTTGACTTTATTAGAAATTTTTATCATCACATTCGTCTAGGGATAAGAAAATTGAAGCTATTATTGGATATTTAAATGAGAAACAACTATTATGCAAAGTTCGTAATTTTCTGGAGACGATTTCTTTTTCTGATAAATCAGTAGGTTTGCTATAATAATAGGTACACAATACAATATTTTGTCTATTTCGCGTATACAAAGATTACTTTGTGACACTGTTTTTGTGAAAAACAGTTACACAAAGTGCTACTTTGTGCAACTGAAAGTAGTGATTTTTTTATTTGTAAGGCTGGCAGTAGGTAAGTAAATTTTGCTGCCAGCCTACTCTGTCATGTCATTCTGTCAACGAAGTCCAGTGTCAGACGTAAATACGTAATAAGCAATAACACAGCTATATTCTGATTTCAAGATCAAAATTAGATTAAAAAGTCAAAACGTATATCGCTTGTCGATATTGAGGTAAATTTAATTGAGTTGAATGATGTACACCTCCATTTCATCAAATATTTTTTTCAGTTTTTACCTACTAATGGGAACATAAACAAGGTGTTAGGAAGAATATAAAAAGGAAAGGAATAATGCTCGACAACCAACCCGCGGAAGTATTTTGGGGGCACATTATCCAAAAGAAAAGCACTTTCGCGTGATAGGTACTAATAAGTATTCATTAACTGGCGCCGTTTTGAAAATTTGAATGTTATGATGGTCAGAAATAACAGCGAGAATAATGAAACATATTTCATTTTAAGAAGCTTTAAATTCAAACAAAGCGCGGCTAATAGCGGATTTTCTACGAAAATGCGCTGAAAAGCTTGTTGGTTTTCCGGATCAAGTTGATGGTCGTGAATCCCGTGTCCGTCCCTACTCAAATTTCATTTGCATTATTTAGATTTAGAGGTTAGGTTAGTTATTTTCTATTGTTGTATGTTAAGCAGTTTTGATGTATTAAAATGTTTATTGTAATAGAAACAGTAAAACCTTGATTGAGTACATGATTGTCTTATCAAAATAATTATTTATAATAAAAATACATTTTTATCTTATATCAGAAGAAACAACTAAGCTGTCACATTTTTTAAACTTGAATTTTTTCCTGCCTACGTGATTTTTTCAAAATGACAGTGGATGTCATTGTATGCGTTATCAGTTATTACCAACATTACCACATCAAAAATACCCGCGTGTACATTTTCCTATTTCTTTAAAGTAAATTGTAAATTAAGGCGAAATAGACAAAGTAGTATGTAAAACACGTGTTACAATTCCTTTTTGTAATACTCGTATATAGCTTAACTCGCCGCTTCGCGGCTCGTTAAGCAAACTTATACTCGTATTACAAACATCGTCATTGTAACACTAGTTGTACAATATACTATTTTCGCCTACCTGATCAGAAAGTGCTTTCTAAATGTCCTGTTTTGAGGGCAGTTAAGGCTTCTTTGCGGGCCTCTTATGTCAAACTTTTTACTGCCCTCTTATGTCAAATACATAACCTCTATACTACTACTAGATGAAAGCACGATTTATTTATGTTAAGTTGTAGATACTGTAAAAATTGTAATTGTTTTTTAAATTGTCATACTTTGACCACTCCTGTGCATTATCCTAAAAAGATTTTAATGAAAAAATGAAATCATTAGTTTTTAACATTAAAAATATAACTCATTCGTAAAACTTTTAGCAACGGAATATGACGGAAAATGTAATCTCAAACATATTTTTACTTAACCTTTAAAAATATAAAAAACATACGTCAAATTTTTCTAGGCTTCTTAGAACATAACTTTGATTTTCATGTCTTCGTCGATAAATTTGTCGTTTGTTTTTTTCTTTTCACAGTGTCATTGTATGTATAAATGGAGGTTGTGACAATTAATTGATAAAAAGAAAATTGTAATTTCAATAAATTATACAATGATATATTAATTATTCATCCTAATTAAAAGTCATATCCTGTTCCTTTTATTTACACATAATACTAAAAACATTTACTATACGGCCGTGTTGTATGTAGTGTAATGATTATTAGGTTAATTTAGTTAATAAATTACTAAAAACGTCTGGCGTTATTTTCATTTTCATTCATCCCCTCTAACATATGCCTATTTAATTTACTAATAAGTTAGGTTACTGTTTCAACTTTTGGAATTCTTTTTTAAACTTTCAAACAGGTAGGCGAAAAAATTTTGTATGTCACTCGGACCGAAAAGCATTTGTAGCCCTAAATTGTCCGCTACCCTCGCTACGCTACGCTTCGCTCGGGCATCAAACAACTGCGAGCTACAAATGCTAATTTTCTGCCCTTGAGACACAAAATACTATTATTAATCGTTTTGGCTCATTTTTGCGACCCACGTTTTAGTTATTTATGTATTAAGGGCATAAAGAAGCTTTTATGGCCAGAAGCGTTATTTCTAGCCCGAGGCGTCAGCCGAGGGCTAGGAAAAGGCTGTAGGGCCATAAAAGCAAGTTATGCCCGAAATGCATACACTATTTTATGCACAGATTGTTTTTATCTCAAATCTATTATTGTGCAAAAAACATAATTAAATGAGTACGTAGGTTACATCAAGCCGCTGTACGTATACTTATGTGCTTATATACGAAGTACGTTACTATAGTTACTATCTAAAATACTTAATTTCAGCTTATTTTCATTGGTGATAAGTTTACAAATTATATTAAGAACCAATCAAGTTCTACAAATACAGCTCTGACATTTAATTGACGTTTCATTATTGCCCGTCGGATCATAAAGAGGCCCTTGGGGCATAAAGAGACAGTTATGTTTAGATAAATCTAGCAATAATAGTCTAATTATAATGCATCTGTGCATAAAAATTATTATAACTAATAATAATAAAATACCTGGCAATACTAAATGTTTTGAAACATGGAACGTCAGGAATTTATTTATTTTATGCACAGATGCATTATAATTAGACTATTATTGCTAGATTTATCGGAACATAACTGTCTCTTTATGCCCCAAGGGCCTCTTTATGATCCAACGGGCAATAATGAAACGTCAATTAAATGTCAGAGCTGTATTTGTAGAACTTGATTGGTTCTTTATATAATTTGTAAACTTATCACCAATGAAAATAAGCTGAAATTAAGTATTTTAGATAGTAACTATAGTAACGTACTTCGTATATAAGCACATAAGTATACGTACAGCGGCTTGATGTAACCTACGTACTCATTTAATTATGTTTTTTGCACAATAATAGATTTGAGATAAAAACAATCTGTGCATAAAATAGTGTATGCATTTCGGGCATAACTTGCTTTTATGGCCCTACAGCCTATAACGCTTCTGGCCATAAAAGCTTCTTTATGCCCTTAATACATAAATAACTAATATAATAATGGCCATACGGCGATCGAGATTTTATTCGGTTGTCTATTGTGAATCACTCTTCGATCAATCTAAGGTCAATCTACATAAGAGCAATGACGTAATACTTGTTATGCGAGCAACCGCGGAGCAATCTACAATTGAGTAATCCGGGCTCCAATTCAAAACGCTATAAAATAGATAAAAAATTAAATTTTGACTGTTTCATTAAATAATCTACTTCTTTCTTTAAAACATTTATTTTAAAAGACGTGATAGACGGTAGAGAAGTGACTTGGACACGTAAAGTCTGTATTCGATTCGAGTAGAGTCGGATTCAGATCAGAACTGTATCAGACTGCACAGCTATCAATTTGAAGAAATAGACAGTGAAAATTTTGTATGATGCTTTCAGTTAGTTTGAAACGAAGTATGGATTATAGTCACACATATGTAAATACATACAATGTCGAATACTTAAATATTTACATATTGCAATGTTATTTAGGCAATCCTTAAGAGACATAATGCGTATAAATGATTTAATAGGCAAATATTATGTATAAATCTCAATTTCCCGATTTAAAGGTTCGCATGGGCCCATACCGGTTTAACAAACGAAAAAATTATTTGATCTGCCGCATTCTGAACGTGCCAAGAGTGAAACCAAAGGTGATACACTGCAATCGTCTGGCACCCTATAAGGGAAATAATAATGCAGTCCCGGATTGGGAAGATGAGCTTGAAGTAACTTGTAATAGAGCAAGACCTAAGGATGATCAGCCGACTTTTGGAGAATTTATGGATGCATTTTTCGGGACTAGAAAAGCTGTATTTGGAGCGACGACCGAGGTACTACAAAATCTGTTCAAAGTCCCTGTCGATTATTCCATCTCCCACTGTGTTTCCAAGGACCCCAAGGACGTATGGCAAGAGGAATTGCAGTAGAAGTGTTTAGAAATAAATTTGGACAGCTGGATGAACTTCGAGAACAAAATCGTTCTGTTGGCAAAGCCTTACACTCGTCGGAATAGACGTTCCATTTATTACTTGATAACGAAGCAGCTTTACTAGCAGAAACCACGTTATGCGGATCTGTAGGGCATTATGGGATTTGAGAACCGAGCTACTTACCAAGGGCATTAATAAACTGGCAGTTCTCAAACTCGGATATGTGCAGGACCAGTTGGAGGATCTTTCGAAACATGCTGGAAGTTACATTTAGGGGTGCTGACGTGACTGTCTTAATCTGCAGCTTTGATCTAAAATCGTTAAGGCCAACAAAGAGTGTAGATTGTTATTTCTACCGTAATGCGTAGTCGTGGTGAAAACTGTTGATATCGTCACGATCCTTTCTACAGGAACCAAAGAATAAAACCTGTTCTGGGACAGAACATACTTGATGAGGGGGGCAGTGTCATGAACGGGAATACCCCATGTATTTCAAAGCGTATAGTGGCCGTAAAAACAACCGCTCCCATAAACACCGGACGGTACCAGAATGTTAGGGTGCGCGGTACAGACCACACGGTGCTCACCCTTAAAACTTGCTGGACTCTACCCAATCCCAGATTCATTAGATAAGGGCGATATAGCCAGAATAAAATGTGTGGTAGATTGTCACGCAAGTGCTCTCGACGGGGACTTATGAACGTTGAGGAGGAAGCTCTTCTAACATGAGTACCGGTGTGGGTGGATTGGATACTCGCCTGAAGGGGAAGCCAAATAAGGTGCACCGCTGGTCATCCGCTGTTTGGACAAGCCCGATGGAATGGGAATTCAAGTGAGGTTTATCCTGGTCGGGGGGGCAAGCTCTGGCCTATAGCAAACTGCATGCCACCAGCCAGAAGGATTCATAGACGAAAATATGATGATCACGCCATGACTGTCAGTTCCAGTCCAGTAATCCGAAGAAATTGTCTCGAGCCGCTGGACTTAAGAGATATTGAAGAGAATAGCCTCTCAATGCTCAAGACAACTTCACCTCCAAAAGGTACACACCGGGGTTCTGCATAGTTAGTTTGCTAGTAGAACTAAACGAAGCTCTGACGAGGGCACACCTGGCCTATAACTGGTTGACCGGGGTGGCATAATCGTTCCAAGCCCGCCACATTGAGGTTGGTTTCGGTCGGGCAGTAGTCCCAGATTGTGGGGAAAGTCCGAAGCTGGACTAGTGGCCGTCTCCTATGACGGGAAAAGAGGTCTCGACGAGTGAGTACGTTTACAACTCCGGTACTAGCCTGGAGAGCTAGTAGAGATCTGGGTAGATATACCTCGGTCCCACCAGTGTGTACTGGTAGCTTCTGCAATAGCATTAGCGCGCTAATTGAGCGTATCTCAATTCGTGTCTCCGAAAGGGAGACCGTGGTGTTTAGCTTCTAGGTACGCCACGTTAAAATAACGCTGCCAGCTATCCAGTTGACTCTGGGGCACAGTGTAGTTAGATACCAGAATGTTCGGGAGCCTGGTAAAACACATCACGCGAGATACTATATAAATGCGGGCCGTTTGGGAGAAGAGCAATCAGTTAATTAGAAGCGTTTAGTGTGAAATAGTAATAAATAAATATTGTAGTTAATAAATAGCCTTTAAATAAATTAGTTTAAGTTGTTAATAGTTTCATAAGTTGTGCATGTAATAAGGAAAGATTAAATCTGTGTTATTGTTAATATTTCTCTTTTTATTTTACTTTTAAAACAGCCATTTTTAGTTTTATTTAAAAATAATAAGGTTACAATACCAAAGGTATTGCAGTACTCATAATGTATATAATTGAAAATGATGTTCGCTTATAATTAAGAGAAAACATAGTGTAATTATATCACTAAGTTACATGAATATGTAAAATATGACCTGTAATACCTATTATATTTATTTATTAAGCTCATTGTCGTAATAAGTTATTTATTTATTTTTCGTCAATTGTTTAGTATTTATTAATATTAATGTACTATTATATTTTTAGGCTTGAAAGTAATGTACTAATACACCGAAACGTTGCCTAGTAGGAAATAAACTATTTTAGATACAAAAACTGGAAGAAACCTAATTATTTGTAACATATAATAATTACACATCTGTATTTATATCTTCCACTATAATTACACGTACTGTTATACCAGTAAGATCCAAGGTAAGGTAAGTACTATCACTTCATTAACTATTCAGGGCTTTCATCAGAGTGCTATTTACTTCTCAAAGTGCGAACCTTTATTATCTTTTCAGGAAAAAACTGAACCGGAACGCGGACGTGATTTGATTTTGCTTTCACCGGGCCTTTAATAATACACCCAAATTTTTGCTACACCTAAATATTTTATTAAATTTTTGCTGATGCGTTCACTTTCATAAACACATAGGTACTAAATCTTTTCTGTTTACAAGAAAAAGCTAATAAAATTCCCTGAAGCGCACAGCTAATTGCTCAACCCTGATATTACTCCAGCATCATCCGCGTTGCTTTATATTCATCTCTATGCATAAAATATTCCATAATCAAGGTGGATACAGTTTATCCATACGCTATCTTGACAACAGTTATACACATCATCGTTTTATTATTTAGAAGGGTGTGCATCTATACATTTAGAATGTATATTTCAAAGTAATAGAACAACTTAACTAAATTCGATTCTATACTTTGGTAAAGATTATAGATTTTAGTCAGTTGATCTTGTTTTTTAGAAGAGACGTTCTCATTAATTAATTACATTAAATGATAGTTATTCAATTTTTTAATGATTTGTCGAAGAAGTTAGTGAAGAAGGGAGGGAGATTTTTGAATTAAAAATTTAAAAAATAACTTATTAGACGGACACAATATTACTTCGAAAGAAATATACTACATCTATATATTTAAAACACAAGGCTTATTCTTGTTCCAGTTCGTTCGAGAGATTTACGCGTTTCTTTTTTTAAATTAAAGCTTTCGCTGTGTAGATTAGTCAACTTACTTAACTTTTATATTTTTTTAATGTTTATATTTTTAATTTGAAAAACTCTAAAATGTTTAATTTGACACGGGCGAATCGGACATTCACTACCATTATGGTACAAGCATATCAAACAGTTTGAAATAAGAGTTGTTTTATTGTTTTCAGCAGCAGCAGAAATGTAACAATACCAAATGTGTAACTTAAAGATCTGAAATTTAATTCAAGAATCAAACAAATGTCAACCATTATCCTAGTGGTCAGTATTCAGCATATCAAAAAATGGATCTCATTAATCTTGGATATAGAGCATATGCTTCAGACAATTGTTTATTTATGTATAGATTACACGCTTGATCTTGTGTGATTGTTGGAGCATTGTACATGAATATGTTAAACAAGGTGGGACCTAGTATTCAGTCTTGAGGGACATATGCTCGTTTTCGACTAGTGGAAGAGGTATATGACTTAATTTTTACCTGAAAGGTTTTTTCATTAAGAAATGATGCAGTTATTTGCAACATGTAACAAGGTATGTTCATTTTTATCATTTTTTATATAAGTCCTAGACTCCATCGAAGATCTGTGCAACGTCAATAAATGTAATACGTATTTGTTTCTTGTTTTCAAATCCTTCTTCTATCCTTTCAGTGGTCTGAGTATTTGATGTATGGTAGAATGGAAGTTGTGAATACAAATTGTAGATGTGGAAGTATGCTGTTGTTGTCTTCCAGAAATTTAATTAGACGGGCGTGTATAGCTCGTTCAAGGAGTTTAGATAAGGAAAGCAATAGGCTAATCAGTCGGGTTATCATGTTGTTTACCTGACTTGAGGATCATGACTATGAATGCTTGTCTCCAAGCGACAGGAAATTATTTCTTCCCTTCAGTTTCCTTACTATTTGTTGATAACGTATTTGTATTGGCTTGTCTTACTGAAGTGGCAAATGTATTTTCAAGCTGTCTGCAAAAATTTCTCATTTTTCCTTGTCTTGTGGGTAGGTTTGATCATTTAGTCAAAGCGTTGAAACAATTAATGGTTACTTAAGAAATGCTTTTAGTGGCTCTCCACGTATTCGGACTCCCGGGGAAGATTCTAAGTAGTTGTTGTACATAGAGATTCTATGTTGATCCAACTCGTGTCTTACTATTCTGAGTAATCTATTCGAATGGGCTATACGTGCTGGGTCTCGGGTGTTCCGTCATTATCTGCGAGTCCTATATTTTTTTTCAGTGAGGTTAAGTATTATGTTGGAGGTTTTTGACTGTTTGATTGACAGTATGGGCGTGTTTCCTTGTTAGGTGTCGATTGTGTAATTCTTTATGGTTAGGTATTCTCTATTTTATTTCTACTACTTCAAGTACAGCTTTCGGTGCGTCTGTCGTTGTACTTCTTTCTTCGTTTTGTGTATTTGTGTATGTCATACGTTTTATGGAACTAACGAATGGAAGAAAAGATATAACAAATTTCTAACCCTGAATATATTGTAAAAAGTGACTAATTACAAATGAAAACAAATAAAATTAAACTTATTATTTAATAACAAAAAAATTATTTAAACGGATAATCTTTTCATTTATTATTTTATTGGAATATCTCAACGAATATTACTTAAATTTCAAGATATTATCTAGACCACAAATATAATTTCTATAATTAATAGAATGCATCTATCTAAAATAAATTAAATCAAACTTTGATTCAATAACTCACTTAAATTTTAATTTATCAATTTAATTTAATTATTTTTATTTTCTTTTAAATTTGGCGCCACATCTCGATTTAGGTTCAATTTGCTTAACAAACTCGTTAATCAGCTCCCATCTCCAATACAAACAATTCTGTCAAAAATTATTCTGACATCTCTATACATCACCGAATTACGAAAATATAAGTATAAAATTCGATACTTTCTTTTGATATTTTTAAAATTAATTTAACATTGACAAGGTTAAATAAAATTATGAAGGTTATTATTACTAAAATGTTTTAAAAGTTTAGAAAAACTATATTATATTCGATGAACAACTATATATTCAAACATACTTCAAACAGAATTTTCTATTATTGACGTTTCACATAACCTTACTTATTTATTATTTTCAAAGTTGAATTTTAACCTTACAATATTAATTTTTGAAACAGCTAGAAACATACCTTGTTCCTCTGATAGAATAATGCTACTCAACTGTTAAAAATGTATTTTCTTTTTATGCTCTTTTGAGAAACAAAGGAATTCCTCCAAAAAACAAACAAATCTTGACATTCCAAATTTTACATAACCCAATTATAATTTATTAACCTTTATAAATGTAAAAAGTAATTATATAAGCGTGTAGAAAAGAAAATTCTGAATTGAACCATATACAACACTTGAGTTGAAAAATAGAGAATAATACTCGTTATTAAGATAATTAATAATTAATTATTATTACAATTAAACGTTAGAGAGTCGGAGCTTGTGAAACATGTTTTTATGTGATTCCAACAATAAGATTCAACCTTTACATTAAAATTTCTATCAATTCTGTGGTTATAATGTTACTCTACTTACTTCCACTAAAACAACTTAGGAAACAGTATTAAAATTTTGAAAATTCAGTGCAAAATAAACATATCTCGTTAAAATGAATTTTATGTTACAACTATAATTCAACAGGTAAGTTGCTATACATTCTCATACACTGCCAATACAACATATTTTGTCTGTTCCAGATGATTTATACATTAAAATTTAACTAAACTTTATTAAGTTGAAAAGTTCCATAAAATCTCCAAATCGTTAAGTTATGAGAAAAATTATTTATTTCCTATGAAAATCTGGATTTCCACATATCCTTTATCTGCTTAAAGTGTTTTTATGTGCATGTTAGTCTAAATTTATTTTCATGAAGAAAAACCTTTAGTGATGTTATGCAATAGTTATTATGCAATTAGTTTTGCATAGAAGTGCATAAAATCTGCCTATTAAATATTATCGTGAGAGTAAATTCTCCCTAATATGATATATCAAATATCATGACAATAGGTATATCAGTCCTATTCCTGGCAGTAATTTATTGTGAGAAACTTATAAATACAGGTATTTCAAGAGTTAAGGCACCATTCCTACACTACATTCTTGTATGATTCATAATTTTGCTTCCTTTAACGGGGATATCTCTGAAAATAAACTGAAAAGGATAGCTTAATATCAAGCATTAGTACAGTTACTGTATGATAATTTCTAAAACAAGAAGAAAATTCGAAGTGGAAGATGAGGTAACTTATTCCAGAGTTCCAGAGAAAATACGCCTGAGAACGGAAATCCATGATAATCCATCATATTGATCCAGAAATCTACTTCCAAATTACTCTCATTAAGTACATCTTTAAACTTTTAGAGAAGGCGGTTTAATCTGGGTGAAAAAATAATTTATTTATGCATATTACTGCCATTTCTCAAGAATTTAATCCTAGTTTTCCAATAGTTTTTCTTTCGTTTAGTCTACTGCAATTAATAATTTATTCACGTAATTCAAATGTACACGCAGTTTAAAATCGCAACATTGCTATTTGGAAATTGAGAGGAAATAACAGTTGACTGTGTAATTCAATTTCCTACACTGTCAATTAGTAATTTGCAAAATGTTTTTATTCACTCAGCATAACGATCAATACTTTGCGTTTAAAATGTAAATTAGATTTTGGTATTTATTTATGTCAGATTATAAATCGGGTTATGTATAAATGTATAAAATACATGAGTAAACAGAGAAATCAAATATGTGACGCTGCATACATTGCTTTTCTTAAGGGATATCGATTTTGTCAACTTCATCATGCCTCTAATGGCAATAACTGTCTTCGTGTTTTCTTACTGGTGAAATTCCGCCCAAGCGAACATCTCAATCATTTTCAAGCACCCTTCTAACTTTACTTTCCACACAAAAAAAATTATAGAATCCTTGTACATCAAAACGCTTTTTACTCTAGTTTCAGTCTGCTTAGTCTTGAAGTAATCTTCTTGCTAATTAATTATTTAATCACAAATTGGAATTCTAAGACCAAATTATACCTGGAAGTGCAGAAATAAGCTATGATTTGAATATTTTATAATGCAAATACTACATTACAAAGAAAGTTCATAGAGCCACTGAAATCATTACAATATTATTCATATGTAAATTTTAGCTTCGCCACTGAAACACAAATGGATGGCTTAACGTATTTTATGTAAAATGTAAATAGCAAATCGAATAAAAAACTGCTACCCCTACATAAAAGCATTTTTTATAAAACAAAAGATGTGTACGTAAATATGCAAAGCAATTCATTAGATTTCAGCAAGAGTAGCGATAGCAAGAATAAATGAAAAAACGAGAGTAATACTTAGCATTCAAGTAAATATAGAATTTTATGATAGAGTTTTAATTATTAAAACACATAAAAGTGTTGATCTAATTATTTAATTTACTTACTAGTTTTTTAAATTCACTATTTACAGTATTCATTTGCAACACAATTAAAATAGTACATTACATACAGAGGCCGAAAGTACTCCATTCGTGCTCCATTCCTGTCGAGAGAACAATATAGTTTACCGAGAGGCGATAGCCTCGAGGTGAACTAGTTCTCGAGACACAGGAATGGTACTTTTGCCGAGGTTTGTATACTATTTTATTCGCAATCGTCCTTTAAATACCGAATTATCTAAAATTCTTGACAGATGCAAAATGTTATCGGTTGGGATTGGCATAACGTATGTCGCCACTTACATCATCAAATTCGATCGCATAATATTTCGAGGATTTTATTGAATAGGAGTATTTATAAATTAATAATAATACCTGGGTACTCGTTCTTTAGCAGCCAAGGTCCGCAACATTACCAAACATGATTTATACAGCCATTTATACACCGCATTTGGCGATGTAATTTTCTGCGCGCCACCTAGTAGCTGAATTTAAAGACACGTAGAGGTGCGAAAATAGGTCGTTTCGGACCATGAGAATGTCAAAGTTACAAACAATGATGCATTTTCGGACCTCTAAATGGTCAGGAATGGACTCATTACCAATACGATTGCGAATAAAATTACTTCCATATTTATTACTGACATTATAGTGTATTGATTAATAATTAGTGTATTATTTTTAGTGTAAGAATGAATATCCATGAGCGCTCTGGTTGTTTATATATGTGTTGGCAAATTTCCGGAAATTTATTTTTTGGAAACTTTGCGTGGAAATATTTCCGAAAGTGTCAAAAAAAAAGAAATTCAAACGCAGTTGAAGAGGTATCTACATTGGTGAATCAATAAATGACTGACAATTGCAAGATTTTTTATTTAAAGAAAACACAAAAATCAAAAATCATTCCAAGGAAAAATACGAAAAACAAATAATAATTAAAAAACTTAATTTGGCACACAGTAAGCAGACTAACGTCATTTTAACGTCGATGATTGGTCAGTCATTACGTCATTCTTACCTTTGAAGTAACGTTATAATGATGTTAATAAGACGGGTAAATGTCACAGCCCAAAGACGTCATTTTACAACGTGAAAAAGACGTTGTTATATGACGTAAGAACCTGATATAATGATTTAAATAACGGTTTATTGACGTCTTAATGACCACCTTATTTCTACTTCTCAATTCTCAAAATCAAACACCTTAATTCAGAAAAAGGAGTTTTATTATTTAAAATTCTGAAACATAAATATTATCACTATTATTACATTATTATACTATGGCGGCCATAAAACTTCTGTTGCTTTCGAGGCATCAGACAACACGTGTTAACGAGTGCTATAATACTTCCTCCGTCCTTTTCCGTGAATTGTGTGAAATGCCATCCTAATTTGTTTTACCAACACCGACACAAAAAGTGCCAAGATATGCCCAGAAATCAAATATCACAAACATATATTTTTTTAATGAAATATATACACACCAAGCAGCAGAAAGGACATCAACATCAACCGACTTTTTGCACGATTCACCTCCTCCTTCGTTGCGTTGTTTTTCACGATCTTTACTGACACGGAGTTTGAATTTTTAAAACTTATGCACCATCTGTTTATTTTGTTTATAAAAATGATTTAGCCTGTAGCAATCATAAAGCTAAATATCAAGTAATATTTTAGCGCTAAGTGTGTAAGATATTTTTAGGTTTAGTTTATTTATTCAAGTTCAATGAAAATACCTATATGTAATTGTAAATTTATTGTAAAAATCTTGTAAATGATTTTCATCAAAATTCTGGTCAAAATTCTCACAATTCGCTTATGTGTAAAAAGGGCCTTACTTACATTTTTTAAAGAAATTTGTCGACGTCATTGAGACGTCATAACTCTATATTCGTCATACTGGTATGACGTCATTATAACGTTATAATTGGGCATTCATCATCAGCGACCAAACATGTCTAAAAAATCACGTAAATAAAACGGCACTGGTATTAATTTTAAACTTTAATAATTTTGAAGTGTTGAACTACAAATTAAAAACTGCGAAAAGACGATGTACAATGTTCAAAAATGAGGTTATAAACGACAAAAATTGAAACGCGCAAGCGTACATTAATTCAAGGTTCAGTTGAAAATTTATGAATGTTTCCTTCTCGTATTATTTCCATTTGTCAACACTATTATACATTAATCTCAAAGTTAAGAACTCAACACTATAGCAACAAAAAAGGACTAATTTTGTTTAAAAATCGTTATCCAAAATTGTCTGTGTTTTCACACTAGTATAAATGTTATCTTCCAATGTTGACTTAGTTCAGATGGTGTGAATCAACGTACACTTATCCTTATCAACTTATGTCATCTACGTATTTGATTGAAAAAAGAAAGACTTTTTCTTAGAATTCTCCATAGAAAAGTTGAAATGAAGGTGAATGATTTCTTTGTTTGTTTTCAGATCGAACACCGATTGCCATTTATTAAAGCAATTTATGCGTCAGTCTTGTTATTTTGTTAGAGGGCCAAGAACAACTTATTTATGAACAAAATATTGAAGGCTTCGGTCTCTGGGATAGGATATATAGAGAGTTATTGTGATAGAAGGCATCGTAGTGTGTTGCTCAAATTTAGATCACCGTATTAGAAATTAGTACATCTCAAGCTATTAAATAAAATGATACAAGGTTTAAACTTTAAACTTTTTAATAATAATGACAGAAATAATGACCTCTAATCAATCACTTTTCGTAAACGTCGATAATAATCTATTCATGATAGCTTATAAGTTAAAGATTTTGTTTCTTTTTAATAAAAATATTTTCATGAAGTACAAAGACACCAGATTTGAAGGAATTAGAAATATTTTGTTTCTGAGGTTCGTAGCCATACATCTGGCGATTGTTCAGTACCTAACTAAAATTTAAATTTGAGAAATGTCAAATTTTAAATTACAAAAAGGGGAAGGCAAGAAAACAATCTAAAAATTAAATTTTTGCAACATGTTATATTTTTAAAATAAGCGACAACCGAATATTGACAAATCCCTAAAACAGATGTTACCATATAATACCAACACAATTATTGACAATCCACAAATCTGGTGTCTTTATACGGTAATTCATGAAAATATTATACTTGGGTGTAAAAACAACTTTTGACTAGATATTTGATATTTTATTATCTCATATATATATCATAAGTTTTAAGGTTACAAATATCTGCTTTCGGTGTTTCAGATTTGTTCACTCGAAGAGCTCGGTTTATATGGTATCCGTCATTGTTCATTAGAAATAATTGTAACTGTAGCAATAAAGCTTTCAGGGCAAAAAGAGTTGAAATACTGAACCCAGCAAAAGTAAATATTCAATTAAAGAATTCATTCAATTCACAATTTACAGTTTTGTAACAGTATTTTTGTTTTAATAAAATACTATTAATTTATTTAGTTTTTCTATCAGTTGTAACGTCACGTTTTTTTAATTTAATAAATACCATTTTATATGTATAAATAATAAAGAAATCCTTAGTACGGTTCTGGCAGTTTAGCAAATTCATTTGCGTCGGAACTATAAATATCTTGTTAGGTAAATAATGCTTTACAACATTTTCGCTTAAATTTCCTATTATTTTTTGAATTTTTAACATCTTGTGGTAGTTTATTATATAATTTTAACCCCTTATAAAATACATTATTTTGTGAGGATGATTTTGTATGAAAAGGTAATATAAATTGATTAATATTTCGTGTGTTATATTCATGGTGTTCCCTGTTATACGTCATGAATTTTGGCATGTAATGTGGTAACTGCCCGTTCATTATTCTAAGAATTAAAAACAGAGTTTTATAATAAATCCTTTGCTTTATGATGAAAAAATTTACCATATCCAGCATAAGGGATATTCTAGTTCTGTTACAACCCAGAATAACCCTCATAGTACTGTTTTGTAATTTTTGAAGTCTTTGCATATCAGTTTCCTTTGTTAGGAATAGAATCGTGGCACAATACTCAAAATGTGGAGCAATAATACTCTTTCATACTAATATTCTAGACCATATATTTAATTTATTGCTTAATCTACCTAAAAAAACCTATCTTTTTAGCTGTCTTCTTCACAACATAATTTACATGTTTGCTATTTTAGCCTGTTATCTATTATAATTCCTAAATATTTTATATCATCAATAATTTCTATATTTTCTCCACCAATGTTTACCCCATCCGTTAAATTATAACATACCTTGTTTGATATTATCATAGCTTTAGTTTTTGAAGTTCTACGTTTTAGTTTATTGAGTTTTAACCAACTTGTTATATTTGTCAAGTCTAAATTTACCTTTTGTATCGCTAGGTTAACATTTGTGTCCGATGCTGTTATTAAAGACATTGATATCATATAATTGATATAAAGTATAAATAATAATGGGCCTAAGATTGACCCTTGCGGTACCCCCAGATTGGATTGTCTTTTGGATGAATTGACTTCATTAAACCTAGTAATTTGATGTCTATTAGTTAAATATCTTCTACACCATATATTGCCTGAACCTTTAATCCCGTATCTTTCCATTTTTCTTAATAAGATATCCCTATCAATTGTTTCAAATGCTCTTTTTAAGTCTAAAAAGACCGCAACTATTTTTTTATTTTTATCCATTTGTTCCTTCTATTTTGCTCTGATCATATTTAATGATGTTTTACAAGAGTGATGTTTTCTGAAACCTGATTGGTATTCCAAAAGCAATTTATTATTGTCAAGATAATCTACTAATTGAATTTTAACAATTTGCTCCATAATTTCTTCTAATATGAATAACATATTTACGGGCCTAAACTCATCGCACTTACTAGTCCCTGCAATTTTCGACACCGGTATACCTGTAGCCGTTTTCCAATTCTGTGGAAATTTTGAAGTTTCAAATGATCTATTGATTATATTTACCAACGATAGTAGGCATCGAATCTTTAATTATATTTATTGTGATCCCGTCCGTCGAATATTTATTTTTTATACCGGTAATGACTTTTTGAAGATCTTGAACTGAAAAAAGTGCAAAAAGGTGTTTTTATAAAATTAAGCTAATTAATAGTAATAGGAAACTATTCTATCGTCGACATTAAAATTAAGGGTATTGTTCCATTTTTCATCTCAAGTATTGTATATGGTTGAATTCAGGATATTTTTTCTATAAGATTGTATAAATAAAAAGTTTATAAATTATAACTGGCTTATGTAAAAATTCAAATTACATAATTTTTTGTTATTAAAAAAATCAGTTTTTTAACAATTTCATCTTTCTTTCATCAAAGGAACAAGATCTGTCATTTGCTTCAAAAATTTAAATTCTTAGATTAGAATTTAACCTTGTTTATAAAAAAATTAATGAAGTTATATAAAACGTCAAAAATATTTAATTTTATTTGAAGTGTTTTTGAATAAAAACTTGTTCCTCGAAAATAATTAACTTTTATAAACTTTCGAAAATTATTATAAAAATAATAACAACCATCAGTTTAATTAACCTCATCAATATTAAATTATATATTGAAATATCAGAAGGAAGTATCGAAAATAATACTTACCTGTTTAACTGAAAGAAGATCCCATTTTATACTTTTATTGAAAAATCCTATGCCTACTAACTGTATAGCTGCCTCAGGGTCCCTGCTATTTTGCAATTTCTACCACCCAATAGTTACGCCAATGCATACTAGGATACATACATCTTGATGTGTAGGTCTGAAATTTGAACCTTCGGTATAGTAAACGTGTAATATCTTCATGTAGGTTCAGATAAAGCAAACATAGAATCATAGAAAGTACTAACTTACGATATAACATAAAAAATTTAAACTCTTAATAACTCGAGAACGCAAAATTTGCTTAATAAAAAGAAGAAAATAAAAAGAAAATTCAAATTATTAACTGCGTTACGCTTATTGCGAAGTTGTGAATTCATAAATTTTCCAGATAGAAGTTTGTTTTGGGCAGATGTAAAGAAATGGAATTATTCAGTTTGCTTTAAAAGCTCAATTAAAACCGAATTTAATAGCAAAACCGGTCCGTTTTCATCGTTATTATTAATTCTTAATAAAACCGACCTTAATTTCATTCTGTAAAATATAGCGGTTATAACTTTAAATTTACAATGGAGCTAGAAGTTTACGAAAGTTTTGATTAATTAGAAACAACCTTCCTTTTCGAAAACCTATACTGTGTTGTGTAATTTTGTTTTTACAACTTATTTTATTGATGTAGAAACAATTACCAAACGCCAATTAAAACATTAATATTTGATAAGGCTTTAAAGAACAACCGAGAAAATTTCAAAGTACATATCTGTGCAAAAACACTGCGAAGAAAGGTTTACTGCAAGAAAACAGTGTCTTTTGAAGCATAAGCATGTTATGTAGATTTTAAGAATGCTGTGACACTCTGATTCTACAGTTTCCTAATAACCTACAGGGCATCAGGATACTAAATAAAACTAATTAACGGCAACTATTTTGTTCCGGACACTACATGTGGATGGAATTTTCTGGCCCTAGCGGAAATCGCCTTTTAAATCAGTACAATATAATTTTCTATTATAAAATATGCTCACTAACATCATCTTCAAGAACTGGAATACTTTAATTCTAATCTCGCAAGTATAAAGTGAATTTTAAAGAAACAAACTGTTCCGGACACTACCCTATTTGGACGTACATTTTCTAATCCAAAAATCTGCTCTTATACCGATAGAATGAAATTGGGGAGAATTTTAATTTAAACATTTTCCATAAATTTTTGTTACCCTGAAATACTTTTTATTTGCTTTAAAAGTTTATTATAGTAGTTTAATAATACGCTGTCTGTTCCGGACACTACATCTTTTTTCGCTATATAAAAATTGTTAGAAAATATCAAATTATTAGTATTTAATGTTATAACTTTTAAATTTAATTAACAGAAACAAAACTCAGAGACTTGATGATGAAGATGAAGATGAAATTGTCCCTAAAAATGGGTAGCTTTTATTAAGTATCGTCCGATAAAAACAAAAGTATAGCACTTAGAAATAATATATTTACTGTTACATGTAGAAATAAGTTGATATGCTCGTTTTTAAAATATTTAATTTGGTTCAGTAGTTTATGAGAAATACGTTTTCAAAGTAGAGGACTCTAGAAAAAATAGATAGTACATACATAGTACATTTTTAACACTTAAAGTTAAAATATTTTTCCATAATGATTATTAAAGCACAAAAAACAGCAATCAAAATTATGATTACAATCGTGTAGTTAAGTCGAGTTTTCTCCGGAAAGTACTCGGATGGGTAAACCGCGAGCGCAGTGTACTTGCCTACATGGCTCCGCTGCCTCGTCTCACCCCCACATATCCACTCTGTAGCTCGGTGTGTCCGGCACCTCGACACCGAAAGGTATAAGGGGTTAAAGATTACACTCTAAAAAATTCCCCTTGAAGTTACCTCCATTTTTTGGGGTAAATTTACTTCCAATGTAATTTTCATAGGAAGTGGAAATTTCAATATTAGGTCAATATTAGGTAAAGTTATAACTTTACGCAGGTGTTTTAATGTTAAAATGAAATGTAAGATTGCATTGAGATCGTAATTTTAATCTGTAAATTTATTTAAAAAGGAAACATGACAATGCAAATTTAACCTAATATTGAAATTTCCCACTTCCTATGAAAATTACACTTTGAAGTAAATTTACCCCAAGAAATGGAGGCAACTTCAAGGGGAATTTTTTAGAGTGTATATATAATATACTATATATAGTTATATTATAATTATATTATTTATAACAGTGAATATTTAGTATCCATCAGGTGTGCTATAACAGAGTTTAAATTATCAAAAAATAAAAAGTTTTTCTGATCTCTATTCAGATAATGAATCCAAGATTTAAAATACGATGGTTTATCACCTTCAAAAGTACAGACAGTACATTTTTTTTAAACATGACTCGGAAAAATGGAACGTAGCCAGGGGAGGGGCTCGTTGCGCTGAATCCCTTTCCCCCCTCCTCCCGAAGCATATGAAGTCTGTTTAACTTAAACCGTCCGGCTTTGTAGCACGTTTGTTCTCTATCAGAGTTGGTATAAAACATATACATTATTAAATGGCATAAAATTCTTTATGTTCGGATTCAGAAGATTCTGTATTTACTTTTTTAAATTACATAATAGATATTTTTTACTGAAATTAATAAAATATTTTGTTCTCTTTTCAACCATAATAAATATTCATACTTTTAGACCGAAAAATTAAAAAAAAACGTGAAAAATGATTTACGAGTATTAGGCTTTGATTTCTGGTTCTCCAATTAATAAAACAGAATTATCTAACAAGCTTAGGTAAATAACGAAACTTTACTTATTCTGATGGTCTTTAATCTTCAATTAGGGAAAATGTAGAACAAAACAGTAAAACAGTTCAACTAACATTCATTCATGAATTAAGTTTGAAATTAAATACACATAAAGCCACATTTAAATAACTGAACTATTATAGTTATTATAATATAAATAATTCGCATCTTCGAACAACATTAGTACGAATAGTAGAACTAGAGTAGAACTGTTTTGTTTTTCTACATTTTTCTTAATTAAGGGATTAAAGATCATCTAAGATCATCTAAGACCAACTAAGGTTTTGTTATTTTATTTAAGCTTGCTAGATAATTCTGTTTTATTAATTGGAGTAGCCAGAATACAAAGCCTACTAGTTGGAAATTATTTATTGTGGTTGAAAAGAGAACACTGTATACTCTACCGATTTCAGTAAAAAAAATACCTATCATGTAATTTGAAAAAAGTCGAAGACGTCATCACTTTTACGCCGATTTAGTAAATACAAAATTTTTAGAAACTAGAACATAGAGAATCTTATGTTTTTTAGTAGTAGTAAGTTAAAAGATGTTCAAATAAATCGTTTTTTTTCTCGCTATTTCTTTCATTTACGAAATAATTTGATGCACTAAAAAATGTACATAACGCGCAGGAGTAGAATTTCTAATTCGACTAGTAACATTAGCATTTTACTTCTGAAATATTTGCACTAAGCTGAATTTTTGCACACAACAGCCGTTATATGGACGTTATAAGTAACATGCAAAAAGTCGCCATCGATATCATGTTCGGTTCGAAAGTAATTCAAGATCAAAGCCATGAAAATTGTTTTTTTTCGCGGATATCTCGCTTTCTATTGGTCAAAAGATAATTACGGTTATTATGAAAATCGTAAATTTAAAACACAAGAGTTACACAAAATCGCATTTACTAATCCGTACCCTACAAGATTTTTTTCTAATTTTGATAAAAAATGGTTTTTAAACTTTAAACCAAGTCAGTCTTAGATTCATGAATTGTATTGAACATCGAGTAGGTACGCTTAGTTTGCGTTAACTCGCTAGGAAAAAGTATTTTTTTCTACAGCTGTCAGAAAATGATGACATTTTTCATTAATATCCGTATGCAAAATTCCACATTGGTTTTGTTTACTTGACAACGTGCACGAAATATTTTTCGCTTTAGAGCGAAAAATATTTCGTGCATTTATGCGATTTATGCATATTTGAGCAATATCGTTTCCGTAGCAACAACCAAATTGTCGACTTTGCGCTAAAATAGAAATTTCCTTGTATTATTTTTTATGACCTTTTCGGTTATTTTAATAACGCTAAAGAAAAAACGTTGTGCGTAATTCGTGATCGAAATGACTTTGGTGGTCTCAAATGAGATTTTCAAAAAGTCTTTCATTCTTCACCACAAAAGTAGAATTTCGCGCACTAAATACACAAATAACTATTTGCATTCCCGAGATGTTTTTGATCTGGGCTCCGTCGCCATCAAAAATCTTACCAAATATCCATTTTCCCTAGCTTATTGTTATGATATATTGTAACGTTCTTTTTAAAATAATAACAAAAGTGCTGTTTAAATCGTCTATTAATAAGAAATATTTATTTACAAACACTAATGAATACACTATAAATTAACGCTATGATTATAAACCACTAAAACTATAATGAATTTCTAATACAACATTTATTTTTACATTTACTATTTATTTCGTGATACCCATCTAATTACTCGCTGTTGACTGCCTCTTTTTATCGGCGAAGTCGATTATATACCCCCATGTAAATCTTCTAGAACCCGCTAGAAACTACTATATATTTCTAGAATAACCGCGTCTCTTTCACAGGCTTCGTGCGATGAGTAATCCTCTCGATTGCTGTAGAATATTCCATTTGTTGTTCGAGAAGAGGTTCTTTCTTTTTCTCTCTTGTTACACTGCCCCCCTCTTCAAGTCTGTTCTGTCCCAGAACAGGTTTTATGATCTGGTTCCTGTAGAACGGGTCATGACGATATCGACAGTCTTCACCTCGACTACACGTTCCATTACGGTAGAAGTAACAGTCTACACTCTTCGTTGGCCTTAATGCGGGCTGTGGGTCAAAACTGCAGACGAAGGTCTTGACGTCCGTACCTCTAAAGACAACTTCCAGCATGTTTCTAACGATTCTCCAATCCAGCTGGTCCCGCCCACAACCCAGTTTGGGAACTGCCAGTTTGTTAATACCCCTGGTATGCAACTCGGTCTTCAAATCCCATATTGCCCTCCACAAGTCGGTGTAACTCGGTTTCTGGTAGTAAAACTGCTTGGTTACCAAGTAGTAAATGGAGCGGTCATGATCAGGCAAGTGTAAGGCTTTGCCAACAGAGGGATTCTGATCTCGAAGTTCATCCAGCCGTCCAAATTTATTTCTAAACACTACTGCGATCCCCCTGGACATGCGGAGATCTTCGGAGACACAGTGGGCAATGGAATAATCACCAGGGACTCGGAAGAGGTCTTGTTGCATCTCGGTCGTGACTCCGAATCGGGCTATTCTAGTTCCGGAAAACGCAGCCATAAATTCTCTAAAGGTTGGCTGATCATCTTCAGGCCTTACGGTATTGACAGCCACCTCAACATCATCTTCTCGATTCGCGACTACGTTATTGTTTCCCTCATAGTGCGCCAGACGATTGGAGTGTACCACCTTTGGTTTCCCTCTTGGCAATTTCTGGATGCGATAAATCAAGTCATTTATTCGTTTCTTCACCTGGTATGGGCCCTCCCAATTCCGCTGAACTTTGGAGAATAGCCACGACGTCTTTGCGGGTTGTATAACCAGACAAGCTCTCCAGGTTGAAACCCTCCTTCTTGGGCTCTCACATCGTACGTAGCTTTCATCCGGTCACTCGCTATTCGGCTAGTGTTTCGGGTTCGGTCGTGAATATCCTCCAACTTCTTCTTTAAGTTGATGTCGTAATCATTCCCGGCTACCTCTTGCTCTATAGGTGGGAATCCAAATTTCAGATCACACGGTAACCGTAACTCGCGTCCAAACATCACAGACGCTGGTGACTGACCGGTTGTTTCGTGGACCGACGCACGATAAGCAATTAGGAACAGGTGCAGGTATTGCTCCCAGTCTCGTTGATGATCGGAGACGACCTTGGCCAAATATTTGCCCATTGTCCGATTTATGCGTTCTACCATTCCATCGGACTGCGGATGTCTTGCGAATGCCCAACAATCGACAGACTTCTCCAAAGAGTACAGACTCAAAATTGCGGCCTTGGTCTTAATGCAGCTCCATTGGCACTCCGAAGCGACTGAAAAACTCTTTGACTAGTACGTCAGCAACAGTTGCAGCTTCCTGGTTTGGTAGGGCATATGCTTCTGGCCATTTGGTAAAATAGTCCATTGCCACTAAGATGTATTTATTCCCATCGTCGGTTTCAGGAAATGGTCCGGCAATATCTATAGCTATTCTTTCCAAGGGACTACCCACATTGTACTGCCTCATAGGTGCTCTTCGTTTCCCTAAGGGTCCGTTGCCAGTGGTACAAAGTTCGCACTTTCGGCACCACTCTTTCACGTCTTCTTTACAATTGACCCAATAGAAACGCTCTCTAACTTTCTCCAAAGTTTTCTTCACACCAAAGTGTCCTCCTGACTAGGACCACCGGGGATGCCCATGGACTGCTGGATGGCTCGATGACCCCTTGTTCTTCCATATCGGTAATAATCTTCTCGGCTTCAGCTCGCCTTGCTAGAGGTAGACGCCTCGGCTGCTGACGAACAGGCATAGAGTTGCCTGTATTGATTTTATGTTTTACTATATCTGTCCGTCCCTTCTGGCTATCGTCAAGAGCGAAGATATCTTGGTATCGGTGAACTAAACCCTTTACCTCTTTCACTTCCGTTCTATTTAGGTCTTCGCACGAACTAACAACCATACCCACTAATTTTTCACCATGGTTTTTGGGCACTGGTTTTGGAACATCAGCCATACATCTGGCTACTCGGAATACTGGCACACACTGTCCCACAAGGGTACTCTTCTTCAATGTCACCGGATCCACATTAACGTTCATAAACCTCACCGGTACTGTCTTTCCAACCTTGATCAGCGCTTTTCCCACCAGTACGCCACTATGGATCTTCTTATCACAAACAGGCTCAATCATTCGCACACATCCTACCCGAAGATCTCCATCCAAACCTGCCTCGACAACCATCTCGCTTTGACCCGGCAATATCACATCTTCTTTCAGCAAAACCCTTACACCAGGATCTTCTCGTGGGTGCAACGAAAGTTCTTCATTACCAACCTTCAAAACACCCTCCTTCAAGTCCAATGTAAAACCAAATTTTCTCAGGAGGTCCATTCCCAAGATGAATTCGTCAATGATGTCGGCTACCAGCACCTCATGATCACGTTCTTCACTTCCAATGCCAATCCTCATCTTCACCACTCGGCGTGTTGGTATCACTTCACCTGTTGCTGTACGGAGTTGAGTAGTTGTCGGTAACAACTTAATGCTTCTTCGTAGAACATCAGGGCGTATAATCGATTTTGTCGCCCCCGTATCAATGAGTAGGGGGACAGTTCGATTAGCAATCTTTCCATCTACGAACAAACTGCTGGTATTGTTCTTCGATGTTACGGCATGGATGGTGATCTCCGGGGCATCTCCACTCAAGGTCAACGTTCGCCCCCTTTCGTCGACCCCCTTTAGTTTTCCGACTGCTAAACTTGTTTTGGTTTAGGGCAACGACGTCGTATGTGCCTTTGTTCGCCGCAATTCCAACAACGAGGCCCTCGAACTTCTTGATGATTCTTCTTACGGCTTTCTTCCTTCCGAAGAACTCTCAGTACTAACTCCTCTAGGTGATCTTTAGAACCTTCTTCTTCTTCCACAACGGCCCAAACACACCCGTGACCTTGGGACGCTTGTTTTGCAGCTTCAAATTCTAAGGCGTGAGCAAGCGCATCATCAGTTGTTCTTGGTCGTGCTAGCCTCAATGATTGTTGTGTTTCCCCGTCTCTTAACCCATCAATGAAGGTCTGCACAGCGAGTTGTCCCAGAAATGAATCGGGTGCCGTAGGGTACGCCAATCGGACAAGCCCCGCAATATCGGCTTCAAACTCCTGAAGGCTTTCTCTATTCTTCTGGATACGATTCTTCACTTGCGCGTGATACACTTGTTGAAGATGCGCGTCTCCATATCTCATCTCCAATCTAGACACTAACAATTGGTAATCATTTTCCTGTCCTGTTGGGATTGTTTGCAGGACGTTCAACGCGTCTCCACGCAAAGCCACAGTTAAAGAAACGGCCTTTTCCTTGCCTGTCCATCCGTTGGCCCCAGCGGCCGCCTCAAATTGTTTGTAGTAGGTGGACCAAGGTATCTTTCCATCGAACGTGGGTGGTTTTATTTTTATCCCTACGGCAGGAACCGTTACTTCTTTAAATTGCTTCTTTACTTCATTAAACTCAGAAGTTGAGGGAAACCGTAGTTCTCATTCTATCTTCCAGCATTTCGGTCATATCTTCTTTATTAGTTGTTGGTGGTAATTGCATTTGGGCTATTTTGGGCTATATCTTGTTTCTCCAATTTAATTTCTAATAGTCCTAACGCTCTGGAATTTTCCAACAATTCTTCGAAAACCTTATCTTCTAACACTTTGACATTGTGCAGCAATTCTTCTAGAATTTTCTTCAGACTTTTCCAGTAGTTCTTCTTTAAGCATTTTAGAATTTTCAAAAACTTTTTGTTCCAGCACTTTAGTATTTTCCATTAGCTTTCTAGCATTCTCTTCTGCTTTTCTAGAACTTTCTTCCATTTTACTTAACTAATATTCACTCGTGCAAAACCTATTTCTTTCTTTAAATTTCATTTGAATTCTATATGTAGCGCACTCTGTCGAAAAATACTGTAACTAAAAAGCAAGCGCATTTTACCCCATTTGGCTGTGCATCTGTTAGGTTTATCTGTGCTTAAAGTAAAATTTTTATCTATGGGTCGTCTCACTTTGGGACTAAAGCGCGTGTTCTTAAGGACAACGGGGTTTCCAAACATCTTGCAAGAAACTTTTTAAAAACACTTTGTGAATATTGTAGTTGTAACTGCATAAACGTTTATTATTCATCATCATCAAATCAACGCTACTTTACACCCTGCGAAGCAGGGTGATGGCTGTTATAGGCCGGAGCCTCTTCAGCCGAGTGAATGAGAATGAATGAATTGTTAGTATCAATTGCAGGTCCAGGTATCTCGAAGCGGTAATTTTCAGGATCTTCCTTCTGTTCTAAAAGCCATTCTCTTAGCCGATTTATCAAAACTTCTTTCTTTCCATTACTATCCAAGTCCCTCTCGTCCAATTCCCGTTTTAAATCTATCACTAAGAGATCTTTTAACAATTTCATCACCATTTTAATTGTTTGTTGAAATTATTTTTAACACTAAAAATTTATTCTCACTTGTAATTACACGAGTGCTTCGAAATTATGGATTTGTAATACGAACGTTGATTAGCAACCACGAGTGTCATTTTTTGACGTTTTAATTTCCCGACGTGCAACGGAGGGAAATTTGTCAAAAAATGACACGAGTGTTGCGTTTTAATCAACTTGAGTATTACAACAGATAATTTCAGAAGCACGAGCATGTAATTCGGTAAGATTATTTCATGATACAGTTGTTTATTTAAGCATCTACTTATTAACATAAAGATTAGTATTTGACATGAAAGTAAAAAATGGGACACATGTGACACTAGTTTTCAGCGTTGTCACGAAGATAAAAACAGTCGAAAAGGACAATAAAAAATTATCGAATTATCGCTGTAATCCAAAAAATAAAGCCTTGCGATTGGTCAAAAACGAAGTAGAATGAAATAATCACAGCACTTTATTTAATTATTACGCGATTTTATTTATTTTAAAACCTCACACCTGTAACACCACTGTAACGTTCTTTTTAAAATAATAACAAAAGTGCTGTTTAAATCGTCTATTAATAAGAAATATTTATTTACAAACACTAATGAATACACTATAAATTAACGCTATGATTATAAACCACTAAAACTATAATGAATTTCTAATACAACATTTATCTTTACATTTACTATTTATTTCGTGATACCCATCTAATTACTCGCTGTTGACTGCCTCTTTTTATCCGCGAAGTCGATTATATACCCCCATGTAAATCTTCTAGAACCCGCTAGAAACTACTATATATTTCTAGAATAACCGCGTCTCTTTCACAGGCTTCGTGCGATGAGTAATCCTCTCGATTGCTGTAGAATATTCCATTTGTTGTTCGAGAAGAGGTTCTTTCTTTTTCTCTCTTGTTACAATATGATATACAATTTTTGGCAGTTTTAGAAAAAAGACATTTAACTGTATTTTAACAATGACCGTCATATGCATTCTACAAAATATGATTCACATCTCGTAAGAAAGAAATTTTATGTAAAGGATCTTTGTAACATATTAAATATGGGTATATTCGTACAAGCCAAAATATGTGCCTATGTTCTTTGCGAGGAGACGAGAAAAATATACATATTTGAGTGGTAGACCTTTCACTGGTGTCTTTTTGTGCAATTCGCAGTAGGGAACCATTCAAACAAATTGTATTACAATTACTTGCAGGTTTAGATCAACATGAAAGTATAAGCATCTTGTTACACAAGAAGGAAAATAGGGACGAATTAAAAAACTATCGGAGTATTTGCTATCTTATCTTAAATCTTAAAGTTTTTTATAAAAAATATCAATAACCCATTAACACCTAAAATGGATTCGTATCAACCAGACGAACAAGTTGTGTTCAGGAAGGAATATAGCACGTCAAATCATCTCTTTACGAAAAGCACGCTCATAAAGAAGCAAATGAATACTACCTGTCTATATCCTCTGACTTGGTCGACTATGGAAAGGCATTCAACTGTGTTGAAGTTTGGGCTGAGG